>CAXKVI010000001.1:152109557-153527057 GCA_964058755.1 Campiglossa producta
GTACCATTTAGCATGATGCTGGCATAGACATCGGCGCACCGGCAAAGCGCGGAACTATTTGGGGTCCGCCAATTTCATAAATAGGAATGGTGTGGCGAAGGTGGCATCTATATTCGACGCCGGGTTCATCCGATGGGAGCGTGTGACGACAGTAGCTTGAGTCGTGACTCGTCTTGCCACCCCAATCTCTCCTCCCAAGACGAGTGTGCACCTAAGTGGCCGAGTCCCCCCAAATCGTTCTAAGCCGAGCTTGGAAGAGAGCTCGCTGTCAATGACCGAGGTGGGTGAACACGGGTCGACCAGGGCACAGACAACATGTAGTTTGCCGCCGAATTCGATGCAGACCAACGCGGTGGGGTAATGGCGACAAACGATCGCAAAATAATGGCTTCAGCGGGCGTATTGGTAGCTCTGCCCGACCGGAAGGTGGCAGGCAGACTCCTTTCGACGACGACTGTTGTATCGCTGGTGGGTTTGCGGGCCGGATAAGGTGCCGTCCGACCCGCTGTAAGGGGTGATAAGCGGAAAGGACGCGTTTCCGCGTCAGCCCGTCTTACCGCAGTGGAAGGGCGAGCTGGTCGGAAAGGACGCGTTTCCGAGCCACCAGGATTCACCTTACCGGGCCTTTGCTGTGGTCGGAAAGTACGCGTTTCCGAGCCATGCTTTCCTCTGTCCTCTCCGTGAGCTGTATCGCGGCTTCTCCACAGCTCGTGCCGTAATAGCGGGCGGAAATAACGGGTTTCCGCGCCGCCGAGCTGTGGATAGCGTATCGGTGGTGATCTGGACGCATCCTCTTCTTTTTCTTCTTCTGCCACTTGTTCTTC
Organism: Campiglossa producta; assembly: GCA_964058755.1. NCBI lineage: Eukaryota > Metazoa > Arthropoda > Insecta > Diptera > Tephritidae > Campiglossa > Campiglossa producta. Next base: position 152,110,382 of record CAXKVI010000001.1, read on the forward strand.
CCAGGATTTCGTCGTCTTTGTGATGGCTATGGATAAGGCGTCATCGGAATTCTCTCCGTCCTCTTGATGGTCGATGTTTGCCCAGATATGCGTAGATGGGCGGGTGGTGGCATCGTCAATGTGCACCGTAGTATGATGCGTCTCGCTACACCGGTAGCACCGATCCTTGCTCGGACATGTTCCCAGACACTGGAATGGCGATAGGCAGTTGGCGTAGTACTTATGGATAAGTACTACCCGCAACCGCTCTTCAACCGCCATCCCACGGTATTTTTGGAAAAATCGAAAGCCGTGGTTATTGCCACATAATCGGCACGGGATGCTAAAGGGACGGGACCTTTCCTCCGTCTGGACGCGTGTCGCGGTGATAAGACCCTTATTAATTTGGATTTTTTTTTGTATGGTTGAATAGTTGGGTGGCTTGTGTCCCTAATCAGTTTTGGCATACTGAATCTGGCGTACTGAATTTGTTGTTTGCGCATAATTGTACTAATTCTCCATTCCAATTTTTTGGAATTTGGCCTTTTTGGCCTTATTTAGCTGTTTGTTTGTATTTTGGCGGCCGCCGTGGTGTAGCGGTTAAGTGTTCGGCCTTCTACACCAAGTCGTGGCGGTTCGATGCCCGGCAAAAGTAACATAAAAAATTATTTAGAAAAAGAATTTTTCTAACGGGGTCGCCCCTCGGCAGTAGTTTCGCAAACTCTCCGGGTGTATTTCTGCCATGAGAAGCTTCTCAGCAAAAAATGCATTTGCTTTGCAAGTGCCGTTCGGAGTCGGCAAAAAACTGTAGGTCCCGCCAACTTGTAGGAAAAACTCAAAAAGCAACACACCACAAGTTGGAAAGAGAAGCACGGCTAAAAATCTCGTTAGAGGTTATGATAACCTGTTGGTATATCGCCACCATTAGTAGTATATTTAAATTGTTGAAAAGTGTACTACTTAGTACTTGGTTGTTAACCCTTTACTGTATCAGTGCCGTGCAGTTCTTTCTTATTATCTTTTTTCTAATTGGCTATTCGGAGTCCAAAATTTACAAAGAGCTGGCTTATGTTGTTTTTTTTTTTTAAGCCACAAAAACATTGAAGGTTTTGAAGAGTGTGCAAAACTCAAGAAGCTCTGAAAACCGTTGATTTTACAAAATTTTTTTGTGTATTTTTTCTCCATCCCAGCAAACCAGCTTCGGAGCGCTCTTAAATCTGAGCTCTAATATGAGCCTTTTTATGAGTTTTTTCAGAACATGCCCATAATTGAAGACATGCATGGATGAAGGGGGGTATGTCGCATTCTCACTCAATTTCTGTTTTTGGCATTGGTGAATAGTTTTTATGCAGATCTATATTTCTGTCTTATCAGAATCTGCCTATCGTGAAAATTGTAGAAGATAATTCATGGATGAAGGGGGTATGTACAGAACTTTTCAATATGAATTGTGGAAGAAGGGGGTATGTTCCGTTTTTTTCATATAAAGTACTAAACATAAACTTAAGCTTTTTATTGCATATTATGCAACGTCTTTTATGGCTTTGCATTATTTTTATATCAGTTTTCCATAAAGACATGAAAAAACCTCAAATTTTTAAGCAAAACTTTAAAGTAAATTTTCTCGTTTCACTCAAAATGCGACATACCCCCTTCATCCATGCATGTCTTCAAATATGATTGTTTTATGAGTTTTTCTGAGTGTGCCCTATAAATACCTTCTACTTTCATAATTTGGATTCAAGTACGTTATGATTTTTTTTTTTTTGAAATAAGTTTTTGTAAGAAAAAAAATAATGAACAATATTTGAATGTTAGATATGCAATGAATGTTTACCTATTTGTTTCTACATATTTAAAAGGAAAATTTTAAGTGCAAGGGATAGGAAAAGGGAATGGGAGAACTCATGTTAAGGAAAGGAAAAATTAAAATTGGAAAGAAATTAATAAAAATTAAGAAGAAAAGGAAGCTCTTAATTTGTACAAAAAATCATTCGAAAAAGACTCTTTCATGCGCTCTTTTCAGAGCTCATAAAAACATTCGAAAAAGAATCTTTTATGCATAAGACTGGGATCTCATTTATGAATGACCAGTTTCATAGGAAAAGCCACTCAAATACGAGCATTTTATGACTGTTTATGATTGTTTTATGAACTTATTATGAATGTGAGCGCTCAGAGGAAAGAGTCCTATATGCGCTCATTTAGAGCTCTTATGGTTTGCTGGGATATAACGAAATCAAAATTTTTTTTGTAAGGGAAAAATGCGAAGGTGAGTCTGAAAAAAATAATTTTTAAATCAACGCGATTTCAGAGCTCCTTGAGATTTGCATTTTGTTAGAGTAAAATTGAATGGGCTACAAACTGCATACTCAGATTTTTTCTAGAGAGCCCAGTTCAAAAGTTCAAAATCTAGGCCTAAGTTTACAGAGTTTTTATGAGTTTTGTGTAAAGCTTTGAGGAGCCACTTTAATGGCATTAACTACAACATGAGTGGGATTTTAAACAAAAATTAGTCAAAATGAAATATGAAAGACATTAAGGGTTGAAACTCGCCTTTATATTCGGTTGCAAATGGGTTGGCTAACACTGTATGTGGCTTTTAGTCGCCTCTTAAGACAAGCATGCCTTTAGCCCGAGTTACATAAAACTTTGTGAAACTTTGACAGGTGCGCCCCTCGGCTTTGAGCATTTGCCAAAATCTCGCTTCGCTTTACATTCCACAAACTTTGTATGAAAGTGGATTCTGTAAAGTTTTATGTAATTGGGGCTTTACTGCAGGTATATTCTTAAGTCCTAACACAACGGGGGCGGGTCTAATTTTTGTGTAAAAACATTCTTAGGGCAGATTTCTCAACTAACCGTCAACTTAACGCTCACTTTAAACTTTATCGGCCAAATGAACTGGCTGTTAAACTGACGGTGAATTGACAGTGAACAGGCAGTCAAGAAATCCGCCCTTAGACTTTATTCAAACCAATTATGTTACGGTTAAATTTTGCAACTTCTTTGCTTAACTAAAATTCGTGCCTTACAGGGTTAATTCAGCTTCGGGACGCATCATATAAGAACAAATTTTTCAATCTTCCGTTGGTCAGTTAATTTTTTTGGCACACTTTTATGCTGCTATTCTCTTTCATTAATTCATTCAGCTTTCTATTCAGTCAGCTCATTGTATTTCCGCTCTCCTACACACATATACTATACAGCGTTTTTTATTCGGCAGCATGGTTGAACTGCTTTGTGGCGTATTACGTATCATAAGGTCGTTAACGTGGCGCATTTAAAGCTCTTTCTACAAGGTAGTTATCAGACAGTTCACAATGTGTTATTGCACTTCATGATTGAAATTCTTCTAGGTATCAAAATCACCATGCCCAACCCACTTACTCATTTTAGCAATAATGAACTTGTATTTGAACACTTACCTTATATTGCACGAGTTTAATCATTTGAAAAAAAAAAAAAAAAAAAAAAAAAAAAAAAAAAAAAACGTTCCACAACTAGGGCTGTGATGGATAGAGATATTTATTTCTTTATAATCTGGGAATCTGGATAACCAAAAATATCTGGGCCGTGTTTTCCTTTATAGACAAAGCAAACTTAAAATCTGAAATCTGTACTTATGTTCAAGTCCTGGTTCATCGGGAAAACCGCCCGGACCCAATTTTCAAACTTGGAAAAGTTGCAGAAAGCCGCTCCTAAATTTAAAATTTATGTATGTATGTACAGATGGTTTCGGGACAGTTTATTTATTTATATTATTCTTTTTAGTTTTAGAAAAATTGAGATATCACGAGAAACCTTTGCACGCAGGTTGTTTTCCTTCCTAGGAAGGCTGCTATCTGACCAAAATCACGCCCCTATTTCTATATCAGAAATTTTGAAACATAAAACATTAACAGAAGTAGCTAAAATGATAAATGAAAATTGATAAGAAGCATACTACAGTTGATTAGAGTAAATTCATTGAAAGCTAACGAAATCTCTTCCACCACACCCACTTTTTAGTAAAGTGTATTAAAAAGGAGGTAAAGAGACTGAACATGGAATATCTCATTTATTGATGTAGGTAGAATGGTCTAATTTGGTATCTATTTACAACATCTTTATCATTGTATATACATTGAAAATTAGAATGCTAATAACTTCAGAACCGTTTGCGATAAGGTGATGACACTTGGTTCGAAGTATCCTATTGTGCTTTAGGTACATCCACTGAAAATAGGCTAGATAGCTGACCACGTCCACTTTTTTTTTTTTAAAGTTGAGTGAAAAGGAGGTAGAAAGACAAAACGTGAAGCGTATCATTAACCGATGTACCTAGATGGAATACTTAATTTTGATTGGTGCATCGACCAGGTCATTCCCTTAAAGATTCTTGTAAATTTTTTTAAAATGGGAGTAACACTGCCCACATATGAGTAAATAAATTTTCACTTTCGAATCTAAATAGCTTCAGAGCCGTTAACGCTAGAACAACGAAACTTGTAGGAAGCAAGCTATTGTTGTGAGACAACAACTGCTGAAAATCTAATCTTATCCTAGGACCTATATAGGTGTTACCACTGAAAATGTTGTTACAAGCTTGCCACTTATTTCAACCTTTCAAAAAGCTTAGCAAGATAAGCTTGCGACTAGCAAACATATTTTCTGTCGTTCTTTTTAAATTTTGTTTTATATAATATTCTATATTTATATACCTACCGTTGCCACCTAATACGAAAAATAGGGAGCAATACTCGGTCGCCCAGGTACTATACTTTAGACTGGATCGGCCGAAATACCGGGCGAAAAATTTAAATTCCCAAGACCAAAAAATTATAGTATCGAATGTTTTAGAACTTTTTACGATCCAGTCTAATGTATTTCCACTAGAGCTGTGTTATTGTTTGGCATAAACCCTAGGTTCATAGTAATTGTCACTCAATCACTCAACCCTCTCCGCACTATTGCATTTTGGAAACGTTGTAAGTATTTTAGCAACGCTTTTAAAAGTTAAAACGAATTGCCCCACAATTTCATATCGTTTCTTTCTGAATATTCAATATTTATGTTGTAACTTTTTTTACTCTATAGGTTGCTGGTCTGGACTTGAATGGCGGCACAGCTAATAATAGCAGCCCCATAACAACGAAGAGTTCATCCAATTCCGGTGTTTATATTCCTCCTCATCTACGTGGAGGAGGAAACAGCGCACCCAACGCCGATAGTGATAATCGGGAGGAGAGGGCTCCATCAGCTAAGTACGAAGGTAGAGATCAACGCGGCGGCGGCGGTAGTGGAGAATATCGCAGAGGCGGCGGCGGTGGTCGTGGTTATAACAACTCTGGTGGTAGCTACGGTGGTGGACGTCGTGGTGGTGGCAGATACGAAGACGACGGTATGTTGGCAAATGGTAGATGCAATAGATTAATGCTAAAGCATACAAATGTTTCCCATTACAGGAGAAGGAGGAGAATCACGTCGCGACGACTGGAGTCGTGGTGGACGTGGCCAACAAAATACGCGAACATTTGACCGACGTGAGAACGGTGGTTATCGTGGTGGACGCGGCGGCGGCGGCAGTGGAGGCGGTAGCAATCGTAACAGTGAAGCATTTGACGATCAGGCAGAACCACAACAACCACGTAACGATCGTTGGCAAGAACCAGAGCGTCATCCCGAGGACGCAGCACAACCACGCAATGAACGTAGCGGTGGCGGCGGCAACGGTGGTGAACGAAACTATGGCGGGCGCTGGAAAGAAGATCGCCGTGGTGACGTCGACTACACCAAATTGGGACCGCGTGACGAACGCGTTGAGCTTGAGTTGTTCGGTGTTGGTAATACTGGTATTAATTTTGACAAATACGAGGATATACCCGTGGAAGCGACGGGTCAGAATGTGCCGGTTAATATCACATCATTTGATGACGTGCAGCTGACTGAAATCATAAAAAATAACGTGACTTTGGCTAGATATGATAAACCGACACCGGTACAAAAATATGCCATCCCAATTATAATAAATGGGCGTGACTTGATGGCATGTGCACAAACTGGGTCGGGTAAGACAGCAGCTTTTCTGCTGCCTATTCTCAATCAGATGTACGAGCATGGAATGACGCCTGCACCGCAAAATAATCGCCAATACAGTCGCCGTAAGCAATATCCGCTTGGTTTAGTATTGGCACCGACGCGCGAACTGGCCACACAGATCTTTGAAGAGGCCAAGAAATTCGCATATCGTTCACGCATGCGTCCCGCTGTACTCTACGGTGGTAATAATACAAGTGAGCAAATGCGTGAATTAGATCGTGGCTGCCATCTGATAGTGGCTACGCCGGGCCGTCTGGAAGATATGATTACACGCGGAAAGGTGGGCTTGGATAATATACGATTTTTGGTATTGGATGAAGCCGATCGTATGTTGGACATGGGTTTTGAACCTCAAATTCGCCGTATTGTTGAACAATCGAATATGCCACCAACCGGCCAAAGACAAACTTTGATGTTCTCTGCAACTTTCCCGAAACAAATTCAAGAGTTGGCTTCAGATTTTCTCAGCAATTACATATTTTTGGCAGTTGGACGTGTTGGTTCCACATCGGAAAATATTACCCAAACCATATTATGGGTATATGAACAAGATAAACGTTCGTACTTGCTTGATTTGCTATCATCAATAAAGGATGGGGTTGAATACTCAAAAGATAGCCTTACATTGATCTTTGTGGAAACGAAAAAGGGTGCCGATGCACTTGAGGAGTTCCTTTACCAATGCAATCATCCGGTGACAAGTATTCATGGTGATCGTACACAAAAGGAACGTGAAGAGGCATTACGCTGTTTCCGTTCTGGTGATTGTCCCATTTTGGTTGCCACCGCGGTGGCTGCACGTGGTCTAGATATACCGCATGTGAAGCATGTTATCAACTTTGATCTGCCCTCGGATGTAGAGGAGTATGTACATCGTATTGGTCGTACAGGACGTATGGGTAATCTTGGTGTTGCCACATCGTTTTTCAATGAGAAGAATCGCAATATATGTGGCGATTTGCTAGAGTTGCTCGTCGAGACAAAACAAGAAGTACCAAGTTTCCTTGAGGATATGTCATCCTCAGATCGGTCACATGGTGGCCAACGCCGACGTGGTGGCGGTGGAGGTGGCGGCGGTGGTGCACGATATGGTGGCGGATTTGGATCACGCGATTATCGTCAATCGTCTGGCGGTGGTGGTGGTCCACGGGGTGGTGGTGCTGGTGGTGGCATTACTCGAAGTGGCGGAGGCGGCGGTGGTGGCGGCGGCGGAGGATCGTATCGCAGCAATGGTAAGTGATATGAGCGGGTATGAGGCAACTTTAAATACAAATATGCTAGAGTTATATTCAGGATTTGCAATTATTCATATAAGTATTTTCAAGTACGTTTTTTTCATTCACAAGGAAGAACACATAACAAATCCGCATGATTTGCATCCGCGAATAGGTAGGCATCGAAAGATCGACATCGTTCGCGAATGCTTTTTTGAATCAATGTTCTTCTTTAATGTATACGATGCATGAAATATTCGCAGAAGGTAGTAGTAAGAGATTAAAAATGCCATCGCAAGTAACCCTACAGGGCTGTGAACAAAAAAAAGTTTGTTTGCCGGATATTCTCGGATTTATTCGGGAACATATAGGAACCTTTTAAGTTAGTAAGTAATATGAATCTTTTGAGGATCTCTTCGTGAATTTTTTTAAGATCACTTTGAGACTTTTTCGGGATCGTATCGGAACTTTTGGGAATGTTTTCGGATCATTACGGGATTGTTTGCTGGACCCTTTTGGGATAATTTTTGGAACCTTTTCGGGACTGTTTTCGGATCATTATTGGATTTTTTCCGGAATATTTTGGCACCTTTTAGGGATCACTTCGGGACCATCACTTTTTTCGGATCTTTTTGGGACTTTTTCGGCATTGTTTTGGGACAACTCGGTTATTGTTTTCGGGATTATTTTTGGAGTAATTTAAAAACTTTTTCGTGATTGTTTTCGGAATGTTTCCGGATTGCTCTCGAATAATTTCGGAATAAAATTAGGACGTTGTTGGGATTCTTTTCGGATCGTTTCCGGGTAATTTTGGGTCTGTTTATGGATCGTTTCGGAATGGATTTCAGTATCGTTTAGAGCATTGCTTTCGGTATTATTTCGGGACCTTTTCGGAATAATATCCCACTTTTTAGGGATCATTTCGGAACTTAAGATGGTTTTGAGATCATAACGGAATCATTTTTGCACTCAATGGAGATTATTTCTGGATTGCTTTGTTGTTGTCGATATAACAATAAGGATCCCTTCTGGATTGTTTTCGGGAGCATCAATGGTTATAAAAATAAAACTAGCAATTGTTCCATAGCTTTTATAAAATCTAGTATACTTGGAACACTTTTGACGTCCCTTATTTTAGCGGCGATAGGTTGGCGAAGTCAGTTGAAATTTTGCCTGAATTAGTAGCTAATTTATTGCTAATTAATTGCCAAAACATAGAATTTATAGCTCTTCAAATTTTTTTTTTATGACATTTTTCGCCAAAATAAGACTGAAGTTAGCGAAACGAATAGTCGCAAAAATTGTCGGATCAAGTTGAAAATTTGAAGCAGGTAAGAGATATTGGGGCATAGTCATAGTCGAAGTAAAATGTTATTTTAAGTTAGTTGAATTGACAATTTTTCGACTATTCGTTTCGCTAACTTCAGTCTTATTTTGGCGAAAAATGTCATAAAAAAAAATTTGAAGAGCTATAAATTTTTTCTTTTGGCAATTAATTAGCAATAAATTAGCTACTAATTCAGGCAAAATTTCCACTTGATCGGACAATTTTTCGACTATTCGTTTCGCTAACTTCAGTCTTATTTTGGCGAAATATGTTATAAAAAAAAAACCCGAAACGGGTTGTGCGCTGGGTTTGGCACCCGCCACGTAAAAAACTTAATTCCAATGAAAAAAAATGCAAAGCCTCGGATGAGAACCCCCTTTAATGTTGACGACCCGGCAAAACGAATAAGGCATAACGATTTGGATATTAGGGCATGTACCGGGAATGTCCGGACCCTTTCAAGGGACGGTACCGCTGCCCGACTGGTTGATGTCCTCGTAGGCGCAAAGGCCGACATCACCGCCCTGCAGGAAATGCGATGGACGGGGCAAGGAAAGACGACCATCGGTCCTTGTGACGTATACTACAGTGGCCAGACACGCGGCAAAGCGTGTGGTGTAGGATTCGTGGTGGGAAAGAGACTTCGCCGCCAAGTATTAGCGTTCACTCCTGTGAACGAGCGTCTCGCTGCGATCCGCATCAAGGCGAGGTTTTTCAACATAACATTTATCTGCGCCTATGCGCCGACTGAGGAGACGGACGACGCAGAGAAGGACTCCTTCTACGATAAACTTGAACAGACTTATGATCGCTGCCCACAGCATGCCAAGGTGGGCAAGGAAGGAGTCTTTGGTCCCACAGTTGGAAAATTCAGTCTCCACGATATAACATCCTCCAACGGCACTAGGTTGATTGACTTCGCCGCTGCTCGCAATATGGTCATCAGTAGTACCAGGTTCCAGCATAAGCGAATACACCAAGCCACATGGCTGTCCCCTGATCAAAGAACTAGAAACCAGATTGATCATGTCTTGATTGACGGCAGACATAGCTCCACCGTTCTGGACGTGCGTACACTGCGTGGTCCCAATATTGACTCTGACCATTATCTTGTCGCAGCCAAGATACGCACACGCCTCTGTGCAACGAAGAAAGTGCGCACAGTAACGGAAGGAAAGTTTGACGCCGAGAAGCTGCGCATGACACAGACAGCTGATAATTTCACAACTCGACTCTCACACCTGCTAGCAGAGGGCAATCCTCGACCTAACGATGTAACCGAGCAATGGAAGCATATCTCTCACTCATTGCGTACCGCCGCTGAGGCCACTATAGGGTTCCAGCGAGCCCGCAAGAACAACTGGTTCGATGAGGAATGCAAAACTGCCTCGAAAAAAAAGGACGCTGCCTACAAGGAGACATTGCGAACGGGCGCAACCCGCAGTGTATGGCAACAATATCGTGAGGCAAAGAAGGAAGAGAGACGCCTTTTCAGAAAAAAGAAAAGTGAGGCCGAAAGGCGTGAGTGTGAGAAGCTTGAGATGCTGGCTGACAGGAATGATGCCCGAAAATTCTATGAAAAGATCCGGCGGATGACGGAAGGTTTTAAGACCGGGGCAAGCTCCTGTAAGGACAATAATAGCGACCTGGTAACCGACGTACAAAGTGTACTTAAATTATGGAGGGAGCACTTCTCCTCACTGCTAAATTGCGAGGGAGACGTCGAACCCGATACCCCAATCCCTGATGATGGAAAAGTCGTCCCACCACCTGACTATGATGAAGTGAGGATAGCTATATCCCGGCTCAAAAACAACAAAGCGCCTGGAAAAGACGGACTACCCGCCGAGCTGTTCAAACGCGGAGGCGAAGAGCTGATAAAAAGCATGAATCAGCTCTTATGCAGAATATGGTCAGACGAATGCATGCCTCCGGATTGGAATTTAAGTGTGCTTTGCCCAATCCACAAGAAAGGCGATCCCGCTAACCGCACCAACTACCGCGGAATTAGTCTTCTTAATATCGCATATAAGGTTCTTTCTAGCGTGTTGTGTGAAAGGCTGAAGCCCATCGTAGACAAACTGATTGGACCTTATCAGTGTGGCTTTAGACCTGGTAAGTCTACCATCGACCAGATTTTCACGATACGCCAAATCCTGGAGAAGACCCATGATAAGAGAATCGACACTCACCATCTCTTTGTCGATTTTAAAGCCGCTTTTGACAGCGTAAAAAGGAGTTGCCTGTATGCCGCCATGTCTGAATTTGACTTCCCTGCAAAGCTTATACGGCTTTGTCAAATGACGTTGAGCAATACCAACAGCTCCGTCAGAATCGGGAAGGACCTCTCTGAGCCATTTGAAACCAAACGAGGCGTCAGACAGGGCGACTCCCTTTCGTGCGATTTCTTCAATCTGATGCTGGAGAAGATAATTCGAGCAGCAGAGCTAAACCGCAATGGTACAATCTTTTACAAGAGCGTGCAATTGCTGGCGTATGCCGATGATATTGATATCATTGGCCTTAACAACCGCGCCGTAAGCGCTGCCTTCTGTGGACTGGATAAGGAAGCGAAAAAAGTGGGTCCTGCCGTGAACTAGGACAAGACGAAGTATTTGCTGTCATCAAAGAAAGAATCGGCGCACCTGCGCCTTGGCAGCCATGTCACTGTTGATAGTTACAAATTTGAAACTGTGAGGGACTTCGTCTATTTGGGAACCAGTATCAACACCGAAAATAATATCAGTCTAGAAATCCAGAGGAGAATCACTCTTGCCAACAAGTGCTACTTTGGACTGAGTAGGCAATTGAGAAGTAAAGTCCTCTCTCGAAGAACAAAGATCACGCTCTATAAGTCTCTCATCATACCTGTCCTGATGTATGGCTCAGATTCATGGACAATGTCAAGAGAAGATGAGATGGCCCTTGGAGTATTTGAGAGAAAAGTTCTCCGGAAGATTTATGGTCCTTCCCGTGATGCCAACGGCGAGTATAGAAGGAAATTTAACGATGAGCTGTACGAGCTCTACGCAGATCTGACCATAGTCCAGCGAATTAAAGCCCAAAGACTCCGCTGGCTGGGCCATGTTATGCGAATGGACAAAGAAGCTCCAGCACAGAAGGTTTTCCTATCGTCGCCTGAATTCGGCAGCAGAAGAAGGGGGAGGCCTCGACTGAGATGGAAACAACAGGTGGAGGATGACTTGAACTCCCTTGGGGTTTCCAATTGGCGTCCGTTATCGCTAAAAAGGAATGACTGGCGTGCTTTGATACGAAACGGCCAAATCGCTTAGGCGGTTAAGCGCCAATAAATGATGATGATGTTATAAAAAAAATTCGAAGAGCTATAAATTTTTTCTTTTGGCAATTAATTAGCAATAAATTAGCTACTAATTCTGGCAAATTTTCAACTTGATCCGAAAATTTTTCGCTGATCGTTTAGGCGAAAAATGTCATAAAAAAAAAATTGAAGAGCTATAAATTTTTTCTTTTGGCAATTAATTAGAAGTAAATTAGCTACTAATTCAGGCAAAATTTCAACTGATTTCGCTAACCTATCGCCGCCAAAATAAGGGACGTACACTTTTGTCAATCCCTTTCAGGTGAAATAATTATTTGCATTTGTTATCCTTTCAGGTGGCAGCTCTGGTGGTGGCGGCTACTATGGCGGTGGAGGTGGTGGTTCTTACGGAGGTAGTTACTCATCTTCATCCCATGCTAACACCAACTCTGGTCCCGATTGGTGGGGAAGTTAAATAAAGTGAATGTGAATTGATTACGAATAACCGCTAAAAGCGAAAAATCGAATGAACGTAAGGAATAAATGAAAAAAGATGAAATTAGCAACAACATAAAAAGAGAATTGAGAGAGTGCGAGAAACAGAATCTATATATTACTGCATAAATACACGGAAGATAACAAAAAAAGGAAACAAGAAAAAAACAAAAATTCAGAGGAACAGATACTTCTAAATACATACATATATAAGATACGTGTATATTTATATGTACCCAATAGTATATAAAATACTATTATTTATGTATAAATAAATAATTTTCTGAAATGCAAACATTCAAACAAAAAATATATGCATAACTACATATTGACATACCATTAAGAAAATCACTTCCCTCCCCACACCAAAAGTACACATACGTTCGAAAAGGATAACACACGCTCATCCACACACAATACATCCACAAACGTCCATACCACAAGCCGCATTATGCAAATGTATCCAAATAGAATTTTTTAATTTTGCTCCTAAACTATTTCCCTAAGAAGAGTAAAATTATAAATAATAAAACAAAAATTTAACTTTGGGAAATATAAATAAATGTCGCAATTAAATTATATCAAACAATCATCAATTGCAAAAAATAAATGAAAATGTTTTAAATTTTAGAAATAGATTTTATGAAATGGGCATAAGGCAATTCTAACCAATTCCTTGTTTTACAGTACATATTTGAAAAAAGATTACATTTGATGAAATGGGACGTAGTTGAGTTTTTTTTTGTGGCTGAGCTAGAAACCAAGGTACTTTGATAGCACTCACTCGATTTTCATGTAATTATTAAAAAATAAAGAAAAATAAAATAAAATACAATTAAATTTGTTTCTCTCATTTTAATTGATTGATGTAATAATGCAATGTAATTGCAGTTTGAAAACAGCTGACAAAATTTCTTGAAAAAAAATAATCAGTAAAAACCAATATAAATTAATAGAATATTTTAAAAAGTAATCTAAAAACACTTGAAAATAAATGTGCTTGCAATAAATAGATAAAAAAAAAACTACTAATAATGAGTCTACAGCGGATATAAGTGAAAAATCCAACATGAGCATCATCAGAAATTTCAAAAATAGTAAATTACCACAGAAAATCTACAAAAAAATTTAAACAAAAAAAAGTATATACTAAACAAGTTTGCTAAATAAATGTACTTTTAGCAAATGATGAAAAATGCGGTTTTTATTTGTTTTTGAAGAAAATAGATATTACTTTGATTTGCATATACTCACGATGCAAACGATGCTGTAGTAACAGTACTTGCATATCCACTTACACTGTACAGCTCGCGGCTGGGTATACATACGACTAAGCTGACTTTCACCGCTTGCTTGCATCTGGCTCATGACGTCACCGACATCGCTGCCCAGTCGGTTATTTTAAATTCGTCCATGGTTTATTGAACTCTTTCTCGCGAAAATTCGGAATATTGGAAACCATCTGTTTTGGCAATTGGCATGAAACTGATTTTATTTAAGTTATGCAATTAGTGGAAAATTTTTGGCAGAAGTAACAAAATTCGTGCGGAATTTTATTTAAAATTAACCTGATAATCTCGGAAGCCCCGTTAGATATGTAACTCGATTTCAATGTTAATTCTATTCGAATTTATATATTTACAATGTACAATATATAGGGCTCGGTAATTTCAGTATACCTTACGATCAGGGGCGCAGCCAGAGGGTGCTTTTGGGGGTTTAAACCACCCCTGAGATATGAAACTGTATATGTGAAAACTAGTTTTCATGACATGTTTGCAAAAATTTCGATTGCATGAAAATCGAAAAATGTCAATTCCATAACAGGGGCCTAAGCTTTTGGGCCGTTTGCATAAGAGGGGTGTCACACGCTACATCCATATTGACGCGATCCACGGCTGTTACATCCTAGGATACAGGGTCATACGTGTGCAAAGTCGGTAAAATCTAAACTAGCGATGATAGACCTTTAGACATTAATTTAAAAGTCTGAAAAAATTACAGTAATTTTTTCACCTTTCTTAAAAAGAAAATCAATATAATTTTTGAAAAAACCGAAATTTTGAATTTTTGGCCCGGTCTAGTGTATACGTGTATAATTATCTTTTTTAAATGCTTTCTTTACGCTACTCCTGACTGACGCTATAAAATAATTGGGTGTACCACATTATTCCCAAAAACAAAATCCCCAAAAACCGAAATCCACACTTTATGTGTGAAATAAATTCAAATTCGGTTTAAAATCGCGGCTATTAAAAATGGGTATTGAACTTTTGGGTCTGCAGGTAATGAGTTGGCTATTTTGCCATTGAAACTAATATGCAGCATTAGCCACGTCGATAGAGTCTACGTTTACCACGCAGGGCGTGAGTTCAATGCGTTATATTTTTTAAAATTTTATATAATTTGTTTTAATTTTTTTTTTATAAGCTTTTTGTTTTATAGCTGTATTCTGTAGTTCAGTTGCTTTGGGGATCTTGGATTTGGCGATTTTCATTTTGGGGATTTTGATTTTGGGGGTAATTTTTTTGGGGATTTTTAAAAGCTGGGTATTATGTGTTTGGCGAATTTGTTTTCGGGGATTTAGTGGCACTCCCAAAATAATTTTGTAAATAGTTGTGCTAGGAAAAAATTATAAAGAAAAAAGTAAAAACCACCCCAAACATTTTCTTCTGGCTGCGCCCCTGGTTATGATTTATCGAATTTGTTCGAGACTGAAGCGAGATCTCAATTTCTCGAAAGTTTCCGCTTGTGTACGGGTAGAAATCGTTAAGACTCATTTACACGGGTCGATTTTTCGTCATTCCTCCGTGTAAATAGCAATTCGATCGATCTGCACCTTGTATTTGAAGTTGAAATCGGTGGAACGTCAAAAGTCGAATATTGTTGAATCAAAACATTCGCATAACTTGAGATTTTAATACGAAACTTCAGCAGAGTAAACCACTCTACGCTTATAACTTTCGAACACAAATCATAAAGATACCGCCCTTAAGTACTCTGCTAACATTTAGTACCACAAGGTACTATTCGCCGGAACGTGCCGTGATCATATCCGGCAAAGGACTGTCAACATCCATACCACCCTCTCTGGTACGTCACGTAACTTATCCACATCTTCCGACTAGGCATGGCGAAGTACGGCTACAACATGAACCTGTTACAAAAGTGGTGTTTCAATCTCCACCTGAGGGAGCTTTTGGTAACGGTAAGTGATCAAGAATCACGGTTATCTTCACCTTTGAAGGTTTTTTAACAAGCGGAATGTGACACCGACTAAAATATAAATAAAAACAAGGAAAGCTGTCTTCGGCTGTGCCGAAGGCTAAATACCTTTCATGAATAAGCGTCACGATTTTCACGGTTTGATCCCAGAACAGTCTGTGTAAATTTACCTTAGCTCATACCGAAATTATCGGAACTATCGATTATATGGGGGCGATGTGTTATATTGGTCCAATCTCATTGATTTTTTAACACCGACATTCCAAATTCTAAAATAGCAATAGTTACGAAATTTCACGTTCCTACCTATATAACTACGGAGTTATCTACCAAAATCCGTTTATTGGAACAATCGATTGTATGGGGGCTATGTGAAATATTTATCCCATCTCGATGATTTTCAACATCGATATTTCAGATATAAAAATAACAATACGTCCAAAATTTCACGTTCCTACGTGTTTAATTACAGGAGTTATAGCCCAAAATCCGTTTATCGGAACAATCGTTTGTATGGGAGCTATGTGAAATATTTATCCCATCTCGATGATTTTCAACATCGATATTTCAGATATAAAAATAACAATACGTCCAAAATTTCACGTTCCTACGTGTTTAATTACAGGAGTTATATCCCCAAATCCATTTATCGGAACAATCGATTGTATGGGAGCTATATGTAATATCGGTCCGATCCTGCTGGTTCCGACAAATGATTCCTATATTGGAAAATGGTGGCCGCATACAAAATTTCAGCCAAATATCTCAAAAACTGAGTTTGCGTTCAAGCAGACAGACGAACATGATTAAAACAACTCATCTCGTCATCCTGGTCATTTCAGTATAGTTATAGATGGGTCCATCTCTTTTTCTTCTCATACTTACAAACATCTTCATGAAAGGTATAATTAAGATACTCGGTCAAGGGCATATACCCAGCTTTTTAACAAAAGGGGGCCATTTATATATTTGCTAAATAGCTATAACTTTCTTGGGTTTTTTGAAAATTCATCATAAATTAAATCTTTAGATAGAGCGCAGAGATGTTCAGTAGACTGCGCCAAATAATAAAAATTACTATGAAAGTTACAGATCTTTATATCAAATTCTAGTAGTCTATTATTGCTAGTTTCGATTTTTATACCCAGCTGTACTTGTACACAGGGTATTATAACTTTGTTAGGATAACGGTTGGTTGTACAGGTATAAAGGAATCGAGATAGATATAGAAAAAAAATTTGATTGAGCCATGTCCGTCCGTCTGTCCGTTAACACGATAACTTGAGCAAATAATGAGATATCTTCACCAAATTTGGCATGCGTACTTATTTGGGTTCAGAAAGGATTGCTATTGAAAATGGGTAAAATCGGACCATAACCACGCCCCTTTTTCGATATCGAAAATTTCGAAAAACGTATAAAATGGGTTAATTCAATATTAGAAGCAGCTACAATGATAAAATTTGCAATATGTATTGATTTAGATGTTCTAAGGCCGATTTTATAAAAATTTTTGAAAAGGGGGTGTGGTACCGCCCACGTATATTTGAAGAAATTTTAAAATTTTGACTCTTAATAACTTCAGAACAGTTTATGCTAGTATAACGAAATTTCGTAGAGGACATACTATTGTTGTGGTAAATTCAGCTATAGAAAATAAACGAAATCGCTTCGCGACCACGCCTACTTTTTCATAAAAGTTATATTGAAAGGAGGTGGAAATATTGAAAAGTCCATATCTAATTAACTGATTTCGCTATAATAATATAATTTGGTACATACATCAACTTTCATATTCTTTACATAATTTTTTCAAAATTTTGGAAAGTGGGCGTGGCACCGCCCACTTATGAGTCAAGCAATTTTTAAATTCGACTGCTAACAACTTCAGAACGGTGTGAGATAGATTTACGAAACTAGGTACCAGGCATGTTATGTTTATGTAGAGTACTACCACAGAAAATAAGAAAAATCGGTGAACGATCACGCCCACTTTATGTGCACAGCTGGGTATGTAATGTTCGGTTTCACCCGAACTTAGACTTCCTTACTTGTTTGGTATAAAAATGCGAAACCATTGTTGTAAAACCCATTTACCTAAAAACATTTTTTTTTTAGGAAATTTAATTCCCTACAAAAGCTGCCTAGAACTTATCGCTCATTTGCTGCAACATCGTCATAACTCAAAAAATGTGATATTACAGAAAACGCATTTTTAGTTTTTTAATTGCTGTATATTTGTATGGGATAAGTAATTAATTCTATCGCGATATTGCGTGAAATGTTAAAACCTCGGATATAACACTTTGCTAGTTGATCAAACATAATATTTCCGTTATATTAGTGATGTTAACTCAAAAATTGGGTTTTTTGAGTTATGACGATGTTGCAGCAAATGAGCGTTATGCAATTGCGTGAAAACATACCAATTTTTCGTTGGACTTTTAAAAAGTAATAAAAACTCCGAGATCTCTGGTATTCTAGGAATTCTAAAAAAATGCTTGCTGCTGATTTTTTAAATTTTAGTTTCATTCGGTAAGGTTCGGGCAACAATTGTTAGGGATCCGTAAGACATTTTTTAGGATTGTCTAAGGTTTTGGGAATCCGTTGGTAAACGTGGCTTTCTTTGTCGGGGACTACTCTGGTTGGCCGAGGAGTTCCGGTAGCACATTACACGGCTGTTGCATCTTTGGAACAATAGATGTGCTCTGAACGACAGCTCACGGCTGTTATTAACATCCAAACACTTGAAATAGTTAGCTGAAGAGAAGAACGTGATACCAAGAGACACTCGAGTCAATCCTGTCTTATCTGCGCACTTCACAACTTAAATAGAGTAACAGGCTTGCGACTTTACACCTTTTCCAGATTGAAATCAGAAAACTCCAAATTGTATTTCAGAGAATTTCAGTATAAGCAATTGGATTTCAGAATTTGTCATTTGTGTTTCAGAAAAAGCAACTGGATTTCAGAAAACTAAAAATGGATTTCAGTACATTCAATTGGAATTCAGAATGTGTGAATTGGATTTCCAATTGTCTATTTCTGAAATACAAATGACAAAATCTGAAATTTAATTGCCGTTTTCTGAATTCAATATGGAAAAAGTGTAGTATGTGTCCGATTTATTAAATAAATAAAATACATTTTTTAGTCTAAGATAAATATAAGATTTTTTTAAATACTACACATTATTAATTAAAAAAAAAATACAAATATATTACATACACGTAAATCTAGGTCGAGTTTTTTTTGGAATTGCCCATAGGCCAAATCCAAAATCGCCTAATTCTCAAAAGAGGCAAAGTTGGGACTATTTGAACCATTAAGCTGAGACAAACCATGAAAGAAAGAATACAAACAGAGCATTGAAAATATGTATATACGTAATCCTTCTTCAGTTTTTGAAATATTGAATTAGTCTTTGCTACACAAGGTGCATACACGGTCAAAAAATGGTGATTTTGTAATTGGTCCATAGGAGGTTTTGGCGATGCCAAATTAGCGCATAAAAACCTCTACATCTACCACTTAACATAGTTATATACATCGTCCAAAATGATAGCAATCAAGTTGTAGGCATCATTAAACATCCGATTTTTGATTAAGTGCCGCATAACCCACTGGAATCTCCTTCAATTCCGATTTAAGGCACAAAAATTCGCCACCAATGCACATAATAGTTGTCGTAATAGCATTTAATAGCCACCAACTAACGTTTGATGGAAACTTTGAATTATACCACCAACAAAAGAGTAAATGTAGAATATGGAAGGTGCAGCTGTTAAGTACAAACATATATATATATATTCGCTTCAATCTACATAATAAATTTTAATTCACCTAAAGTCCAAACACAATTTCGCACGTCGAACAATGCACCATAGCGCCAAGGAAGCAACAAACGAGTTTAACACAAATGCGAGAATGATAAGCCGTCCGCCAGTATCTGAAATGTGTATTTCCTTTTTGCCACGAGCCAAACATACAGATTAACAAATTGAAACAACCGATTAAATATTCAATTAACTTACATGATATTCAAAAACATTGTCTAATGTATAATTGTCACCAGCTAAAATATTAGCAAAGAAGACGAGCAGCCCAAGTGTGAAGTACACGCATGATTGCATCGAGATGATTTGTGTGATGAGTAACAAGGGATCCCATTGTGTATTACGGAATGTGCCCGCCTTCATAGCGTGATTTTTGTGTGTGATTTTATGGTTGTCCTATTATTTGTTTAAAGTGCCTATTCTTAATTAATTTCTTGTTTTTTTTGTTCAAAAACAAGGAAAATCTTCAAGTTCCTGGCAAAAAATCGAAAATAAACAAAGCGAATGTGCAATGACAGCAAAATTGTTGTTGGTTGCGTCAAGTTGTCATCAGGTGTTTAAGTGCTGCCAGCTTGAAATTTTGTATCCAAACTACCCCACGAGAATTTTTTGCATTATCAAGACACCATGATTTTTTGAGTTAACGATGATTTACACGGGTCGATTTGCTGGTCGATTTTTATCGAATCGACCCGTGTAAACAGCAATTCGATCGATCTTCACCTTGTATTTAAGGGTTGAACACAAGTGGTTCGACAAAAATCGACCCGTGTAAATCATCCTTTAGACACTGCAACAATCCTCGATTTCCAATTAACAGAGATGTAGATACTAGTAAAACTTTTGCATGTAAATGCGACAACAATTTTTCATCCAGATAGCATTGTTGTTGTATTTAAATGCTAAGCACTTTATCCGTATCTGGATCATTTTGAATTGGAACAAGCGGAATGGCTACCGTAGGCGTTAATTCATTTTATCCGAAGCTCAGTTGAGATTGTGCTCTCAGGGCGGATTTGTTGTTGTTGCGCGTATTTTTCCTTAACCTAATTGTCATCAATATCTTCTAACGGGAGTCCAAGGAAACTAGCAGTTTCAATAGGGTTGGACCAAAGAGAGATGGGTGTTAGAAGAGTGGGCTCAAATGAACAAGAAAATAAGTGATTGGTATTGTGGGGGGACGAGCCGCATGCCGGACATACATTCGGCACATCAGGGTTCGGTCTAGATATGTAGGAGTTTAACCTACTACAATATCCAGAGCGTAATTGAGCCAGAGTGACCCTTGTCTCTCGAGGAAGATGACGCTCCTCTTCAGAAATGCCAGGTGTTGCGGAATGTAAGACATTGTTTAGCGGACAGAGCGCAGAATATATTTTCTTCCGACAAACGCAGCAGAACCATTCTCTTGGGCCAGGATTTGGCTCAATGCCGGCCCGGATCAAGAGAATAAGGAGCAGCCGTGCTGCAAGGGGCTGTTCCGGGGATGACAATAGGTGAGGGAATCGTGACGCGTTAGACAGGGTCACTTCGAAATGTATTGCTCTTGGCCGAGTCATTATAAAAAAAAAACCCGGGTCGTTTCGGTACGAAGGGTATTGTACAGGTACAAATACCGTTCTCGCAGAACCGGCAATACGTGAAACGTATCGACTGCATGTTAACGTGAAAGTTCACTGTCAATTTAACAGCCAGTTCATTAGCCCTTTATTTTAACAAGAGGATGAACTGGCCGACAAAATATATAGTGAGCGTTAAATTGACAACTAGTCGAGAAATCCGCCCTTAACCTTTTTACTAACAGATGCTCGCGACTTTGTCTGCGAATAAACGGGCAATAAATGCGGGTTTTTAATATGTCGACTGAAGCGCCACCTAGCGGTATAACTGTGAACATTCAGGCCGAAATAAAAAGAACAGTGGTGGCCGAATGGTTAGCACTAAGGTATCGAGCCTGGGAGTCCCCGTCCCGAAACCAGGGTCTGCCTTGAGTTTTTTTTAGCCCCGAAATACTCGGATTATATTTATTCAAATCTTCTGATTCCGGAATTTTCCTGGATCTGCTGAAAGACGTCCAAAAATGTCGGAAATGGAAGTTTTTGTTTAAGTGAAAAGTTATTGGCAAAAAAACCAATAATTTTATCTTGTCCGATCCCTAAATTAGAACGTGACCCATGGTATTTATGTGCAGAACACCTTTCTGAGATGAAATATCTCTTGGTAGAAATAAAATATCAGGTTCTTGTTGTTGTTGAAAGGAGGTGTAGCCCCGCCCAAATGACAGACAGGGTCACCCCGCGGTGTATTGCTCTTGGCCGGGCCGATATAAAAAAAACGGCCCAGGTCGTTTCGGTACGATGGGTACAGCACAAGTACTGGGAACGTTCTTGTAGAAGCTGCAATACGTGTAGGTAATTTAGCGTTACCCAGGGTGCCCCAACGGGGAGGCGACCTACTCTACACCCCAGGTCTTTGCTTTTGGATTATGCATACCTTCGTATATTTTGTTATCTCTCCCGTCATTTGGACAGTATCGGAAATAATCCCGAAAAATCAATCCTGCGGGTTAGGGGTTTAGAATATGCCCACTTCGGCCAGGGTCTACGAAACGAAATCGCTCCCAAAACAGTCGGGCTATAACCACAAAATGAAAGAAAAAAAAACAGAATAGGAGACTATATGAAACGAACAGAAAGTAAAGGAACAGCAAGGAAGGAAAAAAGGTTGTTTTGGAGGCTAATGTTGAAAAACGGGGATATGTCTCAATCTCTTAAAAAATTTTGGTTCGGTTCAATACCCAGTCGGGTGCTGTATGGTGTTATTATATACGCAATTATAATCAAACCAACATGCATACATGAGTCACATGGGTAAATCTAATTGGATTTTACTATGGAATATCAGCTGTGCTTTGCGTTTTTTCCTTCCCCTTCAAATACATACCATGAATACAAATGTACATTGTACATATGTACATATATCAGTTATCTTTTAACAGGATACGAATAAACAGTTGTATTTTGAGGCCATTTAAAACCGAAAAATTGGATGAACTTTTATTGCTTAAATATTCACACTTTTTCTCAAACAACAAGAACATAAAATACTAGACAATTAGTTACACTTTATAAGACAACAATACTAGCATATCTACATAATTTTTGTTTTTTCTACACAATTATACTTGCGGCATAATAATACTTTACAATTATTTTTGTATAAGCTTAAAGTTATTTAAGTGCATTTGCGCCCATGTTTGTATGTATGTATATATAAAGTAGCGACAATTTAGAGCTTTATCAAGAGCTCTGAATGTCTGGAAATGTATGCTTTGAAGTTAAGACAAAATTGCATTGAAAATAGATGCAATTAAATGGAACGTATACAAGAAATTTGGAATTACATAATATGCAGCTTAAATTTGCTAGTTTGTTGTTATTTTTTAACATAATTTTTTTTTTTTTTCAAATATACGACGACGATGAATATACATAATAGAAATGCATGCAAGCTGGAATTTATATCCCATAATCACATGAACATGACCATCATAATTTATTTCAGAACATAGTTTTTGTGCAATTCAGGTGTGATGTTGTAGACGAATTGTAGTACCTCCAAAATGACAGGTTCCTTGCGCGAAGCAATTGCACGTTCCATTTCGGCTATTTTGAGACGGGTATCAGCATCAATTTTGGCAGCGACACCTTCACGTGAGCCCATATGCTGTTAAGATTAAATTGAACAAGAAAAATAGAAGATTATCGGAGTTAACGTCTTAGGCGGCGAGGCAATGCTTTTATGGAGGGTGAAATTTGAATAGGAAATAAAAATTGTGACGGAAATGAAAACTTTTGGTTTGTCTAGCTGTCAGCTGATGTCGCACCAGCCAAATGGAACTAAATCTTGTATGTATCCACTTCTATCTCGGGCACAGCTTAAGCGATTTGGATCGATTTTGGCTATCTAGCTTGCTTGATTCTTAGACTTTCTACTTGGATGTTGTCACTGGCGGTTTACAGGGTTTCCACCTATCTTTTTTAATATTGACAACAAAGATATTTTTAGGCAGGGTTTCTCTAAGCTTGCCACCAAACCCCATTTTATTTATTCCTTCCTTCCCACTATCCCGAGAACCTATTGACCTTGGCGCAGTTTTCAGGGTTGCCACAATCAGCATCATCCAGATAAATTTAAAACGGAAAATTATTGGTATATCGACCTAGCCGAGCCCATAACCGCGAAACAGGCTTAAGTCACTCGTTTCGAGACAGAGTGACTCATTGATTCAATAGAACAACGCTTTCTTCTGCAGCTTTTCCAGATGTTTTGATGTTAATAACGGGGTTCACAGGCGGAGATGTGTCAGAGAAATAAACCGAATCCGTGGCGAAGTAGTTTAAAGCCCGGCTCTTCAACCAAACCACTGGCTAATATCCCAACAAACCATGAAGCTAGAATTCGATTGGAGGGGTACATACGTCAACTAGCCCCATTCTCCAATCTCTAGCGTTCGAGGACGACTCGAGAATCACAGCGTTCTCCAACAAATTGGGAAATAATTCTCAAATCGAGTAAACTAAAGTTTCTATATGGGATTCTAATGTGAACTTGCAATGGTGCAAAATGCTCGCCTTTTGGCTAGTTCTCTAACCTATCTCGAGTCGAGTTCTAGTGTAGTTCTCTACTGTTGCCTTCGAATAGAGAATGTTTATTTATTTTTTTTTGGGTTTGGTTCAATGAAGAGGTTCCCAATGGAACCTATAGTTCAGGCTGTTCTTCCAGGCAGATTGTGGTCCACGTTTACTTTTTAGTGCGTTGTTGTTGTTGTTATTAACAATGCATTGCCCTGTCTAGAGTGTATGATCATTCCGAAGATCTTCATCAAGCTCTTCTAAGGGGAGTCCAAGGAAACGTGCAGTTTCAACAGGGTTTGTCCAGAGGGACAGAGGGGTTAGAAGAGTAGGTTCAGATGAACAATTGAAGAGATGTAGAGTATCATGGGGGGTCCTACCACATGCAGGGCATGTGTTTGAGATTGTATCATTAAGTCTGGATAAGTAGGAGTTTAACCTTACACTATATCCAGACCTAAGCTGTGCCAAGGTGACTCTTGTCTCCCTTGGTAAGGTGCGTTCTTCTTCAGCCATATCCGGTGGAGGACTGTTCAGAACGGGATTCACAGGTAGAGATCCGACAAAAGTGTCTACCGACTCGGTGTGGATGTCGGTTAGAGCCCGCTTATGATTCTGCAGATCAAACGGCAAGGTAATATGATGCCGGATCTCATCATAATGCTTACGGAGATGTTTCCTTATGTCTCTCGGGGGCGGATCTATGTCCAAAATATGACGGTTTGGATGTGCTGGCTTGTGGCAGTTCAGAAGGAATTGCCTGCTCAGCATTTCCGCATGCTCTTTTACATTGAGCAGTTTTGCCTCCTGATGGAGGTGAGACTCGGAAGACATGAGGAGACAGCCCGTAGCAGTTCTGATGGCAGTATTTTGGCAAACTTGTAACTTCGTCCAGTTGGTGTTATGTACATTAGGCGACCATATGGGTGCAGCATAGTCAAAGACTGGTCGGCCAATGGCCTTATATGTAGTCAGCAACGTTTCTTTGTCTTTTCCCCAAGTACTGCCGGCAAGTGACTTGAGGATCTTGTTGCGACCACGTACCTTTGAGACCATTGCAGACACATGACCAGCAGATGAGAAAGTATTATCCAGTGTCATCCCTAATAACTTTGGGTGGCTGACAGTTGGTAGCTTAGTGCCATCAACGAAAATGTCTAATTCATTTCTCACCTGGTGCGTCCATGTCGTGAAAAGCGTCGCCGTTGATTTAGTCGGAGATATCGTCAGATCTCGCTCAGTGAAAAACCTGGAAAGGTCGCAGAGGTAACCGTTGATTTTCGCACAGAGTTCATCAGTATAGGGGCCCTTCCCCGTCGCCATTATTGTACAGTCGTCGGCCTATGAAACGACGGAGACGCCCTCTGGTGGTGGGGGCATCTTCGGAAGATAGAATTTAAACAGTGTCGGGGATAGGACACCACCCTGTGGCACCCCCTATCTAATACGTATAGGTTTTGATGTTGCGTTTCTAAAGGTAACCGACGCCTGCCGTCCATTCAAGTAATTAGCGGTCCATCTCTTTAACCTATCAGGTATCTGTGTTTCAAACAGATCTTGTATGAGAGTGGCATGGTTGACTGTGTCAAAAGCTTTCGACAGGTCAAGTGCCACTAACACAGTCCTGCGATTTGGTTGATTTTGGCCGCTATTTATTTGCGTTGCATTGAGTGCGGTGGTGGTGCTGTGCAGCTTACGGAAGCCATGTTGATGACTAGCCAGGTGCAGATTTGCAGTATAATACGGGAGCAAAATGGACTCTAGCGTCTTCACTACCGGCGACAAAAGTGATATAGGGCGATATGAATCGCCTATGTTTGCCGGCTTTCTAGGTTTTAGTAATGGAACCACTCTCGCCTTTTTCCATATTTCAGGAATGACGAAAATGTTCAGTGAAAGACTGAATAGAGCCGCTAAGTATTTGTGTCCCTCCTGGCCTAGATGTTTCAGCATCTTCATGGCAATGCCGTCGGGGCCAATGGATTTTGAGGGCTTAGCCTGTCTGATGGCTTCCTTGACCTCTGAGGCAGTGATGACAATGGGCGTGTTTTGGTTTTTGTATTTACGCGCCTGTCGCATGGTTCTACGTTTAGCTCTATCGGGCGGGGAATGTAGTACAAATTGTCTACAGAAGGAGTTCGCACATCCCCTAGGGTCCTTCCTCACCCTGTCACCGAAAGTAATATCTACTTTATCCTTGTGTTGCGTTGGATTAGATAGAGCTTTGACTGTAGTCCATAATTTGCCAACACCATCAGAGAGGTTGCATTGCTCTAGGTGTTGTTTCCATTTGGGCAGTTTATGTTTATCGACCAACCTACGAATTTCCGCGTTGAGATCCCTTATACGTGGGTCTGCGGGATTGAGACTACGCACTTCATCTCTTTCTCTAGCCATGGCCGCTGCCTCCGCGGGGAAATTTGGTCTTATTTGAGATATTCGACCCGCAAGAATGAAGCGTTTAGAGGCCAAGTCAATGATGTTGCGGAAGTCTCGTTCGCCTTTGCGTACGTCCGTAGGAATGGATAGAGCAGCCAAGGATTCGTCCGTATATGTCTGAAAACTGTCCCAGTCCGCCTTGGTAAAGTTAATATATGTACTATGCTCAGGTGTAATAAAGTCCGTCGGTCGTTCGATGGTAATGACTATTGGGAGATGGTCAGACGCCAACGTGAGTATGGGTCGCCAATTGGTGTTGTTCAATAGTCCTGCACTTACGATGGAAATATCTGGCGAACTATAGCAGTTACCCGATACTCTCGTTGGGGCGTCTCCGTTCAATGTACAGAAAGCCGTATCATCTATTTGTTCTGCAAGTACATGCCCCCTTTTGTCTGCTGGCAAGTTTGAGTGCCACATGTCGTGGTGCGCATTGAAGTCGCCCAGGATCACGCGGTTATCTCCTCGTAATAGCAAGCTAATGTCGGGGTGATAACCGGTGGGGCAATTCAAGACAGGGGGTATGTAAATGTTAATGATTTGCAGATCGACATCTCCTGTACGGATGGTAATACCTTGGCTTTCTAAGATATCATCCGTTCCTTCGATGTCGGTATCAAATAGATGATACTGTACAGAGTTGTGCGTTATGAACGCTAGACCACCTCCCAAACCTCCTGTTACTCTATGACGGTTGTTGTTGTTGTTGTTGTTGTTGTAGCGAGGTGTAGCCCTGCCTAAATGTCAGACAGGGTCACCCCGAGTGTATTGCTCTTGGCCGGGTCGATATAAGAAAACGACCCGGGTCGTTTCGGCACGATGGGTACAGCACAAGTACTGGTACCGTTCTCGTAGAACCGGCAATACAAGAAACTAGCCGTATAGGCCATGTAGGTCATTTGGCGTTACCCAGGGTGCACCAACTGGGAGGCGACCTACTTTTACACCCCCTTTCCGGAGGTTGTTATATCCGCCATAGGTAATGAGGTCCGACCTAGGACTGAGCTTGGTTTCTTGGACTGCGGCAAGTTTTATGTCATATTGCTTCATCAAATTAGTTATCTCTGCGATCTTACCAGTTAATCCGTTACAGTTGTGCTGTAAGATTTGGAAGTGCGCCCGTGGGGTCGATGTCGAGTTAACCATAGGCGTGAGAGACGGATGTGTTCGCCCAGGTGTTGGTAGGCTAAGACCAAGGCTGTGCCTCAGCCTAGTTAGCTGTGGACCTGGTGTTACCGGGTTGGTGTGATGTAGAAACAGAGAGAGACTGGTGCTCGGAGTTGCCCATGTCTAAACTGCTCCGGTGGGAGCGAGAGTGTTGAGCTGCTGCGCGTGATGTTGACGCCATAAGGCACGAGCAATAGTCTGGAGTTTGTATGGCGGGTATATCAGAAGTGCTGCTAGTCGTTAAGACATTATTATTATTATTATTAGTATTGCTACTAGAAAGTGGCGGTAGGGGTGCGCTTGAACGGCGCTTACCGCGGGACGCCCGAGGGCGCAAACAACAAGGGGCCACGAAAGTACTAAAAGTAAAAGTAGGTCGCCTCCCAGTTGGTGCACCCTGGGTAACGCTAAATGACCTACACAGCCTTCACGGCTTGTTTCTTGTATTGCCGGTTCTACGAGAACGGTACCAGTACTTGTGCTGTACCCATCGTGCCGAAACGACCCGGGCCGTTTTCTTATATCGACCCGGCCAAGAGCAATACACTCGGGGTGACCCTGTCTGACATTTAGGCAGGGCTACACCTCGCTACAACAACAACAAAGTACTAAAGAAAGTACGGGGTCCTTGGATGTTAAGGTTAAGCCCTGAACATCCAGATTTATGGAGCCATCTCTTACACGAGAAGCATTGCACAGAATGCGACCGTTTAATATATATCTTTTTGCAACAGACACTGCATATCCATTCTTTTGGTCCGGGGTTCGGCTCAACGCCCGCCCGTAACAATAGAATATCTTGCAGCCCTGCTGCAAGGGAGGAGGATGATAGTTTCGGAATGGGACAAAACATACTAAACAGGGTTACATTGAAAGTGACAGTCCTTGGCCGAGGTAAAACCCCGGGTGGTTCCACTGCGCAGAGATCCATGGCTATGTCCTGGGTTTTCTGCTCTGAGAAGTGACTATACATAGGGAACCACTTTTTAGTGCGTGATGCTTATCGCTTAGCTACTGCATACGTGGTAATACCATTTGGTCAGAACCTTCTGCAACAGCTTCGCGTAGAGAATGGTTAGGAAATTACTCTAGTTATCTAACGCAAAGACGAACATATCTCTAACGTCAGAGACTGAGTTTGTTGGGATGGTGCGGGATCTCATGAGATGCTTACGGAGGTTTCCTGACTGGCGTCCAACAAATATCTGGCTTTATGCCAATTAATCAGAAATTAGGCCAAGCATTTCCCAGCACTCTCTTACATTGAGCATTTAAACCTCATGACGAAAGTGGAACTTAGGGCTCATCAGTTGGAGTCGGTTAGGTTAGTCATTTCCCACAAAACATTGATGATGGAGGAATCAGATTTGTTATATTGCTAGTAAGTTTATACTACAAATCGAATGAATATAGGTATCGTTCTTCACCCCGATAGCCGTTCAGCTGAAGGCCCATATGATTGTCAGCTGCCTTGTATGTTTGGCTCTTTATAAACGACCCCAAATTCATATCTGGAAGGTCACAAGCCCAGTTCATCATGAAACCTATATCTAATTAGTGATGATATAACCACTTCTTGGTCATCGTCATAATTTTCCAATAAAATAAAAATGATAACGAAATCCATTAGCATATTGATTCCTCACCTTGGCTTCGAACTCTTTGAACTGACGTTCACGTTCCTGGCGATATTTCTCAATTTCCTCAGTAGCCTCATCCTTGGCTTGCTTCAATCTTCTTGCCTTGCCTAAAAAGTGTTGATTAAAAAGAATGCAACCACATAATCATTAACATCATCTCTAGAATCGATTAAATATTCGTATATATATGACATTGGTAACTCCTCTGCTTTTATTTTTCAGCTTATCACATGACCCCCTTGATTACTCGTTACGGGGTTGGGTACGTAGTTAGTTTCAACGACTCCTTTTTTACTTACGTTTTCTTGCTTCTGCCACTTTCTCGGCAGCCTTCTTTTCAGCAGCAAGTAGCTGTTGGATACCTTGCGTTTGGCTAGTCATTTTAACTTTGTATTTTTTCAAGAAAATTCACTTTATTAACTTTTTAACTACACTGCAAAGTTTTCTTTTAAACTTTGTTCCACACAAGACAAGGAGAAAAATCCAAGTGACGTTCTGTGACAAGCGCAGTCACATGAAAAAACCACCTATCGATTGTGTGGAAGTTATTCAAACGAGACTCGTTTGTGGACTTCGATAAATGCTATAGATTACACGGCCAGAAATTCTTATTGGATTTATGGGGAAACTGCGAGAATGCAACACACTTTGGAAAAAATTTCTTTGGTGGAATGCAGTTTATAGTACATTTACACTGCACCAAATTTTGCGAATTCAACTGAGCAAGTTCGACACCATTTACATTGGCAAATTTGCATTTGGCTTCAGCTTCCCTGCAAGAGTTCTCCACCAGGACAAAAAGCCACCGAAAGCAAATGCACTATCGTGATTTTTAAAGCCCCTGTAGAGTAACTATAATAGAAGAGGCAAGAAGGCTTCTGTCTTTCCCTGGTAGATTTGGCCCATTTTTTTAAAAAACTAGTTGAAATTGTTATATACAGCTGTGCATAGTGCATAAGCTATCACCCGTCATTAACCCATTGTTGGGCAATTCTAAGGGCCACTTGCATAAAAGCCGATAACGACTAATCGGTGATTAACTTGACCGCTAACCATACAAAATACGTCAATTAAACTCCGATTAGTCATTATCGGCTTTTAAGCAAGCGGCCCTAAATGTGGAACACCCGCAGGGTTGCTATTCGGATGAACTGTGAAATGTATTGTTCGGCAAATTTGGTGAAATGGGGTCAAATGTGAAGGAATTACAAATTTGGAAAGTGAGATTTCTATGGAAAAAAGCGCCAAATTTGCAATTTTTCGCCAAATTTGGTCAATTTAGTGCAATGTAAATGTACTATTATCATACCATGTACACACTAACGTGTTTTGGAGCGCATTCTTGTTTTCGATGCAAAACTTTCTGAAACCCGATGTTTTCGCTATATAAAATTGTCACGGAAAACATGTTGAAAACCGCATGTTTTATCCGAAAACATCTCACAACCAGGCCCTGGATTCTCCAACTGCGAGTTTTGAAATGTACACTTTTTCCCATATATTTTAAATGGTGAAAAAGTGAAAATTTCAAAACTCACTGGTTGAGAATCCAGGTGCAGTGTCGGCTCAAAAGTGTATTTATACCAAAGATGACTTGATGTGAAACTCTCTCGCGCGCCACCTATCGGGGGTACTGATTATGTGTTGCGACTTGGCAGCACTGCATAATCGAGGAACATCTGCCAGCAGAAGCAGCGAAAAATATGGTTACCAGATGACATATATTGACAGAAAACAGTAGGTTTTTTATTTGTGATTTGGGATTTTAGTTAAATAGGCGGTAAGAACGTAATAAATAAGAATATAAAATGATAATCACAAGGAAATGTGTCGTAGGATTTGCTGATGGCCAAAGTTTACTTTAATTTCCCTATTAGCGTGAATAATATCGTTTTGAAATTGAGCAGGTATTTCGATGGTAAATTGGTTATTTGATTCAAATATCAACATTTATTAAGAAAAAAACTGTGAAATAGTAAGTTGGTAGAAAAAACCTTTTCTTGGCACACTTATATGACTTAATGTGAAAAAGGCAAAATAACCAAAGTTTAAATCAAAATGCCCAAATCTTATCTTCGCAATACTGGCACCACTGGACACTGTTATAAAAAATTACACAATTAGAGCGCTCTCAGAGAGCAATAAGTTTCGGATCAAGTCATCTTTGATTTATACCCTGCAAAAATTGAGAGTACTCTATTTCCTGTCCAAAGAGTACTCCAATTGGAGCATCCGAGTACTCTAAATGTAATCCTCTTTCATATAAAAATTGTACTCTAATTAACATTGCAATGTTTTAGGACTGGACCCCCTACTCCAACCTTCGCTTTGTATCTGCTACTCCATGGAGTACCTACAGTCAGAGTACTTTGCGATGTACTCCAATGTTTTTACTCCTTGGAGTATATACTGTCAGAGCGATAGTGTCGTGATTTTCACCGATAAGGCAGGAGCAATGATCGGCTTTTAAAACTACTATTGGAGTACTCCAATATCAAAAATTGGAACACATAATCCAACGATTTTTGTCGAAAAACGCTTTGTCCCATCACTGATATGATAGGGTACCTTCCCTGTCAGAACATCAGTCGTGATATAATGCTCATAAAATGTGTGCACATAACGCTTTAGTTTTCTTTGAGTGACGTAAAAATATGAGCGTCTTATCTTTTCTAATGATCAATTAACTAAAATTGAATGAAATAAAACATAGCTTGCTAAAATGACTAATAAAGAAAAACTGAGTACACCCTCGTAATCTACGGCTAAATATAGTTTATTGAATTTGAACTAAATTAAAATTATTTTAAATGAACCATCATCGCGTTAACGTTTTAAGTGTAATTTTTTTCAAAACCGATTTTATTGCATATAACATTTTGTATTGCTCTCTTGCATTGTCCAGATAACAAATTTTTTAAAAAATTTGATACACCAAAACTGTAAAAATGTACGGTAATTTAAAGTGACATACATTATTTTGCATAGAAGCGTGGAAATAGTGCTAGCAATTATTCGCTGTTCTGCGACGACGGAAGGAGAATGGTACCGAGTTGCCTGTGCTAGGTCAATACGCTTTGTGTTGCCATTCTTCGCAGCTTTGTTATATTAGCTGCAATTTAAAATTGTGTATTTTCCTAATGCCGTGGTGTAGCGGTTAAGTGTTCGGCCTTCTACACCAAGTCGTGGCGGTTCGATGCCCGGTAAAAGTAACATCAAAAATTATTTAGAAAAAGAATTTTTCTAAACGGGGTCGCCCCTCGGCAGTAGTTTGGCAAACTCTCCGGGTGTATTTCTGCCATGAGAAGCTTCTCAGCAAAAAATTCATTTGCTTTGCAAGTGCCGTTCGGAGTCGGCAAAAAAACTGTAGGTCCCGCCAACTTGTAGGAAAAACTCAAAAGCAACGCACCACAAGTTGGAAAGAGAAGCTCGGCTAAAAATCTCGTTAGAGGTTATGATAACCTGTTGGTATATCGCCGCCATTAGTTTTTTTTTTTTTTTTTTTTTTTTTTACAAATTCGGTCTAAAATATTAATAAGTAACAGAAATCAGCTACACAGCGCAATAATTCCAAAAAGTTTAAGCCAAAAACACAGTTTTTCTTATAAAGAAAACTGCAACTCCTCGCCGCGTTTGAAGATATTAGCAACTTTTCAGCAACACCAAAAGGGTATTGCTGATAAAATCAACACCGAGTCTTTGTGTGTGAAGGCAGTAAAATTAATTCGTAACGGCAGATCATAAGGAAGGTGTTAAACTGATAATATGAAAGATATAAAAGAAAAGGTTAAGAAGACAGATGAGAAAAATAAATTGAAAAAATATGGCCCGTAATCATAGCCGTTGCTTATTAGTTAATATCTTCACTAAACTCAAAATGATATTTAAAATTTTGGTCAATCATAGTCATGCTAAACAAACATATTAGCTGAAAGGAAATTTAACAGGAACCCTTCATAAAAAACTTAAATTAAACAGGAACCCCTCATGAAAAGAAATTAAGTTGGTTGGTGGTATGAAGAATTTTGTTTAACCTTGGCAGGATCACCCTGTGCCAGCTAACATAGCATATCTCTGTCACAAACCATTGCACATTTGTGCTAATAACCGACAGAGGGCAAATTCATGTACTGTCACCCACACAACCATAGGCACACACCGCTTTATTAAAATTATAAAATGGCATTTTCATAAAATGTGTTTTATGTTGACTATGACAGACATAAAACGATGTTTATGTTAGAATCATGATACAGTAGACAAAACTCTATTCTATTTCGACTATGACTACGGGCCTATGACTTTAACGTTTTTTGCTCTCCTGACAAATTCTTATTTTGTAAATTAGAACGTTATTCGCGATGATGCTGCAATGATATCGAGCCGTATTTTCGATTTTAAACAAAAAGTTACCAAAATTCTGTAAAAGTTTGTTGTTGTTGTTGTTGTTGTAGCGAGGTGTAGCCCTGCCTAAATGTCAGACAGGGTCACTCCGAGTGTATTGCTCTTGGCCGGGTCGATATAAGAAAACGGCCTGGGTCGTTTCGGCACGATGGGTACAGCACAAGTACTGGTACCGTTCTCGTAGAACCGGCAATACAAGAAACTAGCCGTGTAGGCTATGTAGGTCATTTAGCGTTACCCAGGGTGCTGGAATATTTGGCAAATACGACAGTATTTTACCGAGTGCTCAAATCACGGAATTTATATTAAAAATTGTCGTTTGTGAAAAATAGTTGTCACATGCGACCAAATTCGACAAAATCGCTCGTGAGCCTGCAAATACGTTAAGATGTCAGTCAATATCTCTGTAACTAAAAGAAATATCAAAAAAACAGAAAACTGCATTCGAAAGGTCTTGAAAGAGTACTTTCGCACTTTATATCCAAAATATTTTCTTCTCTAGTAACTTTGATTTAATGTTTTTGAATAAAAAAGATAACATTTTAAGCCAAAAAGCACAAAAATTTCACTTACATGCATAGTGAATGTGTAGCTTTAATTTGCCATCCACCGATCCATCAATACGGATCGTCTATATCAACTTCCCTGTCCAAGGAGTCATATGTACGAGAACGTATTGAAGTAACTTCATGAGTCACATGTGACATTTTTCTTTATACTTGAGAATATGTTCAGTTAAGCAATACAAAAAACTGGACCTAGGGAATTTTCAAAGCCCTCTGTATGGGGACAGGGAATTTGATATGTATGTTAAGTGTGACGATACTCAATAGTTTAGTATAACTGCATCATTAACTCCATTCGGCCCAATTTTCACATACGACCGTTGTTTATCCGGGCGACGATCTGTGTCATTCTTCCACTGGAGCTGAGATATTCAGAAAACCCATATTTATTTATGGTTCGTTTAATGTTAGACAGTTTTTCCATTTACATTTTTACCACGCCCAATGCACGTTTGTTGGCTTTGTTTACTTTAATTTAATAGGCTATAAAATAATGCGAATGGCTTGTTTGAAATTCACAGACGCGAAATTTACTCGGTTGTTCCCTAATTTATTTAGTGGGTACTTGGCAGCACCTTCAAGCCATAATAAAATTCATGGCAACCCTTGAAGATGTCAAAAATGTCCAAATAAGGAAATTGGCAAAAACAATTTGGATTTTATACGAGATTGGACTAAACAAAACGTGCACTGTGTGAAAATTAATAAAAATCACATATTTTCAAAATGGAAAAGACTGCAGCAAAAAGCAAAAAAGAAGCTAAAGATGAAAAACAAAAGGATCAAAAAATCGAGGAGCAAGTAAGTTTTAAATTAAAGGCACAAATAACGTTTTCTTTGGCACTCCTTCATGGCACAGTTTCTATACCGGCTAACGGGGCCAAGGTGATTTGTGTAATAACTTGTTTATATTTTTCTACTATGCGTAGATAATGAAGACACTAGATGAGGAGGCAGCAGGAGCAACACCAGAAAGTAAATTTGCTCTACTTCTGCGTAAACATGTAGAGAGTGAACGTGCTGCTAGACGATTACGTCAGGATTTGAAAGTGCAGGAGAAACAGTTAGAAACGGTGTTAAGGGAGAAGGAGAATTTACAACGCGAATATAATAAGAGTGTTTTGATGCGGTAAGTTGCGCAAATGACTAATCAAATGGTTGCATTTTTTTTTAAATATCCTTTATCTATATGTAGCGATAAATTACAAGAAGTTTGCCGTGAACAACAAAAACTTATCAAGTCAGTAAAAAATGAAAGCATACAAAAAATACGCGAAGAAGAGGAGCGACGCAAGGAAAGTCAATCCAAGTTCCAATCATCGTTGAATGAAATAACACAATCTTTGTCCAAAAACAATGAAGAGAATTTAAAGTTGCGCGATCACAATATAGACATGACCAAAAAGTAATATGGAGTTTTAAATACTATTTTGGTTTTGCTTTGCTAATTTAATATTGCTATTTAAAGATTAAAAATGTTAGCCGAACAATATCATATGCGCGAACAGCAATTGGAGAAGTTGAACGAGCAAGTTCAGTTGGAGTCACAGTTACATCAAGCTAAATTGAATAAGGTGCAAGTAGAAGCTGCGATGGAGAAAGAAATTTTACTGAAGTAAGTATGTTTTGAAAACTCTAAACGAGGTATCAGCATCAAATTTTACTGCGGTTTACCAAAGCCCGATAGCCAGCACTTTTAGCGGTAACCGACATCAATTGCAAAGACTAAGGGAAGTGAAGTCATCTTCCACCAATTTTCTTTACCTCGGTCGAGGTCGCTCCTTCCTGAATTTCGGAAAACAATAAGACAACCTTCTAAGGTCATCGAATCGCCGATAAAGAATCTACTTTCTGAAGCTGGGTATCGAAAACTCGGAGAGATCCTTCCTAATTATGAAAATTAATGTATAAAAAAATTTTTTTCAACCAAGAGACTTGTTAAGCCGGATATTACTTGCCCGACTGTTGTGGGCCGGATTTGATGGGACCAGTGGCGCCTTCTAGGTCATCTCACCCCTCCATCCGCAAGGAATAAGAAGGTTGGTAAGTTGGCAGGCAGCCAATTCTTAGACCAACCATCAAATCGCACGTCATTACCTTTTGTGAATTTTTGACCTTTTATGTAGATATTTTAAACCTCTATGCAGCAGGGGTGAGTCTACCTTTCTTTTATTATTTTTTTTCTAGAGAAATAGACTAACTTTGTATACCCCCTATCTATATTTTACTATGAGGTTTTATTGTATGGGAGGTGCACATCCATTTATGATTTTTACTCCATGACCATCGATGGAAGGTTTCTAGCAGGGTGGGGAAAAATTCGATCGCGAATTCTCAATCATATGGTTTTCTCACCCTTTCTCATTTTGCGCTCTTAACATATCGCGAGAAACGCTAAGGCAAACGAGCGGTAGTTAAAACAATAACTGCATTATTTCATTGCTAGGAGATTGTAAACAAACGATTTTTCATACCAGCAGCCTTGCTACGAGCGATCGCGTTGGTATGCTCGCTCGTTTCTAAAGTATATACATAAAATAATTGCATCTACTCGTTAAGAAACGAAAAATGTTTTCGATGTTTTAAACAACGCTCGTTTGCCTTTGCATTTCTCGCGATAAGTTAGGAGCACAAATTGAGAAGATTGTATTTTTGAGCAATCGCGATCGTTCTTCTTACGGTGTGGATGCAAAATTTTGATTTCATCTGTTTAAAGAAAGTTGTACGTGCAAGATTTATTTCTGTTATTAGTTTGCAAGTAAACAAAGTGAAGATTTTATTAATACAAATATGGGAAAAACATCAAAAACGCAAAATCAAAACCTAGACGTATTAGACAGGGGGTGCCACAGGGTGGTGTCCTATCCCCGACACTGTTTAATTTCTATCTATCGAATATGCCCCCACCACCAGAGGGCGTCTCCGTCGTTTCATATGCCGACGACTGTACAATAATGGCGACGGGGAAGGGCCCCTATACTGATGAACTCTGTACGAGAATCAATGGTTACCTCTGCGACCTTTCCAGGTTTTTCACTGAGCGAGATCTGACAATATCTCCGACAAAATCAACGGCGACGCTTTTTACGACATGGACGCACCAGGTGAGAAATGAATTAGGCATTTTCGTTGATGGCACTAAGCTACCAACTGTCAGCCACCCAAGGTTATTAGGGATGACACTGGATAATACTTTCTCATTTGCTGGTCATGTGTCTGCAATGGTCTCAAAGGTACGTGGTCGCAACAAGATCCTCAAGTCACTTGCCGGCAGTACTTGGGGAAAAGACAAAGAAACGTTGCTGACTACATATAAGGCCATTGGCCGACCAGTCTTTGACTATGCTGCACCCATATGGTCGCCTAATGTACATAACACCAACTGGACGAAGTTACAAGTCTGCCAAAATACTGCCATCAGAACTGCTACGGGATGTCTCCTCATGTCTTCCGAGTCTCACCTCCATCAGGAGGCAAAACTGCTCAATGTAAAAGAGCATGCGGAAATGCTGAGCAGGCAATTCCTTCTGAACTGCCACAAGCCAGCACATCCAAACCGTCATCTTTTGGACATAGATCCGCCCCCGAGAGACATAAGGAGACATCTCCGTAAGCACTATCATATTACCTTGCCGTTTGATCTGCAGAATCATAAGCGGGCTCTAACCGACATCCACACCGAGTCGGTAGACACTTTTGTCGGATCTCTATCTGTGAATCCCGTTCTGAACAGTCCTCCACCGGATATTGCTGAAGAAGAACGCACCTTACCAAGGGAGACAAGAGTGACCTTGGCACAGCTTAGGTCTGGATATAGTGTAAGGTTAAACTCCTTCTTATCCAGACTTAATGATACTATCTCAAACACATGCCCTGCATGTGGTAGGACCCCTCATGATACTCTACATCTCTTCAATTGTTCATCTGAACCTACTCTTCTAACACCTCTGTCCCTCTGGACAAACCCTGTTGAAACTGCACGTTTCCTTGGACTCCCCTTAGAAGAGCTTGATGAAGATCTTCGGAATGATCATACACTCTAGACAGGGCAATGCATTGTTAATAACAACAACAACATTACGTATTGCCGGTTCTGCGAGAACGGTATTTGTACCTGTACAATACCCTTCGTACCGAAACGACCCGGGTTGTTTTTTTTTTATAATGACTCGGCCAAGAGCAATACATTTCGAAGTGACCCTGTCTAACGCGTCCTCACCAATTTATGATTAAATAAAAAAAACGAAATTCAGAGATACTCTTTTTCCTCAATTACAAATTGTTTATAAAAATGTTGTCAAAAATTAAAAAAAAAAAATTAATTTTTAATTTTAGGTTTTTTAGATAGATCCAAGGCAAATTCAACAAGGTAGAATTGACAACTGAAACATTTTGTTTTTGTAGGAGTTTTTCCTTCCAAAAAAAATGTAAACAAGCGTATTAACCCTTTGTCAACCAAGCACAGTTTTTATGTCCCATACAATGGTTTTACTGAAAAATTAGATAGCATTTGCTCAGGCCAAAAAGTTATAAATATTGCGAAATATGCTAACCCAAACAGTAACGGAATAACTTTGGCAACTTTGGAATCTACCTCTTTTCGGACCTTTGCATTATTGAATATTTGAATATTTGTCGATTTCCGCCGATGGCACCACAAGAAGTTTGCCGCCAGAGTATCGCAGATTAGAGTTTTTTTATACTGAAGTCAAAACCAGGGTTCCGTCTTATCAAGGAAAATATGTGTCCGCGAAATGACGTAATCAATTTACAAAAAAAGTTCTCGGTTTCGAGAAACTAATCGGCTTCACTGTTGCTGTTGACACAAAGCTGTACGCTATTGAGTCTATGATCTCACAGGTGCCGAACCACCTTGTTTCATCAACCCCGTGACCGTGGTCGAAATGGATTTTAGTCGCCCCTTGCGGCAGACATTCCATTCGATTTGCGTTTTCAGTCTAAGATCTGGTTGGAAAAAAAATTAGACCATCCATCTTAGCTAAAATGTGCTAGAGTCTAGCTAATCTGAACTCTTAAACTCTATTTAAACGTGGAAGGAACGGAGGCAAGCGGTATTTTATTTATATGAAACAATTTGATATTTCTTCACACGGTTGAAAAAAATTAAAAATCTTAAACAGACCGGGTTAATACTTTTTTTCATTTGACGGGAAAACTCAAGGCGAATACATTTACATGGTGCCCGCAAGTGAACAGCTGATTGCTTGTTCTTCTTGTTTTCGCATACAGCAATTGTCATTAAAAGGAAATCGGAAACACGTTTATTTACACAAAACATAATAAAACTCACGAAATTGTGCGCGATGACCACGGTTTAAGTAAATGGTATATATTTAATAGCATTTATTGCCGAAACACGCAATAAATTTACTTTTCTAACAGCAATTGTTTGTAATTGAAAAGAAAACACGTGATTGTTGATATTTTGTATCCTCTTTCACTTTGACATTTTATGTACGGCGAACTGAAGCGAATATTGCCCAATTCGCCGTGCAACCACCATGTATGAATTCGCCTTGGGAAAACTCCTACAGATAAGAGAGAACTGTCAAGTTCACTATTACTTTGTTTAATATAAGCTTTGTTTCTTGAAATCTCCAGCAAAGAACTGTCAGCAGAAGAGAGTCTTGTAAAAAGC
Source organism: Campiglossa producta (assembly GCA_964058755.1). NCBI lineage: Eukaryota > Metazoa > Arthropoda > Insecta > Diptera > Tephritidae > Campiglossa > Campiglossa producta. Next base: position 152,150,328 of record CAXKVI010000001.1, read on the forward strand.
TGTCAAAATCTCATTTCTGCTAATTTTTCGTCGAACAGAGTTCAGCAGAAACTTGCAGATAAAACAGCAGTTACGTTTCTGATTGGCTAACAATTTGAATTTACATTTTTTGTTGTTGTTTTGCTATGCCACCGATCAGCTGTTATTGCTTGATGGTTTCTGCTGGACGAAAAATCTCCAGCAATAACTTGCAGCGAATTGGCGCTCTCTCATTCAATTAAATGTCAAAAAGCTGCTGAATTCGCTGCTAATTTTTTCAAAGAACACTTTTAGGAATAATTATTCATAATTATTCATAATTAGCAGGAAAGAAACAAAGCTATACTTTGGATAGATCTAACAATCATTAGGCCAGTCCTAAAATTTGATCCAATTCCGTCAATTGGTTCACGAACTAGAAAATAATGAAAAAATGCAATTTTCAAAATGCCTAAAATTCAAAAATTCATAACTCAAAAATTGACCACTATGGGTGAAATAAAAAAAATAGGTGTCGACTTATTTTCCATTCTCAGCAGAAAAAAAAAATATAGTGGGCATTTTTAAATTTTAGTGCTAAATTTCATATGGAATGACCCATATGTCTCAAGGAAATTGACATTTTAAGAAATGTAAGTGTTATATACGATATACAAAGTTATTTTCTTTGTTATGCTATTTAAGGGTTCCGGTATAGGAAGAAAAATGCGAATGCCTTTTTATTGTTCTGCTAACCAGTGGTTCAGTTCATATTTCCTCACGAAAAAAAATGAAATAAAATAATAAAAAACAAAAACTGTCTAAAAGCCCAAGGTCAACTCAATGATGAATACCATTGTTTAGAAAAAATCTATGGTCATGTACACAAGTATTTAGACATGTGTTTTTAAGAAATGTTTTTGCTGCATCTCACATGTATAAGGGATCACAGGGACTGGTATTCATGGCTCGCAATTGTTATACCAATAATTTTCAGATGCACTTAAGTTCGTGCATATGTTGATAGAATAGAATTTTTAAATATTTTTTTTCTTTACCTGTTTAGTATAAATAAGCGATACGCCTTTTTATGTAGCGTAAAGTTGTTAAATAGATGTTTGCGCAAAATTGTATTCCATAAAATTTTCTGAGAAATATTAATATCTATGATGTACATATGCATTAGATTGGGCCAAATGAAAAGAAACTTGATTTCCTTGAAAATAATATTGGTTTTATTTTGCAGAACGGCGAAAACATAATATTCAAAGTCAAAGATCTTTATATTAATTTCTACAGGTCTGTCATTGATACTTTATATGGTGTTTCCACCAAAAGCAAACACCGTGTTTTCTAGCCCTATCGTGTTTAAAATCAAACACTACTCGAAACCCTTGTCAAATCTCATACAAATTTCATAACCCAAACCCATTTCAAACCCCTTTTTTAAAGCGTGTTTGCTTTGGGTTTGCACACGATCTATCATTAAAAGATGGCAATAATGTTCATTTACGTCATTATTTCCTTTTAGTTTTTAAATTCTTATCGAAATCATGTTAGCATTGCTTTCAGTTTGTCAAAATTGTTGACAATTAAAATTAAATTAATTTATATTTAAAATTTTAAATTTTTTTAATATTTTTCAAAATGCAACGCAAAATCACAGGGCCAAACACTTGTTTGATATGTCCCTCTGCAAAATTGGACTATGTTATAAAGGTTATAGCTTGTGTAAGACCCAAATGGCTACCAGTGGGCTTTCGTGGCTGGATCTGCCTTTTGGCGTAAATAGCATTTTCCACAAGATTTTCGAATAATCAAATTACACGAATAACAGATTGAACACAATTAATATCAAACACGCAGTGGAAACAGTGGACAATTATTTCAAACCCAAAACCTACAAACACGGTGTTTGTTTTTGGTGGAAACACCATATTAGATTTAAATATGCTGATCTCGTTTTTTCATATAAATCTGCCAAACCAATGTGCTAAAGAAACTTATATACTGACGTGTACATACATATGTATATCCATATGCATACATAAAATAGCACTTAAGAAAAATTTTAAGTATATCTTAAATTTTTTTATGAAACTGGGAACTATTATTTTTTACTTTAAGTTATCAGGAAAAACTTAAAGATATTTCATCTACATTCTCAAAAAAAAATTTTATTTTATCAAATGGAATTGATTTTCAAACAAACGCTAGCGATCGATCGCTGGCAATCGCGATCGCCAGATATCGCAAACAATCGCGAGAAATAGCGTAAGTGCTCTTTTCAATAACAGCTATTGTTTGGGTTTTGCTATGCACGCTCGCAACGAACGATCGATGGCTAAAAATAGAATTAACTACGCTTGCACCATTGCTGTTGCTTGCGAGAGATTGCACATGCATTCGTTAAAAATGTAGCTTACTCACTCGCGAGAAATACCAACCACTGAATTTTATGCAGTGATAAGTTGTTTGAGAGATCCTATTTTGAGCGTTCACCGCACCCTGGTTTCTAGTTTGTATCCGTATCTCGAAAACGAGTCTCATATAGGACCAAGAACTCTACTTCCGGTTAAGAACCTCATCGCTACATTTCATTTGATACCCATGTCGTACAAAGCAATACAAGGGTACTCCTAAATATTATCGAACTTACTTTTAGCCAACGACCATGCCTGGAAGGTTTCTAGTGTTTTAAGTTTGGTTAGGATCTATTAGTCCGTTTAGAGGCCGTGCCTACAATCATGTAGGCGCCTTTTAAATAAATCATTTGATGTGTTTTATTTTTTAGAGAAAAACAAATTGCATTGGAAAAGTTTATGCACTCACAAAAGTTGTTAAGGGAACTAAGCGAGCGCGAAGTGGCTCTCAAAGAGCAGCTTACTTTATACACAGGAAAATATGATGAGTTTCAGAATTCACTGCAGAAGTCAAATGATATCTTTGCTACATATAAAGTGGAGTTAGAAAGGGTTTGTTAAAAAATTTCCCAAATTGAGTATTATTGAAAATTAATAATTTTTATACCAATCTTTAACTCCATATAGACGGCTAAAAACACAAGAAAATTGGAAAAAGAAACACTCGAATGGAAATCAAAGTGGGAAAAAAGTAATGCTATACTTATCGAATTGGCAACAGAGAAAAAAGAGCGCGACGAACATGCTGCACGTTGCAGCAAACAAGTTGATCAGCTACAAAAATTGTTGCGCGCACTACAAAACGAACGCTCCCACCTCTACAAGGTGTTGCGTGAAAATAATGTTGAATGTCCAGCTATGCCAGCACTGCCAGCTGAACCCGAGCCCATACAAACAGCACCACCGAAATCAAATAGTGCTGACAAAGATAAAATGGAAATTATGTCACGCAATTGCGCTGAACTAAAACAAACTCTTGCCAATTTACAAAGTCAAATGAAGTATTTGAATAGTGCTACGGGCTTAAATGGTACGGATGCAGGTGCTAAAGGCGGGCAAGCGTTAGCTAAAAACCAACAGACAGAAGACACAAACAAAAAACGTCAACGTAAAAAACAAAAATCAAAAAGCAATAAGAATGGCAAAGAAACCACGCCACCAGCTAATGGCGATGCTGAAGTGCTAACTGGCAACATAAATGCTGATCAAACAACTGATAAAGAGGCTAACATTGCAGAGGAACAAACTCAAACAGCAAACACTGAATTGATTGATGCAACAGCAAATGGTGGAACGAATGATGCAACAACAAGCGTTGAAAACACTCAATCAGTTGAGCCGGTACCAGAATACATTACAAAAGTAACAGAAGAAATCGCAAATGCTGGAGAGGGCTCGGTTTCCGTAGAAATGGCCGCAAAAGTGGCTGAATTGACAATTGATGATGTAACCGAAGCTGCTGTCGCAACTTTAGCTGAATTGAGAAATGCTGTTGAAGATGAGGCAACGCTAACTCAACCACAACAACAAGAACAACAACAGCAACAGCCAGAACAGCTAGTGCCAATTTAAAATTTTGCAATCTCAACTTTTGATACTATACCGTGCAAAAACAAAAAAATACTTAACAAATTTTGATTGCGCCGTTTGCAGCATGCATTAATATTACATAAGTTAACCCTAAGATACATATATAAAACGCAATTAAATATTCACCATGACCATATATACACATGCATATTTTTTGTTAAATTATTTTGTTAAACAAATTTTGCATATGAGAAATTCCCAGTAATTTGATATACTTCGTAAATAAAACTTAGGAGGTTTGCGCGAATATTTTCTGCTACAATATACTTAGCGGAATAGCTCATATACGACGTATTCGGAAATGCAGTTGAACCTCTAGTTCATCCCAAGTATTTCTGTACTTTGCATGCTGGATTTTCGAATACGCCCATATTCAATTTGTTGTGTTTAAATTTTGTGTTACTTTTTTTCTATTTATTTATTTACTTTTTAAAATTTAAGTTGATTCGAAAATATATGTATTGAAACTTTACTAAATATTTCTTATGAATTCTTTCGCAACTCTTTTTGGTTTCAAAACATGAACTTTTATGTCTTACAATCAAACACTCCTCTTAAACAATTTCACAATAATGAGCAAAGTTATGTGTGCATCCTACATATAATCTTTCAGAAAACATACATACATATTTAAAATCTCATCCTCACAATCATATTTCGCAATTATATACGGTTAAATAAAAAATTTAAACTATCATTTTATTAAAAGTTTACTCTTTCTATTATATGGGATAAAAGGGGTTTTGAAATTGTTGATCTTAGCTGATCTTTAAGCTTAGGTTGATTTTTAAGCCAGAAGCGCTCAGTAGGCTAGCGGAATGACTCGGGTTTTACTCGTGCCAGAGCTGTTAGTTCAATGTGAAAATGCCTAACTTGCCACGATTCCCCCTAATTCAACTTAATTTATAAGGGTTGCAGTGACGATGGAAACGTTTGGCAAACTCTGAGGCCTGTCTACACCGCGGACTCATCAATATGCTCTGCCAGCCTCTATCTCCCTCTATCGGCCGTGTGTGTTTAAAGTCCCGATTTTCGAAGCCGAAAACATTTAAAAAGGAATCCAGTTTGAGCTTGGACATTAACTGACGAGCCTATAATTATTGCATCCCTGAAGATTGGAATCGTAAGTGTTATCTGCACAATCCCCAATCAGCTTTTTGAGTATCGCGTTCTATTAAGCGTATTGTGAAAAAGACTGAAGCTGGAAGTCAAACGACTGATTTGACCTCAGCAGCTGTCTATATGCTAGGCCCATGACTTCCCCCGTTTGTGTACTATCAACTTATGACGTCACGACTGCGCTGCTCAGTCGGCCACCTTGAATTCGTCCATAGTTGCCGCCACAAAGCACTTTTTTCGAAACAAAACAGCGGTTGATGTCACATCTGTCAAACGCGGCGAATTCATGATAACAGTATCGGTTTAGACCAGCCATCGCAACGTAGTGTCTCAGTCTGCTCACTGCCGCTCTACAACAACAACAACATCTTGATCTTTGTGACTCACAACAACAAACCAGATTCGCAAAAAAAATACAAAAAATCATTGCAATATTATTCTTGGAATACCGTTCATTTCATGCTGGCAGGTGGCGCTTCGCTATGAATGTATAACGGTACATACACGCGTTCATAGGTACATACGCATATACATACATAGCTACATTTGTACGCACATACATACATACGTTCAGTTGTATTTTTTTTATTTTTTAAGTGCGCTGCATACTAGTTTCGGCGACTGTTTTTTTGACATAGTTTAATAATAATTCTTTCGAGTAATTTTTTGTGATTCCAGGAACGATGTTGTTGTAGAAAGTATGACGTTATTGTTGTAGCGCTCAGTAGGTTGAAAGCGCTGGCTATCCCTACTTTAGACACAATCTTCTGTATCGTAACTCAAGATTGTCCCTATTGGGTGTTAGTTCACAATTTTACTGCAGGGATAATACGACACATACGTTTAATTGCTACTCATACGCACCGTAGTCCATTTGCCCCCCCAGGTAAGGGGAGCTGCCAATATGCAGCTCTGTTTGGATTTTGGTTTTTTGATTGAAAAGTGGCAGTATACTAGTTGGTTAAGATCTCATGCGGAGATCCTTTAAACCCTATTCATGCCAGCAGAACGGTGTGCTGAACTATCCACAGCTCCCAATACAAGCAAACTTTCATAGTTTTACATTACTTTTAAAACTCTAATTCCATTCTTTACTTAATTATAATTATTATTAATAATTCATTACTCTACCCTTCACCGGCCTTTTCTACTGCCGCTAGCAATTATCTCTTGTCGACTATATTATTATCTGACCGTTGGCAAATAATTTAATTTGCCTACATTTGAAGTCTAAAAATCGACACTTAACAATTCTTGATGACACTCATCTGCCCAAAAGCATGCTGCGACAACAACCAATGTTTTGTTCTACCAATTTTCCCCTCACCAAAACATACAATACAAATGCTAAATGCACTTACTTAAATACAAGAAGAAATCTTTGTAGCGAGCACAATTGTACACACATATACACACAAGTCTGTATGTATGCGTACTTGAATATTTTATACCTTTTATACTCGTTGCTTACCAACAATGTCAACTTAACGGCTTTTCAAAAGCTCATTTCACATTTGACAAGTGTGCGACTTAAGTCTGTCCAAAGGCTTAAGTACATATAAATAACATATGTGTGTACTTATGCTTTTAACTACGTACATATGTATGTACATACACTCTTTGGTGTTTACAACGAAAAAAAAAACAATAATGTGAGCGCTGAGTATAAGTGAGGGTGAGAAAAGTATTTACAACACTACACTGTTGGTGTTGTTGTGGCAGTTTTGTTAAAATTTTCTGCCAAGTTTTCCATTCTTTACGGACAAACATATACACACATACATTTGTAGCTACCCACCAAACACAGCCTCTAACGTTAGAGAAATGCTCGTCTTTACGTTAGATAACTAGGCTAATACTCTAACCATTCTCTATTCGAAGGCAACAGTAGAGAACTACACTAGAACTCGATTAGAGATAAGTTAGAGAACTAGCCAAAAGGCGAGCATTTTGCACCATTTGCAAATTCACATTAGAATCCCATTAGAGAATGACATTAGAACTCGATTCGAAAACTATAGGTTTCTCGATTTGATAATTATGTCCCATTTTGTTAGAGAACGCTGTGATTCTCGAATCGAAATCTAGCTTCATGGTTTGTTGGGTACACCGTCGCCAAAGTAGATTTATTTGCTACTTCGTTGTTTAAAAAGCACCGTATCTCCTCAACCTATGGCGTATACGTAACATTTTAAACATAATACGACACATGCGTTTAATTGTTACTCATACGCAACGTAACACCATTTGCACACAAACCCAGCAAACATGGCTCAACTTTTTCTCCATCCTTTGAAAAACTGTGTAGTTCTCAAGTTGATATCCAACATCATTCTCCAAGTATTCTCCAACCTTAGATAACTTTGTACATAGTTCTCAAGTTGATGGTTTACCTTTTGCTTGAGAACGCCATCGTTCTCAAGTGCTTCTCTTGTCGAGAAACAGCGCTTGAGGTTAGAGAAGCCCCTTAGTTCTCAACTTAAGATCTAACGCAACTCAAGCCTAAATGTTTGCTGGGAAGTAAGGGAAGCTACCTTAATAAAATAATTATATAAATAAACATAAAATAAAATAAAATCAAACGAAAACAAAATAAAATAACAATAAATATAATAAAAAAACAAAAAATAAAATAAATAAATAAAATAAAAAAGCGTAAAAAAATAAAATAAAAAAGGATTAAATAAAAAAACGGAAAAAATAATAAAGATACTAAAAATAAGTAATAAGTAAAATAAAAAATAAATAAAACAGAATAAAATTAAATGAAATAAAATAACATAAAATAAATTAAAGCAAAATAAAATAAGATATAGTAAAATGAAATGAAATAAAAAACTTAATAAAAAAATAAAAAAAATTAAATAAAGTAAAATAAAATAAAATTAAAAAACTTCATTGTAATTGCAAGCTTGAAGCCAAGAAATAATGAGTTTTTGTTTTTCAACAATATCATTATTGCTATTGGTATTTTTAATTTTAATAATTCATATTAATAATTTATTTCTTGGCTTCAAGCTTGCAATTACAATGAAGTTTAGTACCAAAAAGCCGTAAAACAACAATTCCATTGTTGTAAACAAATATGTGTAAAATTAAAAAAAATAAAATGAATAAAGCTGACATAAGACAAAATATAAAAAAAGTAATAAAATGAAAAATAAAATGAAAAAAATAAGTAAAAATAAAATATAATAGAAAAGGGAATACAAAATGATACAAAATAGAATAAAAAAATGAAAAATAATTAAAATAAAATTAAATGAAATAAAATAAAATCAAATAAGATTAAAAAAAATAGAGAAAAGAAAATTGAATGCAATAAGATAAAATACAATAAGTTAAAATGTAATAAAATGAAATGTAATAAAATAAAGTCAAATAAAATTAAAATAAAATACATACTCTGCCTGTGTCGGCTACGTAACATTTTAAACATAATACAGCACATTTTGACATCTCGCTAACCCAGAATACGATTGTCTGAGGTAACGAAATGTCAAACTCAAATTTCTTAAGGGTCAGTTACATAAAACTTTATTTTGGCTTTACCTCGAACTTTGACTTTGACAGAAAAGTTCAGTATACGTATTTAAACGAAGCATGGCACATTAAAGACCTCAAAGTTGAAGCAAGGTTAAAATTTGGCAAACTCTCAATTTTTGCTTGCTTTGCTTGCTTTGACAATCAGATGTTGAAGAATTTGCTTTAATTAAAGAATAAAAAGTTGGGGGAAATAATAATTAATTAATTTTTTCTCTATTAAATTAATAAATTAACCAAAACACTCTGAATGCAAAGAAATAAATAACGAAAACAAATGTATAAAAGAGAAGCGTCAAGGCGTTCATTGTAGCATACCTCTAAAGTTGGACGCAAAGTTTTGAGGTAGCAAATGCCAGGCGAGGTTAACAAAGCTTTATGTATTCGACCCTTTAGTCAAATCTTAGCTTTCAAAGTTGAAGTTTATACAAATTTCTGTCTAACTTCGGTCTAAGGTTTCCGCCTGCTTACATTTAATGACGAAAAGAATGGAGCGGAAAGGTTTATCATCAACAAATAAATACTGCACCCCGTACAACTCATTAGACAAGAGAGAAAGAGCATGCGCATGAGAGAGCGCTGATAAGCCAAAACTTTCAACCAAATCGGATAACAGTTTCCCTAACAGGATTTGGCTTGATGTTGCTGTTAAAGTTGAAGCGGACGTTCAGCTTACTCTTGATTAAATGACGGATAAAATTGCTTAAGGCCAACAACATAAGTGACGTTAGAGCGCTCTTAAGTATAACATTTAAGACGTCAAGTAGCAATGCTTGGGCAGGAAATGGCAAAACATAGTTACTTTGGGCATATGCAGGCTGAAAATGTGATGGAATGTGATAGTGAATGTATGGCAAACGAGAATGGGAAGAACGACCAGATTATGGCTGATAAGGATTTCAGTATGCAATGTAGCTTTTAATAATATGAAAAGGGGGGGGGGGGGGGGGGAGGGCACGAGAGTCACACAAGAGGTTACACACATTTGGACATAAAATAGAATATTAAAATGTATTAAATTGGAGTAATGATTAATTTCAGAAAGCAGGAAATAATTCGTTTGTATTGCTTAACATGGGCTGAGCTAGCACTAGCGCAGGAAATGGCATTCCCAAAAAGCAAATATATGTATATGAACATAACAGTAACAATAACATTACCGGAAGCAGCGATGCCAGCTTAATAGTGATTAAGTTTTAAAATGGCCAGATAAGTTAAGTTGCTATTCAAGGCAGTACTCTGGTCAAGATTCATAAAATAGAATAAAACAAAATAAAATAAAAAAATAATATAAAAAATAAAATTAAAAAAAAAAATAAAATAAACTAAAATGGAATAAAATAAAATAAAAAATAAAAATTAAAATAAAATAAAATAAAATCAATTAAAAAAATAAACTGGATTTTGTTTTAATGGTCTTGTATTTTTTTATATAAGTTAAAATTTTTGTGAGCTATAGACCGGGATAATAATTCCTATTGCAACTTCATGTTGAATTATTCACCCCTATTACGGTTGTCAACATTATCAAAAATAGTGTCGATGCGTCCGAATTGGTATTGCCGTCGTCAAAGTCGATAACTTTTGGCAGCTCTTGATACTATTTTGGTATTGACGACAACAATAGTGATATTCTATTGACGGTTGTCAACATAAAAATTGTCAACACAGTTTTTGGTGACGACAAGCGCGCAATTAAATATTCTGCTGTAAAAATTTGGTAAAATAACTCAGAATTATACCTTTTTTACACACTTTATTTGTTTAGTTTTTATTTAATTTAGGAAAATGAAAAAAAAAAAATTAAAATAACAAGCAACGACCAATTTGCGCAGCTTGTTTTAGAACTAAAACCAAATCCTGCGCTTACAAAAGGCTTTTCCAAAGGAGCAGTTCCCAATAATTTTAAGTCGCAAGAGGGCGTAGAAATTTTCTATAGGGGGATGCTCCGAAGGTTGCGACTTTTGACAGTTTGGTATTTGTTTACTTTAGGGGTCAACTGCTAACAAATTAGCTAAAATTATGGGAGATATCTCAAAAGACGGGGTTTGGCCTCAGGATCACGAATCCCCAAGCGTTTTTTAATATTTTGCTTCTTTGAAGAGATTTTGCAATCAAAGTTGCAAGTTTTCATGTGGTTGTTGTAATTTTATTAGGCTGTACCTGTAGCTATCTCCCATAATTTTAGCTAATTTATTAGCAGTTGACCCCTAAAGGAAACAAATACCGACAGTTTTTATGAAATATTCAGCTGTTGAGAGCCAATAAACAATTGTCAAAATAAATGATCGTAGTTTTGCTATAAAATTATCGATAACACGTCAACGTCAACACATTGATGAAGTAAATACCAGAACTGCATTCATGCGACGTTGATATTGATACGACTTGATGTTGATATTGATACGAAGTGGCAATTGATATTGACAACCATAATAGGAGTGATTATGTTTTTGTTTTGAAGAAAAAATAAATAAAATAAAATAAAAAAAAATAAAATAAAAGAAAATAAAATGAAACAAAATCAAATAAAAAAATAAAATAAAATAAAATAAAATAAGATTAAAAAAAATAAAATAAAAAAATTAAAATTAAATAAAATAAATTAACAAAAAATAAAAAAAATGAGAAAAAATAAAATTAAATAAAAAATGAATTGAAATAAAATAAAATAAAATGAAATAAAAAAATAAAAAAAATAATAAAATAAAATAAAATAAAATAATAGAAAAAAAAATAAAACAAAATAAAAGAAAAAAAAAAAATAAAAGAAAAAAAAATAAAATGAAAAAAAAAAATTTAATAAAAAACGAAATGAAATAAAAAAAAAAATAAAAAAAAAAATAAAATAAAGTAAATTTTGATTTTGGCGACCTTTTTGTTACTAAAGAATTATGCAGCTGGCTTGAGGTCCGAATTTTAATAAAACACAAAGGTGTTGTTTTTATTACCAATATATTTCGATTACACTTGACGTGCAGTTGGTCACGATTACCGTGTGTAATCGAAATATATTGGTAATAAAAACAACACCTTTGTGTTTTATTAAAATTCGGACCTCAAGCCAGCTACATAATTCTTTAAAATAAAATAAAATAAAATAAAATAAAAAAAATAAAATAAAATAAAGTAATATAAAATAAAATAAAATAAAATAAATAAATAAAATAAAATAACATAAAATAAAATAATAAAAGTATATAAAAATCAGATACTTTCGAATAAAAATATGAAAAAAAATTAATAAATTAAAAAAGTCAACAGACATTAAAAAAGAAATGAAGAGAAGTAAAATAAGAAAGAATTAAAGATAAATCGACAATGAAAAAAGATCCATACAAACAAAACCCGATAATTTTTTCACTTCTATTTTTTTATATCCAGCTGGCAGCACTAATACTCTTTACAACAGTAGATAACAGCAAAATTCTGAGCAGTAACAGCAATAAAAGCAAAGGAGCTACATAACCAAGCGACTTTCCTTTTAACATTAGTTGTCTGCTTGGATTGCTCGCGTTAACGCAGCTTTGTCCCATTGCGGTTCGAAATTATTCTTCAATTTATACCCAGTTGTAGAAGGCGTGCGTGCACCAACCAATTAAATAATTGTGTGGTGGGAAAGTACAAATATATGAATACATACGGGTGTATATGTGTGTGTGCATAAGTGCAAACTGTTGGAGCAAAAAATAGGTAGATATTTATTTAAGTGTTATTAATGAAAAATTTTGCGAAAGAAATAAAAAATTGTAAATGTATAACATTTTTTGAAATTAAATCTTTAATCAATGCTGCGAGTCTACAGCTGCTGCCTCAATAAATTTTTTCTTGAACATGCGTTATCTGTTGGGCTAACCTCGTCGCAGCGTGAATAGTTGGGCGAAACGCCTAAAATGCTGCTACAATTTCTGCTAGCTAAGTTTAACTGTTACTATGTATCTATGTATGTATTGGCTCTACACCTTATCAGTTGCAATTAAATTTTGCACAATGAAAAGGGAAATGCGCTGTTAATAGATTTCTGGCTGCTACTAATTGAAATAAGACGGTAAAAGAAGCTGAGCCAAACTGAATGGGAGTAAAGGCGGCAGAAAAGGAAAATTGCTTGAAAATGAAAAATGAGTTGAAAGGAAAGATAACAGGAAAGGGAAAATAAAATGAAAATTTGGAAATCTGCGTTTGAGTGCGTGCTAACGAATTGAGTGGAATGTGGAAAAATGTAAAAAAAAGTTGTCAGATCTTTTAAGGATACAACAAAAACCACCAGGCTGATAGATAGACGAAGAGCGCACGAAGTGTGGAATTCGTGTTAGAGAGAAATTTGTGAAAACGGGAAAGTTTTGCAAAAACTACCAGCAAGCGATATGTGGGTGCTTGTCTGTAGCTCTGTTTTTATGTGAGTGTGTGAGTGTTTGTGCGGTGGTGAAGGCATCGAGCATTGAGTACATATCACTGCTGCTGTTGCAGATACACAAGTGGAAAAATTTAATAAATTTTATTTTACCAAAAATTATAACAATAAAGTGTGCTTTGAGTAAAAAAAAGAAACTTTCCACTTTTGAATATACAAAAGGCATTGAGAAAGTGTTTGTGATGCCAATAGCGCTTTTTATGGTGACATTTTTTTTTCATAGAAATAACCACACCAAGCCAATAAAAGCAAGGTGAAATAAAAAAGAGATGAAGTACGCAAGTTTGAAAAAATGGTTGACCATCAACAAAACCAGCAGCCAGCAGGTCTCCTCCAAGTGTTAAACTCTAAGTTCAAGTGCCAATTACAACAGCAATAACACGAGTTTTAAAAATAGTAATCATATTAAAATAATAAAACACATACATACAACAGCAACAAAAGAAACCAAGCAGCTTTCCAAGCCCAACGATATTAACTAAGAATTTTTTTTTGGAAATTTGTATTAGAGAAAATGGCGAGCCAGAAAAAGCAAGTATTTTAGTTGTAAAATCCTAAAACGAAGGTAGAAATATGTATACAAAACTTTTATACAATGCAAGAACAAATTTATGCCAAATAACCAAAACAAGTGTGGGAAATTAAATAAGGAAAAACCATGTAAAAATGTACTAAAATTTAAAAGCCAATCTTATTCAACCTAACCTAGCCTAGTAGTACCCTGCAAAAAATTAGTCTAGGATAAGTGGATCACCTTTGTGCCCTTACGGGTATGGTCGAACAAGTTTATTTCTTACTCCTATAAGTATGCTACACATATTATAATTGGCATTTCCCATCTATGCTCACGTCGGACTAGGTGGTATAAATTATATTTGATCATATGAAAAATACATGTGCCCTTATATGTCTGAAAGGATACTGTTGGCCCATTCAACTGCCCCTAAAATTATGCTACACAATTTGAAATTTACATATCGACGTGCCATACGAAAACTAACACCAGAAATTTTGTGTCTGACTAATACTTTAATTTTTTCTCTGAAGAAAATGTAGCAATTTTAGATAGGTTTTTTTCGTATATCGCTATTTTTTGGATCGAGGAACTCAAATTTGACATTAATTTTTACGTAAGTCTTAAGGAAATTAAGGGTTTGCGTAGCAGCCCATATCTCCGGCAAAAATCAACTTGTTCTTAAAACTTTTTCAATTATGACAAGATAAGACCCCAAAGTTTTTTTATGCATATGTGCAAGGAATTTTTCGCAATCTAGTTATGAATTTTTTGGCCAAGACAAACAGTTACAGAGTTTTAAAAAAACACGATTTTCGCCTTTCATACAAAATAAAGTTTTTGTTTCAGAACAAACCCAAGTAACTTCCAAGTAACTTTGATTTTAAATGGTTACGATTTTCGGCTTTCATACAAAAAAAATGTTGTTTCACTTTAAATCCAACCCAGTTGGGTAGTGACATGGGTTTGCTGTGCACTTTCATATAAAAACGAAATTGCATGCCGGAACAAATCCTTTTTATTTTTTGGGTCCCACACTAAAATTTTCTTTAAATTTTCCTTGTTGATCTCCTCGATAGTCGAAATCCAAAGGAGAATCACTCTTGCCAACAAATGTAACTTCGGAGTAAGTAGGCAATTGAGAAGTAAAGTCCTCTGTCGACAGACAAAGATCACGCTACGGCTCGGAATCATGGACTGTGTCAAGAAAAGATGAGATGGCACTTGGAGTATTTGAGAGAAAAGTTCTCCGGAAGATTTATGGTCCTTCGCGTGATGCCAACGGGAGTGTCGAAGGAAATTTAAAGATGAGCTGTACGAGCTCTACCCAGAACTGACCATAGTGTAGCGAATTGAAGCCCAAAGGCTCTGCTGGCTGGGTCATGTTATGCGAATGGCCAAGGAAGCTCCTCGACTGAGATGGAAACAACAAGTGGAGGATGACTTGAACTCACTTCGTGTTTTCAATTGGCGTCAAAACGGCCAAAACTGCCTAGGCTGTTAAGCGCCAATAAATAATGATGAAACCTGGTTGAATATACTTTCTAGTGCGCTGCACTTGAGAAAAAAGAAGCTCTTGGCCTGCGTCTGACTCAAGACTTAAAAGTTTTCTTACACTACCATAACTTTCAGATATAGTATAAAAAAAATGTGATCTGGTTCGCCATCTGATGCTGGGCTGAAATCACATAATATTCCCTAGCTTTATCCCTACCATAATTTTAAAATTATTTTAAATACTTTTCTTGTAACAATAAGATAAATCCAGCATCTTTAAAAGTTACTTGATTTTGTGAAATTATCACATATGTACATACATTTTTTGAGGAAATTCTAATAATTCTTGATGAACAAATGAGTTTTAATGGTTTTTGCATTAATAAGAGAGCGAAACTAAAAGAGAACAAATTAGAAATTGATTTCTAATGAGTTTTTGTAAAAAATCCCTAGTATTTGTTGTAAAATTTTCAGTTACTCAAAAAATAACACGAGTTACTTGGCTTTGTTGTGAACTAAATTCTTGATTTAAGTGCATTTTAAGTTATTTGCTTTTATATTTTTTTAGTTCAATGTACTTTTATAACGGGATTCCGAAAATTCGTAGAACAACGAGACCAAGTAACTGACACTTTTTGGGTTTTGTGATGCCACGGGAGACGTGCACCAAATAAAGCGCCACAAACTCAAAGCGCCACAACTCAATTTAAATTTACTTACTATCCTCTATTAAACACTTTTAAACACCATAAAATAAATTCGCGATACCTAGCAACAATAAAAGTGTTGTCGAAAACAGCTGATCGAGCTTATCGACTTTTAGTGTGGTTAACACTTAGAGAATAGGGAAAAGCGATAAAAATGGCGTTAAACAGAATTAATGCTAAATAGTTAGGGAATCGACCTACTGGGCTCGTAACGTTTTCGAAATCTCGAAAAATTGAATTTTAACACTGAAATAGCCGGAAAACTTCGTTTTACCCAAACGAGATTTTTTGATTGAGCTTGTTTCAAAAATTATAACCGTTAATCGTGTTTTTTAATCGAAAAAAGAAGAAAGTTTTTATGGGAGGTCCTACTCCTTTTCCGATTTTTTTTTTTTGAATGGGAGGTGCTACGACCTCTTAATATTTTCTACTTTGTTTTTCCTAGACATGTGCGTAGTACCTATCTGTTTAGGTACATTCTCGCGAATTATCCGTGTCCCACTAAATACTTAATTATTTGCAAATATATTTATTTATTCAGCATTGCTTTCAATTGTATTTGTATTTAGTTTCATTGCCTATTATATATCCTTGAAGTCGATGCTAGCCACGCAAAATATTTGCACATAATTCTTAAAATTTTCTTTTTATTGTTTTTTGCTTGTTTTGTTTTGTTTTATTTATTCGTCGCTCGTCATTAACACGTTATGTCGCGTCGGTTGACGGCGTGAGTACTCATGTGTTCATTACACCTGACGAGCTGCTTAATGGATGGTGCAACCATACGAAAGGACTACCAAAAACTACTGTGAAGCACCTTTCGCATGTATGAGTGTGCGTGTATTTTAAATACATTAATTATATGTTGTGGTTTATTATATTGTATTTAATATAAATTATTGTTTGATGTTTCAATTAGCAAACGTTTTAGTGCAGGCGACGAAGTAAAGCGAGATTCCAGAACCGCCAGACATCACTTATTTTATAATGAATGAGACTGTTAGTCCTGGATAGTCCTCCCCGAATCTGGAATGAATGTGAAAATTTCAAAGCTCTACCTATGACATTGATTTTCACAGTTTTGTCGTAGAATACCACCTTGAGTTAGCATCTAGTGTTGTCTATGATAATGCCTGATCTATGCTCAATATTTTTTTAAATTTTATATAATTTATTTTAAATTTTTTTTAATTAATAAGCTTTTTGTTTTATAGCTGTATTCTGTAATTCAGTCCCATCGCAAACCACTTAATTTGAGATATTTCCTTATGCCCGTATGACACTACGTTTTTTCTTTGTATTTTTTCCTATTTTTCTATATTTTTCATAACAGTTTACAAAGAATAAAAAAAAAAACAAGAAAAATACATCAAAATAAACATTTGAAATAACAATAATTCCCACAGATCCACATTTTTGTAGAGAGCTTTGGTTCGCCGGCAAACATCTTCAATCACCATCTATCCCGTATGTGCTAAAAAAGTTATTCGGTGTCAGAGGTCAAAATTTTAGGTTTTCTGGAGCCACCTTTTCCCCTACATAATTAAAAAAAAAAATTAAAATAAATTTAGTTTATCTTGTAAAACAAAAAATCCCACAGAGCCAAATTTTTATCAGGAGCTTAGGTTCGCCCCTGGAACAAAACTGCAAACGTTCATCGATCCTATTTGTGCGAAAAAAGATGTTCGGGACGGAAGTCAAGAAAAATCCAAATTTGAGGTTTTTTTTATTTTTCTCCAGTTTTGACCCCAAATAACTTTTTTACACGGTAATCTTGTATATTCAAAACATGGGGATTTTATGTTTGGGGATTTTTTTTGGGGGATTTTGGATTTGGGGATTTTGATTTTGGGGATTTTGATTTTGGGGATAATTTTTTTGGGGATTTTTTAAAAGCTGGGTATTTTGTGTTTGGGGATTTTGTTTTTGGGGATTTAGTGGCACTCCCGTTGCAAAAGCATCGATATTGACAGCATCTGATGTGTGAAAGTATTCGAGAAAAAAATTCTTCGAAAGATTTATGGACGCCTAAACGTTGGCGACGACGAGTACCGAAGAAAATATAGTGATCCGTATGAGCTTTACGCAGACGTCGACATAGTTCAGCGAATTAAACACAGTGGCTTCGCTGGCTAGGGCACGTGGTGCGAATGAACGAAGTCGCTCCGGCCCAAAAAGTATTCTTATCGGCACCCGCCGGCGGAAGTAGAGGAAGAGGGATACCACCTCTCCGATAGTAGGACCAAGTGGAGGCAGATCTGAGAATACGCGGTGTCTCCAATTCGCGCCAGTTGGCTCAACAAAGAACCGTCTGGCGTAACATGCTGGACGGCCAAAATCGCCTAGGCGGTTAAAGGCTATTTTAAGTAGGTTAGGTTAAGTTCAAGTGGCTGCCGCAGAGGCACACCAGTATTAAAAGGCCCGTTGTGATACCACCAACACTAGAAAAGTCAGTTCCGGCACACTGAAATATGGAAAATCCCTGTATTATCGGGATTCTCCACATAGCAGAATCCCGGGACTGACGTTCCTAAACCGACACCGTTACTCCTCCTCGAACCATTTATATGACTTGATGAAGGCCATCAAGTCCTTTATGTCCAGCTCCGTGACCTGGCGTATGCTAAGCAGAAGTAAGTAAGTAATACCAGCATAATAGGGAGTATAACTGATGTAATTGGACGAAATCGCTTCCCAACCGCTCCCACTTTCGAAATGGAAAATTTCGAAAATCATATGAAAACTACCGACGGGTATTTAATGTTCGGTTTAACCGAACTTAGAACTAATTCTTTCACTGAACTAAAAAAACCCAAACCTATTGGTTAACCGTTGAGTCGGATAATCGAAACCCTTCACGCTGTGAAATTTTCCATTTGTTGCTTACTTCAATTTGTCTATTACGGCGCGATATGTTCGTGTTACCTGCATTACGTGATATCGTTGTAACAATTGTATGTTTTAAAGCTTAATTCATTATTTAAAGCTGCTTCACAAGCTGCTTACCTTAGCAAATGCTTTTTATTCCATGAAATTCTAATTGATTGACATGCGAGTTTTACAGCTGATCATTGGTTTATGGCAAAAGTAAATAAAATTTTGTAAATTTACTTAAACGTGAACATTTATGAACATTCGTGCAGTTGAGTAAATCCTTTAGAATTAATTTATATGTTTAGAGTGCACAAACGAAGTCCCAATAGAAATTTTAATGGAATGCACTTTAAAATATGTATGTATGTATGACCTAGGAACTGATTTTAGTTTCACGGCTAAAAAAATGAACCTAAATTTTAAACCCGTATAAAGTTTGATAAATTTTTCAAACTTTTTTGTACAATATTTTAAGCCGTCCAATTACCTACAAAGATTTTCAATTTCTTTTGGTTTCGATTTAAAATCTAAATGAAAAAGCAGTATAAATTTTTTAGTTTTGGTTTGTTTGAATGTAATTGAATTTGGCCCACAAAAACTTAATGTGCGGCATAGCTCAGCGGTAGAGCAGTCGGTTGTGACTCCTGAGCGTTTTCGTTCGAATCCTGCCAGCTGCCACATTTTATTAGTTTTATTTTATTCTTAAAACTTTTCGGTTTGAAATTAAAACTTTTTGGTTTGAAAGTTAAAATTTTGGGTTTGAAAATTCAAATTTATTTTTGAAAGCTTATTCAAGATTGAATTTTGCCAACAACATTTATGTGTGCGATGTAGCTCAGTGGTAGAGCAGACGCGCATGATGCGCGGAGTCTTGGTTCGAATTCCCGCCAACGGACAAAAAATTTTTTTTATCTTTAAAAAATTGTTAAAGCATTTCTGGTTTATAATTGAAAACCGATTCATTTAGAAAATTTTCATGAAAACTGGTGTAGATTGAATTTGGATCCAAATTTGGTTTGGTCATATATGTATTCCAACAAAGTTTAAAATTTAGGTTGAAATTTTTAACCGTATACAGAAACGACAAAAAATAAATAATATCCCACTTCTATACTATCTATACTATATATATATAAAATTCTAACTCGAAATTTTGTAAAAGCTAACTAAACAGCCGATCCACTAGCTCGATTTTTTCATTCAAATTTTAAAATATTATAATCCGGCCACAATATGACACAAGACACTTTTTTTTAATTAAAACCCTGCTAGACATGAATTACAGCACCCAACAGTTTTTTCATATTGTATTTCAGAACCTGATGGTAGGGATGGGGATGGGTATAGAGATAGGGATCGGGTTAGAGAAATATGCAGGGCAATAAATTTGTGGCAGGACAACGTCTGCTGGGTCAGCTAGTATTATATAATCCTGTACTTGATTGATATCAAAAATTATAAAAGCCAAAACAACAGCTTTTAGAATTTATGTTTCACTATTTTTGGCCAATTAATAAAAAAGTTTAAATTTACCTATATCAAGCGTATAGTAACGTAGATTCAAAAGTTTTCGATATTATATTGATTTTATACAAAGTTACTTATGTCAACAAATTATTACAAAAACTTCATTGTTTGACCTTTACTTCACGTGCATATCAGAAATCATATGAATACTTTTCATACCCAGCATACTAGTACAAGGGTGTTATAATTTTGTACACATAACGGTACTACGTAACAGCACAAAATAATCGAGATAGATATAGACTTTCATAAATGAAAGTTCTTATGTTGAAAAGAGGAGTTGATTAAGGCATTTACGTCCGTCTGTCCGTGTGCACGATAACTTGCGTAAAAATTGAGATATTTGCATGAAATTTGGTATACAGGTTACTTTTCGGGCCATGGTAGGTTGCTATTGAAAATGGGCGAAATTGGATGATAATCACGCTCCCTTTTTCGATATCGAATATTTCGAAGATCACATAAATTGACATATCTCGGTAGCTGAAATGGCTAAAATGATATAATTGTATAGGTTGATCCCCCTGGTCATTTTATTATGATTTTTTGATAAGTTTTGTTAAGTGGGCGTGGCACGGCCCACTTTTATAGGAGGCATTTATGAAAATTCGACTGGTCACAACTTTTAAACTGATTACGGTAGAATTATAAAATGTGGCACAAGGTATTCTAGCATTATAGGCAGTATACCTGATGAAATTGGACGAAATCGTTTTTGAAATTTCGAGTCATAAATTTAAAATTTATTATAGTAGAATGACGAAATTTGGCAGGCTTCCTGGTGGTATAGGAAATATTCCTGCTGAGACTGGTAGAAATCGCCCGCCGACCATGCCTTCTTTCGACACTACCGCGGGATGTTTAATGTTTTGTTTACTCGAACTTACACCTCCCTACTTGTTTCTGATTGAGTTTGTTTGAGTTGCTTTTCTCCATTGTATTAATAGTATCCCACCAAAAAATATGAGTCACATCGAGGTTATTTGATGCACTACAACCCCAGTGATTTTTTTTTTTTACAAAACCGTATAAGTGCAAACAGGATGAAAATAGAAAATTTAAAATGTCAGAAAATTTAAAATGTCAAAAAATTTATGTTCGCATGTAAAAATAACTGAACCATTTTTGGTACCACAATCGCACAGCAGGTGGCCCCTACGGAAAAGATCCCTATTATTTGTTGTAGGATGGCCACGGATACGTTTCGACCTATCCTTAGCCTCGCTAAACCAGGGCTGAGAGATCCGACTTCTGATAAGTTCCAGGGGTGCAAGGACCTTCTTCTCTCCAGATACATCAAGGGTCGATCCACGCCTTGTCAGCTCGTCGGGCATCTTATTTCCCTGTATGTTCCGATACACCGGTACCCATATTAGAGAAAGAATATGTCGACTTGCCAGGTTCATGCCTCATTCCCTGCACTGACCAACCGCCTCGATGTAATAGTTGCTAAAGCGAGAGCCCGAAGAGCCGCCTGGTTGTCCAAGCAATTGCTATCTTATTACTGGTGATGACCGTGCAAAGTAATGCTCTACATATACATACATATGCCTCCTGGATAGCGTAAGTCTAATAGCCCCGGTAATAGCACCGCAGGCTGCTCGTTGAACTTTGCCTAGCATTTTCGTTTGTGTTTTATATTAAGCTTTCAGGCAGTGTTGGGCAAATTGGAATTGTCAAAACAGTTAACAATTAATTAATTGTTAATTGCAAATTTCACAATTAAGAATTTTTAATTGTAATTGTAAAATGATGCACTTAATAGTTTTTAATTGTAATTGTTAAAAGTTGCAATTAATCAATTGCAATGCTCCCATTCAATAAGCCACATCCAAAGAGGCACACCCCGGGGTGGGAAAAATCAGGTTAGCCAAGGTGACTAACGGCAGGTTCGTCGTAGGTATGCTGGGCCGAGGTAATGAACGTTGAGCCATCCCTACGTCCGGAAAGAAATCGGTAACACCGTTCACGAAGTTATGATGGAGTCTCAGGGTGGTACACTGCGTTACTGATGTGAGATAGCACTACGATCAGATCAAAGTATTTTCTTGCAAGGATAGGTGCAGTTTACGAAGGGGCGAGAATTGGGGTCAACGACAACATTGAGAAGAAGCAATAAAAGCATTGTTAATAGAGTTTACCAAAATTCATGTACTAGGCTTATTATTCTAGCGCTTGTAAACCGAGTGAAACTCTTTATAGGGAGGCCCTTTACATCGGTGCTCTACACCCAGGGCTCCTTAACAAGGGCGATGACCAGGTTTTTTCCTATCAAGAAGACGGATAGGTTGTACAAGGGCAGCCGGGAGTGATCTGGAGGTTTATTTGGACAACAATGTTCCATAAGCGAACAAAAAATAAAAAAAAGTTGAAATAAACGACAAAGCAAAGATCAACCCAGCTTCGAATTTGTAACACAACAAACCGCATCACACAAACTCGCAACACTCAGCACTAAGCTAACCATAAAAGTTTCATGCGTTGCTTAACCACCTCAAAAACACCCATGTAATCTAATAAAAAAATATGATCCTTAATACAAACACACACACACCCACCCTCGGTGTACACATCTGTAGAAGAATTCACCACTTTCGTTCTGTACACATTCACACATAAATAATACACATTTTTCTACTGCTCATTTTCATCCTTCGCCCCATTAACGCTCAGCTATTATAATATTTGCTACATTTGGTAAGACTGAATAAACTTTATAATACAAATCGCAGTCAAACTAGTCATAAAAATACTGGGTCATAGTCATATAAGAGATAAAGTAGGTACTAAAGTTAGCGTCAGCTTTTTGACATCATTTCCAACGGTCTATCTGTCAAAAAGCTAAAGCTAACTTTAGAACTTTATCTCGACTATGACTATGGCCCAATATCTCTTGCATTCGCTATGCCCTGACTAGAACAGTCGCACGATCGTTGCCCTAACATGATATCATCAGCTTACTTAAGGTTAACCCGAGTGTGGGCAACGCAGGATAATTTGGTCCTACGGTCGAATAATTTAGTATTCGCGATGTCACTTATGCCCACGGGACTAGGCTTAATATCTTCCTCGTGGCATGCTATACTGTAGTTTTGGTTATTAATTAAATTCGATTTTTTTTAAAATTTTTTTTTATTACACTGCTCTACACACATTCTGTCCTATGAACCAAATAGACTTTTTCGGAAAGTGGACAAAAAATAAAAATACACGTGTATCGGCGATTTTCATGTACACGTCAGATTTTTTTTTTTATGTACTTTATGTACGTTATGTATGCAAAAAATTTTCAAATTTTTTGGAAAAATTTTCAGAAAATTTTTGAGTATGCAGTTTTGTAGCCCATACAATTTTACTCTAAGAATGTGCAAGTTAGAACTACCTACAAATTTTCCCTGAATTATCAGAATTTTTCTTTAAAATGTGTTGAGTGTTTTCCTCCATACAAAAGTAAATTTAGTTTGTGACTTGTATAGAAGAAAACACTCAAAAAATCAAGTAAAATTTTTAGCGAGTTCTAACTTGCACATTCTTAGAGTAAAATTTAATGGGCTACAAAACTGCATACTCAAAAATTTTCTGAAAATTCTGGCAAAAAAGTTCAAAATTTATGTACACGTCAGAATTTTTTTATGCACATACACACATAAAAAAAAAAATTCTGACGTGTACATGAAAATCGCCGATACACGTGTATTTTTATTTTTTGTCCACTTTCCGAAAAAGTCTATTTGGTTCATAGGACAGAAAAAAAGTTCGTTTTTGTACCGCAGTGTTATGTTATAAGTTTTATGGTCTTTAATTTGTAAATATTTGAAAATTTTAGTTGACTTTTGACCGTTTGTATAATTTTTCCTAAATTATTTTATGATTATAAGCGAACGAGTCGGAAAAGCTACAACAATTACCAGCTACAGCGATTGTACGATTTCGACCTTGTTGAAGGGTCTTGTCGTCGTTTGCTTAAACATTTTTCATCACCTTTTATGGTCATCGAACCAATGAGATTATGATTTTTTTTATTTGATGACATTAAAACTATTTTATGATCTGGGGGCAAATTCGGGTTCTATGAAATGATAAAATGAAAAGAAATTTCATACAAAATTTGTGAAAAGAAACTTCAAATTCATACAAATTTTTTTTCACGTTATCATTTCATAGAACCAGAATTCACCCCCTGGTCTAGTACAACATTATAAGATCCACAGCTGGTGGAGTATATACTGAAGTCAGTTCCATGCCTCCAGTTCCTTTTCACCTTATTTCTATTTTATTCATTTTGTTTTCTATTTATTTTTTTCTTATTCAATATCTGTTTTTAGTTAGTTAGTTTTAGTTCATTACTGTTAACGTTTGATGTTAGTGTTTACAATTATTTAGTTTGTTAATTTCTTGTTCCTCCCACTCACTTTTTGAATAAGTTTTCATTTTGTTGCGTTGCGAATTCTCTGGTTATTTTAATGGCCTTCATATGAAATTTTACTTTTAATTATAACAAAAGGTATTTTGCAGAAGTACTTTGCGCCATTATTGCCGCCACTTAGTTTTTACTAAACAAACTTTTCAAAGTCATACACAAATGAAGGCAATACACACACACACACATATATACACATAGTTTATTTCGCTTCAAATCCTCATCACACATTAACAACGCGCAAATTGTTGTGTGATTAAATTGAATATGTATATATACAAAAGTTGTTGTAGGTCTTGGTGCTTATCATAAAATAGTATTA
Source organism: Campiglossa producta (assembly GCA_964058755.1). Classification (NCBI taxonomy): domain Eukaryota; kingdom Metazoa; phylum Arthropoda; class Insecta; order Diptera; family Tephritidae; genus Campiglossa; species Campiglossa producta. The sequence goes on from CAXKVI010000001.1 coordinate 152,175,233, forward strand.
TCAGATTGGGTGAAAAAATTACGATTGTCATTATAATTTTTGCTTTAAAACTGTCAAAGCATTAAGTAAAAAAATTAACTGCATATAGTTCTATTCTCCACAAAAAAGCTCTAAATGAAAATTTTTCTTTGAATATTTTTTCGGGGTAAACCGAACATTAAATACCCAGCGATAGTGTCGAAAGTAGGCGTGGACGGCGGGTGATTTCATCAGGTACACTTCATATAATGCTAGTATACCTTGTGTCAAATTTCATGATTCTACCGTAATTAGTTTAAACGTTATGACCAGTCGAATTTTCAAAAATTCCCCCTCAAAAGGGGGCAGTGCCACGCCCATTTTAAAAAATTTATGAAAAAATCATAATCGAATGACTAGGGGGCTCAACCTACCAAACTATATCATTTTAGCCATTTCCGTTACCGAATCATGCCAATTGATGTGATTGTCGATATCAAAAGTGGGCGTGGTTTCAGGGCGATTTTATCCAATTTCCTTAGGTATACTCTAAACGATACTAGTATGCTGTGTGCCAAAAGTAAGAATTTTCAAAAATGTCTCCCTTCAAAGTGGGCGGTGCCACATGATTTTATCAAAAAATCATATTAGAATTACCAGGGGATTTACCTATAAAATTATATCATTTTAGCCATTTGAGTTACCGAGATATGTCAAGTCATGTGATTTTCGAAATTTTCGATATCGAAAAAGGGGGACGTGGTAATCATCTGATTTGGCCCATTTCAGTCGCAACCTACCTTGGCCAGAAGTAACCTGTATACCAAATTTCTTGCACTTATCTCAATTTTTATTCAAGTTATCGTGTACACGAACAGACGGACAGACGGACGGACGGACATGCCTTAATGGACTACTCTTTTCATATATAAAACTCTATATCTACATATCTCGATTATTTTGTGCCGTTACGTGGTACCGCTGTGTGGACAAAATTATAATACCCTTGCACTAGTACGCTGGGCATACAAATTGTTGGACCAGTCTAATATTAATGTTTATATACGCAAACATATTATGTACACATATGTCACGCTAGAAGGTGCTACATATTAACTTACATATGTTTATATGCTGATGTTACATTAAAATGTGAATGTTCTGATGATATAAAATATATACATAAATTTTTATATAAGTCTGTAATAATGACTTTGTTTGCGCTATTTTGGTGAATCGAAAAAATCACTCATACGCCATGTCATTGGTTTATGTCAATTTACAGTTCGTTACCTTAAAATAAACTTTATTCGTTGACTCTTACTGTTGTTGTTTTTGTTGTTGAAACAATAATTCGCTTTGAATAATCCGCACGTCCTTTTTCGAACTTTTCATTAGTCCCGAAGTCCCTGGTAACGGAACTCCCGACTGTGCGATACCTTGTGGTTTCACTTTGCCGGCCAATGAATGTAGTTTAAATTTGCTGGCAGAAAGAGCTAGATCAGGCACAATCTTATCGCCAGAGAAAATTAAAAATTTGTACTTAAGCTTAGTCGGACGAATAATAATAACACCTGCGGAGAGATTGCAGGGACTTGGACGTTGCTTCCATTTGATGCATGATCTCCTAGTTGCTTAGTTTCTTATTTAACAGAGACGAGTAAGTCTTATCGTTTGCCAGACGAAATGGGAAAGAACAGAAAATGTGCTTTGGAAAATTTCTGATGTAAAAGATACTTCGCGATTTATTGGAAGTATGGGGAGGTGATACAACCAAAGAAATTTTTAACAAACTGCGACAATTTCCTATCTCTCGGCTGGGAACGTATCCATTAACTGTGCTGAATGTTGTATCATCTATCTACTTTGCCAACTTCTGTTCTGTACAATCGGCCGGCAGGCTAGAATGCCCTAGTAGGTATTGGTGTGCGTTGAAGTCTGCGAATATAACAAGATTCTCCCAAACAAGTGGTAGGTAAATGTTTATAATCTCCGGCAGGGCAATAATTCTAGCCAGTTGTGCTTGGGGTTGGTTTTGGAACCAAATAGATAATCTGAAAAGTGTTAAATGTAATACGGCTCCTACTTTTGTAACTACTGTTGCAACAACAAAAACACTCCATGAAGGTTTAGGGAAGGGCTTCCGAAATGGACTGTCCTTTGCAGGAATGATTCCGGTACTTTGCAGCACTAGAATCTTATCGAATTAGACCGACAGGAATAGGAATGATTTTTTTGAGCTTTGAGTCTTGAGGTGGTCCCATAATTCGCTGTGTTCCTTTGACTTAATCTCTCCGATAGAATTAATAACCTTCGCTGGTTTGGATGTCCTGAGATTGATTTCTAGAATAGATTGTGACCGTGTCAAATTTATATTTTTGCAGGTGCCATGACAAAATCCCAAACGGCAAAATCCCAAGTAAAAAAATTGGGATTATGACACACCCCCTGCAGTGTCATAATCCCAATTTTTTTACTTGGGAATATGACACTTCAATGGAGTGTCATACTCCCAATTGGGGTTTTGACACCTTTGAGCTGAAAAATTAGAAAAAACCTCAAGCCTGTTTAATACTTTTATTACAAGATTTATTTTCAAGTTTTTTGCCAGAAACAGCATGGCGTAGCCCAGGGTTATTTAAATACCAACTCGGAAAGGTGTTGTGCACAAAAAAAGTATGGATTACATAAAAGAGTCGGTTCCGTGGCATGTCCCAAGCTTCATATTTGGGATTTTATCTTATTTTTATTTGGGATTATGACACCCAGTCTACAGTGTCATAATCCCAATTTTTTTACTTGGGATTTTGCCACTTGGGGCTATGACATGTCACCATTTTTGCAGCATAAGAACAACTTCAGTCTCTTAATTTGAGGCTCGGTTCATCATCTTCCTGGAGCATGAGGTTATGAAGGATCCCAGTTTTAAGTAGTAGGACTACTGCTCATATATTCCTTTGGCGTGACTTGTGCTCCCAGATCGTGGGATATGTTTTTGATGCCCGGGTGTATTTCTGATGCCCCCCAAATATATAGCTGCAACAGCCTGTGCAATGTGCACTTACGAGCACTAACAATGGTGTTCATAAACTTTTTTTCTTTACTTGCATTTCAGTAGGTGTGCATAGGTGTAGTAAAGGCATCAGAAAACATAGTTGGGCATAGTTAAAAAAGAAGTGTTTTCACACTAAAAATAAATATTTATTGGTATAGGACCCTGGGAATATCGCACATATGTACGAACACAGCCCTATTTCACCCGATCTAACCTACAACGAAAACGGACCACTTCTGCCTGAGGACAGTCTTCGATGCAAACTATAAGAATGTTTTTATTCTAGATAGAATTAAGTAAATGGAGAGCTCTCTCGGAAATTCAACGTTTATGTTTTCAAGAACGGATACCAACTGACCTGTCGTTTCGTGAAATATAAGAAATCGAGATGCCCGTAAAATGACACTGCATGAATCGGCTCTTAGTGTAGGTGCCTGCTTCACTTGGACCTACTAGGTACTATATATCGCGGCACGGGCAAAGCGACCCTAACAATAGGAGACAACGATTGCAGCCCTGTAGATTGTTCGATGAGTTTGTGAAACTCCTACAACGATCTTCAACTAATCTCAAAATGAATAAAAGTAGTATATTCAGATTAATTGCAGTACTCACTGGCCACTGTGTTATTGTGGCTTAAGCAGAGTACCAAATATGTGGTTAACAGTGCCCTACTATGAATAAAGTCGTTCTGCTGTTTCTCATAACCTGCTCGGTATTGTTCTTTTTTATGGTTTACAAGGCTTACAGCAGTATGAAGCCGTGTACGGGTCATATAAAAAGTGTATGGAATACTAAATTAAGTAGTGGTGAATTTCACATAATAACTTAACCGGCTGTCAGAATGACTGAGTGAGTGAACGACAAATGTTGCCATTGATTGCCGTCGTAGCCGTTGCATTGCAACGGAAATGCTGTTACGGTGAGAAAGTTTTCATTTCCATTTCTGTTTCTTTTCAACCTATGCAAATTGATAGAAGTTTTTGCAGAAGTTAGTTAGAATACGAAGAGGTGGGCGGTTAGGTAAAAGTTATGTTTTGAATGTTTTCTATTTTAAGCGGTGTAGTCGTAAATGTTTTGCATGGAAGTTATTTGAGTGTTTTGAATACTTCTAGGTACATAGAAAATCTTTCGCTAAACTCCTTCTATATTTTTGCAAACATTTTTGTTATTGTGCTAGAAGTAAAAAAATATATATTAATTGCCATTTCCCGACAAAAGGGAAAAATTTGCTATTTTGGACTTTGGTCGAGTACATTAGCGCTTAATTAACGCAGGCAACGCAAAGAAGTGGGCCTTAAACAAAATACAAAAAAAAAATAAAATAAAAAAATAAAAAAAAAAATAAAAAATAAAATTATGTGGAATAAAAAAATAAATACAAAAATAAAATAAAACATTTTACCTGAAATAAAGAAATCGAATTAATTAAACTTAAAAATAATTAAAGTAAATTAAATCCAAATAAAATAAAAAAAAAAATTGACCAAATGAAATGAAACAAAATAGAATAGAAAAATTGGCGCATTTAAAAAATTAAAAAAATTAAGTAGAATAAAACCTAATAAAAAATTAAAATTAAATTAAATAAAAAAACTAAATTAAACTTCATATAGCCCAGTCTCGACTAAACACCACTTTGAGATGGGCAATGATGTGGATATTTCCAAAGTGAAAAATTAAGCAAAATTCCAAAATTTTTCTAAATTTTAAAAGACTTCAGGCACCTGAGGCTATTCTTGCATGATTTGCCAGTTTCGAATGGACGGATCAGGTAGAAAACCTACATACAAACGCATTTTTATTTGTACTCTAGTACATAGCAAATAAAGAAATAAAATGCATATTCATATTCAAACTAGCAATCAGAGACACGTAAAGTTTTCTTCTTTTACTTTCTGAAAGCAAACGGACACAAATACGCAAGCTTGAACAACAACTAACAAAAAAAATAAATAATAAAAATACAACTTTTTTCTCTTGATTTCCATTTCATTACCATTTGTGATTTTTTTAACGGCCTTGTTTCCGGCCGCACGAAATTTGGTATGCTGAAATAGCTAAGTTTTAGGAAGCATTGAATATGATATACACTGAGAGAAAAATTATGGTTAAGAAGAATAACGCAACCGATTTCACTATGGAAATTAATGTCCACTTCTTGGTGTTTTCTCGTTCTTTACTGTAAGGAATAAATTTATTTCAACTAATTCAAATAAACTAAAATAAAATAAATTTTAAATTAAATAAAATAAAAATAATTAAATTAGATTAAAATAAAATAAAATAAAAAAATTAAATAAAATCAAATAAAATAAAATAAAATAAAACAAAATAAAATAAAATAAAATAAAATAAAATAAAATAAAATAAAATAAAATAAAATAAAATAAAATAAAATAAAATAAAATAAAATAAAATAAAATAAAATAAAATAAAATAAAATAAAATAAAATAAAATAAAATAAAATAAAATAAAATAAAATAAAATAAAATAAAATAAATCAAAAGCATTTCGCCCTCGAACGAACACAAAAACAAATTAAATGAAAAAAATAAATTGAAATAGAATAAAATAAAAAAACTATAAAGTGAAACAAATTAATGAATTCACCCTGTGATTTCCACTGTTCGGTTCTTAGTAAAAAATGTGCGAATTACGAGTCAACGTTCTATAGCTTAAATCCCATTTATCGGAACAACTGGTTTTATGGGGGCGACATTAGACTGTCCCAAAAATGTATGAGAAAAACGAAGGTTCGAAATTTGATATGCAGCTTTACTAAGTTCGCAAAAAAGTCCATTAAGGCTTCGAAAGTTACATTATTTTAATATTTGGCTCATATATAAAAGACTGTGTAACAAATTTCCACCTTTGAAATTTTAAAAGGATAACAGGATTCTTTGCAAGGATATTGAAAAAACGTATTCACGAGAAAAGGACAATGGAATTTTAAAAGTATTTTAGGATGTTGCGTAACAAAATGTTTCTTAGCAAAAATAATTGAGTGCACCATGAAATTTTGCACTTTTATAGGTCATACACGCGTATGAGTAATTATTAATTATTTTGATCGATATCTTCGAAACGGATTGAGATATCGAAATAGAACTTTTACTACTTTCAGACCCGCATGAACACTTTTAATTTGATACCCATATTGTAAAATCAATTTGTGGGGTGTGTCCTGTCCATCTCCTCTGCATTCTTTAATATTTGTATGTATATACATTTTCAGAACTTTTATTTCAATACAACTGGGTATAAAAAAACAGCTTAAGCTCGAAACTCACAAAATGGAAAATTATATAACCATAGTTATCTAAAAAGCATACTAGCGCAACTTAGCCCACAACCAATACATGATAGGTCAGTCCAGTTTATTTCAAACGAAACGTGTGTGCGCATAAACAACCAGGCGTCCAAGGCAGAGTTAATACCATGGTAAATCATACACAACCAATGAGTTAGAGTTTGTACTCAAGTTCTCAGCGTTGACGTCGAACAACAATGTGTTTTTTTTTTTTGCTATCGTAGGTCGGTACATACAATTTGCAAACTCAGCCAAAAATTTTTGGTAAATTTATTGGATAATGTTTGGTTGTTGTTTGGGTGGGTGCGGGGGCGCCAGCGCAGTAGCGTTGTTTCAAAACAACACCAAAGCCAAGATATATAGAAAACCATCTATGATGCTATCAAAAGCTTAAGTGCTCACTAAAAAGCTACGAGGATATATGACTATTCGCATATAAAGCATGGCGTTTGCTTGCAATGTGTATGTGTGTGTGTGTGTTACAAAATAAAAAAAAAGCAGCAAAGATAAGCGGAATCGAGTAACTTTTGAATACAGAACATTGTTAAAATTTTTGGTGTATTTTTTGTTTGTTATTTTTAGCAAAAAATTTTTTATGTGCGTAATAAATGTGGTTGCACGGTGGTATGTGTGTGTTTTACAAAATTATAATGGAAATTTTGTAGGCACCCTGTAGGGACTTTTTTGTTGCTTATAAATTTAAAAACTGGTTTTATATTGAACCAAATTTTTTTGTGTAGCTTGAGTAGAGTTTGCTGGTGCTACTTATCAGATAAAAGGCAGTTAGGTGCAACCCTAGGTGCCAACTCATCTGAAAATAAATTTCATTTGATACCTATATTGGGACACCAAATTAATAAAAAAATAGATAGATGGCAACCCTGTGAACCGACCTAGATTCCAACCCTACTTTAAGATTCAAAAATACTTTCCACTAGATACCCTTATTGGCGTCTTTTGCTCAATATTAAAAAAAAAATAAAGAGATGGGTGGCAACTCTGTAAACCGACCCAAGTGGCAACACCCAAGTTGATAATTTTAAAATAAACCATACTATCTCTATGCCAAATTTCATCCAAATCGGTCAAACGGTTTCCGAGATAATCCGGATATACAAATATACAAGATTAGCTCCCCAGGTAGAAAATAATCTAGGCAAATCTATTCTTAATCTAGGCGCTGGCTAGATTTTCCTACAATAGACAATTCTGCCTTGGGCCTGCCAGGGCTTTGGAATGGAAAGCGTATGTTTTTAAATGTACGGGCAATTTATGGTAGCCTAGTTTTGCATACCTTGCCCTGCTCAGTTTTTCCAATCCAGGGCCTGAATTTTTTCTATATTGGGGCGGCCTAGTTTAGATTATACAATTTAATTAAAGTTGTTCATTTGCCGAACAAATTTCATGAGTTGTAACAGCTGAATGGATAGAGGTGATGACTGTAATATGACGGTGCCTGGGTTCAATGCTGGCTCAGGGGCAATGCATTTTTTTTAATTGATTATTAAATGTAGATATGTGAAGAAATTTAATTCAAGTTGTTTATTTGCTGAAAATATTTCAATGATTGGAATAGCCCAATGGACAGAGAGGACGTATGTGATGTAAAGGTGCCCGGGTTCAATGCTGCGTGAAAGGCAATGCAATATTTTATTTCTTAGCTGGCATTCAACACTTTTTTAACACTTTTTCAGGTTAATATTTTTCAACACTTGTTTCAACATGAAGCTAATTTTTTACTGTTCCTACATGTTAGATCAACATGAAGGAACAGTGTGAATTTAACATGATCACAAAGGTTTGAATCAACATGATTTCCTGTTGATACTACATTATTTTTCTCGTTAAAATAGCACTATTACATGTTAGCTCAACACGATCTTTCATGCTAAATTAACACGATCTGCAATGTTAAATTAACACTATACTATGTTCAAATAACACTTTACGCCAGGGTTCAGGTTTTTACTGTTAAATTAACACGATCTATCATGTTAATTCAACAAGCTTTTACTGTTAAATTAACGCGATATATTGCAAACAATAAAACACCTCGTTTTTGGTTTTTAAATAAATTTTATTTCGAAACCCTTAACATATTTAGTAATAAGTAATAATTAACTTAGATAAAATAATATAATACATATTTGTATAATTCATTAACACGATCTATCATGTTAATTCAACAGTGTTTTATTGTCAAATTAACACGATCCATCATGTGAATTTAACAGGATTTTTATTGTTAAATTAACGCGATATATCATGTGAATTTAACAGGATTTTTATTGTTAAATTAACGCGATATATCATGTCAATTTAACACCTCATATATATAAACCAAATATAATATTTGTATAGTTTATTAACACATTTTTTTATATATAAACATACATACATATGTATATGTAAGTCCAATCATTGTGTTTGGGAAAAAGACACAAGCTTTCAGCATCTAAGGCACAATCTGAAAATTTAACAAAAATGTGTGTCATTAAAAAAAAAAAAAAAAAAAAACCCAAGCAATTGCAAAATTGCTAATACACGTCCAAAAAATTTGGGGATAGGTATAAAAAGACGAGTTTTCACCTCGATATCAATAATCCGAAAGCGCTTCCATGGTATTTATGTGCAGAACAGATAAGGGCCCTTCGATCCAACGCCTGACATTTTTGGACGTGTTTCAGCAGGAAAATTTACCAAATTTGGAAACAACCCTATAAGTTGCACAAATTACTTACCCAAAAATCTTTGCGAAACTTTTTCATCGAACTCCATTCTACCGTAAATAATTTCGCGCAGAACTTCCAGTCGCTTACATTAAATATTAAGGATAAATAAAATATTTTAAATTGATACGGAGAAATTACTTCTGTTCTTTAACAGAACAATATTCTGTTCACAAGCTTTGATGGGGAACAGATGGTGGTTGAAAACAACACTTCTTCATGTTAAATCAAACCGAATTTTTTGGTATGGGATACACACGAATGTAATTCTAATGCAGAAATATTTCATGTTATTTTAACAATACGCTTCCTGTTAAAATGCTCGTGTTGATTTTCTGAAATTGTTTTTGCTTTACGTACAAGAGCCTTTCATGTTAATTCAACATGATTCATGTTAACTAAAAATGTATGAAATTTTTCTGTGTGTAGGAGTTACCCCGTTAGCGTGTTATATGGAACACATTTCCCCTACATAGCGCCATGCCTAACTAAAAAAAAAAAACGAAAACTGGACTTATACCACTTGTGCTTTAAACGGCTCATATATCCTAACCCCCTTATTCATAAAAAATATAAAAGGTTTATTAAGCTCTTATAATACAAAATTTATATGGAAATGTCATTTTAAATAATTGTAAAAATTCTGCTGACGTAATATTTGAACGGCCCCAGAGAAGAAATTTCCAAGATTTTGAAGCTTCATTAGGAATTTCGAAAGTCGTTTAAATCTTCCGCCCAGGCTAAACGAACCTCTTGCTTGGAGCTCTATAGTCAGATTGCTGCCTGTTGCCTTAGAAGTGGTCTCTTCAGATCTCCGACATCGCTAAGTCACGTTCAAATTCGGACCCAAAGAGGAGCGATTTAAGTACGGATACCGTGAACTTGCTTATGAATACATACTACCGTATATGCACTGATGTGTCTACCACTGCGATCAGCAAATAGTTAGACCTTGTCCTTTCCACTCGAACCCTTATAAGCAAACCCACATAGGCAAATGAAGAAATGCGCACTGGTTATTGTATTTTCAGGGGCGTCTCCGGAATTTAAGGATGGGAGTACGGGCTAGCGACCCCACGACCCTCTAAAGTTTTTATTGGTTGAATTTTCGATCACAAGCGATACTAGTTCATATAAATCGATGTCATAAATCCATCAGTGACGAGTTTCAAACAGTCGAATTAGTTTTCAAAAATGCAGCGCCATATTGGATCCACCATTTTGAATTAAAAAAAACCGATATCGGATTCGTAATCAGACAACGCATAAACCCCCGAGTACCAAGTTTCAATAAAATCCAATTATTTTTCAAAAAAAATCATCGCCATATTGTACCCGCCATTTTGAATTTAAAAAAACTGACATCGGATTCATAATCTGCGATGTCATAAACATTCTAGATGCGAAATATAGCCAAAAAACCAATGCACAATGAGATCAGTGTAGGCGTTTTAGTTGCACCGTTTTCTATTTCGAAACATATTTTCAGGAGTTAAACCCTTTCTACTCATCCAAGAAGGCTATTGAATTGCAGGAATATTCGCCAATGAAAACAGAATAACAACACACAAAAACCCAAATTTTTACTGCACATTTTAAACATGATAAAATGAAATTAAAACTGCAAGTATCTCATTTTATTTATAAAAACGAGTAGCGCGACCTCTAAACCACCTTAGAAAAAAAAATAGCAGCCTCTTTTTTTTGTCATAAGGAACAATAATTGGGGGTAGCGTTTTAGAATTTCCAAAAAGTCCATATTTGTGAACCACTCTAATGTGTATACTTATAAATACATACATACATATGTATATTCGTAGTTTTATTACTATTTCTATTTGTTCATGCTGAAGAAACTATAATAACTAGTTGTGTATTTTAGGGTTTTCACAAGGTCTCCTATGTTCATGCGTCTCAAATAAAACTTATGCATATTTACATAAAATAGCTACAAACGAGTGAAGGATATCGAGCACACTCATCAAAAACAGAGACTAATGCCCGAAAACCGATCCGTAATAGCTTGAGGTTTGTTAGATAATTCCAGACTTGTTGATATAATGTCGAATCAGTTGATCTTAGTCGTACAATTTTAATCATCTCGGGATGGTTTTGGCATGGTAGTTCGTTCCGTAATGAACAAGGCTAATCTTGAAGCTTGAGGTAGTGAGATTCTTACCAAAGCGTCCTCAACTATTCTTGGTTCACTAATTCAAAATCTCGAAAAATGGAGCAATATAAAAATTACGCTCTTGGGCTTTGTTTCCCTTTCAGTGGTGTTATTTCCTTTCCGAGAGGAAACCAATCCTATGTCCAGTTAGAATAACTCTTACAAACAAGTATTACTTTAGGAGAGGTTAAGTATTCTCTCGACGCGCAAGATGCTTCGAGAATAATGCCGAAATAAGTTGCCTTCGCCCTTGGAGTGTTTGAAAGAAAAGATCCCTGGAAGATTTATAGCCCTCCCTGACGGTGGTCGTATCTACATCCGAACTCGGCAGCAGGAGGCCTGGAAAAAAAAAACAGATGGATAATGACTCGGCCTCCCTTGATGGTATTTAAAGCCATTTAGGCCATAATCTCCTAGGCGATTAAAAAATCAACAGGATTCCTCGGCTATAGTGAATATCCTGAATGAAACTATATTCACGATTGTTTGTTCCGTTTTCCCTTTTCCATTTTTTTATGGAAATTTATTGCTTTGTTTAATTTATTTCCGCAATCAAAAATATTTACGATCATTCTGCGCTCACCAAAAAAAAACCATAACGAATGTGTTCCAGCATGTATTAACGCAATTTTCGACAATTTAAGTAGCTAATAACAACAACAATAAGAATAGTAAAGGAAAACAGAAATAACGGTTTGAATGCGTTTGCAGACTTAACATGGCCTTGTGTGCGGTAGACCGCATGCACGCGACAAATGTTTTAATTATGTATATTGCATGTGGTGTCAATGTGTGGACTAGGGATGTTACGGAAGTATGGTTAAGGGAACCGGATTTGGACTCTCCAACTTTGGTACGTTCTAGCCTAAATAACATAAGTGCGAAATTTTACTGTTCTAGGATAACGGTAACGATTTTTGCCGATTTGTGTTCATATATAAAATCTCTACCTTTGCAATTTTATGAGGAGAATAGGATAATTTTTGATGATATTGAAAAAAAGGAGAAAAGGTCATTTGAATTTTAAAATATTATATATATATATTGCGTAGCAATATGTTTTCTAGCAAAACTAATGGTGTATATCTTGAATTTTTGCAATTATAATTCACTTTTTATAGGTCGTACACGGCGTATGAGTAACATTTAGTTATTCAAGTAAGAAAAGCTCAAAACTGAGTATAGAGCTCTCCTTCTGACTGATCATGCAGCGTCTTCCAAGCTGAAGTCTCAGCAATTTTGGATGCCGCGGCTAGGATAAGTAAACGGGCTATCGGCGAGGATATCGTTACTTTCAGCGATAGCTAAGCGGCCATCAAAGCTCTTGGCGCTTATTCGTTCAACTCTGAACTGACGCTCAGCTGTCGTCGGTCTCTTCAAGAGATGACCCAATAGAACCGCGTGAACCTCACATGGGTGCCGGAAAACAGGGACATTGAGGGAAACTGTAAGGCAGACGAATTTGCCAGGCAGGGTACGACCAAGCAGGTTCTTCGGGATAAAGAGTGATTAGGTATGCCGTTTGCCACATGCAAGCTAATGCTGAAGGAGTACACACTCCGTCAAGCCAACGAAAAATGGCAGATATATTCACGCCCTAAGAAGGAGAGAAATCTCCATATTAATAGGTGTTTTAACTGGGCACTGTCTTATTGCTAGGCACGCAGAAAGGCTAGGTGTGCCCTACCAACAATACTGTAGGAGTTGCAAAGATGGTGAGGAGGAGGAAACGGTGAAGCAGCTCATCTGAAACTGCCGGCTTTAAGGGCCGCCAGAACGCGCTTTTTGGGAGTTCTCTTCCTGGATAGCCTGCACCAGATCGCGGAACTGGACATAAAGGACTTAATGGCTTTCATAAAGTCATCTAAGTGGTTCGAGGAGGAGTAACGGTGTAGATTTAGGAGTCTCAGTCCCGGAATTCTGCTATGTGGAGAATCCCAACAACCAAGGGGCTTTCCATATGGCCGGGTCCCGGGACTTTCCTAGTCTTGGTGGTATCACATCGGGCCTTTCAAAACTGGCCCAAGTGTGCATCTGCGGCAGCCACTTGAACCTAACCTAACCTAAGAAAAGATCAAATAAATTGTATTAATGTTTGGTTGATATCTCCGAAACGGATAGAGATATCGAAATAAAATTTACACTACGTACTAGTCACTTCACCTGCAAGTTGGCACGAGTTGCCGTACTCCAAATTGAATAAAACTTTGTAAGGATAGTTTTTGGTGCATGTTGGTAAAAATCAGAAGGTATGCGTTTAACCGCAAAGGGTGTAGGACCTCACGATAGACCCTAGAGTTGGGGCTTAGTTCTTTAATTCTAGTTAGGATATTGCTAACAGCCAAAGTCCAGGTAGGAAAACCAGATTAAGCACAAAAGAGTTGCCATAAGTTCTAAAATAAATTAGTTTACTGAACGAACTAGTTTAAATAAAAAGTTTAGTTCACTAGTTCAAAAATAACACTATTGCAACTTTCCCCAAAATCCTCGTGGAAAGTGTTTGCAGCTGTCAATTTTGAGTATCTTGCTGCTAAACTAAGTGTTTTCTTGGCTGTCTAAATCAATGTTGTTTTTCATTGAGCTTAGATTTCGATTAATTTCTTGTAAATTTGCCAAATCTCTTTTTATCGCCAAAAGTTTGAGGTGCCTCTTTAGTACTTAATTTGACAAAGTAATAAATGGCAATTATTAGAGTTGATTTATGTAAATGCCCATACAAATTTATGAATGTGTTCACTGTAGGAGTTAAGAGGGGGCTAGGTTACAAAATTTCTCTCACTATTTGGAGTGAGATATTTTTTTATTTGTTGGGTAAATATGCACATCTTATTACCAGCTCTATAAAATTTATAATTTTGAAAAAAAAAACAAAAACCAAAAATAAAAAGTTCAATTAAATAAAGAAAAAATAAAAAATAGACAAAAAAAAATTAAATAAAAATAAATAAAAAGAAATAAAAGAAAATAAGATAAAATAAAATATAATAAAATAAAAACGAAATAAAAGAAGAAAAGTAAAAAATAAAATAAAATAAGATAAGTTAAAATAAAAAATAATAATAAAAAACAAAATAATGTAGAATAAAAAAATAAAATAAGATGAAATCAAATAAAATCAAATCAAATAAAATAAAAAAAATGTTACTAAAAAAATTTTAAGTAAAAAAAAAATAAAAATCATATTAATTAAAAAAAATAAGCTTAAATAAAATAAAATAAAAAATAATGTAGAATAAAAAAAATAAAATAAGATGAAATTAAATCAAATAAAATAAAAAAATATAACTAAAAAAATTTAAGGTAAAAAAAAAAAATAAAAAACATTTTAATTAAAAAAATAAGCTTAAATAAAATAAAATAAAAAAAATAAAAAAAAAAAATAAAATAAAATAAAATAAAATAAAATAAAATAAAGAAAATAAAATAAAATAAAATAAAATAAAATAAAATCAAATAAAATCAAATAAAATCAAATAAAATAAAATAAAATGAAATGAAATGAAATAAAAAAAGGGAAACGAAACAAAACAAAATGCAACCCAAACCAAACACCCCTCCTTTTGAAAGCCTACTTCCGCCACTGACAGTGTGCTTATTGTTTTTTTTTGATTACTACAAGAACTATTGTCAACACTTTTGGCACAAGCGTCTAAAGCTTATGAAGTCATTGTGACAAAAGGATGAACCCTTTTTTGGCATTCAAAGCTTGTGCAAAATTAATGGAAAAAGAAAACTAAAACGATTTTAGGCAATTTGTCTTGGGCGCTAAATTGTGTCATTTGCAGTTGGTCAGAGGCGCGTTTTGTAAACGCCTCGGCCGCGCCGCCGACGCTCGAGCGCCTTGTTTATTTAACTTGGTTTTGAATTACTCAAATTGACAACAGACTTCTAATTGTGTTCCTTTAGTATTTATTTATTTAGTGGGTGGTTGGCAGTGATTCTAGCCAAATTGTATAGTTCCTTTAGTTTTCTTCGGTTTGTTGGCCATTAGTGCAACAATTGTACTTGACACTATTTACTCGGCATGCCATCGGTTTTTTTTGCCATTCTTGCCATTTGTGATTGGCTGTGAAGTTATTTTTGTGTGTGGTGGCATTCAAACACTGGGGCGGCACTCCTTTAATGCATCGCATGTCGACATGCGAAGAATGTGCGATGTAGTGAGAAATCTGGGAACGGAAATAGTTTGGAGAAATTTCGGGATTAACAATGTACTAGACGGGAAAAAGTATCTACATTACTGCAAGAAAGAAAAAAAATAATAATATGCAAATCTGTTAAGAACCGTTTACTTTTAATTAACGCTAAGCGATAGTTAAATTGACAGAAGTTTTGGGGTTATCTGTCAAATTTGTCGGTATTAAGTATCTAAGCGTTAGCCCGGGATTATCATCTCTGGAGCGTACATTTCAAAGAAATGAATTTGGAATGCTGTTTAAAGGTAAAGACTTGCGTGCAATAAACTATTTGCGACTTAACGCTTCGTTTGCTCGTTCAAAATATTATTTCGAGTATTTGCCAAGCACTTACGAGTTATATTAAGGCACATTAAAGAACTCATGAAAATATTTATTGTTTGCTTTACGAGGAATTTAAGTTTTTCTATAAATGCAGAGATTTGAAATTGCAATGCACCTCTGAGAGGCTTCTATGCCGTCAAAGGATTCGTGGAAAATTTTGACCACTGTCTTTTACCATGAACTAGAGATGGCCGTCGTGCACACGTGTGCCCATGTTCTCGTGTTCGAAAATCCGATTTCGTGTCGTGTTCGTGCGTTATCGTGTTGAGCCTGAAATAAAAAAGAACACGCACGAGAAAGCACGAGCAACTTTTTTCATTAACTTTTGTCATTCAATCGGGCCAGTGGATCTGTTTAGCTTTTACAAAATTTCGAGTTGGAATTTTATATATGTATATTAGGGTGATTCAAAATAAATAAGCCTTGCAAAAAATTAGCGCTCTAACTTAACCCTTAGGGGTGGCTATTTTTTTTCGCCCTTTCCCATACATTTTGTAACTGGAAAAACGGCATTTTTTTCAAAGTGAATTTTCTTTTAAGTTTTGAAACTTTTGAACCGGTTCCAAACGGTTTTGAATTTTTTCAATACCTTACTTCTGTGAGTGGGCACATAGGTACCTACTTCCTTTTACAAACAGGTACCCTGAAAGTTTTCATGGAAGATTGTCGAGCCACGTTTTGACATCAGTATCAAAATTCTGAAAGAGGAAGTTTGACTATAGTCTAATGAAGCGATCGAAACAAATTTACGAGATCCGAAAAAGAAATGTTCAGGCTTGTCTCAGAAAGCGCCACTAATTTTAATGTTTTTAACGATTTATACATTTCATTTGGCTTTCATTTTAATATATTTTTAATAAAAAAGTAGAGTTAATTTTAGGAATTTGTTTTGCAGAAATTTTATCCATGCATAGCGTTAATAAAATGTGTTATTATATTGGAGAAATCCCATCATGGCCGCAGGAAAAAAGTTATGAAAATTCAGACCTATTTCGTAGTTACATAGGTACTTGAGTATTTTAGTAGTAAAATTTTTTTCGTGTTTTTATTTGGAAACCGAAACCGGAACGAAACCGTAACCGAAATAAATTTTGAAGTACGAAACCGGAACCGGAACGTTGCAAAACCGAAACCGAAACCGGAACGTTATTTTAATAATAACACAGCAACACGTATAAAATCAACTAAATTTTAAAATTAATTTAATATTTTTATATACGTTTTTAGGACTTCTATTAGATTACAACTTTTTAAAACACATAGAGTTTTTATAAAATTGAAGGTGAATGTGAATAAACTTTTAAAGCGGCCTAGTAGAGATTGTTCATCTGGTCGAATTATACACGAAACACCCTTCAAAAGATTTGTAACATCCCCAAAATCTGGTTTTAAGGTCAAAAACCCGATTTTTCAGTGTCTTCGTTAGAAAAAAATGTATGAAAAATCTAACTTTTAACCGATTTCAAAATTCTCAACGGTTTTCTATAAAGAAATGCTGGTACTTTCAGTGTTTTGTTCATTTGAAAAAACAATGACCTGTTTTACACGCGAGAAGTTGTATTTTTTGCAAAGTTTTTCGGTTTTTCCGGATTTGACGTAATTTTTTTGGCACTAATTGGCAATAATTGATATTTTGTGGGTATGTGTCATCGAGAGGCATTCAATACTTAACTGTACCAATTTATTTTTTTTGGAAAGGACTTCAAGTTTTCAAGTTATGCAGCATAATCCAAAATCTAATACTTTGGTCTCAAGCGCCCTACCGGGTAGGTAGTGTGTGCAATAAGGCTGGTCGATTTCAAAACCACCTAAGTGACAAAGAAAATCGTATTTTAGGGATAAAAATAAGATACTTTGCCGAAGGATGCATACCTCTTAAACGAACTCTGATGTCCCCACTTTGTAGTTTTGACTTTGAGCCTCAACGTTTGAAAAATCCTACGTTGACCAATTTAGAGTGCCCCAATCGAGTCTAAATGTATGACCGACCCCAGTGGAGGGCCCACCTACACATGCCAGTGGCATACCCTCATAAACCCCTCTTAGGGGTTTTCCCATACAAAAACATACAAAAATCACAATTTTTGGCGCTTTATATGAAAGGATCAGTGGAATTGTATATGAATTAAAAGAAGTTCCTTATATTCATTTTCTCTTCTAATATCTATTTACAGATGCTGGCAGCAAGAAAAAATCATGTCTTTTTTGTAATCATAAACGAGTGTAAAACCAAACTGCGTTGAGCGCAATCAACACCAGCAACAAAATATCTAAAAAATGAAATAATGAGCTAAACATACATATATGATAAACAACAAAAAATAGTTTAAAATAAAATTCAAAACCGCCGTAAACCGCCGAAGCAAAAAGTTAACAAAATAAAACAAATACAAAAAAGAAGCCAAATCAATAACAAAAAAAAAACGAATTTGTTACAACACAAACAAGCAAAAACAGAAAAAGCCACTAATAATCCAGCACCAGCAACAAAAACAACCAGAACAACAAAGAAATGCTTTTTAGCTAAACCACATTTGGGCCAACCAAAGAATGAAACAAAAGTCTGTCGTGGGTCCAAGCCAAACCAACCAACCAACTAAATAACTAACTAACCGACAAACTAATCACCAAATGAACAGACTAATCAACCAACTAACCAATCAAACAAAGCCAAAGAATTTATGAGAGCGAGAAAAACAACAACAGCATACGAGAATTGTGGCACAAAAAATACAACTTTCAGAAAGATTATACAACAACACGCAATAATAACTAAATTGAATTGAATTTAAATGGAATTGCGACGCATAACAATGGAATTAAATTTGAATTTGAATTTTTTGCCTATTTTCTAGAATTTAGTCAAAGTAACTTTTTTCGAAAAAATAAAATGTTCAAATATACGTTATTTTAAAAAATTAGTGAGCACAAAATAAACAAATAGCTGATACGTAGCTCTGACGACGTTCCTTGTACATTTTTTTGATTATATTCTCATGAAATTTGAAGTAACGAACGCTTTGTTATTGACTTAGTAAAACCACAACAACAACAAACACACATTCACTCAATATGGCAACGCCACCGGAAAGCCCTATCGAGGAAGTTGTTTTCGAATTGGAACACACCCGAGTGCCTAAGCCGATTAACGTCACAATCGAAGATTTGTATCGTGAAACGAAATTTTCAAAACAAGAAATACGCATTATGTATCGTGGATTTAAAACGGTAAGTGAAAGACGAATGAAGGTGAAAAAAGATATTGTTAAAGAATAAGTAGCTTAATCCAATGCTTAGTTGGTGGTAAGAAAGTATTGATTATTTTGAATTTAATTTAATTTGAACTTTTTACAGTGGTTAAAATTGGTTTTATTGTAAACTTTGGCAGCATAACCTGTTTTATTTAATTTTTTTTTTCTCTTTACTCTGTATTTAGAAGCATTGGGCCATAGTCATAGTCGAGATAAAGTGGGACTAAAATTAGCGTCAGCTTTTTTGACAGATAGGCCGTTGGAAATGGTTTCAAAGAGCTGACGCTAACTTTAGTACCCAATTTATCTCGACTATGATTATGCCGCATTGTTTTATTTAATATTATTTTCTTTGGTTTTACTTTAATCTGTTTAATTTCACTTTCTTATATTGTTTTGGTTCATTTTTTTAGTCCAGTCTAAATAGACATAAAAATAGTGGTTAAATAACAGAAATTTACACCATAAAATTTTTACAAGGAGCTTAGGTTCACCTTCAGGAAGAAAACTTCAAAATTCCCCCTTGCATTTTTCTCGAAAACAGTAAGTTTTTTCCGAAAACTATCCGAGGGCAAGTTCTAGACCTGGAAGTTCTCTACCCATATGGTCCTAGTTCTGAGATATCGCGATTGTAAAATTGGATTGGAAATTATATGAAAATATACTTTTTAATGATTTTTCTTGAAAACTATATGACGCATATTCATAGTCGAAATACAGTAGGCATGAAAATAGTTTTTTTGTAAAGCCTATAGTTCTCGAGTTGGAACCACTTTTCTCCATGCATAATATCGAAAACTAATAATTTTTGTAAAGAATTTTCAGGTCTTCAACTTGACCTCGGATAGCATTTAGAAGAAACTTACCGTTTTCGAAAAAATCCAAAAAAACTAAAATTTATACCTTTCAACCCGAATAGCTTTTTTTTAATACAAATGGGATCATAGGGACTTTTGAAGCTTTTAAGAGGTCTCCACCCATCTCCCCGTTGGGGACATTTGTAACTTTCCGTTTATCGCAATGGACCATAACTGACATATTTCTTCATAGCTCGCTATGTATTGGCGAATGATTTTTAATGGTTCTTTATTTTTTTTTATGTAATCGGCTCATAAAATATATTTTAATATATATTAACGATATCTTTATTACACATATAATGTATAAGTTGAGGATGAATGCTTCCAGCGATAAACTTTTTCCATTTTGTTTTGTTCTCTTACAGGAATGTCCCGAAGGCGTGGTGCATGAAGAATGTTTCAAAGAAATTTATGCCAAATTTTTTCCACATGGCAGTGAGTATCAGTATGGAATAAGAACATACACCAACACAGGCATACGAACTTTTATTTAACGGTTATTGGCAGTTATTGAGCGCTTTTTATGTTGATATACATATTTATTAAATTCACTCACCTATTTGCATAATTTTTGTTTATGCGATATTTAAACTTTTATTTTCTTGCAGATTCCAGTTTATACGCTCATCATGTGTTCAGAACATTCGATATAAATAATGCAGGATCCGTAAATTTTCGGGTGAGTAAAAAACCCGGGTTTTATCGATTTCATTTAAATCGATGGGCCCTACTAAAATAAAAGGACTCTCAACAACTTTCGTTGGTGCTCTAGCGATATTTTTCACCCCTGATTTGAAATTTTTTTTATGAATAACAGGAATTTCTTAATATGCTCTCAACACTGCTACGGGGTACAATGTACGATAAAGTGAAGTGGACCTTTAAATTGTATGATGTGAATGGAGATGGGCGAATAACACGCGCGGAAATGGGCGATTTATTTCATTCAATACACGAATTGATGGGTCGAAAACCGCATCAAACAGAAGAAGACCGCAAAGCGAAAGAACATGTAAAACGATAAAGAGCAGCTAATTAAACATTTTCATATCTTATTCTAACTTTTCTCAACCCTTCTAGTTGGAACGCACATTCCATTCGTTTGATCCCAATAATGTTGGCTACATAAACTTTGAAATGTGGATGAAGGGTCTGCTGACTAATCGTACCATTGTGAATTCATTTCATGTTTTTCATTCGGATCCCTGATGGTCGGAGAGCGACTTCGAGAGTATGTTGAATAATCAAGAAGTTATATCGCTTATAGATCTTTGAGAAAGCAATGTCAATAATGGCGAACATTTACGAAAAGCCAGCGTTAAATCACAGGTATGTGCTACAAGAACAGTCTGTCAAAAAATTGTCCAAGTTACCTAACATATACTTTTTTTTATATAGGCAAGCAAACCGTTAGACAAAAGTAAGAAAACGTAAAATTGCACGAAAATTTGTAAGATGTAAAAACGATGAACACTCTCGATGAGCGCAAATGAAGTTAAAAGAATAAGGTGTGATGTATGCACCCGTGCTATATAACTGTACTTTTAGGGACTAGTTATGTAAAACGCAGTTGTAAGCTATAGCACACCAAACCAAATAAAGGCAGAGTTAATCTTCGTTATCGCTAACGACCTACCCATAACGCTAATCAGCTGTTCCAACCAAAATTATGGAAATCAAAGTATTCGATAATACTTGCCATAACATAACGTTAACGCGTTTAAATTGATTGCCAAAGGGTGGTTGGAACAGCTGATTAGCGTTATGGATATGGCATTAGCGATAAGGAAGATTAACGGAGCCCTAATACAAAGTGTTGACAGATTTGCTGCCAATTAATGGAGTGAGTGAACATGCTGCCTTTTACATAATTGCCCCTCCTTGATGGTGTAGAGTAAAAGATATTTCAGAGTTGCCAACGAAACGTAACTGGATTTGACATTTTACAGTGAAAAAAAAAAAAACAATGTGATGAATGTCAAGTGTCAAGTCCAGCGCAGTTATAGTTAATCAGGATAATGTTTACTAAAAATAATACGAAAACAAAAATCTTACTCTAAATAAAAAAGTCTAACAACAAAATGCCGAAAAGGAATTACTTTACTCATTAGTAATTAAATAAATAAATAAAGAAATAAAGAAAATCTAGCAGTAAATTGGAGAAATAATACTAGTTAAAACGAATGCAATACAATAAAATAGAAAAAAATCTAGAAAACTTATAAAATATAGTTTATAAATAGTGATATAAAATTATGAATATTAAAATAATGTACGAAAATGGAACGCTAAATTAAATGCAATAATTAAAAAAATTATTAATTATTTCGCATTAGAAAATAAAACTTAAACTTTTATCTTTTTCTCATAGTAGGTATGTAGTTTTCCTCTTTTGTTTATCTCTTAATTGGGCTGAAGTGAAATTCTGAAATTTCAACTTATGCAACATATTCATATTCCTCTTCTTCCCGTCTCGCTCTTTCACTTTAAAGATATCTCTATACCTAATAATAGCTTTGTTTCTTGAAATCTCCAGGCAAGAACTGTCAGCAGAAGAGAGTCTTGTAAAAAGCTGTCAAAATCTCATTTCTGCTAATTTTTCATCGAACAGGGTTCAGCAGAAACTTGCAGACAAAACAGCGGTTACGTTTCTGATTGGCTAACAACTTGAATTTACATTTTTTGTTGCTATGTCACCGATCAGCTGTTCCTGCTTGCTGGTTTCTGCTGGACGAAAAATCTCCAGCAATAACTTGCAGCGAATTGGTGCTCTCTCTCTCAATTAAATGTCAAAAAGCTGCTGAATTCGCTGCTAATTTTTTCAAAGAACACTTTTTTAGAAATAATTATTCATAATTATTCATAATTAGCAGGAAAGAAACAAAGCTAATGTGTCACGGATATACCGTATGCTTTCAAAATTTAAATTAGAGACTTTGGCTTAGTCGATTGGCTGTTTGACTAAGTTTCTAAATAACTAATAAATTTTTCCTTTGGTCGATATTTTTTGTCGATAACTAAAATCGACTTTAATAATAATTAGCATCGACTTTTGTTAAATCGATTATAAGACTTATATCTTTTAAATCATTTTCCACAAAAAGTGCCATTTCGGGGTAAAACTATGTGCACAATATAGCTGACAACACTTCGTTTCGTACAAATCACTTCACACGAAGGCTGTTATAGGGTCTATACACAGCGCGTCTGACTCGCCGTCATTCTACAAAATATCAAACTCATTTTTATTTTCTTGAGTCATGCTAGAGTCAATGTCGGTGTAACTACTGCATACACATTTTCACTAATACACCTAAACTGACTCTTGACTCAGAAGCGTCGTGTATAGACCCTATTAGGTGAATTCAATAAAGTCGACAGTAGTTAATTTGACAGAATTTGCCTTAATATAATAGTACATTTACACTGCACCAAATTTAGCGAATTTTAATGAGTCATTTCGAACCTGTTTACACTGGCAAATTTGCAAGAATTTCTACCAGAACACAAAACCACCCACAAAAATTCATTACCATGATGATTTAAACACCTGTAGAGTAATAATAAATGAAGAGTCAAGAAGGCTTCTGTCTTCTTGGTAGAATTAGTCCATTTTCTTAAAAAAAAACTACAGAATTTTCATTTTATATTCAGAAAATTACATTTCATATTCAGAATTTTCATTTCATATTCAGAGAATTACAATTCATATTCAGAATTTTCATTTCATATTCAGAAAATTACAATTCATATTCAGAATTTTCATTTCATATTCAGAAATTTTAATTCTGAATATGAACTGTAATTTTCTGAATATGAATTGTAATTTTCTGAATATGAAATGAAAATTCTGAATATGAATTGTAATTCTCTGAATATGAAATGAAAATTCTGAATATGAAATGTAATTTTCTGAATATGAAATGAAAATTCTGAATATGAATTGTAAAATTCTGAATATAAATTGTAATTCTCTGTATATAAACTGAAAAAGGTGTAGTTGAAATTGTTATTTACAGCTATTCATAATGCAAAAGTCATCACACGGTTATTACCATTTAGGTTCTCGCTGAGCAATTCTGAATGTGGAACACAGGCAGGGTTGCTATTTTGAGGAACTGTAGATTGTACTGTTCGGCGAACGAGGCCAAATGTGATGGAATTCCAAATTTGGAAAATGAGATTTGTATGAAAAAAGCGCCAAATTTGCCAAATTTGGTCCGGTGTAAATGTACTATAAGCCTTAGAACAGGCACGTCATACCTACTATTCTAAAAACTAAAAAAAATCCACAGTATTTTGCTAATAACCTTTTACACAATAAAGTTAAACAAAAAGGGGGTTTGAAAAAAATGTATACCTTCGCTTTCAAGAAAAAGCCCCTTACACCCCTACTTTGAAGATTGTGAATTGTGTTAATTTATCATCTCAACAATATGCAAACCGAATTATTCGCGCTGCTAAAAATCGCCGTTTGTCCCTTTTTTGTGAGAATTTTACTGTACTATAAAGCAGTTTTTTCTTATGAATTTTTCCGTTAGAGTTTGTGCTAAATTTTATTAAATTTAAAATATCCATTTGGATATTGTTTCTTAAACAATTTTTAATTAAATTAATAATTTATAAAATATTATTACTTATACATTAACCCCCTTATTCATAAAAAATATAAAAGGTTTATTAAGCTCTTATTATTAAAAATTTGTATGAAAATGTCATTATAAACCAATTTTATTTATTATGTAGGTATTTTTCGTTTAAAAAATTCGAAGCTGAACAAAAATCGATTATTTTCTTTAAAAATCGATTTTCACAAATTTTGTACCCTTAAACAAAATAAATCGATTATTGGGTACGATTACCCATTTATTTTCTTATCCAGGTAAAAAAAATGCATTGCACCTATATTTCTTACTTTGTGTGCTTCATTGTTCCTATCACTTTTATTGTTTTTACGTATTTCCGGTCAATTAACCCTTAACTGAAACATATGATTGACAATTTGTAAAAGTAAATTCAAAGGCAATTTAGTATAGCTAAGATTTCATTTAAGTAAATACTTTCATATACACATATGTAAATGTATCGAGTGCTTAGTGAAAGATCACCCTATTTCAACTATCTCAGAATTTGTTTGAGAAACACTCTATTTCAGATTTGTTTCAAAAACTCCCTATATCGAAATTCGGATAAAGAACGTCCTATATCAATGAATAGTTAATACATTTTCAGCTGAGATAGGGAGTTTTTGAGTCAGTAATTTGGAAAAGTAATTTGAGATAGAGCGATCTTTCAGCAGTCGATATACACTCACATCTACTTGCATACATACTCACATTTTAATATAAACTATCTAAGAGTACCCAAGTACTGAAAATTTAAAAGAAAAAATATGAAAAAGAAACTACGAATAATTGCGTAAAAGAAAAAAGAAAAATACGTATAGTAACAGAAAATATTAAAAGATAACACTATGAATAATAATAAAACAAAAAGTCAAAAAAGTAATACTAAGGGCCTGATTATGTAAAACGCTGCTAGAGCCATTCATAACTATTTAAATTCACTTACTTCAAGTCCAGTTCACTCATATTTATTCAATAGAGTAAAAGTGAATCGTTGCTTGAGTTCGGTTTTACATAATTAGGCTCTAAAGCATAATAACGAATGATGAATTATGTGCACCGATCACCCAGCGCCAATAGAGTTAATAATATAATAAAAATATCAAAAAACACAGGTCAAAAGCAGCTTATAGAGTATTCGTATTGCTAAAACACAAACAAAGAAAATAATGAAGCTTATAGATGTAATTAAGAAGTTTTTGGTGGAGGGGGAAAACTATCGACGACGCTATCGATAAATCGCTTCCAGTATCGATTTCTCATTACCATTATAAGTATGGGTTTAAGTGTAAAATTAGCATCGACGTTTCGATTAGTATCGATAGTTTGTGATAGTTTTCCATATCAAATTTTTCAAGTATTTTTTTAACTTTATTAATTATTTTATTTACACACACACTTACTTATGTAATCTCAAATTCCACCGAAGCTCTAAGCAATACCTAAACGAAACACTAAAAAGAAAGAAATAAACAAATAACCACACACCTTTGATTACTTTATTAATTTTAATGAGCAAAAGAATGAACAAGAAATGCTATGCTCATTAACGCAATTAAATTCACAGCCAGCAAAATAACTATCAACTTCATTGATATACAGCATTTAAAATATTGTCGCAGATTTTTCCCTCGGATTTTTTATTCCCGCGAAAAACACCCCTAATTAAGTTCTTGGCGGTTTTTGCAATTGGCATGCCATTGAAAATTTTTAATTTTGTTTAAGATATTTCAGAAGTGAAAAAATTCCCAAGGAATTTTTTATTAAAAATAGGTGGAATGGGAGAGGGAAAAGTCCGTACGAAGTTTTATTCAGAATTGGGCTAATTAGGACAATTCAGTTACTACATTTTTAACCCATATTTAATAGCCTGTTCATGCTGAGCCAGCATTTTGCATTTTAGCATCAAACCCAAAACGCAGGATTTATTTTGTCATTTTTCATACAAATTCTGACACCAGAAGCAAATAAATGCTACAATATTTTTGCATTAGAATTTTTAAAGCACATGCACACCCTGTTTTCTCCTACGAAATAATCGTTTCGAACTTAACAAAGTTCCATCACTAGTGGCTTTTTCTTTACATTGACGTAAACAATTGAAAAATTTATTTTGTTAAATAAAATTAAAAAAAGTGTAACTACAATTAATGTGATGCTTGTGAAACAATATAAATAGACCAAATGTATTAAAAAAAGTTCGACTTTTTGTAAACATATTCATAACCTAAACTAATTGCAACTGTCAGCTAAATGCATTAGAAATGCGGCAGCATGAATGTATCTTCGAAATGTATGTTCGAAAATGGTAAACGCAGCATTTGAAACTCAGCATGAACACTACATAAATTACATTTCGTCAAAATTAAATTTTTTGATTTGATCCACTTTTAAAATATATAAGAGGAGCTATTTTCAGACCTAAGCGAGCCCTTAATCCGGACATATGAGAGTCGCTTCAAACAGACTCTTGAAAGCGGCGTTTAAATGTAAGATGACCAAACTTGATTGCCGTTTCAGTTGTATATTTCACTATATCCATAAATGTTAAGTTAACCTTACAACTTTGAACTACAAAAATTTCAAGCCCTTCAGAAATCTGGAGCAACATCCAATAGTTACGGATACAGGGGAGGGGCGATCGATTTTGAACATGCAGCTAAAATTGGGCGACTCAGAGGACAAAAAACTAATTTATTAGTTTTCTAAAAGTTTTGTTCTTACAGGCGTATACAGTCCCAATTTAAAATAAAAAGCGTTACTAAAGCTTGCCAAAATGTCGGGCTAACTTTTCTCTTAAATTTTGCGTTTCTAAATGTTCTTCGAAATTCAACCCTTCACAAGATTGAACTTAAAACCTTCCACATGCAAAAAATTAAATTAACGGATTTTTCTTGAGAGCTTTTTACGGCCACAATAATGCTCTTTTGTTGGCATGGCCGTAAGTATTACAAAAACTCGTATTAAAATGAAATGGACAATCAAAAGCGGGTTCACATTTTTAATTGTTATATAGTACAATTTATCATATATGTACCACCAGGCGAATGCAGTGAATTTATAAAGATACAAAATACTTTGTTTTGTTGAATAAAAAAAGATAAAAAATACTTTTAATATAAATCCTTTGCTAACCTTCTTTTTTGGCTTTTTACTAATAGGTTATTACGCAAAAAAAAGAGTGTATTTATTTAATTTATAATGTAAATTGTAAATCTAACTGTTATCCTATTACATATTAAAAAAAAAACGAATTGAAAATTCTTCCAAAAATTGTGGATGTCTAAACCACTTAGTAAGTTCTTAAGCTGAATGAGTTCTAAATGGAAAAAGTACTTTAATTAATCTAATTAATATACTATGTATTAACATGAAAAATAATATACTAAACAAATACTCTAGATTTATATTAAAAATTATTAAAAATGCTGCATAACGTATCGCCCTGTAATGAACATTGAAGTTCTGTTGCAAAAGCGGTGATTATTTTGGAAAAGATATAGGGTTTTCAAGTTTACCAACAATTAAAACCTTTAACAAAAATATATTTTTTTTAAATGTTTTTTTTTTTTTTTTCAAAGGGGCCCTTTATTGCGATGCGAAAGTAAATTCGATCTCAAAGCTGTACAATATTACATACATTTCTTTTCAAATGCGACAGAATATTTATTCGCAGCGCAATTCATCCAGTACTCGCTTTTAATTTTTCAAACTTAAAAACCACAGGGTGACGCATATGCAGCATTTTTTATAGTTTTTGAAATGTGGAATTGTTAGATACAAGTCTGACATGTCACAGCTATAAAAGCTTCGTGGAAACTTTTATGCACACTTGATTTAATCAAAATATAACTAAACGAATAACAACAACTACTACTAACTCTTACTATTACTAACGAATACTTATCAAATTTGATTAAGTATTAAAACAAAAAACAAAAAAAAAAAAAACATTTATGTAATTCAAAATTTATGACGATAAAACTGATTAATTTAACGTCCTATATTTGTATAACGGAACGAATATCCTTCCAAGTAATTTATACTTATGTACATTTATATTTGTATAGCAGAATATGGCTTTTTGAAATGCGATTTACATATAACATAACTGAACTAATAACATTTTTTATTTTGGTAAAATTGTAAAATATTTTTTTTTTACTAGGGATGACAAAAAAGTTAATCGATTTGTCGAAGTTTTCGATTATTTTTTTTTTTTATAAATATGCCTCAGCAATGTTTCAGTTCAAGTAAAGCTTCTTACTCCGGTATTAACCGATAAATGATTCGATTAAACAGAGCAAAAAAAAAATACACTTTTAATGTGTTTAGTTTTTGTCACTCCTATGTTATTATAAAATAATATGATTGTTTACCACTTGTATAATATTTATTTTTGTTTCTAACGTTATTTTTGTTTATGTAAATAAGTTTTGTGGCCTTCTAAATTTCCACCATTTATGTATTCGCTTTCGAAACAGAGAGTACCAAATTTTCTATAATCGAAAGGCGGATAAATTAAATCCGAAAGGAACAAAACGGACCTCGAACATAGAGTGGGTGCTACTCGAAAATTTCGTACAGTGTACAAATAACTTAAAAACGAACAAATTTTCTTTCTAATAAAACCACAGAGTAAGGGCCCTGTGCCGGATTTATATAACTTTTTAACAAAACTCGTTTCGTAAAAAACATATTTTCGACATAATTTTCTATACAATATTTGTCAAAATCGCTGCTAACGACACGATCGTCGTTATAAGATTACAGAAATCAACTACTGATCTAGAATTTGTTATCTGTAGGTTTTTTAATTAGTATATTCGATTTTTTCTTAATACATTAGTCTCCAACAAAAAATTTTGGGCCCGCTAGCTGGCGGCCGCCGTGGTGTAGCGGTTAAGTGTTCGGCCTTCTACACCAAGTCGTGGCGGTTCGATGCCCGGCAAAAGTAACATCAAAAATTATTTAGAAAAAGAATTTTTCTAAACGGGGCCGCCCCTCGGCAGTAGTTTGGCAAACACTCCGGGTGTATTTCTGCCATGAGAAGCTTCTCAGCAAAAAATTCATTTGCTTTGCAAGTGCCGTTCGGAGTCGGCAAAAAACTGTAGGTCTCGCCAAGTTGTAGGAAAAACTCAAAAAGCAACACACCACAAGTTGAAAAGAGAAGCTCGGCTAAAAATCTCGTTAGAGGTTATGATAACATGTTGGTATATCGCCGCCATTAGTTTTTTTTTTTTTTTTAGACGACGATTGAGTCGCTCTAGTTAAGAAATACGAATGTCTGTTTTCGGTGTCGTTGTATTCGTTTTTCAACTAACACTTTGTTGAGCTGGGATCTAGAAATTTTCAGCAATATATAAAAAAATCCGATATTTCATTTTGGGACATACAAATACCGATAGGTGGCGGGCGGGTCGTGTTATTTGCAAAAATTGCATTTGTGGCCCGATTAGGTTGATATTTGAAACGTATAACAAATACAAGAAAAAAGATTTCAAGTACTTCCAAGTACTGTTTAATACCTATTAAGAATTCCCGCTCACAAATTTTCAGGACAATTTTTACTTGGTGAAAAAACTATGTAGGCGAGGGAGTTTTATAGTTTTTATTAAAATTATTTTTTTATTCTATTACAATAATTTATTATTATTTTCGGCAAAAACCTTTCAAATAATAGAGCTCGAAATAATAGCTGGGAAAAAGTGACGCAAATTACTTTACCGATCTTGCGTTTTTTCACAATTCATAGCATGCTTTCAGTACCTGAAATATTCGTTAAATTGCATATTTTAGACCATGACGGCCAAGAACTGCACATTGTGCTTTTTGCGTTAAAACTCAAACCCCAACGCTAACGATGTGCACGCACGAAGTTGTGTTTTTGCTTGTTTGTCGTTGTTTCACTCATGATGCGGAAAAACAGTGAGCGCAAAAGAAAACGTACATTAATGCTTCTTTTATTGAGTAAGGTACTTTGGGTAATTTAATTAATTTGCGTCTAAAACTCGAACAAATATTTTCTTATTTTTCATGGAAAATTTTATAAATCAAAAAACCCATAAAATAACACAAATTTATGTCTAGCTTAACTATGAATATGTATTGTTCTTAGTGCCACAAAATAGTTTAGTTGTATGAAAATGTTTACACAATTTATAAAAAAATTTGTATTTCTATTTTTTTGTAAAGAAGCATTATTTCACGTGTATACTTGAAACTTAAAAAAAATTTTAAAAATAAAATATACAAAAATCATTTTTTGAGACAAGGAAATATAATTGATGATTTGTTCAATTAACAGAATATAATTTTGTAAACGAGCTTACATCGTTTATTAAAATTGCAACAACTCACCAAAAAAGCTAACAAATAAAAAAACTTTGAATTTAACAACAAATTGTGGTTAGTGATTGAAATGTTTTAACAAATAAAAATACACTTCAATTGATTAACACAAATAAGATTTCAAAATAAAGAAAAAAAGAAAAAAAAATTTAAATAAAAAAATATTTTAATTTAAATTCTTTATGTGTAATCAATAATTTTTGGTAGAAAAAATATTTAATAAACAAAAAAACAAATTAAAAAGAAAAAAACTTTCGATAAACGTCCCAACAAACCATGAAGTTAGAATTCGATTGGAGGTACATTATAGCTCTATATTTACGTATTTTCTATGATTTTTTCTTGTATTTTTACGATTTATTGTGTGAAAGAAACGGTGTTATACAATTATCATATTGGGGCAAGCTATGTTAAAAAAACTAACGAAAAACGAAGAAAATCCAAACTTGGCTGTAAAAAAACAAGCGAAAAAGTTCGTATTTTTTTCATATAAGTAAGAATTTTGTGAGCTATGGACCGGGATAATAATTCTTATTGAAACTTCATGTTGAATTATTATGTTTTTGTTTTGAAGAAAAACTCAAAGAAAAGCTACAAACAACATTACACGCTATAGTTATAGTACTATTTCACGCTGGCGAAAGCGATCTACGGACTAATTCGTAATGATTTTACTAGAAGTGTTTTGCTTCCGAGCGGGCTTTGATCTCGGTTGGTTCAACTTCTAGTCACGGCAGTCTAACCACTAGGCTATATCGTGTCATATTGGCATGTTGGCTTAATTAGAGTTTTCCTTCAATTTTTTTATTTTTTTTCTATAGCTCACAAAATTCTTACTTATATGTAAAAATGCAAGACCATTAAAAAAAAACCAGTTTGTATTTTTGGCACTTGGACGTTTCTCCTTTATTTTATGGGAACATTTTTTGTTTACATTTTTATATTGAAAGTTTTGTGCGCGAATTCACATAAAAAGCTATTTGGTTGTGAAAAAAATAAATTCAATGGACATTTAACAATTTTCTGCTTGAAACTCGCGAAAATAATAGTGAAAATACGTAGTGTCATATAGCTATTAGAGAACTAGCCCCATTCTCCAATCTCTAACGTTAGACGATGACTCGAGAAACACTGGAGAAACGTAGCGTAGGCCAAAAAAATCAAGAAAACCATAGTTCTCTACTCTAATGGGATTCTAATGTGATTGGTGTTTTTGCTTAGTTCTCTAATCGAATTTTAATGTAGTTCTCTACTGTCGCCCGCGAAAAGACAATAGTTAAAGAATTACCCAAGTTATCTAACGTGATTACGAACATTTCTCTAACGTTAGAGACTGTGTTTGTTGGGGTATAGCTTAGTTGCGGTTCGTAACTACATAGGAAAAAAATTAAACCAAAGTAGACGCATGAAAATATGAAGAGCCTGGAAAATAAACACTCAAAAATTAAAACTAAAACATTCTCAATTCTTTTACATACCACACTCCTATACTTTCTATTGTAAATTAAATATTTTCCAAATACCATTTTTTGTATTCTCATGTATTTTGTAACTAAATTTGTTAATAAAAAATATTTTCTTAAATACATCAATAATTATAACAATAATATTAGTAAATCATAATAATAGTAATAATTGTAATTATAGTCACAAAGATAACGTTATCTGAAAAATAATAAATATTAGCAATAGTAGTAATAATAAGAATAGAAATTAAAATAATAGTTCTAGCAATGTAAACAAAATTAAAAGAAATTTATGCAATAGAATTGATAAATAAAATTAAAAAAATATTTGGTTTTACTCAAATGTTTTTGTCGAAGCTAAAGAGCAGCAGTTTACCCTATGATCAGACATGGACACTTTCATAAGTAGAATATTAGAACCTGGGTGAAAATCATGATTTTTTTTTTAAATATACAAAATTCAAAACTTCACTTTTGTAACATTTTTTCCTGTGTTTAAAGTTTTTATTCAATGTTTCGGAAAATAACACATCACAGGAACGATTGTCCATCATCGCTTGTAAATTTTGGTGTTGAGACAAACCGGTTTCGGCAAGGCGCCATATTCGGTGTCGATTTTTTTCTAGCTCCAAAAGAGTTCAGCCTCTTTTTAAGTCAAAATTTAACTGCATACTATAATTGAAAATTTTCCTGAATTAGAAATTACGAATTATTTTTATTATTTTTTAAACTAGCTGAAAGATGCCACGTGTTCAAAAACTCCTTCACAACTTCGCATATTCTCATGCTTTGATTTTCTGCCAAAAATACTTTTAGAAATATGAAATAAGAATAGTTCAGGCCAGGCCCCTTTTCCGATAACTCAATTTTTTTTCTGGGGTATTTTATTGATATAGTTTATCGCCATACCAATTTCCAGGTTCCAAACATGAAGATTTTCGGTTTTCGGAGATCATGTTATGAAGTGTCGGTATTAGAGATGGGCGCCTGCATGATTTTTCCGGCACGACACGACACGGTCACGAAACAGACTTTCAAAAGTAGGCACTGACACGCACGGGAAAATCACTAAAACTCAGCACGAAACGCACGAAAAAAATAAAACTGTATAGTCTCTTTATGAAAGTTTATCAGATTGATCCGTAGAACATTTTCCACACTGGCAATTTTTCAGATTTTTCCCTCTCCTACAAATCAACCCACTCTAGAATATTTCAGCAATGCTCTATCTGAAAATTTCATTCAAAAACAACCTATCTCAGCTAAAAATGTATTGAATTTTCGTGCAGATGGCCTTCGCGTTGTTTTTGGATTCCGATATCAGCACGAACACGAACGAGCCGACAGGAAATCACATTTTCGAACCCGACCACACGGGCACTCGCGTGTTACGGTCAAAAACACGTGCGACACCCATTTCTAGTCTGCATTGACAACTGCCTTTAGCAGAAGCTCGAACTAGTGGTCAATATGTACATAACATTGTCGATTTCGACATTCAACAAAATGATCGGCAAATTATGACCAGTTGCTATTTTTTGGCTAAGGCTCTGTTGAATCTTCAATATCTTGTAAAAGGAACTGAATGAAAATACTTACCTTTCAATTTAAGGCCGGCCCACAGTGAGATACGCCGCGAAAAATACGCCGCGAATTACTGCCCTGCTATGTAAGCTCTGACAAAAACAACAACGGGACTAGATTTTTTGACATATTTATTTTTCTTTGCTTCCATATTTATTCGGGGTGACCAGATCAAAGAAAAGAAAAAACCAGACGAAGATAATAAA
The DNA here is from genome assembly GCA_964058755.1 of Campiglossa producta. Lineage (NCBI taxonomy): Eukaryota > Metazoa > Arthropoda > Insecta > Diptera > Tephritidae > Campiglossa > Campiglossa producta. The sequence goes on from CAXKVI010000001.1 coordinate 152,209,322, forward strand.
AAACTCCGAAAGTATTCGTTTGTGGAACTTGGGAACAATCTTGCAATACTTCATTTCTAACAACAAAAAAAAAAGTAATTCGGTCACCCTGGCAGGTTTTTTCGTCGGAGAGAGCGATGACAATAGAAATAAATCTATCGTCGCTCAAATGTCTCCGGGCGTATTTTTGCTCCTTTTTCTCTCATTTTCGCGGGGGAATCTCATTGTGGGCCTGCCTATAGAAATAAAAATGTTTCAAAAACGTATTCAGTTTTTAATAGTACTTTAGTTTTATTGATTTCAATGATTTTAATGCTTTTTGACTATGGACCTGTTTCTGTTTTTATGTTAAATGTTTTCTGAAGGGCTTATAAGCTATGTACTAAGTATTTAATTACTTTATACTCGGTTAATATTTTTTTCACATTCCACACATTTTTATTAAAAAAAAAAAAATATTAAGTACATTCTCATAATTCGATATTTCCAAACAGGGGCTATCTTACTTAGAAATATCTCATGGCACCATTTTGCATGATGAATTCAAAAATCACCTGTCACGCTACTTTCGGCTTTATAAATCCCACAACTTAACTATGTTGAATTTTTTTATTGTTAGATGAACTAACATTGTTGCTATAAAAAGTGTTTAAAGTAATTCGGTTTATTTCAATATTATTATTTTTTGCTTTAATTTCTAGTTAAATGGTATTATTGTTTTTCTTGAAAGTAGACGTTTTTGTTCGAGATCTCTATGTATTTTATTTGTATTGCTGGGTTTAGTAAAATATTCGGAACTCATAGAAATAAAAATGAAATTCATAATCACTTTTCAATATAAAGGAAAAATAATTTCCATAAACAAAAGAGTTAAATTTATATTGTTAGATTCCCCTATTAGTTAGATACACACAGAAAAATTTTCATTTAAAATCAAAACATTTTTAATACTTTTTCAGGTTATTAATTTTCAACACTATCGATTATGTTATTTTAACATGAAGCTCATGTTGAATAACTTTACTTAGTGTTAAATTAACATGACTTTCTCTTAAATTAACATGAATTCCTGTTAAAACAACTCTATCTGCCCCTTTATCTCATGCAAATTTAACAGGATCTTTCTTGTTAGTTTGACATGGTTCATTTTTACATGTGTGTATATATAAATTTTGGGCCTTATCATGTAATTCGATCCGAAAGAAATTTCATTCGAATTTGAAAAAAATTGTATGCGATTTGACAGCTTTCGAATAGCATTTACTATAGAATCGAATTACATGATAACGCCCCTGATGTTTCTATTTCATTGTAAAAAAAGTAAATTATTTACGAGCAAATGTAACCATGTTGTAGCCCACATGTTTTTGTTTGTTATATCTAAGAGCTCGCTAAAAAAATTTCGATTTTTTACAAATGTAGTTAATTAAAAAAGTGAGTATATATTAACCTCCATATTCATAAAAAATAAAATTGGTTTATAAAGCTTTTTAAAATGACATTTTCATATAAATTTTGAATAATAAGAGCTTAATAAACCTTTTATATTTTTTATGAATAAGGGGGTAAAAGTTATGTCGAATCACGTGTGCCAGAATATTTTAAAAATACCTTCACAAATCAAATTTGCGAAATCGAAGAAAAAGGTTTTTTGGAAATCAGCCTATATTTTCATCATACTTTTTTATAGCTACTCTCATCTGACGTGGTGTAAATGAGAATTTTTTGGAGTGGGCAAAGTGCTAACGTAAGTCATAATATGAAGTAAATTCATCTAACAGGACTCTTGAAAGATGTATATGAATTTTTTGTGGAGTTTCTTATATTATGCTGTACAAAAATTATTTTGAGCAATTAAATACATACGGATAAGAAAATGTTTCAATGTGAAGTAAAAGTCCAATCACCTTTATAATTATCCAGACTCTGTGTTCGTTTCGACCAACTAACAGTTTTAAGTACAGTTTTTCGGACTTGTTACACCTATCAAACGATTTTTTGCATACTTTAAGGCGCCGAATTTGAACCAGAAAAATCCTTTACCGATAGTTCTTGGTTATATTTGGGAATATGTAGGCACCTTTTTGGGATATTTCGGGAATTTGTCAGGATTGTTGTGGGACCGTTTCGGTATTGTTTTCGCTTTCATATTGGGACCTTTTCGGATCAATTCGGTACTTTTTCGGAAAAAAAGTTTCAAGTACATTCATTTTAAAAGCTCCTGAAAGTTCGAAATAATCCCGAAATTATCCAAAAACACTCCCAAAATGATCTCGAAAAATGTTTGTAATGCATTTTGCATTCGCGAACGGTAATGATGTTTCTGTTTCGGTTTCTGTTACAAGGAACAAAATTAATTTAGTTTCGTTACAGGTTTTGTTTCTGCTGGAACCGTTTCGGAGTTTTGTTACGACTTTTGTTACAAAGGAGTTTTGTTTCTGTTTCGGTTTCTGTTACAAGGAACAAAATTAATTTAGTTTCGTTACAGGTTTTGTTTCTGTTTCAGTTTCGTTACAAGCTGTGTAACAGAAACCGAAACCGAAACGCGTTACAAGTCCCTGGTTTTTAGTTATTTTTCTTTTTAAAGACAAACATTTGTACCTAAACATTTTTTTCTTTAATTTCCATAGCCTTCTTTTTCTTAAATTTAAAGAAAATCTATAATTTCTTTGCTCACAAATTTCGTCTGGTGTAAGATTCAGCAAAATTTCCATGTTAGCATCATACGCGTTCAAAAATGCAAACAAACAAATCTGCAAATTGTCAAAAAATGTATAAGAAGTATCAAATGTCAAACTTGCAGTGCTGCTACCGTTGCTTATGCTGCAAGTCATGCTGCATTTACGAACACAGCCATTGTTCTGGGATTATTTGTATTCTGATTATTTAGGTACTGTTTCGGCAATGTTTTGGGATCACTTCTGGACCATTTTCAGGATCATTTTGGTAGCATATTATTTTTTAATAAAAAATAACTTGTCACTCATCACTCAAAATTTTATAAATGATAAATTTTTTTTTTCGTTTTCAAAGACGGCGATCTTCCACTCAGTCTCCGATACGTAAAAATAATATTCTAGCATCTTTTAAATAAATATCCTCAATCAGTAACTTTTATGCCTAATTAAATTTCCTCATTTCAGTAGATTATCAAAACAAGTGTTTCTTTTATACGATTCATATAATTTTTTTTTCTTCCGTATTTTATTTTCTTATTTTTGTATAAATGCAATTCTGCACGCCACCACTGTAAATATTGCAATTTTATTGAAACAATTATTTTATTTGTATATTTTTTACTACTAAACACTTATGTATTTACGCTGCTACAATTATTCAGATATTAAAGTTTTTAGATTTTTTTCTTTTTTGGTAAAATTTATGCTAACAACTTTTTCATAACTAAACTTGTCGTTATTTTTTATTCGTTTATTCTTTCAGTAATATTTTGCAACTCTTAGGCTACGCTCACATTGCAACCGACTTTTTCATCCGACATCATCAGAGAAATTCTGGTGCGTTCTATTTTATAGGGCAACCAAAGTTTGTTTATATTCGGGTGAAATCGGAGGAAATCGGGTAGCTCGCTTAAAAAACCTGTGTGTGGATGTCTGTTTGCTGTCGGACGGAAAAAGCCGATTGCAGTATGAGCGTAGACTTACGCTTCGTCAACGAATTTTCGAAACTAGGCCCTATACATATTACCGTTATCTTACGCTCTTAATTTAATGGGTGTGTGTTTAGAGATGCAGTTTTTTATTTTATTCTAGTATTTATATATTTTTTTACTTGTGAAAAGATTTGTGTATATTTGATTTAATAGGTAATACATTTTCAACTAACAAAGTAGGTTTTTGAAAAAAAAAACATACAATAACATGTACGTACACGGTTAAAAACATGAGCCTAAATTTTAAAATCGTCTAAAGTTTAAGCGTTTTTTAAACTTTTTTTTTGGAATATTTAAAATCTTCCAAAAGTTTAAATAGAATTTTAATTTATTTTGGTTTCGATTTAAGCCTAAATGAAAAAGAAATAAAATTTTATTTTTCGGTTTGTTCTAAGTAGGCACTTAAAGTTAGCTGTGGCTCTTTAACATAATTTCAAATGGCCTATCTGTCAAAAAAGCTGAGACTAACTTTAAGTACATACTTAATTTTGACTATGAATGTGCACCTTTATGTGCAGCATAACTCAGCGGTAGAGCAGTCGGCTGTGACTCGAGAGCGCTTTCGTTCAAATCCTGCCAAGTGCCACATTTTTTTAATTTAATTTTATTCTTAAAACTTTCCGGTTTAAAATTAAAACCTTTTCGTTTGAAAATTAAAACATTTTGGTTTTAAATTGAAAATTGTTGGTTTGAAAATTAAAACTTTTTGGTTTAAATTAAAAATTTTTGGTTTAATAATTAAAACTTTTCGTTTTAGAATTAAAACCTTTCTACAATGTTTGCTCGGAAACGGTCAAAATTCTAAAATTAAAATTCTGAAGTCAAAATTCCGGAATCAAAATTCTGGGTCGACAAAATTCTGGAAATCGGAATTCCGCACTTCCTTCGCCTTTTTTGGCTGTATTTCAAAATTCTGGTTTTTCATAATTCCGGAATTTACGTTTTCGAGAATTAATTCTGGTAATTTTTTCCCCAAAATTTGAGCAAAATCGAGTATTTTAATAAATTGTGTTTATATTTAAGAAATATACATTGACTTTGATTTTTTGGTCATAAGACAGAAAACCAGCGGAACAATTTGTATTTCTACTCAGCCGTGAATGGAAAATAGCTGCCTCATCATCGTTGGAACAACGTCAAATTTACCGTCCATAATCCAGCAGTCGCTCTCATTTAACAACTGCAGCGAAGATTTTGTTCCAAAAATAAGAATGCATTCGCCATAACTTTAATAACTTTCTTACTTAAAATAAATAGTTGACCTTCCAAAACATAAAGTGATAATAAAGGAATGTCTATTTTTTCAACACAAGTTGGCTCTTTAAAACATTTTAAACTGGTCCGTTGTCTTCTAATTTTTAACTTAAGGGCACCTCTTGATGGCAGATAATGTCCAATGTGTTTTTCTGTCATAGATACCGAACGCTGAATTATTTGATTAGGCTGCAGAAAACTCAAGCGAAACCATATTTTTAAAATGATTATTTGGATCTGCAACCCATTTTTTATGCGCACATGGATCATGAGAATGTTAATTTTTTTTTCGTATAAGATTTCACAGCCGTGAAATTGTGTGTCAATACGCACGGTACATTTGTTTTTAATTCCTTCAGAACAAGTCCAGTTAAATGTTAAAGGCAAAATTTTGTAATTAATGATTAAAAATGCGTGTTGATAACAAAAAAAGTGCGCACTTTTAAATTTAAATTTGAAACCAAATTTGGTTTGGTCATATACATATGTAGTCTAAAAAAGTTTAAAATTTAGGCTCAAATTTTTTACCGTGTAGCCACTTTTTTCATTCAGCACTCAAATTTTGTGGTTCATATTACTGCTAACCGAATCTTCCCCTATGTGTGTCATGTGACTAATAATAATATATAGGTTTTTTTTTTAAATACATTTTATTTAATCAATTAATAACAACAATCATTTTTAGGTCATTTTATTTCTATGTAAATAAACTCTATATTTTCTTTTTTATTATTTTTTAAATTTTTTCATATAAATTTAATTTAGTTACAATACAAAAAATATATTTTATTATACATAAATATTTGTTATTAAACTAAACTTAAAAATGCATAAAATTCATGCTTCTTCTTTATAACATTACATACATATGTGCGTTTGAATGAGAGTTTGTAAATGAATGTTTGTGAGTTCGTTCAGGTTTGTTTGTTTTAGGTTCAGATAAAATGTTTTTAAAGTGATTTTTTTTTAAGTAAATAAAAAGTTTGAATAAATGACCAAAGTTTAAGGCTAATTGGCGCAGTAAGAATTTATTTATATGCCCAAATTTAAGTTTTTTAAACAAGTTAAAACTAAAACATTGCTTTTGCTTATAATATTTATTTAAATAAAAATATAAAATATATTTATATAACAGACAATAAAGAGTTGTGTTTTTGACATTATCGTTGGGCTTAAAGCTGGGTCTATTCGAATATCTATATGAATTATCCGTTAAAATGGCAGAGTTGCCAAAAATATCTACACCCGAATATAAAATTTATAATTCCCAATACCCGGTATACGAATTGTCGGTTTATCCATTTGGTTGAAGAATCCGTATGAAATTTACAGTCACAGTAGGTAACTTAGCAAGTGTACATACATCGACGGCTGAGTGAAAGATCCCCATACTTCAAAATATTTTTCAAAACTTTTTTAAAAGAACAAACATTTTTCCAATCACAGTTTATTTCAAAAATTGGCGCCACGACGTCCTATCTCAGAATGAGTTTCAAAATACCCCAATACAAAAATTAATCAATACATTTTTAGTTATGATGGTTTTGAGTAAAATTCTTAGATTGAGTGTGGTTGAAAATAGGTGAAATAGGTCGTTTTTGAGAAAAGTTCTTGATTGATTACCCAAACCAATGCTAAGATAAGGTATTTTTAAAAAAAATTTGTTTAAAATGCTGATCTTCCACTCAGCCTTCAATATATATGCATCGAAATTTAGGGGCTTTAGCATATTTTCGGCCTTTATTTACATACTACCGCTACTTATATGAATCACATATATATGACATTCAAAATACTCAATTACATCACCAGTGATTTATATAATTCTTGAGTGTAAGAATGAATAATTGCAACATTTTTTTTTTGATTTAAGTAAAAATTTTACTAATATTTCAAAGCCGAAATATTTATTCAAAACCGAAATATTTATTCAAAACTATGAATTCCATTTAGTTTTAATATACATATGTATATGAAAGGGGTTCTGGCAGTTTACATAATCAACCCCTTATATTGCGAAAGAACACCTTTACTCATACCACATTATGCAATTATTTGCCGTTACTCATCTCTGGTTTTTCTTATGGAATGTCCAATACCCCAAATCAATAAAGTGATTCAAAGTAAAAAATCTGCATAAAAACGCAAACTAAAATTAATTATATGCAAAGTGAGACATAAAACTTTTAGCAATAGAAAACACTAAAAATTACTTTTTTAGTTTATAATTTTTATGGATTTGTAATGGCACTGTTTAAAAAAATTATAATAATAAAAGGAATAAAAACTATAAGATACATAAAGACAAAAAACATAAAATTTTCTAAATAAAAAATCTAATATAAATTTTCTTAGTTTTTTAAGATAGTAAGAGAGACTTAACCTATTGATTTAGGTTGCGAATGAAATAAAATAATAAAATTATTCGAGCTTACAATCGAAAATGGGAAATCAGGCTTAACTCGAACCTAACCGCCAAAAAATATACATAAGGTTTTTTAAAAAAAAAGTGAACCAAAGTTATTTGTCACTAACGTTAAAATTCTCAGCAGGTTCGTATATAGGGGGAGGTTACGATGGGAACATATGTACTCGGTTTAAGGCAATAGCCGGCAACCATGGCCAACGGCTTAACATATTGAGCGCTCTCTCCATGACGACTACTACTTTAAGGGCTGGTCGAGGTCTTCTCGCAACGAGCAAGCAGTTCGCTACACTATAAATGTGTTAATATTTTGCAAACCGCTCTAGGCGGGATGTGCGCTGGGTTTGGAACACGTTAGGTAGTTTAAGTTGCACAATCGCGTGAGCTCATTTTAAACACATGTGTGTGGATGTGCGTTTGTTGCCGGACGGCAAAAGTCGGTTGCAGTTTGAGCGTATCCTAAGGGCCTTGATCATTCCCCATGACAATTGATTTGAACTCCGTTTATTTCAGTATAATACACAGTGCAGGGCATTCAGAAAATAGATTGTTCACCCTTTTCTTCTCTGCATCTTCTACAAAAATCATATCTACATACCTTCCAAGGAGAACGAATTTATTTTTGGTAGTTTGCGCTCTAGGCCAGGGATAGCCAGCGCTTTCAACCTACTGAGCGCTACAACAACAACGTCATACTTTCTACAACAACATCACTCGTGGTGTCCCGTTATACATTCACAGCTAAGCGTGACCAGCCAGCATGAAATGAACGGTATTTCACGAATAATATTGCAATGACTTTTTTGTATTTTTTTGCGAATCTGGTTTGTTGTTGTGAGTCAAAGAGCAAGATGCTGTTGTTGTAGAGCGGAAGTGAGCAGACTGAGACACTAAGCGGCGATGGCTGCTCTAGGCAGTGATAAGTTTTTTCATTCACAATAGTAAAAAAAATTGGAGACGATGATGCTCGTAAAGTATCGGTATATATGAATCGATTATCGTGTCGCTTGCGTCTTTTTGGCGGTTAGGGCTCGAATTAATTGTGAAAAAAGATCCCCTATAAGTACCGGGTTCGAGCTGCTAGTATAACCATTACGAAAGTTAAATTAAAAGGCAGTTTCTAATATCCCAGCAAACATCGTTACCTTTTTCTCAAACCTTTGAAAAATTGTATAGTTCTCTTGTTAATATCCAACACGATTCTCCAATTTTTCTTCAACCTTAGAGATATTAGGATAACTTTGTAGTTCTCAAGTTTATATCCAACATCATTAGCCAAGTATTCTCCAGCTTTGAAATATTTTGATAATTTAATAGTTCTCAAGTTGATACCCAACATCATTCTCCAAGTATCCTCTAACCTTTCAGATATTTTGATAAGTTTATAGTTTTCAAGTTGATATCCAACATCAATCTTCAGCTTTTGATATTCTAATTAAATTTGAAGAGCTTAGACTAAAATAAAAAAAAAACTAATGGCGGCGATATACCAACAGGTTATCATAACCTCTAACGAGATTTTTAGCCGAGCTTCTCTTTCCAACTTGTGGTGTGTTGCTTTTGAGTTTTCCTACAAGTGGCGGGACCTACAGTTTTTTTGCCGACTCCGAACTGCACTTGCAAAGCAAATGAATTTTTTGCTGAGAAGCTTCTCATGGCAGAAATACACCCGGAGAATTTGCCAAACTACTGCCGAGGGGCGACCCCGTTTAGAAAAATTGTTTTTCTAAATAATTTTTGATGTTACTTTTGCCGGGCATCGAACCGCCACGACTTGGTGTAGAAGGCCGAACACTTAACCCTACACCACGGCGGCCGCCTAAAATAAGCAAATACAAATATTTTTCAACTAATTCATGGCTTTTTAAATTGTAAAAATCATGGCCTATTTTATTTTCTGTATTTATTATCAGTATCTCATTCATACCTCTCGGTCCAATTAGAGAATCCCTTTTGAGTACAACTTGAGAACTATCCCTTTTTCTACTTGACAAACAGCGTTTTTTTCATATAAAAAAGTCCTTTCTGTTGAGAACGCTATCGTTCTCAAGTTTATTCGGTGATGAAAAAAAAGCTTGAGGTTTGAGAGCTCCTTAGCGCTCAACTTGAGATGTAACGTAACTGAAGCCTAAATGTTTGTTGGGATTATAGAAATTTCGATAGTCATGCTAGACAACTCGCTTATTATTTGAAATATTCACTATTATTTTGTCCTATATCAGTATATGGTATCGTGCAGTTTTCTAAACATCGTTTGCGTAATCGTAAAAAATCTAAAAACGTCACAGCTTTTACCCAGGCAACTTTTTATATTTTATACTAGTACGGGATATCAAAAATTGGATCTCACACTGGTTTGTTAATAAAAAAAGAGATTCAAAAACATACTTATGTAACTTATAAATACTTAATTAAAAAATTTAATTTAACATTTGGCTTTGGGCAACAAAAACAAAATACACAATTTTGTTTAACGGAAGACCTCAAAAATCTATATGATGCAGTTATTATACGATTTTAGGATGTTGCATACATATTTACTTAGTTAGAAATCTACGTAATCAAATATATTTAAACAAAATGCGTAATTAAGTATGCATGTCTTAGAAAAATTTGTGCTTAGCAAAAAGTAAATTTGGCATCATTATGTACTTAAAAATTAAGAATTTTTCATGTTGTAAATATAAAAGTGTGCATCTGCTTATTGCGGGAGTTAAATTGGCGCATTAAAGGTGTGGCATATCATGCTGTCTCCTTTTAACGTTCAGTACTTGATTAGGTCCTACAAACGCGGCACACACCAATTTAGGTGATTAGCAGTTCAAAATTTCTCAGTTATACAATACAAGGTAGTGCAGTTTGGGTAAGGTCCATTTAACTATTCATTTGCTACTTTTTTATATTTATGCATATTTTTTCAACAATTTTATGACTACTTTTTGTTTTTGTTTTCATATTTCTTTTCTTCTATTCTTATGGTACATATGATTTTGATTATTGGTTGATAATGAAATATGTGAAAGAGAGCTTAAGTTTTTTTTTTTTTAGTTTTACAAAAATTTCATTTTGCTTATAAATTGTTAATATGTATTTTAAAAAAGTTTTTGAAAATATAAAAAAAAGTTTTGTGAAAAATTATTCAAATTCTCGCAATTTTTTTTTTCTTTCTGGCAGCAAACATTTCTGCTCATCCGCTTGTAGCAGATCCCACACTTCCAAAAGTACATATTTTAAGCTTGGTTTACGTTTCGTGTTTTGCGCACTCTTGTCTCTTTCTTACTTTTTCATTTGCTTTGTTCTTCCAATTGTTGTCTTATTATTTTTTTTACTTCCGCCTAAGCACTTTTGTTTTGTCTTCATTCCTTCTTTGCATATTAGTTTCTTTCGTTCTTCCGTTTTCCGCATATTCTTTGTTTTTGTTATTCTTTACGATTTGCCTTTCGCGTTTTATTTAATATGCTTTTTTTCGTCTTTTCCTCGGTTTGGTTTGTTAGTATTTTTCGTCGTCACTTATTTCCCGTTGGGAATTAAGTAATTCTCAGGCTTTGTAGTGTTGATTGCGCACCGCACAGCAAAGGCTCAACGAGAAGGTCAAGGCCAATAATTCCAAAAGTATAACACCCGCAGTAATGCCAAACAACATGATCCAGTTCTCATAGATGAGCTCAATTAATTTGTCAACACAGCCCTGCTCCGTTGGCATAGTTTTGTTGTTGTGACGAGATAGAGGGAATGAAAGAGAAAATAAATTAGCTTAATTATTTTGTAAGACTTGTGAGATAGAACTCTAATAATTTTTATATGAGATAGTCCATAAACTTCTTTGAACCGGGTTCAATAGAAAGGTCGGCAAAGTGAAACGTTAGTGTGTATTCATAAACGGGATAGTAATTAAGGTAAAGTGATGTATAGAACAGAATTTTCAAATCAGCAACGATGCAACTGTCTGTAACATGACTGTTCTTAAGCTGATGATCCAATGTACGCTTGTTTTGCTTGCCTTGCTTACCTAGGCTTACCTTGCTTTCCTTTGAAAGCTTCTATGGCCCAATAGAAGCTACAAAACTTGTCAAAAATACAGGATGAGACAAACAAGACAACAAGACAAACAGCGAAGCGTGTAAATAGAGATTTGGGCTATTCGACGCTTTGAAGCGATTCAAGCAAGCAAAGTAAGGCTGCCACTGGGCCAACTTTCATACATTTCAGTAGAGTTCAAAAGAATTTTGACATTTCTCAAGGCAAAGCCAGCAAAGCAAGCATGCATTGGGCCATCACCTTTATGCCACTGTGGCGAATTGGCTTCTTCGCTCTCAGCAACAATTTGTGATTTGAGCAAGATCAATTGAACTACGAAGCGTATGAACACTATAATCAACATTGAAACAAGCAATAGAAAGAAAATATGAGGAGAACGATAGCACTTAGCAAACACAGTCTCTAATTTTGATTGCCACAGCGTAATTCTCAAGTCGACAAAATATACTAGAGACCTACACTGAAAAGTGACCCCAAAAACGTTTAGAGAAACAATGCACATTCATTAAAGTCTTATTAAGGAATGACATTAGAATTCGATTGGAAAACTATGGTTTTCTTGATTTGAGAACTATATCCCATTTTGCTTGAGAACACTATGTTTCTCAAGTGTTTCTCGAAGCATCATCTAACGTTACAGATTAGAGAATGGGGTTAGTCATCTAATCTACCTCTTCTTGATAAGCTGAATTGAAGAGTGCTCGGCCTTTATTCGGGGATCTCATCCCGGTAAAATCAATATCAAAAATTCTTTAGAAAAAAGGTTTTCTAACCTGGGTGGTTTGACAAACTCTCTGAGTGTATTTCTGCTATGAAAGGCTTCTCAGCAAAAACGTGTGTGCTTTGCAGTTGCCGTTCGGAGTCGGCAAAAAACTGTAGGTAGAACAAAAATCAAAGGAGCACACCACAAATTGGGAGAGAGGTTTTAATGATAACCTGTAGGTATGTACATTGTACAAATATCGCGCCATACATTTTTTTAGTACCCCAAGTGGACATAAATGTCTAGAGAACCTTTCTCCCGAATAATTCCAGGTTCGTCGTCCCTACTGCGCTAGAATTCAACGCCTTTCTGAGGCGGTCTATTTCTACCACGCGGATGAGGTCTATTTCTACCACGCGGATGATTACAACTTGCATCTGCATTGCTTACGTAAGGGCCACGCATTAGTCGGATTGTTCCTGACCGTGTTAATGAGTCTTCTGACTGCGTATCCAGCGGCAAGTTCTTAATAGGTTCCAGTAAAGTGTTACAATGAGAATTGAAAGCACAGTATTCAGTCCATTTTCAGCATTTCATAGATAAACTCTCTTATATTTATTTCATTCCCCACTCACCTGTTGATGTATGGCTTGATTCAATGAACCGCCGAATTTCAGTTTTCTAGACATCTCACACACGTTCTCCTTGAGTTCGTCTTTGCAACACGATTCGGGTATATTATAAAATACATTCATCGATGAAATGGCAATATCGACAATATTTGTACGATCGACATTATTGAAGCGACTCGTTGCCCAATCGGCGGGACCATCAGCGCCACAACATTTCAACTGAAAACAAAAAAAAAAACAATAATAATAATGAAGAAATTTGAGATTCAACGTGATTATGTTTACACATGCGGGCGTGAGGATATGCACCAAGTACATATGAGCCGTTTAAAGCACAAGTGTAATAAGTCCAGTATTCTTTTTTTTTAAGTTAGGCATGACGCTAAGTAGGGAAAATATGTTCTATATAACACGCTAACGGGGTAACTCCAAGCTCCCATAGAATCCTAATAAATGGCAGAACTAACTTGTGAAATCAAGGGTACCTCCTATTTGTTGGCAACACAAAACCTTAAATACCTCAGTTCGATAAAAGGACTTATACCACTTGTGCTATAAGGGGCTCATATGTATGTACAAACAAACCTACAACATAAACCATACCATGTTTATGCTATGTAAATAAATATTACAGTGCACATATTTCACATTTGTATATAAATAAACTTACATTTTTTTGTATTGTATCAAATGTGACGGTACGCGAACTCATACTTGATTGTCCATATTCCTCCTGCACCGAATACTTTACCGAAGCCCGTACAATGTCGTCAAGTTTTTCTTTGTTGTGAAATGCCCATGCGCCCGCCGCTATTTGGGCCACCATCACCACCAAAATTACGCAGAAAAACTACAAATAGTAAGCGTAAAGGAAATGTAAGTCATAAATCATAAGGAAATAAAAAAAAAAATATAGTATTGGAATTAATACAAGAAAAGTGTGTAGAGCAAGTACTGTGGGAATTTTTGGTGATTTTTAGGTTAAAAACTAATAAGCATGTTTATTCTTTATATGTATACGTATATAGTATACATCAGTAGGTTTTTTTTTGTCAAATTGCGACGTTTATTCTTTGAATAAATCCTCTCGAAATATTATTTTTTCCGCTACATGGCGCTGTTGTCGATATATTTTCAAAATCCGATTTTGTTAATTTTTGGTCATATGTTTGATTTGTAATCTAACCCCCGAATTCTGTAAGCTGTCTCTAGTCACTAATAGAGACAATAGTCACTAATAGAGACAATTCGTGTTCCAATTCCATGTTGTCCAATTACAAACCTCAAATGCCAGAACTCAATTTTGTGACTTGAGATGAGACAAAATTACAAGACATACAAACAAAAAATTGTGTTTCGTTTTTGTATGTTTCGAAGACAGGCACCTGCTAATAAAGCGAGTATTACACGATATGGTTTGCCAGATGTATATGTCACTTTTTGGTGTGGATACAAATACAAACCGTGTAAACACAAAAGAGAAATATCTTCTGACAAATCATATGTACGAACATAAGCAATATAATGGTTTCTATTCCCATCTGACATAGCGTGTAAACGTAACGAATTTGACACACATATGAGTACATATGGATCGAAAACCTGACAGGTACATATGTATGACAATACACATCGTGCATTACAAACTTTAGTAACAAATTTATACCAAATCTATTTCAAACTTAAACTTATTTATTTTTCATCCTCTTCTTCGTCACGGCCTCTTCTCTGTTATTCTCTCTCCCACTCTTGCTCTTTTCATCTTTCTGCTTTTCCTTAAGGCTTTACCACCAGCTTTGTCTTATGCTGATTTCGTTTTATCGAAAATAAAATGTACACTTGCATGTTGAACATGTTTACGCCCTTGCACAGAACACTGTAGAAGTGTGATAGAAGTGTACGCGTTCTACATGAACCTGCTATCGATAAAACGAACAAGAAACACTGCCCCGTTTGCTACGCTATGTGCAGTATTCATGCATTCATAGGTTTCGCTTATCACCCATATTTAATTGTTATTGCAAAATCCCATTTATTTTATCTATTTATCTGTCAAATAAAATTTTCGGCAGATGATTTTTAGTGCAACCAGCTACCCTGTCAAAGCTTCAGAGGGTAAAAAGTGTGAGTTTTTTGCACTCCTGAAGTGAACATTTTTAGGAAACGAAAACATGTCATGTTTGACGTTTTACCTTCATTTTGCAAACGAAAACGGAAAATTGAAGAGTGTAACCAAAATGCGCATTTTTTTGATGAAACGAAATCACTATTAATCTCTATATTTATATCTACTACTAACTTTAGCCATTCTTCCCTGGCTCCTTTCTAATTATCCCTCTCAACCTTCCTTGGCATCATTATTATCATTAATTTCGAGTTGCTTCCCACTAACTTGTGCGGTACTAGGAGAGAAGAAGCAATCTAGACGGACAACTAAAAAATGAAACGGGTTCTGGACTGCCTTTACTCTTAGATTCTTCAAGGCATCCAGTCATATCGACTCCCTGCCTCATGCAGTGTCTCCAAGCGAGAGAGAACAAGTAATCTAGACGGACAGCTAAAATATGAAACGGGTTCTGTACTACCTTTACTCTTAGATTCAGCAAGATATCCAGTCATATCGACTCCCTACCTCATGCAGTGTCTTCCATGCAGAAATTTATGTCATAGAAAGGGCAGCTGGATTTCTGCAGGAATCAATGTAACGATCTTCGTTGACATCTGCCTAAATCTGCCGGATCAATATCATCTCAACTGTTTTGTCTGCTGGGTAGCCGAACATAATAATATTGATGGGAATGAAAGAGTGGACGAGATAGCTACGAAAGGTTATAAAGCAGACGTATACGAGGAGGATAGGCGTGTGCGAACGCCAATGTTCCGAAAAATCTGGAGTCTATTTTGATCCATACTTTATCACAAACTTCCACCTGGCCAACCATCAACATAGTTTCCGTAAACTTTAGAGGGCGACCACAGCTCTAAATGTCATCACAGGTCAAATAAATAACGGTCTATCAAAGTCTTTTGATACAGTCAATCACGCCTAATTTATACAAGATCTACAGCATGGGTCGGTAGATTTGTAAATGCAGGTGTATAAGTGAGAACGCTTATACACGCGCTGTGATCGTCCGAACTATATTTTTAACATTAGCTGACCAAACAAGTGACACCCCCACGCGATGTGGTTTCGCCCCTTGCCCAGCGACGACTAAATCATTTGGTAAACAAAGAGCACAACGTGTCTGTGTGATGAATCCAACTTGTTTGACTGATCTTAAGATCTATGGGGCGCCGATGCTTGATCTAAAGGAAAAACACCTTCCTGATGATCTAGTAAAGAAGTATACGCAACATCAAAGCCAAACGAATGATATAAGGCCAGGGTGGTGTCGTATCCCCCCACACTGTTTACTTTATATCTGTCG
Organism: Campiglossa producta; assembly: GCA_964058755.1. NCBI lineage: Eukaryota > Metazoa > Arthropoda > Insecta > Diptera > Tephritidae > Campiglossa > Campiglossa producta. The sequence goes on from CAXKVI010000001.1 coordinate 152,225,454, forward strand.
AGCCTGCTCCTTTAACCCGAGGACGCGTCTATCGTCCTCTCTGCCGGAGACTGCGCAGCTACGGCTACGGATATGGACCCCTCCACTGATTTACTATGTCCTAAGACAAACATCCACCTACGCTACCTTGCCTAGTTTCACGGAGAGAAATCTGACAACAATCCTCACGTCATGGACTGACCCAATGAGACACGTGTCAGACATCTACGTCGGTGGCAATAAGCTACAACTATTGGCTCCCCTAAAATATTGGGGGTGACTTTGGACAACACTATCTTTTTCCGGGGTTACGTATGCGGAATGGTCTCAAAGGTAAAAACTCGCAACAAAATCCTCAAATCACTTGCCAGGAGTATTTGGGACAGAGGCAAAGAAACGCTGTTGGACGGCCGGTAATAGATAACGATACTCCTATATCGTCGCCAAACCCATGTGATACCAACTGGACGAAGTTACAAGTTTGCCAAGATATCGCTATCAGAACAACTACGCGATGTCACCTTATGTCCCCTGAGTCTCATCTTTATCAAGAGGTTAAAATACTAAAATGTTGTAAAGCACGTGGAAATGTTGAGTAGGTGAGTAGTTCTTTTTCAACTGTCACACACCCAGACAACTCCGCAAGCACTATGATGAGTCGTATCACTCTACCGATAGATAGAACGAGTGGCTCTAACTGACATCAGACCTGAATCGGTTGACACCTTTGTCAGATATCGGCCTGTGAATACCGTTCTGAACTGTCAACCAAATGAAATAGCTGAAAGAACCCTATTGAGGGAGATTGTAGTCACTCTGGCTCAACTTCGATCTAGATATTGCTACAGGTTAAATTCATACTTATCCAGACTAAAGTCTATCGGGATGCTCCCAAAATTCTTTGGATATCTTCAACTGTCCAACTGAACCTACTCTTCTAACACCAATTCCCGTAGTTGCGCTAACCCACACAATTTTACATTCTTGCAATGCTGCATATATTGGGATATTTAAAAATTGACGAATTTGGGGGATTTTCTGAAAAAAGGAGCTAAAATTAAAAAAAAAAAAACACGTAAGCAGCTTCTGGTAGCCCTCAAAAACAAAAGTGCCAGAAAAAAATGTCGGTCATCTTGAATTCGTCCATGGTTGCCCCCACAAAACAGTTTATTTAAATCAAAGCAGCGGTAATTCTGTGACAACTTATGACGTAGCAATCACCTGATTCAGTCAAAACGGAGCAAATGCATTATAACGGTATCGCTTTAGGCACACTCTTCTCTCTTTGGTATGAACGAATGTAAGCCAAAGCTATAATATATATTATATGTTATATATATATGTTACGTGGTTAAGACAGAAACAGGGCGATACCAGGACCGGGATCACCTACTAATCCCACACAGGGCACCTTATACACACTTTTTCGAATATATAACTCTTCAGAAAGTCTGACAGATCGACCGGAAGGACTTGGATATTTTTTTTTGGAGGTGCCAAGAAATTTCACTTTTAACCCCTAAATGACGCAAAAATCCCACTATACTACACCGCCAAAAGTTTACAGCTGCTAAGATATTTCGCATAATGCCCACGCTCAAACATACAAACATATGTAGCTGTCCGTGTGCTATGACAGTGAGAGTAGTTTTGTAATAAATAGCTCAAAAGGCGGCTAAATGCGTACGCCACGCACGGGCTGGAGAATGCCGCCGACTATAGTGTGATCGTTGGCGTTTTGTATTCTTTTTGGACGCCATTTGGTGGGCGCTAATCAAAATTCATAGACACATTTTTCGGATATTTTCTTGCATGCGATGTTAAATTAAAAACAAAATATTCGAAATATGCGAGTGAAACTTACCGATACAAGTAGACATTGCGATTCCTTCACAACGCCACAACAACCAAAGAAAGCACCCAAAGTGATGAGCACACCAATGCCAAGGAAGACATAAAGTGCAATGTAATAATGATTATACGATTGGGTCATCGACAGCACAAATGTTGGATCGGTGAGCATCCATACCGAGCCTATTACAATTGTTAAGCCAATAATCTGTAAATAAGCCAAGCATAAATAATATTATTAGATATTTGTAAATAGTAAGTGGGTGGTGCTGTGAAATGTATGTAATACTATGTATGCCATTTTGCTTGGTTTGTTTTTAAAGTTGAAAACCTTTTTCATAAGATTTCTAGCTAGTGTAGTTGGAGGAAGTAATCAAGAGAAATCATATTGGAGTTTATCAGCTATTACGACAGAGCATCAACGGAGAGATGACCTCGACTTTATTGAAACTCACTGACAAATTCCGATCAAATCGATCGAATGTTCTTATGAGATATTTCATTTTTCGCTTCGACGGAATAGCTGATAGACCCCGATTAGTTTATAATGTGTTAAGATGTGCGGAACTGATATAAACCATCCCCTCCTAACATAATATAAGGCAAAACTGTGCGACCTGAAACTGTCCTATTCTGACATAGAAGATATGTAGGGACGTTTCAACAAATGCTATGGCCTAGCTATTCCATAGGCTAAGACACGTATTTCCCCCGTTACAGGCTTACCCACTCCGACCTAAGCATGTCAAGGTGTCCCCTTCGGATTAGGCGTTTAGAATATGCCCCGGGTAGATATGCCTGTCGTAAGAGGCGACTAAAACCCACAAAAGGTAATGACGTGCAACTCGCTCTTTGATTTGAGGATATGGCCTTAGAAGGGTCCACTGGTCATACCAAATTGCTCCAGCAACAATCGGGTCCATATCCGACAAACGGCTGTGATAAATGACAACACCTCCCAACACCTTACTCAAAACAACAACCAACAAAATTTCGCAAGGTCTTTGATTTCGTCTCAGGTCGCTCTATTCTGAGCTTCCCGCAGAGGTTGCAGCAACGAAGTGAGAGATACCAATTGTCGAGCCATACTACAGGCCTGTAAACACAAGAACTGTACTGGCACCACCTCCGAGAAGAAGCACTCAAAATCCATAGGCCCCATGATAGGGAAAACCTTGGTCAAGAGGGACACAGATACTCAGTGGTTCTTTTCCACCAATTGTTTAACAACTTCCAATTCCTGAGTTGTGAGAACTAGCGAGAGTGGATTTCCATTAAAACCCTGAATCGAATATAGGAAACTCATATAGTTTATGTCTCTTTCTGCGCTATTATATAGGGATACCGCAACGCTAAATTGAGAAGATTTTCATACCACGCAAAAACAATACAAGATCTACAGGAAACACAGCTTCCCGATGGCCTTAAGAGGCTCCAAAGCAGGGCTTTTCCAGAAATTCTCTTCTGCCCCGACAAAGGCACGACAGAAGCTTCACCGGCTCTTTCTGATTTTCTGGGAAAACTGTTTACGGCTCCGCGGATTTGTAGGGTCAAAAAATATTGATTACTCATTTAGTTGGTGTCTATTAGCCGAAGTGAAGGTAGTACACCAGTTTACTCCTCTTGTTCCAATTGGCTAGACCTACAAAGAGAGGATATAACAAACACAAACTGGACGAAGTTACAAGTTTGCAAAAATACTGCTATCAGCACTGCTACGAGATGTCTCCTCATGTCTCCTGAGTCTCATCTCCATCAAGAGGCAAAACTGTTGAGCAGTCAATTATTTCTGAACTGCCAAACCATCATCTTTTGGACCCAGAAGCATTGTTAACAACAACAACAGCTTCCCCACCTTTCTGCAAGATTTGCCTTCCAAGGTTATTGTTGAGCTCCTGGCGATCCGTCGTTAAATCAGATTATAAGAATTACAACTTTCATCCGGCAATCTACTTAAATACTACTTAACGGTATCTCGAATGATATAAATATTTACTGGATGCTTCCCAGGTGTTATCTTTATCAATAAATCTTAATCAGTATCATCGTGTCGTCATACGTCATTAATTGCACCGCTTTATCGATATCGCTTATTTATTATGTTTATCCAAAATTTGTATATTTACATTTATTATTACATTTATTATAATTAATGCATATTTATCTATAGTTTTTCGCAATTAATGAGATAAAGTATTGATTACAGATAGCCGAATATTAAGCTCTAGCTAATTGCTTTTCAATTGTTTGCATATGGTGATTAAGGGCATTGAGGAAATAGAGATGTTGCGAAAGTGGGATTTTAGAAATCCAGCGATGCGAAACCGGATAATATGAAAACCAACATTTGTTTCGGATAACTTATTCCTGATGTTAAAAATGACTTGCTTCTCTAGTGCGTAACTTAAGTTAGAGTTTGTCGATGTTCTAGAAACTACAAGACCAAAGCGAGAACCGTTGCACTTAATCGAAAGAAAGCTTCTGAAAGCAAAAGGGAAAAACTTTGTATGCTAAAAATTTAATTCTACAAAATCAAATTACAAATCTATTATTCAGCTCTTTGTACTACGAATACACAACCTAATTTCGCAGATTGCGCTTTTCGATTTTCACAAACGTATTGTCAGCAGAATTTGGAAAGGGAGCACAAAATCTGATTTTATATGTATTTGCAAACAAGCAAGATTAACACCAAAAGCCAAAAAAAAAATCAAATCAAAGTTATAGTAACAGTAACAATGTTGATTTCGCATGCAGCCGCCGTACGCGAATAAATGTATGGCATACTTTCTGGCGCATGGCCTAGCAGAATGAAACCACAAATCGACTTTTAATATTTCTATGAGCCGCGAGACATGGCAACACCCAGCAATGAGGGACAGGCACTGAAAGCAGTGAGTTTTTTGCGATACAATAGGATTACATTTGGCGAAACTTAAACACAGTAGTTCAACAGTGGACAAAATAATTTTTATGAATATCTTTTTTTTAGTGAAGCAGTCTTGTAAAGAAATGTGAAAATATAAACAACTTGTTACTACTTTGCATGAATTCGAAATTTTTTCACAACATAGGTAAACTAAATTTTATTCAAATAAAACTGCTTAGAATTTGTGCAAACTTCAACCCTATATTTTGCATATAATTTTTAAAGGTGTGGTCTTAGTTGTGATTTTGTACGAATATATAGCACTTCCTTGATTGAATAAAGACCAAATATACATATAAGCCAGCAAAATTATATTTCAAAATGCTACCTTTCCACTTTGGATAGACAAAAAGTTTGTGTGCTACAGAGTGCTACACCCCCTAACTATAATAAAATTAAAGTTTGGAATATTCTCCATCGATTCTACAAAAAAATGTTTGGGCATATTTGCCCCTTTTGTTTTATTGACGAAAAGTTATTTTAAATTTTCATAAAAGTCACATGGCGTATACGTTATATTTTTTTGTTAACGAATGTGTTGACATAGAAAAAAAGATTGATTGTATTGTCGAAACACTTCATGTGAATAACTTATTTGACGAGTTTCTGGAAGATATGTTATTTATTTTTAGGGTAACTGAAGGAGGGTGACTTATTCGTCAAGTTTCATGAAGATATCTTGGTGTTTTAACTTAAAATAATATTTATATTAATGTACATTTTTTTTATAGATCGGGGTACCATGGAACATTTCTTAAGTAGCTAACATATGACATGTGTGCGAAATTTTAATGACCTATTTTTTCCACACACAGAATAATTTTTGTCAACATGAACCATGTCAAACTAACAAGAAAGATCCTGTTAAATTTGCATGAGATAATGAGGCAGGTAGTGTTGTTTTAACAGGTATTCATGCTAATTTTTTGCTAATTTAACAGGAAGTCATGTTAATTTACCACGAAGTCAAGTTTTTCAACATGAGCTTCATGTTAATTTAACAGTAAGTCATATTAATTTAACACGAAGTGAAGTTATTCAACATGAGCTTCATGTTAAAATAACATGATCGATAGTGTTGAAAAATAATAACCTGAAAAACGGTTAAAAAAGTGTTGATTTTACATGAAAATTTGTCTGTGTGCAAAAAATGTATGGAGCCTATCCAATACGCGACAATAACTAAAAAAGGAACAATAGTAGTCAAAATATTTTTCAAGAATATCCTATCTCAGAATTTCTTTGAGAAAGACCTAGCTCAGAATTTTTTTCAATAACACTCCATTTCAGAATTTGGGACAGGGGCGCTCATTTTCAGAATGTGGTTCAAAACGACCTATGCCAACGCAGAATCTTAGAAGGAAGTAATTAAAACAAATTATAACACAGGGTATTCTTGAAAAATATTTCTAAGTGATCCTCCACCTCAGCCGCCAAGTTGGTCTTGTGCTTAAGACTAGTTTGACTTAGTTTGCAACTAGTTCATTTTACTGCAGTGTTTGTATCAAAAGTAGTACATACATACATATTCATTTAAGTAGAACGCCAGCATACAGCTCAATAACAAATCTGGAAGCAGGGCGCGGTGTGAGCTATAAACAAGTGTCAATGCGCCAAATTGTCTGGCTACTGGTTAACAAGTATTGGGGTAACAGACGATACACAGATGCACACACACACAAGAAAGGGGCGTTATGTACTAACATTGGGTCCAAAAGCCCACCCACTCTTTTACACAACACGTTCCTTAGGAATTTGCGTTAAGCTTGCAAAGGGTAGAGAGAGCGTAAAATATGTAGTGTATAGGGATGCGAATTTTTGGGATTTTTAAAATCCCGGGATGTTAGAGATCTGATTTTATATACCTGGGATTTTGCCATCAGCTACTCTTCAACAGTATAGCTTCAAGAAATTGAAGTAAAAAACAAATAATTGAATTTTTAGTCAGTTTTTGATGTGTAAACATCTTTACGCTGGGGGTCTATCCAGAAAAAGTTACATTCCATGTATATTGCTTTTGTAAATCTTCTATAAATATAAAATTGGATGTATGTATGTATGTACATATGTATGTATGTATGTGGCTTATGGACTCCAAAAATACTCGGCCGATTTTGTTGAAATTTTGGGGATAGATTAGTAGGAGCCTGGAGAGTGTTTCTGTAATTATTTTTTATGGGAAGCCCTATTGGAAAATATCGTATAAATAGCTGGATTTACTTGAAATTTGGTATGAAGGTAGCGTTATGCTTAGGTTAAAGTATAGGATGATTTTTCTTCCGGGAAGTGGACCAGGGACCGATCTGTTCTAAACAATCGTATTTATGGCTCGAATTGCTTGAAACTTGGTATGTAGGTAGCTATATGCTAAGATTAATATATATAATAAATTTTCTTCCGGAAAGTGGACCCAGGGCTGACTTATTCTAAACTATCGTGAAAATGGTTGAATTTACTTGAAATTTGATATGTAGGTAGCGTTATGCTTATATCAAAGTATGGGATGATTTTTCTTCCGGGAAGTGGACCCAGGACTTACTTATTCTAAACTATCGTATAATGGATTGGATTTACTTGAAATTTGGTATGTAGGTAGCGTTATGCTTTGGTTAAAGTATGGTATGATTTTTCTTCCGGGAAGTGGACCAGAGCCCGATATATTCTACACAATCATATTTATGCTTCCATGTGCTTGATATTTGGCGTGTATCTCTTTGGCGTGGCAACGCACGCCGGGTATTACTAGTGTAAGATATAAGTGTAAGAAAGGTTTATGTCGTGAGTACAGAGTATTTGCTAGCAACGAGTCAACAACAAACGCTTTTGCCTCGGTGATGCTAGAGAGCGAGGGAGCAAAAACAGATAACATAATTTTTTTGCTGTGGTGACCGCTATTTCACTAATACACCCTCACTTTTTTTTGTGCCGGGCCCTGGTGTATATCCAAGTACTTTGCTGGCGCTTTGTTTAAGTACTAAATAAGCAACCCAACAAATATCGAACACGAAAAACTCAAACGTTTGGGAAAACATCTATTCTCAACTTTTTCTCAAATGTTGTTTATATAACAGGATTATTTGTTGAACTATATTAATTAAAAAAGTATTAAGTAAAACTTAACGGCATATATGGAAACTCGCTTTTTATTAAAATGGGTATTTGTTTTGCATGATTGGCATCTCTGAATAAATATTTCAATGAGAGCATGTGGATTCCATTTCGATCCACTCCGCTCAGTTTGAGAAACGTTTGAAAATTCTGCCGTTCTCAATTTGAAAATCAGGGAAAATCCCATATTAAAAATGAGCCTTTTAGGTTGAGAACGCTATCAACGGTTATTTCGCCTCAAATTGAAAACGAACGTTTGAGATTTGAGAAGATGATTGGCTCTCAAATGCATCTCAAATTGAGATTAGCTAAAAATGTTTGTTGGGCAAACAAGCACGCAACAACAAAAATGCGATCACTTGCTCAGACATGATTTAAGGTACAAAGGTGGCTTGTTTTGTTTTTATGAAAAAATAAAATGCCTCTCTCGTATGCATGATACACAAAACTCGTGATTATGGATGTTCTTTTTGTTGGAAGTTAAACTAAAGAACAGAAACCATAAGGGATTGAAGGGAAAGGAAAGGAATCGAATGGAAAGGAATTTGAAGAAAAGTAAAGGAAGGGAAAGGAAAGGCAAAGTAATGAAAGGGAAGTAAAGGGATGAAAAAGAAGGGGGAGGAAAGGGAAGGAAATGAAACGAAAGGGAAGGAAATGAAAGGAAAGGAAAAGGAAGGAAAGGAAAATTAAGGAAAGGAATAAAAATTAAAGGAAAGGAATGAAAATTAAAGGAGCGGAAAGAAAAGGAAAGGAAAGGGAAAGAGGGGAGAGGGGAAAAGTAGGTCGCCTCCCAGTTGGTGCACCCTGGGTAACGCTAAATGACCTACATGGCCTACACGGCTAGTTTCTTGTATTTCCGGTTCTACGATAACGGTACCAGTACTTGTGCTGTACCCATCGTGCCAAAACGACCCGGGCCGTTTTCTTATATCGACCCGGCCAAGAGCTATACACTCGGGGTGACCCTGTCCGACAATTAGGCAGGGCTATACCTCGCTACAACAACAACAACAACAGCGGAAACGACGGGCAAGGAAAGGAACGAAAAGTTATTTCTGCCGGGCCCTGGTGTATATCCAAGTACTTTGCTGGCGCTTTGTTTAAGTACTAAATAAGCAAACAAACGCGCAACAACAAAAGCGATCACTTGCTCATACATGATTTAAGGTACATAGGTGGCTTGTTTTGTTTTTATGAAAAAATAAAATGCCTCTCTCGTATGCATGATACACAAAACTCGTGATTATGGATGTTCTTTTTGTTGGAAGTTAAGGAAGTTAAATTAAAGAACAGAAACGATAAGGGATTGAAGGGAAAGGAAAAGAAAGGTAATGAAAGGATAGTAAAGGGATGGAAAAGAAGGGGAGGAAAGGGAAGGAAATGAAACGAAAGGGAAGGAAATTAAAGGAAAGGAAAATTAAGGAAAGGAATGAAAATTAAAGGAAAGGAAAGAAAAGAAAAGGAATGGAAAGAAAAGTAAAGGAAAGGGAAAGAGGGGAAACGACAGGCAAGGAAAGGAACGAAAAGTTAAGGAAAGTATTGGAGAAAGAGGAAAAGAAAGTAGAAAAGGGAACGAAAGGAGAGATAATGGGGTCATTTTGATATTGGGATAAATTTGGGATCATTTTGGCGTATTTTTAGGGTTGTCTTGGGGATTTTGGGGTCAATTCGGGATTTTTTAGGATAATTTCTGGGTCATATTGGAAAAAAAATTTGGGTTGTTGTTTTGAAGGTAATTCGATAAAGACAGCGTTATTTTCACATTTGCTACGAAGGATGTATGTGCGGATAGACATGTTTACATATCAAAGGGCACGAGTACTTGGTACTCACGTCTTTCTTCTTTATTTAAAACGATAATTAACGATAATAATCTCTACATATAATAAAATTGTAACAGGTCGATGTCTGTACATGGCAGATATCAACAAAAAATTGATTGGGGGAAGCATTATTAAGCGAGTAGAATCCAAATCAACAATTTTAAAAAATTTGTGTGTGTCTGTCTGTCCGTATGTTTGTGGCCGCATCACTCTGATAGTAATGAATGGAATTGAATGAAACTTTTTTCGTTGGATTGCTCGACGCTCAACTTAAAATTTAAGATATTACTTTTTTCGATATCTCAACCGGTTTTGGAGTTATCGCCCAATATGTAGACCATGTCTGCCTGTATATATGTGGTCGTTACCCTCTAAAAGTACTGAATGGAACTGAATCGTTGGATTGCTAGACGCTCAACTTAAAGTTTAAGATATTATTTTTTGCGATATCTCAACGGGTTTTGGGGTTATCGACCGAAAATGTCTTAGTACAATATGGGTGTCAAACGAAAGGTGTCAATGAGTGCTATAATATGCGATGTGATTCATTGAAATATCTGAAATGGTTTGGGAGATATATTGAAATTTCAATAGCTCGACCGGTTTCGGCGGTATCGAAGAATATTTCCACAAAAATGTGTTAGTACATTATGGGTATTAAGTGCTGAACTCCAGTCTTTTTGTTGGATTTTATTCTTCGCTAACCCAGCTGCAAAAAAACAGAAATAATACGCATACGAAGTCGCGGGCACCATCTAGTATATAAATATAATTTGGGTGTACCACATTATCCCCAAAACCAAAATTCCCAAAACAAAATCCCCATAATCAAAATCCCCAAAACCGAAATCCCCTAATTCAAAATCCCCAAACTCAGAATCCCCAAAATCAAAATCCCCAACACGAAATCCCCATTTTATGTGTGAAATAAATTCAAATTAGGTTTCAAATCGCCACGATTTTCAACCTAATTTGAATTTATTTAATGAGTGGGCTATTTTGCCATTGAGACTAATACGCAGCATTAGCTAAGTCGATTGAGTTTCGTTTACCACGCAGGGCGTGAGTCCAATGCCTGATCTATGCTCAATATTTTTTTAAATTTTATATAATTTATTTAAATTTTTTTTTAATTAATAAGCTTTTTGTTTTATAGCTGTATTCTGTAAATCAGTCCCATCGCAAACCACTTAATTTGAGATATTTCCTTATGCCCGTATGACACTACGTTTTTTCTTTGTATTTTTTCCATATTTTTCTATATTTTTCATAACAACAGTTTACAAAGAATAAAAAAAAAACAGGAAAAATACGTCAAAATAAACATTTGAATTAACAATAATTCCCACAGAGCCACATTTTTGTAGAGAGCTTTGGTTCGCCGGCAAACAGGAATCTTCTATCCCCATCTATCCCGTATGTGCTAAAAAAGTTATTCGGAGTCAGAGGTCAAAATTTTAGGTTTTCTGGAGCCACCTTTTCTCCCTGCATAATTAAAAAAAATAAAAATAAATTTAGTTTATCTTGTAAAACAAATAATCCCTCAGTGCTAAATTTTTATTAGGAGCTTAGGTTCGCCCCCTGGAACAAAACTGCAAAAGTTCCCATCGATCCGATTTGTGCGAAAAAAGTTATTCGGGACGGAAGTCAAGAAAAATCCAAATTTGAGGTTTTTTTTATTTTTCTCCAGTTTTGACCCCAAATAACTTTTTTACACGGTAATCTTGTATATTCAAAACATGGGGATTTTGTGTTTGGGGATTTTTGTTTTGTGGATTTTTATTTTGGGGATAATTTTTTAGGGGATTTTTTAAAAGCTGGGTATTTTGTGTTTCGGGATTTTGTTTTTGGGGATTTAGTGGCACTCCCATATAATTTATAAAAAATTTTAAAATTTTATTTTATTTTTTGAGGTTCGACTTGGTTCAACCATAATATACAGGTACACCGTGGAACGACAAACTATCGACTGGGAACTCGACTCGCGTAAAGCAGCCTTAAGGATAAATTATCACCTTACAAAAATTGGAGGATATGATTCCTAAAAAGTGTGTTTATTAGTCCGATTAAAACCGACCTTTTACTAAGATTTGAGTCCCTGTTAACACAAAAATCGAATATTCAATAAATAAAAGGAAACTCGAGGATAAGTTTATAGTTAAAAAAGGAAAATATTCCAAAAATTGCACTTCAACAAAAAAAAAATCAAGATAATTTTCATAAATAATCAGAAAGAAATCCCGATATTTTCAGGACCTCAAAAAGCACAATTGGCATCCCTAGTATCGTAGTTTAGAGAAATGCAAGAGTTAAATGTTGCTGAGTACTGGAGTACAATAATTCATACGAGAGAATTACACGCAAGACAGATATACATATATATATATATATATATAGAGAGAGAGCGCGTACAAAGCCCTTTTGGCCGCAATGACCTAGTTACGCTGGAAATTGTTAATGCCAGTTGGGAGGCAGATTGCAAAAAAATTTACTGCCACCTCCTATTAGAAAATATACAAGGCATGAAAGGAAAAAATAAATAAAATTATTAAAATATGTTCAGGAAATGTCTGTGAGGACGTCACCCACTTTAAAAAAGGATATGTATAAACATACAAATCCTTGCACTCATATGCAGCTACATATGTATGTATGTGGGGTGTGCATTTAGTTAATTTGTAGATAAATATTATTAGTACAAAAAATCAACAGAGAACTACAACCACGCCTGGTCCCTGTATTTTATAATGAATGAAAAAGCAAACAAAGTGCAAATCGGTATTTTGTAAAGAGCTCAAAATCAGTTAAACTTATCTCTTTCTGTTTTTTAATCTTTTATTGCATGATGGTATGAGTTTTTCATACAAACTTGGGGTATCAGACGTATCGAAAGGCGCGTGACGGTGCCAGGAATCTGATTCCACATTCTTGGTTTCAAAGTCTCCATATCGGTGTACAGCAACCATACAGAAAGTGGGGAATTCCTGTTCCCAAAGACTCCAAGTGGGCTCACAGGAAGCACACAGGGAGTGGAGATAAAACATAGATTTGTAAACTAAAATTCAAAGTCCTTAAGTCACAGGAACGATGCAGAGAGTGGTGAATTCATGGTTCCAAAGTCTCTAAGTCACAGGAGCCGTACAGAGAGAGGTGATTTAAAGATTCTATAGTCACCAATTGGGGCCCGCAAGGACCATGCAGACCCTACACAGTCTGCAGTCCTTGATAGACTTGTTGACTTCCAATGACAAGCACAGTTTCAGGACGGTCGGATACATGAAAAAGCTACTTTATATAAATTCGGTTCATATTTCTCTGAAAATTTTTTTAAGAGTCTTAGAACGTACCAAATTTATAAGTCCGTTGGACAGAGTGCATCTTTTTTTAAGGCACTCGAATGTACATATATGATTATGAAAATATCTAAATTTACCGTAAAGTACCTTCTTTATTAGTGAGGAGTTAATTGAAACTAGTTTCTTTATTTATTACCTTCGCCGAATTATAGGGCATTCTCATATTGGAATAAGAAGAGTGAAATTTCAAAAAAATTAAGAATTGAAAAAAAACCGAGTTTTTCGTCTTTTGACAGGCTTGAGAGCGAAAGCTAATAATAATACTTCTTGCCTTAAATTTGAAAATTTTCAACCCGTTTTTTAAGTTTCTAGAATTTCGCATGATATGATATATATTAAACTAATGAAAATATTTGATCTGACAAACTGACTGGACCCGTTTGAGTGCACGGTTAAAAAAATTATCCTAAATTTTAAACCCGTATAAAGTTTAAACAATTTTTAAACACTCCCCGCCAATGGACAAAAAAATTATTTTATCTTTAAAAAATTGTTACAACATTTTTGGTTTACAATTCAGACCCGATTCATTTAGCCATTTTCTTGAAAACTGGTCTAGATTGAACTTGAAACCAAATTTGGTTCCTGTGATACCGCAACCGAAATTCTTTAAAAAATCCGATTCCCAAATTACGGTTCTTTGGTTTTACTCACCACCAAAGGCTATTTGTCTTTTGCATAACAAACCGTTTCATTTGTTTTGTTTGTTTGGTTATATACGCTTGACATTGCAGATTTATTTTTAATTCCATCACATTGTAGTGGAAGAATTAAAACACGAAAATGGAAAACAATATCATTTAATCATCTCTGACTTTCCAACAGCTGGCCGGTCGGTCGTTCTTGGGAATATGTGGGCATGTGTGATTATTTTTAGCATATTGCTGTCGTTTTTAATATTTAAATTTACTTAAGTGATTTTATGGCGTCAGCGTTTTTTAAGTGAGATTGTCAAAATCTCAGTGCCGAAAATAGAGGAAGATTGCTCTGAACTTGTACAAATATGCATGAGGGTGTGTATTGTAAATCATAAGAAACCCACCTACATATTGTATGATTTGGGATGCTCCATTCCCTATCAGCCACTACTACCCCAAGCACCACAGCTATCAATCATAGAACCCAATACACATGGTTGCAGAAAGGGTCAGCAGAAAAAGAGAGCTCTAACGCCTCATAACTATGTACATATTTGATGCCTAGTTTAATGATCGGTATAGGGATATTTATATTGGTAGGGATAAAAGGATAGCGAAAGTCATAATAACACGGATAGGGATAGGGACAGGGATATGGATATTGATAAGGGTAGGGATAGGGATAGGGATAGGGATAGGGATAGGGATAGGGATAGGGATAGGGATAGGGATAGGGATAGGGATAGGGATAGGGATAGGGATAGGGATAGGGATAGGGATAGGGATAGGGATAGGGATAGGGATAGGGATAGGGATAGGGATAGGGATAGGGATAGGGATAGGGATAGGGATAGGGATAGGGATAGGGATAGGGATAGGGATAGGGATAGGGATAGGGATAGGGATAGGGATAGGGATAGGGATAGGGATAGGGATAGGGATAGGGATAGGGATAGGGACAGGGACAGGGATAGGGATAGAAATATAATGGCAATAGGGATCGGAGTAGATGCAATCCTTTTAAACACATGTTTCGGGTTCCTTAGAACATTTCAAGATTTTAATGATCGCCATATCTTGACCATATGTATAAGGGGTTTACATATAACAAAAACAAACATGAAATTCAAAAGAAAATGGTATTAGTTGAATAAGGAAAACAACAAAGCATTGATAGAATATTGATGTTCGAAAATAGATATTGACTAATAAATATGTTCATCGTGACCGAAAGTACTAAATACTCATGTACCGATGTATATGCATATAGACATATACTGCATTCATAAATATGTACTAAGTATATAAATGTCTATTTTCTAATAATTCGAGATAGGAGGAGAACTTAAAAGAGTCTAATTATAATGAAATAAGAATATAAAATTGGAAAATTCAAACATATGTTGGTATGTTCTAATAAATGTTTGTGCAATGCAAAATCGTGATTTTTAAGAGAAAACAAATTCATTCATTTTATAAATATGACGATTTTTTTTAGTCATACGAAGTGAGGAAATAGGGCACAGCAAATCAAATGGGAAAATATGGTCAATTTCGACAACAAAAAGCTTTTTAATAACAAAAAAATAAGTGAACAAAATATGTATGAAAGAATACAAAACTAATAGGCATATGCAGGGCAGGATTAACGGTAGGGCGAGCTGGGCCCATAGACGATCAACGTTTTAATCGACTTTTGCTTTTTATATGCTACAAAACAGGCCCGTGCGCAGGAATTTGCTAATTTTGGATGCTCCGAAGGTTGTGACTTTTGACAGTTTTTATGAAAAAATTCAGTCGTTGAGAGCCAATAGGGGGGTTTGAACCCCCAAAACTACCCTCTGCGCACGGGCCTGCTACAAAACCTTTAAGATACACATATCGTAATTAAACCAGATAACGCCCCACCATGCCCCTCTCTGGATCAGTGCTTGATCACATTTTCTTTCGACATAGTCCAGCAATGTTGCAGATCAGTAATGTTTTAGAAACTTCATCACCATCATTTATTGGCGCTTAAGCGCCTAAGCGGTTTTGGCCGTCGCCTATCAAAGCACGCCAGTCATTCCTTTTTAGCGATAACTGACGCCAATTGGAAACCCCCAGGGGAGTTCAAGTCATCCTCCACCTGTTGTTTCCATCTCAGTCGAGGCCTCCCCCTTCCTCTGCTGCCGAATTCGGGTGACGATTGGAAAACCTTCTGGGCTGGAGCTTCTTTGTCCATTCGCATGACGTGACCCAGCCAGCGGAGCCTTTGGGCTTTAATTCGCTGGACTATGGTCAGATCTGCGTAAAGCTCGTACAGCTCATCGTTAAATCTCCTTCGATACTCGCCGTCGGCATCACGGGAAGGACCATAAATCTTCCGGAGAACTTTTCTCTCAAATACTCCAAGGGCCATCTCATCTTCTCTTGACATTGTCCATGAATCTGAGCCATACAGGGCAGGTATGATGAGAGACTTATAGAGCGCGATCTTTGTTCTTCGAGAGAGGACTTTACTTCTCAATTGCCTACTCAGTCCAAAGTAGCACTTGTTCGCAAGAGTGATTCTCCGTTGGATTTCTAGACTGATATTATTTTCGGTGTTAATGCTGGTTCCCAAATAGACGAAGTCCCCCACAGTTTCAAATTTGTAACTATCAACAGTGACGTGGCTGCCAAGGCGCAGGTGCGCCGATTCTTTCTTTGATGACAGCAAATACTTCGTCTTGTCCTCGTTGACCGCAAGACCCACTTTTTTCGATTCTTTATCCAGTCCAGAGAAGGCAGCGCTTACGGCGCGGTTGTTAAGGCCAATGATATCAATATCATCGGCATACGCCAGCAATTGCACGCTCTTGTAAAAGATTGTACCATTGCGGTTTAGCTCTGCTGCTCGAATTATCTTCTCCAGCATCAGGTTGAAGAAATCGCACGAAAGGGAGTCGCCATGTCTGAAGCCTCGTTTGGTTTCAAATGGCTCAGAGAGGTCCTTCCCGACTCTGACGGAGCTGTTAGTATTGCTCAACGTCATTTGGCAAAGCCGTATAAGCTTTGCAGGGAAGTCAAATTCAGACATGGCGGCATACAGGCAACTCCTTTTTGCGCTGTCAAAAGCGGCTTTGAAATCGACAAAGAGATGGTGTGTGTCGATTCTTTTATCATGGGTCTTCTCCAGGATTTGGCGTATCGTGAAAATCTGGTCGATGGTAGACTTACCAGGTCTAAAGCCACACTGATAAGGTCCAATCAGCTTGTCTACGATGGGCTTCAGTCTTTCACACAATACGCTAGAAAGAACCTTATATGCGATATTAAGAAGGCTGATTCCGCGGTAGTTGGTGCGGTTAGCGGGATCGCCTTTCTTGTGGATTGGGCAGAGCACACTTAAATTCCAATCTGGAGGCATGCACTCGTCTGACCATATTCTGCATAAGAGCTGATGCATGCTTTTTACCAGCTCTTCGCCTCCGTGTTTGAACAGCTCGGCGGGTAGTCCGTCTTTTCCAGGCGCTTTGTTGTTTTTAAGCCGGGATATAGCTATCCTCACTTCATCATAGTCAGGTGGTGGGACGACTTTTCCATCGTCAGGGATTGGGGTATCGGGTTCGACGTCTCCCTCGCAATTTAGCAGTGAGGAGAAGTGCTCCCTCCATAATTTAAGTACACTCTGTACGTCGGTTACCAGGTCGCCATTATTGTCCTTACAGGAACTTGCCACGGTCTTAAAACCTTCCGTCATCCGCCGGATCTTTTCATAGAATTTTCGGGCATCATTCCTGTCAGCCAGCATCTCAAGCTCCTCACACTCACGCCTTTCGGCCTCACGTTTCTTTTTTCTGAAAAGGCGTCTCTCTTCCTTCTTTGCCTCACGATAGCGTTGCCATACACTGCGGGTTGCGCCCGTTCGCAACGTCTCCCTGTAGGCAGCGTCCTTTTTGTCCGAGGCAGTTTTGCATTCCTCATCGTACCAGTTGTTTTTGCGGGCTCGCTGGAACCCTATAGTGGCCTCAGCGGCGGTACGTAATGAGTGAGAGATATGCTTCCATTGCTCGGTTGCATCGTTAGGTCGAGGATTGCTCTCCGATAGCAGGTGTGAGAGTCGAGTGGAGAAATTGTCAGCTGTCTGTGTCGTGCGCAGCTTCTCGACGTCAAACTTTCCTTCCGTTACTGTGCGCACTTTCTTTGCTACACAGAGGCGTGTGCGTATCTTGGCTGCAACAAGATAATGGTCCGAGTCGATATTGGGACCACGAAGGGTACGCACGTCCAGAACGGTGGAGCTATGTCTGCCGTCGATCATGACATGATCAATCTGGTTTCTTGTTCTTTGATCAGGAGTTTTAGAAACTTGGTGACACAAAAATCAGCTTGCTGGAAAAAGTTTACAGAGAAAGTATCGCCTATATCTCACATTCCGAAAAGCTGAAGAGGGGTTAAAGTCAATTTCTTTCCACAGAAGGATCCCTTCACTTCAAAGAATATTTCCTTGTACCGTTCCTGGACAAAGAAGTTAACACAAACGCTGGTGCCTTAAGCAGAGCAGGTATCTTATCTGCAGTTGGACGCAGGCAGTGCTAGAAAAGAGAATAATACAATATTACATGGGTTAGGTGTCAACAACCCGCCAAGATTATAGCACTGAACGAGATTCTACTGAAGCTTAGAAAAAATGGAGTAAAGGTAGTCACATACCCCCTCAACACGGGCGGATTTACTAGACGAGGCGCTCCGCAAACTGCTTATTTGGGCAAAAAAATGGGGGCTAAGCATAACAAGACGGATCTTATACTATACTGAACGACGCTGCATACATAGGGGCGTAGAGTAGGTCCACAGAGCCAAAAATGCCTAATAAAATTAATAAGATTGTCTTTATGAACGGTTTTCAGGCTCAGGGGTAGTCAAGACGGCGGAAACGAAAAAAAACCATACGCAAATCTATTTGGTTTAATGAGGAAATTCTTATTGATATTATCAAGTGCAATTTCTTCTTTTTTCTTTGCGATTTCTTGTTATATGTGTTATTAATAAGAAAATCTTCTCGAAATTTCTGTCAAAATATTGAAAAAAAGCTGAAAGAGAAAAACTTCTTATTTTTATAAGATGATCTTAGGGTTCCTAACAATAAGATTTGACTTATTAATGTTTTCAAAGGAAAATCTTGCAGAAAACGGACTGATTTCTTAGGGTTCTTTTTAATAAGATGATCTTAGGGTTCCTAACAAGAAGATTTGACTTATTAACTGATTTCTGTATAATTGTAGGTATTAATAAGATGATCTTAGGGTTCCTAACAAGAAGATCTGACTTATTAACTGATTTCCGCATAATTGTATGTGTTAATAAGACGATCTTAGGGTTCCTAACAAGAAGATTTGACTTATTAACAGATTTCCGCATAATTGTATGTGTTAATAAGACGATCTTAGGGTTCCTAACAAGAAGATTTGACTTATTAATGTTTTCAAAGGGAAAACATATTTCCGCATAATTGTATGTGTTAATAAGACGATCTTAGGGTTCCTAACAAGAAGATTTGACTTATTAACAGATTTCCGCATAATTGTATGTGTTAATAAGACGATCTTAGGGTTCCTAACAAGAAGATTTGACTTATTAATGTTTTCAAAGGGAAAACATATTTCCGCATAATTGTATGTGTTAATAAGACGATCTTAGGGTTCCTAACAAGAAGATTTGACTTATTAATATTTTCAAAGGGAAATCTTGCATCATCATCAGCAGACATCATGTAGAACAATTATACGCTGAGAAGCAGAAGTACCCGATGGCTCGATGGTAAGCACCTGTGTTCAGCATTCAATATGTGGTTAGTTCGATTCGCGGTGGAGGCAATATGGCAAGGGTGGAAGGCAATGTAAGGAAGAGTGCGGTGAGATGGCTTGAAGGAAATATAACAAGTAAGGAAGTCTAAGTTCGGGTGAAACCGAACATTACATACCCAGCTGTGCACATAAAGTGGGCGTGATCGTTCACCAATTTTTCTTATTTTCTGTGGTAGTACTTTACATAAACATAACATGCCTGGTACCTAGTTTCGTAAATCTATCTCACACCGTTCTGAAGTTGATAGCAGTCGAATTTAAAAATTGCTTGACTCATAAGTGGGCGGTGCCACGCCCACTTTCCAAAATTTTGAAAAAATTATGTAAAGAATATGAAAGTTGATGTATGTACCAAATTATATTATTATAGCGAAATCAGTTAATTAGATATGGACTTTTCAATATTTCCACCTCCTTTCAATATAACTTTTATGAAAAAGTAGGCGTGGTCGCGAAGCGATTTCGTTTATTTTCTATTGCTGAATTTACCACAACAATAGTATGTCCTCTACGAAATTTCGTTATTTGAAGTTATTAAGAGTCAAAATTTTAAAATTTCTTCAAATATACGTGGGCGGTACCACGCCCCCTTTTCAAAATTTTTTATAAAATCGGCCTTAGAACATCTAAATCAATACATATTGCAAATTTTATCATTGTAGCTGCTTCTAATATTGAATTAACCCATTTTATACGTTTTGCGAAATTTTCGATATCGAAAAAGGGGCGTGGTTATGGTCCGATTTTACC
This sequence comes from Campiglossa producta, assembly GCA_964058755.1. NCBI lineage: Eukaryota > Metazoa > Arthropoda > Insecta > Diptera > Tephritidae > Campiglossa > Campiglossa producta. The sequence continues at coordinate 152,245,719 of CAXKVI010000001.1, forward strand.
CATTTTCAATAGCAATCTATTCTGAACCCAAATAAGTACGCATGCCAAATTTGGTGAAGATATCTCATTATTTGCTCAAGTTATCGTGTTAACGGACAGACGGACGGACGGACGGACGGACGGACGGACATGGCTCAATCAATTTTTTTTTCGATCCTGATCATATTGATATATGGAAGTCTATATCTATCTCGATTCCTTTATACCTGTACAACCAACCGTTATCCTAACAAAGTTATAATACCCTGTGTACAAGTACAGCTGGGTATAAAAAGGCAACATAAGAAGGTAAAGGCAATACAAGAGAAATCTAAAACTGAATCGTAACTGATAATCTGAAGTTCTCGAAGACAATATAAGAACTCTGAAATATAATTTTTATTTTCTTCTCAATAATATGTGATTTCATTTTGAAAACATTAATAAGTCGAATCTTCTTGTTAGGAACCCTAAGAAATCAGGTCGTTTTCTGCAAGATTTCCCTTTGAAAACATTAATAAGTCAAATCTTATTAACACATACAATTATGCGGAAATCTGTTAATAAGACAAATCTTCTTGTTAGGAACCCTAAGATCGTCTTATTAACACATACAATTATGCGGAAATATGTTTTCCCTTTGAAAACATTAATAAGTCAAATCTTCTTGTTAGGAACCCTAAGATCGTCTTATTAATACATAAAATTACGCGGAAATATGTTTTCCCTTTGAAAACATTAATAAGTCGAATCTTCTTGTTAGGAACCCTAAGAAATCAGTACGTTTTTTGCAAGATTTCTCTTTGTAAAGATTAATAAGATTTTCTCTTCAAAAATAAAAAGAACTTCTTCTTGAAGAAAATCTATAGAGATATCATATGACTTTTGTTATATTTTATTAGGCAGTGTTGGCTCTGTGAATAGAAATGCTTACATTGCGTGTAAAATAATAGAGTTTAAAACCCAAGCTCTACCCTGCTGTAGGTAGCCCCTTCCTATCTTAAGCGGCAAAAGCAAAGTGGCCAGTCATGGACAACCAATATATTTAACATCAAACAACTGGTAGGCGGGATGAATCACTATCGTTCTATACCGACGGTTCAAAAATGGACTGTGGGATAGTAGCCGTCTTCCTGATTTAGCTAGCATATACCAGGCGGAAGTGCTAAGCATAAAGAGGGTTTGTGGTTTCCTGACGGAATACTCTGTGAGAGGGCGTGACATATGCATATATTCCGACAGTCAGGCAGCGCTAATGGCGTTGAATTTCGCATCACATTCTCAAAAGCCATCAGCAGCTGCAATAAGATAGTGTAAGCGGCTGAAAAATTCTCAAATATCACGCTCGTGTTGGTCCCCGATTATAGAAATATGAAGCTCCTAACAATTTCAGATTTCTAATTCTCGAAAAATCTTCGCTAGCGTCAAGCTGCAGAAATCGCAAGACAGAAAATCGTGTTTTGCCGACTTGCTGATGAGGTCATTTAGCATAGCGGTAATAGCTTCGCAGGAAAGCCAAACTCTGACGTAGCAGCAATAAAGAGTTCCAAAGTTCGGGCTATCATTTGAAGAATACGTTTTAGCCGTCTCGGATCCAGTATTGTGGGAAGGGGGAGATCCGAAAAACCTTCGTTGGTCCGTCCCCGTGCTGGAGTAATTATGCATGTAGATTAGGGTGATTCAAAAAAAATATCGACTTGGTCTTACCCCCTAAAAAGTTAGGTATTGATGAGAAAATAAGCCTTGCAAAAAATTAGCGCTCTAACTTAACCCTTAGGGGTGGCTATTTTTTTTTTTGGCCTTTCCCATACAATTTGTATGGGGAAAAATTACATATTTTTCAAAGTGGATTTTCTTTTAACTTTTGAAACTTTTTTGGAAATAATTTTACATACTCTCAAAGTTGAAACATTGAAGCTTCCAAAATGGTAAGCCATGTACGATTATCTTAACTATTAAGATACATACACAGTAACACGTATAAAATTTGGTAAACTTTGAATGGCTGTAATTATTTTAATAGTTAAGATATTCGCACATGGCTCACCATTTTGGAAGCTTCAAAGCTTCAACTATAAGAATATGTAAAAATATTTTTAAAAAAGTTTCAAAATTGAAAGAAAAATCACTTTGAAAAAAATACCATTTTTCCCCATACAAAATATATGGGAAAGGGAAAAAAAAATAGCCACCCCTAAGGGTTAAGTTAGAGCGCTAATTTTTTGCAAGGCTTATTTTCTCGTCAATACCTAAAGTTTCAGGGGGTAAGACAGAAAAAAAAAACAAATTTTTTTTATTTGAATCACCCTAATGTAGATATATATGTTTGTAGAAAATACTATCAAAGGCGATGTGCAATTGTCTTCAGTACTGAGTCACTAAAAATGATTCCCGACAACCAATAAATAGCCACAAACAGTCCACATGTTGCTAGAATAGTAACTATGAGGCATACAGTTATGCTGGCAATTAAACAATGTGCGTTTTCCTAAGTACAAACTCATGTAGTACCTATGAATGTATGAATGTAGCAATTGTTTGCGTAAATGCGTGGGTTGGGGTGTTTTGATTAGGTTCAATTTTCTTTTGTTACAGACTCTGAGCTGATCCCTCCAGTTATCTAACGCGCCAGAAGGTAAAGGGAGATTCGTACCGCACGTATGTATGCCACTGACCAATGGCACTTGCGTATGTAGATATGTATTGATATAAATCCCTACGAAACTATGACTTACTACGATTTACAACGCCATCTGCTACTAGTTTGCTCTTCGAAGTTTTCACGCTGACGCAGCCGTTGACTGATGATTTAAAAATCTGCCCTAGAGTAGGAAACCGTCATTCTAAATGTGGGCCATTTCACAGTCGTACAAATGTAGAACATTTTTTATGCCTATTTCATGCGTTAATGTTCATATGTTTTTACTTATGTAAGTAATAATATTTTGTTACTCGTATTCATATAAAACGAGAATAATTACTAACAAATGGCATAAAGCTTTTGATTTTATGCCTTCAAATATATGTAACAACCAATGGCCGACATTTGCCTTTACAAATTGCTCTTGATGGCCCACAAAATGCACATCCATAAGTAAATAAACAAAGTGTGAAATTTATGTAAAATCTATGTGCCTACATTGTATGAAGATGTCTACTAGGGTTGGGAATAGAATTTTGAGACGAATGTGCTTAAAAATGTGAAGATATGTACTCGAATATGTTAACTTTGCTATGGTTCTAAAATGTCATCAATATAATCTGAAATATTCGAATCTCCTATGATTGATACAAACACTCCTCCGGAGAATAAAATTTCTAAGTGTAATGAGCAAAAATAGTTATAACAGTGCTTCGCTCGGCCTAGACTGCATCCGATTCCAAATCTGTCATCATCTTCCTCTAACGGAAATGAAATAGGCAGGATAGGCTTTATCTTTGCTTCTCTATAGGACTTCAAGAGTAATTCTCCAATGAGTCACTTAGACCCCTTGCGGGGGTTTTTAACTCGGGGTTCATTTCTTCAAAAACGTATGAGTTCAACTCCTCCTCGATAGTATAGTGGTTAGTATCCCCGCCTCTTATTTGACAAACAAAATTACAGTATGCATTTTAAATAAATAAGAAAAGTAAATTAAGGGATACAACATTATTAAATTAACAATACGCTAAATAAAAGAAATAAGCTAAGTATTACTAGAATACAAAAAGAAGATATATAAAGAAAAAATAAAACAAATTTATAAAAATGTAAAAATTAGAATATCATTATAATAATCTGCCACTTCTTGTTTAAACTGCAACGCACTGTGGACCAATCTTAGTTCTGGTAGAAGCGGGTTCCATAGGCAAATAGAACATACAAAAAACTGAAGTTCAGTTAAAAAGAGAGAGTCATGTGGAACATTCAAGTATTCCCATGCTATATTAGTATTTTTTTAGGAACAAGTAAAGTCCTTGCCAAAACTTCTTTTACTACATAACTTAACTTCTGCCCCAGTCCATGTGTCTCGGTGTTCGATTTCTCAGCGATCTTGCCAGAGTCTAAACTACTCTTTTCTTCATCCGTGTTCTTTTTTGCTTCACATAGTTTCCTTGTTTGCATCACCAATACATCAATGGGGACTGGTTTCGTAATCACTTGTACGGCTGAAAAGCGATGTTCGTTGTACAGATGTTATGAACTTACAGCGGTGCTTATATTTAGTGTGTCTGTCCATAGCTCCGAGCCATCAATGGGACTGATTTCGTAATCACTTGTACGGCTCAAACGCGATGTTAGTCCCCGGATCTTTGCCATTAGCCTACTTAGTTATGATCGCTGTTAACATGCCTACTCTATGTCATGCTGAATTTGTGCCCAACCTGTTAGTCGGGTGTTTGCTTTCTTTGTTAGGAGTAGCAGCTCAGTATTTTCTGCCGCCAGTCAGAGGCCACGCTGGTCAAAACTGGTTGTGCATCATGCGTGCTTCGTCGGCAATCTGGCGGTAATGACTGCAGAAATGTCTTCATGCGTACCCGACTAGGAACGTTTAATCAGATATTTCAAGGTTAAATATTTCATCGTGGCTTGCGTTCCAAAGGACACTGATGCTTCGAGACCCCTTTTAAGTTGTTAAAATAAGTCTTTGGTCTCTTACCCAGCTTCTGATCACTCGCTTTAGCCATGGCATATGTTCATTGCAGGTTTCTTTAACGCCGAGCATATTATCTTTAACACAATCTCTGGCGTTCGTTGAGTTGTGGAGGAGGTATGCATCACTGTTTAATTTCGATACATTCCGCCTCTGTGTGCTTTTGCTTGTGCCTATCTCAGTGTAATCTTCAATCAATTTTCGCTTTTGTATAATCCCATGTATAATACCGAAGATTTCATCTTGATATTCAGTCTTGTTTCACCGCAGCCTGGTCTCCAAAAGTTCTATATATTACAAAACTCCTATTCCTTTTGGGTACATCGTTGGAATTACCCACTCAATGGCTCTCTAATTCAAATTGCTTCTAATGATTACCCATTCATTTATTTCTCAAGCTGTATCCCCGATGTCATTCAATTCTTTTATAATTAGCGTTAGGAGGGCATCTGCGGTTTTACTTCTGCCCATGTCCTTTACAAGGTAACATCCTCAGTTTATTTGATTTTGCGTCATCCCTTGTCAATTTTGCTTTTGTAACAAACCAGTTTCGGCGATCCGCCATCTTCAGGGTTTGATTTTACTTCCTCCGACGTAGTGTCGCGTATTTCCGCTATAGCTTCTGGTTTATGGTCAGAATGGTAGATTTGTCTTGTGTGGCTTTCAGCTCCTCACAAGATCTTTGGACGCTTATAGCCCGACACTTTCGGTTTTCCTTTCCTGTACACCTTATCGTAACAGTTTTTAAACAAACAAAAATGTCATGGCCAGTCTTGCTCGAAAAAAAAAAATTCATGGATTATGTAGGTATGTATGTATGTATATCTGTACATGTGGTCATGTCTGTACGATTGACTTATTGACATAGTCAGGAAACGCTATTACCTAAAATAAGCGAAACTATGTATACCTACCTAGTGAAAGTGTATGAAGGTCCGTATGGAACAAGGAAATGCATTTGATAGGAAAAAAATGCACTTTATTAGAATATTGCATTTTGTATAAATGTGCCTATATTTCAGTCCATTTAGGTTATGTACCTTTCACTTCCCTCCAACGAGGGAGTCTCGTTCTGTGATCGAGTATCTCTATGAGCATAGCACGATGTAACAAAAAAAAACACATCTACCTACAAGAATTCCCTTGCCGTAGGATATTCGTAAAACGACTTCTCATTCAACCAAACATTCAACTTTGTTCCTATACATACACCCACCCACCTATAGGAGAATCTCATGGAGCATACATATTTGCCTCCTTATAGTAAATACATACCCAAAATAAGATGTTTATGAGCACCATCAAATATTTTACACATGAACAACACCCGTTTAAGCCCATTTTAGCGCTTTTGTTTTATTCTTTTACTATGTAGTATGTATATATTTTTTATTGCTTTCTTTTGCCTTTCTTTATTGCTGTAGATAGGCAAGTATTTTTTCACTTTGAGAAAACACTTCACTTCCAAACAATTTCATACAACACCGTGCCGTGTTGAAATTTTCATCTTTTTGTGTAACTCCTTCCACTTATTTCGATATTTTTCAACTTTGAAGCACTTTTTAATTGATTATTTGTGAAATTGTTTGAAAATTTTCCCTACACTAATCTTTAAAAATTTGAAACACTCTGCTATTGTCAAAGAGCTTAGATTAATTCATATATACTCTTTGCTATTGCTGCTGCCGCTGCGTTTTCCGTAGGTTGTGTTGCGTCGCTTTTCTATTCACTTCTGTTTCTGTTGGCGTTCACTCACTCACTTGCGTTCATTCATTGCTCATTTTTCAGAATGGCGTTTTTTGAGTGCGTTTTTCGAGGGAGGCATGGTTCAATAATCTATGGTTGAACTGACAGCTGTGGCTAACTGTTCTTTCATGCACAGTTAGTTTTTGATCACTCAAACTATCACCCTTTTTGTTTTCTTGTTTTTTTTTGCATAGTTTGTGGAAAAGCTACGGAATTCGTTTGCGTGTTTTAATGAGTTTTAGTTAATTTTTTTAGAAAAAAAATAGTTGTGAAAAGAAATTTAGTGAGTGCTTTGTGATAATCTCTTTAGAAAATGTGGAAAAACAAGTAAAAAGCCAGGAAAAATAAGTATATCGTTTGTGCACGTGTTTTTATGCGTTTGTTGTTTTGCCACTGCTTTTGACACAAAAATTCGGGCCAAAACGTTAATTTCGTATTCTGTTTTGGGCTGCGGTTACCACTAAAGATTTTGCCATGGAGGGAGGCACACGGAGTTGCCGCTGCAATAGAAATTTTAAATTAATATTTAAAAAAAATTCTACTGCCTGGAATTTTTTTTATCTGAAAAATCAATTTTCCAAATTAAAAAAGTTTGAGGAGAATCAGCTGATTTGTAATGCAGTATTTCCAGGCTAATTTTCCCGAGGATCATTTATATTCACTTCTATAAATTACACTGTTCTCATTCATTTGTAGAACTTCATCCAGCACATTGTGTATCAGTACAAGTGTGTAATGTTCTGCATAGACGTCAAAATTTCAAAGTGAGTTTAACACCTGATAACGTTGTAGTTAATTATTTATTATTTTCCGTTACTGTCTCACTTTTTTCCATCTTCCCATCTCTTTCTAACACTCGGTAAAAGATAGGAGTTCGCCATGTTGGTGTGTGCAGGATGCTTTCCTGTTATTCGACTCTGGCGACATTTTGATAATTGTTGTCGAAAGAACTTTTCACACTTGTCATTGATACACTATAATCCGCTTTGTCTGTGGACACCACTGGTGTTGTTTTTCTGCTTCGCTTTGTCATAATCACACTTCAAGGTTTTAAAATTTAACCTTTTTGGATGACGTCTTTATATATTCCTTTAATAATTCTTTAGCCTCCTCCTATGGGATTTCTGAACTTTGCTGTCCAGCAATTTTAGGAAATTCCGTTTCTTATGGATGTAATTTCCAGGATTGCATAGCCGAATTCGATTCGTTCGATCGCTTCAGATACTAGGAGGTGAGGTCAGGGCCTGGATTCTATAAGAGTGAGTTTTGAAATTTTCACTTTTTCATCATTTAAAATATATGGGAAAAAAGTGTACATTTGAAAACTCACAGTTAGAGAATCCAGGGCCTGAACATATAAAAGAAAAGAGGATCATTACGTTCTGTATTTTCACAAGTGCCGAAGGGAGGATCCATATTTCCTTGGCTATCCATATTTACAAATGTTCTAAAATATTCAAATGTTATAAAATATTCAAATAACAATATAAAAAGCATTTACTCGACACTCTTTGGGTAGATGTTTCGCACATGACCCAACCAGCAAAGTTTCCGAAAACGCTCCTGAAAATTAAAAAAAAAAATCTGGCAAAAACTGTATATTTTTCCGTTTTCATGCTCCATTTAAAGTAATAAAACCTCATGCTTTTTTGTGTTTTTTTACACCTTTTCTGATACGTTTTCTGATAGAATTTTGATGATTTTGGGATAACTTTCTGATGTTTTTGGTATCACTGTTTTTATCAGTATAGTTTCCGGACCGTTTTCGGACACGAAAAAATATGAAAAGGAACCAACAGAAAATCAGCCCAGGAGTATAGTTTCCCGACCGTTTTCGGATACGAAAAAATGTAAAAAAAAACATACCAAGAGAAAATCCAGCACAGCAGTATAGTTTCCGGGCCTTTTTCGGACGATCAGTAAAACGTACGTTGCTCTGCCGGGGAATTACATGTCCTCAGTGAACTCCAACTTATCAGTTTCACAGTTGTGGTCTTCCAAACCGACTTCATAGCCTTGCTTTCCCCATATAGACATGTATCTTCCCTGCAAACCAGATACCGTCTAGCAATCAAGTTAAATATATAAAAATATAATTAAATAGGTTACCAAACCAGTTACCAAAACGGTTAGCGCTAAAAGGACAATGTTAACCAAATTTTTCCAAATGAAATGCATGAAATTAGATTATAAAGTATCTACAAAATTTAATACTTCCTATAGATAACCCGTCTCCACGGCAAACATGAAAACATCTTTAGGAGCACTGCGACGACAACAAACATTATTAGACATGGTCCAAAGTCGAATCGAGAGGCATTCAAATAGCCGATAAGCTTCGCCGGTGTTTATAGGACATGAAGATTAGGCAAGTTCAAATTCTGTAACAAAAACAGGATAGCTTTAATCTTCGTGGAATCGTCAGGCAAACTTTTAGATACCTTTTTTTATATTATTGTGCAGCTACCAGCATGTTTGAATCTTTGCGTTCAGCGAACCGGAGTTGTTTCCTTTTTTGTCGTGGATGCGCCTCAGCTACAAGAAAATACAAGTCTGCAGATGTTTCTGTGGCCAGACCATCTGGCAAGGGACTAGCGCTGCTGGCATACGCATCTCCTGGATAAATAGGAATAAATTTTAAAAATAAATTTAATAAAAAATTTTAGTTAAACAAAAATTCTCTTATCTTTTTTCTTTAGAAAAAAAATTGAAATGGAAAATAATTTATGACAAAATGTGACAAATAATTTTTAATTTCTGACAGCAGTTGTCAACATTAGGGATATTTCTCGGTACCTCATGCTGTTTCATTCGCACCCATAATATCAGGCATAGTAAAAAATAATGCTGATTTCGTTTCATCGAAAAAAAATGTACACTTTCACGTTGAACATGTTTACACCCGTGCACAGAACACTGTAAAAGTGTGATAAAAGTGTACCCGTTCTACATGAACCTGCTATCGATAAAACGAACAAAAAACACTGCCCAATTTGCTACGCTATGTGCATGAAAAATTAGGTTTCGTTTATCACCCATATTTAATTGTTATTGCAAAATCCAATTTATTCCACCAAATTTATCTAGTGTGCACCTCAGGTGTGAGTATCAGATGAGCTCACACTTATGAAACAGATAATTTATGCGCTAGTGTGCTTAAGCAATGTCCGACAGGGTAGAATCTTTGTTGATGAGCAGTAATAAACTTTTGTTATCGACAACATTTGCAACAATATCGATAACAATTTTGACAGAAGCTCAGTGAACACAGCCAGTTGAAAAATTCTTTTTATTTTGTGCACGTCTATTTGTTAAATTACCGATGGTTTATAAAAAATAGGAATAAAAATAGTTAATTGAAGTGCTTACATATATTCCAAGCAACAAAGAACATCAGCAAAGTGTGTGAAAGAAAACAAAAAGTGCAACTTATTTCTAACCCCAATCAATTGAGCAAACACGCGAATTCCAATGGTGAAGCGTAGTCGTTTCTATTGTTAAACGAGGCTGAGGAGGAGGCTGCGCTGCTGTGGCCACAAAATTCTTGCCCCGTATTTAATTTGTTAGTGTAAATTGTAAAGTTTTGTTAGCGCTAACGGTAACCTCGAATGAGTCGAAAATTCAATAAACCCCGCGCGCGGAGTGGCAAGAAAAGTGTGCGATAATAACGTGTTGGAATAACAAAGAAGGGGAGGAGGGAGTGGAGTTAGTTACAGGTGGGCGCAGTTGAGGATTTTGTGTGGGTATTGTAGTGCCAATCAAATTTAACAAAATGGATGTAGCTGTTGTGATCGATACACAAATTGCTGAATATCTGGAGGATCGCAAGTGTGCGCTGGAAGAAATGAAACAATCCATACAAGCAGTGGGTGCGAACTTCCAAAGAGTGCAGGTAAGCGACAATAGCTTTTTAGTAAGTTTTTAGAGTATTTATAAAATACACATAAATACACTTTTTATTTCTTCCTAGTTCGATAAATTGGATTTTGGCGAAACGAACATGCTAGAAACATTCTACAATGCAGATGTGGCCATAATTGATTTGAGCATACTTGCGCAACAACGGTCACTCTCATATCATCTGGGTGTACGTGAAAGTTTTGGCATGAAAGAAAATATTATCGTCTACAATGATGTGCAATCCAAGCAGACATTATGCCTCAAGGTGGGTGTATTGGGTTGTTACTACCTGTCGTTGTTTGGAATCTCAGCATAATTAACAGCATGAAATTGCAAAAGCATTTTGCCATTTAATTAGCATAGTAATTTCACACTTCAAACACGATCTGATAATGAGTTGGCGCAGTGTTGTTGGGTTCTTTTTTTATTTCGCCGATATAAGGCGCTGGTGATAAGATAAATATGTACTTTTTTCCGTTGACATCGGACTGGTGTTTAATTGCTGTAGCCAACACAGCTGCTGAATTTGTTGAAAATCAAACGGCACTGTTTAATTAAACTTTAGATTTCTTTGCTTACAGTCAATTAATATTCTCAAAGTTTTATAGGTATCGGCCTGTTTTCGAAATATTGGTCGGTATAGTAATAATATTATTGGTCGCCCGAAGTGGCAAATAACCTTTAACCGCCTAGTGGATTTTGGCCGTCCAACATGTTACGCCAGTCGGTTCTTTGTTGAGCCAATTGGCGACACCTCGTATTTTCAGATCTGCCTCCACTTGGTCCTGCCAGTGAGTGGTCTCCCTCTTCCGCTTCTTCCACTGGCGGGAAGTGGCAAACCCAAGTAGATAGTCTAATGAAACATACTATCGATAAGCAAAATTAGTCCAAATCGCTTCATCCGTTCCTGAGATATTGGCCAACATACGAAGGTATATGTATATAACATGCCGTTAGGTGGCAACTCTCCACGAAAAAATCTCTGGTATATGGCCAAACCGCCCGAAGTCTTAGAATGGAGCAAACTATCTATATGAGTCAAATCGCTTCAGCCGTTCCTGAGAAAGTAGTTTATGTACAAAAGATATATTTCCAAATGGCTGGTGTCATGATTCATCCACATGATTTGAATCATGGGCTGGTGCGACATCTCTATAAAAAAGTCATCTTCAAATATTCTGAGATTCGACATTTTTTAGTTAATCAAATTCTAAAATAAATTTCTGAAAAAAATCGTGAAATTACTCATTAAATTAAATTGTGAAAAAATAGGGGGAAAGTTTGGAGGACATTCAGCCGTTGATTTGTATGTTGTTGAGGAGGTTCGTGTAACCGCAAACCCACTGAGTAGATATTTAAAAACGTAATGAAACCATTACTCCCTTTTTTTAAGATATACCCCATTGACAATAATTTAACAACAAATTCTATTTAAACAAAAGTACCTTTGGCCTCCACCTTCTTATATTAGCATCTTTAGAAAATTGCATATATTTTTAACGTCAATCTAATTTAAAAATTTCTTTGATGAATTTTATTGCAGTTTGAAGATTTCTTCGAATAAATAATCAATTTCCGGTCAGTCGCTGCAATAAAAAGCGCGCGCATTCCATGGTGTTAATTGTTATACAATAGCATTGCCTCACTTACCCCACTGACCTAGCAGTACGCCTACACTGTTGAGCCTAGCCAATCAGTTCGTTTACTAAACAAAAGCCATAAAAATAAGAACAATAAAAACAAAAGCAAGTGTGCACGTAAAACAATAAAATATTATATTATATGTATGTGTTTACTTCGGCCAGACGTAGATATGTTAGTGGTATATGTGTAATATGCATGTTAGGGTGTCCGTTTTTTGCAAGTCTATTTTTTCCGTGTACAGTTTTGTATTTACATATTTGACTTTTGTGCGAGCACAAAAATTTAAAAAGCTTTATTGTTTCTCAGGAACTTAAATTTTTTGGTCCAGGTAGTTAGCCTCAAGTTTGGAATATTTTCCGGAAAGTCTCAGGAGTGCTTCGGAATTGTTTAAGGGATCATTTGGGGACCTTTCTTTCCGGGATCTTAAAATTTTCAAATTTGTATTTCCTGCTGCTTAAATTTTTAGAATGGAAAAATTTCTAAATGATCCATAAAATTATTGGTAACATGATCTTATGTTTTCCGTCAACTGCACGAAAGCAACTGTCAAACTTTTTTTTTCGTTTGTGTTACGAAACTCTCAAATACACACTCAAATATTACTGTACGATTCTGAACGTATATCGCGATACCAATAATATGGACAATGCGACCCCTGATTTTGATTAATCGATTAATATCTTGCAATTGTATTGTGTTTGTTATCCGTGATAATTTGTCCAATGGTCATTTTATTTCGATCATTCAAATAAATAAAGCCGACTAAATCTGGCTTACAATCAAAATCATGAATAAATTTAATAAAAGTCTTGGAACTACCATTACTATCTATATCTAGTGGGGTTCCTATCTAAGCTCAACCGTATGGACATTTTTATTTTATTCGACTCGAGAAAAACTTTCGAGTTCGAAACCGGAACTGTATATGATTTCGCCGAATTTCTTGTTAAACCAATGTCGTGAATAATAAAAAAAAACATCATACCAAATAGATCCCGAAACAGTCGGGTAGTACCGCAAGGGAGTACCGAAACGTACCTGGTTCATATCCGGTCATGGACTGCCCTTCGGGGAGTATTTTTGTCGTTGACAACAACAACAACACCAACAACAACAATAAAAAAGTATGTGGGGAAAATACCATACACTCTAATGTTCACACATATGTATGTGTGAATGCAATCTTTATTATCATTATTTTATTTAGTAAGTGTTTTTGCTTCTTTTTTTAATTTTAGCTTTTTTCTGTTTTTCCCCTTGTTTTTGTTCATATACAGATTAGTTTGAACTAATACCCACATTAAAATCTAGACGCCTTCACTCCTACATTATCCAGTATAAACTTTTGTGTTTTTTTTTGTTTTTGTTGTATACGTTGTTGCTCGCATTATTGTGGTAATTGTGATTTTGTTATTGAAATGTTTTTGTTGCTACTGTTTGTGCTGTTATTAACCAATATCTGCTGTATGTGTGCTCGTTCCAAGTCGTCCAATTGTTTATTTTGCTTGCATTTTGTTTTGTTACTTCCAACGCTTTTGTTTACTTTACAGGTTACTTTTAGTTTACTGATGCGGTTTTATTTGTTTTACCCAGTGTTTGGTTTAACTGAATTGGGGGAACTTTTTTATTTAGTTAAACTTTTTTCTCCATTATTTTTTGCTTCGATTGTTTGAATCCAGTTTAGTGTTAAGGGTGTGACAGTTGTAGAACCAGACCTGTTAAATAATGATTAAAAAAATTAGTCATTATTAATTACATGGTTAGGTAATCAGAAATGCTTTTAATCATTAATTGCCAGTAGCTACACAATATTAATGATTAATTTTAATTAATTAAAAAAAATGTATTAATTAATGATTAAAAAAACTTGAATTGCATGATTAAAATAATAAATTTTTTAATTATTTTTAATGCATTTTAATTACATCTTTAAAATGATTAACGTAATTAAATGAATTTTTTTGATTAAATTTTATATATGAATTTCCTGTTTGTTTTTGTATTAAATAAAACATTAACAAAGAAAAGAGTACATTATGTACTACGCTGTATAAATGTGAACTGGACCAATCTAGTAATATTAAGGAAGTATGTACATATAAATACATACATATTTTCATACTTAAAAAAAGCGTAAAGAATCTGAGGAAACACTAAGATATTTCAAGGATGCAGTTTGGAGCCTATTCAATAAAGGAATGATACATCTCTTATTGTTTCCTAATTTAGCTAGTACATGGTAGGTAGGTAGGAGGCAGTGGCAGACTAGCATACCAGACCCCAGTATTTCACTGTTTCAGGTTCCTCCTGTTGTTGTTGTTGTTGTAGCGAGGTGTAGCCCTGCCTAAATGTCAGACAGGGTCACCTCGAGTGTATTGCTCTTGGCCGGGTCGATATAAGAAAACGGCCCGGGTCGTTTCGGCACGATGGGTACAGCACAAGTACTGGTACCATTCTCGTAGAACCGGCAATACAAGAAACTAGCCGTGTAGGCTATGTAGGTCATTTAGCGTTACCCAGGGTGCACCAACTGGGAGGCGACCTACTTTTACACCCCTAAGGTTCCTCCTCGTCTCTGTAGCTTTTGCAGAAGTCATTAAAGGGAATACCCAACCTTTTTACATGTCTACCTAAGCCTATATTCCCTGTGAGAAGTCCCATAAGTATAAGAGCTCCTCCATTTCGAGTTTGAGTATTTCCTAGTGAACAGGGCCAGCTCTGTTTTGGCCGGTTAACACCTATACCTTTTCCCAGTCCACTTTTCGACTAACCTAAGGTTTCTTTGCATAATGTTACAGCGCGTTTGTAGATATTTTCCCCAAGGAGGTCCGCGTACCCTATTACTTTAGACCCCCCTACACCCCAGGGTGCGGCGCGCTTCTATTGAAAACCTTGTTGTTGTTGTTGTTGTTGTTGTTGTTGTTGGTGTTGTTGTTGTTAACAATGCATTGCCCTGTCTAGAGTGTATGATCATTCCGAACATCTTCATCCAGCTCTTCTAAGGAGAGTCCAAGGAAACGTGCAGTTTCAACAGGGTTTGTCCAGAGGGACAGAGAGGTTAGAAGAATGGGTTGAGATGAACAATTGAAGAGATGTAGAGTATCATGGGGGGTCCTACCACATGCAGGGCATGTGTTTGAGATTGTATCATTCAGTCTGGATAAGTAGGAGTTTACCCTCACACTGTATCCAGACCTATGTATAGTCACAGGGTTCCCTATGTACAGTCACTTCTCAGAGCAGAAAACCCAGGACATCGCCATGGCCGGGGTTTTACCTCGGCCAAGGACTGTCACTTTCAAAGCAACCCTGTTTAGTATGTTTTGTCCCATTCCGAAACTATTGAAAACCTTGGTCACCGACGCCCCGGCTAGATCGAGTGCACAATGCCGTCAGGGCTGTCGTAATCGCTTCCGCCGTGACGTTATTGAAGCCCCCTTCAATGTTCATAAAGGCTATTGGTAATTCCTTGGTAGATAAGGATTTTTCGATATGCTTAACCATATCATGTAGCGCTATTTTTATAGATCTACTTTTCATATATGCATGCTGCGATGGTGCGATTTTGCTCTCTACCTTATCCCTAACGTAGGTCTTAGTTAGCCTCTCCAGTACCTCAAGTTGGAAGGACGGCAGACTAAGACACCTAAAATCCTTTGGGCCAACATGAGACGTTCTACCAGCCTTAGGTCTAAAAATTCCCCTGAAATTTCTCCAAGGGTTTAGAATGTAATTAAGAGTAAGGACCCGCTTATATAGCTAGCAACCAAGGGATGCTCAATTCCATTGATTGCTACGGGCGATATCCGATCTAGACCCGGTGCTTGAAACGCTTGAATGACCCGATGGCCCATTCAATTCTTTTATTAAATAGGTACTGCAATAGGTCTTGTGCCCAAATTCGGTTGATTCCTAAGACAGCTTTCCGCTTCTGGAAAGTGGGTCCTAAGGAGAAATTGAGGCGTTTCATCCCAGTATTTATCCATGACCCATCAGGCTTTATCGTCATCGCGGTGTGCTATGAGGTGATTTAGCTAGTACGTACATAAGCTCAAACTTGATTACCAAATTTTCTTTTTTAAAAGTATTTACAAAAAGCAAAAACATTTGGCAGTTTCCTGTAAGAATTCTATTCTGCCTTGAATAAAAAAATATGTAAGTGCATTTATTAAATACTTACATTTAAAGTTTATACTGTTACTGCTTTAATTTAAATTAATCAAATAATTGGAATATTTAAATAATTGAAAATAATCATATAATAAAATTTAATTATTTAATTGTTCAATTAATAGTAATCATTTAATTAATTTTAATGCTTTAATAAATTTTAATTGTTTGATTATTTTTAATTACTTGATTGTTTTTAATTAGAAATAATGGGCAATTTTTAGATTATTTTTGATTATTTTTTTTATTTATTTTAATTAATTAATTAATACTTTCTGATTAAGGCTTCCAGGTTTTAGGAAATCACCTATCATGTACCATCCACTAAGGCTGGTTTATATTATGTGAATTTTCTGTAAAATTCTAAGTACCATTTTCGAAATTTAGTAGATATTTTTGTGTTTAGGGGTATTCTGTCCCCATTGTTGTGAACATTTGGAAATTGGCTGACGAGGGCGCAAAATTGCGTAAAATAAAATTTACCTTGAAACGATTAACAATATGCCCGGAAATGATTTCGAAATGATCGGAAACAATCCTAGAAAAGTCCCGAAACTATTCCGAAAAAATTGGGAAATTTTTGAAATTACTCCGAAAACAATCCTAAAATGTTCCGAAAACTAAAAAATAAATACCAAAAGGATCCCGAAGTGATCAAAAAATCATCCCGAAAAAGCCGCAAAAGGATTCCGAAAACATTCAAAAATGTTCCAGAAATGGATCCGATAAAAAACCAAAAATAGTTACACCAACAATTCCAAAATGATTGAGTATGATGCCACAGAAGTCCTAAAATTATTTCGAAAAAGGCCACAAAAAATTCCAGAATTTGTTTTGAAAAAGTCCAGTAATTTTCCTGAAAACAACCTCGAAAAATTTACGAAAGAATCCCGGAAAAAGTCCCGAAATCCACTCGGAAATTTCCCCAAAAAGTTCTCCACAAGTTCCCGAATAAAACGGAGAAGTCCCCGGGTTCACATTTCGGTCGGTTTAAGAGAGTTTGGGAATGCGGCAATTGATTTTTTAGGAAATTTTCGAAATGGGCGTGGTACCGCCCACGTTTTACTAAGTCAGTTGTACACTATTTATTTGTTATAAGTCGAAAAGCGGTTTAAGATATCAAAGCATCGTAGAAAACTGTTATTATAAGGAGTATTGCGACCCTTTTATAGTGGAGCATTGCACAATATCCTCTAAAGCCGAACCAAATTGATTTGTCGTATTTAAATTTGCTGTTAACACCAGCGAAATCAGTCGAAGGTCACACCCACTTTTTAATGTAGTTCTGAAAAAGTAGGCGTGGTTCTTCCCCTTTTTCAGTATAAAAAATCGCTTATTTACTAAGGCGAATACTCACAACTTAAGGACCATATTTTCCAGAAAATTTCTTCCTTATTTACATATATATTTTCTTTTTAAACTATTTTCAGCTTTCCTGTGCCAATTACCAGTTTTTATCTTATAAGCTCAATGAAGATACATCTACCTGCTATTTAACAAATTTTAACAAAGAACTGCCAGCAGATACAAAAATGCCAACACTACTCGCACGACTCAAGCGTGTACTACAGGATGTGGAAATTCAATCAAAGTATGTAGCCTTTTTCTTTAATCTAACTAAATACAGTATTATTAACTCCTCTTTATTGCAGGGCTCATATGCGTGAAAAGTTTCTATCTGATTTACGGTCAGCCCGCGAAACTTACGGTGCCAATGCATCAAAATTACAAAAAATTCTGCACGAAATGCGCAAACGTTTGGATGATGCGCATGTGCTTTCCGGCGAGGTTGTGCACAGTTTTATGTGTTCACTGCGCGATGTACAAGATTACGATGCAATGGTGCGTTTGGTTAGCGATCTGCGTAATATACCCAATACAAGAAAATATGTTGAAACTGGAAATATGAGCTTTTTATATGCTTTCGCATTGAATCGACGCAATCGCAAAGGTGATCGTGAGAAAGCACTAGCCTCCTCGCTACAAGCGCTGGAGAAGAAAGAAAATGAATTTCCTGATATGTTGTGTTTGTGCGGACGTATCTACAAAGATATATTTGTGGAATCGGATTATGAGGATAAGGATAGCCTAAAGAATGCAATCAAATGGTATCGTCAAAGTTTTGAGGTGCAACCAAATGAGTATGCGGGTATTAATTTAGCTACGCTGCTTGTCATTGATGGCAAGCAGTTTAGTAATACCGAAGAGTTGCAAAATATTGGCATAACATTAAATAATTTAATTGGTAAAAAGGGTAGCTTGTCATCACTCACCGAATATTGGGATGTTGCAACTTTCTTTGAGATATCAGTGCTCGCCGAAGATTATGCCAAAGCGATACAAGCCGCAGAGTGTATGTTTAAATTGAAACCACCTAATTGGTATTTGAAGTCGACAATTGGTAATATTTTGCTAATACATCGTTTTCGCAAGAAGCCGGAAGATCACATTTACTCCGTGGAAGAACAAATATTTCAATTTTGGATGGACTTTTTTATGGTAGCCACTAATACGGAGGAGTTGAATAGTGTGCGCATGCCAATACTTGTGAGTATGCCGCAATTTTTACTTGCTGCATTTTTATAATCATGCTTCCTTCCTTCTTAGATTCTGGAACCACAAAAAATTTACATGCCCAGCTATGTCAACATAAATATGGATGCTGATGAAAAATCTATACAAATCATTAATATTTGTTTGGCGCATTCAAAGAATGGCTGCAAAAAAGTGCATGATTTTGTATTCACCGCTTCACAAATCAAATCTGTGAGCTTGTACAAGCGAGATGATCGTTGCGCTTACTTGTATGTACATCACAATTCAGATGATTTCCAAATTTATTTTCCTTCAACGGAGTGCCGTCAAAAATTCTATGAGCTGATATTGGAAATGGCATCAGATCAGGAGGTTTTCGTGAATTTGAATGTAGATGAAATGCGCCAAATTGAGGTAAAGTATTTTGTGTAAATTTGGCTTGCACTTACTAATTTTAATTTTTTTTTTTAAATTTTTAGTACGAATATGATTATGATGATCAAAATCGTAAAATTATTCTCGGCAAAGGTACGTATGGAACGGTATATGCGGCGCGTGACAAGCAAACTCAAGTGCGTATTGCTATAAAAGAGGTGCCAGAGCGAAATTCACAAGACGTACAACCATTGCATGAAGAAATCAAATTGCATTCACAACTGCGGCATCGTAATATTGTACAGGTTGGTAATCTAAGGCATAGCAATCTCCGAATAATCAGTGCTAGAGTTGGCAGGACCTACAGTTTTTTACCAACTCCGAACGACACCTGCAAAGCAAATGAGTTTTTACTGAGAAGAAATACACCTGGACAGTTTGTTAAACTACTGCTAGGGCAACCCCGTTTGGAAAATTGTCCTTGGCTAAAACAAAAAATATGATACAAAACATTTTAAAGATTACCTCTCTATGAGTTGCGTCAAAAAGCAGAAGCATGTTTGTCCTTAAACAGAGACATGGGTCTATGGGTTTTGAAACTTTAGTCATACCGATGAGGCCCTATGATCCAATAGGAGTCAAGGAAGAAGATGATGATGATGAGTCAGCTATTGGAAAATCGAGCGCAAGATTCCCCCTCTTTTTGAGAAATTTGTAATAAACTTGACCAGGGCGCCACCTGGCGGAATTTATATGTTCGCAAATTTCATTGTCATCGTATCTTGAACTATATGCTATGTCGCCAAAAAAACCTGGGGAGGTGTTCAAATTTATAAAAAAAAAAAAAAACTTATGGCGGCGATATACCAACAGGTTATCATAAGCTCTAACGAGGTTTTAGGCCGAGCTTCTCTGATATGCTACTTGTGGTGTGTTGCTTTTGAGTTTTCCTACAAGTTGGCGGGACCTATAGTTTTTTGCGAACTCCGAACGGCACTTGCACAGCAAATGAATTTTTTGCTAAGAAGCTTCTCATGGCAGAAATACACCCGGAGGGTTTGCCAAACTACTGCCGAGGGGCGACCCCGTTTAGAAAAATTCTTTTTCTAAATAATTTTTAATGTTACTTTTGCCGGGCATCGAACCGCCACGACTTGGTGTAGGAGGCCGAACACTTAACCGCTACACCACGGCGGCCGCCAAGTTTATAAAGAGCCTCCAAATACAGCAATAAGCTGTAATAGGGGTGTAAAAGTAGGTCGCCTCCCAGTTGGTGCACCCTGGGTAACGCTAAATGACCTACATAGCCTGCACGGCTAGTTTCTTGTATTGCCGGTTCTACGAGAACGGTACCAGTACTTGTGCTGTACCCATCGTGCCGAAACGACCCGGGCCGTTTTTCTTATATCGACCCGGCCAAGAGCAATACACTCGAGGTGACCCTGTCTGACATTTAGGCAGGGCTACACCTCGTTACAACAACAACAACAACAGAAATAAGCTGATAGGTCACACAATAGATCGTACTAATGGTCGCGGTGTAATAAAACCTTATAATAATAATAATAATGTCGCCAGGAATTTAGTCAAAATTCGGTCGCATGATTCCCAATTCGAAGCAGCTTGATACAAGTGCCACCTAGCGTAATTGTTTTGATCAAATATTACGTTGTCACCGGGTTATAAAAAAGTGTCAAGTTTCAAGACTCCAGCTTACCGGGAAGCTACTCAAAAATCGATCGCCATGTTGTTGTTGTTGTTGTAACGAGGTGTAGTCCTGCCCAACGCGTATTTTTCCTTAACCTAAATTGTCATCAATATCTTCTAACGGGAGTCCAAGAAAACTGGCAGTTTCAATAGGGTTGGACCAAAGAGAGATGAGTGTTAGAAGAGTGGGCTCAGAAGAGCAAGAAAATAAGTGATTGGTATTGTGGGCGGACGAGCCGCATGCCGGACATACATTCGGCACATCAGGGTTCAGTCTAGATATGTAAGAGTTTAACCTGCTACAATATCCAGAGCGTAATTAAGCCAGAGTGACCCTTGTCTCTCGAGGAAGATGACGCTCCTCTTCAGAAATGTCAGGTGTTGCAGCATGTAAGACATTGTTAGCGGACAGAGCGCAGAGTAATGGCCAACATTCCCCCCGTTTGTTACAGATTCTTAGACAGTTTCAATTATCTCGATCAGCTTCTTTTTTAATCTAATTTTTTTCTCATATATTTCAACAGTATTTGGGCTCTGCCTCAGAGGATGGATTTTTCAAAATCTTTATGGAGCAAGTACCTGGTGGATCACTCTCGGATTTACTCGAAAAGAAATGGGGTCCGCTCAAAGACAACGAATCCACCATGGCATTCTACTCAAAACAAATTCTCGAAGGTCTCAAATATTTGCATGAACAAAAAATTGTGCATCGAGATATAAAAGGTGACAATGTATTGGTGAACACCTACAGTGGTGTAGTGAAAATATCCGATTTTGGTACATCAAAACGTTTAGCCGGCATTAATCCCATGACAGAAACATTTACCGGCACACTACAATACATGGCACCCGAAGTAATCGATCAAGGATTTCGTGGTTATGGTCCTGCTGCCGATATATGGTCATTCGGTTGTACAAATGTCGAAATGGCTACAGGCAAACCACCATTCATTGAATTGGGTTGCGCACAAGCCGCGATGTTTAAGGTGGGCTACTACAAAAAACATCCCAACATACCTGAAGAACTTTCGAATATGGCGAAAAATTTCATTTTGCGCTGTTTTGCCATAAGCGTTACAGATCGTCCGACAGCAGCGCAATTGTTAGATGATCCCTTCCTAAATGAGTGAGTACTAACTAATGCATGATATATGAATTGTGCAAGTAAAATTTAACTAAATTAGTCGTTTATCTTCAATCAGCAAACATCGTAAATTACGTTTAAATCCGCCATCTACATCAGAATTTGGGCGTAGCATATCAGTACCTGCCGATCGCTTAATAAATAAGTCACCATTACCTATTCTTATGAGTTCAATTAGTGCTGGCACATGTAATACGCCGACAACACCAGAACTAGAGTAAGTTTGTTATATAGGAAACCGGTTTATATGCATAATCGTGCGCCTAAAAATATGTACTTTTTTATATTTATTTATTTTACTTTAATTTATTTTATTTAAGTTTACATTAACTATTTTGTTTTAATTCATTTTATATTACTTATTATAATGCATAATTTTAGGCGTTTCTTTTTGCATATAATCCGTAATAGTTATATTACAAATCTGAGAGCTATTTTAATATATTCTCTCTAACTTTTTTTTTTTGTTTTTATAGATTAACACACTCGTCTTCCGTCGATATCGATGATCGTCGCAACTCATCCGGTTTTCTTCTGTCTCCCGAAATCGAGGCTTCCACACCCTCATTACGCACAAATACAACAAGTGAAACCAGTGAAACTGATGGCTTTTATCGCTTGAAAAAGGATTCACAACGTCGCACAACTTTATCAAAAGTATTGAAAATGGATGAAGATAAAATATGTAATGTATGGCTGGAACGCATACAAACAGATCATAATATAAGCGTGCTCATAACTGTTAAAGAGTTACAAACACTTATACGTGGACTGCGCGAATATATTGTTAATGAAAAAGAGAAGCATTTAGAAGCTACTTTAATGGGACTGAAGCAATCATTGAATGACGATGTCGCCGTCGATCATTTACATTTAGCATTGTATGCTTTTCAAGATGCTGTCGTTGCAGTATTGCGTTCACATTTCATCAAACCGCATTGGATGTTCGCTTTAGATAATTTAGTGAAAAGTGCTGTACAAGCAGCGGTAACGATTTTATCACCAGGTAAATTCCAAATGCAAAATATATTAAAATTAAATAAATCTCACACTCGTTTACAGAGCTTGGCGCCAATTTAGCTGGTAAAGAATTATCTTGCAATGATGACGAAAGCGTACATAATCCACAACATACCTCAACCGATAGTCAGGAGAAAATAATCCCAGTCCACGCTATATCCACCACAGTAATTGAAGATGACGATGCCAATTTTGCGCCCAGTGAATGTGTTCGCATTTTACGTGATATGAAAGATAATGATAAACAATTTCATCGTCAACATTTGCAACAGCAAAAGCAACAGCTGAAAGCATTACAAAACATTAGCAAAGAGTTGGCGCATATTTATTCAGGAAGAAGAAAATCGAGGTGAGTTTTATTGAGTTGAATTTAATGATGGATGTGTTTGTGAATTTGTAACAAGCTTCAAACTCGAGAACGGCTTAACCGATTTAAATGATTCTTTTAGGATTTTTCTATAATACCTGGACCATTGACAGCAAAAAAATGTTGACACCCTTAAAAAAAATAAACAAGTTTAAAAACTTGAGAACGGCTCACTGCAAAAAAAAGTTCAGGGTTGTCACATGTTTAAAATTTTTTAGCTAATAAAAATTACTTAAAATTAATGAAACATCACAATAATAGAAACGGTTGATTGAAGCTGACCCTTGATTCTTTAACTGTGAGTTTTGAAGTGTACACTTTTTCCCAATATATTTTAAATGGTGAAAAAGTGAACATTTCAGAACTCACTGTTAGAGAATCCAGGCCCTGGTCGTATGAAACATTTTGTATAAGGCTGCCACCTTTCTTGATCCGATTGATTGTTGTTGTTGTTGTAACGAGGTGTAGTCCTGCCCAACGCGTATTTTTCCTTAACCTAATTGTCATCAATATCTTCTAACGGGAGTCCTAGGAAACTAGCAGTTTCAATAGGGTTGGACCAAAGGGAGATGGGTGTTAGAAGAGTGGACTCCGTAGAGCAACTGAATAGGTGGTTGGTATTATAGGAGAACGAGCCGCATGTCGGACATTCATTCGGCACATCAGGGTTCAGCCTGGATATGTAGGAGTTTAATCTGCTACAATATCCAGAGCGTAATTGAGCCAGAGTGACCCTTGTCTCTCGAGGAAGGTGACGCTCCTCTACAGAAATGCTAACACCACGCATTTTCTCTTTATTTGATGTTGTCATATTTAAATTCATTTTTCGTATTTTTCTTTCCAATGCTACAAATCATTTCTTATTCTTTTAGACGTCCATTCATGACGCTCTACCGCCGTCCCAATCGCATCTCAGCACAGAAACCGCACAATTTTAATCGCTCTCTGAACAAACGTATTAACGAAATCGATGAGCAATTGGCACAATGGCTTACAAATCATGACATTGATGAGTTTTCACAGACAATTATACTTAACGAAGGTTTCACTTATGAAGATTTTATGTTCAATATGGAGAAATTAGATCTGATGCGTTTGGAATTAAGGTAAGTACGATCGAATTCTTGTATGCACCTACTTCATCCCAACTAAAATTTTTTAAATCATTTTCAGATTGGGCGTGGAAGTACGTCTGTGGAAATTAATCACCCAAACACGCGCAAGCATGGATACAGTTGATGGCGATGCTGAAAGTTCTTATAATCATCAACAAACCAAAAGTACTGATACAAATACGGGTGCCTTAAAACGTAGTAAAACTACTGACTCAAGCTATATTAGTAGTCAATTTGACAGTAGAAGCGATAATTATAGAAAAAGAACGTTAAATGTAAATAGAATGAATAATAATACAAGAAGCGTTGACAATGCTAATGCTAATCAAAGGCTAACTGAAAGTGAATATGACTCTTGCAGTGAATAAAAGAAAAAAAAATGAAGTTAGTATTAGTTGGCATTTGCATGCTGTCATTGTTGTTGTTCTCAAATTATTGTTCAATTAAATTAATACAAATATACATTACATACATACATACATACATAAATACATTAAGTGCATTAGGCAAAGCTCTACTAATCATTGTAAATCGCATAAAATGCTAAAGGCAAGGCAAAGCAAAAATATATTTTCTAATGTTATAAAGTTAAAAATTTAAATTAAGCAAAAAAATTGAAAAAATTAAAAAAAAAGTGTTAACAATTATTAAAAAATTGAAATTTAAAAAAACTGTGTTTTTATATTTTTGTTAAGTGGCAACATTTTTCTTTACAGAAGGAAGTTAATTAATTAACATTACAGCACATGTCGCACTAGCCATTTGGAAATATGTAAATATTTTGTACATGGGTGTTGCCACTTCGGATGATTTACAGGGCTGCCACCTATATTATTTTTTTTTAATAAAGATCAAGATATGCTAATATCAGTATCAAACTAAAGGTATTTTCGTTCGTGTATGAACGAATATATTTACAGGCAGGATTGCCACCTAACGACGTTTTATCTAGAGGACAGGTGAAGCAATTTAAATCTGGCATATGGATGTTGTTGCTGTTGTTGTTGTTAACAGCAAAAACACTACCCGAAGGTTTTTGGGAGTGATGCCGAAATTGATAAGACTTTCTAGTTGGGGTTTTTCCTCTTTGGGCCGCTTACGGGGTTGCCACCTATCGATTTTTTTTTTAATATTGAGTGAGGTATGAAATATCGGTATCAAATGAAAGGTATTTTCTGAAGGGTTGCTACTTAAGGCCATTGGATTAATTCCTTCGAGTATCGACCACTATCTTGGGAACCTATTGACCGTTTTAAACTAAATTTGTTATGTAGATAGTGTGCTTCATAATAGGATTTTCTACTGGGTGTTGCCACTTGAGGCGGTTTACTACAAGGCTTATTTGATTTTTTTTTTGGAAAGCTTATACAGTTGGTAAGTAAGATTATGCGACCTTTAATGAATTTAGAAAATTTGAAAAACAACACCCATCATTTTTATATCAACCTTTTTCAAGTTCGTTTGCTGCATTTTATTTTTTTGTTACATTTTCTAAGTCTTTGATGACGTTGCACTTTATTGTTATTATATGTGTATATACGTATGTAAAGAACTATACTCATATACAATTTCGAACTTTCCAATAAAAAAACACAAATTGATTTTCTTTGTTTAGTCGAAAGCGTTTCGCGTCTCTGTTGCTGCAAGCTGTTCCCATTGTTGTTGTTGTTGTTGTTGTTGTTGTTATTATTGTTGTTGCTAATGTTGTGTTCGCTGTTGTTATTTTCTTCCAAGTCTTCTTGTTGTTGTGATTTTTTTTACATTTCTTATCACTGAGCACAAACAACAATTTATGCCTTGGACTCAGATTCGTTGGTTGTGGCCTGCGATTGAGCATCGCTAGATTTGCCATCATCAACCTTGCCGAACACACAGCATGGGCATTTCTCTTTCAATGCAATACGGTATTTAGGATGGCTAGTTGTTAGAGAGAAAAGAGATAGAGAGAGAGGGAGTGTATGTATAATTAATAGGAGCTGTTGTCTCAAGCTCAAAATACTTCACAAATATTTACCTGATACCGTAGACGATGGGATTGTAACAGGCCGCCGATTTGGCAAAGCAAGCTCCCCAGATGGTGTTGAGTGGAGTTAATCCCTCGAACTTGAATAGACCCATGCAATTGATCACCAAATATGGTGTCCACGCCATGAACCACAATGAGATGGTAACCAGCGCCACCTTGGCCAATTTGCCCTCGGCGCTCTTCTCAGCATCCTCAGATGAGCGTAGAGATTTGACATTCATTTTCTTGGCCTGTTCGCGCATAGCATTCTCGTGAGCTGACACAGCCTGGAATGGAGTAGTAGAAAATCTAGTTAGTAGATATACCGGCTGGCTAGAGGTAGGTATTGGTATTGGTCCCACTTACAGCAATAATGTACCAATAGGAAAAGCAGATTAGGAACAATGGCACATAGTACACGAAAATGGAATAGAAGATTAGGTAAGATCTTGGATTCCAATCGCGTTCCAAATAGTCGATACCGCATGAGGTCAGGTTACCTTCAGGCACATATCTAAAATAGAGGAAAAATTAGTTCACATGCGTATATATTTTTTTTTTGCATCAATTTAAATCTTAACCCATTAATGGTCGAAGTTATACATTCAACTCGAGAAAAAGGGGTGTACCAAATTTGGCACAGTGGCCATAAATACGTTAATTCACTGAAATTATATTGGTATTGGTGCCAATACTTATTTTTTTTAACCTCAAAACTAGGTGTTCCCAAAATGGTACAGCGAACATAAATGGGTTAAGAAAATTAGGTTAGCCCGAGCTTCATGACTCATGAGAGACCTAACCGTAGAATTGCTAGCACAGATGAAATTTCTGAACAGGATATTTAAGGAAAACTTTTACCGGTCTGGGCTTATATAAGGCCAAAGCTCCACAGATATTCGTGGGGTACATTTTGCCTCTGTTGCTCGTGGCGCTCCAGGTGAAAAGTTTAGACAAAGGAGCTTACCTACTCTGTGTGAATATTGCTAAGGGCCACCCTTAGTATCTTTGAATCAAAGAGATTCGTTATTAGATGCCGGATCTCGATTATCTACTTACTTGCCCTGGAGGCGGCTCAGTTTCAAGCGATTGTCTACTGGGATATCGCGGCTTACAACACCTTAGTTGCCTCGCTTTGTAAATGAAGGTCGGCCTCATAAGGAGACATCCCGTAAGATTAATGCGGATTTCGTCAGTAACAATGTCACGTTTCGCGAGGTGTGCAAGCCACAAAATATCGGGAAATTTATATTTGCGTCGTTTGCGTAAGGAACTATCGAGCCCCCTTCTAAAGTGAAAGGGAGCCCCGAGATCCATTTCCTAAACAAAAGCGGGAATAGGGCATTGTCCTTGGCATCCCAGGTATATTGATCATTCGTTTCTGAAGGTATGTCAACTAAAACGACTCTCCATTCTGCTGTAAGACTTATAGATGCGTGTTAAATAATGTCCTTACAGCGGCCATCGAAAGAAGCTTTTCAAGTTTGGAAGCCGAACCACCTCTGGTAGCATTTTTCAACAGTTTTCTATATGGCAAAGTTTTCAAAGCAGAGTGGGGTGGTGCGGGGGCTCAGAGGGTGTTTCCGCAGGAGGGTGTTCTTTCTCCCATTCTTTACGTCATAGTCGTTAACGACTTGCTCTATGACGTCGAACGCAGAGGCTGTCAAGGGGTGGCTTATGCCAATGTTCTGGTAATCCTGGTGGAGGATTGCAGATGCATCTGTACTGAGTAGTTTAGGGAATGCGATCGCTGGATTTGAAGTTCCCTCATTTCGGACTCTCTCCAAGGGTAGTGTACTGGTTGGGAAGAATGGTGGTGGAACCTCTCCTGTTTGATAAAGAACTAATTCGGGAAGATGGTCTGTTCAACCTGTTATGGATGGGTGAAATCTGGACGGAAAAGTTGGGGTTGGGAGGTTTTGGTATTTTTTGTCAGGAGCTCGGGGTTAGGGGAGAATTTTGGCTACCCGACAATTGCATCACGCGTAGATTACCGCCATTAAGGATGCGGTGGATAGGATGCTGTCTACCGCAGTCACTTGAAAATTAACATTAACTCGGGCAGTCAAGCGGCAATTAAGGCGCTTATAGAGGTAACTGTTTGCCATAAACAAAAACTAAACAGGGTTATACTGTTTGGCATTGCTCATGGTTGCGTCTAACTATTTCGAGATCAAATATATCTGGATGCCAGCCCTGTTTTACCAGCCGCCTGATTTTCGTGTTATTTAAGAAATGTTACATCTGATCACGTCCTCTGACGCCGGTGGGGAAATTCTGTCGAATTTCTGGCATTCTACCAGCGAATCCAGGAGGAATCGACGATTTGGTAGAACTTGCAATTCCGTACAGTGCTCCTAGGATAATAAGTCGGCTTCTCTAATCCGAGATGGTAAACTCGACTGGGGGATTCAATGAGATAAGTGTGGATACTCTCGGAAACCCTCCCAATCAGCCCAACTTGATGTAGGTACGCTGTGGAGATGAAGTTGGCCCTTCTAGGTCAAGGTCGTGAAGTCGTCTAGGCGATTTATTGAGACGAGTATCGGGTAGATTATCCGATGATAGGGTGAGCATAGGTCGCCAGTATATTTTTTCCGCTTTGGATATGTCCGTCGAACAGTGACAGGGCTTTAGTGTTGTGGGATGGGATATTTCTTGGGATGTGTTCTATTTTCATTTGTGGACTCTTGTCTTAGATGAACTGGGTATGAAGATGACTTACTACACTGTATCAAATGTATGCACAGGCAGCGACATATCGGGGACTTAGCCGTTATCCCGAAATATGAAAAGAGCCCAAGCTCCTGTGCTTTGCAGGGAATTCGACGGACAGCTCTACCTACCGGAAGGTGTCTAGGCTTACGAGAATTTATTTATAAAGAAAGAAAATAAGCAATCAAACTCACCTGCTCCAGCCGAAAATGGGCGCCAATGTCCAAATGCTGCCCATACACCAGATGAAAGCAATTTTCATTAGCGCCAATTTAATAGTCATTGGTCGTCCGGCAACACCCTTGACAATGACCTGATAACGATCCAGCGAGATCATGCACATCGACCAAATCGAACTGCAACCGAATGCTGAACCGAATGCGGCATATAAATCGCACATAGCCGGTCCCAATACCCATGTTTCGTAATATAAATTAATACCCATCATTGGCGTATTTGTGATCATTATACCAAAATCGGATATCGCCAAATTGATGACCAGTAGGTTAGCAGGTGTGCGCAACGATTTCGTCGTCGAGAAAATATAAATCACCACGCCATTTCCACACCATGAAATCAAACCGATAACGACCATGTACAACGTGAGGAGTTTCGCCCACATGGGATCCATAGCTGGGAATTGATTCCAGTAGGGATGGACTAAGTGCGCCATATCCGGCGTTACCTGAGAAAGGATGAAGATATGTTAACTTTTTTTTTTTAAATAACGTCCAAGTTTTAATAAAATAAAAACGGCTTTGTTTTGTCCACCCCAGATATGCAGAACTTTATTTTTTGTATCATAGGATGATAACCATTTAGAAACATGTACATATAATATGACCAGAAGCTTGTGGCTAACCTCACACTATAGAGATCTGCTTGTCGCCAGACCTCTTTTGTTTGTAGCGACAAAAACAATCTCGAAGGTTTGGGGGTTTGTTGTCGATAGCGACAATCCTTCGCAGGATAAAGACCCGGTACGCGCATTGCGGTACTTGAACGACTTCCGCGGAAGTGATTTAGTATGGCCAGTTGAACCTTCTAGGTCATCTAACCACTCCTTCTGTGAGGAAGAAGAAGGTTGATATGGCCAGTGGAACCTTCTAGGTCATCTCAACCCTCCTTCTGTAAGGAAGAAGAAGTGTGGTTTAGAAATATCCCGACTTTTCGAGTCGAGCGACCTTAATAGGGATAAGATTTACAGTCCACTTCATTTAGGAGTGATTTATACATACACTCCGGGTAGCAACATCGGTTGGATGGAAAATTGCTCATTAAGTGAGAGTTCACAAGCCTAGGGCTGCCCTTGTCCTGGGAAGGACTTAGTTTTATTTCAAAATGTGGCTTTCCGAGTATCAGGGAGGATACCCGAACAATTTGATCAGGCTTTCAATGCAGTAAAAGGGGTAGGAAGCTAATTTATTAAGTAGGTATTCAGTTTCTCACTTACCTTATCTGTGACGGATCCATTGGTCAGGGCAGCAAAGTGCGGCCCTAGAGTGTGTAGGCTGTTTTCAAAATGTAACGAGAGCATAAAATGATAGAAGAGAGAGAGAAAAATATAAAAGTTATTAATTACGAATTTATTTAGATGTAAAGTCTCAGCAGTCTTTAATTGGAACTAAATTTTTTAAAGGGGTTTGAACGTCCAACAAACCTTGCCCATCCCTACTTCTTCGAGCTCTCGGGCCAGCAACTATTATGTTGTTGTTAAGACAAAAATAATCCCCGAAGGTTTAGGGGAGTGATGTCGAAATTGACATCCCTCCATCCGTAAGGAAGGAGAGGATCCATCGAGTTAGCACGTCATTCTCTATGTGCATATTAGTCGCCTCTTACGACCGGTATACCTACCTCGCGCATATTCTAAGCTCCTAACCCGTAGGGGCAGAGCCGGGTGGGTAAGTGGATTATGAACCTGGCAAGTAGCCATATCGTTTATCCAATATAGTTACCGAGCATCATTGCACCCAGATGATTATTGTCTCTGGGACTTATCAAGGGGCCGATCACGGAGCCCTTAATTAGCGAAGCCCATAATAAATGGAAGTGTTTGCAGTCTACTCTTCTGAGGGTGAATAGAAGAGACCTTTTTGGGTATTGGACTAATGAGACGCAAGCTATAGCCAATTTGAAATTATCATCTTTTTAACTGCTCAGCAGAGCAGACCTTCCTAAGAGCAAGCTCACTATGCTCCAAACCCAACGAAAAGTAATTGGCGCCCACTATTCTGTGATACAGTCACCCTGTATGGTACAAAAGATGCCGTTTTTTTATGTTTGCACCTAAGACTTATGTACTTTTACTTTTCTCAAAATCCGTTAAGCTGTCTGTATAAGTAAATAAGAGTACACTGGCGCACAGAAGGAGCTTGGGTGGTATTTTTTGTTCAAAAGTCCCCACCTAAACAGCAAGTGAGAAACAATTAGAAAAAATTTAATTTGTTACAGAAACCAAGAAAAAGTAAGTGTGACGTCATTATGACGCCAAATCTACTATTTCAGAGAAGATGATCGGTCGAAAAGTGTTACAGAAACGTGCTGCAGCTTTAAGCTCCTTTTGGTTATTTTTCGGTAGAAGTGGATAGACCCCCCTCAATTTTTTTCTGCGTGCACCACTGAAAGAAATGAAAATAAGAATAATTGAACGCTTTCGCTGTTCTTGCTCTTGGACTTGCAAGCGCACGCATTCCGTGTTTGGTCAAAAGGTAAAAAAAAGTGTAGGTAACCCAGCTCCACTTGAAGCCCCTCTAGATTTTGGTTGACCGTTCCTTATACTTCCAACTCGAATTTCCTTTGAAGACATTTTGTTTGGTAAGAAAAAGGCTTGCCGTGTGACCTCTGACTTTGATTACTTATATTAGATCCTTGACCCATCCTAGTTGTTATTGTCCTGGCTTAAGTTGGTGTTAAATAACAATGTATGGCGAATCTAGCTTTGATGCGGATGGTGGTCCATTCCGTTCGTCCATTCTTCGGTGTAATCCTTGGCGTCGTCTGCTTCCGATCACAAATCAAGTACCATAGCCACTGTAGCAGACATGGCAAGGCCTGAGAGATTTTTGCGCATTTCCCGCCCATCGCAGTTTTTGTTGGTTGTTAGGTTAAACTCTTACTTATCCTAACTAAATAACACTATATCGGACACATGTTCTGCATGTGGTATCTCCTCTCATGACACTTTAGATCTCTTTAACTGTTCAATTGAACCTACTCTTCTAACCCCTCTCTAACTCTCTGGTTCAGCCCTTTTGAAACTGCACGTTTCCTTGGACTCCCGTGAGAAGAGCTTGATGAAGATCTTCGGAATGATCATGCACTCTAGGCTGGCAAGGCATTGTTAACAACAACAACAACAACAACAATATCAACAACAAGTAAGATTAATCTTTGAAGTTTGGTCTGATTTATCTGTCTATGGTTATGTTAGAGATAAGGAAGATTGTTTCATGATTTAAGGCCGGCCCACATATTGAGGAAGCCCTTTGCCGGAGAGCAAAAAGTTTCAAATTTTTACGGTTCAGGACTTTGATATTCGGGATCAAGAGTTAGTTGCTTTTCCAGTCACCCTGTAAATACTACTTTCTTATGTGCAAATGCACCTTTGTCTGATGTATTTTTTCTTTTTTCAAAATCCGTTAAGCTGTATTGAGTTACTTTCTAAGAAGGTATATAAGAGCGGCAAAAAGGTAAATACATATATATGCCGTCTTCATTCTTAGACTTTCTGCGAGGATGCCACTTTATTTGATTCTAACCAAAATTGGTAATTTTTGATTAGGTACGTTTGATCCTTCCCGAAATTTTTTGCTCTAATATTTTTGTGAAGTTTTCGAAGCTTTAATTAGGCATTTTAAATAATCATTTACCATACAAAAAGAAATGTATGGCCCGATATACCTTCAGGTATATGTGGTGTGCTGCTTTAATTTGTTTCCTACATTTTATGCTGACTCCGAACCGCAAGGCAGAAGAATTTTCGCTAGGGTGCAGAATTACAGTCTGAGAGACCTTATCCAGCTTAGAAAACCCCTTTTCAGTCCTTCCATAAAATTGCACTAGATGACAGTTCGTTTTTTTAAAGGCGATTAATACTTTTCTCATCGCCATGATTTATCTAACTTGTACGAGAGCTACAAAAAAGGAGCTTTTGATAAGTTTAGTAATGATCCCCGGCCTCGAGCTGACTTCGTTTTTCTATGGTATTTTCAGTATACTCGTGACTTAGGTGGAGTACGTTGCAACTCTGACTACTTTCTCCAAAATAAACGAGGTGAGCTCACGGCTGTCCGGCTAGTTTCTGAACATGCTGGTACCCGTACCACAAATCTTTCGAGCACATTTTTCTAAAATACTTTCTCGACACTCTCCATTATTCTGAGCCGTCGAATTTGCCTTAGCTCGTCGAGAGAGAAATTTATTTCCCCGTGTCTACTCAGTCCATAGTAGCACTTGTTGGCAAGGTTGAATATTTCGACGGACGATATTTTTGGTGTTAACTCTGGCTTACAGTTAGATGAAGTCCCTCACACTTTCTCAAAATTGTATCGGCAAGACAAATTGCGACTGCAAGACACAGGTGGCCGCTTCCTTCTTTGATGACTGCAAATATTTTTGAAGTTTTTTTGCTCTTCAGCACAAAGTCTTTACTAGAGTTGTAGTGCAAGGTGGCAACTTTCAAGGTATAAACTAAGAGTGGGTGGGGTGCGAGCGATGGGGAGATGACTTCATCACTATACGCACGACTGATTCTCAGCACATGGTGGCATCAATTACACTCACACTACAAACACTCTTAGGAAAAGCTCCCCACCTCTGTTTCAAGCGCAACTGAACAAAATCGTACCAGCGAAATTGATAACAATTTTCTGAGATTTTTAGATTGAGTTTTGGTACTTTTTCTGGATAATTTTGGACTTTTGAAAAAAATTGTAATATGGCAACCGTCATTTTAATGCACGCATTTTTTTCAACTTGAGCATAAGGAAAAGCCTACCCATAAGCATTTCTTGGCAAAGACAATGGTGGCATACTTTCTTACGCATTCGACGATTTCCGCTTCGTTTCATTTCATTCACTTTTAGTCATGTAGGTGGAATGTAAATTTTCTTTGAAGTTTTTCAAGCTTATTTCTAATGTTATTGATTGCGGTGGAGCTCCTCCATATCAAAGGTAAAAAGGGACTGACGAAATGTATCCGCCATTTTGTCAAAAGATCAAAAATTTTGAAGAAGTTGAGGACTGGTGGGACACAGGAGGCTAACCCAAAGATCTATAGTTAGAATAAGTTGAAAGATCTCTGACGAAGATTTGTCCTTTATGCACACAGCTTATAGATCACAGTCTGAAATCCCAACAATCATAGTGAGATTACGGGAAAACTTGCACTCAATCACAATTCAAGAAGTTGTCTCGCACTTAAGATCCATAATATAGAATTCCAAATATTTTGAGATAAGATCCTTTGCGTCGATTTGTCAACATGCACACAATAAAAAAAATTTCTCCATATAGAGATTGATATTAAATATGATCAATAACTTCACACTCCATACCTCTCCATATTGTATTTGTTGTTAGTTTATGTGCTACCGTGCAAAAAAGATTTTTATTTTTATTTAATTTACGTTCAAAAAAGATGCAAATTAAAGATTAAATCTCATTTCTTTCTTGATAACGTTTTGTTTTTTTTTTTTAGTTTTTTGTTATTATTTTTGTTTTTTGGGATAATTCCCGGAATGGACTGTTCGCGGCGATCTGTCGTTAGAACCTGCAGGCAAGCTGTATGCTTCTACTGATTTTATATGTTCACCAGACCTTCACTCAAGACAAACTAGCCAAAACGTGGGCAAATTGGCGAATGGGCAAATTAAATTATGAGCTCAGTTGGGCACAGAGAGCGTGTGTAAATGGTTGTAAGAGTGCGTGGAAGAAGAAGAAAAAATAAAAACTAATTGTCAACTAAGTGCATTTAAAAAATATATATTTTTAAAAATACCATAAACCATAAGCTTAACTAAAACATATTTACTTACATAGGTATAATAGTGCTAATGATGGTTAAATTTGTATGAACTTCATTATGAACGTTTTCATTCAAATTTGTATTTTTACCAGTGCTCCAAAATAATAAGAAATTATAACGGGTTTTCAGTGAGAAAAATATTTATTTTCAACCAGTGGCGGTTTCAGGACTTTTAATTTCGAGGACATTTTTCATTCACAGTTTCTCAAAACGGGCTTTTTATGTACATACATTTGTTGGTATGATCAATGCCGAGAGGGAGCCCCAGTGGGGCCACTCTGACATACTTGGTTTAAGGGCTCACCGAGGTTTTTTGCGTAGCGTCTGTTCACCATGAGGTGCGGCTGCAAGCGGGCGTCTGTCTTGAAGCAAGCGGCTCGCTATATAAATGTGTAAATATTTTCCAAAAACCCCGAAACGGGTTGTGCGCTGGGTTTGGGACCCGCCACGTAAAAAACTTAATTCCAATGAAAACAAAATCAAAGCCTCGGATGAGAACCCCCTTTAATGTTGACGACCCGGCAAAACGAATAAGGCATAATGATTTGGATATTAGGGCATGTACCGGGAATGTCCGGACCCTTTTCAAGGGACGGTGCCGCTGCCCGACTGGTTGATGTCCTCGTAGGCGCAAAGGCCGACATCACCGCCCTGCAGGAAATGCGATGGACGGGGCAAGGAAAGACGACCATCGGTCCTTGTGACGTATACTACAGTGGCCAGACACGCGGCAAAGCGCGTGGTGTAGGATTCGTGGTGGGAAAGAGACTTCGCCGCCAAGTATTAGCGTTCACTCCTGTGGACGAGCGTCTCGCTGCGATTCGCATCAAGGCGAGGTTTTTCAACATAACATTTATCTGCGCCTATGCGCCGACTGAGGAGACGGACGACGCAGAGAAGGACTCCTTCTACGATAAACTTGAACAGACTTATGATCGCTGCCCCCAGCATGATATCAAAATCGTGCTCGGCGACTTTAATGCCAAGGTGGGCAAGGAAGGAGTCTTTGGTCCTACAGTTGGAAAATTCAGTCTCCACGATATAACATCCCCCAACGGCACTAGGTTGATTGACTTCGCCGCTTCCCGCAATATGGTCATAAGTAGTACCAGGTTCCAGCATAAGCGAATACACCAAGCCACCTGGCTGTCCCCTGATCAAAGAACTAGAAACCAGATTGATCATGTCTTGATTGACGGCAGACATAGCTCCACCGTTCTGGACGTGCGTACACTGCGTGGTCCCAATATTGACTCTGACCATTATCTTGTCGCAGCCAAGATACGCACACGCCTCTGTGCAACGAAGAAAGTGCGCACAGTAACGGAAGGAAAGTTTGACGTCGAGAAGTTGCGCGTGACACAGACAGCTGATAATTTCTCCACTCGACTCTCACACCTGCTAGCAGAGGGCAATCCCCGACCTAACGATGTAACCGAGCAATGGAAGCATATCTCTCACTCATTGCGTACCGTCGCTGAGGCCACTATAGGGTTCCAGCGAGCCCGCAAGAACAACTGGTACGATGAGGAATGCAAAACTGCCTCGAGAAAAAAGGACGCTGCCTACAAGGAGACGTTGCGAACGGGCGCAACCCGCAGTGTATGGCCTTTTCAGAAAAAAGAAAAGTGAGGCCGAAAGGCGTGAGTGTGAGGAGCTTGAGATGCTGGCTGACAGGAATGATGCCCGAAAATTCTATGAAAAGATCCGGCGGATGACGGAAGGTTTTAAGACCGGGGCAAGCTCCTGTAAGGACAATAATGGCGACCTGGTAACCGACGTACAAAGTGTACTTAAATGGAGGGAGCACTTCTCCTCAGTGCTAAATTGCGAGGGAGATGTCGAACCCGATACCCCAATCCCTGACGATGGAAAAGTCGTCCCACCACCTGACTATGATGAAGTGAGGATAGCGATATCCCGGCTCAAAAACAACAAAGCGCCTGGAAAAGACGGACTACCCGCCGAGCTGTTCAAACACGGAGGCGAAGAGCTGGTAAAAAGCATGCATCAGCTCTTATGCAGAATATGGTCAGACGAATGCATGCCTCCGGATTGGAATTTAAGTGTGCTTTGCCCAATCCACAAGAAAGGCGATCCCGCTAACCGCACCAACTACCGCGGAATTAGTCTTCTTAATATTGCATATAAGGTTCTTTCTAGCGTGTTGTGTGAAAGACTGAAGCCCATCGTAGACAAACTGATTGGACCTTATCAGTGTGGCTTTAGACCTGGTAAGTCTACCATCGACCAGATTTTCACGATACGCCAAATCCTGGAGAAGACCCATGATAAAAGAATCGACACACACCATCTCTTTGTCGATTTCAAAGCCGCTTTTGACAGCGCAAAAAGGAGTTGCCTGTATGCTGCCATGTCTGAATTTGACTTCCCTGCAAAGCTTATACGGCTTTGCCAAATGACGTTGAGCAATACCAACAGCTCCGTCAGAATCGGGAAGGACCTCTCTGAGCCATTTGAAACCAAACGAGGCTTCAGACAGGGCGACTCCCTTTCGTGCGATTTCTTCAATCTGATGCTGGAGAAGATAAGTCGAGCAAGAGCGTGCAATTGCTGGCGTATGCCGATGATATTGATATCATTGGCCTTAACAACCGCGCCGTAAGCGCTGCCTTCTCTGGACTGGATAAGGAAGCGAAAAAAGTGGGTCTTGCCGTGAACGAGGACAAGACGAAGTATTTGCTGTCATCAAAGAAAGAATCGGCGCACCTGCGCCTTGGCAGCCATGTCACTGTTGATAGTTACAAATTTGAAACTGTGAGGGACTTCGTCTATTTGGGAACCAGTATTAACTCCGAAAATAATATCAGTCTAGAAATCCAGCGGAGAATCACTCTTGCCAACAAGTGCTACTTTGGACTGAGTAGGCAATTGAGAAGTAAAGTCCTCTCTCGAAGAACAAAGATCACGCTCTATAAGTCTCTCATCATACCTGTCCTGATGTATGGCTCAGATTCATGGACAATGTCAAGAGAAGATGAGATGGCCCTTGGAGTATTTGAGAGAAAAGTTCTCCGGAAGATTTATGGTCCTTCCCGTGATGCCAACGGCGAGTATAGAAGGAAATTTAACGATGAGCTGTACGAGCTCTACGCAGATCTGACCATAGTCCAGAGAATTAAAGCCCAAAGACTCCGCTGGCTGGGCCATGTTATGCGAATGGACAAAGAAGCTCCAGCACAGAAGGTTTTCCTATCGTCGCCTGAATTCGGCAGCAGAGGAAGGGGGAGGCCTCGACTGAGATGGAAACAACAGGTGGAGGATGACTTGAACTCCCTTGGGGTTTCCAATTGGCGTCCGTTATCGCTAAAAAGGAATGACTGGCGTGCTTTGATACGAAACGGCCAAAATCGCTTAGGCGGTTAAGCGCCAATAAATGATGATGATTTTGGATGTTACATGAAACAAACTTTGAATGAAATTTTGCAATTTTGACAATTCTGTGTAAATTTCTTGATTTTTTTTATGAAAAAAAAAATTTAAGGAGAAGACTCTAATACTTTTTGTGAAACTTTTACTATATTTTCTGTGTAATTTTTACTGAATTTTTCGCGTAATTTGTTCTGTTTTCCTTTTTTGTTTAAGTTTTACTGTATTTTTTTCTTTATTCTTACTATATTTTTTGTGCAATTTTACCTACATTTTTTGTGTAATACATGCACAGAGCCAACAATGCCTAATAAAATAGAACAAAAGTCATAAGATATCTCTATAGATTTTCTTCAAGAAGATGTGCTTCTTATTATTGTAGAGAGCGTCTTTTTAATTTTATTATGAAGATTTTCTTTTTAATATTTTAAATGAAAAATAAAATGATATTGCCCTCACTGAGAATCGAACTTACAATTTTCGGAATGATAAACCCAGCTGTTAACCATCAGGCCATATTTATTTTATCTAAAACCAATTTTCTTGAAAACTGGTCTAGATTGAATTTGAAACCAAATTTGGTTTGGTCATATATGTAGTCAAAAAAAATTTTAAAATTTAGGTTCAAATTTTTAACTGTGAATTTACTATATCTTTATGAAATTTCTACTTTATTTTTTTGTGTAAATTTACAATATTTTTTGTGTAAATTTTACTATCTTTTTTTTTTTAATTTTTACTATATTTTTTGTTTTCAAATATAAGTTTTTTAGGGGCTTTTGTGTGCCGATCTGTCATAAAAAAAGAAAGAAAGAGAAAAGCTCTCTCGACATAGAATATATTTTTTCAATCTAGATGGCGCTGGAGTCACTATATTTGACGGATTTTGATTTATGGAGCTGGAGTCGAGATATTAAAAAAAACGTTTTATGGTCTGTTTTTGAGAACTCCAGTTTGAAAGAAAGCCAAAGTCGTGGGCATTGTTAGTTAATATTAACCGTTATTTTGGAAAAATGTGTGAAACTCCTAGGAACAGTTACTTTTTGATATTTTGTATTCTTTATACAAATATGGTTTCTTTTTATTCGCTCTAAGGGCCTCATTATGTATGACGAACGATAGCTCGTCTGCTAACAATATCGGCTACCCATCGCATTTTCTTTCATTTTTGCTTTTTATGTCAAAGAAAAGTCGAATATATTAAAAAAAATCTATGGAGCGAACAAAAAATATAGATAATGCGATGGCTAGAAGATTTTGTGATCAGACGAGTCGTACGACTGAGCTATTGTTCGCACTACAAAATGAGGCCCTAATTTCCTACTTCTGGATAAAGATGCGAAGAAAATATGTTCTGGTATGAACGAAGACAAGAGGAGTTCTTTACTCTAATTTCCATTTTAACGAGGGACTTCGTCTATTTGAGTATCGGCGTTCACATCGAAATACATATGTCAGACGAGTAATTCAACGCAAAATCACTTTTTACAACAAGTTCTACTTTGGACTGAGATTACTTGTTACTTGTTATTATTACACCATTTTTAGTTTATTGCACTGACAAAAAAATCTACAAGAAACGGCCTGTCATTTTTCGCCCAACAGTGGGTAATATCAATTTTGAAAGTGACCCCCTATCATTCTTCGAATATACTATCATATTGACATGAATTACTGTAAATTTGAAAGTTTTCAAAAATCACATGTTTTTACTGCCAATTTTACGGTAAATACGTAATACTTACAGTATTTCCATAATCGCTTTGAGAGTGGTTTTGATATGTTACTTTCAATGTGCACTTTCAACCTTTTTATTAAAGTGTGGGAGTTATTTCGGAGCTCTGGTTTTTACTCTGCTCATTATGCTCACATTACATCTTCTCATTTGTATACCCAGTTGTAATAGTACATACGGTATTATTACCAGTAGACTTAAGTTCAATTACTCTTGGCAAATGTATTTTTGGTGCCGAAATAATTGAACGAATGATGAATCACATGGAGGTTTCTTTAAACAAACGGTATTAGGTTATACTTGCTGACATTTTCGAGGTCACTAAATCATTTAAAGTAAACGACTTATTTAAAAAAAAATCGCGACTTAGTGAATATTTTGATATCTTTACGAAAATTTGACGTGAGTATTCTGGACTTTCAGACTTACACGCTTATTTTCAAGATTGTAGGTTTTCCACAACACCCTGTGCACCGCAATCAGAGTTTAAGCCTGAATTTAACCTACTAAATAATATACAAACCGAGTTAGCCGCTTTACCAAAAAACCTTGTTTGTCTGTTCTTATTAGGCTACGCTCACACTGCAACCAAATTTTCCATCCGACATCATCAGAGAAATTCGAGCGCGTTCTATTTTATCGAGCGACCAAAGTTTGTTTACATTCGGGTGAAATCGAATGAAATCGGGTAACTCATTTAAAAGACAAGATGCAATTTTTTGCAACCGTACAAAAGCATTGACCATACCTCTGAAATGTAGGTTGAAAAAACTACACCAGCCCGAATAAATGAGTAGTGTAGAAATAACTCAAAATTCCTTTTCTAAAATATTTTGAAATTAAACATTTTAGTAGGTTAAAAAAAGTTAAAAATTTGTGTTACGTACATACTTACTTTAAAAAACATACGCTCACAACTGATTCACAACTGGAAAAAGTTGTGTTATAAATGTAACAACACCGCCCCAGTTTATTATAGGTCTGTTCCTTGAAAAATTTGCAAAGAACTGTCAGCAATAAAGAGCTTTTAAAAAATCTCTCAAAATCTCAAATTTGTTAAGTTTTCATCGAACAGGATTCAGTAAGAACTTGCACACAAAATAGCTGTTACGTTTCTGTTTGGCTACCAATTTGCTTGATTGTGCTTGTAAAGTTTCTCCACATCTGGGTATATAATATTTGCTTTCACCTGTACATGAACTTCTTACCATATTCTAACTAACAAGACAACCAAACATATTGCCCCATATGCACTCTACACTTATGGATAAATATGTAAACATAAACTTAAAGCACTATTGTTTGTGTAAAATCTTTTAACGGTCGTCGATGCCAATGTCAATACAAAACATTTCAATGGCTTCACAAAAATGTTTCAAGTTTAGTTAACACATAAAAAATTATATACAATATTAAATATTAAATAATTCATTATCATTGGTTTACCTGTATGTGTAAATGTTCTTTTTTGCGTCAACTGAGATCGATTTTTTTAAGCTTCACTTTTATGCACTAGCTAGCGATCAGTATTGCGTTGTTTGCGGTACGACGCTGCGTATGAGTGACGTATGTATTTGCAGAGATTTCCCATATGTAGGCGAAAGCAATGTGGTGACCGATATGCGACAATCGACCTAAGTCGACCCTCAGGTCACTGCATAACTAACCTCAAAAGAGGTTAAATTCTTTTTATTAACAAATTTATTAACTTGACGTCGATTCAGCCTTTCGCTATACTGACTTCGTTGCAATTGGCGGTTTGCGGTTCATTGTGGATTGCCCAGAGCGCACTTAAGATCCAATGTGAAGAATGGGCTCAGGTATATTGACATCCTCGCTTCATTATAGTCAGTGGTGGTCGTTTAAGTACTCGTCACACTAGTCCTGATAAATGGATCGAAATGGTGGAAGGTGTTTGGAAAAGTTTGGATGGTTCATTGGGTATTCGAGAGAAAAGTGATTTATGGTCCCACCCATTCACCGTTAGAATGTCGAAGGAATTTAACGAATTTCTGTGGGTAGATCATGTTAAAGCAGTAGTTACCAAAGTGGTCTAGGTTGAGGGGTTAAATTATGGTTTATAAAGAGCTCCAGCCCTGTAAAAATCGTTGAATCGTGTGTTCTAATTTTGTAATATTGGACTACTCCAATAGTAATGCGTTGCAATGCCTCAGCGGACCACCTTCAGCTTATTGAAAACCGACCATTGCTCGTTCTTTATCAACCAAAACCACGATACGGTCGCTGTTGAACTGAGTTGTCATGGTTTATTTCAGAAATATTTGAAAGAGCAAAGTTTTTTGTTTATTTTGCCGATTTATGGAAAGTACTCTTCCGTAGATAATCCAAGGAGTAGCAAGTTAGGAGCACTTTGCAAGGTATTCTGGCAGTGGTCTTTCCTTGGAGTACCAGAAACCAAGTGAAGGTTGGGGTAGGTGGTGCAGTCTTAGGATATCGCCATCTTGATTGGAGCACAATTTTTATATGGATAAGTATTACATTTGGAGTACTCTGATACTCCAATTGGAGCACTTTTTAGTTATTGAACTGGGTACTCTCGATTTTTGCAGGAAGTGTGATATGATGGAGATCTGATTAGAGTGCGTTCATTAAAACCAAGGAATGAAACCGATTAAAATAACGCTGGGTTTCGGCTTTGGCTTAAAAAATGAATCGGGTTTGATCGGTTACGGTTCAGTCCTTGATCAAAGCCAGCCATATTTGGAAAATGGCGTATGATAAAAGAAAAACCCGAGAGCCTTCGTGTTAAACGATTGGAAATGTTTGTGTTATAGACCCCTAATGCGAGTGTCGATTTGCAATTTTGAATGCTTTTTTTAATATTTTCTATTTTTTTAAAATAATTTATTGTTTTTCCATTTTATTTGCCCTTTGCAAATCAATCGACACGCTATAGACTAAAAAATAGCTGTATGAAGATGATCGATTGTCGCTCACTAAGCGATCAGGGCGACACTCTCAATTGCTCGATGATCGCCAATCGCTTAATAGTCGATTATCTATTGCGATCGACCCTCACAATAGGGGTGATAGACGCCGTGTTCGACAGAAGAGGAAGGGATGACTTGGTGTTTTAAATTTTTAATTTTTCAAGATCGTAAAAATTAAAGTTAGCGATTACATTTTTCGACTAAAATTTTTTTGTATTACACCTACTTCCGATATATTGACTGCTGAGTAAAAGATCATCCGAATTCGAATTTTTTTTCAAAAACGCACACGGCTCAAAAAAATGAGTCCAAATTATAAACCCGTCTAAAGTTTAAGCTATTCTTAAAATTTTTTTTTTTTAATATTTTAAACCTTCTACCAACAAAGATTTTAAATATTTTTTGGTTTCAATTTAAGATCTAAATGAAAAAGCAGTCTAAAATTTTGTTTTTGTTTTTTTGAAAGTTATTGTGTTTTGCCCACAAAAACTTCATGTGCGGCATAGCTCAGCGGTAGAGCAGTCGGCTGTGACTCTTGAGCGCTTCCGTTCGAATCCCGTCAAGTGGCACATTTTTTAAATTTTATTTTATTTTTAAAACTTTTCGATTTAAAATTAAAACCTTTTCGGTCTACAATTTTTCTTTTGTTTTCATTTATTTTTGAAAGCTTATTTAAGATTGAAATTTTCCCACAGCATTTATGTATGCGATGTAGCTCAGGGGTAGAGCAGACGGGCATGATGATGGTTCGAATCCCAGCCAACAGACAAAACAAAAATGTTTCTTTAAAAAATTGTTGAAATATTTCTGTTTTAAAATTCTTGAAAACTGGTCTAGATTTAATTTAAAACCAAATTTGATTTGGCCATATATGTAGCCCAAAAAAAGTTTATAATTTAAGCGGGCTACTCACCTGCCCAGAAATGTCAAACTCCATATAAAAAAACGCTCAAGAAATGGTCAAGAACTGTTTTCACACGTCAAATTTTCTTGAGCCAATACTCAGCTCATAAGAAAAAATACTACAATTTTCGATGGTTGGCAACGCCGGTTTACCTCAAGAAATAAATTAAGACATGCATGGATGAAGGGGGTATGTCGCATTTTGGGGTAAACGAGAAAATCGGCTTTAAAGTTTTGCTTAAACATTTGATGTTTTTTCGAATCTTTATGGAAAACTGACAAAAAAATTATGCAAAGCCATAAAAGACGTTGCATAATATGCAATAAAAAGCATAAGTTTATATTTAGTGTTTTATATGAAAAAATATAAACATACCCCCTTCTTCCACAATTAATATTGAAAAGTTGTGTACATACCCCCTTCATCCATGAATTATCTTCTACAATTTTCACGATAGGCAGATTC
This sequence comes from Campiglossa producta, assembly GCA_964058755.1. Taxonomy (NCBI): domain Eukaryota; kingdom Metazoa; phylum Arthropoda; class Insecta; order Diptera; family Tephritidae; genus Campiglossa; species Campiglossa producta. Next base: position 152,290,248 of record CAXKVI010000001.1, read on the forward strand.
TGATAAGACAGAATTATAGATCTGCATAAAAACTATTCACCAATGCCAAAAACAGAAATTGAGTGAGAATGCGACATACCCCCTTCATCCATGCATGTCTTCAAATATGCTCGTATATATTTCTTGAGGTAAACGTGCAGATTCACGGCAAAGATGAGCGTATACTTCTCTACAGATGTTTTATACATTTTTATAATAGTAATCTGCAATAAAATGGAAAATGCCGTAAACGTCAAAATTTCTTGACCAGGCATAAGAAATATATGCTCGTTTTTTCTTGAGGCATTTCTTGGCAGGTGGGTAGCCCGCTTTAGGCTCAAATTTTTAGCCGTGCACTATCCAGTAACATTTTTCAAAAACGCTTTGTTTCAGATTTGTTTCAAAAACGCCGTATTTAAGAGCATGCTTCAATAAAGCCCTATTTCAAAAATTTACTGAAAAGGTCATACCTTAGCGGAAAATGTATTGAGTTTTTATTGAGATAGGCAAACTCATTTCTATTTTTGAAATTGGGCGTTTTCAAATAAAGTTCTTGAATAGAACGTTCCTCCAAAAAATTCGGAGATGAAAAATATTTTGAAAAGGGTGATCTCACACCAAGCAGTCAATATCTAAAGATATGTTCAAGTTTTTAGAAGGAGGTTTTTTCCAACAAAAAAGCCACTACTGAAAATTTGCGAACCTTAATTTTCACGATCTTAAAAAATTTTTAAATTTCTTTGGAAGAGTCCTTAATTAAAAAATTTGGAGATTTTTGAATTTGCATATCTTTTGGAAAAAATTATTACAGATTATTTTTGCCAGAACTTCGTTTTATAATAAAAGGAAACTCTTCACCTAAATTCAATGAAATCAAACGATTTGACATGAATAGACCAGTTTACTGAGATCCTAGTTTGTTTGATAAGCAACAGAAAGCAATCCCCGAAGATTTTGGAGGTTGCGGTTTGGATGACAGTGAGTTTGTCGAATACTAACCTAATGTACTCAGGTACTACAATCTTCAGGTATTAGCCCAGGCCAGGGTAAAAATCTACTTGGACTCAACCATCAAACCACTCTCGTTCTTATCTCAACAGAGTTCATGACACTTTTTCAGCATATTACATTCGTATGTACGTGTAAGAAGACATTTTATCTCCCCTCCCACCTTAAATTAAAAACAATTTAACTACATACATATGCGCAATTTACATGACCAAACCCGAAGATTGAACAAAGAAAACACATAAAATTGCTACTATTTTGACTGTGGGGGAATGCGATTGTGGCGAACCAATTAAAATTACAAAATAAAAACCAAATGTTTCTGACAGATGAGCTAAGGAAGGTGTGAGTGCATTTGAATAGTGCTCTTAGCCGAAATAAAATAAGGCGAAAGATCGCCAAACAAAGAAAACAAAGCACTGAGGAGAGCGAGCGATGAATTGCCACATTTTTATAGTTTCCAAAAGTTCTATATAATAGAAGAAAAGTGTTTTAACACGTTAATATTTGGTGAGGAAATGGGAGAAAACAGAGTAGACGGGATGTATTATAGGGATCGAGAAAAGTACTCCATTTTGATGTAATAACATAGAGGGCATATCGGCTACTTGAGAGCTTGCATTGAAAGGAAAGCCCTAGAAAATAGATGAATTTCTACCTTTTCTCAGTAGTTAAAGTCTCGCCTGATAAGTCTGATTGCTAAGGATAAACAATCTAGTTCATCAGGCTATCATTTTTCATTAAGGTCATATTTGAACCTCGACTTTGTCTAAGAAACTTTCAAAAACGAATCATAAGTACTTGTTTTGGTATATCTCGACTCCAGCGCCACCTAGTGGGGTTATTTTTTTTTTCAACAGATTTAATTACTTATAAAATTTTCCAAATATTTCGACTCCAGCGTCATCTGCCGGAAAAATAAAAAGTAAACTAACATACCCTGTGTTTTGAAAAAGAGCATCTCCAATTTTGGTACTTCTTCCTGTACATGAAGTATTTTTTATGAGAAGAGACAGGAGCAAATGAGCAGCACACATTTTGAGAGTCCCTAAATACATATATGTATGTAGGTACATAAACGACCCCACTCGTTGGAAAGTGAGTATTTTTCAAAAGAGAGAAATCTACCACGAATACTGCCAAAAGTTTTGAAAACTCACAGCGAGCGCTATGAAGTAAATGTTTTACTGTCGTACATGAGTTTTGAACAATTTCTATACACTAGACTGGTTTGGCTTCCATACCATAAAAGGCAATAAGAGTGAAATCAAACAAGAGGAATGGATGTGAAAGATAAGGAAAGAAATGGAAGGGAAAGAAAAGTAAGGGAAAGGAAATGAAATGAAAATAAAGTAAAGAAAGGGAAAGCAAAGGCAATTAATCGAAAGGAAAGGAAAAAAGGGAAAATAGAAGAAAGTAGAGGAAAGGAAATTAAAATAAATGAAATTAAAAGGAAGGAAAGAAAATGGTAAAGGAAGCGAAAGTAAAAGGAAAGAAAGGTAAGGAAGGGAGAGGAAAATACCCCCTGCGGGTTAGGGGCTGGGCCGGATTAACACCTTCGGAGGCCGTAGGTAATAATTCTGTCGGGGCCCCTACGCAATGCATATTTTGAAGAAACCATATGGATGAAATGGTATATTTGACAGCAAAGTAACATTTTGGCATTTATTGGGTTGAATACATCTATAGATCTTTCGACGCCCAATCATAATTTACGCCGACTTATTGGTAGTTATTTATGTCATGCTTACTTTCGTAAACTGACATCCCCTTATCGAAGTGGTCGAAATTATATGAAAATACATATGTATATGCCACGTACGGACTTCTCAGGATCTTTCTCGAAAACTTTAGTATGCGTAGAAAAATTTTCTTTTACCGTTTATTTGTCACGAAGTTCCCCATCGACAGTAAACATTTTTGTAAAGCCTATAGTTCTCGAGCTAGAGCCACCTTTTCACCATCCATAATATCAAAAAATACTAGTTTGGGAAAATGGAGCTATCTTGTATCCTTCCCACAGAGCGAAATTAAAAATAAAAAAGTTTTTTGAGGGCAAAAGTCGAGAAAAATTATAAAAAAAACCCTCCTACTTGGGTTTTTCTCGTTTTTTGTCCCCGAATAACTTTTTTATGCCAAATGGGGGCTTTTGCATTTTTCTTCCTGGGGGTGAAACTAGGCTCCTGACAAAAAATTGACTCTGTGGGAGTTTTTGTTATACAAGATAAACCAAATTTACCAGACTAGTATTTTTTATATTATTCATGGAGAAAATCTCGAAAACTATGGGCTTTACAAAAATAACTATTTTCACTGTCGATGAGAAACTTCGTGACAAATAAACGATAAGAGAGGATTTTTCTAGCATACTATGGTTTTCGAGAAAAATACTAAAAAGTCTGTACGTGGCATTTATTTTCATATATTTTCCAGAGCGAAATTTACAATCGCGATATCTCAGAACTGGTTGCTCTTAGAGAAAAATGTCAGGACCATATTTGTAGAGTTCTACAACTTAGTCTCAGGTACTTTTTCGAAAAAACTAACCGTTTATTCTTAGAACCTCAGACTTTGGCTACGAATAACTTTTTTAGCACACATGGGGTCGATAGGGACTTTTGAGGTTTTCTTTCGGAGGGCGAATCTGAGCTCTTTAACAAATGTTTATTTTGACCGAACTATCATGCGATATTAATCGTGAATTGCTTTAACATTGTTTGTTGGGAAATTTCATACCTGCTTTCAAATAAAATTTTCGTTTATTAGAATATATATGTATATTTTTTGTGGGTGGACGAGGTCCCGGTCTATGCGCGGCATATAGGCAATTGCCTATTTTGCCTTAGGGTTAATCCGGAACTGGTTAGGGGTTTAGAATATGCCCGAGGTAGGTATGCCGGTCGTAAGAGGCGACTAAAATCCACGAAATCGTTCCCAAGGCAGTCGGGCAGTACAGCAAGGGAGTACCGGAACGTACCGGATTCATCCGGCAAAGGACTGTCAACACCCGTACAACCCCTGTCTGGTCTGTCACGTAACTTTTTATAAGTGGATCCTCCGACTAGGCAGAGCAAATTATGGCTACAACAACAACAACAGGGAGAGGAACATGAAAAGAAATGAAAATAAAGTAAAGAAAGGGAAAGCAAAGGCAATTAATCGAAAGGAAATGAAAGGAAAAAATAGGAAAAGAGAAAAAAAGAAGAGAAAAGGAAATTAGTATAAATGATGTGAAAAGGAAGGAGAGGAAAAAAGTAAAGGGAACGAAAGTAAAGGAAAAGAAAGGTAAGGGAGGGAAATGAAAAGATAGGAAAGAAACTAAAGAAAAGGAAAGTATAGGAAATGGTTAGGTTCAAGTGGCTGCCGCAGAGGCACACTTAGGCCAGTTTTGAAAGGCCCGTTGTGATACCACCAACACAAGGAAAGTCAGTCCCGGGACCCAGCCATATGGAAAATCCCTGAGTTGTTGGGATTTTCCACATAGCAGAATCCCGGGACTGACACTCCTAAACCGACACTGTTACTCCTCCTCGAACCACTTAGATGACTTTATGAAGCCCATCAAGTCCTTTATGTCCAGTTCCGCGATCTGGCTTAGGCTATCCAGGAACGGAACTCCCAAAAAGCGCGTTCTCGCGCCGCTTAAAGCCGGACAGTTGCAGATGAGGTGCTCCACTGTTTCCTCCTCCTCATCATCTTTGCAACTCCTGCAGCATCGTCGGTAGGGCACACCTAGCCTTTCTGCATGCCTACCAATGAGGCAGTGACCGGTTAATACCCCTATCAATATGCAGATTTCCCTCCTATTTAGGGCATAAATGCGTCTAGACCTTTTAAGATCCCATTTTGGCCAGGTTTGTTTCGATATCCGACACCCTGGGGATTGCAGCCATCTTTCGTTGGCTTGACGGAGTGTGTGCTCCTTCAGCATTAGTTTGCATGTGGCAAACGGCATACCTAAGCGCTCTTTATCCTGAAGAACCTGCTTGGTCGTGCCCTGCCTGGCAAGCTCGTCTGCTTTACAGTTTCCCTCAATGTCCCTATGTCCCGGGACCCATATGAGGTTTACGCGGTTCTGTTGGGCCATCTCCTGAAGAGATCGACGACAGCTGAGCGTCAGTTCAGAGTTGAACGTGTATGAGCCAATGGATTTGATGGCCGCTTGGCTATCGCTGAAAATAGCGATATCTTCTCCGATAACACGTTTGCTTAACCAGGCCGCGGCGTCCAGGATTGCCGAGACTTCCGCCTGGAAGATGCTACAATGATCAGGTAGTCTGAAGGAGAGCTCAAGGTCCAAATCCCTTGAATAAACTCCTCCTCCAACTCTGCCGTCCAACTTCGAGCCGTCGGTGTATATGGAAGTGCCACCATTTGTTTCGGGACACCAATCCGTCCTCTCCCAGTCTTCTCTGCTGGGAATGTTTATTTTGAAACAGCTATCCCCGACTGTAGTAGTCGCACAACAATCTGTGCTTAGAGGGAGAAAGCTGTAAGATTCCAGAATACTGGAGTGTCCAATAGTACCCGCAGTCCAACTGGAGGTTTCTCTTAGGCGCAGAGCTGATGCCGCCGCTGACCGAAACCCTTCCAGATCAAGTGGCAAAATGCAAAAAAAAAGGAAATTAAATGAAAAGAAAAAAAAAAAACTAATGGCGGCGAAATACCAATAGGTTATCATAACCTCTAACGAGATTTTTAGCCGAGCTTCTCTTTCCAACTTGTGGTGTGTTGCTTTTTGAGTTTTCCTACAAGTTGGCGGGACCTACAGTTTTTTGCCGACTCCGAACGGCACTTGCAAAGCAAATGAATTTTTTGCTGAGAAGCTTCTCATGGCAGAAATACACCCGGAGAGTTTGCCAAACTACTGCCGAGGGGCGACCCCGTTTAGAAAAATTCTAATTTTTGATGTTACTTTTGTCGGGCATCGAACCGCCACGACTTGGTGTAGAAGGCCGAATACTTAACCGCTACACCACGGCGGCCGCCGTGAGGAAAAGGAAAAAAAGGGATGGGCAAGAGGAAAGGAATGTTAAGGAAGGAAAGGAGAGGAAAGAAATGGGAAGGAAAAGAGAGGAGAGGGAAATGAAAAGGGAAAGGAAATGAAAGGAAAATAAAGAAAATTATTGGAAGCGAAGACGAAAGAAAATTATTTAAAATGAAAAAAAAGTAAAATGAATTTTCAACTGTTCTTCTATCTAAATTAGGTTACTTTCTAAAAAAAAGGTTTTCGAGAGCTCGGAACCGTGCAACGTGGAAAAGATTTTACTTTAATACTTTTTTGGGAAATTTTATTTCCTTCAAAGTATTTTTCTTTAATTTGTTTAACGTTTTAAAGTGAAAAAGAGCAGTCCTAAAATATTTAAGCTGGCAAAGGCAGCTCTATAAAAATTACTGGTCAGGCCTGAAACTGTTTAAGAATTTTGGTTTATTCGTTCCTCAAATACTATCAAAATAATATTAAAAACAAAAAAAAATTGACCCAGTCTAATGTACATGTGAAAATATCAAAAGAGATTAAGAAAAATTATTGCATTCAATATTCTTGAACATGAAATTACTTCTACTTTTCATAAAACCCTCTTTATTGCATGCCACGCGCCTAAGACTCTTACCATAAGCAATCATTTTTAGATACAAAAAATTTGTTTTTGTTAATTTCCTTTTTTATCCACCAACTCCCACACTCAACCGCAAGGTCTGTTTTCTTTTGAGAATCTCTTTTCTAAATACAAATCCATTTACTCGCTAGCGCTCACTTTTATTTGCTGCTAATGATCACCGCCGTCCATCACGATCGCTGCCTCAACGTGGAGATTCTGCCTGCTGAATTCAGTTCGTGAGTTCGCGGAGCGTGTGCGAGTAGCTTCTCGTTGAAAAAATATTTACGGAAGAAAATTTTCAAAAATTTTGCCGAAACTGTGAAGGTTTTATTGGTCATTCAAAGACTTTAGAAAAAATAGAGTACATATAATTACTTGCTTAAACTATCATGCTTTCGAAGTGAATTGAATATGAAGCGCGAGTGGTTTCCCTCGTTTCCACAAAGAAAACGGAGATTATTTATAGAAAATTTATTGAATTTGTTAGAAATTAAAAAATAAAAAATAAAAAGAAAAATATTGTGGGATAGAGCTTCCTTTTGGGTATAAATTTACTCGTGAAAAATATAAAATTTAACTAAACGATCGCAGTGTTAAAAAAATATTTTCAAGTTAATAAAACTTCATCAAATCGCGTGGATTACGAATTCATTGCATACGCGTTCGGGCAATTGTGGAATTAGTACAAAAACGTCTACAAAATAGGCAAATCGGTGTTTAAAAATAGATGCGCGGCGCGCCGTTCACAATACAAAGCAACACACCAGCAGCATAGACAGCGCACAGCACAGCACAGCACGGTACATTGGGGCCACCGTTTAGAGGAGCGCAACACACAGAGAGCGAAGGGGGGACTTCTAAAAGAAGGAAAAGCAGAAAACAAAAAAAACTCAAACAAAAGTAAAAGAAGAGCAAGACACAAGGGGGAGTGCGCATCCACTTGTCTAGCGCTTAGTGAGTTTATACTTAGCGCGTTGCCATCGGCGCGCCACTAGCGCTTGCTTAACTTTTCTCATTACTTTCCATCTTTCACTAAATATTTGCTTCAACGTTGTCTTCTTAATCGTCGTCAGCGCCACCGTTGCGCGCGTCACAACGTTGACGGGAAGATATGAAGCACGCGTCGCACAATCAAAAGAGGGAAATTAAAAAGATTAATCCCCGCGCAAGGAAAAACAACAACAGCGAGCCCTAACATAGAGTGGGAATTGTACTAGCAATACCGTAATATTTCGCAAACGCGCGTGAATGTAAGTTCGACCGTGCTGCGCGACGCATTAAAATAAAATTGAGAGTGCAACGCGTTCGTGTCTGTGCATCGGTGAATACGATCGCTACTTGTGTTAATTGTGCATGTACGTTAATAAAAAGTTGAAACAGCGGCGCGCGCTTTTATAGTGCCAGTTTTGAGGGCAAACGCGTTCACCCAGCGGGCAAATATGCAAGCAGTGCCCCCAACCGCCGCCTCCGCCGCCAATACAAAACCTTTAACCACCGCCGCCACCGCTGCCACAAACAAACCAACAACAAAAGTAATACAAGTCAAAAACAGTTCCTTTGTTGCCTCCCAACTGTATCAGCCATTACCGCTTCAACGCCAACAACAACAAAAGCAGCAAGCAACAGTTGGTGGCAGCAGCAACAGTCATATCCACAACATACCAGACGATTCCACACGCGAAATTGAAGAGATCTCAAAAAAAATTTCCGAACACGCAGACGCACTCTATCAAACGTGGAAGAGTCGCGGTTTGGCGCCCACTGAACTGCTCGGTTTCTATACGCATGCAGCAGCTTCTGCAGCGACAGCCAACATTGCCGACAGTGCTGCTGCAGTGACAAGTGATCTTTTAGCAGTTGCTGCAGATGAGCAAACAGCTGAGGGTTTGCAGAAATTGGTGAAAACATTTGTGCTAAAAGATAAGGAACAACGCGCAGGCAAGATTGGCGCTGGTGGTCCTGGTGGCGTAGGTGTTGGGCGACTGGGAACGGGAGTAGTAGGCGCTGGCGTTATTGGGAGCGTCGGAGTTGGTGGAGTAGGCGGCGCGGTAGAAAACACATTTGCGCACAACGTAGCCGACACTATGGTGGGCAAATTGAAGCCCACAACAACAACAACGGCCAGTGGCACGAAGCGCGTTGGCTTAGCAGCGCAAAAAACACCCACAACATCTTCTGCTATATTGATGAAAACCGTTGATGCACCCGGTGTTGATACTGTGGATACGGTGAAGAAGAAAGTCACAAAACCGAATGGTAAGGCAAGCGGTGCATCAACGAGCGCTAGTACTACGAAATCTACACTACTCTCGAAGAATGAAAAACAACAAAACAACACAGCTACAGGCGGCAGCAGTGCAACAGCCCTCAAGCATACACACGGTTCATCAGCGCTCACAAATTTGACGCACAATACGAGCACCACTCCCATTGGGCGCAGCAAGCCACACGCTTCGAGCAATGCACCACTTGATATAGAATTAACGGTAGATTTAAATTTAGACTTGACAGATTTATCTGAGCTGCAGACGCATAATTTGCGTAAAATCAAAGAATTATTACAAGAAAATGCTCCCACCAGAACAGCAACCACGCCGACTCCAACGAAAGGCAGCACAAAGCAAACCAAAAAGGCGAGCACAAAAACACCAGCTGGTGCGGATGCTGCGACCGCGCGCCGCCCACAGCTGACGGGAAAAAGCGGCGCTAAGAATGAGGTAGTGATTGCTGATGACGCTGGTGCCGCTAGTATCATTAAAGCACCTAGCACAACTGCAAGTAGAGGTGGCGCAGCGGTCGGGGATGCCATTGGCCGTGGCGCGCTTGATGATAACATCATTAGTGTTGTCAGTAGCAACAATAGCGCTGACAAAAATAGTAATGTCGGCGCCAAAAAATCGGCAGCTGGGGTCGCCACGCTGACGAGCGCAAAACCGCGCAGTTCATCACTCGCAAAATTGAGTAATTCGAAAACAGCGCCATCCACTGATAATCAATCGAATCAAAGTATCAGCAGCATTAAAGGTGTCAGTGGCAATAAGCTAACGACGAGCAACAAAGAAAGCAACGAAGAAAAAAGTGCAACCCCCACAGCGACAACGATAACGGCTCCGAGCCCGCGTACAGCGATCAGTGTCAATATCAGCGGCAATAGTAATAGTGGTGGAATTAAAACGTCTAAAGCGCCCACCCTACATAAGGAGGATAAAAACGACAGCAACAACAACACAAATACCAGAAGTGCTCTTAACAACAATACAACACATATACGTAGTGGCAGCAAGGCCGGCGGTAAAAAGGACTCGAACAAAACGGCGAATAGCAACGGTACAGGTGCAACGGGCACTACAACAAGTGGCGCCACGGGTGAGAACGGTATGTCAAATATGCCTGCAGCAGCGGCTAGCGGTGCAACCACAACAACGACGACAACACCATCAAAATTTACCAAAACCGGCGCACGTCCATTGTCCAATGGACAAGATAAATATGGTAATGTTGCAATGAGAGACTTTAGCCCAAGAAAAATTATTATTTAACAACATTCTATTTCTTTGGACAATAATTGTATAGTGGGTCGCCCCATTTTAACGCGCGGCTCAGTTGCAGAGCGTGTGATGATGTTCGAGAAATGTCCGGATGTGCGTAACTCATTTTTGAATATAAAACGTCCCGATCCAGCGGATGCGCCACCCAAAAGTCTGCTCAAGGTGAGTACACTAATAGAAATCGAAATGAGTTCTCTCTACGACTGGCAATCGCAAAAAAAAACGGTTATTTTGCTGTGTCTTTGTTGTGACGTCAGATACCCACCTGCCGCTTAGGTCATTGTGAAGCGGAAATTATGAAAATTAACCCGCTGTAAGAGCTTTTAGAAGTTATTTTTTTAGTTTCGTTTAACACTCTATTGCAAAATGGTTATCTAATGCATCGATGAAAAAACAAAAACAATACCAACATCATGTAGTTGTAGTGTGCTGAAAGAAAGAGTGGCGTGTGATTTGAGGTGGCGTGCGAAGTGCATAAAATGGCCAATGAATCAGAAAGTTACACTGTGTAACAAAAGAAAGAATACCTGTAGTGCCAATTATTTCGATTATTTTTTCTGAGCAGAGAAAACGCCTTTATTGTTGATTATTCTTTATTAGAGCACATCATTCCAGTTTCTAAACCTTCTTAGTCCTACGTGGGGTCAAGGCAATTAAAGTCAACATGAACCCATTGAATAATCTAGGTCTAGGGGACATTTAGTTTGGTTTGAACATAGCTTTCAATCAAGTTTTAACTTACCTGGTCAAATCCTTAGGTGCACCAGATTTATTAATGTATGGCGCGATGTACCTACTGGTATATCATCATAAAGCTGCAAAGAGACACTTCGTAGAGTTACATATGTATTTGCGAATCCGAACGGCGCCTGATGAGTAGAGGCCTTTATCTAATACCAAATTATTAAGTTAAAAACCTACTTGTTAAAAAAAAAAAATAAAAAATTGATGACAGTTAGGACTAGTTGTTATACCCAGCGTACTAGTACTAGTACAAGGTATTATAATTTTGTCCGCATAACGGTACTACGTAACGGCACAAAATAATCGAGATAGATATAGAGTTCCATATATGAAAGTTCTTAGGTAGGAAAAAAGTCTGTCCGTGTAAACGACAACTTTAGTAAAAATTGAGATGTTTGCATGACATGTATACAAATTACAGGTTACTTTCTGGCCAAGGTAGGTGCTATTGAAAATGGGCGAAATCGGATGATAACCACGGTCCCTTTTTCGATATCGAAAATTTCGAAAATCACATAAATTGACATATTTCGGTAGCTGAAATGGCTAAAATGATATAATTTTATAGGTGAGTCCCCCTCCTATGATTTTTTCATAAGTTTCTTAAAGTGGGCGTGGCACCGCCCACTTTCGATGTCGAAAACATCGAAAGTCACCTGAATTGACATAACTCGGTAACGGAAATGAATCCCCTGTGGCACCACCCACTTTTCAGGGAGGTAAATTCGAAAATTTCACGGGTCATAACTTTTAAACTGATTACGGTAGAACGATGAAATTGGTACAAGGTATACTAGCATAATAGGGAGTATAGCTGATGTAATTGGACAAAATCACTTCCCAACTACACCGACTTCCGAAATGGAATATTTCGAAAATCATATGAAAACTACCGCTGGGTATTTAATGTTCGGTTTACCCGAAATTAGATTTCCTTACTTGTTTGTACCTATATTTTCTAGTTTAAAATCATTTTGCAGGGCGAATATGCATTAAAGTAGTTTAGAACCACAATACCGATACCTTAGTCTGATTTAAAAACAAAATTGGGTGTCATCTACCCACTTTTTCCCACTTATTTATCTTTTTATATTCGCCTTGAAAAACGCCTTTTAACTAAAAAATGCAAGGTATGTGAAATTACACTCTATATGAAGGCAAGGTGAAAAAGTGGGCGGATCACGGCCATTTTGGTTTTCACATCAGTTAAAAGTATCTACATGGTGGTTGTAAACTATTTTAAAATACGGGTACAAAAAATTACATCTTATATGAAGGCATTTGTAATTGCTTCCAGCTAGGGTAGCAAATTGTAGCAAAATATTATTTCAGTACATGAAACACCTAATACTTAAGGTCATTTTGGTGATAAAGAATGGACGGAGCTCCACGGACTCATATAGGTTAGGGTTAGGATAGGTTAGGTGGTAGCAGCCCAACTGAGAGGGTCGCTCACTTGGACACTTGTATGGTCCGTTGTGACAATATAAATCCGGATAAGGCACACATCGTCCGACCTGGGAAATCTGCGCCTAGTCCTAGCAAAAGTTCGACAGTTGAGCATGAAGTGATCTGATGATTCCACCTCGTCATCCTTCATGCAGCTCACGCAGCTCGGACTTTCAATAATGTTTAAGCGAACCGCATGGAAACCCATCGGACACCCAATCATCGTGGAAAGGTGTACCTTGGAGAACCTGAGTAATTCCGCTGATCGCCTGGAGTGAACCACTGGCCGGAAGGACTTTGACACCTTACAAGAGGTGGTATTAGCCCATTGCTTGCTTAACTGATCCGAAGCCCATCTACTCAGAAACAGACCGCAGGTAGAAAGGGGAAAACCCAGTGTTCCGAAGGCAGCCACTTCCGTTTCAAGAGTGTCCGCTCTGGCCAAGTGATCAGCATGGCAATTGCCGGGAATGTCACAGTGTCCTGGCACCCAAATAATTTGTATCCTGAAGTGGCTGGACGCAACCGCAAGTGATTCCAGACAGTCGCTCACTGTCCTCGTTCGAACATGGCGTGCACTCAGCACCCTAATTGCCGCTTGACTACACTACTCGACAAATTTTGATCAACTTTAGTCTCCAAGAATAAAATAGGCCTTTCCTAAAGTAAAATTTTCTCCTGATTCCGAATATCTTTTTCATTTGCTGTGGTAGATCTGATAGGTACGTCAAAAATGTGTATTTTTCATTTTTGCGATTTAAACTGTTGAATTATATTATACTAATTCCCATAAACATTTTTTTTCGTTATTTCTATAAATATCTTCAGTAGTTTGGGTAATTTAATTACGAAAATATTTAGCACGCCAGTACAACATTGTGATGTGCCCTTGACTTTATAAGCCACGTTTTATTGAAAGTCCTCAATCAAAAATTTTCTATTACCCGATAAGTTTTCGAAAATTTCCATACTCTCGACATTTGATAGATGATCCTTATGTAGAATTTTCTGCTGATTGCGAAAATGTAATCATTTGGTTGAAAAGTAGAACAGTTTTAAAGATATCTTGAAATTTCAGCTTTTGGGATAAGTAAAAATTGAGATTACTGATCTGTTAATATATTCGCTATTACCTTCTCGATTTTAATGACATTTGATTTCGTTTGAGGAGATGAAATAACTTTTAACCAATGCCAAAATAATTAAAATCGACATTAAGGTGAAATTTCAAAATATCTCGAAAACTATTATACTTTTAAACCAAATGATTACATTTTTGGAATCAGCAGAAAATTTTACATAGAAATTATGTATCAAATGTCAAGGATATGAAAATTTCGGAAAATTTCTTGGGTAAAAACAGAAAATTTTTGATTGAGTACTTTCAATATAACAGGGCTTACGAAGTCAAGAGCATATCACAATTGTGTACTCGTATGCTTAAAATTTTCGTTATTGAATTTCCTACAACATAGGATGGCTAACTTTTTTTCGTCCATAGAATTTTTTTGATTTTAAAGTGGTTAAATGTGAAATTTTGTAAACAATTTCGTTTATTTTTGAATATTATTTGAACGTTTTTTGGCATAGTGGCCAAACTACTGGCGATACTTATTATCTGTAGTTAGGTTAGGTTCAAGTGGCTGGCACAGAGGCAATTTACAATTTTTTAGAACCTTTCTTGTTTGAATAACTAAATGTTGCTCATACGCCGTGTATTACGTATAAAAAGTTCACGCATAGTCCTATTTCTTTTCTCCAGAGGCGCATGCCCGTCTTTTCGCTTTCTTGCGTAATTTTCTTTCTGCACAGTGTACTTAAAGCGAACTGCAATTGCATATCAAACGTAAACCGACAGTTTTTTAAGGTTACCGCCACATAGTCGATACGAATCTTGCAGCTTTTTGCCAAACTGAAAATAAATAAAAAAAAACAAAGAGAATTACATATGGGGAAAGATATAAAAAAAAATGGGTGAAGTGTAAAGAAAACATAAACGAAAGTAATTAATGAACATACTCGTACGTTTCTGTTGTTGTGTGACTTTTCCGATTGATTGATTTTATTCGAACTGCTTTTGTTGATCTTCGCTGGCGATCATTACGGATAGGGGTGGGGAACGTTTTTTCTTCTTCCCACCTTTTAAGTACGCAGATTTCCATATGTTCAACGTGGATTTGATGCCACAAGTATGGACCGCACAATACAATTTAGCTTGCGACAAAGGTCGTAGAAAAAGCTGGATGGCGAGAAGCTGATTTCGCAAAGGGCACTCTCCACTGGGTCTTCACTCCTGATTCCTAAGATAAACTTTCCGCGCCGAAAGTAATAAACAGACATTGGGAGCATATTAAACTTACAATATATGTATACATATGTTTCAACGTGGTCGAGTAAGAATGAGTTCGAATAGGAATTTCTCTGCTTAAAAAGAAATTAAGACTAGGAAATAAAGAATAGCCATAGGGTTTAAAATGCATTTAATTGAAATTCGACATTTCTTAGTAGTTTCATACTGAGAGGATCATTTTCATTTCCGCGATCATTTCCCGATCTCTTCCTGTGTGTTCATTGGGGAGATTTGATGAACTTTTGTTAGATTTATGGCAAACTTATTTTATCTAAATTCGAATAGTACCTATATACTTTTGTAATTTCTCTATATAAATCAACGTCAACTCGGACGAGATCCCCTGTCAATCGTTTACACCCACATATGGGCATTTCCCTGGAAAACTTCAACCAACATAATTTTTTTACGCCAAACGGGCTAGACGATTTTGGCTGTTGAGTATCAAAGCTCACTAGGTACTATTCACTATTCATCCGTTGTAGCTATAATTATAATTATAAGACATTCAACGCAGGAAATGCCCATTAAAATGTAATAAGTACATTAGGGTGATTCAAATAAAAAAAATTGTTTTTTTTATTTGTCTTACCCCCTGAAACTTTAGGTATTGATGAGAAAATAAGCCTTGCAAAAAATTAGCGCTCTAACTTAACCCTTAGGGGAGGCTATTTTGATCGCCCTTTCCCATACATTTTATATGGGGAAAAATGACATTTTTTTTAAGTGAATTTTCTTTTAATTTTTGAAACTTTTTTCAAAATATTTTTTACATATGTACTCTTAAAGTTGAAGCTTTGAAGATTCCCAAATGCTAAGCTATGTGCGATTATCTTGACTAATGAAATAATTACAGCCATAAAAAATTTACTAGATTTTATACGTGGTGTTACTTTGTATGTGTGTGCAATAGTACAAAACTCAGCCATTTTTAAATGGCTGTAATTATTTTAAGTTAAGTTATAGTTAAGATTATCGCACATGGCTTAGCATTTTGCAAGCTCCAAAGCTTCAACTTTAAGAGTATGTAAAAATATTTTGAAAAAAGTTTTGAAAATTTAAAGAAAATTCACTTTAAAAAAAAATGCAATTTTTCCCCATACAAAATGTATGGGAAAAGGCGAAAAAATAGCCACCCCTAAGGGGTAAGTTAGAGCGCTAATTTTTTGCAAGGCTTATTTTCTCATCAATACCTAACTTTTTAGGGGGTAAGACCAAGTCGACATTTTTTTTGTATCACCCTAAAGTACATACACATCGCCCAGAGTCTTACCTTTAATACATTTTAGGCCATGTGTATTCTTATTTACAGCAATTGTAGAAACGTTTGAGAAAAATCCAATTTGCAAATAGGCAATAGAAACGATGAAATCGAAAAACCGAAAAACCACTCAATCGAAATTTTCTTTATCGTTTTAAAAATTTGGGTTTTTGGCCATTGTTTGTCTGTATGAAGACACGTGCATTATTTATGCTATTTTAATGCGAGTACTATTTATAATATTTCTTATTTCTTTTGTATTCTGACAGTATTTTGTTTTTGTATTTTTACGAACTTTGGCTAAATTTTTTACAGATACTCAGTTTGTTTAGCGGTTAAGAATTTTCCACAAACGGGGTCACCCCTCGGCAGTAGTTTGGCAAACTCTCCGGGTGTATTTCTGCCATGAGAAGCTTCTCAGCCAAAACTCATTTGCTTCGCAAGTGCCGTTCGGAATCGGCAAAAAACTGTAGGTTCCGCCAACTTGTAGGAAAAAATCCAAAAGAAGCACACCATAAGTAGGAAAAGAAGCTTGGCAAAAATCTCGTTAGAGGTTATGATAACTTGTTCACAGAGCCAACAATGCCTAAAAAAATATAATAAAAGTTATATGAAATCTCTATAGATTTTCTTCAAGAAGAAATTCTTTTTATATTTGAAGAGAAAATCTTATTAATGTTTACAAAGGGAAATCTTGCAAAAAACGAACCGATTTCTTAGGGTTCCAAACAAGAAGATATGACTTATTAACTGATTTCCGCATAATTGTATGTATTAATAAGATGACCTTAGGGTTCCTAACAAGAAGATTTGACTTATTAATGCTGTCAAAAAGAAATCACATATTATTGAGAAGATGTTCTTTTTAAAACCTTTATATTAAGTCGCTTTCTTGTTTGCACCACCTTTTCCATACGAAATCTCGGAATCTTGCAGTCTTTTTAGGTACCTTCCCATTGGCATTAAATTGAGGGAACGGTGACACTACAAATAGAAAACTCAAAATTCCGATAGATGGCACGCTGCTCTATATAATTGCAAATCTTTAAAAAATAAAAAAAAGACTCCTGGAATTTTGCGATCGATTTCTAGTAATTTCCAGGTTAGTTAGAGACTTGAAACTTTACACATTTGTCACAACCCGATGACAATGCAATCCCTCATCAAAACAATTCCGGTAGGTGGCGCATGGATCGAGATATTTCGAAAACTAATTTAAAGTTGAGAATTTCGCGATCGACTTTTGACCAACTTCCAGGTAACCTAGGAACTTGAAACTTGGCATTAAATTGGGGGAACGGAGAAACTACAAATAGTAAAAATTAAAAGACAATTCCGGTAGGTGGCGCTTGGATCGAGATATTTAGAAAACTAGTTTGAAGTTGGGAATTTTGCGATCGACTTTTGACCAACTTCCTGGTAACCTAGGAACTTAAAACTTGGAAACGGTGACAATACAATTTATTGAAATCAAAATTCCAAAAGGTGGCGTGCTTTTCGATATATTGAAAATCTCTAAAACATAGGGGGAATCTTGCGATAGATTTTTGAGTAACTTCCCGCAAAGCTATAGAACCCGATGACAACGCAATCCCTCATCAAAAAAATTCCGGTAGGTTGCGCACATATCAAGATATTTCGAAAACTATTTTGAAGTTGGGAACTTTGCGATCGACTTTTGACTAACTTCCTGGTAATCTAGGAACTTAAAACTTAGCATTTAGTTAAAGGAACGGTGACAGTACCATAATTAAAAATCAAATTTCCGATAGGAAGCACCAAAACTAAAAACAAAATAATAAAAAGATGATAAAAAAATTTTAAAGACAACCTTTATATGAATGCTGTCAAAAAGCCTCAGCAAATTTGTCGTTAAACAAATACATGGTTTCAGTGTTTTTGGTTTTGAAATTTTAGTCATTCCAATTGTAATCAATTTTTGAGATTTGAAATTATAAAGGTGGAGTGCACGTTTCCAAACTATCGGTTATCGACAAAACATTTAAAGCCTATTAATTGCACTCCACCTTTATATTTTCAAATCTCAAAAATTGATTACAATTGGTATGACTAAAATTTCAAAACCAAAAACACCGAAACCATGTGTTTGGTTAACGACAAATTTGCTGAGGCTTTTTTTTTTATCATCTTTTTATTAATATTTCAAATAAAAAAAAATAAAAATTATATTTCAGAGTTCTTGTATTGTCTTCGAGAACTTCAGATTATCAGTTACGATTCAATATTAGATTTCTCTTGTATTGCCTTTACCTTCTTATGTTGCCTTTTTATATTGCCTTCAAGCCATCTCACCGCACTCTCCTTAAATTGCCTACCACACTTGCCATTTTGCCTCCACCGCGAATAGAACTAACCACATATTGAATGCTGAACACAGGTGTTTACCATCGTGCCATCGCTTACTTTTGCTTCCCAGCGTCTAATTGCAGCTTTGCTCTACATGATATGTGGTGATGATATTGCAAGATTTCCCTTTGAAAACATTAATAAGTCAAATCTTCTTGTTAGGAACCCTAAGATCATCTTATTAAAATAAGAAGTTTTTTCTCTTTCATCTTTTTTTCATATTTTTAAGGAAACCTTGAAATAATTTTCTTATTAATAACACATATAAAAAGAAATCGCAAAGAAATAAGAAGAAATTGCACTAATAATATTAATAAGAATTTCCTCATTAAACCAAATAGATTTGCTTGTAGTTTTTTTTCGTTTCCGTCGTTTCGACTACCCCTGAGCCCAAAACCCGTTCATAAAGACAATCTCATTAATTTTATTAGGCATTTTTGGCTCTGTGTTGATATATCGCCGCCATTAGTTAGTTTATTTGAGTGATTCTGAAAAAACGTCAGTTAAAGCAAAAAAAAGTGAAGCGATTCCTTCATAATCTATTAAATAGGAAGGATATTTACCGAAAACTGAACAATTTAAAAGCCATGAAAATGTATATAAAAATATTTAAGAAGTATGGTTTTTGAGATGTAAACTAAAATGTGGACAGACGATACCCAAGAAATTAATTTTACAATATGGGTAGCAAATAAAAAGAGTTCATGACAGTCGTAGTGGAGTTTTATATAGATATCTCAATCCGTTTCAGAGTTATCAACCAAAACATGGACGAGGAGTAACGCAAAAGTTCCTCCCACAAACAAATTTAAACGTTCCTTACTTGAATAAATAAGTGTTGCTCATACGCCGTGCATTACCTAAAAAGGTACAGTATAATTGCAAAATTTCTGGATATGTATACACATTTATTTTTGCTAGAAAACATATTGTTACGCAGTTACCAAAACATTTTTTTGATTCCAAAATCTTTATCTCGATTTGTTAATCTGCAAGTAAAGGATCCTGTTGTCCTTATAAAAATTCAAAGTAGGAAATATCCAAAGATTTTCAAGTCTTAATGGACTTTTTTTCGGCCTTAGTATTACCTACTACATAAGTAAAAATTTAACCAAATATCGGTACGGGTTACCGTTATTCTAGAGCAATAAAACGGCAGACTTATGATATTTAGGCTAAAACGCAACAATATAGAGGGTGTGCATATCAAATTTCGAAGCAAGATTTTTTTCCACACATTTTTGGATCGTTCTAATGTATTTACTTACTTTTTTGGTGCTTACGTACGATCCCGGAACTCTTTTTTATGAATTTTTCTCCAACTCTCCATAAGTTATATTAAACAAGCTTATCTTGTTCCATTTTATTCCTGGTTAAATTCTTACTCATATATACCTGTCGAATGTTGTTTGAATATGGCACTGTCCAAAAAAAACCCATGACAAGCCCTTTTTATAAAAGATGCCTAATTTTATGATATCTAAACGTCATCATTTATTTCTTTGTTTACACATTTACTTATACTCAGATGGGTCTTATGTAGACATATACTCTTTTTTGCAATATGGTATTTGATATGAATATATGTTTTGTTGATTCAGACAAGTGGGGAAAATGTGTAAACAATTCGAAACTATTTTAAGCATTACACTTCAAACCCTGCCGGAAACGGAATTAATGTAATATAAGGCGCGATATACATATATGGTATACCTACAGCGTATCATCTAAACATCCAAAGAGATTTTTGAGGCGAGCTTCTCTTACAATATGTAGTGCAATGCTTTAAATTTTTTACCACAAAGCGGGTGAGTTTCTGCTATGAAGCCCTCCATGGCAGAAATACACTGGGAGAGTTTACCAAACCACTGCCGAGGCGCGACCCCGATTAGCAAAAAATTTTCTAGAGAATCTTCTTAGTTACTTTTGCGAATGCGATCCCGGAATCTTTCCAACATTTCTCACTGCTTATTTTACTTCTTTTTAATTGGTATATTTTTTTAAAATTGTATGACTTTTCCGACAAGGTATTTACATATGTGATCATAAACACAGCCATGTGTTTATGTGTAAATAGTTTTGAGATATATGTATGAACCTAAGTACCTCAGATAGTTGCGAAAAAAAATCAACTTAAGTTTCTTTTGGGCTGCATGAACTTATGTACATCAGATGGCTGAGTGGAAAAGCACACTTCTTAAAAATACTTTTGAAGACCGACCTATCTCAGATTTTTTTTTAAAACATCATCATTTGAGGAGTGAACAAACAAAGGCCATATTTCCACTTTCAAAAACTTTTCAGAAACCGAAAAAAACTGCGACAGTGTCAAATAGCCAAAGTTAAAAGTAATGGCGTTACTCAAATAAATCAGCTACTGGGATCATCATGTTTACGCGGCATAAGCTACGATTATTTCGTTCATTTCATATCATCTGCATTACATACCAATGTAATTCGCAGAGTTTATGGAATGTTCACTATTAAAATAAAAAGAGAGATGAAGCGATGTCCTCAGCGCACTGCGCTTGCCTTCTATTCATACGGTTGGATGGGGATCTACGCCCCTTATCAAGACGTTGAATACGTTACGGGTTAAACTTTGGTTTAGACTCGGTCGGCGAATAGCCGTGAACCAATAACAACAACAATAACTAGTGGTATTCGCTCTTTACTGTATGCAATGTACAATTGTAAGTGTAAGTTAGATGAGCGTGAGCGCACCTTGTTATCATGGGATTACAACAATCAGCTGATTTTTATTTTGATAAAAAAAACTGCGCACGCAAAATGCCAAGAAACACAGAAAAGAGTAGTTGCCATATGTATAAACAAAAAATCTATCAATTTGAGAAACATAATCTCAAATTCAACTGTCAAAAGCTTACACTGATCTCACACTTACACCACTTGATTTCTACAATCATCTGCAAATGTTGTAGGGTTGTGATAATAGTGTAACATCAATTTCTGAGTGATTTGTTATTGCAATTGTATTTTGTGTACTTTCTAGACCCTTGTAACTTCACATACACTTAAGAGCGAATACCCCTACTTTTGGAAGGGAACTGCGCCCTTAATAAAATACATGAATGTATATCAAAATAAAATTGGAGCTAAAAGTGGACTGTTTTTATGTGTAAATTGAACTAAACTAAATAGAAAATTAGAATAATAAAATAAAAATTATTGGTTGAGGTGGGATTCGAACAGGTCACCCCGGCCAACTCTCTTAACCACATAATACAATAACAACAATAATATAATAAACTGTTGTAGACAATCATATTTTTAATTTATTTGATGTCCTAATTTATTTGATGTTTAACCTAAATAACATGTATGCGAACTTTTATTGTTCTAGGATAACGGAAACTCGTGCCGATTTTGTGTTAAAGTTCTTGCTAGCTGCTTACACTAAGTTAGCAAAATAGACCAATAAGGCTTCGAAGATTACATATTTGCCTTACATTTAATACTGGGCAACAAATTTCCACCTTTGAACTTTTAGAAGATTTAAGGGATTCTTTGCAAGGGTATTGAAAATACTTATTCACGAGAAAAGGAATTGCTTTAGTAGATTGCGTAACAATATGTTTTCTATCAAAAATAATTGAGCACATCTTGAAACTTTGCAATTATAGTGCACTTTTTATAGGTCCTGCGCGGCGTATGAGTGACATTTACCTGATCTTTTCATATTTGTAGTTGAGTATATCGATGCAATTTTCGGGATTGTATGAAAATGTGATTTTTGAGAAAAATTTACCTACGCGCTGCAGAAACCAGACAAGCCGACACATGTTTCGACGATACTGGAGTTACATCTCTTAATTTTTCTAAACGGGGTCGCCCCTCGGCAGTAGTTTGGCAAACTCTCCGGATGCATCTCTGCCATGAGAAGCTTTGCAAGTGCAAGTGCCGTTTGGAGTCGGCAAAATACTGTAGGCCCCGCCAACTTGTAGGAAAAAAATCAAAGCAGCACACTACAATTTGGAAGCGAAGCTCGATAAAAATCTCGTTAGAGGTTATGCTAACCAGTTGGTATATCGCCGCCATTAGTTTTTTTTACATATGACGTTCTAGTAGTTTCATGATGGAACAAAGGTGGTAAGCTTCCACGACGATTTTGGCGTGTGAAAAATGCACACTGGACAGAAGTAGAAGAATATGCGTTCATCTAACTGAGCTGATGATAAATGCATAAAATTACGCATTTCGTAAACTTATATGGTTGCATGAATCCCCCTACTAAAAAAGTTAAAAATGGAAATTCGGCTGTTTGTTTGTTCATTACTCATTTATTGCGCTATATCGCCTAGGCGCGATTTTGGCCGTTTCGTATTAAAGCAAGTCAGTCAATTTTTTCCGCTATAACTGACGGAAGCTGAAAAATCAAGAGAAATCAAATCATCATCCCCTTGTTGTTTCCTTCTCAGTCGAAGACTCTCTCTTTTTACGAATTTGGATGTCGATAGGAGAGACTTCTGGGCTGGGGCATCTTTGACTATTCGCATTACATGGTCCAGGCATCGTAGCGTTTGGACGCGTAGCCGCTGCACTATGGCCAGTAATCCTTGAAGCTCGTACAGCTGACAGTTAAATTTCTTTCGGTTGTTATTCTTGTATAAAAAGTTACGCGACGGTCTAGACAGGGCTGTACTAACGTTGACAGTCCTTTGCTGGATGTGAATCCAGTACGCTCCGGTGAATATCTGCAGGCATATTCTAAGTTCCCTTACCTGCACGGTTTGTCATCTCCTTCCAATGAGGATAATTGTCCCCTTCCAACTTGAGTACGCGCTTTGCGTTCTTTGCTAGGTTGACATTATTGTTCGTGCAGGTATATGTCCCGGTCTTAAAACATTCCACAACCTGATGCAATCTTTGTAGAATTTGCGATTGTTATAGTCGATTGGCGACAATTGACTAAGGAACGAGATCCTCTTTTCACTAATTTAGATGAAATGAGCGTAAATTTTGTAACCTTGCCTGTATCTAATCCTCCTGCACGTCTCCATAGTTATTCTGAACTTGTAAATGATGCAACAGTCCTCTTGAATTTGTGGGTGTTGATGACTGTGATGTAGTCGAAGCCATCCTTTCTGTCAAGTCCAACGCTATTGGTTTTGATGGGACCAGTGCCAAGTTTCTTAAAATTATCCTGCCAAAGATTTTGCCTCACGTGACCTACCTAGTAAACTCTATTCTAACGACCTGTGTTTTTCCGACGTGCTGGAAAGTCGCTAAGATTATTCCTGTGCATAAGAAAAATAATGAATTCAGACCCATTGCTATCTTGCCTATTCTATCAAAAGTTATGGAGCGTATCATGCATAAACAGATTATATCATATGTTCATGCAAACCGACTTCTCATGGACCATCAGTCTGGTTTCAGACCGAAACGAAGTTGCATTTCGGCTCTTTTGGAAGTAATCGAATGGAAACTGATGGTAATAGTCTAGCTTTTCTTACTCTTCTCGACCATTCCAAGGCATTTGACTCGGTTGATCATGAGCTTTTATGTTGCAAGCTGAAAAACCTGTTTAATTTCTCCTGTCATGCCGTTGCTTTGATTAGGTCTTACTTACTTGCCAGATCGCAGGCTGTTTGTGCTGGTGGCAATACGTCTAATTTCGTACCTGTGCTCAGGGGTGTTCCACAAGGTTCAATCCTGGGCCCTTTGTTGTTTGTACTATATGTTAATGACTTACCTAATACCCTGCAACATTTTAAAGTGCATATTTATGCTGACGATGTCCAGTTGTACATGTACTGTCCTCCTGATCGTATTCGTTTGTGTTTAAATGAACTCAATTCCGATCTTATGCGAGTAGGCTATTCATACACAAAATAATTTATATTAAGGAGCCGAACTATTTATATCAAAGGCTTCAGTTTCTACAATCTTCAAGGTCTACATTGCTTGTTTACACTAAACACAGAACTCTGACATCCGAGCGTAAATTTTTCATTAATGCGGTTCGTCTTTGGAACTCACTACCAGCCAGATTAAGGCTTCTTACAAATCCACTGCATTTTAGAAAAGAAGTTACCAATTTTTACAATAATCGCTAATTATTCCAACTCTATTGTATATGTATTTTCCTCATTTCCTTATTATAGTCATTAAGTTATTAAATTATTATAATTTCCTTTTCCACCTATCTTTCCTGTTTTCCTCTCTTCCCCTCTTTATGTTATATGTTAGAACTTTTAGAACATTTAACTTTATTTTTAATTGTATCATACGTGACTGGCACTGTTAATAATTTTTTCCAAAATTGTTGTGCTAGGGTGACTGATAATAAATTCGAAATTTGGTGCACCAAAATATTAAAATTTAATTTTACCTCCGATATATGCTCAGTAATTTTTTCGACTTGTCACACAGGTTAAATTGCATGCAACACCGCCACCGCCGCCCGAACACAATTCGGTACAACGTGAAATTCGTAACACCAAAACAGCTTACATACCCAGGTAAGTCGGTCCGATACTTGAAGACTAAATTTAAAGTTATGTATGAATATTAAATTTGTTAACCCTTAATTTACCCTGCAGATTTTATTTCCCACATGGCAAACCACAGCCACAAATCGCAGCGGAGCGCACATTGCGTGGCATTTTGTCCGCATTCGATTCATTTCCGAACAATCAGGTAACCAAAGATGAGTTGCCGCGCATTTTGAAAATCTGTGGACTGCCATTCTATTGGCGTATGCCAGTCATGGTGTTCTGTCAGCAGGGTAATTCGGGATTGGTGGAACGACAAAGATTTGTCGAGTTCTGGAAACAGTAAGTACCTACATACATAAATATGCGGTTGGGAAAGGGTTAAGCGCAAAAGAAATGTTTTATTTTTTATCTCTCCTTACTTAGAATGAACGTTTATTGCCATGACGCCGCTTCAAGATTTGTTTACATTTTATCGCGCGGTCAACGGTTTCGTCAATATATACTGCCCGAAGACTTGGCGCCACTCGTACAGGACGTGGTCGATACACATCCTGGCTTGGCGTTCCTCAAAGAAGCCACCGAGTTTCATTCCAGATATGTGCATACGGTTATTGCGAGAATATTCTATGCGGTGAATAGATGCTGGTCGGGCAGAATAAACATATCAGAGCTGAAGAAATCCGATCTATTGGAGGTGAGTTTGGAAATATTTTCAATAAAGGCGACCCCATGAACTCTCCAATCCAGGAAAAGCCTTTAAAATCATACTGTAGCATTATTTGATATCCTGGGAGTAAAATGGAAACATATTTTATATGCAAGTAAAACTTATCTTATAACTTTAAGGCCCGGTAAGTTTAAACTTAGTTTAAGTGGCCAATTTGTATGGGGTAAACTCTAGTCAACTTTGTCTGTGGTTTAAACCTGCTCTGAAAAACCGGGCCTAAACAAGCTAACTTTTTTATATGTATGTATATTTGTATATCCGGACTATCTCGGGAACCGCATGACCGATTTGGATGACATTTTGAATATGGATAGTATGATTGATTCTAAGACTATCCACTTGGGGCTGCCACTTAGGACGGTTTACCGGGTTGCAGCCTATCTCATTTATTTTTAAATTATGGAGCAAGATATGTCAATAAAATGTATGAAATGAAAGGTATTTTCGGCGACATACCAACTTAAATATTTTCTAGTAGAGTTGCCAACTTACCGCAGTATATTTGTATATCCGGTCCTATCTCGGGAGCCGCTTAACCGATTTGGATAAAATTTGGCATGGAGATAGTATGTTCGATTCTAAGACTATCCACTTGGGTTTTGACACTTCGGATTTCTATGAATTAGAGATAGTATGCGATCTCTAATACTGTCCACTTTGGTATTGCCACTTGGGGCGGTTTACAGGGCTTCCACATACAGTAGCCGACATAACTATGCATACTCTACCTAAGCGAAAATTCAAACACAAATATTTTTTTCTATTATATCAACCAAATTTCGATTTACTTTTTAAATTATTTGTAGTATAGGAACATAATAAAAACAAAAGTCAAAATATTTCAATTTCAAAAACAAAATATTATTTTCAGGTTTTTTTGTAAAAGCCCGGAAGCTTGTACCGACAAATGTTGCGTACCCATGTACCCTCCTAGTAATAGTAATAGTAATACCGTGATGTAAATGACTCAATACTTAGTGTTCCCGCCTTTTGCGTTAATTACTGCCAAAAGGCGGCGTGGCATACTGTGAACTAATCTTTTAAGAAGATCTTCAGGTATTTTATTCCAGGTCTCTTGCAGTTTCTGAAAAAATTCGGGTTTCTTTGAGCCGCAACTTGATCGATCGATTTTTTTCATCTAAATATTGCCATAAGTGCTCGATAGGATTTAAGTCGGGGCTTTGAGCAGGCCATTCCAAAAGCTCTACTGATTTTTTACTGAAGTATTCCTTTGCCACGCGACTGGTATGTTTGGGGTCGTTATCTTGCTGGTAGATAAAACTTTGTCCAAGACCCATTTTTCGTGCCGAAGGCTCTAGGTATGTACTTAACATATTGACGTAAGACTCTCCAGTCATTTTGCCTTCGATATGCACTAGATCTGATATTCCACTATAGGAAAAGCAGCCCCAGATAAGCACACTTCCCCCGCCAAACTTAATTGTGCTTTGCACGCACTTTGATTGCAGCCTCTCATTACTTTTTCGCCACACTTTTTCTCTTCTTTTTGTATTTTTAAACTCAAACTTACTCTCATCGCTCCATATAACCCTCTCCCAAAAACTCAAAGGCATATTAAAGTACTTTTTGGCAAATGCTAGCCGCGCTTTTCTGTTCTTATTGCTGATGAATGGTTTCCTGATCTTGTAATGACTACAAAAACCCTCTTCCCGAATTCTCCGCTGAATTGTTCGCTCGCTTACATTAATTCGAAGATTTTCTTTAACAAATCTTGCCGAAGCTGTTGGGTCTTTTTTGATTTCTGTTACTATTTGCATGTCATCGCGAGAATTGGTTACCCTTGGACGACCTGTTCTTAGAGCGCTCGCAAAGCCGCCATTTTTTTTGAAACTTTTTATAACTCTCTGAATTGTTGACTTGCATCTGCTATACTTTTTAGCAATTTTGCCATACCCCATTCCGTTTTTGTGGTCCTGAACAATTAATTTTCTTAAATCAACGCTTATTTCTTTCGACTTAGGCATTATAGTACACTAAAAGAATATTTATTGAATAACACAAGGTAAAATAAACACAAACAGATTATTTTCATTACCTTTCTGTAAAAATGTGTGAAATTTTTAACAGGAGGGACAACACATGCGATTACTTCAGTGGTATGCACACTTCTGTCGCATTCGAAAATTAAGTGAGACGCAATTAGTGAAAATTGTGCTGCCATGTGAAAAGATAACGGTACATTTTTAACGGCGCTGGTTTGCTATCACACACTTAAAAAAATAATGTGTACAATCTTAAATTTCATTAGCAGAATGCGGACTTATTTCCATAACAAAATATCTCTTCAAGGGGTATTCATAGTTATGGCGGCCACTGTATCTAATTTTTTTTAAATAATGTAGAAAGACATGCTGTCATTTTGGGATTGCTTTTGGGTCATTTGGGATATTTTTAGGGTCGTTTTGGAATCATTTTGGACTGCTTGACCGATTTCGGTACTAAAATATTAAATAATAGTGGGTAAAAAGAATTGTTCAGTAAATCTTTTTTGAAGTTAACTTCTTACTTAAATTAGTATATCTGAATATGAAATAAAAATTGTTGCGGAAATTAAAACTATTTGAATGGGTATTTCCAGCCGTATACCAACAAAGTTAATTTCAGGCAGGGTTGCCACCTAGCTCTTTTTCATTTGTAGACCAACATCGCGGGAACGGGTGAATCAATTCGGATCAAATTTGGCATACAGATAGCATGCTCCATTCTAAGACGTTCTACGTGGTTGGGCGCTTCGTGCGGTTTACAGGGTTTCCATCTATCTAATTTTTTTTAATTTTAAACAAGATGTGCCAATATGGGTATCAAAGGAAAGGTTTTGTCGGCCCTATTCACTTTGTAAGTTTCCCTTTTACTTGCATGGAAAATAGATTTCCATTCGACTTCAACCCTTTCATTTCATTTATATTCATGTTGCCATCTTTCACTTCTCTCCCTAAAGGTGTTAACGCTGCTCGAAGAAGAAGATGATATCAATCAAATTATGGCCTTCTTTAGTTATGAACATTTCTATGTCATTTATTGCAAGTTTTGGGAATTAGATAAAGATCACGATCTACTGATCAGTCAAGATGATTTAGCTCGTCACAGCGATCACGCTTTGTCCACACGTATTGTTGAACGAATATTTTCGGGTTGTGTTACGCGTAGCGACAATAAGAAACAACCCGACGAAGAGCCTAAAATGTCTTATACCGATTTTGTATGGTTCCTGTTATCGGAGGAAGATAAGCGTTCACCTACTGCAATTGAGTATTGGTTCCGTTGTATGGATATCGATGGTGATGGTCAGTTGTCCATGTACGAATTGGAGTATTTCTATGAGGAGCAACAACAACGCATGGAATCGATTGGTATTGAGACTTTGCCATTTGAGGATTGTTTGTGCCAGGTAAGAGATTTGTATTTATTATCAAAAATGTCTAAAACTATGTCATGCGGTGAGCGAATACTTCGTGGGGACATTTGGTTTTTGCTTTCACTATTTTATAACTCGTTACGATCCCAGAATGTCTATGTGTATTATGTTTTGTAATTTTCCAGATGCTCGACATGATTAAACCTGCACGCCGTGACTGCATCACATTGGGTGATTTAAAGCGTTGCAAAATGACGCATGTCTTTTTCGACACATTCTTCAATTTGGAAAAATATTTAGATCATGAACAACGTGATCCATTCGCCTCGCAACGTGATGAATATGTAAGTAACTTCTTCCTTTATTCCATATAAGCAACTGGTATTTTTTTACTCTTTGATGTCCTACGAGATGTCAGATTTCGACTAGAACATATCAGCTACTAGTCATGATATACTAGTTGGCATATATAGTTTGCTAGTAAAATACCAGTTCCAGTTGTTTTCTTGACTTATCCTCTATTTTATCATTAGCCTTCATTTTCAAATTAACCCGATTTTAAGCTTCAAGTGGTTCAAGTTTATTCTTTAGAAAGCAGCGACTATTGGTATATACCCAAACACGGAAAAGTATCTGAGAATTAAAAGAAGAAAATGCAAACAAAAAATTTCGACCAGCAAATTATAGCTGTATAGATAAAGACTTTAAAGACATATCTACATTAGGGTGGTTCAGAATAGTATGGGAAAAACTCAGGTTAAATTCAAAGGCCAAGGGACCCTCCAATTATTTTTTGTTTGATAAAAGAAGTGAGGAGCCAAAACTTCAAGGTCATAGGTCACTTGGAACGCGGCGCACAATGCTGTTCAAAAAATTTATTCGGATTTTTTCTACAGTTTCTACAAATGTTACGAGACGTGCTTGGAGGCAAAACCCGTAATTTATTTAGATATTTGAATACGTAACCATTTTACGAGCACTCATTTTGATTGAAGTATCTGTTATACCTAAAATACAAAATTTTAAATACCTGAAAATAGTTAATATTTTAAATTTTATAATTATTTTACATTTCAGTAATCTGAACATGCTAAAAAATTACAATTGAAAAACTTTTAAAATTTAAGGTGTGTTCTGCCAGCGTAAAATTTTGTAAAATTTTATAAAATTTTGCAGAGTTTACTGAAAAAGTGTTCGGCTAGCATAAAATTTTATGAAAAGAGGGCGGATTTTGACAGTTCATTTGGCGAGAGAGCTGTAAGCGTTTACTGAAAAAAAAACACAGTAGAACTTGCAAGTGAAAACAGCTGATCAAATTGAACAGCTGATAATCATCAAGCCTCTAAAAAATTTATAATTTTTAATTTACAATATTCAAAGTGCAAGTTATTTGATAATAAAAGAATAAAAGTTTTATGTAAAGTAATTAACAAATTTAATATTGGGCCTTAAAAACTACTCGCCGACGTTCAATGACTTTGCAACCAATGTATACAGACTGTTCAGAGGAACTAAATCCTACAGTTCCAGAAGAACCAAGAACCAAAATTTAATGTCAAAGCAACGAACAGCTGATTTGCTCTAAGCGTTTACAAATTTTTTGTTTTCTGGCCGAACACACCTTTACTCCTTCCTAGAAATTTATTGTTATTTCGCTAGATGTAAAAAAATCGGAGGATCGCTAGGTCTCTAAAAAAATTTTATTTTTTTGAACCACCCTAATCTGCATACTAACTTAAAATTTAACTGTCAAACAAAACTTACCGTCGCCGCCTAAGACCTTACTTATCTAAGCAAAATTAGATTAA
The DNA here is from genome assembly GCA_964058755.1 of Campiglossa producta. NCBI lineage: Eukaryota > Metazoa > Arthropoda > Insecta > Diptera > Tephritidae > Campiglossa > Campiglossa producta. The sequence continues at coordinate 152,320,929 of CAXKVI010000001.1, forward strand.
CCCAGGGGCGGATCCACGGGCTGGTTTTCAGGTTCAAACCCTTCCCTTCGGGATCCAAAAAGTCATACTTTTTACAGTAATACACAAAAAATATAGTAAAAATGACACAAAAATCTAGCAAAAACGGCACCAAAATATAGTAAAAGCTTACTCATAAATACAGTAAAAATGAAAATAAAAAATATAGTGAAATTACGCAAAAAATGTGTACAAAAAATATAGTAAAATTTAAAAAAAAAATATATAATAAATTGAACAACAAATATAGTAAAAATATAGTAAAAATTACTCAAAAAAAAGTAAAAATTACACAAAAAACATAGTAAAATTTATACAAAAAAAAAAAATTGTAATAAATTGCACAAAAATTATAGTAAAAATTACACAAAACATAAAGTTAAATTACGCAAAAAATATAGGAATAAAATTACACAAAATATATAGCAAAAGTTACGAAATATATAGTTTATTGAGCTGCTCTAGCTTACGCCAGGTTGAGATATTTCACAAAGTTGTGTTTAATGAACTCTTTTCTTGCTCTAGGTTGCTCTATCTTTTGTTTCATGAGTATGCTCAAAACAAAACTAGAGTAATCCAGATCACAAATTTCTGCTCTAGCTTTTTTTTATGGAGTAAGTTAGAGCACAGAAGCAATTGTCAGTCAGGAAAAAATAAATTTTTGAAAACTTCAAAAAAAATTAGATTTCAAGAAAATCAATGTTTTTGTATACGTGAATTTGCATTAATTTTGAAGATTTAAACAAAAAAACCGAATAAAAAGAAACTATCGAGATTCAAGTGTTTCATGACATTTCTGCTCTGAGTTGCTCTAAGTTGCTCTATTTCTATTTTGACAGCTGCCCTTCTCTGATCTGCTCTAACCTGGTCTGAACTTTTTTTTGGTCAGTAAACAGACCTATAGTAAATTACGAAAAAAAAAAATTTAAGTCAAAGTTACGTTATACCTTAAATTCGACATTGTCCATATATTTTTTTTTTGAAACAACGCTTTTTGGGAATTAAAAATGTCCTCGAAAAAAAAAATGTAACCGCCGCCACCCCAAAATCCTGGATCCGCCACTGGCTTAACCCATTGTGATACTTAAGTTTTACCAACCTCTTTTTATTTGAAACCTGCCATCTAATTAGATTCATAATTTTCTTTTGCAGGCATCTGATTGGGATCGTTTTGCTGCGCAAGAGTATGAACTGCTCATCTCCGAGGAGAACGAATAAAAGCCATACGCCAAAAGAGAGCACAAAAAATCATAATTCATTTTTTATACAAAACAAAAACCGCAATTTTTATAAACAAAAAAGTAGCGAATGCCGACAACATAAGAAAGCTACCAAACAAACCAACATACATTAATACATACTACATAATTAAATTATAGTTATATATTTATATATGAATAATATAGTGCCAGTAAAGTTGTTAATTGCAGCAACAAAAACAGAAAGTGCGAGAAAATCAAACATACAAACAGCTAAACACCGAACAAAAACCAAAAACAAATCTTACACATTTACAAATGCATCGAGTGCGTAAGCGAAAGCAGGCAAAGAAAATCGATAGTTCATGCTGCTTGTGTAAGGAAAATCTAGTCAAATATATTCATAACAAGCTTATAAAAAGAACATTAACAACAAAAAATGGAATCGCAATCAACCAACGTCCAATGAGAAAAGGGACTGTTAAAATTATGGAATAATACAATAAAGTGCTATATAAAAGTATGTCAACGTACAGAGGAGAACATACAACAAAACTACATGCTAAACCCAACAAACATAATAATAATTAGTACATTACGTTCGTTTTTTTTTTGTTGTTGACTTAATTAATTTTACATTTTATTTACACAAAAAATTTAATATCGTTTACTTATTTTTAACTTTTTTGATTTGAATTATTTATTATCATGTTTATATACATATTATATATATAAAATACGCTATGATTTTAAAATAAAACTTGACACTACATTTTATTATTTAATGCTATCAAAAAATTCATTTGTTCCACTATAGTCTAGTCTAGGGAGACAGTAATTTGACAGTATACGGAGGTGATTTTTACCAGTGGTTTTTTTACCTAACCCTCATGGTAATGGACAGGCGAGGGTAAAAAAGAATTCCTAAAATGTGCAGAGCGATTAACCCATCAAAAAACGGGATTGCACAAACATTTTTTCCCCGATACAAAACGCATGTTTCCATGCTTTTCCAAATAATGCACTAGGAAAAGTGATTGTAGCGGTAAAACTATTGCATTTACCAAAAAACTGTTAAGTCACTTTTATTGGACAATCACCTCACCAGCAAACAAAATAATTATCTAAACAAAAACAAAAAATGGAGACGATTATTCTCTGCATATTTTTTGGATATTTTTTACCCTTTCATGTCCACTAGTAGAAGAGTTAGAAAAAATAAAATAAAAACCTATGGTCTGTGTCACTTCCTCTCTATCTCTATCACCTGGACTATAAAAAACTTCTATTTTTTCTTGTTTTTTGCTTTAGGCATAAAATATTTTTTTCTAGTGTTTTATTTATCTAATAGTGTGGTTTACAGTTAATTTGTAAATACGTATATATCTCACAATTTTGATTTTTTTCTCACAAATTCTTTAACACGTCTACACTTTTTATTACACTCACAAAGAATTTGGCTCAAGAACTTTCGCAATTTTCACTCAACTTTTTTCTTGTAATTTTGGAGCACAGCAACAGCGTCTTGGCTATAACCCTTTGTCGCTTACATGGTACCGTTTTTCGTTCAAATATGAAAGTATTGCTCACTTTTCGTATTTCAGTGCATAGTGAAATAATCATGATTTTTTCTTATTCTCGTTTATTGCAAAATATAAGCTAAAAATATACATAAATTCTCATTTAATATTAAATATATGTGTATGTATATGGTAGATAAAACTAATGGTTATTGTTTATTTTTTTGTTGTTGTTTTAATAATAACTAAATCTTTTTTGCCTTTGCAGTTAATTTTAAATATTTTTTTAAATTTCCTTTTATAATTTTTTCGGCTTTTAATTAACAATTAACATATGTAGTAGGAGTGGTTGTGTAGCTGTAGCTGTAGCTGTTGTTGTAGTGATTGGAGGACTAACGCAACGCCACAACGCAACGCAATTTCAAAAAAAAAACATCTCAGTTTCTTATACAAAAAACTTTGTCTAAAATTAACTGCTTAAATTAATAATATGTTTCAAAGGTTTGTTAACACTTTCCTTTTTCTCAGCAACAGCGAACGTGTGCGTTGTAACGCCTCATTCTATTCTATTGCGTAATGCGTACTTTGGCGCTTTCGTTATCCTCAAAGTTTTTACCCTCACTATCATTTTCATCCATGGTATCATCATCACCATTTTCCTTGCGTACATACACAGGTTGAGCATCGCCTTTCACACATTCGGCGGTTATATGCACCCCAGTAATATCAGAGCCCGGCACTAAGAACATGGGATCGAGCAGCAATTGTTCCTGTTTTGTTTAGTGGGAAAATAATAAGAACTTTATTAGTTATTGTTTGCCTATTAATTATGTATTAACTTACCATAATCGATCGTAGACCACGCGCTCCGGTATGACGTTCCATCGCCATTGCGGCTATCTGTTCAATTGCATCACCTTCGAACGTCAATTCCACTTTGTCCATGCCAATTAGAGCTTTATATTGTGGTATTAGTGCGTTCTTCGGTTCGGTTAAAATGCGTACCAGCATACTCACATTGAGACTGTGGAAGGGCACAATAACTGGGAAACGGCCAACGAACTCCTGTCAGAAAAATTTAAAATAAAAAAGAGCTAGTTAATAAAACCGTAGGCGAAAATATTTTAGAAAGCCTTTCCACGATTTGTTGAAAAAAAGCCGCACTACCTCGCATTATTTCCGTTGATAAAACTCGTCGGTATTTCCCTACTGAGAGTTATCCTAGGGATTGCTAAAAATCTCCATCTTTCGTTAGGGGACACTCCTAGGTCTAGCATGTTTTCGAGAACAAGAAAACGTACTTCCCAAAGAGACTCCTGACACTTTGCGATATTTATCGGAATTCAGTACACACTTCAGTATAAACTTCGATCTGAATATTATGACAGACTAAATCCCCTCTATTCCTAATACATGTCGTACATTGTAATACACCTCATGATACTGAAGAACTTCTCAACTGGTCAAAAGAACTTAGGCCTCTAAGGAATAATCTGATGAGGACTTTCAGGGAGAATCAATGGCAACAACAGGGTTCAACAAATCGATACAGCGGCAGTCGAGCAGTCCACATCCGGCGAAAAACTATCTTTGATGTATATTGGAAAGATTTTTCGTCATCCCTTGTCAATTTTGGTTTTGTTATGAAAAGTCGGTCCAATATACATCTAGTATCCCCCTATCGGAAAGACGCAAAACCAAATTAACTCTTTGAAACGTGTTTTACCGCACCGATTGCGGTATCTAACATCAAGCTTCCGACAGAAAACCTCCTTTAAAACCTTTCTTTACAACCGCGATATATCCGTGAAGCAGTTAACCGGTCTCAGCAGTCCGAGCAAACCGGGGCCTTTCTAACCCTAACTTCCAAATTAAGTTTCTAACACTGATTCTTTTTAAGAAAAATTCTGAAATATGTATCTAATCCTATTAACCAATATAAGCGACACTCTCCCAAAAGACAGTCTGACCTTGCTGGCTAGGGTTTAGAATAGTCCCGAGGTGGGGCTAGTACCAATATATGCTATTCCCCAGAACGTACCGGATTCAGATTCGGCAAACGACTCCATGGTCGTCGATTTTGTCGGCCGATAAAAGACTCGGTAGATCATCATCGGCGGGGGTGAGAGCCTAGACTCACAACCAGTTCAACCCTGTTTGGTCTGTCAAGCCCCATTTCAACAACCAGATCTTAACCTGCTCATGAAGAGACCGAGTTATTTTAGGCTATAGGTTTAAAAGTCTTTTTCGAACAAGCCAGCGTATCCAAATAGCATGCCGAACATCGCCAACGACATGGTCAAAGGAGACTCGGATCTTAGAACCAGTGGTGGCTACAACATTCTGAGACCGGAAGTGCAGTATCGCAAGCTTTAGTTCAGCACTGACTTAAATGACATCTCGATCTGATAAATATTTGCATACTCCCCTCTCGAGCAGATTTAGATTCATCAAATTTTCCAAATCGCAAAAGTAATCATAACGCATATTCCACTTCTGAACTACTTTGTTCTACTTCTCTCAAATAATTATGGTTTTACCACGTATGCAAATACTTACAGGTATCATTCCGAATTCGACGAGATCTCTAGCTTGCACTTTTTTCAGGCTTTTATCACGTTCCTCTTGATCACTGTCCATCGGACTTGCGGTCGACTGCGCGGCACGACGACCTGACGATTGTGTTGCGGGTATACCGAATCCCAAATACTATACAATATGAAAAGAGAACAAGAAAAATATTGATGAAAAGCCAGAGTTATATTAAGCTCAGACTTTACCTTCTCGTTAAGCCGTCTTGCAATGAGACGATCCAGTCCAGTGTAGGCGCCCGACGCCACAAACAAAATATTCGTTGTATCCACTTGTACAGTTTCACCACGCAACTTACGCGGCGAATTGCGTTCGGGTACATTTACGATTGTGCCTTCTAACATTTTCAACATGCCCTGTTGCACCCCCTCACCACCAACATCACGCAGTTGATGTATTCCAGGTACAGCGCCAATTTTGTCGACTTCATCCAAGAAGACTATGCCGGTTTGAGCGCGCTCCACGCTGTAAAAAAGGTGATAAGAGGGAAAGAAAGAGGGAAAGGGTTGTGTGGTAAAAATGAAAGAGATACGCACTTATTAGTACATTTTGCTCGATATTTTACCGGTTTTATGAAGCGTTACTCACTTGTAGTTGGCGTCTTGCAACAACTTTGAAATTACACTTTCAATATCCTCGCCAACATAGCCCGCTTGGGTGAGAGTGGTACAATCACAGATAGCAAACGGTACATCCAAGCAACGCGCAATCGTTTGCGCTATCAAAGTTTTACCCGAACCCGTTGGACCCAACATTAAAATATTACTTTTTTCCAATTTTACTTCATAATTTTGTCTATCCAATATTTCCGAACCGGAATCTGAGTGCGCATGATGTGCACCACCACCACCATTGCCAGCACCTGTGAAGTGCCCCTTTGGCGGCAGTTCAGTGCCTGATGTGTTACCGATAGTGTGTCCTATACCAGAGATATGGAGTAAATCTGTACGGCCCATTGCCTCGGCAGTTTGTATAGTCGTTTGCGTTTGCACTTGTGGCAAATTATGGTGAATACGTTTGTAATGATTGTAAACGGCTACAGCGAGTACTTTCTTTGCAAAATCTTGTCCAACCACATGTCGATCTAAATATTCCATAATTTTTTGTGGTGGTGGTGGTGGTTTGCGATAATTTTTGGGTTCTTCTTTCGCATTCTTTTTTGTATCAACCTCCGAGAGTACGACAAAGAAATGATTACATTTGGCGCATTTAACAAAACGTGTCGAACTGACGAACGTCTCCACTTGTGTACATGGATTACCACATTTTGGACATGAGAGTAAGTTTTTATCGTTTGGTGGTTCACCACCGCTGCCTGTTGTCGAAGCACCACCACCACCACCAACTCCACCCATCGAACCGCCACTGCTGGCTCCTGAGCCCGATGTTGGACCGCTGGTGGTGCTGCCGCCACTACCCGACGATGATGACGCATGAGCTGTCACGGATGTCCGATATAACTCACCACGTTCTGTGTGATTATGTATGCAACGTGTTGAAGTTACGGTGCCATTCGAATTGTTGTTGTTAATTTGACTGATGACGCTGGTGCAATAGACTCCTGAAAGGAAAGGAATTTAATAATAATATTATTATTATAAGGCCTTATTAGAACGCGACCATTTTTATGATCTATTGCGTTAAGAATAGGAGTGTAATGGAGTGTGGTTGCTAAGTGACCTTGCTCAATCCCGACTCTTGCGTCCTCGTTCGTGCACTCTGGGCAACGGGAGCTACCTAAGCTCGCGGCAGAAAGAGAGGGAGCCCCGTTGGGGCCACTCTGACATACTTGGTTTAAGGGCTCACCGAGGTCTTTATCGCATCGTCTGTTCACCACATGGTGCGGCTGCAAGCGGGTGTCTGTCTTGTAGCAAGCAGCTCGCTATATAAATGTGTGAATATTTTTTATCAAAATCCCGGAGACGTACGCTGGGTTTGGGACCCGCCACTTAAAAACGTTATTCCAATGAAAAGCAAAGAAAAGCCTCGGATGAGAACCCCCTTTAATATTGACGACCCGGCAAAACCAAACAAGGACTACGAGAAGGATATTAGGGCATGTACCTGCAATGTCCGGATCCTTTCAAGGGATGGTACCGCTACCCGACTGGTTGATGTCCTCGTGAACGCAAAGGCTGACATCACCGCCCTGCAGGAAATGCGATGGACGGGACAAGGAAAGATGACCATCGGACCTTGTGACGCATACTACAGTGGCCACACACGCGGCAAAGCGCGTGGTGTAGGATTCGTGGTGGGAAAGAGACTTCGCCGCCAAGTACTAGCGTTCACTCCTGTGGACGAGCGTCTCGCTGCGATCCGCATCAAGGCGAGGTTTTTCAACATAACATTTATCTGCGCCTATGCGCCAACTGAGGAGACGGACGACGCAGAGAAGGACTCCTTCTACGATAAACTTGAACAAACTTATGATCGCTGCCCCCAACATGATATCAAAGTCGTGCTCGGCGACTTTAATGCAAGGATGGAAGGTGGGCAAGGAAGGAGTCTTTGGTCCTACAGTTGGAAAATTTAGTCTCCACGATATAACATCACTCAACAGCACTAGGTTGATTGACTTCGCCGCTGCTCGCAATATCTTTTGAACTGGCTGAGTAACTTAAAAAAATGTTGAGCTATGTATAAGTACTTTTCTTTTTCTTCAATATTATTTTTTGTTGTTCGTACGCCCGTACAGTGTTTTTCTTATACACTCTGAAATAGTTTTAAATCCATTTTATTGCAATTTTCACCATCTTCGGCTTTAGTAACAGAACGCATGTTTTTATGAATTTAAAACAAGATTTATAATTCGCTTTCCTGGTTATATGCAAAAAGGGCACATCTATGACCTTTTTATACCCAGTGTACTAGTACTAGTACAAGGGTATATTAACTTTGTTCACATAACGGCTGTTTGTAACGGCACAAAATAATCGAGATAGATATAGAGTTCCATATATGAAAGTTCTAGGGTTAAAAGAGGAGTTGATTAAGCCATGTTGTACACAGGTTACTTTCTGGCCAAGGTAGGTTGCTATTGAAAATGGGCGAAATCGAATGATAACCACGCCCCCTTTTTCGATATCGAAAATTTCGAAAATCACACAAATTGACTTATCTCGGCAGCTGAAATGGCTAAAATGATATAATTTTATAGGTGAGTCCCCCTGGTCAATCTCTTATGATTTTTCCATAAATTTTTTATAGTGGGCGTGGCACCGCCCACTTTTAAGGGAGGCGTTTTTGAAAATTTGACTGGTCGTAACTTTTAAACTGATTACGATAGAACGATGGAATTTGGCACAAAGCATACTAGTATCCTTGGGAGTATACCTGATGAAAGTGGATAAAATCGCCCTTCAACCACGCCCACTTTCGATATCGAAAATTTCGAAAATCACACAAATTGACATATCTCGGCAGCTGAAATGGCTAAAATGATATAATTTTACAGGTGAGTCCCCTTGGTCATTCTCTTATGATTTTTCCATAAATTTTTTATAGGGGGCGTGGCACCGCCCACTTTTAAGGAAGGCATTTTTGAAAATTTGACTGGTCGTAACTTTTAAACTGATTACGATAGAACGATGGAATTTGGCAAAAAACATACTAGTATCGTTGGGAGTATACCTGATGAAAATGGGTAAAATCGCCCTCCAACCATGCCCACTTTCGATATCGAAAATTTCGAAAATCACATAAATTGACATAATTCGCTAACGGAATTTGCTAAAATTATATAATTTTATAGGTGAATCCCCATGGTCATTATATGATTTTTTGATAAATTTTCTAAAGTGGGCGTGGCCCCGCCCACTTTTAAGGGAGGCATTTTTATACCAAGCGTACTAGTACAGGGGTATTATAATTTTGTCCACATAACTGTAGTAACTATGTACCGGCGCAAAATAATCAAGATCCATGTATGAAAGTTCTTAGGTTCAAAAGAGGAGTCTATTCAGGCATGTCCGTCCGTCTGTCCGTCCGTCCGTCCGTCTTTGTACACGATAACTTGAGTAAAAATTAAGATATTTGCATGAAATTTTATATACAGGTTACTTTTTGGCCCAGGTAGGTTGCTATTGAAAATGGGCGAAATCGGATGATAACCACGTCCCCTTTTTCGAGATCGTAAATTTCGAAAATCATACAAGTTAACATAACTTGAGTAAAAATTGAGGAATTTGCATGAAATTTGGTATACAGATTACTCGGATTATAACCACGTCCCTTTTGTCGGTATCGAAAATTTCGAAAATCACATAAAGAGACATATATCGGTAGCTGAAATTGATAAAATGATATAATTTCGTAGGTGAATCTCTCTTATCATTCTATTATGATTTTCTGTTAAATTTTAAAAAGTGGGCGTGGTACCGCCCACTTTCAAGGGAGGCATTTTTGAAAATTCGACTGGTCGTAACTTTTAAACAAATTATGGTAGAACGATGAAATTTGGCACAAATCATACTAGTACTGTTGGGAGTATACGTGACGGCTACTCTCGATATCGAAAATTTAGAAAATCACCTAAAAGACTGGTCGTAAGTTTTAAACTGATTACGGTAGAATCGTGAAATTCGGCACAAGGTATACTAGAGTTATAGGAAGTATACCTGTTGAAATTAAACGAAATCGCTTCCCAATCACGTCCACTTTCAATATGGAAAATTTCGAAAATCACATAAATTGACATAATTCGGTAAGGTAAATAACTAAAATAGTATAATTATAGTATAATTTGGTAGTTAAATTTGTAAGGAATTGTCTACTATTAACGAGTCTTAAAAGATGAGTTAATTTTGTTAAGTGAGCCACCTATAATTTTTTCGACGGCCATGTATTTTATTGAAAGTGGGTAGTATGGCTCAGAACGATTAAACAAAAATACGTATACAATTTTTCAAAATTCGAATTATTTTGAAACTTATATCTATCAACAGTTTTCGAAATTCCTCACTTTTTGATGATTTTCTCACGATTGGTCAAACCGATTTTGCTAATTTTTTAAATATATATAAAAGATGGTATCTTCTACAAAAGGACATTTCCAATTTTTGGAAAAAAATTTTTTTTTGCAAACATTATTCGCAATTTTTAACTTCTCCATCGTGCCGAGATGGCGCTTTTGTATGATGTTGTTGGGCATTGCATTAGTAACTATTAGCAAAAAAAATTTTTTTGGCACTTTAAGGGAGCGGAAGTTATTTACATCAAAAAGTAAGGAATTTCGAAAAGTGGTGATAGCTATAACTTTGAAAATAATTTGAATTTCGAAAAACTGTCCCAAACGTATTTTTTTCAATTTAAAACTTTGTCACAAGTTGGGCGTAAGTATATTAGAAGTAAGAAATGCATTCAACTATAAGTAATATTTTGAGGGCACACGAACAATGCGCATACATATGTATATGTTATACCGTAGCATAAATAAATATTAATTTTATAAACTAACTAATAAATTTATTGAGTTCGTTTTTCCCAAATTATAATATATATAGAAAATATATAACTTATAGGTACTACTATTGTTTCCATACACTGGGTATTTAATATTCGGCTTACCCGAACTTAGACTTCCTTACTTGTTATTTCATCGTTTATGGCTAGCGATATGGAGTGTCGCTCTTGTAACTTCACCAAGTAAAAAGATAATAAAACTATATAAAATTAACATCAAACCCGTTTTCTATATACTACAACAACAAAAAAGTTACAATGCTTCAAAAGTTTAAAACACGAATATCTTAAAATATAACTTTCAGAGTAGTGCCCTTTTTGCACGCAACTCCTCAATTACATATCCCATATAAATATACATCAAATCAAAAACTAAAAATGCGTTTTCTGTAATAACACATTTCTTGAGTTATGACGACGTTGCAGCAAATGAGTGATATGATTTTTGTTTACAAATTTGGGTTTAATAGCGATATTGAGGTTGTTGTTGTAGCGAGGTGTAGCCCTGCCTAAATGTCAGACAGGGTCACCCCGAGTGTATTGCTCTTGGCCGGGTCGATATAGGAAAACGGCCCGGGTCGTTTCGGCACGATGGGTACAGCACAAGTACTGGTACCGTTCTCGTAGAACCGGCAATACAAGAAACTAGCCGTGTAGGGTATGTAGGTCATTGTTGTTGTTGTTGTTGTCGTTGTTGTTGTTGTTGTTGTTGTTGTTGTTGTTGTTGTTGTTGTTGTTGTTGTTGTAACGAGGTGTAGTCCAGCCCAACGCGTATTTTCCATAGCCTAAATTGTTGTTGTTGTTGTTGTTGTAACGAGGTGTAGCCCTGCCTAAATGTCAGACAGGGTCACCTCGAGTGTATTGCTCTTGGCCGGGTCGATATAAGAAAACGGCCCGGGTCGTTTCGGCACGGTGGGTACAGCACAAGTACTGGTTCCGTTCTCGTAGAACCGGCAATACAAGAAACTAGCCGTGTAGGCTATGTAGGTCATTTAGCGTTACCCAGGGTGCACCAACAGGGAGGCGACCTACTTTTACGATATTGAGGTCATGTATCTTAGTTGTCAGCAAAAATAATTTTAAGATGGAAGAAAATGAGTACAAATAAACACATATAAAAAGTAAGGTAGATAGTCTGAATTCGCGTGAAACGGTACGTAGTTATGATATACCTCTATCCCCATCCCTATCCCTATACTGCTCTGATTCCTATACCAATCCCTAGTCTGTTACTATACCAATCCCAATCCTTATCCCTATTCTTATTCCTATCCTTATCGCTATCCCTATTCCTATTTTTATCCCTATCCCCATGTTATCCCTATTCGTATTCCTATCGCTTTCTTATCCCTATTTGTATCCCTAATCCTATCCACATCCTTATCCATATTATTATCCCTATTCCTATTCTTATCCCTATCGCTATCAATATTAAACCAACTAAGAGCCGGGGTTTCAATGCAAGTTTAAACTTCAGTGAGGATTTAAACTTAGTTTAATCGGCCAGTTTGTATGGGATAAAGTCTAGTCAACTTTGTCTGTAGTTTAAACCTTCACTGAAAAACCGGGCCTAAGTATAATAGAACAAGACCAACTAAGCCATTTAAGAGGTTCAACCCAAACGAAAAGGTCTGTACTGGGTAAGAAAGAAACCAAAACCAAATTAGCCAAAGCGCATTTTTGCTGGGACCCGCAAATTTGTTTCTCTTTCATAAGAGGGCAAAAATGAGCAGTCCCTAAAAATCGAAGCTCGCAATGTAGGATCAACATGATGTACAAAAAAGACCCAGGCACTACCGATCGTATCTTGGGCATCGTTTTACCCAAAAGTTTCGGATCCTGTCCGGCAAAATTTCGGATTTTGAAGTCATTCTATACGATTCCTGTGCAAGCAAATACTACTTAATATTTACTTTTTGTGGATCAATTGCAAAAGCGGAAGCGGAAGCCAAAGTGAATGAAAATCTTTGTAACATTGTTAGTTATTGTGACTTTTAGGAGACAATGATAAAGTAACAACTTACATAGCTATTCGGGCTAAATTTCAAGTTCAACTTACACATAAAATATCAAATCGAAGAAAAGAAAACAAATTAACATAAATTTAAAAGCCTATCGTATAACTGGACTGTTATTAATATCGAAGAAGAAAAACATAATTAAGTTTGTATTATCATTGTGTAGGTACAAAGGCAAAGTCAAAATCAAAAGCGAACAAAGTTAAAAACCAAATCATTAAGAAGTGCATAAAGGGGAAATCAAAAACACAAAAAACTGATTGCCATTATTGGAGCATGACCTTCAGCGCGGTCAGTTCAGCCTTTCCGTTGTTGTTTTATGGGATGTCTAGTGACACGCTGACAAAACCTGTTTCAATTTTAAATACTTGAAAAATAAGGTTAATTAAGTAAAAGGTATTAAAAATTTATACAAGTAAGGAAGTCAAAGATTCTGTGAGTAGGGACATCTTATCATTACAATCAAATAAAATAGCATACAACAATATAAATTAATTAAAAGTCAAGGAAAATAAAAGAGACAAACAAAAAAGTAAAATGAGGTAAAACAAAAATGAATAAAATAAAATGTGAAATAAAATAAAATACAATAGGGGTCTTCTCTCTAAATTTTTTTTCATAAAAAACACAGGAAATTTACACACTATTGTCAAAATTGGAAAAATTTCTTTCAAAATTTTTTTCTTGAAACATCAAAATGCGTGTGTTTTTTGTTCTTGCATTTTGCAATTTTGACAATAGTGTGTTAAATTCTTGTGTTTTTCATGGAAAAAATTTAGAGAGAATACCCCTAATTATTTTTTTTTAATTTATCTAAAATAAAAAAAAAATAAATAATACTAAACAAATAAGGAACTTTTCATTTTTTTTTTGAAATTTTGATCAGTCGAATAATTTTTATCAAATTATTTTTTTGAGTTTTTGGCGAAAACAAGTTGAAAATGCTACAAACATTTACAATACGAACTACGATGATTGCAATTTCGACCTTGTTGAAGGACCTTGCCAAATCCCTTTGTATTGTATTGTTAGAAATTTCTCATCACCTTAACTGATCATCAAACCAAGAAGATCAGAAATTTCTAATTGCAGTAAAACAGATCAAAATTAAATAAAGTAATGCAGAAAAATAAAATTAAAAAACCACCAAATGGAAAAACATCAAAAAAATAAATACAGAATAAAATGATTAAATAAAATAAAATAAATAAATATAAATCGAAAAAAGTAGAATAAAATATAACAAGATAAAGTAAAATTAAACAAAAGTATTAAATGAAAAAAAAAATAAAAATATTAAAAAAAAAATAAGTAACATAAATCGCCGATATGGTCGCCCGGGGCTTGCAGACGTTCATTGGAGTCAGCTGCAGGCCTGTCAAAACACCGCGCTCAGAACCGCTACGGGGTGCGTCCTTATGTCTCCCATAACTCATATACACAATGAGGCGAAAATGCTTCCAGTAAGGGAGCATAATGAAATGCTAAACAAGCAGTACCTACTGAATTGCTGTAAACCACAGCACCCCAATAGGCAACTGTTTGAGCTAACTCCGCCTCCTATGACCGTAAGGACGCATATACGTAAACATGTTGATGAGATCCGGCACTTTATAACAACGCCGTTTGATCCTGAGGTGCACAAGCAGGCATATCAAATAAACGTCAGTTGGCCATCAGGCCACGCTTGTTGTTATTGTTGTAGCGAGGTGTAGCCCTGCCTAAATGTCAGACAGGGTCACCCCGAGTGTATTGCTCTTGGCCGGGTCGATATAAGAAAACGGCCCGGGTCGTTTCGGCACGATGGGTACAGCACAAGTACTGGTACCGTTCTCGTAGAACCGGCAATACAAGAAAGTAGCCGTGTAGGCTATGTAGGTCATTTAGCGTTACCCAGGGTGCACCAACTGGGAGGCGACCTACTTTTACACTTGCTCTACGGAGCCCACTTCTAACACCCATCTCCCTTTGGTCCAACCTATTGAAACTGCTAGTTTTCTTAAACTCTCGTTAGAAGATATTGATGACAATTTAGGCTATGGAAAATACGCGTTGGGCTGGACTACACCTCGTTACAACAACAACAACAACAACAACAACAACAACAACAACAACCCTGTTGTGGATTTTAGTTGGAGCGCCTGAAATATCTTCGCCATTCTAAGGTGTTGTTCTTTATTTACTGCGAGGCCTCAAAAATGCCTTTTTCCTGAGAGTGGCCGTCACTCTAACCGATGTCGGGTGTTGAAACCTGTCCTTGAATTCGGCGTCGGAATATCTGCTTACAAGACACAGCTGACGGATCATATAATGGTCAGCTGCCTTGTAGTTGTTATTGATGTTGTTTGTAATGGCAAAACACTCCACCAAAGCTTAGTCAAGTGAAAAAATGTGGTGTTGCACTACAACCAAATGGTTTGTTGTGCCTTCTACTCTTCACACAACAGGTGCCCAGTTTGCGCATGTGGTTTTTCGAGTCTGCAGTAACCTGTAATTAGAGTACTCAAATTACATTTTGTGATTTTTATAATAGCTCTGTAACGCTTTTTATTATAATTCCCCCTGCAGAGCTTTTGCCTGTCTTAGGTCAGTAGTTTGAAGCCAGTGACTGTCTCTCGCATATACCTCCTCCTGCCTGAGCTCATCCTTTATAGTGTGGTTAGCAGCTATAAAGTTTTCGGCCCAGAGAGTCTTCCCGTTGCTGCTGTTCTCGCCACATATCTGCTCCTTAGGTGCCCTCGACTCCGTTGTGTGCCAGGACGCAGCACACAATCAGTGTACCATACAAGTGTGTGCTCTCTGGAACTGTCCTATGTAACGTTGTCTCGAGAAGTCCAGGTAAGCGCTTATTGTATTATAATGGGTCTGACTAACACAGGATACATCCAGCTTAGGATATTAAAGCTGCATCCCAAAGATTTTCCTCAGAATCCTACACATCATTATTGCTCATGTAGCCTTGGAAATGATGTAAGTGCTTTAGGGAACCCTCTGGAACAATATGCTATTGATAACATAGTCAAGAGGCCTAAGATTTGCCGAATTTGTACTGCTAAAATAAATACGAGAGTCAATAGTGCAGCCGCTTTGCGAAGTACCTACTAAAATTGCAAAAGTACTAAGAACCATATCCCTGCTCGCGTCACTGCCGATTACTTAAAGTAGGTCGCCTCCCAGTTGGTGCACCCTGGGTAACGCTAAATAACCTACATAGCCTAGACGGCTAGTTTCTTGTATTGCCGGTTCTACGAGAACGGTACCAGTACTTGTGCTGTACCCATCGCACCGAAACGGCTCGGGTCGTTTTCTTATATCGACCCGGCCAAGAGCAATACACTCGGGATGGCCCTGTCTGACATTTAGGCAGGGCTACACCTCGCTACAACAACAACAACAACATTACTTATGCATATACCATGAACCAAATGTAAGTAAGAAATATGAGTGTACAATGAGTGAGGAGAACAATGAGCTATATGTGCAGATATTAAGGAAAGAAAATCATAAAATAAAAACAGAAATGCAACTAGATATGTAGGTAAGTATTTTAGTACGTGGGCGATTGATGGACCATTTCTTTGTTTCATGTGCCAAACAACCGAGTTGTTAAACACACCTGGGCAAAAAGGAGCTCATCAATGCCATGAAAACCACTACAATCCTTAGGAGTAAAAAAAACAATTGTAGCATTATTAGACTTTGCACTTACCCTTCAGCCAATAGTAATTTGGTCCAAGTCTCGGCAGCTGTGACAACAGCACAAAGTGTCGCACAACACTCATAATTCAGATCGTTTTTAACGTTTCAACTTCGTTTAATTATAAAAATTTAAGCTTCAAGAACTTTAATAAACAGGAATAAACTTCTAATCTGGTTTTTTGTTGCTGGAATCTTCGTTTGACCCGCTGATCTATGAAGTTCTTTCTAGCCCACCGTCACCGTACACTTTTCGTCTTCCAGGCACTTCTTGCTAGCCTCCCCGCACTCACAATTTTCACTTGATTAGAAATAGTTTTTGCACTTCTTTTATTTTCTATATTTAAATTTTTATTAGCAATTTTCACAAATTAAATCTTGTAGCGTTAATATGGAATTTGTTTTGTAAGACGTAGTTCTTTGGGGTTTATTGAACGTGAAAAATTTGTCAAAATATATTGCCTTTCTTTTTGTTCTTCGTTTCTTTAATTTTTCACTTCCTTCTTTCGCTGCTTCTTTCTTTTGTGTGCTTCGCAAACTTCATGATTTTCAACTGAACTGCTGCTGGCGTGTGATTTCGCTGCCGCTTTTGTCAAATTTCGTGGCGGCAGCGGCGTCAGCTGACTAATAAAGGGTGAAATACATAAAGCTTTGTTAACCTCGCCTGACATTTGCTACCTCAAAACTTTGCGTCCAACTTCAGAGGTATGCTACAATGAACGCCTTGACGCTTCTCTTTTATACATTTGTTTTCGTTATTTATTTCCTTGCATTCAGAGTGTTTTGGTTAATTTATTAATTTAATAGAGAAAAAATGAATTAATTATTATTTTCTCCAACTTTTTATTCTTTAATTACAGCAAACTCATCAACATCTGATTGTCAAAGCAAGCAAAATTTGAGACTTTGCCAAATTTCAACCTCACTTCAACTTTGAGGTCTCTAATTTGCCATGCTTGGTTTAAATACGTATACTGAACTTTTCTGTCGAAGTCAAAGTTCGAGGTAAAGTCAAAATAAAGCTTTATGTAACTGGCCCTTAAGTGACAGTGGCAAACCCTACCGGACATTTTGAATCACAATATGTGATTAGGGGGCCTATCAGCAAATAGGATGAAACTTTCACCGCCAAATTTCGATGAAATCGATAGAATTCTCCCACGATCTTTTACATTACGGAAAATTATCACCCCGCGAAAGCACCGTCGTAATTGCTGATAGACCCCTAGGTCTTTCTCTACCGAGCGTTTCTTAAGCGGGAAACAGAATCACTCCGCCAATACGTCAGTTGCGTGACGTACGTCAATTTTAGAACAAATTCTACTTTTACGTATCCGTCGTATCTGGCGTTACGCATACAAACACCCGCAGTCTACTTTTCGGTCAGTTGTTTCAACGTACTGATTCTGCTGAACGCTTTATGCACACTACTACATAAGCAATCTGCTGGGTCATCCTGAAAAATCTTTGGATTATGCACTCCAATTTTTTGATATTGGAGTACTCCAATAGTAATCCTTTGTATACCTCATCGGACCACCTTCAGCTTTTTGAAACCCGATCATTGCTCGTGCTTTATCGACAAAAGTCACGACAATATCGCACTGACAGTAGATACTGCAAGGAGTAACAACATTGGAGTACATTGCAAAGTACTCTGACTTCAGGTACTCCTTGGAGTTGTTGTTGTAGCCATACTTTGCCCTGCCTAGTCGAAAGATCCACTTATAAAAAGTAATGTGACAGACCAGACAAGGGCTGTACGGGTGTTGAGTCCTTTTCCGGATGAATCCGGTACTCCCTTGCGGTACTGCCTAACTTCTTTGGGAACGATTTCGTGGATTTTAGACGCCTCTTACGACCGGCATACCCATTGTGTATCAATATTGTTGATACACAATGGGCATACCTACCTCGGGCATATTCTAAACCCCTAACCCGAAGGGGCATGATATGCCACTGAACAAACAGTTTTTGTGTTCGATCGCATAAGAAATGTCTGGTAGGGTACTTTACAAATCTTTTCTCGCAACAACACTGTTTGCGTCGACGTCGACCGCGACGAAGTTGCCGTGTAGCTGTTTCTTGATAAATTGACATATCTTCATGTCAAATGATCAGCTGATGTAATAACGTAGGTTTCACATCATGATTCGAGATAGGAACATAACGAAACGACTTATTGCATTTTTGACGTAATATGAATGGAATGACCCCCCGCGGATTGCGGGTGTAGAATATTCACGAAATAGGCATACCGATCGTAAGAGGCGACTAATATGCACAAAGGCAATGACGTGCTACTCGAGGCTTGATCTGTGGATATGAAGGCTTCGCCTTTCATTACCCATCTTATCCTTCCTTACGGATTGAGGGATGACATGGCGCAGAAGTTTCCCCTGGTCATTCCAAATCGCTGCCAAGACAGTCGCCAGTAATACAAACCAAGATGCGAACTGTGTAGACCACATACTTCATTGTTGTTGTTGTAGCCATACTTTGCCCTGCCTATGTAGTCGGAAGATCCACTTATAAAAAGTTACGTGACAGACCAGACAGGGATTGTATAAGTGTTGACAGTCCTTTGCCGGATGAATCCGGTACGCCCCGACTGTCTTGGGAACGATTTCGTGGATTTTAGTCGCCTCTTATGACCGGCATACCTATCTCGCGGCATATTCTAAACCCCTAATCCGCAGGGTTATTTATTTGTTCATTGTCATGTATCTTTTGTTTATTTCATTACGACGGCTGAATAGAAGATCATAGATCATAGAAAAAAAGAATCAAGTCAGGTTTTTAAACACTTTATTGTTATTTCCCCGCATATCGTCTCTCATTAAAGTGAAATCATATATGTAAAACATTAAGATCGAGCCTATTAAAATCCGGGTATTACTCGTCCTTTTTTGGTTAGCTTTTTCAGTTTTTTCGTTTTCTTATCTTTAATGCGTTTATTAATGTTCTCCTCGCGTTTCTTTTGTCTTTGCTCTATGCCTGAGGCGACCTTTTGCTTGCGTTCCACCCAATCCTTCTTTGATTTTTTCTTCTCCACCTTGCGCTTCTTTATCGCTTTGTACAGCAATTTTGGGTCATCCTTCACTTTTTTGCCTTCAATCTTATCAAACGCCTTTTTCCAAGCTAAATCTGTTTTTATTTCTGACGCCTTCTCCACTTCTCCTTGCTCTTTCAATTCACTAATTTTCTTATCTGTCTGCTTGATTTTCTTCAGGATTTCACGCGGATTTTGATGCGACTTTTTCACCTTGGCTCCGGGGTGTGAAGCGAAATCAAATTTAGAGAACACAATTTTGCCTTCCTCATTGAATACAGGTTTTGGCAGCAGCTTTTTAATATCCTTTTTGTCTTCTCCGCTTTTGAGATCTGTATTGCCGTGTTTTTGATTCTCATTTTTCATGGATTTCGCAGCGGATATTAATATCTTTTTGACTTCTTTATTCTTTTTTAGTTTTTTAGCTTCACGTTTCTTTGTTGATCGCTCTGAAGCTGGCCTCTTTTTAGTTTTCATTTTATTTTTGATGATATTCAGACGATCCTGCAGCTCATCGATTGGCGTGGCTTTGCGTGCATCTAATGCATTTTTGGCTTTCTTCGCATTTTTGTTACTCTGCAGTAGATAATCATCGTATTCGATCTCTGAAATCGGCATTTATTCAAGGAAGTGTCTATTTGCACATGACCGTATAAATACGGGCACCCGTAAAAGTACGGGTCCGTATTTATACGGTCAAAACCGTAGTTTATACGGTCGGAAAATGCCCGTACTTTTACGGATGGCAAATTCCCGTACTTTTACGGGTCCGTGACGGATCGGAAAATTCCCGTACTTTTACGGGTCTAAAAATGCCCGTACTTTTACGGATTTTAAAATTTTAAGGGTCACAAAATGCCCGTACCTTTACGGATTTTAAAATTTTAAGGGTCAGAAAATGCCCGTACTTTTACGGATTTTAAAATTTTAAGGGTCATAAAATGCCCACTTTTACGGATTTTAAAATTTTAAGGGTCACAAAATGCCCGTACTTTTACGGATTTTAAAATTTTTAAGGGTCACAAAATGCCCGTACTTTTACGGATTTTAAAATTTTCGTACTTTTACTAGACTTTTAAGGGTCAGAAAATGACCGTACTTTTACGGATTTTAAAATTTTAAGGGTCACAAAATGCCCGTACTTTTACGGATTTTAAAATTTTAAGGCTCAGAAAATGCCCGTACTTTTACGGATTTTAAAATTTTAAGGGTCATAAAATGCCCGTACTTTTACGGATTTTTTAATTTTAAGGGTCATAAAATGCCCGTACTTTTACGGATTTTAAAATTTTAAGGGTCACAAAATGCCCGTACTTTTACGGATTTTAAAATTTTAGGGGTCAGAAAATGCCCGTACTTTTACGGATTTTCAAATTTTCGTACTTTTACTAGACTTTTAAGGGTCAGAAAATGACCGTACTTTTACGGATTTTAAAATTTTAGGGGTCAGAAAATGACCGTACTTTACGGA
Organism: Campiglossa producta; assembly: GCA_964058755.1. Lineage (NCBI taxonomy): Eukaryota > Metazoa > Arthropoda > Insecta > Diptera > Tephritidae > Campiglossa > Campiglossa producta. The sequence continues at coordinate 152,341,958 of CAXKVI010000001.1, forward strand.
TTTTCAAATTTTAAGGGTCAGAAAATGCCCGTACTTTTACGGATTTTAAAATTTTAAGGGTCACAAAATGCCCGTACTTTTACGGATTTTAAAATTTTAAGGGTCAGAAAATGCCCGTACTTTTACGGATTTTCAAATTTTAAGGGTCATAAAATGCCCGTACTTTTACGGATTTTCAAATTTTCGTACTTTTACTAGACTTTTAAGGGTCAGAAAATGATCGTACTTTTACGGATTTTAAAATTTTAGGGGTCAGAAAATGCCCGTACTTTTACGGATTTTCAAATTTTCGTACTTTTACTAGACTTTTAAGGGTCAGAAAATGACCGTACTTTTACGGATTTTAAAATTATAGGGGTCAGAAAATGCCCGTACTTTTACGGATTTTCAAATTTTAAGGGTCATAAAATGCCCGTACTTTTACGGATTTTCAAATTTTCGTACTTTCACTAGACTTTTAAGGGTCAGAAAATGACCGTACTTTTACGGATTTTAAAATTTTAGGGGTCAGAAAATGCCCGTACTTTTACGGATTTTCAAATTTTCGTACTTTTACTAGACTTTTAAGGGTCAGAAAATGACCGTACTTTTACGGATTTTAAATTTTAGGGGTCAGAAAATGACCGTACTTTTACGGGATTTTCAAATTTTAAGGGTCAGAAAATGCCCGTACTTTTACGGATTTTAAAATTTTAAGGGTCACAAAATGCCCGTACTTTTACGGATTTTAAAATTTTAAGGGTCACAAAATGCCCGTACTTTACGGATTTTCAATTTTTCGTACTTTTACTAGACTTTTAAGGGTCAGATAAATCAGATAAATAATAGCTTTCGAACATTTCATTTTCTGACCCTTAAAAGTCTAGTGAAAGTACGAAAATTTGAAAATCCGTAAAAGTACGGGCATTTTATGACCCTTAAAATTTGAAAATCCGTAAAAGTACGGGCATTTTCTGACCCCTAAAATTTTAAAATCCGTAAAAGTACAGTCATTTTCTGACCCTTAAAAGTCTAGTAAAAGTACGAAAATTTGAAAATCCGTAAAAGTACGGGCATTTTCTGACCCTTAAAATTTTAAAATCCGTAAAAGTACGGGCATTTTGTGACCCTTAAAATTTTAAAATCCGTAAAAGTACGGGCATTTTCTGACCCTTAAAATTTGAAAATCCGTAAAAGTACGGTCATTTTCTGACCCTTAAAAGTCTAGTAAAAGTACGAAAATTTGAAAATCCGTAAAAGTACGGGCATTTTCTGACCCCTAAAATTTTAAAATCCGTAAAAGTACGGTCATTTTCTGACCCTTAAAAGTCTAGTGAAAGTACGCAAATTTGAAAATCCGTAAAAGTACGGGCATTTTATGACCCTTAAAATTTGAAAATCCGTAAAAGTACGGGCATTTTCTGACCCCTAAAATTTTAAAATCCGTAAAAGTACGGGCATTTTCTGACCCTTAAAATTTTAAAATCCGTAAAAGTACGGGCATTTTCTGACCCTTAAAAGTCTAGTAAAAGTACGAAAATTTGAAAATCCGTAAAAGTACGGGCATTTTATGACCCTTAAAATTTGAAAATCCGTAAAAGTACGGTCATTTTCTGACCCTTAAAAGTCTAGTGAAAGTACGAAAATTTGAAAATCCGTAAAAGTACGGGCATTTTATGACCCTTAAAATTTGAAAATCCGTAAAAGTACGGGCATTTTCTGACCCCTAAAATCCGTAAAAGTACGATCATTTTCTGACCCTTAAAAGTCTAGTAAAAGTACGAAAATTTGAAAATCCGTAAAAGTACGGGCATTTTCTGACCCCTAAAATTTTAAAATCCGTAAAAGTACGGTAATTTTCTGACCCTTAAAAGTCTAGTGAAAGTACGAAAATTTGAAAATCCGTAAAAGTACGGGCATTTTATGACCCTTAAAATTTGAAAATCCGTAAAAGTACGGGCATTTTATGACCCTTAAAATTTGAAAATCCGTAAAAGTACGGGCATTTTGTGACCCTTAAAATTTTAAAATCCGTAAAGTACGGGCATTTTCTGACCCTTAAAATTTAAAAATCCGTAAAAGTACGGTCATTTTCTGACCCTTAAAAGTCTAGTGAAAGTACGAAAATTTGAAAATCCGTAAAAGTACGGGCATTTTATGACCCTTAAAATTTGAAAATCCGTAAAAGTACGGGCATTTTCTGACCCCTAAAATTTTAAAATCCGTAAAAGTACGGTCATTTTCTGACCCTTAAAAGTCTAGTGAAAGTACGAAAATTTGAAAATCCGTAAAAGTACGGGCATTTTATGACCCTTAAAATTTGAAAATCCGTAAAAGTACGGGCATTTTCTGACCCCTAAAATTTAAAAATCCGTAAAAGTACGGTCATTTTCTGACCCTTAAAAGTCTAGTGAAAGTACGAAAATTTGAAAATCCGTAAAAGTACGGGCATTTTATGACCCTTAAAATTTGAAAATCCGTAAAAGTACGGGCATTTTCTGACCCCTAAAATCCGTAAAAGTACGGTCATTTTCTGACCCTTAAAAGTCTAGTAAAAGTACGAAAATTTGAAAATCCGTAAAAGTACGGGCATTTTCTGACCCCTAAAATTTTAAAATCCGTAAAAGTACGGTCATTTTCTGACCCTTAAAAGTCTAGTGAAAGTACGAAAATTTGAAAATCCGTAAAAGTACGGGCATTTTATGACCCTTAAAATTTGAAAATCCGTAAAAGTACGGTCATTTTCTGACCCTTAAAAGTCTAGTGAAAGTACGAAAATTTGAAAATCCGTAAAAGTACGGGCATTTTATGACCCTTAAAATTTGAAAATCCGTAAAAGTACGGGCATTTTCTGACCCCTAAAATCCGTAAAAGTACGATCATTTTCTGACCCTTAAAAGTCTAGTAAAAGTACGAAAATTTGAAAATCCGTAAAAGTACGGGCATTTTCTGACCCCTAAAATTTTAAAATCCGTAAAAGTACGGGCATTTTCTGACCCCTAAAATTTTAAAATCCGTAAAAGTACGGTTATTTTCTGACCCTTAAAAGTCTAGTGAAAGTACGAAAATTTGAAAATCCGTAAAAGTACGGGCATTTTATGACCCTTAAAATTTGAAAATCCGTAAAAGTACGGGCATTTTCTGACCCCTAAAATTTAAAAATCCGTAAAAGTACGGTCATTTTCTGACCCTTAAAAGTCTAGTGAAAGTACGAAAATTTGAAAATCCGTAAAAGTACGGGCATTTTATGACCCTTAAAATTTGAAAATCCGTAAAAGTACGGGCATTTTCTGACCCCTAAAATTTTAAAATCCGTAAAAGTACGGTCATTTTCTGACCCTTAAAAGTCTAGTGAAAGTACGAAAATTTGAAAATCCGTAAAAGTACGGGCATTTTATGACCCTTAAAATTTGAAAATCCGTAAAAGTACGGGCATTTTCTGACCCCTAAAATTTAAAAATCCGTAAAAGTACGGTCATTTTCTGACCCTTAAAAGTCTAGTGAAAGTACGAAAATTTGAAAATCCGTAAAAGTACGGGCATTTTATGACCCTTAAAATTTGAAAATCCGTAAAAGTACGGGCATTTTCTGACCCCTAAAATCCGTAAAAGTACGGTCATTTTCTGACCCTTAAAAGTCTAGTAAAAGTACGAAAATTTGAAAATCCGTAAAAGTACGGGCATTTTCTGACCCCTAAAATTTTAAAATCCGTAAAAGTACGGTAATTTTCTGACCCTTAAAAGTCTAGTGAAAGTACGAAAATTTGAAAATCCGTAAAAGTACGGGCATTTTATGACCCTTAAAATTTTAAAATCCGTAAAAGTACGGTAATTTTCTGACCCTTAAAAGTCTAGTAAAAGTACGAAAATTTGAAAATCCGTAAAAGTACGGGCATTTTCTGACCCCTAAAATTTAAAAATCCGTAAAAGTACGGTCATTTTCTGACCCTTAAAAGTCTAGTAAAAGTACGAAAATTTGAAAATCCGTAAAAGTACGGGCATTTTCTGACCCCTAAAATTTTAAAATCCGTAAAAGTACGGGCATTTTGTGACCCTTAAAATTTTTAAATCCGTAAAAGTACGGGCATTTTTAGACCCGTAAAAGTACGGGAATTTTCCGATCCGTCACGGACCCGTAAAAGTACGGGAATTTTCCAGCCGTAAAAGTACGGGCATTTTCCGACCGTATAAACTACGGTTTTGACCGTATAAATACGGACCCGTACTTTTACGGGTGCCCGTATTTATACGGACCCGTGACGGTCATGTGCAAATAGCCACAGCCTTTATTCAAATATTATAAGAGGATGTAAGGATTTGGGTTCCAAATCATTTCCGCACTCACCTTCGATTGAATCTGGCACATTGAAGGTTAGCAACATATCCATAATACGTTCATTTTCGGTTCGCATTAGCGCCATCAAGCCGCGCTTATCAAATGGTATTGACATTTTTATTAATTTTACATTAATTGGCAAAACTGTAATCTAAATTATTTATCATTCCACACGTGTGTTTAAAAATGCAAACGAAAACATTGAAGAAATAGCAGGTAAAAAGAAATGTCAAACTGTACAGCGTGCGTTCAGTGAGATAGGTTGGCAGCTATATACACGGTAAAAAAGCACGTCCATTTTAAGTGTTTTTATGCTTTGGCTGGGTACCAAGCACTACTACAAGACGGATGACCAGTTAGGTAACCGAAATTCCTAACCTGTCTTTTGGTTAGTTTTCTTGGCTAGTTTTCTTAATTCTACAAAAAACGCTGATTTTTTTCACTAACACGCACCTCTTTGGGTTGGGGTATTTTGAGGCGAGCCAAGGAAAAGGGCACCAACATGCTGGACACCTTCAGTTGTGAGCCAGCGATGTATCAGATAACATATACTACATATCTGGCAGAGAAAATGTATAAAATTCATAAAAAATGTGTCTCATTTACAACAAATGTTTGAATTTTTTCTGAATTTTATGATATGAAAAAAATGTAAGTATAGGCTAAGATTAAATTTTGAAAGTAAAGTACAAAATTAAAAGGTAGAAATTGATTTTGAGTCACCAAAAAATAATCAAGAATTATTCAAAAATTTGTTTAAAAATTATTTCCAGTTTTTGTTCACGTAAAGTAAACATATTTTTTTCTTTTTCCTGTTTGATTTCATATTTGAGAATTTAATCATCAGAATTACTGAAAAATGATTCATAATGGTGACTGAAAAATGATAATCAGTTTTTGATCATCAAATGGAATCATATTTTGATGATAACTCAGTATTTCGTCACTGAAAGTAATCAAAATGTGTTCAACTTAAGATATTTTCAAAATTCATTCATTCAAATTCTGTGTGGGAAGTGTTGATCATATACTGAAAAATAGTGACAGGTAGAGGACGCCTGACGGTCATTGGTCATTTGACAATCAAATGATGATAAGCAGTGGTGCATTTTCACAATTCCGCGAAACTTTTAAACGCCGCGCATTCAATGCTAAAAACTATGACTGTTAATTGAAGAATTTTTCAAAAAGATTTAAGCAGATATTTTATCACGATTTATTAGAGATAACTATTTTAAAATGAACAAAAGAAAATATCAAAGTCCAATTAAAAAAAGAGAAAGCGATTTTTGAATTCAGAGTGGGAAAATATAGAAAGTTGGGAGAATGTGCAGCGCTGCTAGTTTTACTGCTGCTTAAGCGATTTGAAAACACATGTGCAGGAAAATTTACATGGCAGCTCCATGCAGTGACACTTGAACCAAATTTTCCAAACTCACTAATAACACACATAAAACACCTACAATATGTTTTGAACACTTCATTTAACATAAAAATTACATCTTTTATAACTTATATAATTTAAAAATACAAAATAAATTGAAATCACGAAATAAAATATTAGTTTGTTTTAGCATTTTGTTTTTGAATTGTTAGTGCAGGTATATATGTCTTTGTCGTTGTACAAATAAGTGTGTTTAAAATTTTACTGCACAGGCTTACTGCACATTGATTTTGGTCTTTACACTCGCCGTCAGAAAGAAAACTGCAAAAGTTCCCATCGATCTCACTGGTGCTAAATGTGATACAAGAAATTCAAAGTCAAACTGTAACCTTTTAAAAGTCAAATAATTTCGGAATAAGTGAAAATATTTACGACCCAAAAATAGCTTATTATAGGAAAAAAAAAAAATTGTATGTGAAGTTTATTACCGCTTAGGATTCGGATTCCAAATTGAATTTGCTTCAAGAAACTGTTTGTTTCTACATATATTGATATTTGCATTTTTTTTCGCAAACTGTAAAGCCAAAACGGTATATTGAATGAACATAAATATAGGGTAAACTAGTAAAAAAAAAAAACCGCGTTTAGCCAGTACACGTGAAAGAAGTTAACTTCTTAAACTCGAAAAATCAAAATAAAAAACTTTTGAAATTTTAATTTTGATACCAACGCAACGGAATTTTTCGCTTGTCTAAGACGTTTGAACTACTGAATAAAGTATGCAGCCCTGCTCTAAACCAGCAATTATAGACCTCTAGAAATTACGATCAAGATCTTTTACTTTTATAGTAATGTTTTTCGCCATATTCAAAAATAAGAACTTTATCGCTTTCATATGGCTCGGGTAACATGCGTATCTCATAATTTAAGATTTTTTAAGTAAGCGTCCAGCAGAGTCAGTCCGTCAATGCGTCATGTACATGACTGTTTTAAAGACATGATAGTTTTAAAGACTTAATGAAAACACATTTGACACCAAATTGACATGGTGATAGTTTAGTAAATTTTTGAGGTCAGTCATTTTGACCTAATGAAAACCAGCTATTAGAATTATCATCGCTTAGCAGAGAGTCTTGTAAAAAGCTGTAAAAATCTCATTTCTGCTAAATTTTCGTTGTTGTTGTTGTTGTTGTTGTTGTTGTTATTAACAACAAAACACTCCCCGAAGGTTTTGGGGAGTGATGCCGAAGTTGATAGTCCTTGGCCGGATATGACCCCGGTACGCTGCGGTACTGCCCGACTGTCGTGGTAGCGATTTGGTATGACCAGTGGAACCTTCTAGGTCATGGCATCCCTCCATCCATGAGGAAGGAGAAGATGGGTAATGAGAGGTGAGAGGCATCATATCCGCAGATCAGCCATCGAGTAGCACGTCAATTACCTATGTGCATATTAGTCGCCTCTTACGACCGGTATGCCTACCTCGGGCATATTCTAAACCCCTAACCCGCAGGGCTAAATTTTCGTCGAACAGGAATCAGTAGAAACTTGCAGACAAAACAGCGGTTACGTTTCTGATGAGCTAACAATTTAAATTTAAATTTTTTGTTGTTGTTTTGCTATGTCACCGATCAGCTGTTCCTGCTTGCTACTTTCTGCTAGACGGAAAATGTCCAGCAATAACTTGCAGCAAATTGGCTCTCTCTCTCTCAATTAAAAGTCAAAAAGCTTCTAAATTTGTTCAAAAAACGCTTTTTCAGGAATAATTATTCATAATTAGCGTGAAAGAAACGAAGCAATTATTTTCGCCTTTTGGTAATCAAAACTTTTCTAAAGCTGATGACCCAATGTACGCTTGCTTTGCTTGCCTTGCTTACCTAGGCTTACCATGCTTTCCTTTTAAAACTTTTATGGCCCAATAGAACCTACAAAAGTTGTCAAAAATACAGGATCAGACAGACAAGACAACAACAAGACAAACAGCGAAGCGTGCAAAGCGCTGTCAAATAGAGATTTCGGCTCAATGCCAGCCCGGATCAAGAGAATAAGGAGCAGCCGTGCTGCAAGGGGCTATTCCGGGGATGACAATAGGTGAGGGAATCGTGACGCGTTAGACAGGGTCACTTCGAAATGTATTGCTCTTGGCCGAGTCATTATAAAAAAAAAAGAACCCGGGTCGTTTCGGTACGAAGGTTATTGTACAGGTACAAATACCGTTCTCGCAGAACCGGCAATACGTGAAACGTATGTATGTCCGGCATGTGGCTCGTCCCCCCACAATACCAATCACTTATTTTCTTGCTCATTTGAGCCCACTCTTCTAACACCCATCTCTCTTTGGTCCCACCCTATTGAAACAGCTAGTTTCCTTGGACTCCCGTTAGAAGATATTGATGACAATTAGGTTAAGGAAAAATACGCGTTGGGCAGGACTACACCTCGTTACAACAACAACAAAAGAGATTTCGGCTATTCGACGCTTTGAAGCGTTTCAAGCAAGCAAAGTAAAGCTGCCACTGGGCCAACTTTCATACATTTCAGTAGAGTTCAAAAGAATTTTGACATTTCTCGAGGCAAAGCCAGCAAAGCAAGCATGCATTGGGCCATCACCTTAAAATTTAAAACTTCCCATATTCAATACTCTGCGCCCACAGTAAATTGATGGCCATTACTAAACGTACCACATCTAGTTTGACATAAATGTCAAACTCTAACACTGAACACACCCATCAACCTTCAAGCAATTTTGAGTTGATTGTTCGCATTCGTTGGTGATAGAAGAAATAGGATGACTAATTTTTATGTTTACTGCAAAAATTAAAGAAAAATTATATCAAAAAAATATTGGAAGTGTTGAAAAAGTGAAACACCGTTATTCGTTTATAAAATTCATATAAATTCGGTCGTGTTGTAATTGTGTAGTGTTGCAAAAATGAAGAAACAATTTACAAAAATTAAGATTGCAGCTGAAAATTTGGGGAGGTGAGTGGTGCGATGAAAATGGGAGTTGGTTGCTAATGCTTATGTATAGTTATGTAGTATATGGCCTGAGCCAGACACAATGGTGGGACAATCTATTCTATATAGAAATGACGATAGGCGCATGTGTATGTATGTATGTAAATGTGGATGCGCTAATAGGTGTGAGCCTGGAGGAAAGGAAATGGGTCCCCAGCCTGTCGCTGTTTTGCTGTAAGGGTAAAAGGAATCTGGAAGATGAGTGTAGCGGCATTTATGTCATGTAGGTATGCATGTGTATGTCTAGTCAACTGAACGGTTGTGTTAAATCAAACGGGGCTAGAATATGTAATGTGTACTAGGTATATAGTTATTAATGTTTGTATATCTTTCATAATTGTGATTTAATCTGTTTCCTTTTGTTTCTATGTTCCTTCGTTCCATGTACAATCCTTTACATCAAAACGCAGATCAAATAAATCAGAATGTAAGGATTACGAATTGGAAATAATTGAAAAACAAGTTGAAAAATATAAAGAAGTGCTTGAAAAGATGGTGCGTAAGTTACCAGCTAACAGTTCGACAACCGATACACAAGATCGTGATAAACGCGTTAGAAAGAATAGCCATTATAAAATTGGACAAGCGCTGGAAGAATCCTCCAAAGATCTCTCCAAAGAAATGCCGTTACATCACGTCTTATCAAATTGCGGTGCGTATTTGACAACAAAAAGTTATATGTACGAACATGTGTATGTATGTTAGTTGTAACTGTAACGTATAAGGTGGGGTAGGTTTTGTATAAAGAAGAAGGATATAAAGGTAATATGTGAACAGGTTTAAAAAAAAACACTTTGATGTAGTTGACAAGGGGTTATGGGACACGCGAGTTTAGAGAGTAGTCTAGATGTCAATAGGGGAATGTTAGTACATAATTGTTGAATAATGATTGATGCCTTCTTCTAACAAATGCCTGACTATTGAATAATTAATAAGCGTGCACAGAGAGGAGTCGCAAATACAGGGAATACCCAATAGACAACAACCCAATAGATTCACAGAGGCAGCTAGAGGACGATGTTTATAGTAGGGCCGAGACTTCGAGTAAAAAAGTCGATCACTCAATATTGGATAGGGGAATTTTTTGCTAAAAAACGATTTTCAAAAGAAAATAATCGATTTTTGTGCACGCTTTGCTATTTACTGCAGTTGCTTTTTACTTTGCCCTGACTGTGCAAATAAAGAAAATCTATAAAGCGGAAGGCACGTCGAAATTCTGTTGCGCTTTCGAGTTTCTTCCTATCTGCATGTTTTTTTTTTTTGGTTTGTTATAAATGTCCAAAAGTGTTGGGCGCACGCAATGTTGGCTAGAGAGCAATAGGGTCGCATTTACATTGCTTAACAGAAGTGTGATGAGTATGGTGGTGGTGTTGTTTTTGGCCTCGCCTTTGCTGTGCTTGGCCTTGTAGCAGCAGCGTTGATGGTGTCATTCGTCAGAGAAAAAATTATCATTCGCTTCAACAAATCGTTGACAGCTTATGTATGTTTGCTCAATTTCCCTTTTGTGCCTAATTTGCGTTGTATTGCTTTTAATGTTTTGATTTCTACGTGTACTACATACAAACATATTATCTGGTCTAAGACAGTGCACTGGAAAAGAAGCAAGGCGTCTTTTTATGGGCAATAATAAATATTTTGGCCATATAACGGTTTGCTGTTTATGACGCTATACATTCATGAATGTAATCTTATTCAGTAGAAATCGAAACAACAGACAGTTGGTAAATTTTTTCTAACTGAAAATATCGTTTTGCTTAAGGTGATCGATATGGGAAGTTTTTCAATTGTCCTTCTTTGAGAGAGTCAATCACTCTCACTCTCACTGTGACTATCACTCTCAATCTCACTATTACTGTGACTCACTATCCCCCTTACTCTTTTTCCCACAACACTCACTCCCATTTTAACTAGGTCCCTAAAGCTAGCAGATCAATATTAGCAGAACATAAAAGTAACACATGAAAAATTAGGTGCTCGAAAGGTGCTCTAATCCCACAAAAGGCGCTCGTCAACTTTTCCCAAACTATGCGTTGAGTATGCAAAAATTAGGTGCTCGAAAGGTGCTCATAAGGTGCCATAATCCGAATGAGTACCTTTCGAGCACCTAATTTTTGCACACTCACTTTTGATGTAGCTATCATCTTTCACTGTTAACGCATAGTGTTCTTCTAGCTTAAGCCGTAAGCTAACAGAACATCGTTTTTTTTTCGAAAAAGTTGAGGACCACCCTACTTCGGATTACGGCACTTAATGAGCACCTTTCGTGCACTTATTTCTGTATACTCACTTTTGATGTAGCTATCATCCTTCACTGTTAACGCACAGTGTTCTGCTAGCTTAAGCCTTAAGCTAGCAGAACATCGTTTTTTGGGAAAAGTTGACGAGCACCTTTTGTGGGATTGGAGCACCTTTTGAGCACCTTTCGAGCACCTAATTTTGCATGTGTTACTTTAATGTTCTGCTAACATTGTTCCGGGACCTATTTTAACATGTACTCTTAGGGCTACTCTTACTCTTACCCTTTTTTTTACTTCTACACTTACTATTACTCTCACTCTTGCTCCTACTCTGCCCCTTACTCCTACTATTACTATTACTTTTACTCTTATTCTTTCTCTTACTCTTATTCTTATTACTACTCTTACTCTTACTATCACTCTTACTCTTAATATCACTCTTACTTTTATCCTAACTCTTACTTTTTCTCTTAGTCTTACTCTTACTGTTACTCTCTCTCATACTGTAACTTTTACTCTTACTCTCACGCTCACTTTGATTGTTACTCTCACTATCAAGGGTGACATTGGCTTTCACAGGCTTTCTGAATCTATCTTTCTGGTTATGATACTTTCTCAAGAGTTAAATTATCGTTGATATAATGGTGTCGTTTGACCCCTAATGACCTCAATTCTAAGATTCTTTACAGCAGTCAAGAACTAAATTTTTTATTCCAATGCAAAGCTACTCTAACGGTTATGACATGAACCCAATAAATGATCGCTACTAAACAATTTTAAAATTCCTCAGAACATATAGAGGGGTCCCAGTTGCATGTCTCTTTTTTGTCAATATTTCCCCCCATTATGTTCTCATCGCATTCACTTTTCGTGCTAACTTCAGACTGCAAGTGTCTGTACTCCTTTTTATTTTATTCATATTACCAAATTAAGTATATTGCTTCTAATTATGTACCCACAAAGTAAGATGCACTCACATGTGAATGTACGTACATATGTATGTACGGTAGGGTGGGACAAACTGTTTGGACGACTAGGTCGCTAGATCGCGAATGATTCTAGTTATCCTATAATGGTTTACAATTTGATGAGTTAATATGAAACACCCATGATTTGGAAAATGGTGGCTCTATAGGGCGTAAAACCCACAGTTCCTAGATTCATTGGATTCAATAAAAAGCTTTGAATAAATAAAAAAGGGAGGAAATCGGAGCGCAATTTAAAAATAACAATTATCATTCAGATCTATGATTTCTCCACCACTTTGTTTTAAAATAGTCAAATAAAATCGAAAATACATCACGATTTATCCGTTAAATAATGATACTCCCTAGTGCTTGTTCATTCGAGAGCTACTGTGGTGCATCACGGTCGCCGCTTGGCATGCAACCAAAGCTCACGCTATAAAGCGCGCTTGTGTGCCACATTATGGGAAAATTTAATTTCAATCTAATGTTGCAACATTTTTCTTTTTCAGTTTTATTTATTTATTTTGCTTACATATATATTGCACTTGTCTGTCTATGTATTTAAGTATGTGATACACCAAAAGAACATAGATCTCTTGCCAAGATGCAGATAATTAAATGGAAAGACAGATAGTCTAGTTGGTTGACTGGCGTGTTAGTGGAATGACAGTCTGGCCGCTTAACAGTCACTCATCATTTACTTATCTAACCGCTATTCTTTTGTGTCTAAGTTGAAAATGATCATTGACACATGGAACAAAAAATAAATAAAATAAAATTGATTAAATAATGGAGAAATACAAAACAAAATAAGATAAAATAAACAATTTAAATAAATTAAATCAAAATTGAATACAAGTCCAAAATAATTATTGCTACTACAAAAATATAGAAAAAACCACATATAAAATAAAACAAACAAAAAAATAAAATAATATAAAAAATAATTAAATTGAATTTAATAAAATAAAATCCACTGCTCTTTTGTAACTCGCATCCAAAAGATTGTATCTATTGTCTAGGCTGCCCCAAAACTTCTATAGTAGACTTGTTGAAGCTCGCTGACTGAAGTTAAGCTTAAAAGTTGGTGGTTATGTGCAGCATTTGTATATCCATTATATGTACATAGCTGCTAATTTTTGTGTTGCAAATTTTTAATTGCTGTTTTGCTTTTTAAGCGCTGATCTGAGTGTTGGTGCTAAGTACGTAGCGTTGCAAGATGTTTAGCCAATTTGTTTCTTTATTATCAGTAGCGCGTAGCAGAACGCGTTGCCGATAAGGCAAAGAGATAATCCAAATTAATTACGTTACTGAAGATAAATTCGTTTATATGGAGTCCGTGTTCGTTACACCAACTGGGGTAAGGATCGGTAAGGGGATCAGCATGGCGTGAACAAGAAAAAAAATGAGAAAACATAATACTAGAAAAAAAAAAAAATAGAAAAAAGAGGTAGATGCAGAAAAAATAGGAAATAAAATAAAACAAAATAATATGAAAAATAAAAAATAGAATAAAACAAAATTAAATTGATAAAAAAAAAATAAAAAATAGAATAAAAAAGTGAAATAAAAATAAAATTAAACAAAATTAAATTAGAATAAAAAAAATAAAATTATAAATATCTTTACCTTAATTCACAAAGGCCCTAATTGACACATTTTTCGAAAATGACCTTTTCACATATTTAAGTATAACATAGTAAAATACACCACAAATTTTAAGAAGTTACTAGCAGTAATAACGGCGATATTCCAAATTCACGCGTTCAGTGTGAATTTTTTTTTGTTTTTTGTTTCTCCTGTAAATTTTTTTTTGTCAGTTGGGGCCTTTGTCATATGTATAAACAAAATATGTATAAACAAAATATCTATAACAAAAAAAAAAAAAAATAATAAAAAGATAAAATGAAATAAAATAAAATAATACAAATCAGAAAAAAAATAAATTTAATAAAAAATATATGTATAAAATAAAGTAATGTAAAAAAAAACCAAATTCAATAAAAAAAATAAAAAAAAACTAAGAAAAAAAAAATAAAAAAATAAAAAAACAAAATAAAAAATAAAACAAAGAAAAAAAATTAAAATAAAATAATACAAAATTAAAAAAATAAAATAATACGAAAAAAAATAAAATAATACGAAATAAAAAAATAAATAAAATAATTTGCAATTAAGTAAAATAAGGAAAAATACCTAAAATAAAATTGACCAACTATACAAAAAAATAAATTAAATTAAATAAGATAAAATAGAATAAATTTAAATTAAATAAAATCAAACTAAATTTAATTAAATTATAAGGAAAACAATAAAAAAAAAACCATTAAACAAAAAGTTTATTAACTATACAAAAAAATTGTATAATAATCTTTAGCGGTCCTCAGAGCGACGTTCTAGCGCGCCCTAACTCTTAATTTGGACTCGTGATCGCTTATGCCCCATCGTCTCTTTCGTACATTTCCAAATGTTAATTTTGCGGTTAATTTGTATTTAACAGTTTTGTAGTGTTTTTATTACTCATACGTCAGTTTTTCTATTTAACAAATTTGTTTGTAATTTTCATGTATATATTATGTGATACATAATTACGAAGGCACATTACACTTCAATACATAATCGTTCAGTCACTAATGTATCTACTTATTACTCAATTGCAGGCGAACTTGAGAAGTCAATTGCTGAATGTATCGTCGACAACGAACTGGAGACAGAGACCGAAGTTGTACGTCGTTTGAAGCAAATTTTGGACAATGAAATTCAAGAGATCTCATCACTTAAACGCAATGTGTCACGTACTGTGCAGGAATATCAGTCACTTAAACGCAGCTATGAGGTATGTAACGATAGATGTAGGCACTCCTATGTACTATGACACAGCTCCGATGTATGTTTGTGCGGACAATTGAATCGGCCGCCTGGGAAGCCAATTATGATTGCCTCGACGACAAATAAATGGGCGTTAAATGCATTCCACTTACTTGCTTTTAAATTTCCTTTAAAGTGTTTATGCATTGGCAGAGGCAACAATTTGAATGAGAATGCCTTAACTAGTGGTTGTATGAATGAATGAAAGAATGGTATAATAAGTATATCAATGAATGAAAAGAAAGTCGCAAAGTTGTTGTAAATAATTTTTTTGTTGTTGTAAATATATATTAATAACAATAGAGGCGTTGACATTCTTTTCTGTGCGAGTGCTTCAACTTTGATTACAGTATTTACTGTTGTTGTTGATGGTAAACGATATGCCACATTGTTATTAATAACTCCGCTGCGAGCAGGGTTGTTTCACGTACAAGACGCGGACACATATTCATCAGTGGCATCTCAACATCGACTGCCTAAAGTGAGGCGGGCCCCTTAGCGAGGCGATTTTTGTGGGGACCCATACTATTTTCAAAAACATACCTTGCTTGACTTCATTTTTACTTACTTTACTAGAGCATAAACAATTTCTTAACTAGCGTCATTTAAAAAAGCTCAGATATCTTAAATCATTCTCCACTTGGTCCTTCCAACAGATTGTTGGCCCCGTCTTTTTCTATTTGAAGGGGCAGAAGCATCTTTATTTATTCGCATAACATAACCTAGCCAATGGGGCCAATGGGTTTTGACTTGACTTCATAAGTTATTTCTGCAGGGTCGACTGCCGTGGTATACTCCGTAGTACTCTTGATTATCATCTCGAAGCTCCCACCTAAAAATCTCGCAACAAGTAACATTTTCGCACTCCTCCAAATCCAATTGGATGTCGCCTTGCAGTTTGATCAAAAGTACATCTATTAGCTATGGTAAGAGTTTTAAGACATCTGCAAAAGAGCATTGTTGTAGTAACGATGGGTAGCCCTGCACAAAGGTGTACTTTTTCTTAACGCATCTATCAAAGCGTTAAGTGCTGAGTCAAGTTTTTAATCCGCTAAAATCTGTATGGACTTATATACTTTGAAACCAAACTGCAAATTTTTGAATATGAATGGGCTCTGGCTCATAGAGAAAGTCACAATATCTCTTGGAGTCGTTCTTTAACATAATTTGATAAACCCGGATATAAGTTCTGGGCACGAGAAAAACTCATGAACAAAGTGTTGATGCTGTGAAGAGAATATTGGTGGGATGAAGACCCTTTTGGTAGGTTTTCAATTTGCTTTTGGTAGGAAAAAAATTTCCAAAGTAACAACCCTGATCACAAATAAAAAGTGTCTTTGATTTGGGAGGCGAATCAAATCAAATGGACTCTTTATTTGAAATTGTTGATGCTGTGAAGAGAATATTGATAGGATGAAGACCCTTTTGGTAGGTTTTCAATTTGCTTTTGGTAGGAAAAAAATTTCCAAAGTAACAACCCTGATCACAAATAAAAAGTGTCTTTGATTTGGAAGGCGAATCAAATCAAATGGACTCTTTATTTGAAATTGGATTTGAAATCAAAAATTATTCGAAATCACGTACTTAAATATTTACTTTTTAGGAACGCTCATATGTATACATATATGTATATATATATGTATATATATGATATGTATACCTTTTAATCTAATTAGCAAATTGCACTTGAAGTAATATCTTCTAAATTTGTTTGTTTCTACTCTTATCAGAAGTTTATAACAGAAGTTCGGTGATTGGGACCTTTCCTTTGCATATTTGTTTACCTTCAGATATACAGCTTCTAATCAATTGCGATAACAAATAAGAAATGTCTTGTTCCAAGCAATATGTAAATTGTGATTTACCGAAATATTCTGGGTACACTTGACGTGGTTTGACTTAAATGAATTAAATGGATCCTTTTAAAAAATTCTTGAAAAAAATAATCGGAGCATAAATTCACGACCCGTTGTTGTTGTTGTTGTTGTTAACAATGCATTGCCCTGTCTAGAGTGTATGATCATTCCGAAGATCTTCATCAAGCTCTTCTAAGGGGAGTCCAAGGAAACGTGCAGTTTCAACAGGGTTTGTCCAGAGGGACAGAGGGGTTAGAAGAGTAGGTTCAAATGAACAATTGAAGAGATGTAGAGTATCATGGGGGGTCCTACCACATGCAGGGCATGTGTTTGAGATTGTGTCATTAAGTCTGGACAAGTAGGAGTTTAACCTTACACTATATCCAGACCTAAGCTGTGCCAGGGTAACTCTTGTCTCCCTTGGTAAGGTGCGTTCTTCTTCAGCAATATCCGGTGGAGGACTGTTCAGAACGGGGTTCACAGGTAGAGATCCGACAAAAGTATCTACCGACTCGGTGTGGATGTCGGTTAGAGCCCGCTTATGATTCTGCAGATCAAACGGCAAGGTAATATGATGCCGGATCTCATCATAATGTTTACGGAGATGTTTCCTTATGTCTCTCGGGGGCGGATCTATGTCCAAAAGATGACGGTTTGGATGTGCTGGCTTGTGGCAGTTCAGAAGGAATTGCTTGCTCAGCATTTCCGCATGCTCTTTTACATTGAGCAGTTTTGCCTCCTGATGGAGGTGAGACTCGGAAGACATGAGGAGACATCCCGTAGCAGTTCTGATGGCAGTATTTTGGCAGACTTGTAACTTCGTCCAGTTGGTGTTATGTACATTAGGCGACCATATGGGTGCAGCATAGTCAAAGACTGGTCGGCCAATGGCCTTATATGTAGTCAACAACGTTTCTTTGTCTTTTCCCCAAGTACTGCCGGCAAGTGACTTGAGGATCTTGTTGCGACCACGTACCTTTGAGACCATTGCAGACACATGACCAGCAAATGAGAAAGTATTATCCAATGTCATCCCTAATAACTTTGGGTGGCTGACAGTTGGTAGCTTAGTGCCGTCAACGAAAATGTCTAATTCATTTCTCACCTGGTGCGTCCACGTCGTAAAAAGCGTCGCCGTTGATTTAGTCGGAGATATCGTCAGATCTCGCTCTGTGAAAAACCTGGAAAGGTCGCAGAGGTAACCGTTGATTTTATTACAGAGTTCATCAGTATAGGGGCCCTTCCCCGTCGCCATTATTGTACAGTCGTCAGCATAAGAAACGACGGAGACACCCTCTGGTGGTGGGGGCATCTTCGATAGATAGAAATTAAACAGTGTCGGGGATAGGACACCACCCTGTGGCACCCCCTGTCTAATTCGTCTTGGTTTTGATGTTGCGTTTCTAAAGTTGACCGACGCCTGCCGCCCATTCAAGTAAAAACCAAAACACGCCCATTGTCATCACTGCCTCAGAGGTCAAGGAAGCCATCAGACAGGCTAAGCCCTCAAAATCCATCGGCCCCGACGGTATTGCCATGAAGATGCTGAAACATCTAGGCCAGGAGGGACACAAATACTTAGCGGCTCTATTCAATCTTTCACTGAACACTTTCGTCATTCCTGAAATATGGAAAAAGGCGAGAGTGGTTCCATTATTAAATTCACGACCCGTAACTTTGACCGCGTCACTTCCGCTACAGTATCAGAAGGTGCTAGTATCGGAAGACACCAGACCCATATCAAAAGAAGTGTGCTCTCCACAACATAGACCTTTTAAATTTCAGACTTCACTTGATCAAACGAAATCAGTCTTATATACGGTACACATTTTTTAGCGGGTTCATTTAATTTTATGTATGCTAATGAGGCTTGAAATCTTTAGCAGCCGCGCCTCCTCGCATGTCTTACTACAATATAATTTCTTGAAGTTTAAGCTTGCTTTTTGATTTTTCGATTTTTGCCAGTTGGATGATTAGTCATAAAATCGAAACAGCGCAAAACAACGTTCATCAGTTAGTGGGCCAACACAAGCCGACGCCAACAGACATGCCAGCTGAAATGTTAAAATTACAGCATAGCCGACTCTTATTGTATAATAGATATAAGTATGTATGAGTTAGGCGTAGCGATAGTGAAAATAACAAAAAGACAACAAAAACAAATCAAGGTTGATTATCAGTGCGGCAGCTAAACATAATTAATTTGGTTATTTTATACTTGGTTGTGATTGATGCCAGTAGAGTATGATATAGGTGTTTCCATGGCTATGCACGCGACATTTGTACACGTTTATTTGTGTTTGAATGTTGTAAAAATAGAAATATAGGGGGTGTAAAAGTAGGTCGGCTCCCAGTTGGTGCACACTGGGTAACGCTAAATGACCTACATAGCCTACACGGCTAGTTTCTTGTATTGCCGGTTCTACGAGAACGGTACCAGTACTTGTTCTGTACCCATCGTGCCGACACGACCCGGGCCGTTTTCTTATATCGACCCGGCCAAGAGCAATACACTCGGGGTGACCCGACATTTAGGCAGGGCTACACCTCGCTACAACAACAACAACAACAGGAAGAAGTCACATCTTTTAGGATCGCTTCATTGCATGTGATGAGTTTTTTCCAAAAAGTATAAATATTGGAAAATTGAGGACTGGGTACCCAAGTTCTAGTCAATCAAAGTTGACTTACGCACGTGACAAAAAGGAAAGTTGCTTTTTGATCCGTGAAAAAATGCGAAAGTAAGCGAATTGCAGGAGATTTTTGTTCCAGTAAATTTTTTTTATAAAGGTTAATAATCGAGCTTCATAATAATGTTTGCTTCGAAAACAACTGATCATGGGTTGGCTAAAAAAAAATTGTTGATTACTCACGTGACATTACGCACGTGACACTTTTTACCTTCATACATATTTTTAGTAATTTAACATATATTTTCAGAAGTTTTTGACAAAAAAATTAAAATTTTATTTTAAACCACGTTGGACCATTTCATGGAAACGCCCATATAAGCAATAAAATAAAATAAAATCAAAATAAGTAAAAAATAATAATTTTCAATTAAATTTATATTAATTTTCAATAAATTTAAGTAAGTAAAAGAAAATAGATAAAAATAAAAGAAATAAATAAAAAAGTTAAAAACAAAATTTTAAATAAAATAAACTAAAATAAAAAAATTAATAAAAAAAATGAAAACAAAACAAAAAAAGGTTCCAAAAAAAAATAAAAATATATAAAAAATAACAAAAAATAAAATACGTAAAAACAACTGTTCGAGCCAGCACCACCTCCTAGGACCGTAAGGACACATCTACGTAAACCTTGTAACAATGCCGTTTGATCCCGAGGCGCATAGCGGGCCCTGAAGCACATCCACGATACATCTGTTAACCACCATATTGCGCTCTGCCCCGTGAATGCCGTTTGGCATACCTCAACACCTCGCATTGCTGAAGAGGAACGTCAGCTTCCTCGAGAGACAAGGGCCACTCTGGCCCAATTAGGCTCTGGATATTGTAGCAGATTAAACTCCTAAGTACTTATCCAGATTGAACCCCGAGGTGCCGAATGATTGTCCGGCATGCGGCTCTTCCCCTCATAACACCAACCAGCTATTCACTTGCTCTACGGAGCCCACTCTTCTAACACCCATCTCCCTTGGTCCAACCCTGTTGAAACAGCGGTTTCCTATATGAAAAAAGAAATAAACAAACTAAAATAAGATAAAATGGTAAATGTTTTTAAAGCACAACTGAGTATAATATTTTTTTTGAATTTACATTTCATTTTCTTTCATTTCTTTATCTTTTCAATTCACTTAATCAACCTTATTGTTGAAGGTGTTATGTATGCTTTGCGATTCGCTTATTTTTTTATGTTATGATTTTGTTGTTTATTATAATTCATATTTCTTTATTTATTTATTTTTCGCATGCTATTAATTTGATTATATACAAAACCGCAGTTCCTCGACCACATTGCATGAACTTGAGCCGTGGAGCAGTTAAATGTTTTTAAATAGTCGCACAATGTTGGTCACTCAGTTGTTCCGGACGGTGATGAAGGGGGGAGTCTAGCGCCGGTGGCCTTAGATTTTGTGGTCGAGCGTGCGTGTGATTACGTTACAATTTCTTAATTTAACAGGAATGTTAATCGCTTTCTTTTGTTGTTTGTTGATTTAACTTCTGATTTCTGACTCGATTTGTTTTTTTTTTTACAACTTTGTCATTACGTTTTGCTTGTTTTTTGTTTTTATTCGCAAACCCGTAGTTTCATTGGTATTCACTTGGCGTGACTCTTAAAACAGTTTGATGTTTTTGTTCGTCAACTATTCAATGTTATTAATTGGCTTCCAATTTATTTGCTCCAGTAGGATCGCTTTATCTTATCTAATGTGTAAAAGTAAGTAAGCACCGCCGCATATTGAATATTGAAGAAAAAAAAAATACCGAACAAAAAAAAAACCAAAAAATAAAACAAATGGAATAAAAAAAAAAAATAGAAAAAAAATAAAAAAAAATAAAATAAAATAAAACAAAAAGAAATAATATAAAATAAAATAAATAAATAAAAAAAAATAAAATCAATAAAATAAAATTAAAAAAAAAAAATAAAGTAAAATAAATTAAAAAAAATAAAGTAAAATAAAATTTAGGAAAAAAATAATAAAAAGGAAAATTATTTAATAAAAGTATAGTAAAATAAAGAAAGATAGAAATTGGGTTATCTAATTTTATTACATCAAACTCACATCACGTAATGTGTATTAACAAATTAGTCGTACATTCCTTAAGAGCATTCTAGAAGCGTTACGCTGTTGTTGTTGTTGTAACGAGGTGTAGCCCTGACTAAATGTCAGACAGCGTCACCCCGAGCGTATTGCTCTTGGCCGGGTCGATGTAAGAAAACAGCCCGAGTCGTTTCGGCACGACGGGTACAGCACAAGTACTGGTACCGTGCTCGTAGAATCGGCAATACAAGAAACTAGCCATGTAGACCATTTAGCGTAACCCAGGGTGCACCAACGGGGAGGCGACCTGCTCTTACAAATTCACATTTTACTTTCAAGGAAACCGATCAATTGGGTTTGCTCTAAATTCCAATTCGTACACCATTCCTTTGATAAAATTTCGTTTTCTGACTAAGTTTGTATATTGTTTGTATATTAACTGCTTTTGCTGGAAAATCACTTGTCATCATAACGCGTACCATCTACCATATACGGCGTTTTTCCTAATTTAACTCGATTGAAAAACCAAAAATATACTTGTATAAAAAGCTAGTGAATACAGAAAAGGAAGAGCATGTAGAGAGTGAAACCTACTTCAATGACATAATTTTAAGTAAAAACAAGTAAGTAAGTCATAAGTTCGAGTGAGATCTATACACAGCTGTAAGCCTAGCCGACTGAGCTTTGATTTGCATTTTTCGAGGCTTCTGTAAAATTTGTTCTAGTTTTTGTTGAAATAGGTACAACGTTAAATAACTTTTATTTGATTCCCAGATTTGAATACTTTACTTGATTCAAAAAAATTCAGTGAGGTGCCAACCCTCTCAGAACATCCATGGCGGCAATATTTAACTCTAGTTCGGCCGACGAGTCACCCGGGTGACTATTTCACATTTGAGGCACGAAAAGACCAATTTTTAATCAACTCAGTTAGCTTATTTTCTCTGAAATCTAAGAATAATGAATTTCAAGTAGAAAAAATACAAAACAGAGTTTAAAGAATTTATTTATAGACAAATATTAGAAGTTGAAAATTTTTTTCTTTTTCTGGCCGACGTAGTCACCTGGGTGACCAAATCAGAAGCTATACAGATATGAATATATGTATATATGCGTATATATAACAGCTGATAAGGTTACCAGATGCTGATAATGTTACATTATACTCAACTGCACTATTTCCGCATACTTGTTTTTACCTGTTGTTCATTTACATCTGACTTTGCATTTTATTAAATACAGTCACCCGGGTGACTGCGTTGGCCCAAATGAGTTATAAAAATCGTCGGCCGAACTAGGGTTAAGTAGGATAGCTTGAAATCTATTATATTGCCTACCCTGCAAAAATCGAGAGTACTCAATTTCCTATCCCATGAGTACTCCAATTGGAACATCAGAGTACTCCAAATGTAATCCTTTTTCATATAAAAATTGTGCTCCAATTAACATTGCGATGTCTTGAGAATGGACCACCTACTCCAACCTTCGCTTTGTTTCTGCTACTCCATGGCTTACCTACAGTTAGAGTACTTTGCAATGTACTTCAATGTTTTTACTCCTTGGAGTATATACTGTCAGAGCGATAGTATCGTGATTTTCGTCGATAAGGGACGAGCAATGATCGGCTTTCAAAAAGCTGAATGTGGTTCGGTGAGGTATACAAAGGATTACTATTGGAGTACTCCAATATCAAAAAATTGGAACATATAATCCAACGATTTGTGCAGGGCTATTATCAAAAATTTATCAGGGTGGGTAAAGTCGTTTTCGAGATAATGGCGGATATGCAAAAATTATACATCAAATAGGACTAGGTGGCAAAGCTGGGTAGTAACCATTCTGAGAAATATTTTAGTTTAAATACGACGTAAAATACATTTTGTTTGATATCCATATTGAGAGATTTCATTTAATTTGTTTGCCTAATTTTTGAAAGGTGGCAAGCCCGTCAAAACATCCCAAGTAAGAGAGCTTAGCTTAGCTTTGAAATATGTCAGGAAGTTTAAAAGAATGAATATAAAAAGATTGGGTAACAACTTCAAATCGAAGGTACTCCTATTCTTAATTCATTAAAAAAACGAATAGATGGTAGCTGGTAAAAGTATCCTAAGTGGCAACACTTACCAATGTATTTTCGAAAGTTCAGCCAAATGCGTTGTCGAAAAGTAAATGGCATAGGATAAGGTGGCAACGCTAGG
This sequence comes from Campiglossa producta, assembly GCA_964058755.1. NCBI lineage: Eukaryota > Metazoa > Arthropoda > Insecta > Diptera > Tephritidae > Campiglossa > Campiglossa producta. Next base: position 152,365,533 of record CAXKVI010000001.1, read on the forward strand.
GCCTAATCCTACCTAGTTATATTTTGGTTGAAATACGATATAAAATACCTTTAATTTGATGCTCAGAAGGGCATATTTAATTTAGTTTTTTTTTTCATTTAATTGCCAACCTCCTAAACACACCCTAAGTGGATAAATTTAATTAAGAGAGCTTAACAGCGAAACAGCGCCAAAGCAAGCCAAAGGCGTGTAGTTTCTTCAATAATTGACATGGCTTTTTCTTATATACATAGAAAGCTTGATCTGTACATCTTCTGATGCGTTAAAGCCGCAAATTCTCCATGAGAGGAGTTCTGTTCCCATTGCTACTGATAGTTTTTACGATATTCGTAAGAACCAAATTCATTTAGGTATATGCTAAGTTAATGAATCAAACATACTTATTCGCTGAGTCAGCAATCAAGTTATTGATTACATTTACATCTCTCGTGCATGGAATTCATACATTTCCACCTCCCCCCTTCATTAACATCTTATAGCATTAACATTCTCAATTACTTTCCGCCTGCTGATACTAAATTACAATCGGATTTGCTGATGTTTTACAGCTTTCTATTTTTGTTTTTGTTGGTGAAAATCTACTCTGCGTTTTTCTTTGTTTGTTTGGCTCTGATGTCACTGCCACTGATTCGGTCATAAAAATGTTTTTTTTTTTTTGCGAAATATGCGGTTATCGCTGTGAAAAGATTAATGCAAAGTATTAAGGTGTTGATTATGCATATTTGTGTGCAGTGGCGAGCAATATAATAGCAGCGCAAAGTGTTGAAGAAATTGTTATTGTATTGCGCAAATGACGGTCATCTATGAGAGTGCTGCCTCTCTACTTTTTGAGTAGTTTTGTATAAAAATAAAACATTTTTTATGAAACTGCGCGCATAAAAGGTGCTATATAAAATAGTGTTGAAGTTCAACCACAAAACCTTATTCTAATTTACTTCGGTTTTTTGATGTCCCTTTCCTTTTCTTTTTTTCTTTCCTTTTCTTCCCTTTCCTTTCCTTTCCTTTTCTTCTCTTTTTATTCTTTTTCCTCCATTTCCTATCCTTTCCCTTCATTCCCTGTCATTTACTTTTTTTTCCTCCTTTTCCGTCTTTTCCTTTTCTTTCTTTTCCTATCAATTTATTTCATTTGCTTTCCTTCCCTTGTCATTTCTTTCTATTCCTTTTCTCTTTCCTGGCCTGGATTTCCCTTCTATTCGTTTATTTGGCTGTCCTTTTCATTCCTCACCTATCCTTTCCCTTCAGTTACAGTCACATCTTTCCTATTCTTTCCTTTCTTGTGCTTTCCTTTCCTTTCCTTACCTTTCCCTTCACCTCCTTTCCTTTCACCTCCTCTCCTTTCCTTTCCTTTTCTTTCCTTTCCCTACCTTTTCCTCCATTTCCTTTCCTTTTCTTTCCTATCCCTTCCTTTTCCTTTCCTTTCCTATGCTTTGCCTTCCCAGTTATTTCTTTTCCTTTATTTTCCTTTTCTTTCTTTTCCTATCAATTTCTTTCCTTTCCGTTCATTTCCTTCCCTTGTCATTTCTTTCTTTTCCTTTTCCCTTTCCTGGCCTGTCCCTTCCATTCTTTCGTTTCTTTTCCTGTCCTTTCCTTTCCTTTCTTTTAATATCCCTTTCGTTTCCTTGCCTTTCTTTTCCTTTGCTTCCCTTTCCTTTCGTTTATTTTCCCTTCCTTACCTTTCATTACCTTACCTTTCCCTTCCTTTCGTTTTCTTTCCTTTATTTATGGAAACATACTCTTCCTGGATTATTTTTCAATAAAGTTCAATATTTTATTTACATATTTTATTTGAGTCTCTTTCGTATGAACAGATTTGCCACATGCATATGTATCTCCTTTTATTTTACTTTGTTTTATTTCACATTTTTTTGTATTATTTTTGCTACTAATTTTTTACTGTTTTTTTTTTTTTTTGTTTTATATATATAAAAAAAAACTAATGACGGCGATATACCAACAGGTTATCATAACCTCTAACGAGATTTTTAGCCGAGCTTCTCTTTCCAACTTGTGATGTGTTGCTTTTGAGTTTTCCTACAAGTTGGCGGGACCTACAGTTTTTTGCCGACTCCGAACGACACTTGCAAAGCAAATGAATTTTTTGCTGAGAAGCTTCTCATGGCAGAAATACACCCGGAGAGTTTGCCAAACTACTGCCGAGGGGCGACCCCGTTTAGAAAAATTCTTTTTCTAAATAATTTTTGATGTTACTTTTGCCGGGCATCGAACCGCCACGACTTGGTGTAGAAGGCCGAACACTTAACCGCTACACCACGGCGACCGCCCGTTATAAAGTTATTTTTAATATTTCACAATCGATTTTTTAAGAAAAATGTAGCTAGTTTCTTTTTATTACAAAAAAAAAAAACACCACCTTGTCCTTGTCTCTACTCTTCTCTGTTTGAACATGAATACTCACATGTCATTATTTCTGCAAACACTGCATGTTTGATCAATCAAGTTTATGCACTTTCTTGTGTTTGTTTTCGCTCGCTTAACCAACAAAGTAACTCTTGTGCTCACATTCAGGCTCTCCTACAAAAACACCAATGCAACTGGCCATACCTACACACAGCGGCTCATAGAAAGTGAATACGTGTTTAGTATTTGTAGTGGTGTGACTTTCAAATGAATTTTTTCATATTATAATTAATTTTTTTAAATTTTTGGTTTGTTGATGCACATACAGCTCGAGGAGATTTATCGATCCATATAATATTATGTATACCTTAGAATTGTGGTAATTGCAAAAAGGGGGAAAACTTTTGAACATTGCGCATTTAAATATATATACGATTGTTTATTAATTTTTTTTTAACACTTTTTCTTGTTCTCTAGGCCTCTATACGCTTGGACGAAGCACCCGCCAAAATCAATCATATCAAAGATCAACAAGAGCAATGTGAAGTTAAGTTGGAGAAAGAGCGCGATTCGTTAGCCGCCCTAATGTTTGAGCTAATCACCAAAGAAGATGTCATCGTACAGAGCGTACGCGATTATGTGCTCTACATGCGTAACTATCACGAAAGAGCGCTACAAAAAGTCAATAGCTCACTCGCCTCCATACAAGACACGATACAATCGACAGTCAAATCGCGTTTCGGCACCTCACTCAACGAACACTTGGAATCAACGAATCGCCAAATTTCCTACATTTTAGAGCTTTGCATTTGTTGTTTGGTCGAAAATGGTCTCTACGAAGAGGGTTTGCTACGTGTGGGTTGTGCCAGCACAAAGCTGCGTCGTATGAAGCATGCCTTGGAAGCGCAATATGTCAAGACCCCGCTGCCGGTCGAATATCAGGATCCGCATGTGATTGGTTCTATACTCAAGCTATATTTGCGCGAATTACCAGAACCACTACTCACCTACAAATACTACAAAGACTTTATTTATGCAGCGGAACGTGGCAGTGAGGAGGAGCGTAAGTCGGCCATTAAAACGACGTTAGCCAAACTGCCTGCAGCTAATTATGCGAATTTACGGTATTTAACACGTTTCCTTTGGCTGGTCACACAAAATGTGGAACAGAATAAGATGAGTTCGCAAAATGTAGCGATTGTTATGTCACCGAATATGTTATGGCCACGCATGGATAAAAGCAATCCGGCAGACTATTTGGGACAAGTGAATAGTTCATCGGCTGTGAATGTGATTGTTGAGCTTTTAATAAGTCAGTGGGATTATTTCTTTGAAGGCGATGTAGACTTTTTTGTGACACTAGCGCGCCACAAACTCTTTGTTGAGGGTAAGAGTAAATCTGGTGAATCGTCGAATGAACATTTGGATCGAAATGATGCGGGTGAGTCAAAATGTGAAGCTGGGGGAGTCAACTTTTTCTTTTAGATAGCGTAGGCTGCTGGTCACGAACTCCTCTGAGAAGTGGTTTTAAATGTTCACTCAGCTGGTAGTGTAGTTGACCCAAGGACTTTTCAAAGTTTCAGCTACCGGTCTCTTTCCTTAGTTTGTAATTTCATTGTCTGTGACTAGGTTATCAGTTGATGCAGTGTATTTTACGGAACCCATGTGGGTTAGGGGTTTAAAATATGCCAGAGGTGTTGGCATACCGGTCGTAAGAGGCGACTAGTATGCACATAGGTAATGATGTGCTAACTCGATGGTTGATCTATGGATATATTACCTCTCACCTCTCATTACTTATCTTCTCCTGCCTTACGGATGGAGGGATGACATGGCCTAGAAGGTTCCACTGGTCATACCAAATCGCTCGCGAGACAGTCGGGCAGTACCGCAAGGGAGTATCGGAGCGTATCGGGTTCATACCCGGCCAAGGACAATTTCGACATCACTCCCCAAAACCTTCGGGGAGTATTTTTGTCTTAACAACACCAACACCAACAACAACAACATCAACAACAACAGATTGTCATAGGTTGGCGGTATAGTGGGAGATTGTCTCTAATTTCTTGACTACTGGCTAGAAGAAAGATATCGGCCTTTACAGCGCACCTTCCTTAGCTTACATAGCTTTATCACCCTTGCCGGTTTCCATATTTCTAGAATAACAGAGGTGGCCAAAGACAGCCAAGCTGGTTTAACATCAGCATGGGCCAAGAGATTTCGAACTCTTCGACTTCTTGGTGACCGTACCGAGTCCTTCCGGACTAAAAGTGTTTTGAAAGTCTTAAAGGGACACCCGTTTCATTGTTTGACTCCATAGACACACATTTGAGTAGTCCTAAAAGAGCACTTTTTCTTACATTTTTAGAAGGCACTTTCCTTTCTCGAATTCTGAGTTTAGGAACCGCCTTTGGAGGGTGAGCGCCCCGTACGGGGAGTACTAACGGAGCGCCTTACAGACACCTCTGGTTAGTTGGCAGACGAACACTTTGTTCTTGGATAAGTCCTCCCGACATAGGGTATATTTTTGCTCGATAGATGGTTTTGGAGTCGATGTATTTGAAAAAAAAAAATTCCTATTTATTAGTGTCCGACCGAAACTGGAATTTTAGGCCGAAACCGAAGCCGTAGCCGAATATTCGGCATAATCCTAATCCTATATTCGGCCGAAACCCGAAGCCGAATGCCAAAAAGATTTTTTTATTTCATAACAATTCGTTCTTTTTGTTTCTTGAATAACCAAAAAACCTTACAAAAATACATACATAGTTGGAAACCAAAATAAAAAAATTTACCCCCATATTCATAAAAAATTAAATTGGTTTATAGCTAGTACTTTTTAAAATGACATTTCCATACAAATTTTGAATTATAAGAGCTCAATAAACCTTTTATATATTTTATGAATAATGGGGTTAGTCTTTGTGTTATAGCATTTTAACAATGTATAAAAAAGTTTAAAAAAATATTTTGCAGTTTATAGAGATGCATTAAGAAAAAACAGTCTGAACTTAAGTAATCGAAAGTGATGACACTTTAAACGAATTTTATATAATTAAGGTGGCGATATTGAATAATTTCGCGTAAGTTATCGTTCGAAATCTTAGGCTTGTTCAATAACACAAAAATATTACTGGAAGTTACGATTTTCTGTCGCTTACAAAAAATCAAAACCTCGTAAAATTCAGTAAATTTTTTTGTTATTAAACACATCTATTATTCGGCTTCGATTATTCGGCCTTTTCAGCCGAAGACCGAAGCCGTAGCCGAATAAAAAATACTAGCCGAATAGGCCGAATACCGAAACTTGGCCGAATACTCGGTCGGACACTACTATTTATGCAATAAAAAACCTTCCGATGGGTGGCGCTGGAATCAATACAAATGGCTCGTTTTTTTAGGTTCCACCGACAAACTCGTAAACATTTTCTAGTTGGAAAGAGGATCTTTGTCTGAGTTTTTGAATGATTATTAACTTTCATTAAACCCGCCGATCATTTGACCCACCGTAATGCATGCATGATCCCATTTGTGTATCGTTCCACTATTATCAACACATTTTCTCAGTGTTGAACTCATGTTAAGTAGACAAATTTCCTCTTACAGATTCCCTCGAGAGTCCACGATACGGTACCATACGACGACAAAAAGCCTACGCTGCGCCCTCACCGCCAAGCGCCAACAAAGCAAATGAAAAATTTCCGAACAATGAGTCGCAACGTAATGGCGTAAAAGAACTTTTCCCTAGCACAACAGCAGTGGCAACAGTAGCTACAACAATAACAACAACTGTGGCTAGCACTGCAACAAAAAGTAACAACAATAATCCCAGCAACGGCAACAACAATAATGGCACTAGTACTAGCAATAATATTCCAACAGAAAAGCCTGAAAAGCCACCATTGCCAAAATTACCACAGTTTCAACAACAACAAACAGTACCAGCGCTATCATCAACAGAACAAATAACGCCACAACCAGAAGGACCACAATCAGCCAAACCGGTGCCCATGACACGTACACAATTTTTCGGTTTAGATAATTTACCATCACCAGTGGCGGATCGCAAAAGTACTGAGAGTATAGGTTCGGTGGTCTATAATAAACCAGATTTACCACAAAAACCAAAGATACCAAAACGACCGATGGTGCTAAGTCTCAGCGGCGGCGGCAATGGCAGCGGTAAAAGTGATGATGAAACAACGCCAACACAAACTCAACGTGCTCCTGAAACGGGTAATGGTAGTGCGGCGACAGGTGCTAATGGTGTAATCAGTGGCGGCGGTGGTGGTGGCATAGTCTCACGCACCACTGAGAAATTTATTGAAAAGTTACGCGGCGAAAATTGTGATAATGCAACGGCGGCGACAATGGTGATAACACGTGAAAATCAAAACAGTCAACGTTTACTCAATGCAGAGCAAAATGCGAACGTAAATAGCGCCAGTGGTGGTGGTGGTGGTGGTGGTGGTGGTAGCAGCAGTAACCGAAGTAGCGTTTATAGCATTGGTGGTGGTGGACACTCGCGTTCGAACTCGAATACGAATGCCAATACTTTCGTCGTTCCACCACTGCCAGATTCCACAACGATAGCAGCAGCAACGACTACAGCAGCGGCGACGGTGACGACAACGTCAGCGCAAACGCAAACACCAGCACCAATAACACGCAACACACCCACAACGCCCGTTTCACCCCACATAACGATTATGAAACGGCCAACGGTGCCAGCACCACCACCGCCAACGATAATTAAGAAACGATCAGATTAAATAGGCGCTGTTAGTTTTGGTTGTGCTGCTGCTGTCGCTGGCTTTTATTTGTATTTATAAAATTGTATTTATCAAAGAATTATATAAGGTTACATAGATACACACACACACACAGACACAAATTTGTAGGCTAACGCATTCAATCAAGCAAGAACATATATTCTTGTTGCAATTGTTATAGCTTATAAAAGCCAAACTGTTATAAAATTTGTTTAACTAATGTATGTCACGCATCGCGTTTTCTTTGACAATGCTAAAACTGTGTAAAAGTAAATTGCTTAGCAGATTATGGAGATGAAAATGTAATACATTTGCTGAAAGAAAAATACTTGATAAGAAATTAGAAACAAATTACTGTGTAGCAACTCTGTTTTAGATTTGAAATATAATAAACAAGTTAATTTTATAAATAATTCGAAATTCCAATTCAAAATTATTGTACGCCTAGCATTTATGTTAATTTTTTTAAAACTTAGCTAACTATAAGCTTCAAGCACTTATCTACAAATTTTTATCCAGTTTTAATAAACCTAAATTATATCAAAATTTCCAAGCTTTCAGAGAGCTTTTTTTATATTTCAATATAAATGCCAAATTTTTAGCAAATTAATAAATACTCTGGACATGTAATATTAAGCAGAAAAAAATTATGTCAAAAGCGTCAAGCTTTTAGAGAGCTTTATTTTTTATTATCCCAAAGTATAATTTAAAAATTTTAACAAACTTGTAAATTATAACTGAGTTCTTGAAATTTTTAACAGAATATGTTTGTATCAATTTTTAATACTTTCCATTAAGCAAAAAGCTCCAAGCAAAATAATAAATTATAACCCAGTTCTTGTAAATTTTAACAGGAAATAATGCCAAAAGCTTCAAGCTTTCAGAGAGCTTTAATTTTTATTCCAAAGTACATATAATGGCGAAAGCTTTGCGATACTTAAAAACATAATTAAGTTTTTGTGATTTTTAATACGAAGAAAATTTAGTTGTTCTAAATGTTAAAAGCTTCAAGCTTTCAGATAGATTTTTTTATAATCCCGAAATTAAATATAAAGAAATCAGTTCTTTTTTTTGACGTCTTAAGTTACTCCCGTTTTTGATAGAGAATTATTTGGCCCACTCAGTGAGTACAGCGCCATCACTAATTATTCATACAGTTAAGTTTTTGCTGATGTCATATGGGTTTGACATTAGGGGGACTCGCTAAGTCTTGCAAACGGTGCACGGATTGTACGGATTGCATGGATTGTAAAGTCACAACAACAAAATACACGCAAAAAATTATGTGCAATCCGTACAATTTATACAATGCTCAAACCTTTGTATATTTCAGTGCAAGAATTGTAGGAAATAAAAAAGCAACCCTGTATTTCGCTCAAGGAATCCCTTTAAAGGTTACTTATACATAAACATACGTATAATAAGCCGGTATTTGAAATGTACGAAAACTGAATTCCATGTAACTTTATGTACACAATATTTCTGTTGCTGTGGTTCGGTTCGGCTCTGCAAATTACTTGCATATCAATCGTTGGATAGCATCCGGAGAAACAACAGCAAAATAAACCACACACCTCGTTCCATTCCGTTTAAACATAAATTGTCCAAGTTTTATTTGCCGCTTTATCGAAGTTTATTCGGTTAAGGATCGCTTTAAATTTGCTATCTATTTCCAACGACCACATAGCCTAAAAAATTGGCATGTTTTTTCGATTTCTCATTTTATCTTTCAAAAATTGTAAATGCAAATATCTATGTACAACAAAGATAGATACAAATTCTCAAAGGAAATTGAGTGGGCTACAAAAAAGGTTAAACAGCTTTTTTTTCTAAAGTTACTTTTTCAAAACTTATTTAGTATTAAATTAAAAAAAATCATATTTCCGTCCCTTGTTTTGTTTTTGATCCATTTTTTTTTACTAAATTTTGTTTATTGATATTCTACTTCGTTAATTATAATTATTTGATGAATATTATAGCCAAAAATATACATTTCTCATATACGTTCAAACATATTTTTGCTTAATATATGCATCCTGTGCGAAGGTGCAGTTTTACAGTCTTCAAATGGTACAAAAACAAAAAGTTGACGGATCTGTGAACTCAATACATGAATTTTCATGTATTTTGGCGAGCTAAATCCAAATCCGTGATCAGAATTAGCCTAACAGGTCGCAGTTCTTCTCCAACCTAACAAAACCATTACAAAATTATATTGGACTTATTTGCAAGGTTAGGGCCGAACTTCGGGCCCGTTGTTGCATTCTGATATCGAATTCGGACTCAGCAGCCAATTTCCCTTAAGCTTATTCGATGATGAAATGGCTTTTCCACAACGATATGTTGTTTTTATACCAATATGGAGGTTAAGTCTGTAAAATCTAAACTAGCAATGATAGACCTCTAGACTTTAATTTAAAAATCTGAAAAAATTACAGTAATATACAATATATGGACCCTTATGGTTGGAATTATACGTGAAATTTACCTTACTTGTTTCGTGTCTTGATTGAGTTCTTGCCTTATATTGTCGTTTATGGAGGCGTCCATTTGTATTTCTTGGTTTTGCTCAATTGTTCTGTCCATTCGCAAAGTTTTGTTTTTAAATCTTGGTCTACTGTTGCTTCTGCTTCTACTTGGGTTTTTGGCACAGGGACTTGAACGTCCCCTGCCAGTTTCCTCCATTTTTGATGGAGCTATGGATGGTTAATTCAGGATAAAATATGTATTTATTGTGAGCTTCAGCCCGTGTTGTATCTGTTGTGTGGTAGAAAACTGATATTTTGTCATTGTTTAACAGGATATTTCATAATTTTGCAACTTCGATTTATTTCCAGAATTGAAATCAGTTCTTGTAAGTGTGACTATTTTCTTGGTGGAAGAATTTTGACTGTTGGAGGTCGTGTTACCACAGTACTCAAGTTTAGATCTGGTTATTCCTTGAATCCTTTGTCGATATTTAGAGCTTTTGAGGGTTAGGCCTGATTTGATGTTGGTGAGATATTTAAAAAGATTGATGTTGCTGGACGATTTCTTGATTACGAAGTCATAATGGTCCTCAAATGTAAGGGAGCTGTCGATGATTATTCCTGGTATTTTTTAATCTTGAACCTGTTGGGCATGGTCTACCGTTTGGTCAGAGGCAACAAAGGCAAGTTGGCGGGACCTACAGTTTTTTGCCGACTCCGAACGGCACTTGCAAAGCAAATGAATTTTTTTGCTGAGAAGCTTCTCATGGCAGAAATACACCCGGAGAGTTTGCCAAACTACTACCGAAGGGCGACGCCGTTTAGAAAAATTCTTTTTCTAAATAATTTTTGATCTTACTTTTGCCGGGCATCGAACCGCCACGACTTGGTGTAGAAGGCCGAACACTTAACCGCTACACCACGGCGGCCGCCTGTTGGGCATCGTCTACCGTTTTGTCAGAGGCAACAAGGAAAAAGTCGTCTGTAAATAGATAGATTTGGCTTTACAAGATTTTTTTTTCCACTTTTTTTTTAACTTGAATTAAATTTACAAAGTTTTCAGGGCTCGGGACAAGCTTGGACTTTTGGAAAGCCACTTTCAAAAACCTATATGACTTGTCGATGTCATCGTTCCATTTGGGAATTTTGTTGTTTGTGATCACGTGGGTAGCACGTCTGATTTCCTCTTTGTGATGTTACTAAACATCATTTGGAAATTCAATCCGAACTAATTATCTTGAGGATATTGATAATGATAACGATTCCCCTGATGTCGGAAACATTTTTGAGTTCTTGAATGAAGAACATTATACCCTTCTTAAGAGAAACTCTTATTTATTTTCACTATTCTTCTCGAAAAATGTTTGTCAACAAACATTCTCTGATGGAAAATACATATGTATATTTGTTCAAAACAGCAAAGACACAAAACCACATGTCCTGTAATTAAAAAAGAAAAAGAAATGACCACGACTCAACCATCTCACATTTGTGAACATTTTTAATTTTTTTGTGTAACATTTTTATCTTTCAAGAAATTTGTAAACTTTCGATGGGAAAGTGATTGGTGACCACCACGAATTTTAGTAACTATTTCCCCTGTCATTTTCATGACAGGGTGAGGAAAGTGCAGTGGATGGTTAAGGGTTGGATTCCATTTTTATTTAAATTTCCTATAAATTCGTCGCGCCTTCCAACCATTACATTTGATCCATCAGTACTCCACTATCTACTGTATGAATATTGGAGAAAAGATAGGGGTAGGGTTTTAACAAAATCAGTATCATAATTTAATTTCGTAAGTACTTTTATCACCATGTTTTTTTTTATAAATTTACCATCACTAAATGGCCTACCCTGCTTTACTAAATCTAACGAGACTAAAGAAGACACCTCAGTCTTAAGCTTTGTTCTACATTTATTCTCACAACCCAAACATTTACTTTCAGGGAACCAGTTTTTAATTTTTGTCAAAAATAAATGTTTTTTTTTTCATAAATAGGTCCTTTTTTTTAGTAAATTCTAAGTTTTTTATGTTTTTATAAAACATTTCATAATACCTTATAACGGCACGTACATTACCTGAAAAGCATTTGTAGCACAATATGCCTTGCAATTGCTCAAAAGTCCTAGCAATTTCTCTTTTCCCATTGTGAGCATGTTTCTTCATCTTCAAGACTTTTTAAACTGGTAAAAAATCGATCGGTGTATACACAGCCTTCAAATCGTATGCCATCAGTTAGAAGCTTCACTATTGAACCTCCTAACCCAAGTTGTTTCATGTCGTTCGTATCAGCTGATCCTTCGCAGTAAGTACAAAGTTTTTCAAACCAAGCGTTCAGAAAACGGGATCATCTGCTTATCTAATGATGTATGTTACGGAATTGGTAATGTCTTACATTTGTTAAGTATGGGTTCAAGGAACGGTCTTATTTTGTTTTCTGTAAAAATTCGCAGAAATCTTCTAAGCTGACAGAAACGGTTCCTCGACATCGTATCAGCTATTTTAGGCAGCCGAAACTAATTTTTGCCAATACATTTTCAATTGAGGAAAGTTTAGGCAACCCATCAGTACATGACATCCTGTCTAATGAAGAAGCTCTTCTGGCGAAGTATTTAGGTCATGGTGAATCCGTGCCAAAACGGAATTCCCAAATACTCCAAAAAGGCTGAAGTAACTTGATCATAATTAAGGAAGTTATCATCGGCAGGCCGAACAGGAAATCTATCAAAAATGAAAGAAAAGACTGTCACGAAGTGCAAGGACATTTATTAGAAGTTTATGCCTCTTACCCTTTCTTCAGCCATTTCAAATTTCGTGTCGGTGAAGCTGCACTTACTGTTGCAATATTGACAAATTTGAATTCTACAACATTTTCATCCTCATCTTTGAGCTCAGCAATGTCATTTACCTGGTCAGTAGTCATGTTTTCTTCAAAATGCTCACTATTCAAATCTTCAAAAGAATCCTGCACTTGCCGAAGAATTGCTTCGTAGTTATCATTTTCTTCATCGGATTGTTCAGCATAACTGTTATTTAAAAAGCTTTCTATCTCTTTGTCGTTTCGGTTTTTGGATAAATCTAAAATTCGATTTAAAATAAAAATCTTTAGAATCTACACCTTTTCCACCCAAAAATGAGAAAACATAAACTAAAATGAGAAAAAGTAAATTAAAATGAGAAAACAAGAATGATAATAAGAAAATAAAAATTATAATGAGAAAAAGTAAATTGTAATGAGAAAACATTATTTGTAATGAGAATTCTTAAACTTGTAACGAGAAATCGTAAATTAGAAATGGGAAAATATTCATTTATTTGAATGAAAATTTTCCCATTACTATTTTACGATTTCTCATTACTATGTAGTTTACGTATTCTCATTACAACTTATGTTTTCTCAATACAAGTTCTATTTTCTCAAAACATTTTACTTTTTCTCATTATAGTTCTTGTTTTCTCATTTTAATTAACGTTTTCTCATTTTTGGGTGGAAAAGGTGTAGAAAGTTCTTAATAACACTGGACCACGAATTTCAACTTTTTCGCTTTACCAGAAATGCCGTTATGAAATTCGTATGTAAAATCACCCCCTGATTTCGAAAATAGAGTTCATTTTTGATTCTATGGTACCGTTTTTGAGATATTTGCAATTTACCGTTATTCGAAAAAACCAAAAAGATGGCGCCCTTTAATTGCGTATATCTCACGAACGGGTCAAGCAATTGCAAAAAAGTTTACAGAATCGGAAAAACGATAAAATTTGCTATAAATGCATCATACATTGTTTTTTGCTCAACCAGATAGTTTTCGAGATATTAGCTTGTCATTTCATATTTTTGTTTTTTTTTATGAAAAAATATGAAAAAAATTACTCTTTGCGTGGGCAGCGTTCCAAAACCACAACTTTTTTTCTAGATATTTTTTCTTTACGTAGAGCTCTGTTTTATTAGAAAAAAGATAAGCTATCATCGAAGAAAATCGATGCAAAACTACGTAAGTTATAAACGATCAAGTAAAAATACCCAGGTTGCGCAACTTCAATGTGTGATGTATACATACATATTTTAAAGGTATAAAGTGCAAATGGGATATTATCCGGATAAACGAATAACACCATAACAATGATAAAACTTTTTCTTTAAATAAATCAAATAGTACTTTTAATACTCGAATTGTTTTATAGTAGGTAGAGTGGTTGCTTCGAAAGGAAGAGTGGTTGGGTTCGAAAGTGCTGTAGGCATGTAGTTATAAACATGTATTTCCGTCACTTATGCGTAAGTATGCAGGTAGATTTTCAAAATTATAAGAAAATTTTTAAAGCCGACATCTAAAGCTGGTAATATTTTCTTTTCCCGGCTTCGTATAAAAAGGAACCTTTCTGTCTAGGTAAGATTTGATTTTTTCAATTTTATTTTTGTTCCGAGTATAAATATGAGTTAAGGCGCCTTGAAACTTCAAAACATCTGCAAGGCTCGCCGGAGATAGTTCAGTTCATAAGTCGAATTTCAAAACCGTGATTTATTAAAAAAAAATAAAATGAGTAAAAGGACGCGAGAATTTGAGTGTGATAACGATCCAGATATGTTCTGTTTCATGTGGCCAATATACTATCATAAGGCTACGACGAGTGTTCTCAGATCGTATCAAAACTTTATACTCCAAGTATTTTGGCATTGAGCCTAAAAATGCTGAAAAACCATGGACACCGAACACTTTGTGTACATCGTGTCGAGTAGAATTGATTCAGTCGAAATCAGGACAACAAATAAAATTTGCTACACCACTGATATGGAGAGAACCTACTTGCCATTCAATGGAGTGTTATATTTGTCAAACGAAAGTGCTTGGCGTTGGAAGATCAAGAAGAGTAACTTATGCCAGCGTACCATCAGTGACATTACCAGTACTACGTTCAACGACAGTTGCGGATCCAGTTCCATTGTCAACAGTAATATCTGAGTGCGGGGAATCAAGTTGTACTGAATTTCGCGTGGGAAACGAGAGAAACGTTCTCTCACAAGCACAACTTAATGATTGGATAAGAGATTTGGAACTATCCAAGGAAAAGACAGAGATCCACACTTCCCGTATGCAACAATTTAAATTTGTGTCATCCGATGTTAAGGTGACATATTGTAGAACTCGTCACGAACCATTTTCCAAACACTATACCAAGAAAGACAGTATATGCTACTGCAACGACATTCCTGGTTTATTCAAAGAGTTTGGTCAAACATATGATTCAAAAGAGTGGCGATTGTTCATAGACAGCAATAAACTGAGTTTGAAAGCTGTATTATTGCATATTGGTAACAAAAAGCCTTCTATCCCGAAACCTACGAGGAAATGCAAAAAATTCTCAAATTTATCAAATATGAAGAGCATGATTGGAAAATATGTTCTGATCTCAAAGTCGTTGCAATGCTATGCGGTCTACAAAGTGGCTACACCAAGCACTGCTGCTTCCTCTGCAAGTGGGATAGCCGAGCTCGTAAGGACCACTACGTCAGAAAGGATTGGTCGGAAAGAGTCGAGTTTACCGTTGGTGTGGATAACATAAAATACACCCCTCTTGTCAAGAAAGAGAAAATCATACTTCCACCCTTACACATCAAGCTCGGTCTCATTAAAAACTTTGTTAAGGCTTTGGACAAAGAAGGCGAAGCATTCGACTATTTGAAAACAATTTTTCCAGATATTTCTCAAGCCAAGATAAAGGAAGGTATTTTTGTTGGACCACAAATAAAAAAGTTGATCAACAATACTCAATTCAAAGGACTACTCTCATCAGTTGAGGTAGCAGCGTGGGAATCCTTTGAAAAGGTCGTTGCTTCTTTTCTCGGTAGACACAAAAGCCCTAACTACGAACAGATAGTGAACGACTTAATCAATAATTATGCGAAAATAGGTAAATATAAAAGGCTTATTAAAATTAATTTCCCAAAATTTTATTTACCTAACTAATATTTTCTTTCCAGGCGTAAATATGTCTTTAAAAATTCACTTTCTGCACTCACATTTGAACTTTGTTCCGGCAAATCTTGGCGACGAAAGTGACGAACATGGCGAAAGGTTTCATCAGCAAATGAAATTAATTGAGAATCGATATCAAGGATTCTGGGACGTCGCAATGATGGGTGATTACTGCTGGTTTCTCATAAGAGAAACCGATCCTAAACTGAATAAGCGTCAAAGTAGAACACATAATTATTTCGACTACATAGTAAAATCAAATTAAGATAAAGATTGTTAGAATATAGTATAAACATAAATAAATTTAAAAAAAAAGTAAAAAATATCGGTAATTTCATTCATGAATTAAACTTTGAACTCAATAGAAACAGAGCATAGCTTGATATTTCTCTCTTTCTTATACCATACATACGTTTTGAGCTATACGTTGAAATTGCGCAACCTGGGTATTTTTATTTGATCGCTTATAACTTACGTAGTTTTACATCGATTTTCTTCGATGATAGCTTATCTTTTTTCTAATAAAACAGAGCTCTACGTAAAAAAAAAATATCTAGAAAAAAAGGTGTGGTTTTGGAATGCTGTCCACGCAAAGAGTAATTTTTTCATATTTTTTCATAAAAGAAAAGAAAAATATGAAATGATAAGCTAATATCTCGAAAACTATCTGGTTGAGCAAAAAACAATGTATGATGCATTTATAGCAAATTTTATCGTCTTTTTGATTCTGTCAACCTTTTTGCAATCGCTTGACCCGTTCGTGAGATATATGTAATTAAAGGGAGCCATCTTTTTGGTTTTTTCGAATAACGGTAAAATGCAAATATCTCAAAAACGGTACCATAGAATAAAAAATGAACTCGATTTTCGAAATCAGGGGGTGGTTTTACATACGAATTTCATAACGGCGTCTCTGGTAAATTTTGGCCGTCGACCAGTGTAATTAAATATTTATCAATTTTTTGTCCGGAATTCAACTTTCCGGGTTAAATCTTTTTATTGGTAAGGTAACCAAAATTCGATTATAATCCGCACAAAAACGACTGGTCAGGTAAATTCTCAACTTACAAATGGCCGATTATTCAAAGGCACGCCAAGATTTCACCTTTCAAGTCTTGCTGGTATTTAATTAAAGGTATGCCCTCTCTATTTGGTGGTGAACTGTACTGTGCAGGTGGAGTGTTACCACCACCAGTATTTCTTGTTGTACTTGTTTCATTTTCATTTGTACCTTTTCTGTGTATATTGTCATCATTTTTTTTCCATCTAAGCAAGTGTCGCTATTTTTTTCGTTCGCGCCTAATTTACCGCTAATGTCTGATTTTACATCTACATATATCCATGGCATGTGCCAAATTTTTTTACTCACATTTAATTTTGCATTTTCTGCCGCTTTTTGGTAATTTACCAAACTTTCCTTGCTAAGTTCGAAGAACCCTGTCACAACCCCATTTTCTTGAATTTAAATTTTTTTTTTTGCTCCAGTTGCGGTTGCAACAGATGCATCCATTGCATTTTCTGACGCCACCGATCATCGATTCGGCGACGCCATTGCTTTACTTTTTTATCTTTCGGCAATTTGAAGATATTTTACTTACAATGGCCTTTTGCCAATTGTTTGAAAAAAGCAAATTTTGACAGCGATGGCAGATTCTATCGTGGTGAATATGAACTTCAGAATTTTGACAAACAAATAATGTGACACAGGGATGCATGTGCAGTTGACATTCATATTATTTCACATAAATTTAGGTTCACACGTCATTTATTGACGCTTAACCGCCTAAGCGATTTTGGCCGTTGCCTATCAAATCACGCCAGTCATCCTTTTTTAGCGATAACTGACGCCAATTGGAAACCCCAAGGGAGTTCAAGTCATCCTCCACTTGTTGTTTACATCTCACATCGATTGACACGCCGCCTAAGATTTAAAGAACCATCAGATGAATGGCCAAGATAACTCACCTAGTTGATGCTGATTTAAAAAAAAGTGTTAATTGATTAAAAAAAAAAACAAGTCACAGGTCGATATATAATAAAAAGAATGTCTTAATACCAATTTGTAAAGAAAAAGGAATTGAGATTTTTTTACCATTATGAGAAATAAAATCGATACAATTTAAAAAAAAAAACAATTCGGCCTAACTAGTCTAATGTCCAAAAAAATAACCGAACGCACAAAAAAAAAAAAATAAAAAAAAAAAAATTTCCTGAGCATTTTTGAATGCATTTGGGTGCAAACTTGTAAAAAATACAAACTTTTTAAGCATGTGTGTGTGTCTAATAAAACTGCTATTCTAAACTTATAGCGCATATCGTCAATGTATGTAGGTACTAAACAAATAAAATAATTTATATGTATAGGCATCTGTTTAGCTACAAAAAAAAAAAAAAAAAAAAATGTTGGCCAAAAAGCAAGTTAGAAACTCAGAAATAATTAATATATAAAGAAAATATACTTTAGAGTTCATAGTTCGATTGCATTTGTTGTTGCATTACAACAACAAAAAAACACAATTAGAGATGGACAATTGTATGTTCATATGCTTAATAAAAAAATTCCAAATGGGTGTTTCAAATTGGTATTATCATAGTCTAAAAAGGTTCAACCACCCTACTATACACTGTTCTATTGTGTACTATAGACCTTTTCTTCTATTTTATTACATCTAACTTTATTCAATTGGTACTAATTAAAATTTGGCTTGCGCATGCTCGAATCTTCTACAATTCTTAACTTAAACTCACTTTCGAAGAGATTTGCAAAAAAAATTTGGTATTTGTTAGCACTTCAAACTTATGGAAAAAAATTGGTTTTGAGATCCAAAAAAACTGTATGCAATAGAAGAAGGAATTAGCAGGAAGAGTATGTTCATAACCTAAAATTCATAAAAAATTACAAAAGCTTTATAACCACATTTGTATGAAAAGGTCCAATTAAATTTTTTATGAATTGCAGTGTTAGTAGTAACTAGCAATAGAAAGTAATTAAAAAAAATTAAATAAAAAAATTAAAATATAAAAGATTGTCTGGTGTAGTTTTGCAGGTTTGTAACTGTACTATGTGGTATGTATTGTATGTAGTATTTATAAGTAAAAAGTCAAAACATAAATATATAACTTTATTTTCTTATAGTGTTTCGAAAAAAAAAAAAACAATAAAAAACCTAATAATCATGGTATTCTAATATTCATAAACGAATTGTTTCGGCAGTTGTATTATATAATTATTAATTATGCAAATAAAATGTTTAAATAATGCATTTAATGCAGCTATAAATAAAAAAAAAAAAAACAAACCTTTTATTCTTAAGGCTGACTTACAGGGTCGAATTTTTGTGTCGTTCAAAAGTTCGACTGCGTTCAACCATTAAATACTAGTTATCGACCGTTCGAATTGCTATTTACACGGTGGAGCTACAATAACACTACGTCAAAATGGTATGGGACCTACCAACTTTTTTGAAGAGATTAAGCCATATATAAGTAATAAAATGGCATTTCCCGTTTTTCGAAGTAAGTCTCCAAAATTTAGTTACGGACTACGAAGTTCTAGGTTGAATCCTTCCAAGATTTGGGTTTCTAATTGTTTTGTTTAAAAAATTGAAAAAAGTTAAATGTAGGCGTGGCCTCCTCTTACTCAATTGACATACTTTTTTATTTGAATGTGTTTGTATGAAGTAATACTTCCAGCCAACATTTTCTATCGCAGATGTGTCCATAAAGTTACTTCAATAAGTTGAATTTCATCGCGGAAGTTATCGCTGTTTGATCTTTTTCTCATCTTCCTTCGGGAAAAACCCTTTCGACACTTCGAAAAGTGACTTATAAGTGTCGTCTGGAAGATAGAAAAAATGATGAAAAAATTAAAAAAAATCGTTTTACCGTGACTCGAACGCTGAACCCTACGCATGCCAGGCGATAAATCAAGCCAAGGCATTGTCTGATATTTACATAGAAAATCAACAATATGTATTCAAAACACAAGCTACCGGCACTTATTCGACACTGAGTATCTAAGTAACGGAGTAACTCCCAAGTGACGCCAAGAAGTCAGATACGCGATATTTATGTTTCTTGTTGTTGTACAATGTAAAGCGCCTTCTACAAGTTGCGAAAGCGTAACTTATGCGATATGGAAGAGAGAACGAAATCAAACACTGAAGATGGCAGATCGCCGAAACCGGTTTGTTACAAAACCAAAATTGACAAGGGATGACGGAAAATCGTTCCAATATACATCTAGAAGAGAAAACGTTCTTCAAATGTAGCTAATTAAATATTTGAGGCTTTTAATTTTTTCGAAGATCTCACTTTGGCCCTGTATACCACTACTACGCTTTTAAATAAAAAAAAGACATCAATCAGACAAGAGAGGCAAGTAGATCACGCCCACATTTTGCCATTTTAAATTCTAGCATACAAGTCACTACAGTGTTGTGAGTTCGACTCTCACAATGCCGGGAAGAAAAGTCCATGAAGAGATGTAATTCCAGTATCATCAAAACATATGTCGGCTTGTCTGGTTCCTGCAGCGCGTGGGTAAATTTTTCTCAAAAAACACATTCTCATTTTAAATTTATTAAACAAAACAATTAGAAAACCACTTTCAGGGTACTTTTATTAACAGGTCTACTTACTAAGCATTCGCATTAGTTAATTCGTTTAATTGGTAACCCTAGCTGGAAATATTTTTGGTGAAATACGATGTGAAATATTTTTTGGTTGGATTTGTGAAAATTGGGTAATTCCAAACTTTTTTTTCGACCCGGTCTAATGAAGAGCCGAGTCTCGGATCATCTAAAAATTTTTCTTTACTGATATTGGATGAAGGTTCCGAAATCGATATAAACTGGGTCCCACGCACGCCCTCCTAATCTGAGCTAATCTATTCGGTCTTGTCAGCCAAGCCACTGTTGATAGATATCGCACCCTAAATCAAAAACTGTCACAACTCAAAAATTTGTTAGGTCGCTTTCTTGGCATAGATTGCCTAGTAAAAAGTAGTACAACCAGTACATACATTTTATTTCTTTTTGACTATTATAGTTACTCTTTAAAGAGCACAGTGATGCAAAGTTTTTAAAAATCGAATGACTTGTGCGATCCAGTTACTCTGATTTTGAGGTGTGACTCTTTTTGATGTTGTCTTAACCACCAGATTGCATCAAAACACTAAAAAAGTGAAAAATGGAAATAAGGCGTTTTGTTTGTTCAGTCCTCATTTGTAGTGTCATAGTCACAAGTAAGAAAATGGGATCATGACAGGGCAGCGGGTTTCATAACCCCATTATTTTATCTGGGATTATGCCTGATCAAAGAACAAGAAACCAGATTGATCATGTCATGATCGACGGCAGACATAGCTCCACCGTTCTGGACGTGCGTACCCTTCGTGGTCCCAATATCGACTCGGACCATTATCTTGTTGCAGCCAAGATACGCACACGCCTCTGTGTAGCAAAGAAAGTGCGCACAGTAACGGAAGGAAAGTTTGACGTCGAGAAGCTGCGCACGACACAGACAGCTGACAATTTCTCCACTCGACTCTCACACCTGCTATCGGAGAGCAATCCTCGACCTAACGATGCAACCGAGCAATGGAAGCATATCTCTCACTCATTACGTACCGCCGCTGAGGCCACTATAGGGTTCCAGCGAGCCCGCAAAAACAACTGGTACGATGAGGAATGCAGCACTGCCTCGGACAAAAAGGACGCTGCCTACAGGGAGACGTTGCGAACGGGCGCAACCCGCAGTGTATGGCAACGCTATCGTGAGGCAAAGAAGGAAGAGAGACGCCTTTTCAGAAAAAAGAAACGTGAGGCCGAAAGGCGTGAGTGTGAGGAGCTTGAGATGCTGGCTGACAGGAATGATGCCCGAAAATTCTATGAAAAGATCCGGCGGATGACGGAAGGTTTTAAGACCGGGGCAAGTTCCTGTAAGGACAATAATGGCGACCTGGTAACCGACGTACAGAGTGTACTTAAATTATGGAGGGAGCACTTCTCCTCACTGCTAAATTGCGAGGGAGACGTCGAACCCGATACCCCAATCCCTGACGATGGAAAAGTCGTCCCACCACCTGACTATGATGAAGTGAGGATAGCTATATCCCGGCTGAAAAACA
Source organism: Campiglossa producta (assembly GCA_964058755.1). Lineage (NCBI taxonomy): Eukaryota > Metazoa > Arthropoda > Insecta > Diptera > Tephritidae > Campiglossa > Campiglossa producta. The sequence goes on from CAXKVI010000001.1 coordinate 152,387,237, forward strand.
ACAAAGCGCCTGGAAAAGACGGACTACCCGCCGAGCTGTTCAAACACGGAGGCGAAGAGCTGGTAAAAAGCATGCATCAGCTCTTATGCAGAATATGGTCAGACGAGTGCATGCCTCCAGATTGGAATTTAAGTGTGCTCTGCCCAATCCACAAGAAAGGCGATCCCGCTAACCGCACCAACTCCCGCGGAATCAGCCTTCTTAATATCGCGTATAAGGTTCTTTCTAGCGTATTGTGTGAAAGACTGAAGCCCATCGTAGACAAGCTGATTGGACCTTATCAGTGTGGCTTTAGACCTGGTAAGTCTACCATCGACCAGATTTTCACGATACGCCAAATCCTGGAGAAGACCCATGATAAAAGAATCGACATCTCTTTGTCGATTTCAAAGCCGCTTTTGACAGCGCAAAAAGGAGTTGCCTGTATGCCGCCATGTCTGAATTTGACTTCCCTGCAAAGCTTATACGGCTTTGCCAAATGACGTTGAGCAATACTAACAGCTCCGTCAGAGTCGGGAAGGACCTCTCTGAGCCATTTAAAACCAAACGAGGCTTCAGACAGGGCGACTCCCTTTCGTGCGATTTCTTCAACCTGATGCTGGAGAAGATAATTCGAGCAGCAGAGCTAAACCGCAATGGTACAATCTTTTACAAGAGCGTGCAATTGCTGGCGTATGCCGATGATATTGATATCATTGGCCTTAACAACCGCGCCGTAAGCGCTGCCTTCTCTGGACTGGATAAAGAAGCGAAAAAAGTGGGTCTTGCGGTCAACGAGGACAAGACGAAGTATTTGCTGTCATCAAAGAAAGAATCGGCGCTCCTGCGCCTTGGCAGCCACGTCACTGTTGATAGTTACAAATTTGAAACTGTGAGGGACTTCGTCTATTTGGGAACCAGCATTAACACCGAAAATAATATCAGTCTAGAAATCCAACGGAGAATCACTCTTGCGAACAAGTGCTACTTTGGACTGAGTAGGCAATTGAGAAGTAAAGTCCTCTCTCGAAGAACAAAGATCGCGCTCTATAAGTCTCTCATCATACCTGTCCTGATGTATGGCTCAGATTCATGGACAATGTCAAGAGAAGATGAGATGGCCCTTGGAGTATTTGAGAGAAAAGTTCTCCGGAAGATTTATGGTCCTTCCCGTGATGCCGACGGCGAGTATCGAAGGAGATTTAACGATGAGCTGTACGAGCTTTACGCAGATCTGACCATAGTCCAGCGAATTAAAGCCCAAAGGCTCCGCTGGCTGGGTCACGTCATGCGAATGGACAAAGAAGCTCCAGCCCAGAAGGTTTTCCAATCGTCACCCGAATTCCGCAGCAGAGGAAGGGGGAGGCCTCGACTGAGATGGAAACAACAGGTGGAGGATGACTTGAACTCCCTTGGGGTTTCCAATTGGCGTCAGTTATCGCTAAAAAGGAATGACTGGCGTGCTTTGATAGGCGACGGCCAAAATCGCTTAGGCGGTTAAGCGCCAATAAATGATGATGATGATGCCACTTGAGATTATGTTACGGGCTCTAACTCCTAATCTGGTAAACTTGTGAATTATAGACACTCCAGCTCCGACTGCATTACTATCAAAGCAGAATACTGAGGGAGATGTGGCTAGGAATTAATCTAGATCAGTGGTCTGGTGTTACTTACCCAAATATAGAAGAATAAGGTAGGAGAGGATGCCATCGGGAAGGTCAACATTGGCCACGCTTATGTTGAGTCATATGAATATTCTAGAGAAGTGGAATCAACCAAGATAAACCTTACAAGAGGAAATTCAGCGGCGCTATTAAAAGCCAACGACTCGGTAAGTAGAGGAGGTGGAAAGCTGCAAATAACCATTTGAACATGCCGTGAACTACATACCTCAGTGGTCTAAAATTGTCTGTCATTTTTAAGGACGGAGAGAATAAAAGAAACTGTAAGAGGTGCAATATGTATAACCCGAAACTTGCTCAATCACCAAAAGGATTTCACCTCCCTGAAGTTGTCATTTCCGGAGTAAGCTGGCGGCTGTTGAATCCAACCATGGCCCTTGAAATTAGATCACACTTTTACTGCCCATAAACAATACCACGATTTTAAGTCTAAAAATTAACATTATAATTCTCTTTAGCGACTCAAACCTTAAAGACAAAACCGGAAGAAACTCGACAGTACTTGCAGCTAAAAGCCGCTTTTGACAGTGCGAAAAGGAGTTGCCTATATGATGCTATGTCTGAATTTGACTTCCCTGCAAAGCTCATACGGCTATGCCAAATGACACTTAGCAATACCAACAGCTCCGTCAGAATTCGAAAGGACCTCTCTGAGCCATTCGAAACCAAACGGGGCTTCTTTACCTTGATGGTGGAGAAGATAATTCGAGCAGCGGAGCTCAACCGGAATGGTACAATCATTGGAATTAATAACCGCGCCGTAAGCTCTGCCTTCTCTGGCCTGGATAAAGAAGCGAAAGAAGGGGTCTTGCGGTGAACGAGAAGAAGACGAAGTATCTGCTGTCATAAAAGAAAGAATCGGCGCACCTGCGCCGTGGCAGCCAAGTCACCGTTGATAGTTACAAATTTGAAACAGTGAACCAACATTAACACCGAAAATAATATCAGTCTAGAAATCCAACGGAGAACTAGTCTTGCCAACAAGTGTTACTTTGGGCTAAGTAGGCAATTGAGAAGTAAAGTCCGCTCTCCACAAACGAAGATCACACTCTATAAGTGTCTCATCATACCAGTCCTGATGTACAACTCGGAATCATGGACAGTACCAAGAGAAGATGAGATGCCCCTTGGTCCGTCCGTGATGCCAACGGCGAGTATCGAAGGAAATTTAACGATGAGCTGTCCGAGCTTTATGCAGACCTGACCATAGTGTAGCCAATTAAAGCCCAAAGGCTTCGCTGGCTGGGTCATGTTATGAGAATGGACAAGGAGGCTCCAGCTCCGAAGGTTTTCCTATCGTCACCCGAATTCAGCAGCAGAGGAAGTGGGAGATCTCGACTGAGATGGAAACAACAAGTGGAGGATGACTTGAACTCCCTTGGTGTTTCCAACTGGCGTCAGTTGTCGCTAAAAAGGAACGAGTGGCGTGCTTTGATACGAAGCGGCCAAAATCGCCCTAGGCCGCTAAGCGTCAATAAATGATAATAAGTGGCCACCTACAAGAACGCTGGGTCGAGAGTAGAATAGAAAAAAAGAATCCCACCCCGTGCCTGAGACTTAAAATTTTGTATATGAGTCAAACTTGAGAAAAACCATTTTTTTAATGAAATATTTCACTCAAAAGACTACCGTTATTTCCACCACAATCGAACAGTAGCTCATACAATTTCCAATCCTCCACTTGTCGCTGACCGATTAGTCGCATACTAAACATTTAAAATTTTTTGTTTTCCTTTTCACTTTTCCTACGGAGGAAAATGCTACACGTGAATAGTAACAGGTAATCAATAAAATCAACTAGGAAGCCATAGAAAGTCCGCTATTTTGTGAGTGACCCACAAAAGCTCGCCCCAGACTTAAGTTTCCGTAGTGAAATTCAAAAATTTAGTTGGCAACAACTAATAGTTGTGGTTGGAACCTTTTTCGCAACAAATTAGTGGCCTACGTGGGCCACAATTTTTAACTAATAATTTTTTTGTATTAATTGACATCGAAGTGCGGGGAAGTGGAAAAGGGCTTTAACTTTTCACGATGAAGCCTAAGAAAGGCGCATTTGCCAACTCCTCGTCGGGTTATGGCAAATCGAAGAATAACTTTCGAAAAAAGGACGAGCCCAATGCTAAATTGGAGGAGAAAGTAAAGGTGGAGAAGACGAAGGAGTTGCATTGCGACAAGGATTTGAATTCGGGTTTTGGTGATTACCTGCGTTCTCCGGAAGGTATTCTACTCTTGACACAAATATTTTAAACAATTTAAAGACAACGGTTTGATTTTAAGAAACAGTGTGTACAGTAGACGGTCGATTATGTGTATGACTAAGGATTATAACCCTGCAGGCAAAAGAACTGGTATATCACATATCACATTCCGGTCACAAACACGATTGCCCTATCAAAGTTCAGGTTCATAAGCATGAAAACGACCCAGAACTTTAAAATGGGGTTGTCATTGGAGGAGACCAATTGCCACCTTATAGACTTTTGGGGCGAAAATGTGATGGGTTGGAAGGAAGACCCCTGATTGGTTGAAAAAGGGGGGAAGCCTTTTAATTGGTAGAAAGGCTCAGTTCTCTACCGAAAAAGTAGGAACAAACTCAAGGACGAAAACCGACACATTTCGATATGACAAATGGACCCACAGGTCAGCTGAAGTGGTGCATACGTACCTACCACTAGGATGACTCTGAGTAATGCAGGTGGTGTCAATTCCCACCCTCTGCATCACAACAGGCTGTTCTAGTAGCGGGTCCGTTATCACTAGTTCAACTGCCCCTTTGGTGGCAATTGTCACCATTTGCCCTGAAGGGAAGGTCCCCGGATTTTCAATATAAAAAACATACATACATTTTTTTTGGATTGTGGTATAATTGAGTACTTGAATTATGTACCAATTAAAAAGGTCTCGCCATGGGGGAGACATACGGACGCGAAATACAATAGAAATCGACTCAAAGAAAGCAAAAGCTAAAAAATCTCGTTTAAAAAGAGAAAAAAGAGGAGAAATTCAAAAGCAATTATTTGTGGAAAAAGAAAAGAGTGAATTAGTTTTAGATTCGCTCAAACCTCATATTATATTCCTAGTTGTGAGATATTGTGGCATCCAAAGAAATGTAGAACTTTTTCAGAATGCATAAATTTATGCATATGTACATACATATATGTATTATTTCTTAGGTATAAGAGCCTTTTACAGCTTTCAGTGAAAATTTATTTAAATAGATTTCTTTGCGTTTAATGCAAAAACAACGGTTCAGGAAAAAAAATCTTCCCTAGATTTTTAACTTTTTGGACTATATACATATGAAGCGTTCATATAACAGACGAGAATCATTTATCCGGGCGACGATACATTCCTACACACAGTGGCGGACTTAGAGGTGGGGCACGGGGCATGTGCCCACCCCAGACGGTATTTCTAGGTACTATGAATGCTCCATCAGAATGCATTTTAGGTCGAAAATAAAAACAAAAAAAACAAAAATTGAATTTTTATGTGTATTCTATATACATATTTCTGTACTGAAGATAAACTAAGTATGGTACTTATTTTATCTTTATCAGGTGTTCATATTCTTGCATTTTCGAAAGTATTGAAAGCATATTGGCGTGCCATACGAAAACTAGCACTTTCATTTGGTGCACACAGAATGACTTTTTTCAACATGACCCATGTAAAACTAACAAGAAAGATCCTGTTAAGTTTTCCGTGAGTTAATGAAGCAGATAGTGTTGTTTTAACAGGAAGATATCATATTTTAAAAGAAATGTATGTAAAATAATTCGAACGATAGTGTTGAAAAATAATAACCTGAAAAGGTGTTAAAAAAGTGTTGATTTTACATAAAAATTTTTCTGTGTGTGTCTGAAAAAAATATAGTAGCTAAAAGTGTTATTTTACGTCAGACGTCAGACGCAAGTAGAAAGTGTTTGTCCTCATACAGAATTTTATAAGTGTAAGTTTTCTTAAGACTGATTTTTTACCTTTCTATAAAAGAAAATCAATATAATTTTTGAATAAAAAAAATTTTTTTTTTGGCCTAGTCTAATGCATACCCTCTATATCGATGTATTTTAGCCTAAATAACATATGTGCGAGGTTTTATTGTTCCATGATAAAAGTAACCCTAGCCGATTTTTAGTTAAAGTTTTATCTAGCAGCTTATACTAAGTTCGCAAAAAAGTCCATTGGGCTTCGAAAACACATAATTTTAATATTTTGTGCCACAAATCTCTACCTTTGAATTTTTATGAGGACAACAGAATCCTTTACCAGGTTATTGAAAAAAGGTATTCACGAGAAAAGGATATTGGGATTTCCAAAGTGTTTTAGTAGATTGCTTAGCAATATGTTTTATAGCAAAAAAAATTGTGTATATCTTGAAATTTGGCAAGTATAGCACTTTTTATAGGTCATACGTGGCGTATGAGTAACATTTAGTTATTTGGGTAATAGCGCTTTCTTTTCTCCACGAAAATGTTGCCATTTCGTGGAGGAACACATTTATAATTTTAACTTCGCCCTGTGAAATTGCTGCACATTTAAAATTTTCAGTGTCACCCTGCATGTCTTCAGAAGAAGAAAACACTGCCACCTTATGAAATGTCAAAATTGTGTATGCCTATCGACGCTGCTTTATCGTGGTTGATATACATGTGATAGAAAGTGACAGATAGTTACTGTTTTTGTTTGTTATTGTCATTTATCAGGGCAAATAATCGCACCGTCTACGACAGCGAGGGCAAGAAATGTTGCCTTTTAGCAATTTTATAGGGGAGGGTGGTTGAGTAAAGATAATGATGCCCTCTATGAAGGTAATGCCCAATTTACAACAGAACATGGCTATAAGAAAAGCTTAGATAAACTTTATTCATGTTTTGGTCGATATCCCCGAAATGACCCTCGTGAACACCTTTTATTTGATATTTCCTGCGCATCTCCTGGGCATCCTTAAATAAAAATAGATCGTTAAAATGGTCGTGGTGTCATAAGGTCTAATAATAATAAAACACATAGCTATGTGGCTATCAACTAAGAGCGGAGTTTCTCACGAGCGCAAGAACGTAGTATATCATCGGAAAAAGTGCAAAACCGCACATTCGACATTTCTGTCAAAAATGAGATTTGCCTCCCAGGGCTTCTGGGTACCCGGATCCATTCATTAGTAACAAAAAAAAATCGGGGTTTGTGAAATAGAATGTCAAAAAAAATGACATTTGAATTTGACTCACCACATAGTGGCTCGTACAAAAGTTAATCAGTATAAAATTTGTGCGGCTACGTATGTGCGATTTTGCAGAATTGCGATGTTCGGTTTTGCACTTTCTCCGACGATATGTAAGCTAACAAGATCTGTCTTGCTAGAGTGCCATGGAAGTGATTACTCACCAACGTACGTGTACGTAGAACGTAGCATAGAAATTAAATGAGTTTTGATTTTCCACATATGAACGTACATACTTACGTATGTACGTCGGTAAGGTGGCCATCATTGGCAAGAATTTATTTTTCGAAACGAAATTTGGTTAAATTGTTCATGGTATAAAGATAAAAATAGGTGAAAATAGACGAAACCACTACCGGACCACGCCCACTTTTACCACCGTAGTTCTATTAATTTAATTAGTTGGTAAATAAAAAAAATTAATAAATAAAATTGAAAAGCGATATTTGCATAAACATTCAAGTTGTATCAATAAAGCCTGATTTACTCGATTCGATTTCCGATCAGAAAATCGTCACTTCTACAATATTTGGTTGGATGTAATACCCAATCAGACTATTGGTTTATAGCTAGAGTTTTCGATCTCAAGGCCAAAAAAGATTTAGTGGCCTTGACTCCGCGCAACAAGAAAAAAAGGTACAGCACATTTACAGAAATGTTTCTTAGGCGAGCTTGACATTATATTGTTAAAACCCGCAACAGGGTTGCCCATTATAATTACATAGATATATCTTGATATAAGTATGTATCACAATCCCCAGGTTTTTAAATTAAAACATTTTTTTTTCATTTGCAGCGGTGGAGATTATGAAGCTCTTCGTTTTTGCTAATACCATCATGCTAATTGTTACAATGGCTTGGCCACATTTCAAGGAACAATATTACATGTTGAGAGAATGGTTGGAATCATTTGCAGTAGAAGAGTAGATTTACGAGATATAACCAAGAAATATTAAAAATAGCCAAAGTTATACTTACATATAAACATATTTAATCACATAAAACTATAATCTACTTAACCGTGCATATTTAATCAAAAAAATATATAAAGGAAAAGGTATTTATATGATAAACACTATGTACTACATATAAAAAAGTACTAACTCAAGCTTAACGTGAACACCAACAAATCAATAAATATATTTGAAAGCCGCCAATATCTAGCTTTAGTTAATAAGAAATTTAAAAAAATGGTGGGCCCCTTCGCGCAAGGTGTGCTCCTAATGGGCATTATCTATTGGTATACCAAGGGTATGTTCTCATTAATTAATGACTATTATCGTAGTGAGATTCAACGTAAAATACTTGTTAATGAACCGTTAAACGAATCAAGCGAATTTATTCCTGTTGATCAAATTGTCGAACGACATTTGGGTAAAATCAAGAATCAAGATAGTGTGAAGAGACATAAGGAGAAAGAACAACTAACACAACATATGAAAGAAATGGAGAAAATATTCACAACAGATGATCCTGGATACACAGTGAACGCAATAAGTAGCGCTACAGTGAGCGAAATAGATTTATTTGTAAGGGCAGATGTTTGTCGGAACGAAAGGCACTTGGAGGAATTCTACAAATTGATAGAGCTAATTATTAATCGCATATGTTTAATAGATTAGAGGCTGTATAAGACGGCTATACCCTGCTATAAGGTTACCACGATAACGAAGAAGATTATGGAAAAACTATTTATTAAACATAGAAAAATATATAGCGTAGAAACATATATATCATAGAAAAATATATACCATAACATATATATTCAAAGTTATGAAGTTAAATATCCCAAAAAATGTTTTAAATCTATTATGAAACAATGTCAGCAATATCGAAGAAGATTATGGAAGAACTAGATTTATTTTAAAAGGCAGATATTTCTCGGAACGAAATGCACTTGGGGGAATTCTACAAAGATAATGGAAGAACTAGATTTATTTTAAAAGGCAGATGTTTGTCGGAACGAAATGCACTTGGGGGAATTCTACAAATTGGTAGAGCTAATAATTAATCATATATGTTTAATAGATGAGAAGCTGTGTAAGACAGCTTTACCCTGCTATAAGGTTGTCACAATATCGAAGAAGGTTATGGAAGAACTATTTATGAACCATAGAAAAATATATAGCGGAGAAACATATATATCATAGAAAAATATATACTATAACGTGTATATTCAAAGTTAAATATCGCAAAAAATGTATTAAATCTATTATGGAGTAATGTCAACAATATACAGTTTGATATCCAAAAACATGTATAATCTAAGTATATACTCACAAATTTATTTATCTATTCAAATATATGTTAACATACTTATTAAAACATTCTTATTAAGCAAAAAGATACATAATCAAACACAAATCTCAAGACTCTCCTGAGAGTACGTTGAGAACAAGTCCCTGAACTACACCAAAAAAAAAAAAAAAAATGTACAAAAAAAATGGCAAACATTATAGATTCTGCATTACATATTTTTCTGGTACGCAAATATACCTAATTATATTTACTCACATATTATTGAAAATAATTGTTAATTCACTTGTAAAATAAACAAGAAATACATTTGACTATATTCTACGTTCTATTTCAAGATACATAAAACTATTAGATAAACATCATAAATATGTTTTATGTTAGAACAAAATCTGTTATAAACAAACATATATAATGAAATAAATAAAATAAAGTTAATCAATTATATACTCAACTAACTACATAGATGTTGTAACTATGTACAAGTCTGTGCGCCTTCATATGAATATTAGCTTAAGTGGATTGCTTTCAAATATTTAATGACTAATAAAAAATTCAGCATCCTGTATTCGCTCTTGGAAAACAAAATGTGTGTCGTTGTTCTACTTTAATTTTTTACCTTCTGTCCACTTCTGTCTTCATGGTAGACTAATCCGACTAATCGGGTAAACGATTAATCGAGCTATTCGGATATGACTGTAGCCGGCTACCGTTATTCACTTTAAAATATTTCCGAATTATTCCAACTTTTTTTACAACGAACTATGTGGATATCACGCACCTTAATTTGAACAGCGATCAACTATAAAATGCAGAAAAGCCGAAAAACTAACTGCTTTTTCCGAAATATCGTTTGTTAAGGCTGGTTTACACGGGTAGATTTTTCTAGTCGATTTTTGTCGTTCCACCGGGTAAATGGCAGTTCGATCGATTCACACCTTTGCATGCAACATTGGACAAACTATGTCTAATTAATAAACAAAATAACTTTTATAATTTACATGGCAACAATATGCTTTATTTCTCTCCGAAAAATTGCACTCGTTTCCATGACACCTTTCAACTATTGCTTATCAATGAGTTTATTTGGATAGGAAACTTCAATTCCATTCAAGCCTTCAGTCAATTTTTTTCTTCATTTTCCAAAAATTTTTCTTAGAATTTTTTCCCAAAATATAAATTTTATTTCTAAGAACTGCATCCAACTGCGGAAAATTGAAGAAAAAATTGAGAAATGGCGACTTTTCATCCTTGGCAGACTTGGTAATATTATTTTTATTTTTTTCGCCAAATTGTGATATTTTGTATTCTTTTGATTTTTTTTTCGCTTTTTCAGCTCTTGGGCGACCTACGCCACTCCCACTACGCTCGTCACTATAGGAATGGAAGCATTGGCTTTCTTGCACGACCATACCATACACTTTACGGATTTAAAAACTAAAAGCAAACTTTATTACACCGTCGATAATCCGAATGTGGGAGCGGGTGCGCGAAATATAGCCGGACATTATTCATTGCCGATGTTTGCCTATTCAGAGACTGTGATGCGTCCGAGTATACATATCGTTCGTTATCCGGATTTTCATAAACTATTTGTATTTAAGAGTAAGTATTGTGAGATACATACATATGTATGTATATGTATAAGAACATAGGAGTGAATAAATTGAGCCACCAAGACGGTTATTACATTTCCAAAGAACTATTCTAAGGGCCATCCCTTTTTTCAACAGAGTCTTTGATACCAAGTTATGTATCAGTAGAGATCTGTAGAGGATATTTGTTCCTTTATAGAGAAATTTACTTCTTAATGGTCCTACACAGTCCGAAAGAGAACTTTTTCAAAAAGTATTTCATGGATTGCAACATTTCATGCCTTGTCCAAAGGTACTGAGACATTTTGGTCATATATCGGCATAGAGAAGCTTTGTGTTCCGGTTCTTCTATATTGAGCCTTTCAGCAGCTTTTCGTGGGTCTGTATTTTGGTTGCCACAAGACACAAAACAATTTGGTTTTGCATTTCAATCCACAGTCAATCCACCTAGATCCGTTAGAAGATGTTACATGCGAGATACTGAAGTTTCCACTATGGGCCCAAAGAGTCCTTCCTTGTCCATCCTGGCGTTAAAGCTTTCAATTTCGATTTTGATAGGCATCGATCGCGGTAAATCCAGGGCCACCGCGAATTTTTTTCACCCAGTAATCCCGGGATTATATATATTTGAATCCCGGGCAGTCGAGATCCCGGGATTCGAATTAAAAAAATCCCACAAAGCTGCTGAAAAGCGCCCAAAAATGTCCAGAAAGGTATTAAACAACGCGTTTTGCATTTGATATCAATAATCTGAAAGCGGAAATTAAAATATTTGTTTCAGCCAAAAGTTTTTACCAAAAACCAGAGTTGTTAAAGAATGCATTCTTTTCGGAATAATTATTCCATGGATTGTAGGGTTTCGGAATGCAGCCTTTCATTCATTTGCCTTTTTGTTATTCCGGAATAGTTATTCCTCTTTTTCATTCCTCCTTTTTATTCCATGGAATGCATTCCGAAAGGAGAATGCACTCTGCATTCCTTTGTAAACTACGTATTAAACATAAATAGGTGTTTCTTGTCCAATTATGCTTTTAATAATCCAGTGAATTCGAAGGCATACTATATTTTGTTCCCTGATGTTTATGTACATATGTATAAATCTTCGAAAGTATACAATTTTATTGAAATCTTATTCAGTGATTATCTGGGAACGTTGAAGTCAGCCCAAAGTACCAGCAAGTTTGTCACAAAATGTGCGGTGACAATAATAGTGGTGAATATAGATTAGATATTCTGCTCTTGATCAGTTTCAAGTGAGGGGAGCTAATCAAACTTGCCAAATTTCTAAGTACGCAGGTTTTGCTACACTAACAGTAAATCATACTCCTGCATTTGAAAAAAGCTGCATATTCCTTTCAACGCACCAGCTTTATTATTACTAAAGGACATTTCTATATAAATTTGAATAACTAATTGGTCTTTTCGGAATAATTTATTTATTATTTTAAGAACGACTCCAAAAATACGTTTTGTTGACATGCGGAATGCTTTTAATTTTTTTTTTCATTCCAGAGGAATGCAAAACGGAATAATTAGCACGAAATGCATTCCGGGGGGAATTCATTACTTAACAACTCTGCCAAAAACTAATTATTTTACGGGTCCGATCCCAAAATTGGGGCGGGAGCCATGGTATTTATGTGCATATTTCTGAGATAATATATCGAGCATTCGCTTTCGGATTTTGCATACCGAGGTCAAAACGAGTCCTTTGATACCTCTTCCGACCTTCTTGGAGGTATCTGAGATAATCCAAAAAAATACCGCGACCCCGGGGTTGTCACTTTTAATTCCCGAAATCCCGGGATTGTTAAGAAGCTTCGGGATACAATGCCTTAATCACGACCCATAAGTCTTTTCTGGATTATCATACAAGAAGTCCAGTGATATGAATGTTGAAGAAACAAGCTTAGTCCAGTAAGAAATCTAGAAATATCTTGACATGTCCTTTGAACTTAGCACCTAAATATCCAGAACATAAAAAATGCAGCAGTCGTTGTCATCGTTGACCATTTAATAGCATTTATCCAAAATTTTGATAATTTCGATTCCAAATGTATAAAAACCGGCCCTTATGAAGGAACAAGTTTTCAATTGGCTTTATTTTTCTCTGAGAAAATTTTGTGATTCTATCCTCCAAAATTTATATTCTCTCTCTTATTCCAAATAGGTACAAATGTCGTTAGCTACAGCAGCATGTTATTCTCTCATCATGATCTGCTCATCGCTTTAAGCGGGTTTCCCGATTATACAATTTGTATTTGGAATTGTCGTACTGGAAAATTTGTCGCGGAACTTTCGACTGGCATTAAATGTTCGTCATTCTCAATGCTATGTTCTAGTCGTACTTGGCCCATGATTATGCAATATTCCAAATTTGAAAAAGAACTAATATTCTGGGAAATGAACTATTCGGCTGGTACAACAAAACTGCATGAAATATCTCGCGTAAAATTGCAAAAGGCGCATTCCTTGAGTACACAATTCGCTGCGTGCTTCCTGGATGATGATGTTTATGTGGTGAATGATTTTGGTGTGGTGTTTAGTGTAAGTAAAATGTTTTTGATTTTTGAATAAGGTTCGTATAGATTCATAGATGTCATGTTCTGCCCTTGTATAGGCAGATACCTTCTCCTGAGTTTTTCCTACCAAACAATCATATTCCTTATTTTCTCGCTTAAGCTTCTGCCTGGGCTGGGAACTTTGGACGAGTTTCAGGTATTCTGCCTAGCGGGGCAAAGCAAGCAGAAGGTTAAGATTCCAATTCCTAATATTCTATGGCAAATTTTTTTAAGCAGGATTTTTTTCTCTCGAAAAAATTACTCCAATTTTTCTCCGTAGCGAGGAGAACAGTTAGAAAAGACGAATTTCAAATATTGTAAGGTTGAGATTTTAGTGATGCAGTCCTATTGAGACGACCAAAATCGCCTAGGCGGTTAACTGGCTATTTTTGTAAATCCTATCTTTTCTACTTTGGATAGACAAAAAGTGTGTGTGCTTCAACGTCGTGCTACACCTCTTAACTATGATAAAAAGGAAGTTTGAAATATTTGCTATCGATTCCAGAAAAATTTTTTGCCCATATTTGCCCCTCTTGATTTAATGACGAAAAGTCACTTCAAATTTTCTAAACAGTGACATGACGTATACGTCCTACGCTCAGGATCACGCAAAACTTTGAAGTTTCGATCGTAGATCGACTGCTCTGGGACACAGGGAATCCTTATGCTGAATCCGATTCGGAGATTTGGTATACGGATGGATAGAAGCTGGAAGATGGTAAAACGGGAGCTGGTATCTATGGACCAAATTACAAAAAATCGGTACCGATGGGTAACTACCCCACTATCTTTCAAGCGGAAATCCACGCAGTAGAATTATGTGGCAGAGAATGCCTCCGAAGAAGACTATACTCTAGGAGAATCTACATTATGTCGGATAGTCAGGCCGCCCTATGTGCCTTGCAGTCTTACACTATAACCTCGAAGCTTGTCGATGAGAGCGTCGCAATCCTTAATGATCTGGGAGCCAAAAACAAAATTTTGTTAGGTTGGGTCATGACGGCAACGAAAAAGCAAATCATCTGGCAAAACATGGTGCTCTAACAGCATTTTATGGTCCGGAACACTTTTGTGGACTCACGAAGGCCCACGTAAAGGAGACCATAAGCAACTTGGAAAATAATCAGTTTAGGCAGCATTGGCTTAGCAGCCTAGGGCAGAGGCATGCCAAACTCTTTATAGCACCCTCAGCCAGGCTCATTAATCTAAGGAGGGTGGATCTAAGAATCCTCACTGGGCATTTTACGGGACATTGCGGTATGCGTTATCACCTGAGTAAGCTGAATCAGATACAACAATTTGTCGGTTTTGCGAAATGGACGATGAAACGTCGGTTCATATTCTCTGCGAATGCATTGCGTTAGCAAGAAAGAGAGTCTGCTACCTAGGTGGGGTAACTCACGATCCGTTCGTAATATGGAATAAAAAACCTGAGGAGGTGCTCAAATTTATAAAGAGCCTCCGCATACAGCATTAAGCTGATAGGTCACACAATAGATCGTACTAATGGTCGCGGTTTAATAAGGCCTTATAATTGTAATTATAATAATAATGTGCCCACAGAGAAATAATTGATGCTGCAATAGTATCTATTGTAATGCTTTAAGAGGAAGCTGAAGAAGTACGAAATAATGAATAGAAAAAGTACAGGTTTATGTTTTCTAGGAAAAATTATAGGACTTTTACCAATACAGATGTTGTTAATAGACTGCTAACAAGTTCTGACCTACAAAAAGTCTATTTTCGGGGTTAAGTCGACAACTGGGCATATAATAGATAAATCTTAAATCTTTTGGAGCTGTTATATAAATTTTTCATCGACAATCGGAATATTACACTTTATAACATGTTAACATCGATTGCAGGTCGAAGTGGCGCAATTCCATTTATTACGTCAATGGGGCACCACATTTGCTAATTATGGTGAACCTATGGCATATCAACTGCATCCACATAAACATGGGCTCATGATCGCTTGCGTCGACAGCATTACTTATATAACAAAACAACGTAATTTATGGACTGTCGAATGGGTAATGGTGGATAAACGTATTGAGATCAAAAAAATGGTTTCGAATTTTCTTGGAGATATTTACGCTGCCGATTATAATAGCTCATTATATCAATTACAAATTCAAAATTATGGTGCAACGCTGCGTGATTTCTCTGTAACCAATTACATGGTTGAAGATTTCACCACATTAAACGGTATAAAGGATGAGAATTTGCTAATGTTAACGCGTGAAAGTAACGTGCGTGCCGTTGAAATATTACGTAATACAAAATATTCTGAATTGAATATACCTAACGGCTGTTGCATTGCCAGCCATAATGCAATGCCCTATGCTGTTGTGGGTGCTAAAGATGGTAAATTGTACTTTATATCGTACGAGAAGATACGCGCGCCGATTATTGTACATGTCGCAGAAACCGATACGTGTGAAGTAAATGGCATACGTATGCTAAATTCAACATTGCTAATGAAAGATATTACAAATTCTTATAAACAATTTTTTGTTGATTTCAAAAATGAAACTTTCGAAATGCTTATACCGTTACCGTCCACATTCGACATTCAAGTGCTGGTGTTCTTTTTGGTGGATCAAGATCTGTCGATGGCTTTCTTTAGATACGCTCAAGATGATACGACTTTTATACCCTATGCAGATAATTTGGTAATCGGCACATGGTTGCATAAGGAGCGAACTGTTAATCGTCAGGTGGTGCCGTTACCGAAAAAATATCGCGGCATAACAATGTTGCAAGTGACAAATCGGAATTATGTGGAATTCGTCGGATTGCCAATGGATAGTTTTTGCTTGGATTTCTTTGTCATCAAACATTGTGAAAAAGTGTATTTAATGCGCTCATTACACACCATACATATGGGTTATATGAGTGGTGTGGCAGGCACGCGGAATATACTCACATTTGGCATAAGTACTTTGTTGATGCACTTTCGTCAGCATAAACGTTCGCCGAAACCCTATACCATATGCCGTAAATTGTTTACAAGCTATTCGTTGCGGCTGATAAGAGATGTGGTGGAGCTATATAACAGCAAGTAAGTGAGATATGTATGTAATATGCAGTCCCTAATAGGACCGATTTTCTAAAAAAAATTCGCTTCACTTTCGTTTTGGGTCAAACAGGGTTAAGGGGTTCTTTGGTGGCTTAGAATATAAACGCTTTAAGGTATGCCCGTCGGAAGATAAAACTGACCGTACCCGTAATCGTCAGAGTAACAGTTGAAGTCCTTGCATGCCACGTTAGGAATTAATATACGCCGAAATAAAAACTCCCTTTCCATTACCTTGTCTTACAGATATTTAGTTACTTTACTCGAATCTGGATGCTTAAAAGTCTCACGCCTCCATTCGCTAGCCGATAATCTACGCGAAAGTAATGAGCTAACAATTGAAGAACCAATCGAACTCGAATCAGGTCCCCTCTACGTCATTCCATGTATGGTTTCCATATCAAAGAAAAAGGAAATTTCACAAGAAGCACGTGATTTGCGTGCCTCAATCGATCGACAACTTGCTGAATTGGCAACCGAAGTACGCGCTCTAATCGATTACGACATCTCAGTCACCGGCAAGACGACGGGTATCTATCGGAAATTCTGTTTGAACTACAATTGGTTGAATCAATTAAATATGGAAGCTCGTAAAGTCTGTGAGGTTGAGTATAAGTCCCTCATGGAAAGTATACAAGATAAAAGTCGTATACGCGATTGGATTATGGATTTATTATTGGGTCAAACGGCAAAAATTAGTGTCAAAGTACGTGCCATATTTACTGGAAATTCATTTGAAAATTATTCGCTGGAGAAAGTGGTGAAGGAATTGGCCGAATTCTTTGATTTGTACCGTTTCCAAGATTTAGAGCCCGAAGAAGAAGAAGAACTCTCAGAAGAGGTTGTACAGCAAAAGGATACCGGCGCTGTTGTCACTTTTGGTGCCGTTGATGAGCCAGAACCCGTAGCCGTTGAAGAGGTAGCTGTTGTAAAGAAAAAGCGTAAACTTTATAAAGTTGTGGGTAATGTGTTTGAGCATATGATGGCAGAGGAGTTTTTGATGCAGGATATACATTTGGTCACAGCAAATCAAATGTACAATGAGGATATTAAATTTAAGGTGAGTTGAAAGAAGAAAGAACTATGCGATGTTAATTGGTAGCGCTGAGTTTGTCCTTGGAAGGAGTTTTTTGATATACATATAAGGCTGAGCTTGGGCATATCTACGAGGAAGGACTAATAAAGCCTAGTGGTACTTTGCAAGCAATTCTCCAAAAGCCTTCCTTTTCCCTGAGGAGGACCGGAGTTCATATTGCTGTGGACTAAATTATAGGTAACCGCGTTTTTGTAATGTCACGGGACTTTTTTGGACTGCAAAAGACGGCTCGGGAACTGACATTTTTTTCAAGCTCTGGGTTTTTATTTAAAGTAAGCGCTGAGGAACCTCAAATCTATTTTGTGAGGTATTGGCCAAATTCAAGGCTATTTAAAAATGCTTTAGAAAATCCCTGGATACGAATTGGGGTTGAGCTTCTGCTGTGATAGCCAAGCTTCAATAATGGCGTTGGCTATCCCTCAAAATATTTCAAAAGTGGATAGCCAATCGATCATAACGCTTTCAATCTTTTCTGGACGCTAGGTCACAAGGAATCTTCAATGAATGAAACGGCAAACCGGGCCAAAGGGAGTTCCGGGGAATGAGACTACTGACCAAGGCGCACGGAAGTCCCTGGAAAGGAGGATACTACCCGGAGAACACGGGATATTCTGCGAAAGAGATGATGTGCCGCGTTAGATGGGGACTCCTGGGTATGATTCGACTAAACGGGTCATGCAGAAGTTTCAGGGAATGAGGATACTGCCCTGTGAAACACGGGAGATCCTGCAAGTGAGTCGGCTGGCCGGGTCATGCGAGAGTTCTTGGAAATGAGACGGGTGATCTCCTGGGAATGATACGACCGGGGCTTACAGAAGTTCCTGGGAATGTGACGATTATGCCGGGCATAACGCTCTCACTCTTTTCTGGGGGTTGAGTCACACGGGTACTTTTCGGAATGAGCTGAAGGGTTCTCACGGAAGTTCTTGGGAATGAAGCAGCTAACGGGTCACACGGGAGTTCCGAAGATTAAGACTGCTGACCAGGGTATACGGGAGCTCTTGGAAAGGAGGCTACTGGTCAGCGAACACGGGAACTACTGAGAATGAGACGACAGTAGCTCCAGGGAGAGTTTGTAGAAATATGGTTGCTGAAAAAGTCATATGGTGGCCCCTGGGAATAAAATGACTTAGCAGGTGACACGTCAGTTTCAGTGAATGAGACGCCTGACAGTATGACACGCCAGTTCCAGTGAATGAGACGCCTGGCTGAATCACACGGGTCTTACTGTTAATGATTAATTTCGGAAAATGGCGCTACTTACCTGGCCTAACGGGATCTACTGAGAATGAAGCGACTGACGGAGTCAGGCTGTGATACTAGGATATCGGACGGATGACCGGGTCACACAAGAGTTCCTGGGAAAGAGACGGCTGGGCGCACACAACAGAACATCCTCGAACTTAGAAGAAGGAGGATACATTTGGTTTTCCCTAGAGCAGTGGAACATCTATCCGTACGCCTTTAAGATTATCGAGGGGTGCCCAAAAAACTCCTGGCCGGTGCATGCATTCAGACTTCCCTAGTTTGGGGGAATACAGGTGGTATTTCCTAACGGTATTATACCCGACAAGGCGCAGTGAAAGAAACCTAAGATGAGTGATAGGGCTAAGAAGGCTTCGATAGCCTTGTACAGCTGCAGAGGGGAAATCGAAAGAGCTGGAACATTGACTTGACCGCATTAACGATACGATTATGGTTCGTGAACTACTCGCTCTCAAGCAGTCGGGTTAGCGCCTTCCCTCGCGGAAGGAAAAGACAACTGGGGGAGGTGACCTATTAGCGGGTTTGTTGATGTGAGCCGCAAGCTCAAGCTGATCATTGTAGTATATTCTCAGAAATGTTTTATTGAATAATAAACCTTGATATATGACACTAAATTACCGGCAAACTGTAACTTAATCTTTTTCATTTATTTTGCTCAAAAGGTCCTTCTGGATGGACCCCTGCGAGAAGAGTTCAACAAGCTTTTTGATCAGGTGCAACAATACAAACGTGAAATTATTGATAATATATTGAGCACAAATAAATCCCTGACTCACATCTACAATGATAAGAATATTATGTTGAGATTATTGGAGATGCCCACGTTTACGCCACCACAATTGACGATCCCAACATGGATGAACGATGAAGTCTTGGAGCGCATAATGACGGTAAGTCATAGACTTCTAGAATTTTGCCGTCAACGCTTCTAATTTTATTCTTGGCTAGGTTGATGACTCCGAGATCACAGCGATAAATCGCCGTGCCAAAAAGGCGATCGTTAGCGATCAAAAACGAGGACGCATGCTTTTATGGTCCATAGAGTTTTGGATTAACGCTCTTAATACGATGATGGATGGTGTATTGGAGAAATTGTGGGAGGAGGAGATCAAGAAAACGCCACCAGAACCAGAATTCATGTCCAAGCGGCAGCCACACGAATACACTTTGGAGGATCAAAAGCTTTTGCGTTTGTATGAGGAAACTTTACGCCTACTACAGGAAGATCGGCAAAAGTATCTGCGTATTTTGAATGTGAACGAACGTAAAACTAACGATTTGAAAAATAATTATATTCATAAATTTAATGAACGTTGCGCCGAAATGGCTGTGCTGAAGTTGAAGTACGATTTTGCTTTGAAACATTTCCGTGTACGTTTGCTCGGCTTAAAGGTGACTTTCTATCAGCGCGAAAACTTTCGACATTCAATTTCCGAATTAAGGTAATAACTGAACATCAAATAACGTCTCGAAATGTTTACCGTTTCCTTTCCTTTCCTTTAGTGGCGAAACGGAGAAAGCGACCGAGTACATAAGCCGTTATACAAAACTATTTGAATTCTCTGAAAAGTCCATCGCTGACATTAAACAAGACTTGGAGAATCTAAATGCACGCGACAAACTACTCGAACGTCAGTTTAAGGGCAACTTTTTACCGAATGTTCCGGCGTTCACGCATGAATTGAGCAAACTTTTTCGACGCCGTCCAAAAATGTTGCAACGCTCTTTCCAATCGGCGCTGGTGTGTCACGAGGTCGCTGCTCGTTTAGTACATAAGAGCCGTTCAATGTTTCCTCTGCCAATTGAGGTGCAGGAATATTTTAATAATTTACAAAGTTTAGATGATCCACACAATGCACCAAATCAAATGGATCCAAAGTATTGGGAGCAATTTGTGCGTTTGCGTCGTCAAAAGATTGAAAATGAGCTTAAAATTAAAGGAAATAGTTTTCATTTGGCCGATGCACAGGATAGAATGAATTCGTTTTTAACCGAATTGAATAATTTGCGTAGTATTAAGCTCCATATGGTAACCGAACAGGAACATGTTTCGGCACAATATGTGAGTATAGCTGGAATCTTTTTTAAGCGAGGTGCGAAAAAGGGTGGAAGACTTAAAAAAATTTAAAACAAAAACTCGACCCGTGTTGAAGGCAAATACATTTGAAAACAGTTTTTGAAACTATAGTATACTTACTTACTTTGAGACCAGTAAAGTTTTTGAAGCATGCTACCCCTTGTCTTTTGAGAACTGTGACTTTAGTACAAGTGGTAACATTTTTAAATGCAGTGACGTATTTTATAAACGGTGACATTTCTTGCCTGAAGTGAGTTTTTGATCCGTGACTTCACTAGAGCAAGTGCCTTCTTTGTAGCTGTTTTATAATTTGGAACCGGTGACTTTTTTGAGCTAGTGTTTTTTTGGTACAGTGACTTCTTGAACTTTATTTTGTGGCTTTTTTGGAACTGATAACTATTTTTGGATTTTTTCGAACCCAGGGATTTTGTTTGTGGAAGCTGCAAATTTTTGGAGCTCCCGGTTTTTTAAGTCAAACTTTTTTCTTGCATCTGATCACTTTTTTATTTGCTTGTTCGTAACGGTGACTTCTTTTGGAACTGAGGCCTTTGGAAACCAGTGACTTCCATATGTGAGCGGTGATACGTTTATATTGGAATGTTCTTCTTGTCGTTTACCTTCAGAAACGAATGCCTAGGTTGAAGTAACAAATTTTAAAAATGCTCTTACAGATATAACGACCAAAATCGGAACAAAAAAAAAATCTCGTATCGGGACTTACTGGTTTTATTTCAGAGCATGTAGATCCCCCTTTTCATGACTATTTCGGGAATTTTTCAAGATCATTTAGGGACTTTCTCGGTTTGATTGCGGAACCTTTTTCTAAATGACTTCGAGAATTTTTCGGTATTGTTTTCGGGATGATTTTGGAACTTATTCGGGGTAATTTCGGGACTTTTTCGGGGTTGTTTTCAGAATCATTTCGGGACTTTTTCGTTATTCTTTTCCAATCATTTTCGGCGTTGTTTTGGGATCATTTCGGGTTTATTTTTGGGATAGCTCCTGTACTTTTCCAGGATTGTTTTTGAGATTATTTTTGGATACATATTGGGACATTTTGTGCACAAAAAAATCTTGTGCCGGGCCTTTTTGACTTTATTCCAGAATATGTAGAAAGCCTTTTGGGGTCCACTTTCAGAATTTTTTGAGATCAATCTGGGACTCTCCGGTATTGCTTTCACAACTTTTTCGGGATCAATTTGAAAATTTTTTTGGGACTGTTTTTTTTTAATCATTTTAGGATTGTTTTCGGATTATTTCAGGATTTATTTTGGAATAATTCCGCTACTTTTTCATAATTGTTTTCCTTTACTTTTGAGGAATTTTTTGGGATTGCTTCCGGATCGTTTCAAAATTATTGTCGAGATCATTTGTTGCAGAAAATGTAATGGGGGCACTTTTTCGGGATTGTTTATTGATAATTTTAAGACTTTTCCTGGATTGCTTTCATTCAATCGCGAAAGCTTAACGGATCTATAAAGTAGCACATTTTTTGCATACTGTTTGCCTTCAAATATAAAATAAAATTAAACGGAGTTCCCATTTTGTTTCAAAAATAAAGGGATAGTTAGATATGCCAAAAACCTAGGGTCCGAATTATTTCCGTATTCAGTCGATTTATGGTCTTCCTCACCTGGAATAGCAGTTTAATTGTATTGTGTTATGTTGTTTATGTTTGTTTAATATTACTACATAACAACATATTTAAAAACATTTTTTCTTCAACAGTTTAACATCGTACAAAATCAAAACTTGGAAATAGTCTTACCTTTGGGTCAGGTTGAAACCAACATTGGTGGATCCATGAAAAATTTGAACAACTGCATACTAATGAGTATTGACGACATAAATGCTGTAAATGACTCGATTAAGGTGAGAAAATTTTTGAAGAAAAAATAGTTAAAGTTAATTTATATAAATTAAGTTTCTCTGCTTTTGAAAGCCTTTTTCCACACCACCACATTCTTAAATCTTTGTTAAAGGCACTTGAAAATTGTTCTCCTTTTTATACTCTTAGAAAGCAGGTGCTAAAAAGCTACGTACCATGCAACGTTTGGCTGTCTTCCGTCGTCAAGTGATCTACAGAGAGTGGGAGCACAAAATGTATCGCGCCAACATCGATTATCTCAAGTATATGTTGGATGTAATTGAGAAGTGTAAGGTAAGTTGTTAGGCGTATACTCGTACATATCTAGTAAACATGTTTCTAAAAAGCTCGCTTTAAGCCTCTTTACAAACCTGATTTCACATTTGCATTTAAAAATCTTTTCAGGTATCGGCAGAGTTTCTACAACTATTACGCAACTGGAAGAAAGTCAAAGAGGAGCGCACAAAGTTAATGAAGATTGGTGGCATTGAGCAACTGATTGAACAACGTGTAACGGCATATCGCAAGAATTTGGATCGCATGTAAGTAAGATAGTGATGGCGAGAGGAGAGACAATGGATTTGTCTTTATCGGAGGTATTCTCGATTTAATCACTTTAAAAGAGCTGTCGAGTTGTATGTAGAGGGTGGCACGACAAGCTAGATTTGTCCAATCATCCGACAAGTGTTGTACTTCTTGGTTGATGCCGAGACTTTTTCTCTAAACATTACCGGTGAATTCCTTAAACGAGAGTTGCTAAGTTGTGTTAGTTCCTCTTATTATTCATGGATCTTTGTCTTCTGATCCCTTATCGATTTCAGTTCCCGCGATGGTTTCGGGTTCGGTTCGGTTCGACTTCGGTTTCGGTTTCAATTTAGGTTCTAGTTTCGATTTATGTTCTTTTTTGGTTGCGTTTTGATCTCGGTTTGGGCTATGATTTTGGTTTTGATTTTTGTTCCGCTTTTACTTCAGCCTTAGTTTCAATTTTGGTTTCACTTTTGGTTCATGTTTTTTTTCGATTTCAGTTATAGATTCGGTATCGATTTCTGTGCCGACTTCGATTTTGGTTATGGTTTCAATTTCCGTTCAATGTCGGTTCAGGGTTTGACTTTGGTTTCGATTTTAGCTCCGGTTTCGGTATCGATTTCTGTGCCGATTTTTTTTGTGGTTCCTATTTCGCTTTTGATTCCGGTTTAATATCGTTTGTAGTCTTAATGTAAATTTCAGTTTCGGTTTCGATTCACGTTCCAGTTTCGATTGTGGTTTCAACTTCGGTTCTGGTTTTTCTGTTCCGGACTCAATTTCGACTTATGGCAGTACTTCGACTTAGGTTCCGGTTTCGATTTGGATTTCCGTTCCACTTTCATTTTAGGTTACAGTTTAATCTCAGTTCTGGCCTTAAGTTCGGGTTTTTTCATTTCTGGTTTCGACTTAGTTACGGTTTCAATATGGGCTCTGGGTTTGTCTTTGGTTTCGACTTCACTACCATTTTCGATTTCGATTTCCACCTCGGTTCTTGGCTCGGTTTTGGTTTCGATTTCAGTTTCGTATTCGATTTCGATTCCGAATTAGGTTTCGGCTCCGATTGCGACTTCGGTCCTGACTTCGCTTCAGTTCCGGAATTCTCATCCTGCTTTTATAATAAAGCGGGGTCGAAAATATAAATATAAAAAATATAAGAACCCACAAAACAGAACAAAAGACTTAAGACACGAACCTGCATGCATACATTATCTTCTGTACTATTCATTCATTCATCTCATTCATCTCACTTATTGAGAATAATTAGCACAATACGATCCATGATCAAACAATGTTAATAACAATGTTATATTGAATTTCTTGCTCTTTCCTATAGCAATGAAAAAATCTCCAATTGCAAAGAAGAAATCGTTGAAGTTAAACGTAAAAATGTACAAATAAATCGTGCAATCGATGAGGTCAAAGTTGATGTGGCCATGTTTACCGCAAATCGTGATTTTCTTTTGGAGGAGAAGTTGGAAAGAGAACGCAAAGAGAGGTTCGCACTTCAAAATTCATAATCTATTCGGCTTTTTTCATAATTTTTTATTTTCTTTTTTATTACAGCATGGAGAAAATAAAACGCTATAGTTTTCTCATCAATGAGGTGCGACAGGACTATGCTCACATTCTTGAGTTGAAGACGATTTTGGAATTGCAACGTTTGCGCACATTCCCGACTTTAGGACCACCACCTGAGGGCTGTGAGGAGCCAATGAATTAGTTGAGTTTGTTTTTCCACTGAATATTGTTCTTTTTTTATTTGCGTTTTATTTCATGAAACATTTTCATCCCTGACTGAATACATTATTATGTTTATTATTGTTTACCTTATGATTCATATTATATATGCAATGTATGTAATATATGTACTTTATTGATGATTGTTTAATGTTATTTCAGTGGGAATATCGAATATAATGTCAATAATGGCATAAAGAGATGTAAAAATGACCAAGTCCAGTATAATCTGTAAAAAAAAAAAAGAATTTAATGTTTTAATATTGTCATAATCCACGTAATAATCTAGATTATGTGTGACTTATGGACCATCTAGTTCATAAAGAAATATTCTTAGAGTTTTTTGATTACTTTCCTTAACGATAAGCTGAGGCTAGGCCATTGTTCACATTTATAGAAAAAAGCTAAGTGACTTCAGGCCAATCAGCCGTTCTATTTTCTCTGCAAGGATCTCCGGAGACAACTAAGCACGGGGGTTGGGGGTCTCAAATGTACCCGAATGTTCTAGTGGCCAAACAAATCCCGCGGCAGTCGAGCAAGCAGCAGAGTTTGCTAGTATTGGAGTGTAACAGATTCATTTCGGTAAATGAATGCATTCAGTTTCAATTCCGATCGTTGTCTCGATTTCGGACATTGTTTCCACTTCGGTTTCGATTCTAATTCTTGCTTCGATTTTGGTTTCGATTTGGTTTCGGTTTAATATCGGTTTTGGTATGGATTTCGTTTTGTAATTCAGTTTCGGTTTCGATTTTGGTTCCGTTTTCGATTTCGGTTTCAGTCTGGGTTCCAGATTTTTTACCCTTTTCTATGTTTATTTTTTTTGAGGGATGTCAATGCAGCTGGATACTTTAGTTTTATAATTGGTTCGTAAAAGGAGTAAAAAGCTAAAAAAGCCACAGAATAGAACAAAAGACTTAAGACACGAACCTGGATTTTATACCACGTCCCTACTAACTTCTTCATAGTAATGAAAACATTTTGACTTGCAATAGAATATACCAGCAAACCAGTCCAGCCTTATATCTAGGAATCGAATTGCAGACAAGCCCATTACACAGAAGTAAACCGATTGGGAAACATCGCCCAAATGCAAGACGACCACTTAAACTTGTGGGTTTGCTCAACTTCTCTACAACTTATTACTTAACAGGTTTAAAAATAAAAATTGTTTTCAGAAAAAACCGATTTCGACTCACCGAGTAATTTTCCATTTGTTTGAATTCTCATGAAAATGCTCACGATGCAGATATTTTTGTATACCAATCACAAAAGCTCTTATATAAGTGTCGTAGTCCAATGTTTCTAAGTTCCACGAGAGTTCACGTGGAGCCTTATTTGGTAGCAAATCCTTAAAATAATGGCGACTGGGATTTTTGAAAATCCACTCATTCAAAGAGAAGGTGCGACCTGCCAACGAAACGACAGTTACAGATTTTATATCACATGCCACCTCTCCACATCTCTTTTCCATTTGCTCTCACGACTTACTTACCCGCTAAGCAAGCTTGACGAAACTTTTTCGCTATCGGTAAGACAAACTTCCGTTTTAGTCTTAAAAGCGTCAGAAGGTCCATTAGCAGCGCTGGCACATAGTGCAAAAAGAAGACCGCCATTTCGTGCAGCAGAAAACTTTTTTGATATTTAAAATTAGGAAACATCATAATGCGCTTGGTTGGATATATACGTGACCACTTCAATGTGAGACAACCCAGACGTGCCCATGTGATGGGGTTGGTGACACCCGATGTAGCGTTTGATATATAAACTCTGCAAGGATGATACAAAATAATGTTTAATTACACTGTACAACAAAATTGAAGTTTTTGAAAATCCCACCAGGTTCCTCAACGGTTTCTAAAGCTTTTGTATGTGCTGAGTCCGAATCTGAAATCAGAGGCTCACTCCAGGCCTTGGATTCTCTAAATGTGAGTTTTGAAATGTACACTTTTTTCCCATATATTTTAAATGGTGAAAAAGTGAAAATTTCAAAACTCACTGCTAGAGAATCCAGGCCCTGGTTTTCTCCAGAGATCGGTACTGGGAAAATTCTTTTTTTTTTTATTAATTTAACAATTTTTCTGGGGTCAACGAACCATAACAAAATTTTTGTTTTTATATTTTACATACAATTGTTCCATAGTGCGAAAAATTTGGGTATAGTAAGTTACTAAGAAAGAAATCCAAAAAGTTTAACTTTTTTACTACTACCGATCTCTGAACAAGATACCTTCTGGAGAGAAAACCTAGGGTGGCCCGATAAATCTGACTTCAGATTCGGATTCAGCACACCGAAAAGCTTTAGAAAGCGATGAGAAACCCTCTGGGATTTTGTGACTGTTGTACAGTGTTATAAGTGTTGCCCCCAAGCTTTTCTTACCTTCCCAGTGTTGCTTTCTGCGCCATCAATATCAAAGAGTTCACCACAAAGTCCACTGGTATTATGTCGCATATGATATCTTTATCGCCCAATATGCTGCTGATTGTACCCTTACCGATTTCCATCATAATGCCCGTAATGCCTTGTATATTATCGATCCAGCCGGGATAGGGCTCGCGATGTGCTGCCGTTACAATGGATGGTCGTACGATAACAATTGGTATGCGATCTTTGTATTCGTTGACAATTTGCTCTGCTATGGACTTTGTGAATGTGTAGGTGTTTGGGTGTGGACCCTATTTGGATAAAGAGGTTTTTTATGATAAAGTCATCTCATGTTACATCGAGGGCAAGTTCAGCCCCTGTAATCTTTCTGTATTACCTTTATATAATTGGCCAAACTATTGAAATATGCATCCGGTATTTTATTGGCGCAATCCAAAAACATTTTCCAATTAACTGGCGGTAGTGTCGGATATATCATTTCGTCAACGAACTTGCGTCCAGGATTGCAGTAGGCCGTGGAAACATACACGAAGCTCTATAAAAGAAGCAACTATCAACGCTTAGAGTAATTTGAGTTGCAATTTAAGATTTTACCTTCAACTGCGGCATTTGCTTGCACAACTCCAGCAGATTCCAAGTGCCAATGGCATTAACACGCGCAGCAACTTTTAAGCGCTCATTGAAACGAACTGTCGCAGCGCTGTGAAATATGATTTGCACACTTGCACACAAACGATCACGATCACAAGGTTTCAAACCTAAAGAAGATACAAATATTTGATATAAAATAATATCAACTTTATGGGATTACATTGAACACCCTGTATAACACTTGTTCTCATACCAAATGGTAAGAGATAAAGCAATTGGAATACTTCTCAAAACTCACCAAAATCATCACACTCTATATTTCCACTGAGATACAACAGTTTTTCCAGCCGCTCTGGAAAATGAGTGCGCAAGCGCTCAAAAATTTTATGTTGCACAAAATCCTGATAACGTTGAGCCACTGTAAAACCGCTCTTTTCGCGTATCAGCATGTAAATGCGTGAGATTTGAGGAAAGCTCCATAACAACTTTTCCAGCAAAGTTTTTCCCACAAAGCCAGTGGCGCCTAAATCGAAATGCGAAAATAGTAAGATAATATGCACGTTAGACTGGACAAAAAAAAAAACAAATTTTTTATATTCAGTGATCTGAGGGCGCTTTTTCAAATTAACCTTAAAATTTATCTAGAATTTTTTGTGTTGAAATTTTTGTTTTGATGGAGAGTTGAATGGAGAGTGTGATTTGAAAAGGAAATAAAATAAGCTGTGACGGAAATGAAAACTTTTGGTGTGTCTTCCTTCCAGCAGATGTCGCACCAGCCGTTTGGAATAAATCTTTTGTATATCCACTACTATAACGGGAACGATTTAAGCGATTTGGATCAAATTTGGCATATATGTAGATAGAAAGCTTCATTCTAAGACTCTATATTTGGGTGCTGCCACCTCGGGGGTTTACAGGGTTGCCACCTATATCTTTTTTTTAATAGTGAGAAAAATATGTCAATATCAAAGGAAAAATATTTTCGGCTGTATACGAACGAAGAAATTTTTTGGCAAGGTTGCCACCTAACGGCATTTTATTTATTCCCCATATATCGACCAATATTTCGGAAACGGCTGAAGCGGTTTGGATCATATTTGGCATATAGCTAATATGCTTCATTCTAAGACTTTATACTTGGGTGTTACTACTTCTAGCATTTCCCAAGGTTGCCACCTATCTAGTTTTTTTTTAAAATTAATATTGAGCACGATATGCCAATATGGGTATTAAATTATTCGGTCGTTCATGTGAATGTATATCGAAAAATATCTCGGGAACGGCTTAAGCCATTTGAATTAAATTTAGCACATAAATAGTTTGCTTCATTAAAGGCTCATTTACACGAGTCGATTTTGCTGGTCGAGTTTTGTCGTTCCACTGCTTTCTACCTTCAAATACAAGGTGTAGATCGATCGAATTGCTATTTACACGGTGGAACAACAAAAAATTTTCCAGAAAATCGACCTGTGTAAATGAGTCTTAAGACTTTTTACTTGGACGTTGGCGCTTTAAGCAGTTTACAGGGTTGCCACCTATCTTTGTTCTTAATATTGGGCAAGAGATGCCAATATGGGTATCAAATGAAAGGTATTTACGGGCCTATAACAACGGAGATATTTTCGGGCAGGGCTGCCACCGACAATTTTATGTTTTCCTTCGTATAGCGACCAAATTTGGCGATCTATATGCCTATGTTGGCTTTTTTAAGTATTTCTACTTCGGGGAGTTTACAGAGTTGCCACTTATCATAATTTTTTTAAATAGTTTACTCCTTTGTATGTCGACCACTTTATTGGAAACCTATCGATCTTGGGGCACTTTTCAGGGTTGCTACCTCCGCATCCATCCGATTTTTTGAATAATCTAAAAATGTAAACTAATAATGATACACCTCTTAAAATACATATTACTCAGGGCTTTTTTATTTGTGCAGTATTTTTTTGTCATTCTGTAAAATAATACCAATGTGTATACATTTTGTAGAAGAAAAAAAAAAATTTGGCCCACCCTAATACACCGTTGTTTATGCAATTACTTGTTATGAAACAGAATAAAAAATTGAAATTGTTTCTTTTAATTGGCATTTATTCTTTTGATTACGCAAACAAATCCAAGATTTTCTTTCCCGCTTTCAAATTTTCGGCACAATTTTATAAAAATCACTTTTTAATAGCTAAAGTCCTTATTTACTTACTTAACTAACACTTAGCCTTTTAAACCGTTTCAGCCAATCTGACTCAAGCCCTTACCAGTTACAAAAATCACTGCATCCTTATAAAAATCCTCTGATTCACACATTTTTAACGCTTTATATAAACTTCTTAAAAATTTCCAATTTTTTCAACAATTTCTAAAGTTTTGCTTCTACGAATTTTCCAAATTTATTGTTTTAACACGTAATCTCTCCGCCGTAGCAAACGAAAGTGAAAAGTCTTTCATGGTAGCCAATGTTGACTAGCCACAAATTGAAAATGCATAACAGCCTCCTAGAAAAACAAGTTTTCCAATCAGCAGCGCTAAGATTGAAGCTTTTCACGCCGCAAATAATTGGCGAAGCACGTGCTTCAAGAAAAGCTTGCTAGAGAAATGAATGAAATAAAATTGGTTTGTAAATAACGATTTGGCGGGAAAATACATACTTTTCTGTATGGCGAGTATGTAAAATATTTTTATGACAACTTGAAGCGTATGCAGCATTTCATTTGAGTGATGCAATTTGGAGTCGGCCCATAACCTGTTGACTGACAGTTTGCGGCAAAATATTTACTATTTTTTGTTGTTGTTCGAAAACAGAGGAGTAGATAGGCGCAGAAAGTATTTAAGAGGAAGCGCGAGATTTAGCACTGGACTGTGCTGGAGTCACCTGTGGACAAATTTTAAATTTCATTAGAAAAGTGCCGCAGACGAGAGTTTGGAGTAAAAAATTCCCTATTCCTATCCCTAATATATAGGAACTGTCCCAAAAATGTAAAAAAAAATCAAGATTCGAAATTTGATATGAATACCCTCTATATCGGCGCGTTTTAGCCTAAATACCTAACATGTGTGCGAAGTTTTATTGTTCTAGGATAATGACAACCTGTGTCGATTTTTAGTTAAAGTTTTTGCTTGCAGTTTATACTAAGTTCGCAAAAAAGTCCATTAAGGCTTCAAAAATTACATAAAGTTAATATTTGCCTTTATTTAAGAGACTGTGTAACAAATCTTCACTTTTGAATTTTTAAAAGGTTAACAGGATTCTTTGCAAGAATATTGAAAAAACGTATTCACAAGAAAAGGACATTGGAATTTCAAAAGTGGTTTAGTAGATTGCGTAGCAAATTGGTTTCTAGCAAAAATAATTCAGTACATCTTGAAACTTTGCAATTATAATGCAATTTTTCTAGGCCTTACACGGCGTATGAGCAACATTCACCTGTTATTTTCATGCTTGTATATGAAAAGAACAGGTAGATTGTATTAATTTTTTGGTCGATATCTCCAAAAGGGATTGAGATATCGAAATAAAACGCGAATGAACACCTTTCATTTTATACCCATATTGAAATATCAATTTCTGGGGTATGTCCTGCCCATCTCCTGTGCATCCTTAAATATTTGTATACAGATTTTCAGAACTCTTATTACAATACAATTTTTTAAAACACATAGAGTTTCGGAAAAGTTGAAGGATAATAATTTTAAAAGACATTACTTCCATTTCCTTAAAGGACAATTAAAAAAAAGTTATATTAAGCCTATTATTCAATTATCCTTCAAATTAGTTGGCACATATCAGCATTTTGTTGAAATTTTTCGGTAGGCGCCACAGTCTTTGATTCTTTAAAGGATATCCTAAGCATCTGGTACAGAAAAAAATACTGATTTACTAATTACGAAATCCTTATAAGGTTAGGATGCAACAGTATGAGAAAAACTAGTAAAAAACTTATTAAATTAGCAAAACGCAGTGGAATGTAGTATAATTTTACTGATAACTTTAACTGCAAGTCGGCACGGTTTGCCGTGGTCTGAATTGCATACAACTTTGTCAAGATAGTTTGCGATGCATAATGGTCAAAATTAGGGGGTATTCGTTTAAGTAAAACAACTTGGAAATTTTGGGACAGTCGAATATATATTATATAAAAAAAAAATTATCTACAATAAAATGAGTCTTAAGGCTCATTTACACGGGTAGATTTTCTGGTCGATTTTTATCGAGTCACTTGTGTTCAACCCTTAAATACAAGGTGAAGATCGATCGAATTGCTGTTTACACGGTCGATGGAAAAAAAAGATTAGACATTTGAAATATACCGGTAAAACTGCACTTAGTTCTACGCAGCATTTTTCGAGGTGTGCGCGTGTAAACAGACAAACAGATCCCCGCTCCCATTTTTTTAAGCATATCGCGCACTTCACCATTACGAAAACACTTTTTATTATTTAACGCTGAAATTATGTATTTTTAAAAGGCAATATTATTTGCACACAAGAACTTAATTTTTCACAAAAACGCTAAATATTTGGAAAATACACGGTTCCAATGAGAAAATTTGCAAAAGTAAATAAACAATTTGAATTCGCCTTGAGTTTGGCATGAGTCTGACAGACGGGTCCAAAAATAAATAAAAAAAGTTCAATACATATATGCTACTGCGGCCACCTGTAATGAATTCGCCTTGGTTTTAATACTACAAATAATGACTACATCTCGTTTATCTGCCAAACACAATTCTAGGAAAAATTAATTTGGAAAAAAGTTTGGTTAATGCTATAAACTCGTACAAATATTTCGTCGATGGCGATGCAAAATCACCTATCTGAAATCGGTAAAATTTTACAGGAGAGCAAAAAACTAATTTCCTTTTAATCCTATATGGGTGTTTCCTAGCGGAAATTTTAATTTTGTATGGAGTAAATTTTTTTTACTATGTAAAAAACGTCCGCAACGTAACGTCTGCAACAGAGATATGGATCGATTACTTACAAAAAGCTTCCCTTATCCTAAATTTCTGTTGGTTTTTAAGAACTCATTACTTTCACCTCTAATTTATCCTTAAAGGTTTTGTCCTTAATATTTGACATTTGACAGAAAATTGCCAATTTACTTAGTTGCCTCAACCCTAATTCGGTTGTGAGTAACGTCCGCAACGCATTTAAAGTGGCTAAGACAGTGACATCATACTATATAAGCGCCTGCAACATACTCTTAAAGGCAGCAGGTTTCCTAAATATGCCCATATCTATCTATCTATATATAAATACCCCACATGAAAAACTTTAGGAACCTCCTGTGAGCGAACCGTTTGACTGATTTGAATGAAATATGTACCGATGGAAAGGAAATTGAAAAAACTTAGGTATAGGCGGTATATTTTCAGGGGTGTCCCCGAAATTTAAGGACGGGGTATGGGACTAGCGACCCCACGACCCCCTAAAGACTTTATTGGTCGAATTTTCGATCACAAGCGATACTTGTATATTATAAATCGACCCCAGTTTTTGCTGTACTTCTTACTGAAAATTCAATAAATTCCTTTAAACCAGATTTGTAAATGCAGGTGTATAAGTGAGAACGCTTATACACGCGCTGTGATCCTCCGAACTATATTTTTAACATTCGCTGACCAAACAAGCGACACCCCACGCGATGTGGTTTCGCCCCTTGCCCAGCGACGACTAAATCATTTGGTAAACAAAGAGCACAACGTGTCTGTGTGACGAATCCAACTTGTTTGACTGATCTTAAGATCTATGGGGCGCCGATGCTTGCTTTAAACGTAACGTCCGCAACGCCAGGAAATGCCCATATATAATCTTGCAACAGAATTTTTGTTTCTGTTTTTAAAAGATAATACTAACCGAATAACCTAGAATTGAACTGAAGTTTCAAGTATTTAGCTATGCTTTTTGTGAAACTATTTTGCCTATAGACGGTTTTGCAAATGCATTCGCTGAATTTTTTTTTTTTTTACAACTGGGTTACCAAATATCACTTTTGCTATTTTCGGCATTCGGAAGGTTTTGCAGCTGGTAGATAGGTGGTTTTGCATAGGCATCGATGATTTATAGCTTTGCAGACAAAGAAACGATTTTGACTGTTTGTTCAGTCTTGTTTTTCCTACCTTTTCAAAAAAGAAAAGAATGTGTTCACTTGGTTAGTATAGAATTTAACAAAAAAGCTGTGCATACACTTCTTCTGACAAAGAAATTGCAAGAGAAAGGGTTTCGAAGGTAGTTAAAAGTAATTATTTCCTATATATTCATAAGAAACAAAAAAAAAAAACAACTAAGGAAATAATGCTATTTTAAGAGGCTATGCTAATTGCTCGAATATTTTACCAATAAAAAATAAAATTAATGGTCCGTAACACTTCCTTATCCCACCAGGGATGGAAAATAATTTTTTAAGTTAGCTTCTTAGGCGGCGATACAATGTTTTAATGGAGAGTGAAATTTGAATAGGAAGTAAAAAAACGCAACGGAAAAGTAAACTTTAAGTTCGTCCATCTTGGCAACGGCCGAAGCAACTTGGATCAAATTTGGCCCATAGATAGGATATTTCATTTTAAGACTTCCTACATTGGTGCTTGTACTTGAAGCAAATTACAGGGTTTCCATCTATCTTAATTTTTTTTTAAATATTGAACAATGGGTATCAAATGAACAGTATTTTCTGCCCTATACTAACGAAGATAGTATATCAACCACTTTTTCGGGAACCTATTGACCTTTGGGCAGTTTACAAGTTTGCCACCTATCCAAAATATGGATAGCATTATCTAAAGAAATTTAAAATTAAAAATACTCACTTATTGTTTTCAAGAAAAGAAAGATCAAGTTTTTCTTTTAAAATATGTACATCTATATTTGTTAGATATGTTTCTTTTCTTATAAGTATATACGTAGAAACTTTTTTTTTGGGATTTTAATCAGTAATTTGGCAATTAAATAATTATAATTATGAAAAGTGTAAACACTAGCTTATGATTTTGAACTCTACAGAGACCTGGGACGCGTTTTAGTTTCGTTATTGTTCTTCAGCTAAGTAAAACTATAGTAATAAGGCTAAACCAAAAAGTGTAAAGAAACTGAAGCGATATTCCTTTGTAACAAAAGTCGGAACAAAACTCCGAAACGGTTTCAGCAGAAACAAAACCTGTACCGAAACAAAAGTTGCACCGAAACTCCTGTCTTGTTGACTGTTTCAAATGTTTAAATATAGAAAGAAAACCTGTAATGAAACCTCAATATCAAAGCTTGAAACGAAAGTTTTTAAAGTTGTAAATAAAAACTCAACAGCAGAAACCGGATCGAATTTTGTTTAAGTTTCGTTACAGCTTCGTCACAGTTTCGTTAAGGATGATTTACACGGGTCGATGTTTCTAACCTTGTTTTCAATCTACACGGTCGACCTTATTTAACAGCAATTCGATCGATCTTCACCTTGTATTTAAGGGTTGAACACAAGTGGTTCGATAAAAATCGACCCGTTTGAGCCTTTACAGTTTCGTTACAGTTTCTTTATAGTTTCGTTACAGCTTCGTTACAGTTTCGTTACAGCTTCGTTACAGTTTCGTTACAGTTTCTCTATAGTTTCGTTACAGTTTCGTTAAAGTTTCGTTACAGTTTCTTTAGAGTTTCGTTACGGTTTCGTTACAGTTTCGTTACAGTTTCGTTACAGTTTCGTTACAGTTTCGTTACAGTTTCGTACAGTTTCGTTACAGTTTCGTTAAAGTTTCGTTAAAGTTTCGTTACAGTTTCCTTACAGTTTCGTTACAGCTTCGTTACAGTTTCGTTAAAGTTTCGTTAAAGTTTCGTTACAGTTTCCTTACAGTTTCGTTACAGCTTCGTTACATTTTCTATACGCCAGAAGAAACGTTATAAGTTTCGTTTCGATACTTAAACATATTGTTACAGTTTTGTTACAGGAGTGTCGTTACCAGGTTTGTTTCTATACTTAAACATTTGTTACACAGCTTTTTTTACAGGTCTCATGGGTGGTGCAAAAATATCAACACCTGATTGGGATAAAATAAGTACCATACTTAGTTTAATCTTCACAAGTACAGGAATATATAGAACTCACATAAAAATTCAATTAGTTATTTTTTGTCTTTTTCGACTAAAAACAATTTGCGATGGAAATTTCACGGTAAATAAAAATGTCGTCTGGGATGGGCATGTGCCGCCCTGCCCCACCCCTAAATCCGCCCTTGAGCCTAACGGCCCCATTCTTCATGGCGAACGATAACCCACACGTAGGTTTCTTGACGTTTCGTCTGGCAGTCACACTCTATGTCAACCAGCCTAAAGGAATGTTCCCAGAATTTTGAAATCAAATAAAAACTTCAAAAAAACTTAACTGATTTTATTAATTTGACAAATAGCTTCGAATTCTAATTAGAATGTGACTGCTAGACGAAGCGCAAGAGAGCTATCGTTCGTGTAGGTGAACATTCTCCACAGAGAATCCGGCCGTAAGCCAAGTAAACTTGTATGGAAAAATTTTAATAAATGTATAACTTTAACTTGATTGGTTTTTTAACCAGAGAATAATTATTATCGATTAATCAAAATGATTAATCACATTTTGGCTAATCAGCTGTAACATTCTAATAAATCAAAAAATCATAGGTTAGCCATTCCAGAATATGGTAGGGTTGTGCAACAACCTCAAGCAAGTATAATCTATTAATCGAGTAATAATTTCGATTTTACCATCCCTACTTTTAAACCAAACGCAAATTTTTACTTACTTCATTTTAATAAATATATAACAAAAACTTACGACCTATGTCATAACAACTACATCCGAATTCCAGTTTTGGCGATTGATAAAACATGTCAAGAAAAAAGCAATAAAAATAATATTAGAGGCGCCTTAAAGCATGCCACATTCAGTACTAAATAATGCCTGACTTTCCAGTATAAGTTTGAACTAGTATTTAGTCAAGGAAAGTTAAAAGTTTCGGGGTTAAGCTAACTTAATTTTTAATTTTGCATGAAAAAATGGCTCAAGGTAGTTTGGAGCTTCTAGTAGTATGGCGATAATGTGGCAGATATGCTACTAAACGTGGCATACTTTTAGGCAACTTGGAATTTAATTTCAGGAACTATACTGGATACGGATGCTTCACTATATATTAACTATAAATATTTAAATTACAAATAAGTTATAATTTTTTTCTTTTACTTAAATAAAAACCAAATATATATAATCTACTTATAGGCGCGTAACAAAAGCATCACTCTCAACCGTCCACACAGTATTTGTTAACGGTGAAAGTTCTTTCCTATTCAATTCTTCATTACCATCACTACGAGATATGCTGAGATTAGTTGTGTTCTTTTGCTTCGCTGGTTGCATTAAACACGTACAAACACCAGCTATCACAGTTAGCACTGAGAAAAATGTTAAAGGCAGCGCCACATTGAACACCTTGAGCACATTTATAAATGGCGCAGTCAAAAGCCAAATACGTGCCCACGTAACGACGGAAAAGGCAAAAGTTTGCTTCTTATGCGCGGGCAATGAGTCGGCTGCACAAGCCTGCACTATGGATAAGGCACAAGAGACACTTATTTTGGGCACAACAGCGATGAGCATCCAAATAATGACTTTTAGATTGGGCTCCACTGCAATGGGAAGAAGAGGAGGTGAAGGTTAAAAACGAAATAGTTTTCTTTACCTTGAGTTACTCACAATCAACATCCGTAAATGTCCAACCTAGGCAACCAACGAATCCAGCGATTATGTTGAAACAACCAGCATATATAAATTTCTTTTGACTATGTTTCATGGCAATATGAAGTGCTATGAAACAGCCAATTATTTCGACAAAGCCTAAAGAAGTAAGGAATTAGTTAACCCATATGATGACAGAACCACCATCCCTAATTGCGCTTACTCACCCATCGTTATCGTATTCGGCACCCGATAGTCTCTGCCAAACGAACGTATATTCAACAGCATTCCCATAAAATTTACAATGTAGCAAGCGAACGCAATATGCGCCGCCAGCATGTAGAGGCTAGCACGCGGACCACGCCACAATTGTAGCCAGGGAGCAGGTGGTTGCTGTGATCGTAAGTTCTCACGTAACTTTTCCAACTGCTGCCGAAAGTCTTCGGGTATGAGGAAGGTACGTTCGTTGATATCGACGGCGTGGCGTATGAGACGTTCCACGCGATAAACGTCTTGTGAGTTGCCATTATTTAAAAGCCAGCGTGGGGATTCTGGTGTCCACTGTAGCAGCAATAACAGTATGGCGGTGGGAAATGTTATGCCCAAGTAGATTTGGCTCCAGCTCTTGAAGAATGACGCTAGTCCAGGTAGCAAAATTACACCAACTGACCAAAATGTGTCGTAGAGTATGACCACACCGGTGCGATAACGGCCCGCCGTTATATCGGTAACTAAAAGAGGGTGAGAGAGAAAGAAAGAGATATTATAATGAGAGTAATTTAGAAGTTAAGACAGTTAAAAAGTGCAAGCAAACGAGTTTTGGGATGGTTTCAAAGTAGAGGTATCCGTTCTGCTATATAGCGAAGAAACATTTACACTGCCAGCGTCTAATGAGCCGGCCCTGGGAGTATTCGAGTTAAGGTTCCTCACAAGATTTATGGACCCCTATGCATTGGCAACGACACGTAGCGAAGAAGATTTAACGATTTGCTGTATGAGATTTACGCAGACGTCCGCATAGTACTAATAAAACTCATCGTCTTTGCTGGCTAGTTCACATTATGCGAATAAAGGAAGATGCTCCGGCCAATGAGGTATTCGTATCGGCACCCGCCGGTGGAAGCAAAGAAAGGAGGAGACCACCACTCCGACGGAAGGACAAAGTGAAGGCCGATCTGCGATAACGTGGTGTCACCAATAGGCGCTAGTTGGCCCAACGAAGAAGAGACTGGCGAGCTATGTTGGACGGTCAAAATCGCCTAGGCGGTTAGATGGCCATTTAAAATAAGTATCAAAGCACGCCAGCCACTTCTCTCAACGTCAAGGGAGCTCAAATCATCCCTAATCTGTAAACTTAGTCGAAGTGTCCCTTCCGAATTCGGTAGGAAAACCTTTTTCGCTGGAACTTCTTTGCGCATTCGCGTTACATGACCAGGCCAGTGGAGACTTTGGGCTTTTATTCGCTGCTCTATGGTCAGACCTTCGTAGAACTTGTACAGGTCATCGTTCTGTTGTCTTCGGTACTTGCCGTTGGCATTACGGAGAACTTTTTTCTCGAATACTTCAAGGGGTATCTCATCTTCTATCGACACTGTTCATGATTTCGTGATCTTAGTTCGTCGAGAAAGAACTTTACTTTTCAATGGCATATTCAGTCCAAAGATTCCCCGTTGAATTTCTCGACTTACATTATTTTTGACTGATGGACGAGTTTATCATCCCAAAAAATATTGCATCGACCATCAATACTTTTCACATCAAAAATCCCCAGCTCTGACCAGAACTTTCCGGCAACCCACAAAAAACGTATTCGCTGGTAAAACAACCTAGTTGGATTGTATTTTCAGGGATTATATTCGACTAAATCATGTTCTACTAATTAGAGAGCGACCAGGGCGGTTTTCATTCAAAAGGTAAACAAGAAGGGCTTTTAGACCTTTCGAAAGACTTCTAGGCATTCGCAATAGCTGGGTATGGTGTGATCACAGTTGCATAAAAGACTCCTCTATTAGCACCAAACGAACTACCTACCTCTGTCTTAGAAGAAGTATTCACGCACTTTCTCAGTTTCCACGGACGCTTCCTACATGGTTTTTGAAGTACAAGTGGGATTCTTGAGAAAGTATTATTCAAGATCTGCGATATCTTGGCGAAACGTGGGGGATGACTTCGTGCGTACATCGCCGTAGGGTAACGGTAAAATCGAGCCCGGTTGGCCAAAGCAAGCAGTAAGCCATTTACCTGGCAAGACGACGTATCTATTATATGGGTACCGGGGCGTCATAGCATACAGCGAAACAATATAACCGATGAACTAGCTTTTGGTAGCCCATATCTTGATGCCTCAGTGCGTCCCAGCTTCTGCTACTAGACGGGCCCATTAGACAGTACCCTCTTTAATGGTTCCAAGGAGAACGACTATGATTAATTAGAATTCAGATAGACGATCTCGGCGCCAAGTCTGCATTGACACGTCTCATGTGCATTCCGATGCTCATCGGGATTCAGCTTTCCATAACTCGCCTTTATCAATGAAAGCACCACTCTATACTCTTCAGACAAATCACCGAGGTCTTAAGCTAAACACATTGCCTGAAGTCATGATCCCAAAATCGGTTTTAAACCCAACTGAGCTTGATATTTTTAAACTTATTGGTATACTTACAAATCGCTTGCGAAGAAGTAAACATCATCGCACAACAAACAGCTGAGAAACAACGAAAGATGGTATGCAAGATTAAGCCTGGAGCATAGCCCGTGACCACGCCCATGCCGATCTGTAGTACAGCGCCTATGATGTAGACAGTGCGTGGACTTATTCTGGAAATGAAGGAAGAAATATGATCATATTAGGTTTCGGCTTCTCTTACTTATACAATCCATCTCTTATACTCACTTTAACATGGCTTTGGTGCCTATTATACCTCCCGCCAGCACACCGAATAGATGCCAATACTGTGTCACCGCCACCAAAATACTACGCCAACAAACCAAATTGAATTGCATTATCAACGAATAAAAGTCATCCTCGTAAATGAAGTCTGTGCATGGCTCTTGCGAGAGTATCTCGCCTTGTGCTTCACCATTTGCTGCGATATTAGCGCTCCAGTCCACCACATAACATTGATCCTCGGCTATCGTTTCATTTCTACCCAACTCGCTTGAGTCGCAACGATATTGTGTACTTGGCGTTAGCTCAGGCGCTGTAAAAATAATGCAGGCCATAAACCATGAGGCGGGTATTTTACACAGGAAAAGTATGAGCACTGAACGTAGTTGCCAGATGCCGAAATCGCCGAGCACGCTACCAATAATGTCGACGGATGGTGTGGTCGGCGCAGGTTTCTCATTTTGTACTATTTTTTTTGGGTCCGTCTCGTCGCTCAACTTTCCCTCATTGATCCCATTTTGTTGTTGTATGCGTATAACTGGTGTTAATGGTGGCTGGGGTAGGTTTGATATGTTGCTTACGTCATGCGTTAACGTATAAATGTTGCTGTCACTTTGATTTTGTAATAGCTGTGGTGTGGTTGTTGTGGTTGATGCTGACGCTAATGCAGCTGCTGAGAGCTCATTGGTGTTGTTGTTTTCACTTTGAGTGTTATTTGTTTCTGTAGGGTTGTTGTTGTTGTGTAAGTTTTGATTGCTGTTGTTGCATTGATCCTGTTCATGCAACAATTCGGAAGCCATTACTCATTAAACTTTTGCAGTACTCTATTTGAGGATTCTAAAAAATGAGAGAAGAGATATTGTTATACATATGTACATCGATCGATTTTAGAAAGATTTTGACTGACTATGTTTAAATACATAGGGCCATAGTCATAGTCGAGGTAAAGTGGGTACTAAAGTTGACTTCAGCTCTTTTGATAGATAGGCCGTTAGAAATGGTGTCAAGCAACTGACGCTAACTTTAGTACCCGCTTTATCTCGACTATGACTATACTTCATAGAAGGGATCCCTCTTTGTGCTACACTATGAGTAGTATGGAAGCATAAAATGGAAAAAAGTCTCCCCTATTGCTCTTAAATCATGCTATAGGGAGTACTCTTCTATTCCTCGCTCGGGGAAATCAGGCTTTAAGTTCTACTGGGTAGACTTCATACCCCAACTTTCGATCCCCTTGCTTCTCATTTACCTCTTCCTTTCTGTTCATCACTCCATATCACTTTCCCCATTTTTTTGAAACTGTTACCCGACAAATTCGAAAGTTACCAAAAGATGACGCTGTGCGCTGGTCAGAAAAAAAAAAATCGAAGCTCCGTAACACATATTGAATGTAATACCTATACATTTTACACACATATTTACTGTTTCATGCAACCTTCTTATTTGCATAATATTTTTTTATTAAGGTCGTTAAATTTCAACACAGCTTTACTGTTAAATTGCGCCGAATTTCGAAAATATCGGTTAAGATGTGAAATATTAAAATTGTTGTCCTTTATTTACACGCATGCAAATTTATGGTTCATCAAATTAAGAAACTGAGTTGAGTCTTGAGTCATCGTGTGCGTATTTAAATTTGCAAAAGATTTCGATCGATATTTAAAACTGGGTTTATGAAAGAAAAGTTGCAGAACAAAAGTAAAAAAGTTATATGGATGTAGGAAGTATAGATTTTATAGTCGGTATGAAAGCTTGTCTGGCTCAAAATGGTTCGTACTTCAACCGCAATCTTCTGCGGGTCTTGAAGTCAGATAAGGTGCAGCGATAAGCGACGGTTCAGTAAAAGTTTTGCGTTGAATGAGGAGGTTCGAAGTAGAGATGGGCGCGCGCATGATTTTTGCTGCACAACACGGCACCGTCACGAAACAGAATTTCGCAAGTAGGT
This sequence comes from Campiglossa producta, assembly GCA_964058755.1. Classification (NCBI taxonomy): domain Eukaryota; kingdom Metazoa; phylum Arthropoda; class Insecta; order Diptera; family Tephritidae; genus Campiglossa; species Campiglossa producta. Next base: position 152,429,666 of record CAXKVI010000001.1, read on the forward strand.
AACACGCACGGGAAAAATCACTAAAACACGACACGCACGAAAAAAATGTAAACTCTTTAAAAGATTCCGTAAAAGATTTTGCACACTGATAATGTTTAGAATTTTTCCCTCCCCTAAAAATCAACACTCTCTAATATATTTCAGAATTTTTTGCAGCAACGCTCTATCAGAAAGTTTGGTTCAAAAACAACCTATGTCATCTAAAAATGTATTGAGTTTTCGTTCGGATAGGCCGTTTGTGTTTTTTTTTGGTTTTCGGACCCAGCACGATCACGCACGAGCACGACACAAAATCGTATTTTTGTTGTAACAACAACAACAACCAAAAGTTCGGTTAGAGTCACGTAGTGGCACCGCTTACTTCATACTCCATAGCGGCGACTATTCTTTTAGCCAAAGAGCTGCTGTTGTTGTAACAATACATAGTCGGATAAACCCCGAATGATTCCGGTTCGCAGACCCGAATATCGATCCGCTTAGAAACAGACTGAATCTCAGTGTAAAGGAATTGATGAGAAGTAATTGATACTAGATGAATGAATTGTTGCTACCATTTTGATAACATTTTGCTAGGAATCTAATAATATACCAAGATTAGCATGACGTTCAAGTCAGGGTAGGTCTTTAGCGAAGAGCACCCCACCTGCCGCCATCTCTTGGTAGTACTGGCACTATCACCGGTGAAAGTAGAGGAAAAGGAAGACCACCTCTCCGATGGCACGATCAAGTGGAGGCAAATCTAAAATCACACGGTGTCTCCTATTAGGGCCGTTGGCTCAAAATCGCCTAGGCGTTTAAAGGCTATTCTATGTAAGTTACTATCTAGTATGCTATACTACACCATTTTGCTAGATAAACAAAGCCGCGTTAAACCCATTTAAAACCTTCCGAGTGAGACCCTATAAATGAGCAAATGAGCCCGACATCGTAGCAAGACTATAAACACCATCTTAGCTTTAGTCGCTTAATGCGGTTTTCAGAACAGCTTCCTAGCTGGTGTTATCCCAGTGAGAAGTTTTCCTCTTGATAGAACTAGACTCCGATGCCGAAATGAACCAGATTTTCATTTCGGTTGAGTATTGCCGATAGTGACAGTGCCATGTGACTTATATCCCGATACCTTCCGATACTTGCCTGACTGTCGAGGGAGTGATTTGGTATGAAAGGTTGAACGTACCAGGTAATCCCACTCCCTACTTTTGTAAGCAAAGAAAAAGGTTGGTAATGAGAGGCATCATATCTTTAGTAAGTTTTTTTGTATTTTGGTCGCCTTTAACGACAGGCATATTTGAAACCCCTAACCAGCATGGGTCGTTTCGGTACCATTACTTGATTTTAGGCTACCATACAGTCCCGATATATTCACGCAAAAACAAAAATGGTGCAAGGGCTAGACTTTTATGGTGTAAAGCTAACACTATTTTGGTGTTAACGTTCTCTTGCTACACTAAAGTGGTGTAAAGTGAAAAAGTGTGGTGTAAATCCATAAAAGCTGTTCGTCGCTACCATTCAGAACAAAGCTACAATTTGACGTCGGCAAGCATAGGTACACGATAGCCTAATGATAGACAGCTCCACTCAGCAGTTAATAATTGTTAGTTCGACTCGCGGTGAAGGCAATATGGTAGTGTGGTGAGGCAACGTGAGTAAGTGTAGTGTATATCGTTTTTTTTTTATATTTTTTGTTACTTTGACTCTTTTTTTGGTGCTAAAATAGCACTTTTTTAGTTTATATGTATATACAGCAGCACCTTGAATTGCTGTTTCGACACCAAAATTTTTTTGCGTGTTTAGAGGAGGGTTTGTCCCACAAGTCGGTTGATGATGCTAGATATCAAATGCCTAGGGTTGGGTCGGTTACCCCTGTAGGGCCCAAACTTTTAAGCACAGTAACAATTAGAGCAAAGGTATGTCTTAACACCCGGTTATATATATTTTTTTTTTTTTTTTATTTAGAAATAAATAAATATTTATAATCCTTATCTCGTACATTTACAACTGGATAAATTGCTGCAGATTGCCCGCAAACACAAATCAGCTTATAAACACAATTTCACTACAACAAGACGCCGACTGCTCACGTTCAACTCCAATTACAAACTAATTCCAAATAAATGAAGCGGCGAGCCTCTACTTGTTTTTAAATTCCAGACGCAGATGACTAATTCCAACGTACACTTAAAAATAAATACATTTTCATAGTAATTCGAGAATCAGATTACAATAAACATAACAAGAAATACAAATTAAATGCAGCAAGCAATTATTACAAACAAACAAAATACGCATGCGGGGATACCGGAAGATTTCTTTTATATACCAACGAGAAGTTTGACGTATTCGAGACACCGTAACGAGTTTAGCAGCGCATCTTGGCGCGCACCAGCTGTGCGTACTTTCGAAAAAAAAAAAACTCGTTCATTCTTTCAACCTACTGACTTGCACTCTAATTGATCGACGTAAGAATGCGAGAAATCCGGAATTCAGTGCGATCATTTCTTTTACTGCTTTCATCCCTAAATATAGCACACACAAAGTTATATGGATGGATAAGTTCCCAGTGGAAATGAAAAGAACCAAAGCAGCCGTTATCTAGGGCTTGGAGTCTCTCACCTGACGTATGAAACTATCGTTTATTTTAAATAGCGCAAAGCCTGTTTACAGTTCGAAGGAAGAGACATTTGCCAAATTTCTGTAGCACTCTCCATAACGTACATGTTTTTCGCCAATACTCAAATAAACAAACTAATGTGCATCAGTTTGAGAGCATTTTACTCGGTATTAAATTGAATTCAATTGAACCAATGCAAAGCAATCAATTTGAAAGCATATTTAAACCTTTATTCTGTCTGGTAACAACATTTATTACTAGTAACAACCAAGGTGTGAAACCGATTAAAATAAAGTTCCGGTTGCGGTTTTGTAACGGGTTTCGGTTACGGTTTCGCTCTTCAACATTTATTTCGGTTTCGGTTCCGCTTTCGTTCTTCAACATTTATTTCGGTTTCGGCTACGGTTTCGGTTCCGACTTCGGTTCCGGTTTCGGTTTCGATTCCGGTTTCGGGTCCGGGTCCCGTTTTGGTTCCGGTTTCGGTTTCGGTTTCGGTTTTGAAAAATGAATCGGTTTAAATCGGTTTCGGTTACGGTTTTGATTTCGGTTTGAGTCCTTGGTAACAACTTAAGAACAATTATTACACCCATTTTGCAAAAAAGGAAATAGTAAAAATTTGCACACTAGCATGTGGAGTAGCCTGATTCAAATGATAAAACTGTCACAATAAGAAATAAAGTGAAAACGTGAACGAAATTTTGTTTAAACAAGTGTTAATATTGTTTGTCAAATCTTGCAAACTAATTATTATGCACATTAGGGTGGCTCTTTTTATTCTTGATCTTGTCCTCTAGAAATATGAAAATTGAAATATGAAAAACTGATATACACAAAGTCTTGGTCAATCCACACAAGTTAAGAGATTACGCAGTGCGATCATGATTAAATTTTTTTTTTTATTTGGGCTACCCTAATCTATGATACCGCGGAGCCCACTCTTCTAACACCCATCTCCCTTTGGTCCAACTCTATTGAAACTGCTAGTTTCCTAGGACTCCCGTTATAAGATATTGATGACAATTTAGGCTAAGGAAAAGTACGAGTTGGGCAGGACTACACCTCGTTACAACAACAACAACAACAACAACAACAAAAACAACAACAACAACAACAACAACAACAAACCGCGATGGTAGCTACGGGGCCGAACTCCTCTTAAGAGGCATCTCTCCGTCGCTGCGTACGGGGATAAAAGAATGGCTGCAAAGATCCTGAAGAAATACGAGGGAGTATTGCAGGAAACGCTGTCGCCGCATGCCAGGAAGTCGGTTGAGATAGCCCATGCTGTGAAACCGTATTTCCAAAGCACTTATGCGCCAAATAGGGTAAACTACTAACTAACTAATGGCGGCGATATACCAACAGGTTATCATAACCTCTAACGAGATTTTTAGCCGAGCTTCTCTTTCCAACTTGTGGTGTGTTGCTTTTTGAGTTTTCCTACAAGTTGGCGGTGCCTACAGTTTTTTGCCGACTCCGAATGGCACTTGCAAAGCAAATGAATTTTTTGCTGAGAAGATTCTCATGACAGTAATACACCCGGAGAGTTTGCCAAACTACTGTCGAGGGGCGACCCCGTTTAGAAAAATTCTTTTCCTAAATAATTTTTGATGTTACTTTTGCCGGGAATCGAACCGCCCCGACTTGCTGTAGAAGGCCGAACACTTAACCGCTACACCATGGCGGCCGCCGTGTGTTCGGCCTTTAAACGGCAGAGATCGGACGGGAGTTAAAACCTCATCCGAAGCGGCATCAAAACACTTCCGGAGTGGGCAAACCAAGGCTTGCTGAAGTAGCCAAGGGCAGGATCCTCATGGGCATCCTTGTCCGAGGCAAAACCGTTGGTCCATCCCTATATACCGATGGCGGTACGTCTGGAACGAACTCGGTAACGGCCTTCTGGTGCGGACTGGCATAAGGGTCAAATTAAAATATTCGCATGCGAGGATGCTAGAACTGTTGCATTGTACAAAGCTACAGACTTGGTAAAGTCTATCCAGTGACAAAAATCGCCATCCCTGCAGAACCTGAGAGAATTCTCATGATGCCGCGGATCATGAATCAGTCCATCCTGGCGCAGGACTGGAGTGTCAATCTGGCCGGGGATGCCGTAGGGCCTGATAGACAGGTGGTCTCCATTTTGAATAGAGAGGCACTCGAGTGCATTACGGTATGGGCCATATCGTGATTCTCGTTTACCGTGGCGATGCCCAGGGCGCTGCCACATCCAGGCGTTGATTTGTATATGGCAGATCGTAGAGGAGAAACTTGAAAAAATAACAATTTCCTTAAGAAATGTTGTACAGTAACTTGACAATTGAGTGGCATTAGAGGACCGGTATAACAGCTATGCCCAGACAAGAAAATACGCCTAGCTGTCCAGAGCTTAGACCCATCGAAAGATGTTTTGCCCCAGTTAAAGGCATATATGACGCATATGATACGACAAAGAATGGATGACAACACCGCGAAAATAAACATATTTCGGGGGTTTTCGGAGGAATAATACCAAACGAGTTGATTGACATTTTATATAGCGGTAATAAGCATATTGTCACCACATTTTTTTGTTTTACAGCGCCATTGCCGTTGACAAATGTAGGAAAAGTATAATTGTAGCGGCACTTGCTTTTGGTCTCGTGTTCAATGCCACGAAGTCTGGCTATTTCGATTTCGATCGTACCGACAATACGTACATGATACAAGTCTTTTGTATCGTCGATCGAAGATATTATTAATAAAGATTTTATTCAATTAATTGCTTACATAAACAAACTGGCACATGTACGCGTATTTATATACAGCAGACGGTTTTTATTAGGGCTGCCAACTGGTTTCAATGAACCGCAGCTTTTCCTGGACTTTGAACCAAACCACGGTCCCATTCTTTTTACTTTGATAGGGGAAATCCGTACCGAAATCTTTTAAAAAATGTAATGCTGATGTAACTCGGTGTCGTTCAAGAATCATTTTTAATTCGAAAGACGGAGAGACGAGGGGAGAGAGGAGATAAAATGTTTTTTTTAACGTTAGAAAGTGTTTAGGGATTTTTTAAAACAACGCCAATATGTAGAACGTTAATTAAAGTAAGAAGAAAATAAAGAGCATGGATATAAGAAGAGAACAGGGAAGGTGCAGGATAGGGAAAGAATGGAGAAAAAAGGGAGAGAAGGCCTTTTCAACTTGGACCCTACATTACAGAAAACCTTTATGTAAAATACTCAAGTGTGGATGTTCCATGCAGTACGGGATGAAGTACTTCTTGTTGGATAAGGTGGCCCAATACTAGGACATTTCTTATCTGAAATTGGACTTTTCTTGGAGTAATATGGGCACGGGAGCATTTCGAAACTGTTTTCAGGACTCTTCCGGGATCATTTCGTTATTGTTTTCTGGCCATTTCAGAGTTGGGGGTTTTATTCGGGATCTCTGAGGACTATATCGGAATTAATTTGGAAATTTGTTTAGGACTCTTTTGCAATTTTTTTGGGGAGTTCTCCTGGATCATTTCAGGATTGTTTTCGGTGTTTAAAATGTTTTAAGTTATTCCGAAATGATGTTGAAAACAGCCTCAAAATGGTCCCGAAGAAACCCCAGCAATAATACCGAAAAGCCCTGACTTTACGTAACTGTTTGAATTTTTGAGATATAAGTATTGGAGAACTTTAGCGATTATATCTGCTGTAACAACAATAACCGCGCTACAAAATCTCTCAGTGACGATTGTCAACATCTAGGTATTTTAGATTACATTTTAAAACAAATACGATGACAATAGAGTGGGAAGTAAGACTGATTACCGTTTAAAGTTAAATACTAACTGTTGTGTGACAAAGAGTTTAATTTTAAATTCTTTGCTTTATCTAATTACTTATTAATTACATATTTACATATTTTTTTGTAGGCTGCACGTTTTCTTATTTGAAATACAATAAAATGTGTTCCAACCACTTCGCAATTAATACCCAACAAACGCAAAAACAAATATTCGGCTACAGCTGTTCAATTAAAATTCACTTTTGCAATTAAAACTGAAAATAAACATTTTTGCTAACGTAGAACAGAACGTTCTCCTAATAATGGTTGTCATATTATTTATTTTGTACTATAAAAAAAGCTGGAACGCACTACCACTGCGTAAATCATAGAGTATGCGAATATGGTTGTGAAAAATTGGATGGCGCCAAACCTTCAAGTTTCAATCCTGCAGAAATTTGCAGGTTATTTATGTTTACTTTAGTGTTCAAGGTAAAACATTACCAGAAAAATGTATAGGTAAAAGGGTTCGTAGCTCATCTCAAACAAACTGAAAATATTAATAAAAAGTTTACGTGAAGCGAAAAAACTTCTGGAAGAAGTTATAATACCTTTATCTCTAACACCTTATGGCCATCCATAGAAGGTTTCCAGTTTGTGTTCCAAAATTGGTTAAGATCGGACAATCCCTATCCCTATTCCTATCCCTATCCCTATCCCTATCCCTATCCCTATCCCTATCCCTATCCCTATCCCTATCCCTATCCCTATCCCTATCCCTATCCCTATCCCTATCCCTATCCCTATCCCTATCCCTATCCCTATCCCTATCCCTATCCCTATCCCTATCCCTATCCCTATCCCTATCCCTATCCCTATCCCTATCCCTATCCCTATCCCTATCCCTATCCCTATCCCTATCCCTATCCCTATCCCTATCCCTATCCCTATCCCTATCCCTATCCCTATCCCTATCCCTATCCCTATCCCTATCCCTATCCCTATCCCTATCCCTATCCCTATCCCTATCCCTATCCCTATCCCTATCCCTATCCCTATCCCTATCCCTATCCCTATCCCTATCCCTATCCCTATCCCTATCCCTATCCCTATCCCTATCCCTATCCCTATCCCTATCCCTATCCCTATCCCTATCCCTATCCCTATCCCTATCCCTATCCCTATCCCTATCCCTATCCCTATCCCTATCCCTATCCCTATCCCTATCCCTATCCCTATCCCTATCCCTATCCCTATCCCTATCCCTATCCCTATCCCTATCCCTATCCCTATCCCTATCCCTATCCCTATCCCTATCCCTATCCCTATCCCTATCCCTATCCCTATCCCTATCCCTATCCCTATCCCTATCCCTATCCCTATCCCTATCCCTATCCCTATCCCTATCCCTATCCCTATCCCTATCCCTATCCCTATCCCTATCCCTATCCCTATCCCTATCCCTATCCCTATCCCTATCCCTATCCCTATCCCTATCCCTATCCCTATCCCTATCCCTATCCCTATCCCTATCCCTATCCCTATCCCTATCCCTATCCCTATCCCTATCCCTATCCCTATCCCTATCCCTATCCCTATCCCTATCCCTATCCCTATCCCTATCCCTATCCCTATCCCTATCCCTATCCCTATCCCTATCCCTATCCCTATCCCTATCCCTATCCCTATCCCTATCCCTATCCCTATCCCTATCCCTATCCCTATCCCTATCCCTATCCCTATCCCTATCCCTATCCCTATCCCTATCCCTATCCCTATCCCTATCCCTATCCCTATCCCTATCCCTATCCCTATCCCTATCCCTATCCCTATCCCTATCCCTATCCCTATCCCTATCCCTATCCCTATCCCTATCCCTATCCCTATCCCTATCCCTATCCCTATCCCTATCCCTATCCCTATCCCTATCCCTATCCCTATCCCTATCCCTATCCCTATCCCTATCCCTATCCCTATCCCTATCCCTATCCCTATCCCTATCCCTATCCCTATCCCTATCCCTATCCCTATCCCTATCCCTATCCCTATCCCTATCCCTATCCCTATCCCTATCCCTATCCCTATCCCTATCCCTATCCCTATCCCTATCCCTATCCCTATCCCTATCCCTATCCCTATCCCTATCCCTATCCCTATCCCTATCCCTATCCCTATCCCTATCCCTATCCCTATCCCTATCCCTATCCCTATCCCTATCCCTATCCCTATCCCTATCCCTATCCCTATCCCTATCCCTATCCCTATCCCTATCCCTATCCCAATCCCTATCCCTATCCAAATACATATATTGAAACCAGCAGAGTTTGTGTCTTGGTGTTTAAAGCCAGTATAATTTTAACACGCATTTTCGGATTTTGTGAAAGTTATAAAATTTAAACAGGTGTTTTTTGCACAAATTAATATATGCATTAGGGTGAGTCAAATAAAAAATTTTTTTTTTTACATTTTCTTAAAGAGGAGGCTTTGAAGTTTCCAAAACGGTAAGCCGTGTGCGATTACTGTGAATGTGTGCGTGCAATAGTAAAAAACTCAGTAATTTTTAAATGGCTGTAATTATTCTAATAAGGAATATGCTTACTTAATATTGTTTAGTCCAGTCTAATATACAGACTTATATGAATATCTTGGAGCTTGCACGAAAAAATGTATTCTTTTTTTTTAACAAAATAGGTACATATCGTCGCCCGGATAAATGATTGTCGAATGTGCGTTCGTATAACATACGACAATCCGGGCGACGATCTATGCAATACCCCAGCAAAAATAACTGAATCATGTTTTCCAATTTTTTGATATTGGAGTACTCCAATTGTAATCCTTTGTAATGCCTCAACGGACCACCTTCAGCTAATTGAAAGCCGATCATTTATCCTGCTTTATCGAAAAATCACGATACGATTGCTCCAAGGAGTATCAACATTGGAGTGCATTGCAAAGTACTCTGACTGTAGGTACTCCTTGGAGTACCAGAAACAAAGAGAATAGGTGGTCCAGTCCTAGGACATCGCAATGTTAATTGGAGCACAATTTTAATAAATTGAAATTGAAATTTAATAATCTTTTTTATTTAATAAAATTCTATTTACTTGGTTTTTTTTGTTATACTTAACTTTTTTATTTTTTTCTTCTATAATTTTACTCTACTGCTTTTTTTTTTGTTTTCCTTCATTGTTTTTAACATAATTTTTCTTAACTAAATTTTTCTTTTATTTTGTTTTCTTTTATTTGTTTTATTTAATTTTTTATCTAAATGGGACATTCCACCCAAAAAAGGAAAAGTACCAAATTTTTAAAATGCCATAAACTCCCACTGCTCTCACAGAACTTTACAATAAAGGCCTTTTTATTATCATGGGTTAGGGGTAACTGGTTGCATAGCTAAATTTTTAGGGAACTGCATCGATAATACTGAAAAAAATTAAAAATTGTATCACGAAAAAATAGCAAAATGTGCCAGGAGTCACACTCTTTAACCTTTGTAAAAAGTTTCTAAAAGCTAATACTGATCTTATTTTTAAAGAATATGGTACTATGTAGTATGTACCTTCGATATACAAATTGTAGTTCAAAGTTGAACTAAAATTCGTTTTCGTGCTCACAAAGGTGCAACAAAGGGATTTTTCGGTTTCCCAGGAGTCACACTCACTTACTGATTAGTTATAACGCTATTTGTTGTTATTTCGCCAATTCTTTTATTGTATTGGATATTTATCCATGTCGATAAATATATTTCATAGCAATTGAAATCCCAATGTCAGTTTATTAAGTCAAAGTTGACTAACCTCTCGAGTTAAATGTCCCAGGAGTCACGGTGGAATGTCCCAAATATAGGTTAGTAAATTTTTCAAATTTAAAAACAGTTTTTGAAAACAAAGTGATTACCAAAAATAAAAATTAATTAATATTAACATTTTTACCCATTTGATAAGATATCTAAAAAACTACCTTATTTCGATAAGTGTAAAAAATGTGTAATATTAAAAAAAAATGCATGTGCTCATAGAAAACAATTCAAAATATTTTGACATAGGTAATTTCAATAAAGTTCCATCTGATAACGGGCGTTTTTGAATGAAGTGCTTATGGCGTTCTTTAACCAAATGCTTGAAAAGAGATTTAAAAAAAAATTGTTATAACATTTTTGAAAATATTTTTAAATACCTAGTGTGATCATCTATTAAACTGTCGATTAATATATGCAATAGGTACCAATATGTATGCAAAGTAACAGATTATATTATACCTGTGGAGGATACTGAACACTTTTCACGACCTCTTTAAAACTGATAACAAATAAAGATTATTTTTTTATGGCACACAAAAATTCGAGTTAAAAAAATATCACAAAACACTTTACAGATTGAAGTGTGAAAGCAACTCCCGAGAAAATGAAGTTTGCCCGGTTCTTTATATATTCGAAAGAACTTGCGTAAAAGCTCTAACCGATTCAAACACCAACATGCAACTGAAATGTTTTCAATGATCGCAGGCTAACAATTTAACTTAGAACGCAAAATAAACAAACGAAAAATAACATGCATTGACGACAAGTACGAAGGAAAGTTGGTAAGCATTTAAGCGGGTAAAACACATACAGGAAAGGGACAGTGTTGCAATTGAACAAGAGTTTAAGACCGCAGTGGATGTAATGAAAAATTGGAGTCGGTGGATAGGGAAATTTTATAGCTAAATTTAGCCAGTTATCTCTTTACCTGAGGAACTAGTCTGCGCTCCTGATCTTTTAAATACATTCATCTATCTCTTCTTTTTCTCATACTTACAAATAAAGGACGAAAGTAAATATGAATATAATTTCATTTTCATGAAAGCTATAAGCAATATTTTTTGGTGTCTGAGGGGAAGGAAACTGGCGGAAAATCTAACCACTTAAAGAATTTATAGGTAAGTACCTGGGTGACCGAGCCTGCTCGGTGCTATTTATTTAGCGATAACATTACTTTTCCAAAATGATCCCAAAATGACCCTAAAATAATCCTAAAATTATCCCAAAGCGACCCCAAAAAGACAATTAAATGTTCCCAAAATGATCCGAACATTAACCGAAAATGATCCCTAAATGACCCTAAAATGATCACAAAGTGCTCCAAAAATGATTCCAAACTGGTTCTAAAATAAACCCAAAATAGTCCCAAAACGACCGCAAAAAGACCCTCAAATGTTTCAATAAATTATCCAAAATTGAACCCAAAATGATCCAAAAATGATCCCAAAATGATTCCAAAACTATACGAAAATTACCCCAAAATTGTCCCAAATTAATCCAAAATTGAACCCAAATTGTTCTCAAAATAGCCCCAAAATTATCCCAAAGTGACCCGTAATTGATCCCTTTAATGTACGCAAAATGATCCGAAAATTACCCGAAAATTATCCAAAAATGATCCCAAAATGACTCTAAAATAATCCCAAAATAATCTCAAAATAGTCCCAAAATGACCGCAAAAAGACCCTCAAATGTTACCAAAATGATCCCAAAATGATCCAAAAATGATCCAATTATGATCTTAAAAATATACAATACAAACACAATACGATAAATGGTAGCTCTGGGCGGCAACACTACTTGAAAATATTTTAGTTGGTATGTCGGCGAAAATACCTTTCATTTGATACCCATATTGGCCTATCTCACTCCATAATTTAAAAAAAAAATAAGATAGTCTAAGAATCAGTCATTCTACCTACATATATGCCAAATTTCGTCCAAATCGGTGAAGCTGTTTCCGAGATAGTACCGGATATACAAATATACTTCGGTGAGGTGGCAACCCTAAGTGGCAGCCCTGCTTGAAAATATTTTAGTTGGCATGTCGCTGAAAATACCTTTCATTTGATACCCATATTGCCCAAGTGGCAATCCCCAAGTGGATAGTCTTAGAGTCAATCATACTATCTTTATTCAAAATTTCATCCAAATCGGTTAAGCGGTTCCCGAGATAGTCCGGATATACAAATATACAAGTTTAGCTCGTTTAAACTTTAAAGTTATAAGATATGGCAGCCAATTGTTGAGATCTCTGAAAATGTGCAGTAAATTTACTGCAGTCATAGTAAGATGGAAACACTGAACAGTTGATTCACAACCAATCCGGTTATGGCGTGCTGCTCATGTCGGCAGCTCGGTGCACTTGTAGCCAATGCAGATAACAGGCAAACATGAAAAGGGCTAAAGTTGTCATTAATTAAGGCGACTTTCGCCCTTTTTCGGTTTCTTTTTGGTTCACTTTTGTTCGATACTAAGTGTATGAGGTGAGAAGTTCCAGGTTATTCGAAAATGTGTGATTGCATGTGTTATATCTTGCATTACTCTTACCGTCAATCTGTAGGACTTAAATTTAGCTGACAAAAAGGCTAATCGAGTTTGTCTCCTCTCCTCTCCTCTCCTCTCCTCTCCTCTCCTCTCCTCTCCTCTCCTCTCCTCTCCTCTCCTCTCCTCTCCTCTCCTCTCCTCTCCTCTCCTCTCCTCTCCTCTCCTCTCCTCTCCTCTCCTCTCCTCTCCTCTCCTCTCCTCTCCTCTCCTCTCCTCTCCTCTCCTCTCCTCTCCTCTCCTCTCCTCTCCTCTCCTCTCCTCTCCTCTCCTCTCCTCTCCTCTCCTCTCCTCTCCTCTCCTCTCCTCTCCTCTCCTCTCCTCTCCTCTCCTCTCCTCTCCTCTCCTCTCCTCTCCTCTCCTCTCCTCTCCTCTCCTCTCCTCTCCTCTCCTCTCCTCTCCTCTCCTCTCCTCTCCTCTCCTCTCCTCTCCTCTCCTCTCCTCTCCTCTCCTCTCCTCTCCTCTCCTCTCCTCTCCTCTCCTCTCCTCTCCTCTCCTCTCCTCTCCTCTCCTCTCCTCTCCTCTCCTCTCCTCTCCTCCTCCTTAATGAAACATAAAGCATACTGGTTCAGCATTACCGAGCGTTTGCAAAGGTAAAAGGCTGCAACCACATCCTATTACGTCACTGCTGCGTATTGAACATTTTTCGAATATTTTAACAGGATAGATTAATTTATAGCTGCATAAAGAATCTGATTATCACTAGATCGGACAAGTAGGTACATGTGTACTTAATTGTGCGTGTGTTGTATGCAAACAGATCGTTCGATATTAATTAAAACAGCAATATTTATTCAAGCGATGACTAAATACTGCAAAATAGTTTGTTTAATCAGGGATCGTAACAGTTACTTAGTTTTTCAAGGGCTTACTGCTTCTAAATGGAAACACGAATTCATTTTATTGACTTCCCCGAGAGGAACCAAAACGATGTCGTCTAGAGACTATGTACCTGGAGGAACATCTAGTGCGATGCGGAGGCAAGGCATACGAAAAGAATGATGCTGGCCCCGATAATGTGGGCTCAATCAGTATTGTCAGTTAAAGCTAATAATTTTGCGCTGGCAATATAGATTCTGGAAGATAGATTCTAAAAGAAAGTCCAGAAATAATGGATAAGTTACCACGCCGACTGAGTACCTCGAACAAAAACTTATTATAAAATTCAAAATTGCGAGGTAGGTTACGCACTGGATACCCCAACCCCTGATTATGGAAAAAATGTCAATGTATAAAGCAAAGGAGTGAAGTGAAATGCAGAACATGCCTGAATATAGGCGATATAAAAAAAAAAGCATGTTTGCCAGTTGATCATAGAGCGCTGCCACCTTCCTTATAAAGGAAAAAAACATGGTTTGTAAAGTAAAAATACTTACAAAATAGGATCCATGCAGTTGCTTTAAAATTTGTAAATGGTTCAAAAAATATCTCTGCTTCAAAAATGCACATTAGAAACCATATTTACCTAAAAATAACGTTTAAAAAACCTTTTACGTCGTACTAATGCGACAAAACCTTTGGATTTAAGTGTTGAGAGATTAAGGACCGTTTTCGAAATGCCGGTTAATGCTAATTGCGATTAATTTGACAGTAACCGTAAAAAATACGTCAACTAAATCCCAGTTTGCGTTAAGCGTAGATTGTGAAATCGGCCCTATGGATTTATTCTTACACCTGTAAACAAAATAAATTCGGTATAACTTACCATCAGCAAAAGCACCAAATAACAAAACTTTAAAATACATTTTTTAATATTTATGTTGTCATTTTTTTTAGATGCATTTTCATTTTTCTTTTCATTATATTTCCTATTCAAAAATTAGTAAAAATCCCGAGCTTTGAGGTGTCTGGCTGAAGTTTTTGCCATGGGACGAAGTCTAGAAATGATTGAAATTACTTAAGCGTAGTGTCCTACGAAACATGTGAAAAGATCCGTCATTTAAAAACAGAAAAAGTGGGACAAACAAGAGAAAGCTAATTAATAGGAAAATAAAAGTTCCCGAATCTTGAGGTGTCTGGCTGAAGTTTTTGCCATGGGATGATGTCTAGAAATGCTCGATTCTACTTAAGGATAGCATTTTACGACACATGTGTGAAGATCTGCTATTTAAAAGTAGCCAAAATTTGTCAAACCCGCTTAAACATGTGAAAGCGCAGTGAAAAGTAGTGAAATTTCCCGAGTTTTGAGGTGTCTGGCTGAAGTATTCGCCATGGGACGAAGTCTAAAAATGCCTGATACTACTTGAGGGTAGTATTCTACAAAAAATGGGAAAATATTGGGTAGTTAAAAGCAGCCAAAGTGGCCCAAATACGTGAAATTGGTCAAACAGAATAAATTTCCATATGAAAATCCGCGAACTGTGGGTGTCTGGCTGGAGCCTTGTCACTGGTACGGGTCTACAACACTTGATACTGACGCGGGGTAGTAATCTACGTCAAATATGGGAAAATCATCCATTATAAAATAAGTGAAGTTAGGGTCATTTTTTGGCGACTTTGACCCCGATTCCTAGGCCCTTGTCATAGGTACAGCTTACATTCTTTCTAGATTCGGGGAAGAATATCGATCGGTATTGTTTCATCCATTATAAAATAAGTGACGCTTTTAGGATCTGGGATCTCACTCTAAACCTTGAAATTTTGCAGCTTCTAAATATGCAGCTCATCTATAAATAAATGCGTTATTAGTATCTGTGCCAAAATGCAAAAACTAGACTTGTATTTTACTTACCTTCGCTTTATTTTAGAAAAATATTTTTTCTACATATGTACACACTACATTGTGAAATTTAATAAATTATTTGAAAAAACTTCAAAATTTTTTTCGTTTGAAGTTTAAATCGGTTCTTTTTTGGTATGAAAATATGGTAGCTCATTTTCAAAAGGAAACGTCACTAACACGGTTTATGTCAAATGAGGGCAATGGCGACCAAGAAGAAGAAGTAGAACTACCTCTATATTCTTCTACCATGGGTGCAGCTATATAACGTTCGCTACATGGCGGCTGCTATACTCGCCGTCATTAGCGCACCGCTTTGTTGTAAGCTTTGATTGAAGTTACGGTGAATTCAAGCGATTGGAAATTCAATATTTTGTGGCTCCTTTTTGATTTTTAAGTTTTTATATTTATTAATTTTTTATATATTAATTCAACAAGTAGAATTGACTGCTGAAATATTTTGTTTTTATAGGAGTTTTCCCTTAAAAAAAATGTAAACAAACGTATTAACCCTTTGCCACCCAAGCACAATTTTTGTGTCCCATACAATTGTTTTACTTAAGAATTAGATAGCATTTGCTAAGGCCAAAAAATTATCAATACCGCGAAATATGTTGGCCCAAACAGTAACAGAGTAACTTTGGCCACTTTGGAATGTACCTCTTTTCAGACCTTTCCGTTATAAAAATGACGAGTATTGAATATTTGTCGATTTCCGCCGATTGCACCTTGTTGTTGTTGTTGTTGTAACGAGGTGTAGCCCTGCCCAAATATCAGACAGGGTTACGCCGCGTTTATTGCTCTTGGCCGAGTCGATATAAAAAACGGTCCGGCACGTTTCGGTACGATGGGTACAGCACAAGTACTGGTACCGTTCTCGTAGAACCGGCAATACGTAGAAACTAGCCGTGTAGGTCATTTAGCGTTACCCAGCTGTTACTGTTGTAAGAGGGACGCGACGAACCAAACAGAAATGTACGGTATTGAGTCTATGCTCTCACAGCTGCCGAACCACCTTATGGTACTATTCCCATTGCCGATTTCATCAACCCCGTGACCGTGGTCGTAATGGATTTTAGTCGCCTCTTGCGACAGGCACTACGGGCATATTCTAAACCCCTAACCCGCAGGGGTCAAGAATCGATTTTGATCGCTTACAGTTTCGTTTTCGGTCTAAGATCCAGTTGAAAAAAGATTAGACCTTTCATTTTAGCTGAAATGTGCTAGAGTCTAGCTAAACCGAGCTCTAAACTCTACTTAAAAGTGCAAGGAACTGAGGCCCGCGGTATTTCATTTATATGAAACAATTTGCTATTTCTTCACACTATTGAAAAAAATTAAAAATCTTAAACAGAACGGGTTAATATTTTTTTTCATTTGACGGGAAAACTCCTACAGAAATGAGAGAACTGTCAAGTTCACTATTACTTTGTTTAATATACTTTGAAAAAAAACTGTTTTGAAATTGTCTTCGTAAAAAATTTTGAAATACTCGATTGAATTTTCACCGTTATGACAATTACGGTGGGGAAAAACGGTGAAGAATGCTTGAATGCTTGCCGCTTTATTACATTACGGCGAACTTCACCGTTTTCTTAGTTTACACGCAATTACTTTTACATGGCAGTATTTTTGACAGCGTACTTCGCCGCTATGTAACGACCGCTATATTGCGTCACCGCTTTCGAGGAAACCAAGCCTTTACAGCATTTCGACCCGTTTCTGTCTTAACGACGTAACTATACTTTGGGAAAAATCGTCTTTTATGTGGAAATACCCCTAAGATATCGAAAAATCGAATTGAAAATCAACTTGATAAAAAATATAAGCCCTCATGGTTTTGTGGTGCGATCAGTTACCTCGTTTCTACATTTTCAGTATGCAAAACTTGAACATTTTAGTAGGTTTTCTTCGTTCTCTGAAATATTTTTATTTGGTAGATACTTGGCTAAGACAGAAACGTTACGATTTTTAATTTAAATTTTGTATGCATTTTTTTGCATATGTATATGTGTCAATACGTAGTATGATTATAAGGGGCCTAGGACAAATCTCTGCACCCCTGCTGAAACTACGCTGGCTTGTCCCAAAAGGTAGGGCTTAGTGCGTTTTACGCCATCTATTGACATAGCTTACCCAAGGTTGATACGAGCGCTTGCGCCACCTCGCGCGCTTATTAATACAACCTCACAGCGAAACTGTATATTTTTTATTGCATACTTTGCGGCGCGCATTTAAATTAGCTTCTGTACGGTGACGATTTTATTATGTAGGTAGCAATGCTAAAGCTCAAGTTATTGATTGGTTTATTTGGCGTAACGCTGACAAATTGACAAATTCAAGCCTTCTTTTCTCGTTTGCTAATGCCATGGATACACACTAGGGTGGCCGTTATTTTTTTTTTCGTATTTTCACATGGGGAAACCCCTTAGATTTGTTCCAAATTAGAAAAAAAAAACTTTAAAACAAAATTTTAGATCGCTTGCATAATGATTGGTCGTGCCTTGAGCCCACAAAGTTTGCAAAAAATGCTATTTTTCTCACTATGGCTCGCTTAAATTGTTCTTAACTTCATTAATATTTATTTTATTGAAAAACTTTATTCACAAATATTGTATGGACATATCGCACACCTAGATCTAAAGGGAGCTAATTCAAAAATCTTAAATTTTGAGATATGCATATTACCGCGCTCTCCGATTTAATCTAGAAAAAGCCAAATTAAAAAATAACAGCGAAATTTTCTTCGCATTCTTTGCCTGATGATTACAGTAGTTTACAAATAATTAATTTGAAAAAAATACCAAGATATTCATGTATATGTGTGAATTGGCACTGGTATGCCGAGCTGTGAACATATTTTTAAAAATTTTTGTATGGGCAGGTTTTCGAGATATCGATAATTTTGTGTTTTTTCAGGTAACACTTCATTCAAAAATCTTTTCGGCAATGATACAAAAGCGATGGACGCAAGCGATACCTTCTTCGAAAGGAAACTATAATACGCTTCCAACGACGTATAATATGTAGGGGTGAAACAAATCATCGCTGAGCAAATTTTTACGATTTTTGAAAAAAATTTTGATTTTAAAAATATTAATTCAATTTCCTACAAAAACATGTCCAGTTAAATGGTGTTTTTCAACAATGATTTGTTGTTTTTATATCAAATTGGAGGTTAAGACTGTAAAATCTGAACTAGCAATGATAGACCTCTAGACTTTAATTTAAAAATCTGAAAAAATTACAGTAATTTTTTCACCTTTCTTAAAAAGAAAATCAATATAATTTTTTAAAAAATTTATTATTTTTGGCCCATTCTAATAGGTATATAGGGTTTTGTTCATTTGAAAAAAAAACTATGACCTGTTTTTCACGCGAAAAGTTTGATCTTTTGCAAAATTTTTCGGGTTTTCAGCTTTTGACGTAATTTTTTGGCACTAATTGGCAGTGAATGATATTTTTTGGGTATGTGTCACCGAAAGGCATTCACTACTTAACTGTACCAATTTATTTTTATTTGGAAAGGACTTCAAGTTTTCAAGTTATGCAGCATAATCCAAAATCGAATATTTTGGTCTCAAGCGGAAAAAAATAAAATTCTTAGCCGATTAAAGCATACCTCTTAAACGAACTCTGATATCCCGACTTTGTAGTTTTGACTTTGAGCCTCAAAATTTGATGAAAAACCTACGTTCACCAATTTAGAGTTTACCAATCTAGTCCAAATGTATGACCGACCCCCACCCACCCATGCCAGTGGAACACCCCCAGAAACCTCTCCTAGGGGGTTCCCCATACTATATTTAAAAAAAAATCACCATTTTTGGCGCTTTATATGAAAAAATCAGCGGAATAGTACAACTTGCGGCAATTAATCACCCTAATGTGCACACATATGTCTATGTATGTAATCACAATAACGCCGTCTCACAAAAATTGTATCGACAAACATTCTAAAATGTCAACAAGTTATTGTTTGCACACTCGGCTATCATCTTTTCAATTTTTGATTCGATTTTCTCATCGTTTTTTTGTGTTGAGAGCGACTCCACTAATTTTAAGGATCAACAAATAGTTGACATTAAAAATTGTTATATAGAGCAAATAATAATTAATGATTAACTCACTTTTTGCGGTAGAAACTGAACAAAAAATTGAGCGCTCATACAGTTTCGCAGATTAGCTCGTTTAAGAAACTACCAAATACCGGGTTAAAAGTCGGTTAAGTTTAAAAATAGCACAAAAATGGATTCGAACAAAGTAAAACCGAACGGGGATGACAGCGATATGACCGATAATATTACAACAACAATAGACGCAAATGTGCCCAAATCAGATTCACTTTCGCTGTCTAAAACAAACTCAAACACGTCGCCAATAAACAAATTTACCCCGCCCACCACACCCGTCCCACTCGATATCGTACAGCAGGTATGCGGCAATTTCGGACGTTGGCAGCTGCGCACCATTCTGCTAATATTCCTGTGCAAAATTCCTTCAGCCTGGTTTATGGCTTGCATCATTTATACAGCTCCTACACCACAAAAAGGCGACTACTATTGTCGCCCTCCACCCGCGCTCGCAAGTAATATCAGCACGGGCCACCCCCAGCCATCAACTGGCACTACACCCGATTGGATCCGCATATCACCGCCCGTATCCGATGAACGTGATACCGATCGTCGTTTCTATGTGGATGCTTGTAATATTTATGAGGAGCAATTACAAAGAGACTTTGCTGCAAGCTATGGCAATTATACGAATCCTTTTGAGGAACCGGATGCAGTGCGTTTGGCGAATGGTTCGCTTAGCGTTAAAGTGAATGTTTTGCCTTGCGACCATTTTGAGCATAATTCGGAATATATTTCGCTTGTGTCGCAGTTCGATTTGGTTTGTTCGCGTCAGCTGTTAATATCGGTGACGCAGTCCTTTCACGGTTTGGGCGCATTTTTTGGCGGACTGTTTGCGAAATACGCTCTAAAAGAGTTAAGTTTTAATTTTGATTTGTTGTAGTTGTTGGTGTTTTTCGTATTTGTATTTGTGGAAAAATTTGCATTTGGAGTGTTAATTGATCATTGTCAATGACCGTAACTACTTCGCTGTGACTTGCTAAATATAAGTTTATCAGAGTTTTAGATTTGTATGTACATTAGGGTGATATATTTTTGGAATACAAAATGCTGTTAAGTTACCAGTTAAGCTGTTGTTTTAACAGAAAATTTTGTTGTTTTAGGTATTCTGTGTTCGATTCTCGGTGAAGTCAATATAATTTTTTTTGTATATAACTAAACTAAGTGATATTTTAACACCAAAATAAGTAAAAAACAAATAAATTTTTTTTTTTTTAGAGTTCTTATATTGTGACTTCACCGAGAATCGAACTCAGGGCTCTTGAACGCTCAACCCAGTTGCCTACTGTCTAACCATTATATCATCGCTTTTTTATGCTTGCCAGCGTCTAATACAGCTTTGTTCTAAATGACACATTGCCTTGTTGCCTCCACCGAGAAACGAGCTCACCCTGCTTTGACTGCTGAACGGAGATGTTAACCATCAGGCCATCGCGTACTTATGCTGATGACGTCGAATTGCAGCTTTGTTCTATGACAGTAATGACAGTATCTTCGCTGTTGGATTCACTGCAGAAGTTTGTTGTTTTTCAAATGACAGTTCCTTCGCTGTTGAATTAACCGTTAAATCTGTTAAAAATAATCAGTAAAATACTAGTTGGCAACACAACTGGCATTTCTGTAAATAATCTAGACCCTGCAAAAATCGTTGGATTATGTGTTCCAATTGTTTTGATACTGGAGTACTCCAATAGTAATCCTTTGTATACCTCATCCGACCACCTTCAACTTTTTGAAAGCCGATCATTGCTCTTGCCTTATCGACGAAAATCACGACACTTTCGCTCTATTGATATATACTCCAAGGAGTAAAAACATTGGAGTACATTGCAAAGTACTCTGACAGTAGGTACTCCATGAAGTAGCAGAAACAAAGCGAAGGTTGGAGTAGGTGGTCCAGTCCTAGGACATCGCAATGTTAATTGGAGCACAATTTTTATATGAAAAAGGATTACATTTGGAGTACCCTGATGCTTCAATTTCAGTTCTTCTACGGGCTGCCGACGGTGTTTACCAAAAAAGATTTAATGATGAGTTTTATGAGCTCAACGCAAGCATTGACATAATACAAAAAATTAAAACCCAGCGTCTAATTGACTTCGGCCTGCGATGTGAATGCTCCGCCCCGAAGACATTCCTACCGGAAACCACCTATGGATGCAACTTCGTTGGAAAGACGAAGTGTGGAGGGACCTGCGAGAGAGCTTATTTTGCGTCGCCTGGAAAAGAATAGAGCCAGGTGGTTCGCTTTGTTGCAAGGTTAAAATCAAAGTCCAAAGTAACACTTGTTGGCAGGACGGATTCGGTTCTTTACTTGATGGCAAGATATACTTCTAATTGTTTCCCCTTTTTCATCCACGTCAGAAAGGACGGATCTTTGTTGCTCAAATTAACTGTTTTAATGCTAGGCTTAGAAAAATCCACAATAGGAAGGCGCTTTGTCTGAAACTTTGCAGGGACGCCAAACTCAAACACGGCAACATACAGACAACTCCCTTTTCTAAAAAGATATGGTGCATGTCGATTCTCTTATCATGGGTCATTCCTAGGACTTGGAAGAAGGAGCTGCACTGATGAGATACATACGATAGTTCCTTCTATGCGAAATTAAAGAGACTGATTGCGGGTTAGTTGGTGCGATTGGTCCCATTTCTTGCAAATTTGGGGAGGATCCTCCTAAGAACTAATCTACATTTAGTATATATTCTATATAAGAGTTGGTGCATGCTTTTCACAACTCTTTGCCTCTGTTCATCGATAGTACGTAGTCTCCAGACGTCTTATTATTTTTTAGTTATGGCAATGTTAATTGTTCCTAACCTCACGCCATAATAATAGGGTGGCGGGCAATTTTTTCCATTGTGAGGGATTGGGGTATCGAGTTCGTCATATACGAGTTCGCTTCATAAATTTAGAACGATCGGTACCAGGCTGATATCACTGTCCCTGCAAGACTCCCAGGTCTTGACACAAACCGCTCACATGCACCTCCTTGTAGGCATGGTTCTTTTTGTTGTGGTTTTGTTGCATCCTTTATCGTACAATTTGGAATACGGATCTCGAGGAAATCCTATGGCGTCCTGTGCAGTGGAACGTATTATTGACTTGATATTGGATAACACACTCGGGATATTCGAGTTATGTTCGCCGTCGATTAGCACTCGATCAATTTGACTTCGTGTTATTGTGATCAGTGGACAGCCAGTTAGCTGGGTAGATCTTTTTTGTGCTGGAGCTCGAAGCCACGGGAGCGATAGTGCGTGTACCGGTTGAGTCAATCACTATCTTTCCATTAAGAGGTACCACATCTTGGACATTGAATTTCCCGACTGTAGGACCAGAGTCTCCTTAATTGAGAACCATTGACATATAAACAGGCAAGGCAATGGGAGATTTTTTTTGCCTTGGACTTGAAAAATGTATCGACCTTATTTCGAAATACGTACACGTAAAAACCTCAAATACAGAACAACCAAATTTTTTATTTCTTTCAATTTGTTTTTACACTTTAATTTTATCTTTTCTTCATGCACAGCATCAGCCCTCATCGTCTTATGTTAATTGGCATGATTTTTCAAATATTTTGCGGCTGCATCACTGGCCTGGTCACAAATTTCCAGTTGCATATATTCTTTCGTTGTCTGACCTCGATCGCGTGTACCCTGATGATGTCTGCTGGTCAAGTCATATGTGAGTTACAAAATCTAAATATTTAATTTGATATTCATATTTATTTACATTGAAATTTTAGTGATGGATATTACTGCCGGACGTGCTAAGACAATTGTGACAACGCTTTCTGAACTGTTCTGGGGCATTGGACTTATTCTTCTTCCTGGAATATCAATATTTTTCGACAGCTGGAGTTATTTATATGTGGCGATATCGTCATTTGTAATTATTTTGATATTTATGCACAAGTAAGTAGTTATGTAATATATCGACAGCCACACTTTTTATCATACGAATATTATTACATTTCACCACTGGAAAGAAACGGGAAGTTGTAACCCGACTTTGGCTGCATTTTAATGCGCGCAAGTCCACGATCTATGGAAAAGGCTCAGAACCTTATTTTTGAAAAAATAGTGACTTACAGGGTTTTGCAGTGGGGCTGTCGATATGTTTCTATCGAGTTGACTGGAAAATCCTTTCACGATATTGTGACGAGGCCGTGTTTAATCCGTTCTTTTTTTTATTTCATCCGCGTTCACGAGTGGACGTATTCACTAAGCAGGACGAAGTACTGTTACAGCAACAACAAATGACATTCCTCTATATCAATTTTGCTGTTGCACTGAAGCATAATTTTTCAACAGCTATTTCGAAAAAGTTAAAAATTTTTTTAAATTGCTTAATTTCAGTTAAATATTTTTCAAAACCGCCCAATATCATATTTTCTTCGAAGAACTCTCTCCACCAGCTGATATAAGAAAGTTCCATCTCAGAATAATTTAAAAAAACCCGCCATTTCTTAACGAAAATGTGATAGATATTTAGAAGAGATAGGGCGTTTTAGAATCAAACTTCCAGATAGGGAGTTGTTGTAACAAATTATGAGATAGGTAAAGCGATTTTGAAAGCTATTTTGAAAAACGGTGGTTTTTTTCCACTTTTGTTTGCTTTTCCTAAGTAATTTTTTTATCACTCCATCAGATGGATTGCAGACTCCCCACGCTGGCTCCTAAGCCACAACAAGTTCGATCAAGCCTTGGAGCAATTACTAAATTCGGCAGCTTTCAATAATCGCACAATACCATTAAACTTAGAAGAGAAATTAGCCATCTATGCAAAACAAATACAACAAAAATCAATGAAGGCACCCGGCTATTGGTCCATTTGGGATAAAACAACCAGCCGCAAGTACATCTGCTGTATACACCTTGCTTGGGTGGGTGCGATAATTATACATAACGTTATGCTGCTGATGATCAGATCACTGGGCACGGATTACATACACGTGAATACGGTTTGCTTGGGTGAGTAAGGAAATTTATGAATTTTCAAAAAAGATTTACAACAAAAAAACTTTTTACTATTTAGGTTTCTCGGAGATTTTGGGTATATTTTTGGGTTTGTACTTCATACTTTACACCAGACGTCGTTGGCTTTGGTGCGGTGAGTTGATGATCGCTGCAGGCGCTGTGACATTTCTTATTTGGTGTGTGCCCACCTCATGTGAGTTGAACTAAAAACCTGTCTCTACCTTTTTTATCCAATTTTTTATTTTTATTTTAATTCCAGTAAAGTTAAGTCGTCGCGTTGGCTTGGAGATGATCTTCTGGATATTTCTGAAGTTTGCAAATGCCGTTACATTCGCTGTTCTAGCCACCTGTACCGGTGAAATGGTCGCTGCTACGAAACGTCCCGCCCTAATGTTCTCTGTCTTGACGCATAGCCGTTTTTGGCTCATGTTTGGTCCATTTATAGCCACTACAATCCAGATACACAATTTGATTCCCATTACCGTCTTTGCATCGTTGGCTGTGTTCACGGGCTTGTTGCTTTGCTTCTTGAATCGCGCTTTTTGGAATGCGGATCAACCGCGCATTGTTAAGGTGCCCACACCAAATACATACCGACGCAACTCTTCGTTGGAGCTTTTGCGCCGCTTTTCAGCGAGTTCAGCTTCAAGTGGCGGTAATACGAATCCTGGTTTCTATGAGAATGGTCTGACGATAAGCATTTCTGATTTGTGGTTAGTGAATGCTCAATTTGAGACCATAACGGAGCAGGATGTTGCAACATCGGAAAATGAGACTGTTAGCCAAGATGAAGTAAGGGAAGATCGTTTGGAAGGAGCGGGGATCCCGGAGAATAAATAGAATCTGTATTATATTTAGTTTATAGTGAGATAAAGGATAATAAATTATTGTAAAATGAATAGTGACCTAAAATGGTTGTTATAAAAGGAAATGAGATTTTAAAAGAAGGTTGCCACCTGTTGATGATTTAAATTTAATCAATTTGTCATATGAACTAATGTCGGGTTAACTTAGCCAAAATGATTTTCCGACTGAGCCGAGTTTGTGTGGAGAGCTTAGGTTTAGAATCAGAAAGAACCTATATTGTAGGCAAATTGCTTAGTGTTGTGGCACCCAAATTTTTGCCGATAACTCAGTTATCGATAAATATATCGTAATAAGTCTCAGTCCAAATAAATCCCGTGATTTTCCCTTTTGTTCGATACCAATTTTTAAGGCCAATTTCATGGTTTTCAGGCAACCACATTTTGACCGATAAATGCGTTATCGATAAATATTTCGAAATAATTTCTAGATGAGTTATATGTGCTTCCTCTTTTTTTGTATACCCATTTTGTAAACACAATTTCATAGTTTTTGGGCAATCACATTTTGATCGATAACTCAATTATCGATAAACATATCGAAATAAGGCAAATTCCAAATGAAACCCATGACACGTAGTCTTCCCTTTTGGTTGACACTCATTATGTCTGCAATTTCTTAGGGCAACCACATTTAAGCCGATAACTCAGCTATCGATAAGTTTATCGAAACAAAGCAAGGTTCAAAAGTATTATGTTTGATACAAATGTTACGGCAAATGGGGCAGTTATCGAGCGAATATTGGAAGGGAATTTTCCCATCGTTAGATTATT
Organism: Campiglossa producta; assembly: GCA_964058755.1. Lineage (NCBI taxonomy): Eukaryota > Metazoa > Arthropoda > Insecta > Diptera > Tephritidae > Campiglossa > Campiglossa producta. The sequence goes on from CAXKVI010000001.1 coordinate 152,455,856, forward strand.
GTGACCTGGCTAGAATACTTAGTTCAAAGTTTATTGGCACAACCATGCGTCTATTAATACTGTGAGCCCGACAATGGTGCGGTTGGGGGTGGTCTACGAACACTTGACCCTTATGTTGATTGTGTGAAAGCCAAGCGAAAGCAGGGCTGTTGAGCTTTATGGGCTAAATAATCCCTGGTGATTGACAGTGAGATCGTGCAACTCCAAATAATGTAAAATAAAATAAAAAAAAAATAAAAAAAAAAATAAAAAAAAAAAATAATAAAAAAAAATAAAAAAAAATAAAATAAAATAAAACAAAATAAAATAAAATAAAATTAATTTAAATAAAATAAAATAAAATGAAATAAAATAAAACAAAATAAAATAAAATAAAATAAAATAAAATAAAATAAAATAAAATAAAATAAAATAAAATAAAATAAAATAAAATAAAATAAAATAAAATAAAATAAAATAAAATAAAATAAAATAAAATAAAATAAAATAAAAAATAAAACAAAATAAAATAAAATAAAATAAAATAAAACTAAATAAAATAAAATAAAATAAATAAAATAAAATAAAATAAAATAAAAAAAGTAAAATAAAATAAAATAAAATGAAATAAAATAAAACAAAATAAAATAAAACTAAATAAAATAAAATATAATAATAAAATAAAATAAAATAAAATAAAATAAAGAAAAATAAAATAAAATAAAATAAAATAAAATAAAATAAAACAAAATAAAATAAAATAAAATAATAAAAAAGAAATAAAATAAAATAAAATAAAATAAAATAAAATAAAATAAAAAAATGAAATAAAATAAAATAAAATAAAACAAAAAAAAATAAAAAAAATAAAAATAAAATAAAATAAAATAAAAAAAATAAAATAAAATAAAATAAAAAAAATAAAATAAAATAAAATAGTCTAAATTTTCAATACTTACCTTCTCAAACAAAAATTAAAAAATACTAAGAAATTAATATGTTTTCATTTTTCATTAATTTTATTATTTAAGTTTTAAATATTAAATTTTATTTCGTATATAATATGCTTATGTTGATTTTTGGTTTAAGATTTAATTAAATAATTTAAACATGAGTGCCTTTATTACAATTTGGAAATATGCATTATAATTTTTTATTAACTATTTTAAATTTCGGAAATTTGTTTGTGATTTAAAAATAGACATTACAAAAGTTTTTAAAAAATTATGGCGCTGAAATTTCTTCAATTTGTTTTTTTTTTTTTTCAATACAAACATTTGCCTTGTGAAAATTTATAATTCTATAATGTAATGTAAGTTTAAAATTTTAATGTATTTTTTATTTAATTAATTCTTAGTTTTATTACATTCATTTTGGTCACTGGTTATTGCTAGAGAATTGCTATAATTTTAATTTAATCAATTTTATCTAATAGACTAAGTTTATTTATAATTTACATACGTTTTATTTATTACCTGGAATTGCTTATATGTATATATTTTTTGTTAATTACACTGGTCTACAAAGTTGCATTGTTCTTTGCGTATGTAGAGTGGAAGCTAGCTCGTTTTTAACTACTCCCGAAGTGCTTTTAGAAAATTTGTTTGCTATCGGACACATTATTATTTAAAAAGAAATGCTATCGAGCAATTCACAATAAGAATGAATATTAATATCTGATGTATACTTTTGCTGTAGTCCAGTGTAATCATTACTAAAAGTGTTTGAGATATTTATTTACAATGATTTCAGAACGCTGAAGACGAGTATATCACTGTTGAGTGTTGGAGGAAAAAAATCACATTTACGAGCAAATGTATCATAAGCGATACATAAGCCAGCAATGTGCTTAGTTATGTGGAAATATTTTTGTATTAATTAGCTGGTTATGCTTTTTGATATATCTACCTATGTATATGTACATTTTTTGATATTTTTGTTTGTTTACTTGTTGGTTTGGTTATGGATTTTAATTTTTTTTTTTTTATGCTAAGGTTTTTTTTTTTTTTTGATAGTAATTTATAGCGACTAGATATTGAAATAAATTCCATAGTTTATTTACTATTTACTTAACTTGTGTTGCTAGTTGCTTGTTTATTTTTTAATATTTTGTTTAGTTCATTTAATATGTTAAACTAACGCTAAAGCAATAGGAAACTTTTAACTTCACTTACGAACAATAATTTAATTTTTTCTTCTACTAGTTTACATGGGTTTTTTCTTCAATATTTTTTTATATCATACAGTATATTTACATATTTATATGTATACGCTGGTATGTAGTAATATATTGCATAATTCATAATTAATAGTCATTAGGAGTGCATCCGATTTACAAGTGTTTTGTTACTAAATTATGAATTAAAAACATTGCTTTTTAGAATAACAACCTCATGAAAATTTCTATGAATAGAGTTTCGTACAGTATATGTATTTTGTTTGGTAAACAACCAATTGGCTTTTAAATACATTTTTTTTCAATATGTTAAGATTCATCGCAAATTTAGTATTATTCAGCATATTTCTTTGGTTATATCTAGAACAGCAAGGAGCTACCTAAAACTGGCGTGGAGGAGTTTTCTTCTTCTAGTCAGGAGACACCAAAAGTTTGTTTGTAAATCATGCAGTGCTCAGATAGCTGGAAGTTTTAAATTTTTTTTGCTTAGAAAATTTTATTTTATTGGTCTGTCTGTGTTAAATTTCTGCATCTATATTTCGAGTTCAATAACGGAGTTTGTTATTTTTAAAGGATAGCAATTTTAATAATTGCATTGTAGCGGACCTTGCCCTGAGATTTTGAAACCTTTTAAGCTATTAAATTATTATTGTATTGCGATTGTTGTTGTTGTTGTTGTAGCGCAGATCAATACGTCGCCGAAAATTCAAAACCGCATAACTATATTGAGCAAAACGAACTTATGAGACTCGCAAAAAAATGTAGATAGAAGTTTTCGTGATGGTTGTTTACTCTACCAACCAAAAGTGGATGATTCTTGATGTTTAGGACTTTAGATTAGTTGGGCAATTCCTACAAAAAAAAGATCAATTTATCGTTTAGTAAAGCCACTACACCTGGAGGTGTTAGCGGCCAAAGGCATACTAGTGTCCATAAATATCCTGCTCACCACAGAATCAATACAAAAGACATAGGTAAAAGAAGATCCGTGGAATGTTTGTGGAGTCCTTACTATGCACGAAAAAGTTCCTAGGAGTCTGTCGAAACCGTAGTTTTTCTTTAATATCAATTTAAACCGTTCATATAACCCTGTACAATTTATTGCAGACAGCAATATTACCAATTTTTTAGTAGGAAATAAAGTGTAAAGCAATTGTGACTATTGAGCTCTTTTAATAAAACTTCAGTACATACTGAAAGATCTGTTTGCGATTCCATCATTATGAAATGTGTTCTATTCTATACAACAGAAGTTCGTGTCCTAAGTCTTTCAATTGATACTGTTTTTCAAACGTGTGAAGTTCGTGTCCTAAGTCTTTCGATTGATGTTCTTTTTCAAATGTGCAAGTTCATTTCCTAAGCCTTTAGATAGCTGATATTTTTCAAATGTGTCAAGTTCGTGCCCTAAGTCTTTCGATTGATTCTCTTTTTGAAATGTATTGCTGCATATGATGCGCTTAGGGCCATGTTTTACATTACCACTGATCGTTATTACTGAAACAAAAAATAAATGGGATTTTCAATATGATTTTAACACCCTTTGAATTTATAAAATACATTAACTACTACTAACCCCGCTATGAACGCTTTCAATTATTTTTAACCCTTCTTAAAGCGATCTACTGATTTAGCAGCGTATTCGTTACCTCTGAGAAAGAGCATAATGGATTACCATTCGCCGTTATGTGATCACTAATGCTACTACTACTATTACCATTGAGCCCACTACTAATCACGGCAGCGCCTCCATTGCCGCTTATCAAATATGTTGCGTTTGGCGCATAAGCCAGCGCTGAATGCGATATTAAATGTGAAGAATGATGCTGCGATGCTGCGGCTGAATGATGTGCTAGATTGTGTCGCACATCAATATCAGTCATGGTTGCTGCTGTTGTTGTTGCTTCACTTGCATGTATTGGTTGTAGTGTAGCGCTTAGTGGCAGAGCACCTTCACCATTCACCATCGCTGCTGGTGTGATTACAATTGGTGCTATGATGGTTAGTTGATGATGATGATGATGCGAGGTAGGTGCTGGAGGATAGGAAGTATCTACATCATCACATGCACTGTTACCATTTAGTAGTGCGACTGCACTGTTTGCTCCATGAGGCGAATGGCTCGTTGGTGGTGATGAATTAGACGAAGCTGTCGAGTTACAATTGGGTAGTGTTTGCAATTGATTGGCGTAGCTGAGTTGTTGTAATTCCAGTTGCTGTTGTTGTTGCGGCGTGAGCAATATCTATTTGGCGTTTCATGGAATGTTTTTTTTTTTTGGAGGAGGTAAGAAATTTTTGATTGTTAGTAGTTGAGGTCGATAGTAAATTTGTATATGGTGTTAAGTGCTTCAAATTACATTTACTGGTGATGGTGTGCGCTTTTCACATTTTTTAACAACAACAATTTCAAATAGTAAGTTTTGGTGCAATGGCAACAATAACAACAACAACATTTACAGCTACAAAAACTAAGGATAGCTTTTTGCATAGGTCTGTAAATATGCTTGTGATTTTTAAAGGTACCTGCATACAGCTTTATATAGAACTACATACATCTAAACCTTTTTACTGTGCTTAAAACCAACTTGAATACTGCAACAAATATATTTATGGCCATTTTCTCAAGTAAACTTTAAAATTTATCTGCCCGATAAAAAAATTTTCATACCAAAGTTTTAAAGTTTACTTGAGAAAATGGCACTTACTTACTTTAGCAAAACCAAAAATTACATAAATTTGTTTAGAAAATTGTGCATTCGAAGAAAATCTTGAAGTTATTATTTTTTAGTTACATTTTGTAGCTTATTATGTAGGTATAGTGTAAAAATTAATCTACCTTGTTCTTCATACGCATTCTTTCCTAAGCGAGTTGCAAAAGAATATGTTAAAATACCAAAAGAGCAACTCGTGAAAAGAAGCCAACTCCGAAATAAAATAGGATTATTATTTTTGAGGGTGGCCATAAGACTGTTCAACAGCCCAAAAATCCCAGAGGGTTTCTCATCGGTTACCACCACCGGTCTTTGGGGATGGCCAAACGGTCGTTGTCTCGGTCAAGGATGCCTATAAGGATCCGAGCCTAGGTTACTTCAGCAAAGCTTGGTTTGCCCTCTCCGGGTGTGTTCTGCTGCCGCTTGGCAGGCTTCCGTTTAACCTCTTTGGCGCAAGGGTGCTTTGGAAATTGGGTATTAGAGCTTTTGCTAGCTCCACCGTCTTCCTGACAATCGGCGACAAAGGTTTCCCTTCTGTGACCCCAAATGACCACAAAATAACACCAAAATATCCCCGAAATTAGTCCAAAATGACAACAAAATAACTCTAAAATGACCCCAAAATATTCCAAAAATGACCACAAAATAACAACAAAATATCCCCGAAATTAGTCCAAAATGACCTCAAAATAACTCCAAGCTAACCACAAAATGACACCAAAATCAAACTTTTCCTCCTAGTCACTTTCGAATTCTGTTTGCCAGATTTTGACACTTCCGGCGAACGAATTTGGATCAAGTCGCAAATAGTAGTCGTTTTTTTACATTCCCTTAATTTTGAAGTTTGAGGCGAATGTCACCAGGCGACTCGCAGTCGGTAATACAAATGTCGGCGAGGCGCTCATATTGTTGTTCGACTCGCAAAACGTGATAGGCCCCAAAAATTACAAGAAATCAATTAAGATCAATTTCAATTTATAAATAATTCGATCGTATTGCACCCGACATCTTGTAAGTTTATGTTATATGAATGTACGTATATTATTGAAATTCAAGAAAATGGCCTGATAATATTAAGTACGCCCATACCTAATAAAAAGTGATATTTTCCAAATTTGGTTTAAATTATAGCTTCTTACATACAATACTTCCTTAGAAAAAATAATAATGGGTGCTAGTTAGCACTTAAGGTTTATTTGGAACTCAGCCAGAAACTAACACTCAAAATGTAAGCAGCATAAATCTCTTCAATATTAGAATGACGTAAATTGTCACCTTTCTCCAAGTGTGGCTGCCCCTAGGGCACATTCGTCAGGCCAATTCAAAAACGTTCTATCACAGCTGAAATTGAATTAATTTTTTGACCATTCTCACTCATTCTGAGATATAGCTTCAAGACCTGAACTAAAGCCTTCTTGAGATACAACATCTTTGAAAAATGTGCCCCCTTCTACCCTATGTATGGCTCTTAAGACCAAACTCCTTTAGCCACAACTTTTTTAAGCGTTGGAAATCCATTTATTCAAAAATTGAAACGTGGTGTTGGACGGTGAAAAGGCGGTTCTATTGTGATGAGCTCTTTAAATCCATCAAAGAAATATTTTGATGGGTAAATTATGGAAACCAATCATGTTTTTGACAGCTGAAATGTGTGGAAATTTTTAGCGAGTTAAGCGTTCTCTTCATGCTTGCTTAGAATAAAACGCCGCTATTAACGCTTAGTGTTATTTAGTTCTTTCAAAGCATATGAGGGTTTTATCTTCACTTACTAGCCTCAAAAATTCAACAGAGCCGTTCATCAGTGCTAATTTTGTATCACTAAGTTGCTAGAGCGATTTTAGGAATTATACCGCGATTTGTTTTGCAACTCGCTAACAAAAGATGCCATCTAGTATCATCATACATATCTACTCATAACTAGTACTGTAATACTCAAAATTCTCTAAATTTACATACTACTCTCAAAGAGCACCTCCTGCATGCTGCGTTACAGCTGCAGCTGCTAAAATACTTTGGTGTGAACCGTGTGCAGTGCTGGAAGTGGAAGAAGAAGCAGAGTTTGCAGTGTCAATTGTATTGTTGGTAGTGGCATGGTGATGATGGTGATGGTGATATGTAAAATACGAATGCGAGTATTGTGAGTAGGCTGGACTCCATACCTCGCTACCATTTGCTGCGGCTGCTGCTACATGAGCAGCATGCGCATGGGCGTGATGATGATGCGCAGGGTGGTGGTGATGATGATGTGGATGCGAATGTGCGTGTGCCACATGTGGATGATGATGATGGTGGGGGTGGTGGTGGTGGTGAGCAGCCGCTACCGCTGAGTGTGTTGAATGTGCGTGCTGATGAGCAGCCACCGCTACAGCGCTAACTGATGCAGACGATGAGTCAACATCTGCTGAGATTGCATGTGTTTGATGCTGCAGTGGCACAATAGCAGTAGAGGGCGTAGCAGCGCCGCTAACATCACTCGCATGTGTCAGGTGTGCGTGAGTGTGGCTGTGTAAGTGCTGTTGTTGTTGTTGTTGCTGTGAATGCGTGTGCTGCGTCAAGTGTGCTACAGTGTTATTGGAAAGCTGTTGCTCAGCCACCGAATTGCCGTTGGAACGTAATGTTGATTGCGTTGATTGTGTTGCTGGTATCACCTGATGTTGTTGTTGTTGCTGTGGTGAAGTTGTATGCGAAGACGAGGAGTATAAGCCCGAGTCATCGTGTTGCAGTTGATAGCTATCGGGTGTGGTTGCATTTTTAGCATCTTTAGAGCTCACATTACCATTCCACTTGGCGCTTACCACCTCACTTTCATTGTTGTTGTTGTTATTCGCATAACTGAGTCCATTTGTGAGTGGTGTATGCTGTGGTGAACGTTCAGCGCTGCTGTGATGTCGTCTACTCCTGCCACCGCTGATGCTATTGATCGGTATGCCACTTGATTGCGAACCCCACATTAGAACCGTCTGCCGTTCATAGGGATCTTGTTGTGCTGACGTTAGCTCTAGCTTCGGTGTGATACCACTGCCGCCACCGGCACCACCACCGCCACCATTCGCTGCTAAATTCGCATTGCTGCTTACCACTTGTGCGGAGGCGGCAGCGGCAGCGGCAGCAGCAGCAGCAGCAGCACCACCTCCACCACTACTGCTCTCTATGGGCGATGGTCCATCCGATGAGCACGAAACCACTTCCATGATATGCGGTGAGGATTTGGGCGTCTTCAACGGAACTTGCTACAACGAATCGTGCAACATATTGTTGTTGTGAGCGTGAAAATGTCCCCCAAAGTAGCACGGACTCACCTGTGGCGTTGATGTGGGACTACCATAACCGCTACTATATCCACTATAGTATTTCCCCGTCTCCTGCCATTTGTCATCTTTGGGCGCGATCGAATAGCCATCGTAGGGTAGGAAGCCATTGGTCACATAAGCTGAAGCGGGCGCACCTGAATGATGGTAGTCCGTATAATAGCTGCTCACGCCCTGCAGTCGATATTGATGGAAGAGCGTCTCATTTACAGGATAGAAATTGGTTGAATGCACCGAAGTGCCCATATAAAGATTGTCTGCGGCAGTCGCATATGGTGAGGTTGTGTACATGGGATTTAAATTTGAATAAGCGGCGGCGACAGCCGCTGCAGGATCGGGCAAGTATTCGACTACGGGCGCGGGTGATGCGATCTGGAATTAGAAAAGTGTAAGCTTAGTAGACAGCAAAGCTGTGTCATTTTGCATTTTTAATTCACCTGTCCCAGTGGCGATGTCTGTTGCGGCTGCTGCATTTTACGTTTCGTTCGGCAGGTGGAGAGAAAATCACGTAACTGCGTTTTATAACGTCGATTTGGCCGTGTAGGTGTGACTGGTGGTGGCAGCGCATTTGGTGATGTGCTTGGCGGTACCACCAACTGATCTGCTTCGGAGAAGTATGTGGACGCAAGACCTGTATCTAAGTAACTCACTTTGAAGTCCATTGTACGTTTGCCGAGTAGATCATGGCCCTCCTCATCCATTAGCTGACGATGCGTACAGATCACAAAATCTGGTTTGGAATTTTTGTAGACTAAGCGGGAGCTGTAAAAGAAGAGAAGGTGTTTTTAGAGCGTTTCCACGACTTTGTCTGCGAAACTTTTCAAAACGGACAATAAATCGGTTTTTTTAATTGCTCGACTCTAGCGCCATCTAGCGTTTTTTTTTAATTTGTGACAGAGGTTTTGATGATATATCAAACATTTGTACCTGCACGAATCGGAGCATAAATACGGATTTTGCGAATTTAGCGACTCCAATGCCATCTAGCGGGTATAAATATAGCTTATGTCGAGGGTGCTTATCCTACTTGGATAATTTTGGCAAAAATCGGTTTAAAATGAAAAACCCCTACAATGATGAGGGGCTTTGGTTTGTAACAAGGGGTTAGACCCGACCTTAATTACTGCTGACTGGAAGGTTCTAACAGAGACCTCATTCCCTCACAAAAGTTGAGGGTACTTTTAACAGCGGCGCCTTCCGTGGCTTCATAGTTTGCAATTGTGCCTTCCAGCGCGCCTGTCCATTGAAGACCAATAGCGGAAGACCAAACATCCTTGTTGGAGAGAATCGCTCGGCGACCGGTAGGGCTAGGATCTGAATACAGCAGGGTGTCTATAAGTCCGAGAAAATCCGATCGGGATTGGTGGAGAAGCTTTTGCGAAAACTTAAACTAGATATTATTGGTATCGATAAATCTTTCTCATAAAAAATCAACTCCTTGGCATTCCGCTAGCGAAGGAATATTCATTTTTATGGGTCTCCGGGACCGATTGGTTTTTTTTTTGCCTTTGCGAGTTTCCTTATACTGACTGACTACTGGTTACGCTAATTGTCTTAAGCCTTAAGTCTTTAGGAGTGGTTAGGGTTCCCTTCAATCCGAAAGGAAGGCAAAAGATCGAATGTATCTCCAAAAGGCGTCAGACCAATCAGTCTGTAAATAAGATATATGAGTAATTCCTTTAGGGCCCGGACACGTAGTTGCCATCTTTCTCCTTTGGATCGCCAAGGCCAGGTCGTGAGACCTAGGCAATTGATGGTAGTTTAGCATCCGCCGTTGTCCGCTGAGCTGCATAGGGAGCCGCACTGGTGCTAGCTCCCATCAAGTCATTCTTACTTGATAGAAATTTGGTTGACCAACTCGGAGTTGCCATCGCAGTTGGTCTCCCGGTTAATTTTGAAGTGGAGGCTGTCCCCCGACGTTATTTTTTCGCTAGCTCTAGCATAGCTCTCCTCTGCTGAGGAGTGAACGAAGTTATTGATTGTTGTTTTAAATTGTGTTTTGTTTTGTTTGTTGTATTGTTCATCTTGTTTGTACGACCCACCGCCGGACAAGGCCAGCTTAGGGTCAATGGAAGAATTGGGGGAAGCGTGTCGTCCGCCGCGGCAGAGCCCCGTACCGCGGTAAGACCATGATTACTCTCTGAGCCGGCCCGGTATCAGAGAGGCTCCGTTCGGCTACAGCCACGATTTGCCTCCCGGCTGCAAACGTCCAATGGGCAAGGTATCATATAACACCCTGGATTGGGAAGGGGAAGATCTTTGTCGTCGCGCCAGAGAGGCTATTCTACTCTCTTGGTGTATTGCCGGGCGGCGCTATGATCACAAGGGCAGCGTAGCCCTGTGGCTATCGACTTAAGATCTCCTACCGCGGCAAGGTGTCAAAAAGGATCTTATTATTTTTTTGGTATCCAAAAGTAAAAAAAAGAAGCTCGGAGAATAATATCCACATTTCACATCTATCGAATACACACCTCGTTTGCAGCCATTGCCATTCGCCATTTTTCTTTTGATATCGATAGGCTATCATGCCGGAAGCGCCAGTTTTTAATACTAAAAAATTGAGAAAAAAATTTATAAATATTATTTTTGCTAATCAAATGAAACCTTACTACTTACATTCCTGATGCGCACTGGCCACATAAGCCAAGTCATCGTAGTGCACCAAATCATAACCGCCCATATTGACTAGTTCGGCATCGGAGTAACCTAAAACGTGCTTACCACTAAACCAGTTGATATTTAAAAACAAAAACAAGAACAAAAATGAAATTGAATTCATGTTTTATCAATTAGTTTCCAAGTAGATACCTACCGTTGATCCATGGACACCAATGAAAAATCCAATTTATGCTTAGACTTGAACATATTTTCTTTGTGTGGTATTTCTAATAGACTTGGCGGTCCAAAGGGGGTGCAATATGCAAAAAGTGCCAATGGTGGCTCTTCTGTTTTACGATTTTGGCCATGTAGAATTTTGATGCGTCCACGTATGTCCAGTCTCAAGAAACCGGAAGTATTATCGAGCAGGCAACGAAATCTCACTGTAAAGCTACGCTCCAAATAGAGCGCCTTATCGGGCGCTAATGTATCGGTCAATTGTATGGTTGACATATCGGCAGGAAGAAATGAGTTCCATAAAAGTTGTCGCTGCAGCTCTTCACGATCTTCGGAATGGACTAGTTCGTAGACGGACTGATGGACGATGTCCGACTGCAAAAAGATCGGGAACATGAAATATTAGAATCATTTTTGAAAAATGTTTAAAGTGATAGTAGAACTAAAAGGAAAGGACAAACTAGTAGCCCAGAGCCCTTGGCTTAGCACTTGATACAGTTGCGGAACTTAAATACTATAGATAGCATGGTAGGAAGCAGATAAATAAATTTATGTGGGTCTTAAGCTATCTGTTTGCCGTCCTTGAATATTTATCATAGCAAAAAGGAATCAACCGAACAATTAATCCTCCTGTTATATAGTAATTCTTTTTAACTTTTCTTTTTCTTACAGATTTTTTCAACTTTTTATAAGTGCGGCAACACTTCTCAGCTCTCACTTAGACTCCCTTACTTGTTTATGTTGTTTTCATTTTCTTCGCATCTTTTTATTGATTTCTTTATTGGCCGAATGGCTTATAAATCATAAAATGAGCAAATTGAAAATTTGACTTGGCGTATTATTGTTGCGCGTGCGCGTGATAATCGATGGCCTTTGGTTTGTTTGTTTTTGTTTTGTGTGTGGAGTCTGGTTTTCGATGAAGTAAAAAGGAGTTGCTCTGCTAAATTGAGACACAAACTGCAACAATAAATTTTTGAGCCACAGTTTTTCTAAAGATGTGAAAGCTTTTGGGTTTGGAAGCGCTTTTTGGCATCGTTTTTTTTTTTTTTAACTTTTGGTAATAATAAAATGAATAAAGATGCCGAGCTTAAGAATACGTAGAAGTTGACATTCCTCAGAAGGATTTGAATATGTAGGTTATTTTTACCCCTAGTTCGCGGTACGGTGGCCTTCGTCCTTCGTCCAGACAATGGAATGACCCACCCAGTTAACAGCAAATAAAACAATATACTTAGCTAAGAGAAACACAGACCTTGTTGCCAATATCCACTATTTGAAAAAAGAAAAAACACACACACACATTTAACTTAACCAGCAGGAAACGGACTATAAATAAACACGAGATCAGCGGGTGGATTACGCAATCGCAGAACGTACCCGAAGTTCAACAAAATAAAATACAAGCAAGAGAAGATGAATAGCAACAACACTTGCGAAATGAAAAGGGAGTTGCAATCGATTCGAAACTTTTTAACCACATTCTGTGCTGGCAGCTTTTGTGACCTTTGGTTGGCGTTAAAACGAACGCATTTACAGATTCTTATTGCTTGAAGTGATTTTAGGGGATCCCGATCATTTTTACTGCTTGGTTCTTGTGAGGTTTGTTTGCTCATGAGATTTATTTTACTTATTCATTGAGCTTCACTGCATAAGTTGGTGTTCGTTCTGTCTTTTTTGGTGGGGTGTGAACGCAAGATTATTAGCTTGTTGCTGTGTATGCTTTGTGCTCCAATATTGCAACAAAAAAGTAGAAAAAACAAACAGAAAGGTGCATTTGTATATGCCTAAAAGGAGCGCTAGAACTGAGAATTAACCCATTCCCAAAGTTTTGGGATCCTAATTCCGGAGTTGAACCACCTTTCAAGTCAAATGAAATGATTTTCAGTAACATTTTTTTAGGAAACCTTTTTTAAGTCCACTTAAGCCTTTTTTCAAAAATTGTTCTAATCCACCTTTCCAAGCAAAAAGAAAGCTTTTTCAAGTAAAAAGAAGCCTTTTTCAAGTAAAAAGAAGCCTTTTTCAAGTAAAAATAAACCTTTTTCAATTAAAAGGTAACCTTTTTTTCTTGCTCACTCCCGAAACAATTCCGCAAATATCGCAACATCTGTTTGTAAAAATATTTTTCCTTTGTTCGTGTGGAGTTGCTCTCCAACAAGTGCTACATATTTGAAACACCTTTTTTGTTGTATTCGAAAGAATTTTTGTTTTTGTTTATGAATGTTTTTCTTGTTGTTATTTTGCGGATTGTCTGCTTAAATGTTGCCAAGCAAAAATTTTTGCAAACAAAAAACCTCTCTGGTGCTACATGATTTGGGTTGCAACGCATTTGTAAAGCCGCCTGCGCTGCAGCTTTGCTGACATCAATATCAGGATGCAATTCAATTGTTAAAACAATATTTGTATTACACTACAACAACCAACATACATACGCCACTGTATAGTCAGCAAGTGCATATTTTTTTAATTTAGTTGTAAATGTGTAAATCGACATTCGTACAGCCCACTTTGGCATCTCAATTAAAAATTAAGACTTCATCTGGAGTTCAGTGGCCAAAGATCGAATAAATGTTTGCACATTTTCCTGTTTCTTGGGGATGTGGCGAATATATGCATTCGTAACGGTGGAACCATCGAATTTCTTACAAATACATTTTATGAAGGGTTTTTAATATCGAGATCTTGAGATAAGCTCCTGAGCATTCAAAACTCAATACTAGAAAAGGAAAATTCTAGACTAGTGATACTAGCGTGTCAACATTACTTGTATGGTCAATGCCTGAGGCAAACCTTATTATGTTGTAATTATGCAGATTCTCTGCTACCGAATGTCACGATCCGCTCTTTTATTATATTCCTCATTCACTTATAGAAGAGCTTTAAGCGATAAAACTTCCACACGCAACGCATAGTTGCGAGCCAGAAAAAATGAATTTTATGAATGCCTAATACTTGTTTGTAATAAACTATATTTAAAATTGATTCGTTTCTGATAGTTTTTTTTTTTAACTATAAACCGATTCAAAATAACACCGGTTTTGGTTTCATCCTTCAAAATATTTCGGGTGTGCTTACTCTTCACCACTACGTCTACGACAAAGAGGCGGGGATCTGCTTTCTCGTCCATTCGCCAGTTAATGGGTAGTTGAAGTCGCAGCTAGAAGACTTTTTGAAAAATCGAACGGGTTAGATTACGTTTTTGGTTAAGAAAAGGGCTTAAACGGTACTATTTCGGCTTCGGTATTGAAAATGAAAGGTTTACGAGTTTGAAAAAAACAAATGGTTCGTATTTTGAAAAATTGAAGCGTTCGAATTGAGAAAGATTCGCGAACGAAGTGAGAATCATTCGCGAACGAATTGAGAATCATTAGCGAACGAATTGCGAATCATTCGCGAACGAATTGAGAATGATTCACCAACGAATTGAGAATAATTCGCGAACGAATTGAAAATATTCGCAAACGAATTGAGAAACATTAGCGAACGAATTGAGAATGATTCGCGAAATATCTAGTATTATTCGCGAACGAATTGAGAATTATTCGCGAACTAATTGAGATTCATTCGCGAACGAAGTGAGAATAATATACAAACGAATTTAGAAAGATTTGCGAACGAATTGAGAACCATTCGCGAACGAACTGAGAATGATTCACGAACGAATTAAGAATCATTCGCGAACAAATAGAGATTGATTTACGAACGAATTGAGAATCATTCGCTAAGAAGTTGAAAATCTGAGAATCATTCGCGAACAAATTGAGAAAGATTCGCGAACGAGTTAAGAATCATTCGCGGCCGAATTGAGAATGATTCGCGAACAAATTAAGAATTATTTGCGAACGAATTGAGAATGATTCACGAACAAATAGAGAATCATTCACGGAGAAATTGAGAAATATTCGCGAACGAATTAAGAATAATTCACGAACGAATTGAGAATCATTCGCGAAGAAGTTGAGAATAATTCGCCAACGAATTGAGAATGATTCCCGAACGAATTGAGAATCATTCGCGAACGAAGTGCGAATAATTCACGAACGAATTTATAAAGATTCGCGCACGAATTGAGGTTAGAAATGAAATGGCTACGATTTCGAAATATGACTTCTGTTACGGTTTTGTAAAATCAAGCGGTTACTATTGGTTTTATATGATTTGTTACGCTTAAATTTTCCGTTTTGAATGATTAAATTGCTATTATTTTCAAAAATGAAACCGTTACGATTTGGAAAATGTAATGGTTTTCATTAAAAAAAAATGAAATGATTACGATTTGAAAATTGGAATGGTTACGATTTTGAAAAAGTACGGTTGCAATATGAAGGCCGGTGTTGAAAAAAGAAATGTCTTCGATTTTTGTTTATGAAAGTGAAAACGGTTTAAAGTGGTTTTGGTTTCGACTTGGAAAATTGATATACTTGAGCTGGCTTTAACAACTAAGGTCATGTTTCAACGGCTGCTAAAGCTTTTGGGTGTACTGAATCCGAAACCGTTGAGAAAGCGGTGGGATTTTCAAAAACTTCAATTTTGATGTACAGAACAAGAAAAAACTAAACTATTCAACCGGTTAGGATTTCGGGTTGGGCTTTGATACTGTTTGAAATATTAAAAATATTTAAAAGGTTGCGATTTCAAGTTTGAATATTGAAATACATTTCTCTGTTACTACGATTACGATTACGGTTACGGTATCGGTTTCCGTTTCATTCCTTGCTCTTTTTCAAATCCAAACAACTAAAAATAAAAAAAAAAAACACTTCATCCTATCAAAAAGCAATTAAACACAAATCAAAGACGGTAGCGCATTCTATAATCACCAACAATTAAAATGTTTGAAAAGAGGATAAAACTAATTATATTTCTCTATGAACAGGTACTCAGCTCAAAACATACATACATCATAAGTATGTAGGTATCTGAGTTGGCGTTTTGTGCGTGCGTCAAGTAAGATGAAATGTTAATACCAAAAGGAAACTATTGATTTCATTCAAAAAAACGACAGCATCAGTCAAATAGTCATTCAAATAGACAAAGAAACAAAACACATAGTATTAAATTATTTGGCTTAACTTCTAATTATATATTCTTTAAAACCAACACAAACATAGGTATGTCCATTCATGCCCTTATCCCCAGGCAATCAAAATAATTGTTTATTTATTACTCACCTGATGAAAACCCAAATAGCTTTCGATGCTGTGCGTTGCAAAGAAGACCTCGCCCTCGCATGTCAGTATCATTAGAAATCCATTTAAGGCCTGCAAGAAGACGAATATGAAAGTAATTAGGATATTAGAAAATTATAATTTAAGTAGAGGTAAAATTTGAAGAAGCGATTTGATTTACTTAGTTATTAATCCGGTCAAAATAGACATAAAAAAAGTGGGCAAATAGCAATAAAAAAATTTTTTTGGGGTCAAAGATCAAAATTGTTTTTTGAACTTTTCTCGAAAACGATAAGCTTTTTCGAATAAAGGGTTTTTTAAGATTTTTCCCGAGTTTTGCACCCGAAAAACTTTTTAAGCATACACAATAGATGTGGGCGAACCTAAGCTCTGCACAAAAATTTGGCTCTGTGGGAATTTTTGTTATACAAGATAACCCAATTTTCCCAGACTAATACTTTTTTATATCATGCATGGAGAAACGGTGGCTCTAGCCTGAGATCCATGCGTGGCATATATTTTCATATTTGAACCATATTTAGAATTTCCAGGTTTACAACTTGTTCATGGGTAAAAACCTCAAATTTGACCTTTTTTTGAAGTTTTCTTTCAAAAACTATTTATATGGAAGTCCATTGGGATTTTACCGATTACCTTTCTTAACTTATCTTGGCTTGCGTCATTTATTGACGCTTAACCGCCTAGGCGATTTTGGCCGCTTCGTATCGAAGCACGCCAGACGTTCCTTTTTAGCGCCAACTGACACCAATTGGAAACACTAAGGGAGTTCAAGTCATCCTCCACTTGTTGTTTCCATCTCAGTCGAGGTCTCCCCCTTCCTCTGCTACCGAATTCGGGTGTCGATTGGAAAACCTTCTGTGCTGGAGCCTCCTTGTCCATTCGCATAACATGGCCCAGCCAGCGAAGCCTTTGGACCATAAATCTCCCAGAGAACTTTTCTCTCAAATACTCCAAGGGTGATCTCATCTTCTCTTGACACTGTCGATGATTCCGAGCCGTACATCAGGACTGGTATTATGAGATACTTATAGAGCGTGATCTTCGTTTGTCGAGAGAGGACTTTACTTCTCAATTGCCTACTAAGTTCAAAGTAACACTTGTTGGCAAGACCGATTGCCTATGGATGATGGAGATTCATTATCTATACACACTCGGTGGTTAAGAACGAAATCAAATTATGTTGACGTTCGAACTTATAGAGTCTGGTGGTCTAAGTTATCCAAAGAAGCTTCTCTGTTATTATTGTCGTAGTATGAAAGCACGCGGGAAGTCTACACACCAAGGTTTTGCGTGCAAGCACTGTACAACAGCGAAAAAATCCCAGAGGGTTTCTCATCGTTTTCTTAACCTTTTGGGTGTGCTCAATCCGAAAATCCGAGTTCAGAAATCGGTAGTAGTAACATTTTTTTTATAATTTTTTAAAATATTTTTTCTTAATAACTTTCCATACCCCAATTTTTTTGCACTATGGAACATCTGTATGCCGCCAAATATAAAAAAAAAACAAAATTTAACTGTGGTTCCTTGGCCCCAGAAAAGTTGTTAAGTAATTAAAAACAAATTTTTGTACAACAACTCTTTACAAACCACCCTTTGGAGAGAAAACCTAGGGTGACCCGGAAAATCTATATTCAAATTCGGACTCAGCACACCAAAAGCTTCAGAAACCGTTGAGAAACCCGGTGGGATTTTAAAAACTTCAATATTGTTGTACAGTGTAATTAGAGATCGGATTTATATGCGAAATCGATCGCCTGAAAATGTGTAATTTTTAAAATTGAAATTGTTTTAAAACTCAACTTGGAAGTCCGACACATACTTCAGGAAAAGTTTAGTCTACTTTCACTGCTATCAAGGTAGATATGTTCTAAGTTTATTTAAATCCTCCCAGTGCACTGCAGTGTCAAAAAAAAAGCATTTGTGCCTTGTTAACCTGTCTTCAGTTTTACTTAGTGAATAAATTTAAAGTTCTCGATTCAAGCCAAGATAACTCAAACGGGGCTAACAGAGGACCCTACTCATTACCATTTCATTACAACTGTCATATTGACATCTGTTTCCTCTTCGGTAAAACTATGCAATAAAATTCAAATTAAGAATTGATTGACTGACAGTTTCAGTTAATGATAAGCTACTAACCAAAATACTACAACTCGTAAACTCATAAAAAACAGTAGATCTGCAGCAATATTTAAATATTTTTTGCTTGACATACAAAAGACATAATAATTGCCGCCAACAAATCAAACAAAAAATACCGTCAAAGTAATTGCCGCTGGTGATCGCAATTGGCGAGGGGATAGCTGTTGCTTAGCCCACCAACAATGCGCTATGAAGTAGATACACGGGTTTAGCCACATATAGGTTTTTGTTGTTTTAGTTGTCATTGTTGCCATTGACTCGGTTGTAATGAAGATTAATCCATCATATTTATAGTCTCCCAAAATGAAACAAAACAGATACCAACAAATATTGAATGAATTAAAGAGTAACGTTTTTTAGCGCCGCAAAGATCGTCAAAGATCATCTTTCAAAAGAAAACACAAGATCACTTACATACATACATACACATTTATGGTGGTTAAAATGAAGAGCTTCATATAAAACCGGGAAACCAGGAAATGGCCAGCAATTAAAGCAATGAGCCACATTGTAGTGGATGCTCGGGCTGGATTGTGCGCAAACGTGAATGAAATTTGATTGAAGATAAGATTTTGTGGATTCTGTTATGATTGTGATTGCGATGAATGAAATTTATTTTCACTGATACACTTTTTAGTCGGATACTAGCAATATTTAACGCTTCTTCGTTGTTTGTCGGCACAATTTTCTGTAGCTAAGGTCATTTTTATTTTGCTTGAGATTGAAAATTGTTCCGGTTTTAAAGTTTTATAGTACCTGGGTGACCGGGCGTGCTCGGTGTTTTCGATTTTTACATTTTTTCCAATATTCTAGCTTACCAACATAAACTTTTCAAAATGAATTTCCGAAAAATAGGTGGCAACTTTATAAACCGACTAAAGTGGCAAATCCAAGTAGAAAATCTTAGAATGAAGTAGATACCAACACATTTTTAAGAAATCAAGGTTGGTATGCGGCGATTTGACACCTATATTGGCATACCTTGCTCAATATTTCTGAAAAAATTAGATAGGTCTAAACTCTGTAAACCGCCCTAAGTGGCAACACCCAATTGGACAGTCTTAAAATCAAGCATACTATCTCTATGATCCCAAAACGACCCTAAACAGATCCCAAAATGACCCAAAAAAGATCCCAAAATGACAACAAAATGACCCCAAAATGATCCCCAAATGAACCCCAAAATTATGCCAAAGTGACCATAAAATGATCCCGAAAATTATTCTAAATGTCCCTAAAGAGATCCCAAAATGACCCCAACAAGACCCTTAAATGATCTCAAAATGATTCGAAAATTACCGTAAAATTATCCCAAAATGATCCAAAATTGAACTCAAAATGATCACAAAATTATCCCAAAATACCCTTAAAGATCCCAAAATGATCCTTAAATAATCAAACTAAAATCCCAAGATATACAAATACAATGCGGTAAAATGGTAAACCTGTTGGCAACCCTATTTGAAAATATTTTAGATGGTATGTAGCCGAAAATAACTTTCATTTGATACCCATATTGCTTTATCTTACTCAACATAAAAAAATGAGATAGGTGGCAACCCCTTTAATACCCACCAAGTGGCAACACCCAAGTACTATCCCCATGCCAAATTTCATCCAAATCGGTTAAGCGGTTCTTGAGATAGTACCGGATATACAAATATACTGCGGTAAGGTGGCAACTCTACTTGAAAATATTTTAATTGTTATGTCGCCGAAAATACCTTTCATTTGATACCCATATTGGTATAACTTGCTTCATAATTTAAATAAATTGAAATAGGTGGCAACCCTGTAAACCGCCCCAAGTGGCAACTCCAAGTGGATAGTCTTAGAACCAATCATGCTATCTATATTAAAAATTTCATCCAAATCGGTCAAATATACAAATATACATACATTTTGAAATTATATAATTTCTATATATAGAACAACGTAAATCTGTTTTTCTTGAAAGACGTTTACAAACCAAAGTAGCACAGCTGTACCAACATTACAGTACTTGGCAAGATTGATATGTATAAAATATTTGGCGCGCTATATCGTGAAAAGTGGATCTTTTCAGGAAAGCTCAAATCGTAAATAAGATTGTTAGAAAGTTATGTGACAGCGTGCGCCAATGTTTTTATACATATCAATCTTGCCAAGTACTTTTTAATACCTATAAGAATTCACACTCACAAATGTTATGGACAAGCTCTAACTGGTGAAGAATCTATGTAGGCGGAGGAGAAATTATTTTGCAGTTTTTACTACATTTTAAATAACAAATTTTTTTTATTTTATTTTTTTATACTTTCTAGTTGTGAGTCTGTGAAAGTTTTTTAAGATTGTAATTGGATATTCCATCTTGTTTCATAAAATCACTTTTTGTGAAGTTAACTTCTTAGGCGGCGATATGAAGTTTTGATTGAGAGTAAAATTTGAGAAAATGGATGACGATGAAACGAAAGTTATGTATGAAAGTATGTTGCAGACTTTCAGGGGTAGGCGCTTTTCTTATATCTCGGGAACCGCTCAACCGACTTGGATAAAATTTGGAATTATAGATAGTAAGATTCATTCTAAGATTATATGCGTGGGTGTTGCCACTTGGTGCAGTTCACAGGGTTGCCACTTATCTCAATTTTTTTTAATATTGAGCAAGATATGCCAATATGGGTATCAAAGGAAAGGTATTTTCGACCGTATTCCAAATAAGTAAATCTCAAGAAGGGTTGCTACCTAGGGTTGCCACCTAACCGCATTTTATTATACCAAGCGTACTAGTACTAGTAAAAGGTTATATTAATTTTGTTCACATAACGCTAGTACGTAACGGCACAAAATAATCGAGATAGATATAGAGTTTCATATATCAATGTTCTTAGGTTGAAAAGAGGAGTTGATTAAGGCATGTCCGTCCGTCAGTCCGTCCGTCAGTCCGTCCGTCCGTCTGTGTACACGATAACTTGAGTAAAAATTGAGATATTTGCATGAAATTTTGTACACAGGTTACTTTCTGGCCAAGGTAGGTTGCTATTGAAAATGGACGAAATCGGATGATAACCACGCCCCCTTTTCGATATCGAAAATTTCGAAAATCATACTAATTGGCATATCTCGGCAGCTGAAATGGCTAAAATGATATAAATTTATAGGTGAATCCGCCTGGTCATTCTCTTATGATTTTTCCATAAATTTTTTAGAGTGGGCGTGGCACCGCCCACTTTTAAGGGAGGCATTTTTGAAAATTTGACTGGTCGTAACTCTTAAACTGATTACGATAGAATGAAGGAATTTGGCACAAAGCATACTAGTGTCGTTGGGACTATACCTGATGAAATTGGATAAAATCGCCCTCCAACCACGCTCACTTTCGATATCGAAAGTTTCGAAAATCACCTAAATTGACATAATTCGGTAACGGAAATGGGTAAAATGATATAATTTTATAGGTGAATCCCCTGGTCATTATATAATGATTTTTTGACAAATTTTCTAAAGTGGGCGGGGCCCCTCCCACTTTTAAGGGAGGTATTTTTGAAAATTCGACTGGTCGTAACTTTTAAACTGATTAGGGTAGAACGATGAAATTTGGTACAAAGCATACTAGTATCGTTGAGAGTATACCTGATGAAACTGGAAAAAATTGCTTTCCAACCACGCCCACTTTCGATATCGAAAATTTGAAATTGAACTTAGACTTCCTTACTTGTTTATTTTTCTCTAAAGTTTCGCATTATAGATAGTATGATTCATTCTAAGATTATATGCGCGGGTGTTTCCATTAGAGGCTATTCACAGGGTTGCCACCTATCTTAATTTTTTTTTAATATTGAGCAATATATGCCAATATGGGTATCAAATGAAAAGTATTTTCGGTCGCATTTTCAAATATGATGGTTACATGAATACCATTATTCTATTTAACGAGAAAAAATAAACAATATTATCACTTGTTTGCACGAAATTTCGTTTGCATTTACATTTTATTCACTTTTGCGCATTTATCATTTTTGACAGCGTTTCCATGCACGCCAGAATCACGGTTACATGAACTACATTACCGACGATGTGCGCCTAAATGTAAGAAACTTTTTCAAACACATTCTTTTGTGTAGACTGTAGACATTTTATTGTGTGGACAGTTGACATTCCATTGTGTAGACTGTAGATTGTAGATTGATATGCAAAACGATTAAACTTAATATAGGGCAACGAATGGGATATTTGCAAATAAAGCAATATTATGGCTTTTTTTTCTTATAATGCATCGTCAGCTAAACCTGAACGATGGTGAAAATTTCAAAACGCCAAAAATTTTCACCATCGTTCAGGTTTCGCTGACGAAGAAGTTAATTCAAAATCCAAAGAAAAATCTCTGGAAATGAAATTTTTCAAATAACTCTACCCATGCGCCATCTATCGGAATTATTTTTTTGTTATAGTGCGTTGGGGTAGAAAACTAAGCGATGACGAAAATTTCAAGATCCTACCTCAACGGGAAGTTCGTTGAAACCCGAATAAATCGACACCGAAAACAGACCTTCGCATTTGAACATTTTTAAGTAATACACACGCTAAATATCAGCCAAATCGGTCCATAATAAGAATTTTCAGTTTTTATTACACCGATCTCAGCCCCACCTAGCGGAATTTTTTTATAGGAAAATATTTCTTTTCATGATAGTAATACATGTTCCGAATTTCAGCCAAATCGGACCATAAATGCGATTTTTTTTTCATAATATTGCATTGTCATCGCGAATGCAAAAATCCGGGCACAAGAACGACGAAAGTGACCTAATAAAAAGATCAAGTTTTAAATTAAAATTAAAAAAAAAAATATTAAAAATGTCCAAATTTGAAAAAAATTGATAAAATTTTTTTTTTAAAATTTTTACTAAAATTTTTCAATACAATTTTTTATTTAATTTATATTCGAAAAGAACGGAAACAATATTTTAGACAACGATTTTCATGTTCCTTCTTAGCACGTCAATTACAAGACTTCAAATTTGAAGAAAAAAGGCTTAAACAAAAAAATTGCGAATTAAAACCCGTATATCTCGGTAATATTGGATTTATACGTGACTTTTGATGATATTTTTTTTCTTACATATCAGATCACTTTCACCAAATTTCATTGAAATCGAATTTTTAGGTGGTTCTCTTGAGGAATTTTACACCATCTATAGGGAAAAAATAAATCCTATGTTGAAAGCAGTATTTCTTATTGCGTAATTTCTTCATTAAAGCCTGTTGTGCGCAGTTCCATTATCTACTTTTTTCAGACATTGGAAGTAGAAAATTCTTAGAATACATAATATGTTTTGCTTAACCTGGCAAGATGTTGTAGACAATTCAAGTGAAATTTTTTCACGCATGTAAGCAGAATTAAGATTTAATTTTGCACAAGCTGTCTGAGATGTGGCTCACCGACGCACTGTCAATTAACATAACCGAATAGAGGCGTATTGTGAGATCAAAATAGGCGCGCATGCGCAATAGTAACATCACTGCTGTGCTCACATACGCACTGTAGCGGTGCCTGTAAAGCAAGTTGCGAAAATTTGCACGGCTTTGGTACGTGGTGGTAACTATAACAGCTATGGGCTTGTAGCATTTCCAAAGCGCAGAGTGCGGTTGCGCACTTCTATTGTCAGTACACCTGTACAAGTGAATATTTTTAATATTCTGCATGAATTATAAAAAAGTTCTTTTTTTCCGATAGCAAGTGAGATTTTTTACAAGGAAACATTTTTATTAGCACAACTTTATTTTTTAGATTTCATGTTGTTATTGCCTCACTGTTGCGACTGCTGATCTTCTCGTAAATTTATAGTTTAAAGCAGGTGTTGATTTCATTTTAGGCGCTTAAGTTTTTTGCCATATTTTGTTCCTTTAATGTTTTTGTTTGTGGTCCATAAAGTGCCAGCTCTCGTTGTATATGATCATAACTATCTTTTATGGTTTTTTGTTTTCTTTTTTTTGTTTTCTATTTTCACACTTTTCCTGTGTGCGTGCGTATGTTTGCTCGTATGGGGCCTGTAAGCGTTTTTGGGCAGCGCACAAACTTTAAGTAGCTGTTAATTGGTTTGGCGCATGCGAACCGCACCGCACAAGCTTAACATGCAACAACAAACAGCAATAACAATCATTTAAGCAATAACAACAATTTATGTCTTTGCATTTAACTATGTGTATAGTACACATGTATGCACAAACAACCAATAATTTTCAATTGCTCTATATATTTTCTTTTGGCTTTCCTTTTTGTATACGAATTGAATGTTCGCACCTGCTGCAGCATGCAATTTTTCTCAGATTTTTTTTTATCATTTTCTGTTTCTTTTTCTCTCTCTTCATGTCGTTGTTATTTTTATCTTATTTTCTGCTTTAATAATTTTCATAAATATTTATACGCAACAAACAACACAATTGATGCTTTCAATAATGAGTTCATAAACATAAATATTTATAGCCTGTTTGCATTGGAAATTGTGAAAAACGCCGTCGGTGATGCATAGAAAGGCGGCACAGCTCGTTGAGTTGGTGTTCTGAATTTGCTTAAGTAAGTGTAGACACGCTCGCATACACCTAAGAATAGGTAGACATATCCCAGTAAACAATTTTGTTTGATATCAACTTGAGACGCATTTGAGATCGCAAATTTTCGAATGGAGGAATTAATGATTCTCCACTTGCCCTCAAAAGAGAGTCTCTAATTGGAATCAAAGCTAATTTTCTTGTCACCTTCTTAAGTTCGGCGCATGTTGAAGATTATGGTTGGAGAATAACACTTAATCTCAAATACTAAGGATTGCTGAGACTAAACTTTAGTATTAAAGATTATCAAATGATTGAGAATATAGTTTTCTGTGCTTATTGGGTATCTATAAGTCTAAGTATATATATTTATATCAGTGTATATGAATGTAGCAATGCCAATGTTTAGCAGTGAGGCGTTAAAAGTGGGCGTTAGGCTTGCAATCCTGCCTGTCTTGTGTTTTCATTGCTCATATGCAACATTTTGATTTTGTGATTTCTAAGAAAATTGCATTAACTTGGTACTAACTGAAATGAAGATAATGAAGATTTTCAGCTAACTATATGGAGATATATTATATATTAATTTATATGATTAATGTTCAATTGTTCCAATGTGAGAATCTCTTTAATATTTTTTAGGTTTAGCTTCTGCAAGCTCAGTTTTGGTAATTAAGTAAAATATTCTAGTGCTATACAACATATACATATGTGTGTATATGTATTTTCACAGAGTACCTCATGTGTTACTGTTAAGCTTCGCAGCAACATCATTGTGGTAACCAATCAACCCCAGATGTTTACAGAAGTCGCTGCTGCCTTACGACACCAAATTCAGGCAAAACAACGAAAGACTTGAGACACGAACTTGGCTTCCATTGTAGGTAATATTTTTTTTTATAAAAAGGATCCTTTGCTAAAAATTGGAAAGTATTCTAAAAATAGAAATAAGATTAAAAAAATATATAAATAGAACACAGATTGGTCCTTGTATAGTTAAAATATACAAAGGAAGTTGTATGTGGTTTTCTACATTTCCAACTCGAAATAGCAATGCGCTGATTACGCTCTCCGCCGGCAGTGTTTTTGTTGTTGTTTTGTACCTCACAGGCGTGTGTTATTAAAATCGCATTAGAAAGCGCTATCAAAGGCAACAAAATAAACAAAAAAAATTGGAATTGTAACAAAAATGCCAACGTCTACAATTGCTGTTGTTGTTGTTTATTAGGTACTTGATGGCACTGGTGCTTAGTGATGAGGAACTCAGCATCCAATGGCCAATGCCTGACATAAGGCGCGGTTCGCAGCATTTGATGCGGATGTTTCGGTGCTGCTTTAAACAATTAAAAATATCACACAGCAAATGCTGTACGTCATCAGTCGCCGCATAAGCTGAGGTAGTGAAGTGCTGAAGAGTTTGGGTGAAGGTACAAACATCGTATAAATGGAAAAGTTTAAATCGCCGTACGACTATGCAAGCACAAAAGGTATGTAAGTCGCCAATAGAGACGACGCACTATGGAATATTTTAGGGAAATTTTTGTTTAAAAACCAAAAATATTGGAAATGCATAGAGCCAAAATGGAAAGTCAAAAAAGCTTAAGATTTCGAATGTTTGTGGATATTAAAAAATTTCGAATATTGGATCACATTGATTGAAGGAAATAGCTTTTTTATAAAACTTTCATGAATTTGACATCAAGGAAAAGCAGTCAGAAAAGTTGTTTCTCCTTATTTAAAAAACCAAACATCATTTTAACACCAAAATACATTTTTTAAAAGATTTCGAGATATGTTTTGAAAAATCGGGTTAAAAAATGTGTCTGCTAGCATGTATCCCTATCCCTTCTAGCTCCATCTGTTATCACCCTAATGTTTACGATACCAGTTTCTCCAAAAAAGGCACACAGTACACCGTCGCACACTCGAGGAGTAGGAGTGGCGGCAGATGAAATCGAGCGAAGTGACTGACAACGATCCTTGTGATGATTATTGATGAGCTGCTGCTGTTGCTTGGCGTCGCCATGCAGCTAAATGGCTGACTGAACTAACCGGTGATGTACTACGTATGCAGGTATGTGTGTAGATTGATGTATACGGAAATGAGCCAACGGCAAGCGGATAAATGCATTATTAAAAAAAAAGGAGAAACAAGTCTGGGCTACCAAAGTATGTATTAAGCTGTTGATTTCAGTAACAAAGAATTTTATTTTGATTGTGGTGGTCCCACACGCAAACAAATTTTGGTGTCAAAACAACACTTCACTTTGTTTTGAATGGTAGCGACGAACAGCTTTTATGGATTTACACCACACTTTTGCACTTTACACCATTTTAGTGTAGCAAAAGAACGTTGACACCAAAAAAGTGTTAGCTTAACACCAAAAAAGTGTAGCCATTGCACAATTTTTTTGCGTGTAGAGAAATCATATAACTAAACTATTTGAGGGTGTATTTTACCTTGTCTGGATAATCTATCTTTTCTAAACCGATCAAGGGTCCAAGCTCTTGGGCTTAACTCTACTTTTATCAAATCTGCATAAGGCTTTCTTCCATACTTGCCATTTGCATGGCCGAGAAAAATTCTTCCATAGAAAATTTCTTTGGAATACTCTAAGGACCATTCTATCTTCTGTGAATCGAGCCAATCATCAGATATGGCTTTCAATTGTCGTAAATATTTTTAGAAAATAACGATTCCCTGTTGAAATTTTAAGCTTAAATTACACATATCGTCGCTCCCAACGAAGACTAGCAGGGTACTGTGTAGAAAACTAACACACTTCGTTCTCTGTGTGGAAAAGTAGTATAACTCGAGAACTGAAGCGTGTTAGTCTTCCACGCAGAGAACTGAAGAGTGTTAGTCTTCCACTCAGAGAACAAAGTATGTTAGTTTTCCACGCAAACAACGAACCGTGCTAGTCTTCGTTGGGAGCGACGATATGTACATATGTACGCACTACACTCTTTATTGCTCAATACGCTCACTGTGTTTCCGAGTATCGTCGATCTTCTTGTGTGATTGTTAACACAAATGTTGTTGTTGTTGTTGTTGTTGTTGTCAAGTTTCTTCTCGTTGATGCATTTAAAATTATGACACCACTTAGTATTTTTATATGGACATACATTAGCGGCGTTGTTTAACACTATAACTTAACTGTAGATGTTCGCTTTTGCTTTTACCACAGCGATGTGTGCAGTAAATATGGTCTACTAGTTACGTACCTCAAGCAAAGTAATAAAATAAATGGCGTTTGCTGATGCTTCCACGGCACTCTGCTTTTGATTGCCGTTATTATTATTTATACATTTGTTGTTGTTATCTTATTTTTTCGTCCTCACTCCAACCTTATGGCCAACAGTCGCATTAATGACTTAAAGAGGCAGCAGTTAGGTTTCCTTCTTCCTCTTTCTGTCTTTCAACCTTCAAAACTTTTTGCCGCGTTTTCTTTAATATTTGCATTTATGTATGTATTTTGATTTCCCCGCTCCCCATACATCTTCTGCTTCCTTGAGGCCTGCTTACTTTCCTTTTCCTTTTTGGCCATCCATCAGTTTCCTCCCAGATCAGCTGCCTCTTTTCACCTTCTGCATTCAATTAACCATCACCTCTTTCGTCAGCAACTTATTTGCCGTCATTGCAGCTTTGCTGACTTTGGGTTGTGTTCGAATAGCTCGTTGCCGGGTGTACGGAGAGTGTGTTTGTAATGAATCTACTGCCATATTCAGCTTACAGGCGTTATTGGCTAAGTGATATTTAAATACCCCCAGATAAATTACAACTACTTGAGGATTTTTACAAATTACACTCTTGTCGTAATTAAAATTCATTAAATTTATCTTTTTTACTTGTGACGTTCTTCAGCGTATCGTCAAAGATGTCGATTACGGCAATCTTTCACTCTGTACCTTATTGAAGATCACAAAGGACAGATTTCGCTTTGAAGGACCGCAACATTACTGATATTATTTAAAATGGTTTTTGTAAAAGGACTTCTTAGCTCTTAGCGTTTGCGCCCAATAGTTTTCTATGAACTGCCCACCCAATAAGCTAAAGATAACGTCATGGTGAATTTTGGGTTAGATCACCTGGTTTGGGTTTCAAACTAAACAACTTCCGCTCTTCTAATGACTAAGTTTACTTAAGCTTGGATAAGTCCATCCTATTTACCTGGTAATTGAGGCAAAGAAACATAACGGTTTAGGACATGGTCTCTACTGATGACGATCAAGCCTTAAAGGACAATGATTTAAGGACAATGATATGTTCCGAACCGGTAATATGAAACATAAATATCATCATCATTTATTGGCGCTTAGCTGCCTAAGCGATTTTGGCCGTTGCCTATCAAAGCACGCCAGTCATTCCTTTTTAGCGATAACTGACGCCAATTTTAAACCCAAAGGGAGTTAAAGTTGTCCTCCACCTGTTGTTTCCAACTCAGTCGAGGCCTCCCCCTTCCTCTGCTGCCGAATTCGGGTGTCGATAGGAAAATCTTCTGTGCTGGAGCTCTTTGTCCATTCGCATAGCATGACCCAGCCAGATGATACTTTTACAATAGCTAAGCATGGCCGACATGAAAAATTCCCAAATATCCCGCAGATGTACTGACCGTACTCAAATTTAAGATAACATTTGTAGGCACGTATGTCATATATCACCTCGAAATATTTGATAGATATTGGAACACCGGTTTCCACAAATCTTAGGTGCTTCCGACTACCAAAAATAATTTAGGGAAGTCATAAATCACCTTAAATATGTGGTAATGTGTCATCTCTCGAAAAAATTGTTGATAGCGTTGGAAAGAGAGGTACGAATGCTGTATATATATGACAAACAAAATATTCTGATCCAAAGCCTACTATAGCGATATGTACGCTGAGAGAAAAAATCACAGTTATATCAACAGTCCTCACTGTTAATACCAAAACTGGTTGAATTGACGGAGATCTGGTCAAGTAAACAGATTTATGGGTTCATTTGGCGATAACATCTGTCATTTCAACTGTTGAATGTATATGTTAATCCAAGAGACCAAAGCTCTTGATTATTAGCAGAAATGCCAGTTGTGTTGCCAACTAGCACTGTTTAATAAACAGATTTAGTTATTTTTAACAGATTTAACAGTTAATTCAAAGTGAAGGCACGTCATTTTTAAAAACAACAAACTTCTGCAGTGAATCCCCCAGCGAAGATACTGTCATTAGGGTCATAGAACAAAGCTGCAATTCGACGCCATCAAGCATAAGTACGTTAACATCTCCGTTCAGCAGTCAAAGCAGGATGAGCTCGGCTCTCGGTGGAGGCAACAAAGCAATGTGGGAAAGTGTTATTTAGAACAAAGCTGTAATTAGACGCTGGCAAGCATAAGTAAGCGATGGCATAATGGTTAGACAGTAGACATTTGGTTTAAGCATTCAAGAGAACTGAGTTCGATTCTCGGTGAAGTCAGAACATAAGAACTCTGAAAAAAATTTATGTTTCTGTTTTTTTTTTAACTTATTTTGGTGTTAAAATATCACTTATATCGTCGCTCCCAACGAAGACTAACACGGTTCAGTTTTCTGCGTGGAAAACTAGAACACTTCGTTCTCTGCGTGGAAGACTAACACATTTCAATTTGCTGCGTCGAAGACTAACACACTTCAGTTTTCTGCGGTGAAGACTAACACGCAGAAAACTGAATCGTGTTAGTCTTCCACGCTAACTAAACCGTGTTAGACTTCGTTGGGAGCGACGATTTTAGCGCCTCATTATGTATGGCGAACGATAGCTCAGACGAACTATTCGTCTGCTCACAATATCGCGTAGCCATCGCATTATCAATCATTTTCATTCGCTCCATATATTTTTTTTTAATATGAGACCCTTAGTTATATATAAAAAAAAATTATATTGACTTCACCGAGAATCGAACTTAGAATAGCTAAAACAACAAGATTTTCTGTTAAAACAACAGCTTAACTGTTAACTTAACAGCATAAACATACAAATCTGGCATACGAACAGTCCCGTTTGTTAAGAATTAACAGATAAATGTTCAAGTGGACAGAAATTTTGTAAACTCGACAGTAAAATCTGGCAAATCAACTGTCACGGTTGTTAACACTTAACAGAAAACTGTTGAAGTAACGAATTAATTACAGTCGACTGGACAGAAATTTGTTATATTAAACAGTAAAACTGTTCAAATTTTAACAAACGAACAGCATCTTTTGTTTCAACAGATATATCGTGTGAATGGTTTTTGTCTGTGAAATCTGTTATTTTCACCTGTAATTTAGTTCATTTTACTGTATTTGTTCTCTGAGTGTGGCAATCTAGGGACTAGAAACTTAGAATATAATTTAGGACACGATGACTATACAATTTGTAGAATTCAAAATTCCGAGAAAAACTGCAATCGATTTTCAGAACCCCCCAACCCCCATCCAAAATTACAACGGCGTATAAACAAAAAGTATTGAAGTAAGCAAATAATTAACAACTAGTATAAATGCGCATTTCAAATGCATTCAAACATGTTTAGAGCCCACCGCCACGAAATGCAACTCGGCTGCGCAACAAAAACATGCAAACTATAACTGTAAATCTAATGCAAGGTGGCCAGGTGTTGTCATGAAGAATGCACTTTGACAGTAAGAAAATGCAATACAAAAAACAATTCAAATGCATTCTTGCAATATGAAAATCATATAGCAGTAATAGAAGAAGAAGCAGCAAAGTTATGTATACAATTGCAATAGCAAAGGAAATAAGGAAATGTTTTTGGACTAGCACACCGGTGTTTCACACAAAAATATGCACCAACGGAAGTGCACAATTGTGCAACTCGACAATTAGCTAGTCCACGACAGGCGATAGTGTGTTAGTAGTATGTTTCACAGTTAGGCTGACAAGCTTTGCTAAAATGTGTGACAAAAAGGTAGTCACCAAAATACTAGGCTCGAAGTGTAGTAAAAGTTGGAAAATTATGGTCTTGAGACACACCAACGTGCATGACATGCGTTGCAATTGCTGTACAAAGGAAAGTGAGAGGCAATGGAACGAGCAGCCATGTGAGCACGATTGTTGGCATGCAATTTTGGCACAATTCCATCACGTGCATCGCCGCTGTTTAGTGATAGCAAAGTTGGTGTTTAGTTTTATTGCCTGTCACATGTGTCGTATGCAGTCGTTCGCTGTCTATCAGTGCGCCAAATTGCAAATATTAACATATAAAGAGCAGGCTTTGAGGTTTTATAGAAGGAATTAGAATAATAAACTTATCGAGTGCTGTTTAAAAGATCACCAGCTCGAAGACTCTCTCTGTGAAAATGTTGAAGAGCGTTCTACCTGGACAAACGATTAAAAACGACCGTAAACGGAGTTAACCACCTCAGATAGAATTGTTTTAAATTTTTTTTTGATCAATTTTATTTTATTTTATCTTTTAATTTTTATTGTATTTTTTTAAATTAAATTTTTTTTATTTCTTTACTTCTTTAGTTCAACCTTATTTTAACACTTTTTGTTTTAGGTGTTTTATTTAAAAAAAAAATTTTTTATTATTGTCTTTTATATTATTACTTTTTAATTTTTTTTAAATTTTTTTTTTGTTTTGCTTTATTTTATTTTTTTGTTTTGTTTTATTTCATTTTATCCTCTTTGTTTATTGGTTATAATTTCAATTTCAATTATTTTTTTCTAACTTTATTTTATATTATAATATTTTTATTTTTTATTTTATTTTTTTATGTTATTTATAAATATTTGTACATTTGTATATTTGTATAAGTTAAATAAAACACCTTGTATCACGATTTAATTCGTTTTTTTATTCAGAAAGGGTTCTATAATATTTAAATGATGTTGCTCGGTCTATGCCAAAATGATTCTCCCCTCCTTCATTCGATTTTCTTCAATGCATCGCCTGATGCGTACGTGACCAAAAATTCAACAATACGTGTTTTTTGTCAAAGCTAAGGTATGCCGGCTAATTATTGTTGTTTTTCATTTGTTAAACGGGATCGTTTGAAGTCGCCCAGCAACTCTCAAATCTATGCCTAAATTTGTTGGTGGAAATGCGTTTTGTTTTTCATTCAGTATTTATTCATTCAGCGCTTTTCATTCATTGCTCTTCATTCATTGCTTTAACTGATCGTATGAGTACGTTTGACTTGAGTAGAAATAGCAAGTTCTCAACTAGATAATTTTGAGTTGTTACAATCATAGCTGGGCATAATGCAAATGTAACATAGCAGCATTGGTAATTCGTACCTGCTACCTTAACTACTCCCCTTGTTGAAATTGGAACGTCCTCGTTTCAACGCATTAATTGAATCTTGAAAATCGGAATTACAGCTTAAGTGTTTAGACTTTTTGTTTAACATTCCAGAGGCTTAAAACTAGGTTTACAAAAGTTATTTATATTTATAAAATACATAAGAGGTATTAATTCAAAATCAAAAAAAGTATAAACCATTTTATTAATTATTTTAAATTTTTTTTTTTTTTTTTAGATCTTTCAGAAACACAATGCAAAACTATCGCAGGTTACTTTTATGCACTCTTTTTCCATCAATTATTACTGTGGTACCAAGGTCTCTTTCAACAATTTTTTCAATAAATACTTTATCAAATTTGTTACCTAGTCGTTTGTTTCTTCTTAAATAAACCTTCTCACCGACATTGTACGTTTTGACTTTTTTACCAGCATTATTTCGATTCAATGTTCTTTCTTGAGCATCTGCAAGCATTTTTCTAACAGCATCTAATTTTTCTAGTGGATAGCTGTGAAAGACGTCGACGGGCCTGGCGCTTATTACCGAGTGTATGCTATTATTGTATTTATGGGTCGAAAGTAAAACCAGCTCTATAGTTTCGATTATTTTCTGCTGTTCTTTAATGCAGCGGGCTATTTCTAACAAGGTAGAATGGAACCGCTCTACTTGCCCATTGCTTTCACTATGGAGTGTTGGAACGAAGAACTGATCAATGGAAAAGTTGTCTCTTAGAAAGTTTTTTATTGCATTTGATTGAAAGGCTTTTTCGTTGTCTGACACTATAGTTTTGGTGTTGTTAAATACTATTAAAATTTCCAGAATAGCATCCTTGATATCGATAGTAGATCTTGATGCGATAGGTTTCCCTACTGCAAATTTCGAAAATTTGTCAAGGCAAGTCAAAAAATGTTGCTTGCTTGTAATGAAAATGTCAAGATGAAGAATTTCACCTGGGCGACTGGGTATAGGTGTCTTGCCAATTCCAGGATTTGGAGGCTTGCGCTGATATTTGTTCTCTAGACAAATTTTGCAATTTGCAATTACGTTTTTAAGCATTTTTTTTAGACTCGGGAAATAATACTCTCTAGATATTTGATTGAAATTTTCAGATAAGCAGCGGTGCGCTCGATTATGCTCTGTAGTGATGGTTTCTAGCTGATCATTCTTGTTAAATAAGTCTATTACCAATAATTCGGTATGAACGAATTTTACGCCTGGAAATTTTTCCAATAAAGTATTTTGGATTTCAGCTAAGACAGAAAGATCACAGTAAATCCCATTTGTGACGTTATAGTTAATCGCGGTTTTTAAATTGTCAATCAAATTTTCGATAGTGTCAAAAAAAATAGTGTGCCTAGCAAACATTTGAAATAAGATTTTTGTGCGTTTACACGAACTACCTGATTTACTTAAAAGTAGTTGATTTTTAAATTGGTTGATAGGACGTTTTATAGTTTTTATAGTATTGGTCAATGACTCCTCGCTGTGGGCAGTTGTATCAGTCATTGATTCTTCCAGATTGTTAACAAATTGCCTAGACAGGGCATCGGCCACCTTATTTTCTTTCCCGGGCTTATAGTAAAAGTTTGGAGAGAACTCTTCGACAAATGCGCGCCATCTTTTCATTTTACTGTTTGGATTTTTGTCTGACATTGAGAAAATGAGAGGTTGGTGGTCGGTGAAAATGTTTATATTCTTCACACCGTAAATATAATGTCTCAGTGTTTTCAGAGCCCATACAATGGCGAGCAATTCACGTTCGTTCGTTGCGAAATTTTGTTCTGTCGGAGAGAGAGTCCTTGAAATCATTGTTATGGGGCGACCTTTCTGGGACAAGACTGCCCCCAAAGCGCTCGAGGAGGCATCAGTAGTGAGTTCAAAGGGAATATTATAATTTGGGTACTGAAGAAGAACGTCTTCGGAGGCTAAAACTCGTTTTACCTTTTCAAACGCGCATAAAGCCTCACGATCAAGAAAAATTTCACATTTTTTTGATTTCCTAGCTCCTACATGACCATTCTCACCTCTAAGATACTTCGTCAAAGGTTTTACCATATCAGCATAATTTTTTACAAAGCGGCGGTAGTAACCCGATAAGCCGAGAAATGACCGCAGTGCTCGTAGTGTTGTTGGCGTTTGGTAATTCAAAATGTCGTTAACTTTATCTGCACATGTCTTGATACCTTTGTCCGATACCAAGAACCCTAAAAACTCGACTTCTGTTTTAAAAAATTTCGATTTTTCTGTCGAAACTCTCATTCCAGCTACTTCCAACTTAGTCAAGATTTTATCAATATCATTCAAATGCGATTTTTCGTCTGGGGAATATATAATTATATCATCGATATAAACGTGACAACATTTTCCGATATATTCCCGCAGAACATCGTCAATAGCTCTTTGGAAAATACTTGGCGCGTTCTTTAGGCCAAAGGGTAGTCGACAGAACTCATATTTGCCGTTATTGATGCTAAAAGCAGTTTTTTTCCTATCTTTCTCGCACATGACGATCTGGTGAAAACCGGACTTTAAATCTAAAGTGGTGAAATATTTTGAATTTCCTAAATTCGCTAAGATTACAGCTGTATCAGGTATTGGGTACCGATCAGAAATAGTTCTTTCATTAATCTTTCTATAGTCGATTACCAAACGTAACTTTGGATTACCACTTTCATCTACACCCTTTTTTGATACCACGTGAACAGGGGAGTTATAAGGGGAGCACGATTGTCTAATTATACCATCTCTGAGCAGCACTTCGATCTCTTTATTAATGAAGGGCGCGACGGAAACGGGATAGGGATAGCTTCTGCTATAAATGGGGTCGTCTGTATTAGTACGAATCCTAGCCTCAACATTAGTATTAAACGGCAATGCTCTGTTTGGGTCGGCGAAGGCGTTTATGTTTTTGGTAATAATATCTCGAAAAAGGGTTTTGACATGCAATGGAACTGACTTCTCTTCTATTGTAATCAAATTACTTTGCTCACATGAGAGATGTTTAAGCTTTTCTTTACCATTACTAAAAAATATGTATCCTTTTTCTGTGTCAACGGTTGCCTTAATTTGTTTAAGAAAATCATATCCAATGATACCATCGAACGTACTTAAGGTAGGCAATAAGTAAAACGTTGAGGTATAGCCGAAAATATTCATTGAACATTTTTTGTTTATTAGATTAGTCCCGTTTATGGATTTTAACTTAAAAGGTATGTCAATAGTTTTGATACCTTGAAGAAATGAAAGAGGTTTAATGTAATTCCGTGAGGTTCCAGTGTCGATTAAGATGCGTAGCTCCTGACCGCTTTTGGAAGTTTTTGTTATAAACGGTAGGAGCGATTCTAGTTTAAATAATTAATATCTTCGACCGGTTCGGCACTGATTTCATTGTGATTGTAGTCGTGAGAATAAGTATTGACGTTGTAGCTTTCAGCATAATTTTCGTATAACTCATTAAGGTAATCGTCACTATACTTTCCTGTTTCACTAAAAACTTCTTTTTCGGGCATAAAATTAATCTTTTGTGTTTTGTTAAGAGGTGTATGATTTTGTTAAGAGGTGTATGATTTGACGATGATTGATCGCGTGATCTCTTAAATACCATAGGGGGAAGAGGGACCTGTGGCGAAGGATTATTTACTAGTGGATAAGGTTGGGAAGTAAATTTATTTTGCTGATCATGGACGTTGTATTGAGTTTGAGGATTGGGACGTCTATGGTAATATGAGGTATTGTGGTCGATTTCCATGGGTGTTGGTCTAGTGGCAGTATTTTTGAAATTGTGAGTGCCGCTCTGAAATTTTTGGAGGTTGGGTTGATGATGGGGAATTGTTTTAAATGCATTACCTACAGCAAACGCTTGGGCAAAATCATGACGCAGATGACTAGTTTCTAGCTCCTGAGCTATTGCAAGTGCTGAAGGGAGATCGCTTGGTCTTGCCGAAAATAAAATATCACACATTGGACGGCGAAGTCCAGATATAAAAACTCGTAGGGCGTTTTCCCTTGCACGTTCATTAAGAGCATCAATAGTCTCTCTGCTATCGTTATTTGACATTATTTGCTTGTTAATTATGAGAGTAAGTTGTTTATCAACTTTTTCAAAATAGTCGGAAATTGACAAATTTTCTTGTCTCAAAACACTGAGCTCATTCTCTAGGACATATAATGGCCTCCTATCGGAATACGATTGGTCTAACCTTGCAATAATTGCATCAAAGTTAAGAACCGTGTTAAACGAGGAGAGCGTAGAATTAGCAGACTCTGTAATTTTGTTACGCAAAATGCCTACTGCAATGTAGAATTTTTCTGAACCTGGCTTATAATAAGCCATTGCGAATTTTGCTGCCGAGCGCCACGCTGGATATGATTGCGAGGTACCTTTAAATTCCGGGAGTGACTTGATTAAATCTAAACTAGCATTATTATCAGTTACTGAAGGATCGATAGATACTGGCTCATAAACCTTAGCGGTTGGGGGAGCTAATCTCTTTACTGCTTCTGTTATTTCCCTAAGCTGCTCGGAAAATGCCTGCGTAGCACGCTGTGTAGATGTGTTCACTATTTCTTGAACTTGTTCCCTATTGAGGTACATGTCGATGGGATAGGTTTTTTTTTTTTTTTTTTTGCGACTTCAACACGAAACAATTTTGGGGTATAAAAATTAAATTTACGCAATCGCTTCAATTGTAGAAACGCTCGCGTATAGAAATTAAATTTACGTAATCGCTTCACGAAAATGTGGTTGCACATGAAACGCACGTGTGTCCTAGTGAAAGCGAATTTTTACTTGGGACTTGCAGGCAAATATCGGTTGGATACCAAAAAATTCGATTACTAACGCTTATTTTAACTATATTAAACTTTTATTGTTTTCTTCGAATATTTAGATATAACCAAATTGCGTTTTAATTAAAAAAAGGTTATTTTGAGAGAGCCATGTTTTTTCACTAACCTTATTCTCAATAAGTTTTTGCATAGTAAACTGATAATCTCACGAATTTTTTCATAGAAAATTGGTTTTTGGATTTATTTATTTTTTATTAATATATCCCTTTTGTCACAAAATGTTCACTTTTAATGATTTTGCCTTAATACTTACAGAAAAACGTGTCTTATAATATGTTGTTTTAATTTCTGGATAAGTTAATCGCTTTCTTCTTAGAATTCTGGGTTCTCTAGATCATAGGATCATATATTTTGATTGCAGGAATCCTTTAGAAGCCCCACGTTGGGCGCCAGTTAAATAAAACACCTTGTATCACGATTTAATTCGTTTTTTTATTCAGAAAGGGTTCTATAATATTTAAATGATGTTGCTCGGTCTATGCCAAAATGATTCTCCCCTCCTTCATTCGATTTTCTTCAATGCATCGCCTGATGCGTACGTGACCAAAAATTCAACAATACGTGTTTTTTGTCAAAGCTAAGGTATGCCGGCTAATTATTGTTGTTTTTCATTTGTTAAACGGGATCGTTTGAAGTCGCCCAGCAACTCTCAAATCTATGCCTAAATTTGTTGGTGGAAATGCGTTTTGTTTTTCATTCAGTATTTATTCATTCAGCGCTTTTCATTCATTGCTCTTCATTCATTGCTTTAACTGATCGTATGAGTACGTTTGACTTGAGTAGAAATAGCAAGTTCTCAACTAGATAATTTTGAGTTGTTACAATCATAGCTGGGCATAATGCAAATGTAACATAGCAGCATTGGTAATTCGTACCTGCTACCTTAACTTATATTCAGACTATCTCGGGAACCGCTTGACCGATTTGGATGAATAGATAGTATGGTTGATTCTAAGACTATCCACTTGGGGGTTACCACTTGGGGTGGTTTACAGGATTTTTTAAAATTATGGAGCAACATATGCCAATATGGGTAGCAAATGAAAGTTATTTTCAACCGTATTCCCAATATGACAATTTCAAGCAGGGTAACCTCTAGAGTTGCCACCTGACCGCGTTTTATTTATTTTACTTTATGTGTATTTGTATATCCAGACTATCTCGGGAAACGCTTGACCGATTTGGAGGAATTTTTGGATTTTACATGGTTACCACCTATTTAAATTTTTTTTAAATTTTGTAGCAAAATATGCCAATATGGGTATTTTCAGCGACATGCCAACTAAAATATTTTCAAGTAGGGTTGCCACCTAACCGTAGTATATTTGTATAGCCGGACTATTTCGGGAACCGCTTGACCGATTTGGATGAAATTTGGCATATACATAGATAGAGTGATTGATTCTAAGACTATCCACTTGGTGGTTGCCACTTGGGAGTGTACAGTGTTGCCACTTATCTCAATTGTTTTTAATTATGCATTTAGATATGGCAATATGGGTATCAAATGAAAGGTATTTTCGCCGACATACCAACTAAAATATTTTCAAGTAGGGTAGCGGCCTAGGGTTACCATTTTACCGTATTGTATTTTTATTGTATATTTTTGGGAGCATATTTGGATTTTTTTAGGATCATTTTGAGATCATTTAGAGGTCACCTTGGAATAATTTTGGGGCTATCTTGAGATAATTTTGGGTTAAATTTTGGATAAATTTGGGACAATTTTGGGGTAATTTTAGAGTCATTTTGGGATGATTTTTGGATCATTTTGAGATAATTTTTGGGTCATTTTGGGAACATTTTAGGGTCTTTTTGTGGTCGTTTTGCGATTATTTTAGGATTATTTTGGGAACATTTTTGGATAATTTTGGGATCATTTTAGGGTACATTTAAGGGTGTTTTTGGGGTCATTTGGGAATAATTCTTGTATCATTTTGGGATCATTTTGGGGTCATTTTGGGATTCTTTTCAGATCGTTTTCAGATCATTTTCGGATCATTTTTGGGTCGTTTTTAAATCATTTTGGGTAAGTAAATTTAGCGCTAAATTGATAGCACCCAGCAAGCTCGGTCACCCAGGTACTTTTACTTTATTTTATTTAGTTTTATTTTGTTTTATTTTTTATTTTTTTTGTTTTTGTTTTATTTGACTTTATTTTGTTGTTTTGGCGTTTTTTTCTTACATTTTTTTATTATTTTTTCTTATTTTTTCTTATTTTATTTTATTTTATTTTATTTTATTTAATTTTATTTTATTTTATTTTATTTTATTTTATTTTATTTTATTTTAT
The DNA here is from genome assembly GCA_964058755.1 of Campiglossa producta. NCBI lineage: Eukaryota > Metazoa > Arthropoda > Insecta > Diptera > Tephritidae > Campiglossa > Campiglossa producta. The sequence continues at coordinate 152,496,130 of CAXKVI010000001.1, forward strand.
TTTATTTTATTTTATTTTATTTTATTTTATTTTATTTTATTTTATTTTATTTTATTTTATTTTATTTTATTTTATTTTATTTTATTTTATTTTATTTTATTTTATTTTATTTTATTTTATTTTATTTTATTTTATTTTATTTTATTTTATTTTATTTTATTTTATTTTATTTTATTTTATTTTATTTTATTTTATTTTATTTTATTTTATTTTATTTTATTTTATTTTATTTTATTTTATTTTATTTTATTTTATTTTATTTTATTTTATTTTATTTTATTTTATTTTATTTTATTTTATTTTATTTTATTTTATTTTATTTTATTTTATTTTGTATTAATTATTTTTTATTTGTTTTTTTATTCTATTTTATTTTGTATTAATTATTTTTTATTTGTTTTTTTTATTCTATTTTATTTTGATTTATTTTATTTCATTTTTTTTTTTTGTCTTTTGGCTGGTTTGGTGTTTTAATGCTTAAAAGGCAAACTTATTCACACATGTATCAAAAACTTATCATCCCATCATCATCGAACTTGCACTTGCTGCCTTTTCTTAGGCCTTTTTTGTTGTGTCGCTCACTTGAAAATTTATAAACAAATCAATTTGCCCAGTGCATAATTCATTCGTAAATATTTTATAAGGAAATGCTAAAAAGGACTTGCGTGTTTACGAATAATTGCGCGAGCAATTTTCAATATCAATTCAGTTGTGCAAGCACTCAAAAGTGCAAGTGCTTAACAGTTAAAATACAACAACACCAAATCAGTAAACCAACAAACATCGAACAGAGAACAGTGAACACCAAAATGTGCAATGCAAGTTTAACTCGACTGCAGTGAACGTTTGAAATTAGCAACAAAAAACTGAATTTTTTGCCGACATATTTCAGTGTTTGTGACTTTGTTTAAACAAACTAGCCATTGTTGTAATAGTTTTTGCAAGAAAGTTGACACATTGCACTCGGCCACTTGTCAAATGCACGCGTTTCGACACTCGGTGCAACTGCATAATGCGACCTTTCGTGTGAGATTTGCATGTGTTTGCGGATGTGTGTGTTTACAAATGTTGTTGTTTCTATCATAAGAAAATACTTTCTAGTGCAGCTGCATTTCAATATCAAGTACTTCGGGGTAAGAGCAAACCAACCTCCCAAAATTACGTAGGGAGTTTGACAACCACTTCTTTTCCTATACCCATCTGATCTAGAACCAGTTCTGTTGAAATAAGCTGAACGGTTATTATTCTCTTACCTCCTCAACCAAACTTCTAAGGACCGTTTTCTCAAGTAAACTTCGAAATTTATACGACCGATAAGTATACTTTTTTTTCAAAATTTTTTTTATCATGCAACTTCAAAATATTTCCAAAAAACTCAGGAACTCAGAAGATTTTTCAATACCTTTCCCATTTCAGAATTTGACTGAAGAACAGTCTGTAACTCATTTCGATCGATCGTCTCGACTGAAATACTCACGTCATAATGACGTCACACTCATTCTTTTTTTGTTTCTGTAAAAAAATTTTATTTTGTAGATTTATTTTCTCACTTGCTTTTTTTCAATTTTGAATCGAGTCGAGTGTGACGACATTAAAATCGAGTACTTTGTCGTTTTTGAAAAAAAACATTTTTAAATATGGCTGTCTTCCTCTCAGCAGTCGAATTTTAAAGTTCCCTTGAGAAAACGGCCCTAAAAGTTGAAAAATAATCTATGTGTAAATTTTGTTTTGATTCATTTTGACCATTGGGTATAAAATATTGCAGAAAATGGACCTTTTAACAATTTGCTTGGTTTTTAGGCTAACTGCATGCAAACACTGCTACTTCGTTTGAATATTTGCAAATTTAAATATTGCACCTGCTTTAAGCCCACCATATACCACCATAGATAGGCTGTGCGTTTGTCCTTTTAGTTCCTTTTTTCTACCCTTTTCATTTGTTTATTTGTTCACCTGCCCATTTTGCTTGCTTGCATTTCTAAGTATGAGTAGATATACATATCTACATATGTATATTAAGGTGGGTCGATTTATCAATCGATATCGCCCGATCGATTTTTCGATATGTTTTGGGATCCGGAAAAAAAAATTCCATTACGCATATCCCAAAAAAATAATTTTCGAGCCTGCGAAATTTAATTTTTTTTTACTTTTTTAGGCTTTGAATTTCAAGGTTTTTTTTCGTGACCTAGTAAAAAAAATTTCATTTGATTTTAAAAATTTTCATATTTCAATGTCCGACCCAAAAATATTTTTTTTATTAAGCTATTGCATGGATTTTATCGCAGGCCTTGGCGGTGGGAGTGAAATGAAAAAAATGTTAATGTTAAAAAAGTTCGTAACGGACTTTTTTCAATGTTAAAAGTTCGGCGTTAGCAACATAACTTGACAAAAATAAATATAAGCGTTGCCTACATTTAGGCGTATGACGTTGTACTAATGTTAGCAACAGACCGATTACATAAAATTGGAGCTGTATAGGCTAAACTGTTAACAGGTTAAGGCTGTACTGCTCTAATGCAATAGCTTTACCGCGGCAGTCCCCGAGTGCACACGTCCTTTTTTTATATTCTTTTTTTTTTAAACTGTTATTGCCAAGATTTTTAGCGGATATTTTTGGGTAGGACATGGTATTTATGAAAATTTTGAAATCATATGAAAACTTTTTACTAGGTCATGAAAAAACACTAAAAATTGTCGAAAAAAGTAAAAAAAAAAAATGAAATTTCGCTGGCTCTAAAATATTTTGTTGGGGAATGCGTAGTGAAACTTTTTCCCTGAGGCCAAAACCTACCGAAAAATCAATGGCGCGATATCGTTTAACTTTCGTCCATACAAATCGACCCACCTTAATATATGTATATGTACAGTTGACCAGTGTTGCATTTTCAATGCATTTCGCACCTCATTTTTCTTCAATAACACAAATTGCAATTTTTTTAGAGAAACTCAAGTTCTATAAAGTTGTATGTTAGTGCTTATACCCAATAAAAAATTACGTACGCCGTAATAAGACATGGAAACAGTGGCCTTAACTATATAACGGAAATTATAATAGCTTAGTGTGTTAGCCAAAGCTTTTGTTGACTACCAAGCGGGTTAGGGGTTTAGAATATGCCCGAGGTAGACATACCGGATCTACGGATATGATTCCTCTCACCTCTCATTACCCATCTTCTTCTTCCTCACGGATGGAGGGATGACATGACCTAGAAGGTTCCACTGGTCATACCAAATCGCTATCACGATAGTCGGGCAGTACCGCAAGGGAGTACCGCAGCGTACCGGGGTCATATCCGGCCAAGGACTGTCAACTTCGGCATCACTCCCCAAAACCTTCGGGGAGTGTTTTGCTATTAACAACAACAACAACAACAACAACAACCAAGCAGCCAATGTTTAAAAAGGCTTTATCTTCTTGGCAAATCTAGTTATGTAATAAAATAAAATTAAAATTAAATAACATACTAAAAAAATAAAATAATAAAAGAAAAATAAAATAAATAGTCTTTTAAACATCGTTACATTAGGGTAGTTAGAAATACCCTATTAAATCTCCTTTGATAAGGCCTTGTATAAACCTTACTTTACATGGCCTATGATGCTTTTTGGTCGAGCTAAATAGGGTGTATACATTTTTTGGTGGGTTACTGTGAGTATGTGTGTAAATGTTTGATTTTGCAGTGTTACAGATAATAACGGCTTTTTGGCTCACTCTTTCTGAATTACTAGTGCGCAACAATAAACAAACAAACTTGAATATGGTTCATATGCTTGCATTCCACACACAGAAACATAATTGGGTGCATTTGTAAACAAATTTCCAAGTGAAAATGTTGAGCTTTCCACTCATTCAGCTGGCTATTAGGCGAAAGAAATGTTTGCGTTGGTTGGTTGTTTTTTTACTTCCTTGTTTGTAAAACTGCCAACAATGATTGACAAGTTTCTATGAGCGCAATGTGCACAAGAATTAATTGCTATATGTTAACAGCAACAACAATAACTGCATTCGCTCAGGAGGAACTAAAAAATACTTGCTTAAATATTTCTTTTAGTTAGTTAGTTGCTCCACAAATATCCATTAAATGGTTTGTGAACTTTTCTCTCGCAAATATTAATTATTATTTAGTAATTTATAGTTTAGAGCTTCTAATTATTAACTCACCTGCAGGAACATATCACCGTCGAGTAAGCCATGCTCAAATGCGCCCAATTCGCGCGTTCGATAGCCATCATGTGCGTGTGTGTGTATATGTGGTAATATACCATTTTCCTCCTTATCCTTATGCATAACAACTGCAATGAAATAAAGAAATTTAAAAATTCCGAAGAGATATAATTAGAAAGAAGCGTGACTTAATTAATTTAATTTAATTTTATTTTGTTTGATTTTATTTTATTTCATTTCATTTTATTTTTATTTTTTTTTTTTATTTTTTTTTTATTTATATACTTTATTTTACACCATTTCTGCTTATTATATAATACTATTTTGTACTTTATATTTCCATTTCAATACATTTTACTTATTTCATTTCTTTTAATTTAATTTAATTTTATCTTATTTTCTTTTATTTATTTTTATTTCTTTTTAATGTTATTTTCTTTTATTTTATTTTATTTTATTTTATTTTATTTTATTTTATTTTATTTTATTTTATTTTATTTTATTTTATTTTATTTTATTTTATTTTATTTTATTTTATTTTATTTTATTTTATTTTATTTTATTTTATTTTATTTTATTTTATTTTATTTTATTTTATTTTATTTTATTTTATTTTATTTTATTTTATTTTATTTTATTTTATTTTATTTTATTTTATTTTATTTTATTTTATTTTATTTTATTTTATTTTATTTTATTTTATTTTATTTTATTTTATTTTATTTTATTTTATTTTATTTTATTTTATTTTATTTTATTTTATTTTATTTTATTTTATTTTATTTTATTTTATTTTATTTTATTTTATTTTATTTTATTTTATTTTATTTTATTTTATTTTATTTTATTTTTTAATTTTTTTAATTTTATTTTCTTTGGTTTTGTTTTATTTTATTTTCTTTTATTTTTTTATTTTATTTATTTTAATTTTATTTTATTTTTTTTTTTTATTTTATTTTATTTTATTTTTTTTTATTTTATTTTATTTTATTTTATTTTAAACTCTTTGTTGCTTTTTGACTTGTAGTCTATTGCTGTAAATACCGACGGTATTGTGAAGCAATTTTCGGGGTTGTATGAAAATCTGTTTTTTTGAGAAAAATTTATTTTAATTTTATTTTATTTTAATTTTATTTTATTTTTTTTTTATTTTATTTCATTTCATTTTTTTATCTTCTTATTATTTTTTTATATAATTTATTTTATTTTTGATATTTTTTCTTATTTCTTTTTATATTAATTTTTTATTTTTATTTATTTTCCTTTATTTTATTTTATTTCATTTATAATATTTTGGTAAGCCTACAAAAATGGGGTCAGTTGTATTTTCTCAATAGGACGCCAATTGGAATAACTAATTTCAATATTAGACATTTTTGAATGCAGGAAAAGCACGATAGAGGGTAGAAGTGCAAGGTTGGTAATAATGTTTTATTACTGTTACATTTTTGTTTTATTTGTCTCTTTAGTTTTTCAGTTGTATGCGATGTCATAAATATTTTTAGTACATTAAAACATTTGATTAAATTGGCGCGACAAATTCTTTTGCTAGTCGAACTTGTAAAAACAAAGGAAACGGAATAAAATGAGCGCTGAACTAAATTTCTAAGTTTTGTACAACCAAAAATTTGTAGAAACAAAGTTCTAATAACATTCTTTTTTTTTTTTTTGGGCTAACACACAACGGTAAGAGGAATGGTTAGAAGTGGTAGGAGGATTATAAAATACATTGCCGGTGACGTTCATAATAAATTTGTCACAAAAATTGATTTATATGCCGATCGGACGATAAAGCAAATAAAAATGAAGTCGAAAGTGGGGGTGAGAGTAAAAGAATGCGCAGAAAAAAATTAAAGAAATATTGGGGTTGAGGATAGAAGGAGGCAAAATAAAAATTGAACTGAAAACAAACAAGGTTTCTTACCTGCTTGCGGAGTGTATGAATAAAATGGGAAATATTTTCGTAATAGAGAAAAGAAAAAAAAGTTAAGTAAAAAGTAAATAAATTTGTACCGATAAAAAAATCAAGATTGCTAAAGAATAATAAAAGCAAAAACTACGAAATATTGCAATCAAAGCGAATTCTTAAATAAATCAACTATGTTTACTTCCTCCTTATGCATAATCCTTTCTTAGTGCAGTTCTCCCTTTGGCACAAGTTCTTTAAGTTGATTTTTTTTGTCAAAAAATTTACCAATCTTGAGAGGCATGATGCCAGCTGTACCTATATTTGTGCCCAATTAAGTGCTTCTGCTGCCTATAACTTCGAATTCGCTACTATTTCATACTTATTCAAGTTGTTGCTGTGGTTTCTTTAATAAGTACTTTTTGTTTACTAATTAATATATTAAAAAAAAGTGTTGGCGCCAACAGTTTTTTGAAAGTTTCGGAAACCTTAAAAAAACAGAAATAACAAACTAGTTTAGCCAAACAAAGCTTAGCAAAAATGTATCTGATTTACTGCACCTATTTGTGTTTTTTTTTTTTTGTTTTCACTAAAAAATATAGTTCATAACGCATATTTGGTTGAAACAAATCCAAATGTATTTCACTTAAATAAGAATTTATTTTAATGAGTTCTTGCATGTGAAAAAGTAAGAAATTAAAAGGGCCCACTCAAAGTGTAGGCAATAAAAATAAATGAACAAAAAAGAAAAACAAAAACAAATACTTGAAAGCATATAATTAAAAGAAGTCCGAAAGTAGGTCTGCTTTTCTGCTAAAATATGTAAGCTGTCAAGCTAATTAAATTATGAATAATCACGAGGCAGTTGACCGCATCAATCAGCGCAATTCTCATAATTCTAAAGTTGCAACGCAGGAGAAAATGAATTACGAGGGCCGTTGGTCCTTGATTCTAAATTGGTATAGGCACTCATACATATCAACATGCATAATTCATATTTTCATAAAAGTGCGCATTTTCTTATCTTGAAATTTTCACTTACCACAAATTAGTCATTCGTATGAGGGAATGTGAAACTTTCAAAAAAGTTACGTATACGCACTGTTGAGCAAACTATATTCAAGTACGATTACATTAGACTACCCGTGAAATGTATGAAAAGTCCTAGTTTTTACGTTGGCGAGTGATTTTTGGATATCTTGAGGATAACAAAAAAGAAGCGCTTATTACAAAGCCCCCAAATCTGAAAAAGAGATCCGATACAGAATTTTCCGATAACCAATATCCCGATTGCCTAGATTGCCTAAAATCTACTTGACAAATATTTCTTCGAAAAATAAGTTTATCTTCCATGAGCTTCAATCTAGATTAGTGAGAATTCCACTTTAGAATTAGGAAACGAAAATAAAAAAGTTCAACCGCAATGGCTAAAGAGCAACTTTGCCTTCATTATACATCCCTGTAAAAAACGTTGGAGTATAGGGACATCGCCGTGTTATTTTTATTTTACTTAATTTTTTTTATTTATTTTTTTTTTTCATTTTGTTCTTTTTAATTTTATTTATTTTTTTTTCATTTATTTTTATTTTTTTTGGTGCCACTAAGTATACGGTGCACAGTGGGACTTTGCAAGTGTGAAGTTTTGACACAAATCAAATAAAAAATAAAACTAAAAAATAAAATAAAAATAAAAAAATAAAATAGAAAAAAAAATAAAAAAATAAAACAAAAAAAAATAAAATAAAATAAAATAAAACAAAATAAAATAAAATAAAATATACTAAACTAAAATAAAATAAAATAAAAGAAAATTAAAAAAAATAAAATAAAATAAAATAAAATAAAATAAAATAAAATAAAATAAAATAAAATAAAATAAAATAAAATAAAATAAAATAAAATAAAATAAAATAAAATAAAATAAAATAAAATAAAATAAAATAAAATAAAATAAAATAAAATAAAATAAAATAAAATAAAATAAAATAAAATAAAATAAAATAAAATAAAATAAAATAAAATAAAATAAAATAAAATAAAATAAAATAAAATAAAATAAAATAGAATAAAATAAAATAAAATAAATTAAATTAAAAAAAAATAAAATAAAATAAGTAAACCTATGAAATTGCACTCTTATTGGAGTACTCCAGTATTGGAACACCACACAGAGTATTGATTAAAGTATTTACCTTTTTTGCAGGGATATGTATATTATTTCCTTCTATATATTTTTTTATTTTTGTATTGTTTTTTTTTTTTTAATTCAATTTAATGTATTTTTTTATGTTACTTTTCTTATTTTATTTTATTTTAATATATTTTAATTAATTTATTATTGTTATTATTAATGATTAGGTACTGGTATGAATATCAGCACTACCTAAATGAGCACTGGCTACTCAGGCCATCAGCTTCTTATCTAATTAATTTAATTTAATTTAGTTTTTATTTCCTTTTTTTAAGTTAACTTATTTTAGTTTATTTAATTTTCTATATTATTTTATTTTTTTATTTTAATTTGACTTTTTTTGTTTTAATTTTTTTTTTTATTTTACTTAATTTTTAAACATTTTTTGTTTATTTTTTTTTTTTCTAATATATATTTCATTGTATTTTAACTTCTTATAGGGGTTTTAACTGTTCATGCAAGAATATGGATGCTCTAATGCACAGCCATACACACATTTTTAGGCTCATAGGTGTATGCTTTGAAAAGGCGGCGCCTTGGCCGGACCGCTATTTGTTTTATCGCACTTTCGCCAAAATGAGTTACAACAACAGCAAACAATTTCATTAACAACAAAATAAGGGTGGGTGTATGCTAAGCGAACTCACAGCGTACACTTCACGAGCATTCTTCATAGACGCTGACCACATTTTGTTAATTTGATAAAAACCTAAAACATCTCAGATTAGAAAAACGTCAACCATATCAACTCACTGACCAAATATGTACCTACATATGAATGTGAAATAAAAACTTTTATGCAAATAAAAAAAACCATAACAACCTGATAAGTAATATAATTTTACCATTTTTTCACTAGCCTAATTGAAAAAAGGTCAACAATGTCGCCGATGCGGTCTCGCGATATTTTTCCATTTTTTTTGTTATGTTTTTAGTAAGTGTATTCGAATTCACTCGCTTTGTGGTTTGTGCGTTCATTGTTATTTCAAGTGTAAATCATATTTATTTAAATTTATTAAGGAATAATATTTTTATGAAAGGGGGCGAAGCGAAAGCTCATGTATTAAAGAAAGGATAAGCTATATCAAATTCTATGGTAATAAAATAAAAGCTAAAATAAGTCCAATTTCGTAATATGTTTGTAAGCCGGATGTACAGGAATTTATGTATTTGCGGCCATTTTTATACTTTTCATGAACATGAAATGATATAACAACTTTGGTCCGATGTTTGTACGTATGAGAAGAAGAAGAGATAGACCCACTAATAAGTATACCGTTATGATCAGGGCGATGAGCTGATTCCATTTAGCCATGTCCGTCTGTCCGTCCGTCGTGTGTCTGCCCGTCTGTTTGTACGCAAACTAGTCCCTCAATTTTAGAGATATCTCGATGAAATTTGGTATGGAGGCGTTATTTTATATGAGAATAATCATTTGTCGGAACCAGCAAGATCGGACCAAAACTACTCATAACTCCCATACAATCGATTGTTCCGATAAATGAATTTCGGGCTGTAACTCCTATAATTAAAGAGGTAGGAACGTGAAATTTTGCAGGTATTGCTATTTTTATATGTGAAATAAGGATATTGAAAATAATTAAGATGGGATAAATATTTCACATAGCCCCCATACAGTCGATTGTTCCGATAAACCCATTTTGAGTTATAACTCCTGTAATTATATAGGTAGTACCGTGAAATTTCGTAACTATTGCTCTTTTATAATGTGGAATGTCACTGTTTTAAATCAATTGTGAGATTGTGTTATATTTCTGGTTCTATTGATATCTGTTTTACTGTTTTACAACTACTTCGGAACTAGTTATACAAAATATATCGAATTCAAGAACAATATCACTCGTACTAGTAACGACTCTAGAAGTGGTTCGGTTCCGAATGCAATAGAATTGCACCTGTTCAAAAATAGACATAGTTCCTACAGCTAAACTAAACAGTTATGTTCAAATACATTTAATAAGAGGTTAGCACGAGTTGAGGGCAAAGGTGGATTTGCGCTTAAAACAAAATATTTTGCACTTAATTGCGAAACTCATCAATTAAATTGTGTTCGATTGACTAGATATTATAGTTGTAAGCAATTATTATGTCTAAGTAAACGATTAATTATTTAGAGGTTAAATGAGGGTAACTGATAGCAAGCAATTTATACAAGCAATTAATACAAGAGGTGACCAGGTGGTTAGGTGTTGATGTTAAAAAAATGATTTAAAATTATTATTACAAATTTAAAGAAAATTGCTCAATTAAAAAATGTAAAATTATGTTTGTGATATATCATGGATCGTGGTTGAAACTTAAACTAAATTTTTTAGTACGCACTGTGAAGTGTCTATAAACAGGCATATAGAATGAAAATCTAGGTCTGGGTGGAAATATGTTCCCGTCTAAGACAAAAGAAACTAATTTTTTAGGTATTAATAGAATTTCCATCTTCAGGGCTTTTTTAACAAATGTTTCTTCACATTGGAGAGTTCCAATTAAATATTTAAGCACAATAATAAGACTACGGTGAATCATGTTTTTTTCGGTAGATTGAATACAGAAGAAGCTACATAATCCCACAATAACAACAACCATCGAAATAACAGACCTAAACTTAGTTGTTTACGAGTATTAAACAACAACAAAATGGCAATTTGTATCCTGCCTTACCCAGTTCACCTACCTACAATCAAATGAAAATCTAACGCCCACTATATGAATGCCGCTAAACGTTTAACTCACACCAAACAAAATACGAAAATTGCCCACCTGGGGCTGAAAGCAAATGTCAGGAAATGTTAGTGAACGAAATAGAAAAGAGGGATCAAAAAGTGAAATATAAAGAAATAATTTTTTTTGCTACGATTTAGTTGCTTTACCACTTCAATTCTTTTCGTAACAACAAAATATTTCACCCTCATAAATATACAATGCACACCCCTAAGAGAGATAAAGGTAAATTCAAGTTTTTCAATGACCATAGCTAGAGCAGAGACAGCAAGTAGGAGAGGCTAATTTCGGTTGATAACGAATATAATATACCTATTTGTAAATAATAGTCAAAACAGAAATTTTTTGTAAAGGCCAGTTAGAGTAAAAAAAAGAATAAAATTGAATAAAAATAAAATAAAATAAAATAAAATAAAATAAAATAAAATAAAATAAAATAAAATAAAACAAAAAATAAAAATAAAAATTAAATTAAAAAAAATAAAATTAAAAAAAAAAAATTTTAATAAAATAAAATATAATAAAATTAAATTAAATTAAATAAAATAAAATAAAATAAATAAAACAAGTAAGGAAGTCTAAGTTCGGGTGAACCGAACATTATATACCCAGCGGTAATTTTCACAACGGGATAACAAAGATATAAGCACTAGGAGGATTTACCTAAAGTTTTTAATATCTTAGCTATTTACCTTACCGAATTATGTCAATTTATGAGATTTTCGAAATTTTCCATATCGAAAGTGGGCGTGGTCGGGAAGAGATCTCGTCCAATTTCATCACCTATATTGCTAGTATATGTTGTGCCAAATTTCATGAGTCTGAAGTAATAAGTTTAAAAGTTTTGACCAGTCGAATATTCCAAATGCCTCCCTTAAAGGTGGGCGTTGCCACGTCCACATCTAAACATTTATCGAAAATCATAAAGGATTGATTGAGGGGTTCATCCTACCAACCTATATCATTTTAGCCATTTTCGTTACCGAATTATGTAAATTTATTAGATTTTCGAAATGCTCCATATCGAAAGTGGGCGTGGTCGGAAATCGATTTCGTCCAATTACATACATGGTATACCTTGTACCAATTTCATCGTGCTACCGTAATCAGTTTAAAAGTTATGACCCGTGAAATATTCAAATATGACTCCCTGAAAAGTGGACGATGCCACGCCTACTTTTAAAAATTTATCAAAAAGTCATAATAAAATTACTAGGAGGTTCATCCTACCAAACTATATCATGTTCGCCATTTCCGTTAGCGAAGTACATTTTATGTGATTTTCGAAATTTTCGATATCGAAAGTGGGCGTGGTTGGAGAGCGATTTTTTCCAGTTTCATCAGGTATACTCCCAACGATACTAGTATGCTTTGTGCCAAATTTCATCGTTCTATCGTACTCATTTAAAAGTTACGCCCAGCCGAATTTTCAAAAATGCCCCCCTTAAAAGTGGGCGATGCCACGCCCACTATAAAATTTTCTTGGAAAATTCATAAAAGAATGACCAGGGGGGTTCATCTATAAAATTACATCATTTTAGCCATTTCAGCTGCCGAGATATGCCAATTTGTGTGATTTTCGAAATTTTCGATATCGAAAAAGGGGGCGTGGTTATCATCAGATTTCGCCCATTTTCAATAGCAACCTACCTCGGTCAGAAAGTAACCTGTATACAAAATTTCATGCAAATATCTCAATTTTTACTCAAGGTTTCGTGTACACGGACAGACGGACAGACGGACGGACATGCCTTAATCAACTCCTCTTTTAATCCTAAGAACTTTCATATATGGAACTTTATATCTATCTCGATTATTTTGTGCCGTTACATACAACCGTTATGTGAACAAAATTAATATACCCTTCTACTAGTACGCTATACGCGGGTATAAAAAAGAGTCACAACACAAAATCAAAGTAACCTTCAGTTAATTGCTTCTGGATCGCACAAAAGTCATTTGATTTTTAAAAACTTGGTATCACTATGCTCTTCAAGGAGTAACGATAATAGTCAAACAGAAAAAAATTGTATGTGCTGGCTGTACTAGTTTGTATTGGGTAATCTATGCCAAGAAAGCGACCTAAAAAAGTTGTTTGATTTAGGGTGCGATATATGTATTTCAAAAAGTTTTAAATTTAGGTTCAAATTTTGAACCGTGTACAAAAAAAATTAAATATGAAACAAAATGAAATACGCTTATACTAAGTGAAATAATATAAAATTAAGTTTAATAAAGTAAATTAAAATTAAAAATAACAAAATAAAAATAAAGTATAAAAAAGGATAAAAATATATGTAAATATTGAAAAATTTATGTAATAAAAAACTTATAAAAAAATACTGCCTAATGTACAAAATTTCACCTCTGTTTTCCTTCTTTTCATTTTCTTTACGTAAAACCACCCATTAACAGACTCAATCGATTATTTGCTCTTCCATCATCAAAAGAAAAAAAATGGCTGAACGAAAATCTCGCGCAACAAGGAAAAAATGTAAAAGCACAACATTAGAAGGGTTGGAAAAGCAATTGGTGAGCTGCGTAGACATAAGCATCAACCCCATTTGAGAAGCATTGAGCGTTAGATGAGCTTTCTTGCTCTACGTAAACTTACACGAATTGAATTAGTAGCTAGCATAAGGTACAGGTAAAAATCATAGGAATCATTTAAGGCAGAATTAATCTCCCTTATCGCTTATCGCTAACGCCATACCATCAGCTGTTCCGAACACCCTTTGGAAATGAATGTAAACGCGTTATCGTTTTGTTATGGCAAGTATAATCGATTACATACATTGATTTCCATAAGTTTTGTTGGAACAGCTGATTAGCGTCATGTGTATGGCGTTAGCGATAAGGAAGATTAATTCTGCCTTTAAACATACAAATGTACATATGTACATCTTTAAGTAATGGCTACAAAAGCGAATTTCTACCCGACGAAATAAGCACCGAAGATAGGCAAAAAAGTGAACATATACCAACAGGTTATCATAACCTCTAACGAGATTTTTAGCCGAGCTTCTCTTTTCAACTTGTGGTGTGTTGCTTTTGCCGACTCCGAACGGCGCTTGCAAAGCAAATGCATTTTTTTCTGAGAAGCTTCTCACACAGTAAAATGAAAGTCTAACTTTAATACCATTTTGGTGTTTATAAAGTATTAAATTAATACCATATTCGGTCTAATTAAGAAAGAGAGGAATTCAGTCCAAGATTCTCTCACCGAGAGTCGAACTCACAATTTATTGAATGCTGAACGGAGATGTCTACTATCAAGCCATCGAGTACTTATGCTTGCCAGCGTCTAAATGCACTGTTGTTCTTAATGTAGTATCGCAATAGCGACGAACCGCCTGCTCTGAAGAATAAACCACTTGACTTAATTTAATGCTAAAAAGTAATTAATTTAATACTTTCCGGCTTTGTTTTTAAACAAATAGTACCTAAAACATTATAATGAGAGAGAGCGCTATAGAGAGAGCGCTTTGGTATTATTTTGGTGTTATTTTAAAACTATTTGGAATTAAAAAAATTTTAGAGTCTTAAATTAATACTATTTAGTATTAAAACTCAAATTTAATTCCAAAAAGGCTTAATTTCAATACCGACTGGTATTTTTTTACTGTGCATGGCAGAAATACACCCGGAGAGTTTTGCCAAACTACTGCCGAGGGGCGACCCCGTTTAGAAAAATTCTTTTTCTAAATAATTTTTGATGTTACTTTTGCCGAGCATTGAACCGCCACGACTTGGTGTAGAAGGCCGAACACTTAACCGCTACACCACGGCGGTAAGAAGTGAACATAGATAAAGAAAAACAATGGCAAAGTGAATGACGTGGGCAAAGAAACGCTACGAAAAACAATATCAGATATGAAATCAAACAAAATGGCGCGAGCTTAGCAGTAAAAAGCAGACGTTTTCATAATCAACCAGCAGTCGATAAAGAAACGCTTATTTACAAATGTTTGAGCTTGTCATTTATGCAAATATTGATGAGTTTTTGTTGGTGGGAAATTCATAAATCACGAAAAATAAAATATAAATGGCAAAGGTATTTTGACATTTTGACACCACATTAACTGCTACATGCTGTCATCTCGATGATGGAAATGTCAAAGTCGTTAAAATCATAAAGCTAAAAAAATATGTATCTCAAGGAAACTAGTTCGGCAGGTAATTGATTAGAAGGTAAGGTCTTCTCTCGACAAAGAAATATAATGTTTAACCCGTCCTTCCGCAACAGCTTGGATACTGACAACATCTAATGAGGCGGGTTTGGAAGCAGACTTGCCAGTAGTTGCCCCATTTTGTTGGAGAACGCTATGTTTCTCCAGTGTTTTTCGAGTCTTCGTCTATCATTAGAGATTGGAGAATGGGGCTAGTTCTCTAATGTACCTCCAATCGAAATCAAACTTCATGGTTTGGTGGGAGTTCCATCGGAACTCGAGACTCGTTGGAAATGACTAAAAAATAGTTTTTGAAAAAATTATATTTAGAACGTTATTTTCGATAATGCTTCATATGTATATTTGTAGAACAGATAAAGCAAAGCAAAATGGTGTTCAAAACAACTTCTTAACACGATAGTCCGGGTAATATCCGAACGAGCTAAATCCACTTAAAGACCGACATTGCTCACATATGTATATATGTACTTTTACTTCAGAGAAAAAATGAAAGTGTTAGTTTTCGTCAGACACAAAATTTCTATTGTTAGTTTTCATATGGGACGGCGATATTATCTTTTTTATCCAGTTATGTTACTTACTCTGTTTCGATGTATTTTCCAGGGACCCCCTAAGTCATGTCATGAACTAATTAGTTCCTTGAACTATATCATTAAAATGATCGCGAGAACTAGTTCAAAATTTCAAATAAACTACTTGAACTATGGAAAATTTTAGTCAAATTCATAGAATTTATTGCGAATAAGAAAATACCGAGAAACCGCAACTAAAGTAAAGTGCCTGCCAACAAAATCACAAATTGGTGCTGTGCAATACCAAAAATGACTTTGGGCTAGAATAGGCATCGAAATAACAACGCATGATTCATGGGTAGAAAAAGAACCTCGTTGAACAACAAATTTCCCACTTTTTTAACCTGTTTTTTGGTAAGCGTGACCTAGTAATTTCCCAACATGCAGAGTTTGTCCTACCGTACTTAAGGTGGCATTTGTTTCCTTTAAAAGTCATATGCAAAAAGACGTTAAAACGTCAAAAGGCATCTTTTGGTACCCCTCCAAATATTTTTGGACATGTTTAGCAGTTATTTCCTAAGGGAAACAAGTACAAATAATTGAACTAAATTGGCTTAATGGTAATCTCTGATCACTTTAATGAACTAAAATTCCCAATTCTAATTTTGAATATCTTTAAAACACTGTATCTCTCAAGTGTATTGAGGTGGGTTGAGAAAAAAAATCGCTAAGGCCATAAGAGGCGACTAATATGCACATAGTTAACGACGTGCCAACCCGATGGTTGATCTACGGATATGATGCCGCTTCTGCTCTCATTACCCATCTTCTCCTTCCTTGCGGATGGAGGGATGACAAGACCTAGAAGGTTCCACAGATCATATCAAATCGCTACCGCGACAGTCGGCCAGTACCGCAAGGGAGTTGCGGAGAGTACCGGGTTCATATCCGGCCAAGGACTGTCAATTTTGACATCACTCCCCAAATCAAACTTTTTTATTTTGACGCTGCAAATTTGATTTTTAAATAAAGATAAATTTAAACCACCCTAGAAGAAATGGCAACAAATGTATTTTCAAAAACCGTGACAACTTTTGTTTTCTTTTTTAATCACAAAATTATTTTTTATCCACAAACACATGTTTTTTATTCAAGTTCTCTACTGTTTATCGTTCGTGTTTTTGCTATTTATGCGCCAAATTGTATGTCACTATCATTATCGCCATTATTATTAGCAATTGTTGCTGAAACTCAGGCGTATTTGACCCCATCATTGTTGTTATTGCTATTATTTACATGCATGTTTTTGTTGTTGTTTGTACTATTTAGTAGTAGCACTGTTGCATTGCAGCATTATTGCATACGTCATACGACGTAAGTCACGCAAGACACGCGCTATAGCGTGACCCACACGAAAAGTTGCCGCCGATAGCGTCGAGGTCGTCGACGTCATCAACGTGTCTTTAAACTCTATCAAAACGTTATGGAGAAGCTATACTCCTTTCTTTTGTTCATATGTGACAGCTACACACGAAAGCATAAAAAAAACACAGACCACAAACAGCTGACGAGCCTTTGAATTTTCGTTGAGATACACGGGAGAGGGGGGTATGAAAAAAATTGAAAGTGGTAAATTGGTAGAGCTCGAAGTAGCAGCGCGACCAACTGGCATGCATATAGGCCTGCTCCGTTAGCCCTAACCTATAAAACCTAGTAAAAAACAAAACAAATCAATTCAAAAACAGAAAACAAAACAGCAAATACAAAATAACCGACCCACGAATGTCTAACTCAGCGCTGAGCGTTAAAATTTAAGTTTAGCGGGGGAGGGGGCTGTATCAGACAAAGGGACCTACATATCGGGCCGCACGTCGCCTGCTGGTGGCTAATTTAACTAACGCACGAAAGCTTTGCGCGGTTTTACGAATAATTTTCCATGTTCAAAGATTTTACTGTGGCTGGCATGCCACACATGTGATGTCTGTCTGTCTGGCAGGCGATAACTGCGCTGCAACAACAACCAATAATGGCATAATGATTGCGCACGAATGTGCAAAAATACTCGAAGTTAAGCTACGATAATAACTAAAAGCACGCAGGCGACTGTGGAGCAGCTCAAAACCCCTTTAGCTCATCAGACGCCGTTAAAGAAGCAACCTTCGTGCTTGTCGCCACATTGCTTGAGGGCGGCATCTAAATTTAGGACCTATGAATATTTGTGACCACGTTTGACCTTGTGAGTGTTGTGATAAAAATCAGTAACAAAAAACTTTTTAAATATTTCTCTCCCCTATAACACATCTCACACCAAGTGTTTTGAATACTTCCTTTTTTTGTTGTTAATTTTGTATGAAAAATTATTTAAGAAAAGTGAAATGAAATTTGAGCGTCAGCAGTGATTTTGCATTGCAATAAATTGCATGCCATGCACCCGTGCTTAGTAACAGTTTACACTCCCCTATTCGCTCCACTCTTTTTTTATTTATGTGTTTATTTTAATTGATTGCGAGAAGTGAGAGAAAAACATATATATATTTTTTCTTTTTTATCTATAACTACAGCGTTGCGCAAAACAAATGCCGCTTTTTTTTTAATAATAGGTAGGTAGGTATAAGTGGCTGCCGCAAAGGCACACCTAGGCCAGTAATAAAAGGCCCGTTGTGATACCACCAAACACTAGGAAAGTCAGTCCCGGGGGCCGGCCATATGGAAAATCCCAGTGCTATCGGGACTCTCCATATAGCCGAAACCCGGGACTGACACTCCTAACCGACACCGCTACCCCTCCTCGAACCATTTTGATAACTTGATGAAGGCCATCAAGTCCTTTATGTCTAGCTCCGCGACCTGGCTTAAGCTAACCAGGAAGGGAACTCCCAGAGAGCGCCTTCTCGCTCCGCTTAAGGCCGGGCAGTTGCAGATGAGGTGCTCCACCGTTTCCTCTTCCTCATCATCTTTGCAACTCCTGCAGCATCGTCGGTAGGGAACGCCTAGCCTTGCTGCGTGCCTACCAATAAGGCAGTGCCCGGTTAAAACACCTATTAATATGGAGATATCCTTCCTTTTTAGGGCGTATATGTGTCTAGATCTTTTAAGATCGCATTTTGGCCAGGTTTGCTTGGATATCCGGCACCGTGGGGCTTGTAGCCATCTTTCGTTGGCTTCGCGGAGTGTATGCTCCTTCAGCATTAGCTTGCACGTGGCAAACGGCATACCAATGCGCTCTTTATCTTGAAGAATCGGCTTGGTCGTGCCCTGCCTGGCAAGTTCGTCTGCCCTACAGTTTCCCTCAACGTCCCTGTGTCCCGGGACCCATGTGAGGTTCGCGCGGTTCTGTTGGGCCATCTCTTGAAGAGATCGACGACAGCTGAGCGTCAGTTCAGAGTTGAACGAGTAAGAGCCAAGGGATTTGATGGCCGCTTGGCTGTCGCTGAAAATACAGATATCCTGTCCGATGGTGCGTTCACCTATCCAAGTCACGGCGTCCATGATTGCTGAAACTTCAGCCTGGAAGACGCTGCAGTGATCAGGTAGTCTAAAGGAGAGTTCTAGGTCCAAATCCCTTGAGTAAACCCCTCCTCCGACTCTGCCGTCTAACTTCGAGCCGTCGGTGTATATAAAAGTGCCGCCATTAGTAGCGGGACACCGATCTATGTTCTCCCAGTCTTCCCTGCCGGGAATGTTTATTCTAAAACAACAATCTCCGACTGTTGTGGTCGCACACCGATCTGTGCTCAGAGGGAGAAAGCTGTAAGATCTTAGAATACAGGAGTGTCCAATAGTGCTTGCGCCCCAGACGGACGTTTCCCTTAGACGCACAGCCGATGCTGCTGCTGCCCGGTACCCTTCCAGATCGAGTGGCAAAAAGCCAAGAATGGCGTGGAGAGCTTCATTGGGCGTTGTTCTTAACTCCCGCTTATACAGATCATGCTCGATCTGTGGACTTTCCCTAACAGATTTAGGTTTGTTGCCTTTCTTAGCGCAGGCCACCATACCACGACTCCATACAGCATAATTGGCTGGATTATCGCAGTGTAGATCCATCTGCAAATTTTGGGGCTGAGCCCCCATTTTTTGCCAATGGCTCTTTTACACGTGTAAAGTGCAATGCACGCTTTCCTCTGGCGCTGGATGGCATTCTCCTTCCAGTTAAGCTTTCTATCTAGAACTGTGCCTAGGAATTTGGCTTTGTCAGCTAAGTTCAGGCGCACGCCATCTAGTTCTGGTAGGTTCAACGGTGGTATCTTGTACCGCCTGGTATAAAGGACAAGCTCCACCTTTCCCGGGTTGATGCTAAGTCCGCAGCGAGAGGACCATGAAGAAACTTCTCGCAGTGCTACTTGCATCAAGTCACACAGGGTTTGTGGGAATTTGCCCCTATATGCAATAGCTAAATCGTCTGCATAAGCCACTATCTTTCCGCCCCCCCCCCCCACCTTGTGTCTCGTAGCAGCGAGTTTACGGTGAGGTTCCATAGGAGCGGGGAGAGAACACCACCCTGAGGCGTTCCTCTTGTGACATAGCGTGAAAGATCAACTGTTCCCAGTGAAGAAACTATTTTCCTTCCCTTTAGTAGTTCATCAATTAGTCCAATAAGAGACCTATTTATGCCCAGGTTTGTTAAAGCAGTGTTAATAGCCTCCGGTCTTATATTGTTGAAAGCCCCTTCGATGTCCAGAAAGGCCACGAGATAGTACTCCTTTTCATGCAATGATTTTTCAACAATAGAGACTAGGCTGTGGAGCGCAGTTTCCGTTGATTTACCTTTGGTGTATGCATGTTGATAGCTAGAAATAAGGTTGCTATCAATAGTAGAGGATAGATAATCGCTAATTATCCTCTCGAAGGTTTTAAGTGCAAAAGACGAGAGACTGATCGGTCTGTAGTCTTTAGGCTCATAGTGTGAGGCCTTCCCAGCCTTTGGAATAAAGACTACCGTGGCGCTTCTCCAGGAGCACGGAATGTAATTAAGAGCCAGGCAGGCTGAATAGAGAACTACCAGCCATTTAGCTGATATTTCCAGCGTGTTTATGAGTTGTGCGGGGAAAATCCCGTCTGGCCTAGCTGCCTTGAATGGCTCAAAGCTTTTGATTGCCCACCTTACCCTTTCCACCGTAATGGGTATGTTTACCGCCAGGTTTGTTGCAGATGCTACAGGTGCATCATACAAGTTCCCCGGAAAGTGTGTGTTCAGGAACAGCTCCAGGGTTTCTCAGGCTTCCGTAAATAGCTAATGGGTGTTTGAGTTTTTGATAGCACTCGTTTAAGTCTCGCTGTATCATCGACTTTTTCAACCCCGGTGCAGAAATTTCTCCACGAAGTTCTCTTCGCTTGCCTTAGAGCCTTTTTATAGGCCCTCAGTTTAGCTTTATATTCGAGCCATTCAGGCTCCGTACCGATGCTCTTGGCCTTGTTAAATTGCTTCCTGCATGATATACGGAACGAATCCAAGTCGTAAGACCACCAATGGGGTCTATGTTTGCCGCGTGGTTTTGGTACTGGACAAGCCTGCTCTAGGGCATTTGAGAGCGCCGTTGTTTTTAATAATAAGAAATAAATAAAATAAAATTGATCAATGATAGGTATATATTGTAAATAAAACTCAGTATGTCATGTAGCATGAAAAATAAAATGATATCGCCCTCACCGAGAATCGAACTTATACTTTTCGGAATGATAAACCCAGCTGTTAACCATCAGGCCATCGCTCACTTTTGATTGCCAGCGTCTAATTACTGATATGTGTATAGTTGTTAATGTTTTCAAAGGAAAATCACATAAATATAATTGAGAAGATTTCTTTTTAACATTTCAAATTAGGAAAAAAGGAGAGAGAATCGAACTTACAATTTTTGGAATGCTAAACCCAGCTGCAAACCATCCGGCCATCGTGTACTAATGGTTGTCAGCGTCTAACTATACCTTTGTACTAAATGTATAGTTTTTTTAATAAGAATTTCTTCTTAAAACCAAAGAGATTTCCCTATAGTTTTTTCTTCGTTTCCACCGTTGCGACTACCCCTTTGCCCAAAAACTGATCATGAAGACAATCTTATCAATTTTATTAGGCATTTTTGGCTCTGTGAATGGCCGGGTCCCGGAGCTGACTCTCTCAGTGCTGGTGGTATCACAAAGGGCCTTTCAAAACTGGCCCAAGTGTGCCTCTGCGGCAGCCACTTGAATCTAACAAACCTTCGTTTTCCTTAATCAGTTTTAATTATATAATTTTGTATTGTAACTGCTTAGCAAGATTTAATTTTAATATTCATACAAAAACAATAACAAAATAACACAATTATGTACGTACATATGTTGGTGGTTTGAGAGCTGTGACAAGGTAACCAATTAAAAAGTGCCTCCGCAGATGCTTTCAAATTATTAAGATGTTTTTTCAGAGAAATCTTGTAAATAATATTTTCTAATTATATTATTTGAGCTGTTACCAACGTCTCAAATCTGAAACGAAATTGTAAGTATTCTTGAGATATCAACCTCTGAGACTCTCTTTTAGGATACGCTATGATTGTATAGATTTTCATGCCTTAACTTGGTTTATTTTTGTTAGTAAAAGTTTACTCTAAACTGTCACAGATGGTCCTACAGAACAGATTGCCAAAAGAACAATTAGACAGGTTTTTTCCTGATAACCAAAAGTTGTATAACAAATTTCATAAATTATTGAAAATCTGTTAAGCCAACAATTCTTCGCTTGAAGTTGATATACTCCAAAATTAATGCTTCCTTTTCGTCCTTTTCAAAAAGCTCTAAATTTTTCGAATATATTTCATTTGTTCCCTTTGCCTTAGGAAAAATCGATCGCCAAAAGAATTTAATTCCCCTATTTTTCATTGTGAGCTGTTATTATTTAGGTAGTTTGTTGTTTAGACATGCTAAACAATTTAAAAGCAAAAGTTGTTAGCGAAACATTGAATCCAAAGAATGAGTTAACATTGCAACACATTGGCCAAAGTCATTGCCCTCAGTGAATTGCGAGTTATGTGCAATAAATATAAATACTTACAGCCATGCATACATAAGTCCCATATGAAAAGCTAAATATACGCATACAAACAAATACCCTATCACACCAGTTTGTCTACTCAGCTTCGTCCTTTTGTCCTGTCTAATACCAAACAGTCTCAATGGCAGTCCTTTCTAGCTGGGAAACAGCAGTAAAACAAAATACAAATTTACGTGCAAGTATATGGTATATACTTACTTATGTATGCATGAATAAATAGTATTGGTATAGTACTAACTTTTCATTCAGTCATTCAACTAACCGTCCAACCCACCAACTCAGCTAATCAAGCAGCTGGCCAACAAATTGTACTCTCACACGTACAATCAGCCAAATATCCAGGAATGCTAGACATTAGGGATGGTATTCAAATTTTACCCAATTTGTTAAGAAACAAAATGTATTTGAAAGTCTTTTATTAAAATAATATTCCGCTTACCAAGTTCCATTAGGCTTTACATCACACACTTGATTAAAAACAGACACCACTCAAAATCAGAGAAACTGTAGATTAAACGCCTCTGGAAGCGTGCGTCGTAGTCTGACCTAATCGCAAAAACGACTTGAGAAATTTGGGTATCTCTTTTCTTTAAAAATCAAGAAAGGGCTAGAATGATCAAAACTTGGAATCGGAATTTTATTTTTATGTGAGGGCAAATGGAAGTGCTTTGAAATTTTTTTTGAAATTCAAAGTGTAAATTTGTATCCGTGCCTACATATCGACCTATTCTAATAGAAAAGACGTATCTCAAACAATTTTTTATAAAAGACGTATTTCGTCGATTTTGTTAAAAAGGCCGTATTTCAAAGTTTTTTTTTTATAAAGGACGTATCTCGACGATGTTGTTAATAATGTCGTATCTCAGGAGCTCGCTTAAAAGGGTTGTAACTAGAAACAATAGATTTTTACAGGAGCGATTTGAACATTAAATCCCTTTCCACAATTCGTTATGGAATTGAATCTAAAAACTTGATTAATTTTCATAAAAAGAATGTGCTAAAGAGTTAATTTTACTTCTACAAATATAAAAATTAATGCCTATTTCCGTTGTTTACTGGATGTAGCCTGAATATGCCTATCAAATGAAAGGTGTTGATGAGATCTTCCACAAGGAGCGGTTTTCAGGTTTATCTGAGTACTAAAGGTACTTGCCTATATCTGTATATAAAAATGAAACCCTATTTCCCTTGGTTCGGATATCACGCGTGAACAGATTGACCGATTTCACTGACCCTTTTCCTGCCGTGTTTTTTATGGTCAGTTGATAGCTTTTATGCGAGACAAAATTAGGAAAATTTTGCGGAATCCTAAGATATCGACCAAGATGTCGCCCAGAGGTGACTAGAAGTTCACGCTGAAGCTTTTCGGAAGATATCGATTAAAATGTGGACTTATTAGTTGGTGTATTAATCTTAATTCTGTCTTGAAATGTCTTTCGTATTAACGCGATGGCTGACCAAACGGCTAAACAAATCTCCGTTCTGTAAAAGTAACATTTTTTTTGAGTTTCTCTGTGGAAGAATAATTCTAAAAGACCTCGGGTCTCGGAGTTATGGGTCAAAACGTGATCCGGGCTTCCCCGGTATAACTCTATCCGATATGGGTATGGAATGAAAGGTCTTGATGAGAGTTGTAGCACCGAACAATTTCCGTGCTCATATGTGAACCCGTTTTCGAGATATTGACCAAAACGTCGACACGGGCCAAAAGACCACTCCTTCTTAAAGCCCTCAACAACACTTTTCACTTGATAGCCATATAATGCAAACACCTTCTGGGGCCACATCGAGTTTGCATCGGGTTTCAAGACTTTAACCACCTGGGGATATAAAATATAGTTCAAAATCTATTCTTATACCCATCAACTATTTCAAAATTTCGTGAATATCGACCGAATTGTTTCGGAGATCTGCTATAAGTACATAATACCGTGACAAGACTATTAGAGAGACTAGTTCTCATTGACAGAAGAGAATTTATTGGATGATAATAATAATATTTCTCGCCATAGATTGAAGAATAACTTACTTTTCCCAAACTATTTTAATCAACTTCCAGAGAAACTACTTTTACCCTGCAGCGAAACCTCAAAGTAGTCAGAAAAATACTAGTATACAACTATAATTTTCTGGCAGAACTCATACTAGTCAGGAAATATCCATTTCTTACTAGTATACAACTAGATTTTTCTGGATGAAATTATACCAGTTAAAAAATACAAAATTCATTCGTTTTGTTTTCTCTAATAATTCATAGATGCTTTTTCGTAATAGGGTTAATACAAATAGCAGCTGCTTTCTTAAGAATAGACATGAAAATAAAGTCAAATGATAAAATAAAGGGTAAGCCAGGAAAATTCTGGTTGAAATCATACTAGTCCATGTTCAATGCTTTTTGGACTAGTATGTGGACTAGTTCATTTTATGGAAATTATACTAGTCCAGGTTGAACTAGTATGGGACTGGTATTTTACAACTAGTATGAAACTGGTATTTCCTGACTAGTAAATAACTGGTATATTCTGGTCGAAATCTGACAATTGACATCTCGTAGGACATCAACACGTAAAAAATACCAGTTGCTTATATGGAAAAAAGATAAAACACTGACTAGTTGGGCCCGGTTCACCAACTAGTTGTAAAGTAGTTTTCAACTAGTTGCTTTCGCTGCAGGGTATTAATAAAAAAAGAGAAATACGACTGTTTTCGATGGTAAATTTTTTATAACTCGCAGATGTGAATATTTAATTTCGCTTATACCTTTTGAGTGCAAAAACGGGTTAACATAATTTTGGCATCACAAGAATGCAAATTGTTTGCGCTATTTTATAGATTAAAAAGCTCAATTTGCAAAAAATTTAGTTATTCCCTTTTAACCAAGATCCTGAGATACGGCCTTCATAATAATTTCGCTGAGATATGTCCTTTATAAAAAAAAATTGAAATACGCCCTTTTTAACAAAGTCGACGAAAAACTTCTTTTATAAAATTTTGTTTGAGATACGTCTTTTCTATTAGGATAGGTCGATATATTTCAGGGCAAAACAAAAACAAAAGTGCTTCAAAAAATTATTTTGACTTCACCGAGAATCGAACTCACAACCCCTTAAAATGAAACAAAAACGTTCTTGGAATAAGAATAACAAACTAATCCTAAGAATATATTGTTCTTGAAGCAGCTCTGAGCGTTTTTAAGTTCGGACAAAATTATTGCTAAGATAAGAATTTTTCGATCTAAGAAAAAAGTACTTTTGTGACCACAATTTTTTATTTGGGCTTGATTTAAGTACAAAATTCTGGTTTTTTTCTGAGTGTATAGAAAAAGAACAACGTATAGTTATAAAAAAATAGAAGAACCATTAAAATAGGTGGGTAAAATTGAAAAAGGTACAGGAAGAATATTGAGATGAAGGGTCACAAGAAAGGGAAGCGAGTAATGATGAGAGAGACGGTACCTAGACTTTTTTCATAACACAAGCCAATTTTTGGAAGGACAACGTCTCAAGTCCCTATGGTATAAAAATTGTAGGTGGATATCTCTTAGCTGAGGGGCGCAGCCAGAAGAATATGTTTGGGGTGGTTTTTAATTTGTTTATTTTTAATATTTTCCTAGCACAACTATTTACAAAATTATTTTATAGCCAGGGTTTAAACCCCTAAAACCACCCCCTGGCTGCGCCACTGTCTTAGCTTGAGCTTGAACAAGGAATTCGATCCGTCTGACTTTGACGAATCGAATTATGAATATAAAAACATATGGTCATTAAAACAAAAATATGTAATTAATTAATGTAAAACATCAACTTTTATGCCTCCTAAACTCTTATTACAACTTAATAACTCGCGTTTAAATACTTTCACGCGAACTTTGAGTTAACTGTGAACTGACAATAATTGAATTACTGCATAGTAATTAAGATTAATTGTATTAGAGCAAATAAATACACAAATAAAAGGAGTACGGACAAGTTGAGACTATAAAGGAACGACAATGACCAATGACAGCTAGTCAGTAAGACAAATCGGCTTTATTTGCAGGTATACATTTCAAGCTAATGTTTAACTCTTTCACAACAACAAGGAAAACAAAATAATTAAAGCAATCGAATATGAAACAAATTCTTATTGACAACTTAATGGCTTAATACTTAGTTTAATGTTAGAGCAAGAGTTGAGTGCCACCGTTTAGATTGGAATGATGTTGGGGAAAAAGTAGAAAGTTTTCACAATGAATAAACAATAAAATTAATGCTATGTACCTCACGAGTAGTTTGCAAGTAACTGGGTAAGGGCGGCAGTCTTAATAAATTACTCGATCACGTGCCGAACGTTGGCTTTGCCAAATTCAAACTAAATACAATTAAATAGGGTTTGTAGTACCGAACAAAATTTCGATGACACGATTGTCATTTGTATATGCGGGTTTTGGTATACCAAACTCTAACCCACCCACCTCTGCTCATTTTCTTGACTGCCGGTCTTCGATTGTTGTCAAGTAAATATTGTGACAATTAGTGGTCAATCGCTTAGATATCAATGTATTTGCCAATAGCTGTGACAAAATTTTAAAACAACAACTACTAAATAGAAATGTACGAACCCAGCACAAAAAGCGACCAGTTATGGTATCAAAGATATAGTAAATCCCACAACCCAGTAGGGGCGTGTAACTCTTTCGGAGAGATGGAGAGTCCTAAGCACGGGCAGAGCCCCTCACAACACCGATTGCAAGGTACCGAAGCGCCCTACTGCCCCCAATGAGCTCTGCATATCTCCTACACTCCAACCTAGATCAGAAGGCTCACCCTACCCTTCAATAAATAACGTCAGTTCAGCGTTTCTCTTCCGGGCCATCTTTCGAAAAGCAGTCTATATCCTTACCTGGCTCTACTCTCTTCGAAGATGAGTCCCATTTTTGTTCCCTGGCAATCACTTGCTACATTTTTTTTTTGTTTTATCTTTGTAATTGCTGCCAAACATCCTGTCGCGCTTCTTCATGTTCGCTCGCTACCTTTCAAATCTACTATTTGGCACGTGGCGCATGCGTGTCACTTAATTTTCAAAGTCAATACAAATTCAAGACTAACATTGCCCTAAACCTTTGACCATCTTTTGAATTTATGCCGCGCAGCTCTCTCCCACAACTTTAGGTAGATCCTAAGCGCTTAATGGTTTTCTAATTTACTACAAAATTCATTAACTTAAAACCGGAATTGATTGTTGTTAGCTCCACATAGTACACTAGCCTAAACTGATCTTTAGGAATTCACACCCACGCATATATGCACTTGCAACCCTTACTTCTCCGCTCGATGGTGACATTTGTTTCTTTATTTTTCTACTACTTGTCTACATTTTTAACTCTAACCGGTGTGCCAAGCGACAACAACATAAATATTTACTATTTTGATACGATTTTAATGTGTTCGCCACGCGTCCGTACGTCCTGTTGTTTTTCGCCTTCTAATAGTTTCACTGTCAGTTGTTTTGTTTGGTTTGTTTGTTGTGTTTTTCGAGGCGTATGCCGTTCGGTCGCTAAGTGTTCCTGCGTCATGTGTAAACTCAAGAGTGCACTTTTTTGCATACATTTTTCTTTGTTCCGTCATCTATTCAACGTTCTCACTTTTGTTTGGTTGTCGTTTGTTCATTTGTTTGTTTGTTTACTTTGTGTTTAGGTAATGTTTTCCATGTCCTTTTTCTGCTCTGGGAACGAGTTCATGATCCATAACGTTTATATGAGTGACCCTTGTGAACAGCTGGTCACAGAGGTCAGAGGTCAAAGTGTTTTATCAAAAGTGAGGTTAATATTCAGAATATTATAAGTTAATTAACGGTCTTATAATAATTTAGAGCACTATGACTTTGAACCTCAAAGTTTGACCTAGTTTAAGGCCGTACCTATTTCTACTCCTGATTATGCTCTGTGATTTTTAATTTTCTCGCTGTGACAGATCGTTTAGGCCCTCTTACAGTTGTATTATGAAGCATGATTTTTAATCAAGGTGATACCATAAGAAGATGGGGTTTGAAAAGGGTTTTGAAGTGGAGCTTCTTAAAGTCTATTTTCCATATGTACATATATTAACAACTGTAATAGACTTTTTGTGTGAGCACGTCTCAACAGCCACAGAACTGATAAAATCTTGACAGTTATCCCTGCAGCGAAAGCAACTAGTTGAAAACTACTTTACAACTAGTTGGTGCACCGGGCCCAACTAGCCAGTGTTCTGTCTTTTTTCCATATAAGCGGCTGGTATTTTTTACGTGTTGATGTCCTACGAGATGTCAATTCTCAGATTTCGACCAGAATATACCAGTTATCTCCTAGTCAGGAAATACCAGTTTCATACTAGTTCAACCCGGGCTAGTATAATTTCCATAAAATTAATAATAGTCCGCATACTAGTACAAAAAGGACTAGTATGAAAAATACTAGTCCCATACTAGTCCAAAAAGCATTGAACCTGGACTAGTATGATTTCAACCAGAATTTTCGTGGCTATGAATTATAAGAGAAAACGAAACGAATGAATTGTGTATATTTAACTGGTATAATTTCAGCCAGAAAATTCTAGTTGTATACTAGTATGAAATGGATATTTCCTGACTAGTATGAGTTCTACCAGAAAGTTAAAGTTGTATACTAGTATTTTTCTGATTAGTTTGAGGTTTCGCTGCAGGGTATTCTCTAGATAAGTCCCCTCAACATAGGATATATTTTTCACAGCTAGAGGGCGCTAGAGTC
Source organism: Campiglossa producta (assembly GCA_964058755.1). Classification (NCBI taxonomy): domain Eukaryota; kingdom Metazoa; phylum Arthropoda; class Insecta; order Diptera; family Tephritidae; genus Campiglossa; species Campiglossa producta. The sequence goes on from CAXKVI010000001.1 coordinate 152,525,599, forward strand.
GCTGTAATTGCAAAATCTGTATTTATCATCCTAATCTAATCGTTTTTGACAGGCTTATTTAATATGTAGGTAATCAAAAAATCTGTCAAAACGAAAAAAAATATGTGGCGCAGAATTCGGAGTATTCAAAAATATTCTTAATAAAATCCAACTCACCTTGAAAGTAACTTTTTGTTCTTAAATAACTAACAGACAGCCTTAAAATGCTCAGTCGATCCAATTTGCTAAGAATATTTTGTTCAAATGGCAGCAAAGAAGCCAACAAATCCAATTCGGCGTTCAGACGTTCACGATGTCGCTTCGAAGGATTACTTTTGGTGACACCATCCTTGGGCGGTGGCTTTAAACTAGAAGAATATTTAAAAAAATACATTATTAGAAAATATTAAAAATTTTTCTACATCGAAAAAAGGTAAGTTAAATTTTCGCATATCCACGTACCAAACGAAAACTAACATTTTCAAAATTTCTTACGAAAGCTAACACAAAAAGAGGACAAAAAGAGGAACAGCTAAGAAAACTACACTAAATTAATATTGAAATTATGCTAAACTGGACATAGTATTATTCTACATATCGACTACAAACACACAAAACAACCACCTATTAATAAAACTTGAAAATGGAAAATCCCTTAGAGAAAATCCCACATATGTTTGATTCCATTTTTCTTGCGTCATTGCCCTCGATTATCTATTGGAATAGTATTCAAGAAAAAAAATGTACCTCAAGCAGATGACGCGTGCAATATGGTCATAGGAAAACTAGGAAGAAGTGGGTATGCACCCCGCAGGATGGGGTAGGATGGCAGCCAGCAAGAGTAGCGTACATAATTAATAATTGCATTTATTACCGTCATCGATTACCCGCAAGCCAAGAAAAAAAGGTCAGTCAGCTTGACGCATTGTTGTTGCTTTTAGCTAGTTTCAAGTTTTGTTGGCTGATTGGTTCGTTACTTGCCAAACACGTAAAAGGATAAGAGGATTTTAATTTCTGTAAATCGCACATATCGACTTAGCAACCCCTCGGCCCAGCAAAATACCAACAACACGGCAACCAGCAAAATCCAAATTGACAGAGTAAAGAAAAAGTGTAGTTATGGATTGTGGCGTGGTGTCTTTAGCTGTGGTATCACCCATAGTGAGGGGTTAAAATCGATTAGCCATGCCCACTTGATCCCGTAATTACAAATGTCAAGGGGAAAACGTTGCGGCATAAGGAAATAAGAATGAAATGGCAAAAATTTAGAAAAACATATTGCACACTCAAATGTTTGTTCGTATCTATGTGAGTACCAAACTGTGTGAAGAAGAGAAGAAAAGGTAATTAAATCGAATCAAGAACCAAGTAGAAAAATGTTAGACTATATGGTTAAGAGTGAAGAAGTGGACTGCGGTTGGAAGGCGCAGAGAAGAGGAAAGGCGCAGCTTATATCAGCATAATGGAAGACCATAATGGTCCATCTCGGACATGGTTGTCATAGTCCGGCCATCTGAAAGAGGTTGCTAAGTGACCCGAGGACCAGCTGTTTCAAATACTGCCACAAAAATATCAATCGGAGCGATATCCGCTTCGAGAACTATGCCTAGTTGAGGAAGAATGAACACATGAGTTACCTTAACCTAACAATAGAATTGTTGTTTTACGGCCTTTGTATTTAAACGATATTGTAATTGTGAGCTTGAGGTCAAGAAATAATGAATTTTGAGTGATATTTGAAGAAAATCAAAATTAATTTTTTCTTGGCCTCAAGCTCACAAATACATTGTCTTTTAAATACAAAGGCCGTAAAACAATAATTCCATTGTTGTAAACAAATATATATGTAACAGCGAGAGCACGCATTCGCGAATGTCAGACGTGACATATAAACCGAAAAGTCCAACACTTACGCAAATAGTGATGTCGCTGCTGCTTTAACCTTTACATAGTCGGAAAGCTGAAGCTTTCAACTTTCCAACAAAAAAAAACCGCGTGCAATTATCATAACTACTAAACTATTTCCATATATTTAAAAATTAATTGCGGCATTATATGAATCTCTTCCTTGAAATAGTACAAAATTTATATAAGTTATTTTCAAATTTCTGTAACAACCCTGCAGCGAAACCTCAAACTAGTCAGAAAAATACTAGTATACAAATAGAATTTTCTGGCTGATCCCATACTAGTCAGGAAATATCCATTTCATACCAGTATACAACTAGAATTTTATGGATGAAATCATGCCAGTTAAAAAATACAAAATTCATTCCTTTCGTTTGCTTCTTTTTTCTCTTATAATTCACAGATGCTTTTTCGTGATAGGGTAAATATAAATAGTCGCTGCTCTCTTAAGAATAAACATGAAATAAAGGCAAATGATAAAGTAAAGTAGTATAATTGTAGTATATTATGACTAGTTGATGACTGGTATGTTATGCTCACAATCTGACAGCTGACATTTCGTAGGACATCAACACGTAAAAAATACCATTTGCTTATATGGAAAAAAGACAAAACACTGACTAGTTGGGCCCGGTGCACCAACTAGTTGTAAAGTAGTTTTCAACTAGTTGCTTTCGCTGCAGGGTAGTTCAAGAGTTTTGATAATTGCACGCGGTTTTTTTGTTGGAAAGTTGTACGCTTCAACTTTAAGACTATGTAATGGTTGTTTAAAAAAAGTTCCAAAAATTATACGAAAATTTACTTTGAAAAAAAAAAAAAAAAATTTATATTGGTTTAGAAGATCCATCAGAAGAGACCATTAGTATGAAAATAACAAAACGAAATGTTGAGGTATTACAAGCTAAAGAGTCCGTGAGAAATTCGTATTTTTATCGCTTGAGAAACATGTCCGTTTTAGAGCCTGAAAAACACGATTTTTTAAAACTAACAAATTTCGAGATAATAATTTATCGATAAGGAGTGAGTTTTTTTGGCCAATGGATGGGTTAGTTTCTTCTAAGATATGTACCCTCAATTTCTGAAAAAAATTTAGTGGGTACTTAAAATAGTGAAGACGCCAGATCCAGCTAAAACTGACAAAAAAGTTAAAAATAACGCATTTTTAGTACCCGGTTTTTAACCAGGTACTCGATATGTGATTTATTATTTACTTTTAAAGAAACTACTCTCTTTTACCCTTAAAATGTCGTATCGGATGTAAGGATACCTCTAATAGAAACATTTGTACAGCTATAATAGGGTAAGCCGAAAAATGACGTTTTTCAAACTTTGAAATTCGACCAGTCCGAAACGAGGGGTTATAAAAATTAAATGTGTGTAAATTTGTTCCTTCAGGACCCTATGGAAGTGTCCCTCAAAGTTTGAGCAAAATCCGAGACTAGTCAGCGACGATTTTTGCTAATATTAGACGTTTTCATATGGATTGACTCATAAATTAATTTTTCGGTAGCACAAAGTTAGTATTTCCTATAAAATCGGCATAAATCTACTTAATGTTTAAATACTGCTACTACTAGCTCATATAATCGTGGAAAATGGGGAGAAAAATCCGGCTTTATCTACCGAAAGTACAGCGCCTTTCTATTATATACTGTGCTTATACTCTAGATACGATAAAATTGCGATCACGCAAAAGTATAAACAAACGAAACGATAAAATTATTTTTTTACTTTTCCTCAGCAACGGTACATAGTTGACCTCTATACGTTGGTGGGTAGTTGTAACGAGTATTCACAAGCTATTTGCGATAATAAAAAAAATTTCGATAACTTGGCTGTTACGATACAATCGCAAATATAGCTCGAAATATATTTTATTTTAATAAAAATTAGTTGATTTTTTTATTTATTTATATTTAATTAAATTCGTTTTAATTATGCACTTTATTTTATTTAACTGTAACTTATTTTATTTTATTTTATACTATTTTTGAAATTTATACTATTTTATTTAACTTTATTTTGTAAATTTTTTTCATTTAATTTAAATTTATTTTATTCTATTTTATTTTATATTTTCTAATATTTTATAATATTTTTTCCTTTATTCTATTTTATATCTGGTATTTTTTACCATATTCTGTATCAGTAACTAGGCATTCCATTCGCCTCAACTTCACACGACTAAAAGACTTTAGAAATTTTGTCCCCAATTATGTGGGTAACGGTTAATATATTGGCTCGATCACTATTCAAAACCAACAATAACTCTAATTCCCGTTTCGCTGCTCTAATATTTTGACTTGTTATTCACTTACAAATGAACCCTCATTTAGGAACACTTTAGCATATTCACTCAATCTAATTATCTAATATTTCTTTTAGCCCATTTATTAGCCAATTATTGTGTTTTACCCCAATTTAGTGCAATTTGTTTTGTCTTCGTAGCTTTGGTGGAAATGTTTGATATTCTGCGAATATCTTTCAATTATGCACAACTAATTTGGGATTTTAACATTTCATTTTGATTCAAAATAAAGGTATCTATTATTTTTGATTCGATCACGTTTTTTCATTTAATTAAATAAATTGCTGCGATTTTCTACTTTTTGAAATATAGAATGCAACATTTTTAAAATTTAACTTGGCATAGCTACATTCCATCACGTCCTTATAGTTCTTTTGTATTTCAGTTACTAAATACCGTTGCTTTGGACTAATGATGGGTTTATTTTTTTATTTTTTTTTAAACGTCTAAACAATTACCAGGAACATAGCCGTAACCATAATGCCAACTGAGGTTTAAGTGAGTTCGAAACTTTGCATTTTGGGGTAAGCTTATTTTCACTAAAATTATTATTCCATTTTATTCGAATTCGGTAGCATTCTTTTTCTTAATTCATGAACACCAGAAATAGATATGTATGTATGTAAGTATATATAATAAAATACATTGTATATGTATATACAAATGTTATATTGCCACTCCTAATTTACAGTACGACGCTTATAATTCGTACGTATGTATGTAGGTATTCGAGCAAAACACTCCTCAGCAAAAACGACGACATCGTCCTTACTACTGTCCAATCCTTCACGAAATTCGCTTCTTGCGGTGCTGAGCACCACCGTTGCTGCAGTCTGCGGCATAAATAATTTACTACTAAATTAAGGTTTGCTTCACAAAAAAATAAAAACAGCAACAACAACACAAACATACCAAAATTCTTTTATTCGACAACAATGAATTGGGGGCATTGCGGTTCAGTTTTATTTCGGGGGTTGTATAAAATGTATAATTTTCTTATTATCTATAAAACCTCGACGCTAACAACAACAACAACAACAACAACAAAAACGTTGGTAAGTTTAGCAATAAAACAAAAATACAATACTCAGTAACAACAACAAAGCTAGGACATTAAAAATCCCAAAACTACTAAATGCGAGCAAAATCAAAAAAAGCAAAACTTTAATGTGGTTTTGTTGGATACAACCAAACAATGAAATTGTGTAAGAAAGTAAAGAAATTGAAGGACAGGAAAAGCTAAGTTGTTTTTTTCTTTTTGTGTTAGATGTAAAGGTGAAAACACATACAATCCCTGAAAACAATTATGTGAATAATCTCTCAGCAGAGTGGCCCGCAATTAATACCTTTTAGCTACAGTGGGTTGCAATTGGGTTAACTCAATTTAGAGCATGGGTCGGCAGATTTGTAAATGCAGGTGTATAAGTAAGAACGCTTATACACGCGCTGTGATCGTCCGAACTATATTTTTAACATTCGCTGACCAAACAAGGGACACCCCCACGCGATGTGGTTTCGCCCCTTGCCCAGCCACGACTAAATCATTTGGAAAACAAAGAGCGCAACGTGTCTGTGTGATGAATCCAACTTGTTTGACTGATCTTAAGATATATGGGGCGCCGATGCTGGATTTAGAGAGACATGTCTACCCTTTCCGTAGAGGTAGAGGGAAGATGCCCCTCATCATACCCGTTGGTCGCTACATAGGACATTCTGAATAGTTTAACCCATATAAATTTATCAGAACTGGCATTAATGGCATACCTAGTCCTTTTCGACCCTGATTCATCCTAGACTTATCACAGTTTTTGAAGGTTATATATATGGAACTACACACATATATATCTGTTCAATCGCGAAAAAGGAAATAATATCAGGTAGAAGAGGTATCTAAGTTCTCTGTATATTCAAACTCTCCAATTCATACAAATAACTTAAGAAGATACAAACTTGTTTTAATGGCGGACAAAGAGAAATTTCTAGGGATTCTGTATTAGAAAATGCCCCACTGAATCCGCTTACATAATCGAGTCTCTGATAGCCTACTTGATATATTATTTAAGACCGAAGCTGACATTAATGTTACCCAAGACCATTCGTTTTCAAGATAGGATCCAATAGCTGTAGAACTGATAATTACTCTCTGGTAACCCGAGTTAAACAGCGTACTTAAGAAATGGAGGAAACACTTTCCGACCGACGAGATCTACACGATAACCCGAATCCGATAGAAGACTCGGGATAAGAAAGTCGACATCCAACAAACCTTTGACCTTTGACATCAAATGACTTGGAGTAATACCAATATCACTATCATTATAGTTACTTAGCAAATATATAAATGCCCCCCTTTGGAAAATTTCGTGAAGAGCTGGGCACGCCCTTGCGATTAGCTGTATTACCATGGATACGTTGTTGAATACAATCTTGTTCGGTCGTTTTGGTTTCATTCATCATAATGTTCAAGTAAGTGTGCTGCAGTGATTCAGGACACTGGCTAAAAGAGTTTTGAAAGTAACTTTGCTGGAACTCTAAATAGAATTTAGTAAATACTTGCTAAGTGGGTAATTTTTTCTATATGCCAACTAATTAGCAAGAGTCTCATTTTATTATACTGTCTTCGCTGTTTGGAACAAATGTTAGGTAGAAAGTCTTTATGGCAGGGAAACTGAGTTAACTTATTGCAGAGATAAGAGAACACTTAGGGCCGCTTGCATAAAAGCCGATAACGACTAATAGGTAATTAGTTTGACAGCTAACCGAACAAAATACGTCAATTAAACTCCGGTAACCGGGCGATTAGTCGTTATCGGCTTTTATGCAACCGGCCCTCAGCTGGACACAGTGAAGTTGAAGTAGAAAGCGTCGAGTATGTTTTTGCCACTCACCGAAAGAAAGTTGGTTTCTGGAGCTATCAAAGATGGTTCTGATTGGCCAGTCAACATTAGTCGGCTTAGCCTAAACTGACTCACCGTTTTCCTCGAATGCAAATACAAGTTTTTTCCATTCAAATATCATTTTAGCGATTCTTTTCATTGAAGCAAATTATAAGGAAGAACTATCAGATAGTCTCTCCCCTCTCCATCTCGTATGCCAACAGTAGCTATAAAGAAACAAAACATCTAGCGAAAAAACTAGCTAAAAGAATGCCAAAATGTTCGGTGAATAAGTAGGATATGTCGTTGCCTGACAATGAAAGACTCATTGTTGAGTGAATTTCATAAAGAATGTCAGTCAGCAAGTAAACGTTATGCGAGAGGAGCGGAGCCAAAGGACAACTGGTTAAAGTTGTAACCGCAAAACAATTTAAAGAAGCAGCTGTGGAAACAAAAACCTCGAAGAAACTTTTTACAAAACATTTCTGTGTGCAAAGTAAAGAAATAAAAAACTGAAGATACAAAGCAGGAGAGAGAATAATAAGAAAAGTTGAAAAAGTATGAACAAAAGAAAAAGAGCTTGCAAGGATATCACTACATAGCGCTGCACCACCATCCGCCCTGTTGTCGTTTAGTACATAGACTGTGAGTAAACGTAACACAATCTGCTAAACCTGGCTAAGCTCTGTAGCGATAAATGGCGGATAAATGAAAGCTTCCAAGCAGCCACACAAACAACGAACGAATCAACGAACCTCTCACAAACCATATACTATTTAGAGCGCGTCGGCATGACGGAGTTTTTTTTATGTGTGTGTTTTAAGGGGCTGGTGGGCGTGAATAAGAAGTAGTAGATATTCTTTTTCCTTGTTACTTAGCGGTTATTTTAGCTTTTTTTCTACTTTTGCGCTACAAACAAACGAATTTTTTGAATTCTTTGTTTTCATTTTGTTGAGCAGTGATATGGAAGATTTACTTTTTTGTTACATTGCGGTATCCAGCCTTAAACTGGTATTTGCTACAACTTTCTTGTGCTTTTGTTTTATTTTTATTTTATTTTACTTTTTCCATTTTGTTTGAATTTTTTGCTGACCATAATAAAATGATTCGTTTTTATAGAAATTACATGGCAAAATGGATAAAAATAGACGAGAATTCAGTTAAAAATGTATCTGCAGAAAATTTTGGACTGAGCCAATTGTGTTTTAATGAAATACAAAAAAAAGTCCTTTTTTAATACAGCAAAAAGACGGATTTAATTTTTTCTTAATTTTATTTTTTCAGGATATTTAAGAAATTTTTTTTTTTTTTTTCAATTTGATTGAAGAAACCCCTCCTATAACGAATATTCATTCCAACTTTTCCTCATTTATTTAACTATTTTCTGAAGTTTTTGAGAATTTTTTTTGGGTCTTAAGTGGCACTAAATTATAAAATCAGTATTTGCAAGAACTCTTCTGGACTTAAATACGAAATAAAGACTTTTTTATTATTTAGTCCTCTGTTTTTTTTTGCATAAATTATACTTCATAAAATTCTGCGAAACTCTTTCAAACGCCGATTACAGATTTTATTGTGCGTACAATAAAAGTTAACCAAAATTCAGAATGCAATTTGAGCACACCAACACAACCGTATGCAAACACTATAATAAAACTTGCATTCATAGTCCTTTTGATTATAACTGTTAACGTATTTTGTTACCATCAAGCAAAGCAGTTTTGCCTCAATTATAAGTCATAAACACTATAATAACGTTTGTCTGCATTAGGCTTAAATGGTTTAACTCAATTTTGTTTTAAAGCTTGAATTTTATATGATCATATGCTATATGCTAAAATGTAGATATATTTATACATTAGACTAGGCCAAATATAAAAATAACAATTTTATTCAGGAACTGAAATTAAAAATTATTGTTATAAAAGTCCTGAAAAAGAGAGTGTCCCTGAAGAAAGTAAAGGTAAAGGTAAAGGTAAAGGTAAAGGTAAAGGTAAAAGTAAAGGTAAAGGTAAAGGTAAAGGTAAAGGTAAAGGTAAAGGTAAAGGTAAAGGTAAAGGTAAAGGTAAAGGTAAAGGTAAAGGTAAAGGTAAAGGTAAAGGTAAAGGTAAAGGTAAAGGTAAAGGTAAAGGTAAAGGTAAAGGTAAAGGTAAAGGTAAAGGTAAAGGTAAAGGTAAAGGTAAAGGTAAAGGTAAAGGTAAAGGTAAAGGTAAAGGTAAAGGTAAAGGTAAAGGTAAAGGTAAAGGTAAAGGTAAAGGTAAAGGTAAAGGTAAAGGTAAAGGTAAAGGTAAAGGTAAAGGTAAAGGTAAAGGTAAAGGTAAAGGTAAAGGTAAAGGTAAAGGTAAAGGTAAAGGTAAAGGTAAAGGTAAAGGTAAAGGTAAAGGTAAAGGTAAAGGTAAAGGTAAAGGTAAAGGTAAAGGTAAAGGTAAAGGTAAAGGTAAAGGTAAAGGTAAAGGTAAAGGTAAAGGTAAAGGTAAAGGTAAAGGTAAAGGTAAAGGTAAAGGTAAAGGTAAAGGTAAAGGTAAAGGTAAAGGTAAAGGTAAAGGTAAAGGTAAAGGTAAAGGTAAAGGTAAAGGTAAAGGTAAAGGTAAAGGTAAAGGTAAAGGTAAAGGTAAAGGTAAAGGTAAAGGTAAAGGTAAAGGTAAAGGTAAAGGTAAAGGTAAAGGTAAAGGGAACTGCAAAACAAAAAAAAGAGGAATGAAGGAAAAAGGGAAAGACGTAGGAAAATAAGAAAGGATAAATATAAGAAAAAGAAACGAGGGAAGTAAATGAGGAAGAAAAGGGCAAGTAAAAGTCGTCAAATATGGATGAAAAAAGAAATTCGGTAGAAGATGTTGACATAGTTGAAGGTAAAGTTGAGAAAAGTGAGAATGAAAGGTGAGGAAGGAGATCTTGAGAGAGTTCAAAGTAAGGTTGAGAAAGGCGAAGAAGGAGGAATATATTTTCAAAGTAGAAGTAAGGGATGCATAAAGCTTCAATTACATAAAGCTTTTTTAACCTCGCCTAACATTTGCAACCTCAAAACTTTGCGCTGAAACTCAGAGGTATGATACAATGAAGGCTTTGACGCTTCTCTTTTATGCATTTGCTTTCGTTATTTATTTCTTTGCATTCAGAGTGTTTTGGTAAATTTAGTTAGTTATGAACACAAAGGTCGATAGGGGTAATATAAGTACCATACTTAGGCCGGGTTTTTCAGTGAAAGACAAAGTTGACTAGAGTTTATCTCATACAAATTGACCGTTTTAACCAAGTTTAAACTCGCAGTAAGGTTTAAACTAGCACTGAAAAACCAGGCCTTAGTTTATCTTCTCAAGTGCAGGAATATATAGAACTCACATAAAAATTCAATAATTTTTTGTTTTTTCGACTAAAAATGCATTGTGATTGAGGATTCACAGTACATAAAAATGCTATCTGGGGTGGGCCTGTGCCGCCACTGAATATAACAACCGCGCTGTTGAAAATGCTAGTCTCAAAATGTTGAAATGTTGAGTACATTATAACTCACTAATTTATGTAGTTTTACTGGAATTGTTGAAAGATAAAAGGCTGTGAATTTAAAAATAACTCACAAATCAAATCAAAACACTTTTTTGTTTTTAATTTTCCTTTCATGCATGATTCCACTAATTTTGCATAATCGCTTTGATGACTTTGTACAATAAACCTGACCCACTGAACCACAAATACATAAGGAAGCGACTGGCTATCAACAAAAACAAAACGTAATGCTCTTCATATGTTGCTACGGTACATATTTACCGCGTTTACGTGTAGCATGTGGTATGACATAAACGGCAATGGTAGCTTAATGGCAACACGCACGCGCGCCCACACAATCAAACGCCGGCAAACATGCAAGCGGCACAACAACCAAAAAGCAATCAAACAAACGCCATCATCAATGCTAATCAATGTGGTATGCATTTAGGCACGCACTTACAGGTGAGACAAACAAACAGCTAAGATATGGATGTATTTGTCAAAGCACACGTGTGTATTAGTGTGGAGCGTATCTGTAGTGGTGTGTATGGATGTAAGTCAATGGGGTACAGTGCCAAAATGCCGCTAATGCAGGCACGCACACAAGTGAGGCACGCAAATTACATCAAACAACAACAACAGAGTAACAACCGTAAGAAATTTAGCACGAACAAGTGTTTTGAAATACCAAAACAAAACAAATACTTGACATGCAAATTCGTATTGGACATTGCACTTGAAAATCGTTTGCTCACAGACACAATTGCGTGATAATCAAATACAAATGCAGAAAAGGAGTGAATGAAATCGAAATTGTAACGGTAACCTATCGGAAAATTTTCAAAGCATTTCCTAAAAAGTCTTGAAATGATCACAGAACAAAAAAAAAGACCTGAAATGGTGCCAAAACAATCCCCCAAAGAAAGGATCCCGAAAGAGTTCCGAAAAGGAACCATAATGTGATTGAAAACCATCTCGAAACCAAAGAGCCGTCACTCGTTATGTTTTCCAGCTGAAAGCAGCGAAAAAGATGTATGCCGTTTTGTTTCAGGGTCTCGGTAATTTTGTTTTCCTCATTTTTGTGAATTTGACAGCTGTCAATTTTTATTTCGACTCATGCGTTATTTCAGGTCTCATCTATTTTCTTTTCGAAATAACTGCAACCCTGAAAAAACGGCATCCATTTTTGGTTGCTTTCAACTAGCAAACATAAACATATTCTCTTTGCCGAAATGATACTAAAAAATCCCGAAGTGATCCCGAAAATAATGCCGAAAGAATCACGAAAAAGTCCCGAATTGGTCCTGAAAATGCACAAAAAAGTGCCGAAATGATCCCGAAAAAGTAACAGTAAAGTGAGCTTGCTGATGATCTCAAAAAGCCTCGATATGATCACAAAATAATCCTAAAGAAATCCTGAAGTCAGAGTGAGATATATTTTCCAATGGCGAAAGAAGTTTCTTATATTAATTTCCTCTCATAACTATCAAAAATTTCCAACACAAGCTACTTAGCTACCGTTTGACACAAGCCCTCCTTACTGATCGACCATTATAGCTTAGATTCGGAATTGATGTTCCGAAAAATCTAAAGTTGTTTGTATGTAATAAAGATGTCACAAAAATTAATCGAAGAAATGATACTTAAAGTGATCCCGAAAATAATGGCGAAAACATCTCGAAAAAATGCCAAAAATCATACCAAAAAGGTACCAAAATGGTCCTAAAAACTATCACGAAATGATCTCACAGAAATCTCGAAATAATCAGAAAAAACAACCAAAGAGGTCCCGAAATTATCCCAAAAAGATCTCGAAATGATTTTCAAAAAAGTTCTGAAATGATCCCGAAAAAGTATCAAACTGGTTCCGAAAACCTTCCCAAATAATCCCAGATATAAATCAGGAAGATAGCATAAAAATGAACCGAAGCTACGAACTTTTCAGTTTCAAAACAGAGGAGCATACTTACTTATGTGTTGGTTTTTCGGTGGTGAAGAATCCACACTGCCACGAACTTCTGCTCACAACCTAAAACGGAGGTTTGGTTAGGGAGTGCAAACGTTTCATCAGCATTTCAGGACTCCGCTATACCGTAGATGGGGTTCAACTTAGATTTAAACCAACCTAATGAGTTAAAAAAGTCTGTGCATTGTTTTTTTACTTTTCCATAGTTTTTTATTGTGATTCTTTCAATGTCTAGGCCAAAAGACAATGCGCTACGAAAAAGGTTTCAGTATGGAGAGACTAATGGTCCAGCTGTTAGGAAATATACATAGATATTTGACAAAATATTCGCCATAAAAAGTCATTGCACGCACATGTTTTTTTTTTGTGTGACGGGCGAGCCTCCGCATGCGTGACCACACACATCACGCATACGTTGCTCTGTATTCATTCCATGAATGGTAGGGTGCTATGGAACCAAATTCTGAGATATGATGTTTTTGAAATTAGTATATTTGAAATTTGGTGATCTTCCACTTAGTAATCAATATACTCTTATAAAGTAAAGCCAACTATACTGTATTCTGTGCGACGCTTTTTTTTTAATTTTTTGTTTAATTAATTTGAGTTTAATTTAATTTATTTTATTTTATTTTTTCTTTTTTTTTGTCTTTATTTTGTCTTAATTTTTCTTTTTTTAGTTTTAGTTTATTTTACTTTATTTTGCTTAATTTACTAAATTCGCTTAATTTTTTAAATCTCTTTTTTTCTTTTCAATATATGTAGTCATTTTATTTTATTTTTTTTAATTTTTATATTTTTTTTTTTTTGTTGTCAGTTACCGCTTATTTCAAGAGACCTAATTAAGTACGCTTAAATGCATACATAATATGGCATTTAGTTTTGCATATTTTCGAAAAAAAAAAATCAGCAACACTTTGTCCAGCCTTCTTCACACCTCTTCGCGTTTTATTGAAAACCTTAATTCTTACACTTTGTTGTTGTTGCAACATTGACACATTCAATTTTATTGCTTCCAATAACAAATACTGTTGCTGTTTTTGTGGCCCATTAACAAAATGCAAATGTGATATTGACAACTCAATTTGCGAGCCAGCATCATACGCGTCCGCATCCACAGGTCGCAGCAACCCAAACGAACGATCAGACAACTTGGCCCGGCATTGTCGCATTTGCATGCCTTCAAATAGGCCCAGAAAGATGGACATACACACAAACCAATGTAGATTACCAAAGCTATCTAGTATGTGTGCATTTAACTCGCCGCACCTCAACGCCAGACCTTCACTGACCCGCTTCATCCCAATCGGTATGCCTAATCGACAAAACAAAACCTTTAGTTTCGGTTGAGGCGCGATGACTTCTATCAGCAGACGTTTTGTTATCTTTGACACTTTTGGCACGAATGCGACTTTTTAAATCGCGCGCTCACTAACAATATCATGCAACAATAAAACAACAAATAAAAGCAATCAAATCAAACGGCAAAATGAATTAAATTAATACAACAACACGAACAACACTCAACAAGATGTCGCACAATAAATGGTCTTTTGCAGTTTAATCGAAAAGGTCGCTACTGTTTGTGATAGTGACGCATATTTTGTTGTCGCCTTAATGCGTTCCAACAATACTACAACAACAAAACAAATAAAGCAACAAGAGCCAAAGTAACAACTTTATAGAGCGGAAGAAAAAAATCTTTTGAGAACCTTTTAAGTTATGTAAAGCGTCTCCGCAAAGATCAAATCCATTGGCTATTCGCTTACCCACCTCACCTACGAGTGATGTTATGATTATTCGACTCTAGCATTTTGAGCCGTAAATACGCAGCAGTCGAAGAAACTTGTTGCAAAATTACTCAACGCATTTTATTTTATCTTTCTTATATTAAATAATTTTATATTTTATTGTTTATTTGTAAATTAAGTTTTATTACGTTTTATTTTATTTTCTTTTATTTTTTATTTTATTTTATTTTATTTTATTTTATTTTATTTTATTTTATTTTATTTTATTTTATTTTATTTTATTTTATTTTATTTTATTTTATTTTATTTTATTTTATTTTATTTTATTTTATTTTATTTTATTTTATTTTATTTTATTTTATTTTATTTTATTTTATTTTATTTTATATTATTTTATTTTATTTTATTTTATTTTATTTCATTTTATTTTATTTTATTTTTATTTATTTTTTTATTTTTTTATATTTTATTTTACTTTACTTTATTTTGTGTTATTATGTTTTATTTTATCTTATTTTATTTTGTTTTGTATTTTTTTATTTAATTTTCTTTCTCTTAATTAAATTTTTTTTATTATACTTCATTTAATATAATTTAATTTTACTTAATCTGATTTAATTTATTTTTTATTTTTTTTGTTGCTTCTTTTTATTTTATTCTTTCTACTTCATTTTGTGTATAGAGAAACGTAAATAAAACCTACAATCGCATTTTTTAATCCCACATTATTGCAGGCTGGTTATTTTTCGGACTAGTTCTTTTACTATGAAACTTCTCTATTTGAAATGTTAATGGGATGCCTGTTGGATGGATGCCTGAGGATGGATGTGTTTTACGTTGACTGAATTTGAGCCAATTTTACTGCATTTACGATTAATGTGTTTGTATCGCAGCGACATTTTGTACAGTGTTACAAAGAATACATACCTCTTCTTCCTTTCGCTAGTGAGCTTTCTTCTCATTCTTTAACTTCCCTACTACATCTCACATTCCTTCTCCACCTATATCTCCCATTTACATTCTCATTCCTTTCTCTTTTTGTCTCGCCAACTACTATTCATCTCTCATTCCTTATCACATCTCCCTCTTAATCTTTGTCACGTCTAAATCTCCTTCTGCCTTTGCTCGCTTTCGTCATCTCTTCTTCTTCCCTTCTTTATTCGCTTCTTTCTCTGCCTCTTATTCTCCTTTGTCTTCTGATTCTTCTTCTTCTCCTGCGTTTCTTTCGTCCCTTCTTCGACTTTGTCTCTTTATCATCTTTCACTTTCTACTTTTCTATATCCTCTTATTTTCATTCTCAAGTATCCAGGTTCCCTTTTGTCTCCCCTCTGCGCCTTCGCATCTTTTGGCTTCTAAAAATTTCTTCCAATATATGAAGACGTAAATTTATCGGATTTCTCATACAAAACTAGCAGACCCGGTAGACGTTGTCCTGCCCAAACATTTACTTACTTTCATTTATAAAATGTGACTGGCCCTCCTCATTTCAGCTCCACAACTTTCTTCACGTCCACCCCACCTTCAACCTTTTCATATGCTTTTCTCTTTTCATATTGTATTTTTAATTGTCATCCATACCGCTATCTCTTTCTAAATCCCACTCCCACTTAAAATGACTCCCTTTAAAACTCTCATCAACACCTTTCATTTTAGACCCATTTTTCACAACACCTTCTAGCTCCACTGCTGGTCCAAGTGTTGATCAATATCTAGTCCCTTGGTCTTATATAGGAAAAATGTTAAAACATGTCAAATCAGTTGTCAACACCTTTGATTCGATACCCATATCGCACTAACACCATCGAGGACCCCTCCAGGTTGACATTTTAATCCAAATCTCGAAAACGGGGTCTGATATTGAAAACTACACCATTTTAAAAGACTTATCAATACCTTTCATTTGATTCCCATATTGAACGAACACTTAATAAGGTTCAGATTTGAGCGATATCTCCAAACCCTTTTCAAATGAATTTATTTTTTTAGCGTATAACCGCAAATGATACAAAATCTACCTTTCAAATTTAATTTTATTATGTCCAGCCGTTACCAAAATAGATGCTAGCATAGATGAAGTAATGTCCAAATGAAAGCTGTGTTCTTCCCCTTTCGTTTGCTACCAATTTTGTGCGAATACTCCAAAGTTTACGTAAGACTACATTTTGACCCATAACTCTGTTATCGATAAATATATCGAAATTTCATGATGCCTGTTGCAGATTATAGGAGTATATAATAAGAATTTGTCTGCAAAATTTCGTAAAGATCGGGGCATTGGTTTAGACGTTAAAGAACCGTAAACATCCGCAGTCACTCACAAACTTACGTTTTTATATATTAGCAAGATGACCCACTGTAAATCTATCAGCTTTAAGGGTCAGTTACATAAAGCTTTATTTTGACTTTACCTCAAACTTTGACTTTGACAGAAAAGTTCAGTATACCTATTTAAACGAAGCATGGCAACTTGGAGACCTGAAAGTTGAAGCAAGAGTAAAATTTGGCAAACTCTCAAATTTTGCTTGCTTTGCTTGCTTTGACAATCAGATGCTGATGACTTTGCTTTAATTAAAGAATAAAAAGTTGGAGGAAATAATAATTAATTCATTTTTTCTCTATTAAATTAATAAATTAACCAAAACACTCTGAATGCAAAGAAATAAATAACGAAAACAAATGTATAAAAGAGAAGCGTCAAGGCGTTCATTGTAGCATACCTCTAAAGTTGGACGCAAAGTTTTGAGGTAGCAAATGTCAGGCGAGGTTAACAAAGCTTTATGTATTCGACCCTTTAGCGTTACTCTAATTCGATTCCCAAAACTTTTTCACAGTGGTATAGTGTGAGTATGCAAACTGATTACTGGCAGCTAAGTCGTGAACTTTAACAGCTTGCGAGCTCTTCTTAAATACCCCAAGCTTGTAGAAATGTCACTTCCTTGCGATTTCCCAATTTAAAGACTCACTTAAAGAGATTTTTTGTCATGAAATTTATGCGTGAACGCATTAAGTGCAAATGCTGATTAAAGAGCAGCTCAAGAGCAATTTTCGAATACAAAAAAAGTTAAATAAATGAATCAAGTTTATACAACACTGGTAACAACACAACGTTGTCAACAAGCGAAACTACCAAAACTTAACAGACAGTAAATCAGAGCAAAAACGATTCGCAACAACAACAACAACAACAACAAAAATAGCTCAAGGAGTGACAACAGCAAATGTCAGATATAGAGGTAATGCCGCAAAGCCAAAAACGGACAGACTCACTGAATTCAGTTCTACGGTAGCCGTTAATTGTTTGTCGGACGCTGACAGCCGCTTAAATGGCGCTTAGCTTTTAACTTTAATTCATTTAAAATGCTTTGAATCGCAACAGCGCATCTACGTCGGTGTACATCTGAGTTTGGTTTGTTCTTGGTGTAGTTCTTTTAGTTTGTCCTAAGTTTGTGCAGTCCCTTTGTGATCTGTTGTGGATATGGATGGCGTTTCTTCTTTTGGCCACAAACAAGGCCGACGACTAACTAATGATGTGTTGGGTCAGCATTTTTGTTGTTAATGTTTATTTTTTTATTTAGTTTCTCAAAAGGAGTTTATACGAGTTGAGCTAATGATATTTGGAATTTAGCAGAACGATAGATTATAAGTGTAATCGTTAGAAAAAGGACTGAACGTAAAAAGTACAATGATAAAATTTAGCCAAGTTCAGATGAAAAGTGTTAGTGACAGTCCCGGGACTTCGCTATGTGGAGAATCCCGACAACTCAGGGGTTTTCCCTGGACTGACTTTCCGAGTGTTGGTGGTATCACAACATGCCTTTCAAAACTGAACTGATTGTGCCTCTGCGGTAGCCACTTGAACTTAAAACCAGGTACTAACTTCACAGCCGTGGAATTTCGCCGGCAATATTCATCTAGCTTGCCGTGAAATATTGCTAGTGAATTTCCTTTTTTATTTCATTAATTTTTTGTTTATTTATTCCTTTTCTGTTATTTTTTCCATTTCAAGCATCAATTTCAACAAATGTCACTTTTCGCACAGTTTTAAATGACGTGGACAATAAAAAAAGTTGTGAAAAATTGTTGCTAATGTCATATTGCGCAATATTTTTACTTAGTACTACTTTGCCGGGAGGTTAGGTTCAAGTGGCTGCCGCAGAGGCACACCTAGGCCAGTATTAAAAGGCCCGTTGTGATACCACCAACACTAGGAAAGTCAGTTCCGGGACCCTGCCATATGGAAAATCCCGGTATTAACGGAATTCTCCACATAGCAGAATCCCGGGACTGACCTTCCTATACCTTTGCCGGGAAGTACTTGCGAAATTTCACGGCTTTTTCACTACAAGAAATTTTGTATGGATTGTGGCAGCTATTTCACGTGAAACGCGAAATTACTGTCTAGCTTAAGATGAAAAGTCTCTAATTTTTTTTTTATTTGTTATTTTGCTTTATTATGACTTTCATAATATTATATTAATTTGATTTAATTTCATGGTTTTTCAACTTTTCTTTAATATTTTTTATTAATTTTCTTAATTTAGTTTTTTATTTGTAATTAATGCTATTTTATTAACTTTATTTTATATTATTTATTTTATATTTTATATTATTATTATATTATTTTTTGAATATTTTTTATTTTATTTTATTGTATTTTGTTTTATTTTATTTATTTTGTTTTAATTTTTTTTTGTTATTTGATTTTCATTTTCTACTGTAATTAATCTTACTTTATTTCATTTTACATAGTTTTTTTTTGTTTATTTTTTTTAGTTTTTTTCTTGAATATTTTTTTATTTTATTTTTTTTTTATTTTTTTTTAATTTTATATTATTTTATTTTTTTATTTTATTATTTTTTTATTATTTTTTAAATTTTTTTTATTTTATTTTAAAACTAATTTTATTTTATTTTATTTTATTTTATTATTTTATTTAGTTTTAATGTTATTTTATTTACATTTTATTTTATTTCTTTGAACTTTATGTTATTTAATTATTTTTTTTTTTTTTTTACTTTTCATATATTATTTTGTTTTGTTTTTTTCGTTAATTTAATATTTTTTTATTATTTTTTTTACTATTTTCTGCTTTATTTTTTTTAAGTTGTTTCTTTTATATCCCATCTTTGCGTTACTTTCGTTGATATTCCTATCCTATCCTTTTCTTTGATTTCCTTCCTTTTCTTCTTGTACTTTTGTCTTGAGACCAATAAATATCGTCTGAAAATGAATCACCCTAATGTACACATTCCATAATCTTCACTCTGTTTGTCATATTTTTCGATTTATAACTGAGATATAAATATAAAAAATAGTTCAGTTTATATACCGTTAACGCCCCGCCTGTTTATTTGCGCAGCAGGTATGTATTGATGTTTGTAGTGGAGCGTTGGTGGTGGGTTGGCAGCACTGGCGACGGATACAACGCAAAATCCGCGAATGTTTAATCGATAAAGCAAATGAATCGCTTTGGCATTTGCTAAGCTTTTGTTTTTGTAGCTTCAGTCACTTTTTTTGTTGTTAGTTTTTAGTACAACGTTGTTGACAATATACACGTGGTCATATTTATTTTTTTGTTGTATCGATGTGTCTATTGGGAGATACCCAATAAGAAAATGTTCAAAGAAGTTACGAGGGGATTGGTTTGATGATGGATAGAGATGGGGAAATTGCGATACATATTATTATTGCAAACTTTCTATCTGTCTATACCCAAAAGATAGCTTTATAAATGCAATGGAAAATAATCCGTTATAAGTAAACGGTTCTATTATCTGTATTTTCTGCACCTTGCTCTCACGAGAGTCCTGTCATAGGAGTATACTTGTTCTTAAAATTAAATTGAGACATAGAACCCCAACTATATTACATTTCAAATACTTACGAAGACGAATATACGCAGATACCCGAGCATAAAATTAGTTGAGCTTACCTAAAAAGAAAGAAAAGAAAATTTATTAAAATAAATATTTTATACAGGTACCTGAGTGAAGATACAAAAATAATCAATACTTATCACTCAATTTTTTTAATTAATTTGGACTAAGCAGCTGAGATATAAAGTCCTCTCTCGGCGAACAACAATAATTCTTTATAAGTATATCGCCATACCCTTCCTAAGGTATGGACAGTTTCGGATGAAGATAAGATGGGTCTCAAAATATTCGAAAATAAAGTTTTCCGAAAGCTCATTGGTGTTTCCAATTGGTATCCGTACTTGCTAACAATGTATGAGACCCGACTGCCAGGGGCGGATCGTGACTTTGTGGGGCCCTGGGCTAATGTTACTCGGGGGACCTGTTTTCTATGGTGATGCAGTATGTAAAATGACTGCAATTAATTCTACTTAAGGGTAGCTATTTATAAGAGGCCAAAGTTGGGCAAACCTGCTTAAACATGTGAAAGCGCAGTAAAAATTAGTGAAATTTCCCGAGTTTTGAGGTATCTGGCTGAAGTTTTTGCCATGGGACGAAGTCTAAAAAACCCTGATGCTACTTGAGGGTAGTATTCTACAAAAAATGGGAAAATATTGGGTAATTAAAAGCAGCCAAAGTGGCCCAAATGCGACAAACTGTTAAAACAGAATAAATTTCCATAGGAAAATCCGTGAACTGCGGGTATCTGGCTGGAGCCTTGTCACTGGTACGGGTCTAACAACACTTGATACTGACGCGGGGTGGTAATCTACGTCAAATAGGTGAAAATCATCCATTATAAATAAGTGAAGTTAGAGTCATTTTTTGGCGATTCCTAGGCCCTTGTCATAGGTACAGCTTTGAAATTTTCACATTCTTTGTAGATTCGCGGAGGACTATCGATCGGTATTGGTTTCATCCATTATAAAATAAGTGACGCTTTTAGGCTCTGGAATCTCGCTATATTACCTACTACAATCAGGAAACCTTTACAAGCTAGTCGCAGAATCTGTAAACTACACTTTTAAGTTATATAGTCACTTTATTAGCAGCACACAGTCAGTTTTTGTTTATTTTTGCACTTCGAAGACAAGCATGAACTAAATTCTTGATATACGGGGAGTCCCTCAAACGTATACGCAATACACACGCACGCTATAAAAAAAACTGTTATAGATAAGCGAAGTGGCAGGTGAATTCCCCATTCGTTTGATGCATTCAGGGAGGCATATGTGAAAATTTCACGGGCCATAACTTTTAAACTGATTACGGTAGAACGTGAAACTGGTACGAGGTATACTAGCATAATGGGGAGTATACCTGATGTAAATAGACGAAATTGCTTCCCAACCACGCCTACTTCAGAAATGGAAATTTTCGAAAAATCATATGAAAACTACCGCTGGGTATTTAATGTTCGGTTTATCCGACAAGAAACAAGTAAGGAAGTTTTTCATTAAAATACAAACAAATTTCTTCAGTCTAAAAAATTTGAATTTGTTTTTTCTGGAATAACTTTCAGAGTACGTTAAAACAAACCCCCATCTTTTTCCTACAGGCTATTAAATTTTATTTTCTGCCCTTATGTATATCTATGTGTATAACACATAGTTTGACATAGTTGACGTATTTTATAACTTTTACTACCCGCGGGTATGGAAGAGCAAGTATATTTGTTTATGTACATTTGCCTTCACTTTTTCACCAAGTTTTGCTAGACAATGGCAAATAAAGCAACAAACACAACAAAAGCTCGTGGAACAACGACGACTGAGCAACTAAAGCCAATACCAGCAACGGTAGATAGCTGGTATCCAAAAGTAACAGGCAAATAGGGACAATAAAATCATAACGCCACAAAAACAACAAAATTATAAAACTTATAGCCAATCATAACAAAATTATCAACAACAACAATAACAACAGGAACAATAAAATGAATTGCAAAGTTATGCCAACAATGTTTGAAAACTAACTATGCGACAAACTCATAGTCGTCGTTGACTCGCCCCACAAAAACAATAACAAAATTATAAATTATGAACTGCTCATCAGCGTCAACGCCAAAATTCCAATAATAATTCGATATAGAGCGAGATCCCAGGGCCTAAAAGCGTCACTTATTTTATAATGGATGAAACCAATACCGATCGATAGTCCTCCCCGAATCTAGAAAGAATGTGAAAATTTTAAAGCTGTACCTATGACAAGGGCCTAGGAATCCGGGGTCAAAGTCGCCAAAAAATGACCCTAACTTCACTTATTTTATAATGGATGATTTTCACATATTTGACGTAGATTATCACCCCGCGTCAGTATCAAGGGTTGTTAGACCCGTACCAGTGACAAGGCTCCAGCCAGACACCCCCAGTTCGCGGATTTTCCTATAGAAATTTTTTCTGTTTTATCAATTTCACGCATTTGGGCCACTTTGGCTGCTTTTAACTACCCAATATTTTCCCATTTTTTGTAGAACACTACCCTAAAGTAGTATCAGGAATTTTTAGACTTCGTCCCATGGCAAAAACTTCAGCCAGACACCTCAAAACTCGGGAAATTTCACTAATTTTTACTGCGCTTTCACATGTTTAGGCGGATTTGACCAACTTTGGCCTCTTTTAAATAACAGATCTTTACACATGTGTCGTAAAATGCTACCCTTAAGTAGAATGAAGCATTTCCATACATGATCCCATGGAAAAAACTTCAGCCAGACACCTGAAAGTTCGAGAACTTTTATTTTCCTATTAATTTGCTTTCTCTTGTTTGTCCCACTTTTACTAATTTTAAATGATAGATATTTTCACATGTGTCGTAGGACACTACCCTTAAGTAGTTTCAGTAATTTTTAGACCTCGTCCCATGGCAAAAACTTCAGCCAGACACTTCAAAACTCGGGAAATTTCACTAATTTTTACTGCGCTTTCACATGTTTAAGTGGATTTGACAAACTTTGACTACTTTTAAATAGCAGATCTTCACACATGTGTCGTAAAATGCTACCCTTAAGTAGAATCAAGCATTTCCAGACATCATCCCATGGCAAAAACTTCAGCCAGACACCTCAAAGTTCGGGAACTTTTATTTTCCTATTAATTTGCTTTCTCTTGTTTGTCCCACTTTTACAACTTCTAAACGACGGATCTTTTCAGATGTTTCGTAGGACACTACCCTTAAGTATTTTCAGTCATTTCTAGACTTCGCCCCATGGCAAAAACTTCAGCCAGACACCTCAAAGCTCGGGATTTTCACTAATTTTTACAGAGATTTCACTTGTTTCAGCAGGTTTCTCCAACTTTGTCCACGTTTAAACGGCGGATCTTTACACATGTGTCGTATAACACTACCCTTAAACAGTATCAGGCATTTCCGGACTTCATTCCATGAAAAAAACTTAAACCAAACAACCCAAAGCACGGGAACTTTTCATCATTTTTACTGTGCTTTCACATGGTCAAATGGGTTTACCCAACTTTGGCTGCTTTTAAATGGCGGATCGCTACAAATGTATCGTATAACACTACTATTAACTAATATTAGGCATTTTGAGACTTCGCCCCATGACAAAAACTTCAGCCAGACACCTCAAAGCTGAGGAAATTTCATAATTCTTGCTGCGAATTCACATGTTTAACTGCGTTGGTCTAACTTTGGCTGCTTTTAAAGGGTAGATAATTTCACATGTGTCATAGAAGACCACCCTTAAGTGGTATCAGGTACTTTTTGACTTCGCCCCATGTCAAAAACTTCAGCCAGACACCTCAAAACTGAGGAATTTTTATAATTCTTACTGCACTTTCACATGTTTAAGCGAATTTGTCCAACTTTGGCTGTTTTTGAAAGACAGATCTTTGCACATGTGTCGTGGAACACTATCTCCAAGTAGTATCAGGCATTTTTATACTTCATCCCATGGAAAAAACTTCAGCCAGACACCTCAAGCCTGAGGAATTTTCATAGTTCTTACTGCTTTTTCACATGTTTTAATCGGGTTGGTCCAACTTCGGCTGCTTTTAAAGAGCAGATCTTTTCACATGTGTCATAGAAGACCCCCTTAAAGAAGGATTGGCTATTATTATACTTCGCCTCATGTCAAACACTACAGTCAGACACCTCAAAACTGAGGAATTTTCATAATTATTACTGCGATTTCACAGGTTTAAGCGAGTTGGTCCAACTTTTGCTGTTCGTAAAGGGCATATCTTCACACATGTGTCATAGAAGACCACCTTAAAGAAGTATCGGGTATTTTTTATACTTTTCCCCATGTCAAAAATTTCAGCCAGACACCTCAAAACTGAGGAATTTTCATAATTCTTACTGCGATTTCAAAGGTTTAAGCGAGTTCGTCCAACTTCGGCTGCTTTTAAAGAGCAGATCTTTTCACATGTGTCATAGAAGACCCCCTTAAAGAAGGATCGGCTATTTTTATACTTCGCCCCATGTCAAAAACTACAGTCAGACACCTCAAAACTGAGGAATTTTCATAATTCTTATTGCGATTTCACAGGTTTAAGCGAGTTGGTCCAACCAGGTACTTTTAGACTTCGCCTTATGACAAATACTTTAACCAGACACCTTAAATCTGGGTAGTTTTCATAATTCTTACTGTGCTTTCGATTGTTTAAGCAGGTTTGTCCAACTTTGACTATTTTTAAAAGGCGAATATTTACACATGTGTCGTAGAACGCAACTCTTAAGTGGTATCAGGCATTTTTGGAGATCTTCCCATGACAAAAACTACATCCAAACACCTCAAAGCTCGAGTTTTTTCGCAATTGATCTCTCCATAGGACATGATCAAGCAAATTAGAACAGTTCAGCCCATACAAAGTGTTCAGATGTGGAATTTGTTGCATTTCAGACAATGTCACTCTTATGACGCTACCCTGCAGCGAAAGCAACTAGTTGAAAACTACTTTACAACTAGTTGGTGCACCGGGCTTATATGGAACAAAGACAGAACACTGACTAGTTGGGCCCGGTGTTCTGTCTTTTTTCCATATAGGTTAGGTTAGGTTCAAGTGGCTGCCGCAGAGGCACACTTAGGCCTGTTTTGAAAGGCCCGTTGTGATACCACCAACACAAGGAAAGTCAGCCCCGGGACCCAGCCATATGGAAAATCCCTGAGTTGTTGGGATTTTCCACATAGCAGAATCCCGGGACTGACACTCCTAAACCGACACCGTTACTCCTCCTTGAACCACTTAGATGACTTTATGAAGCCCATCAAGTCCTTTATGTCCAGTTCCGCGATCTGGCTTAGACTATCTAGGAACGGAACTCCCAAAAAGCGCGTTCTCACGCCGCTTAAAGCCGGACAGTTGCAGATGAGGTGCTCCACTGTTTCCTCCTCCTCATCATCTTTGCAACTCCTGCAGCATCGTCGGTAGGGCACACTTAGCCTTTCTGCATGCCTACCAATGAGGCAGTGACCGGTTAATACCCCTATCAATATGCAGATTTCCCTCCTAGTTAGGGCATAAATGCGTCTAGACCTTTTAAGATCCCATTTTGGCCAGGTTTGTTTCGATATCCGACACCCTGGGGATTGCAGCCATCTTTCGTTGGCTTGACGGAGTGTGTGCTCCTTCAGCATTAGTTTGCATGTGGCAAACGGCATACCTAAGCGCTCTTTATCCCGAAGAACCTGCTTGGTCGTGCCCTGCCTGGCAAGCTCGTCTGCCTTACAGTTTCCCTCAATGTCCCTATGTCCCGGGACCCATATGAGGTTTACGCGGTTCTGTTGGGCCATCTCCTGAAGAGATCGACGACAGCTGAGCGTCAGTTCAGAGTTGAACGTGTATGAGCCAAGGGATTTGATTGCCGCCTGGCTATCGCTGAAAATAGTGATATCTCCTCCGATAACACGTTTGCTTAACCAGGCCGCGGCGTCCCGGATTGCCGAGACTTCCGCCTGGAAGACGCTACAATGATCAGTTAGTCTGAAGGAGAGTTCAAGGTCCAAATCCCTTGAATAAACCCCTCCTCCAACTCTGCCGTCCAACTTCGAGCCGTCGGTGTATATGGAAGTGCCACCATTTGTTTCGGGACACCAATCCGTCCTCTCCCAGTCTTCTCTGCTGGGAATGTTTATTTTGAAGCAGCTATCCCCGACTGTAGTGGTCGCACAACGATCTGTGCTTAGAGGGAGAAAGCTGTAAGATTCCAGAATACTGGAGTGTCCAATAGTACCCGCACCCCAACTGGAGGTTTCTCTTAGACGCAGAGCTGATGCCGCCGCTGACCGAAACCCTTCCAGATCAAGTGGCAAAATGCCCAGAATGGCCTGGAGGGCTTCGTTGGGCGTTGTCCTTAGCGCACCGCTTATACAGATCATATTGGATCTATGGACTGTCCGCAACAGATTCAGGTATGTTGTCTTGCTCAGTGCCGGCCACCATACGACGACTCCATACAGCATGATTGGGCGAATGATGGCCGTGTAGATCCAACTGCATACTCTAGGGCTGAGCCCCCATTTTTTGCCAATGGCTCTTTTGCATGTGTAAAGAGCGATGCAAGCTTTCTTCTGGCGCTGAAGAACATTCTCCTTCCAATTCAGTTTCCTGTCCAGAACTATGCCTAGAAACTTGGCCTTATCCGACAAGCCCAGGCGCGTGCCATCTAGTTCTGGTAGGCTTAGTGGCGGTATTTTGTACCGGTTGGTGAAGAGGACAAGTTCCACTTTCCCCGGGTTGATACTAAGTCCGCAGCGAGAGGACCACCTCGAAACCTCTCGCAGTGCTACTTGCATCAGGTCACACAGAGTTTGTGGGAACTTGCCTCTGAATGCAATAGCTAAATCGTCTGCGTATGCCACTATCTTCCCGCCCCCCCAGCTTGTGTCACGTAGCAACGAGTTGACTGTGAGGTTCCATAAAAGCGGGGAAAGAACACCACCCTGGGGCGTTCCCCTTGTGACATAGCGTGATAACTCGACCGTACCAAGTGAAGAAGCTATTTTCCTTCCTCTTAGAAGTTGGTCAATTAAACCGGTTAGAGGTCTATCTACGCCCAGATTAGTTAGAGCGGAGTTGATCGCCTCCGGGCTTATATTGTTGAAAGCCCCCTCAATGTCTAAGAAGGCCACGAGACAGTAGTCCTTTTCACACAGCGATTTCTCAATGACAGATACTAGGCTGTGCAGAGCAGTTTCTGTTGATTTACTCTTTGTGTATGCATGCTGATAGCTAGAGATAAGGTTGCTATCAATAGTCGTTGAAAGGTAGTCGCTTAGTATCCTCTCAAAGGTTTTGA
Source organism: Campiglossa producta (assembly GCA_964058755.1). Taxonomy (NCBI): domain Eukaryota; kingdom Metazoa; phylum Arthropoda; class Insecta; order Diptera; family Tephritidae; genus Campiglossa; species Campiglossa producta. The sequence continues at coordinate 152,553,049 of CAXKVI010000001.1, forward strand.
GTACAAAGGACGAGAGACTGATCGGTCTGTAATCTTTTGGCTCGTAGTGGGATGCCTTCCCAGCCTTAGGGATAAACACTACCGTGGCGCTTCTCCAGGAGCCCGGAATGTGGTTGAGAGCCAGGCAGGCTGTGAAGAGAAATACCAGCCATTTAGCTGATGTCTCCAACGTGTTTATAAGTTGCGCGGGGATAATCCCGTCCGGCCCGGCAGCCTTATACGGTTCAAAGCTCTTAACTGCCCACCTTACCCTTTCCTCAGTGATGGGTATATTTACTGCCAGGTTTGTTGCAGATGCTAGTGGTGCGTCATGCAGATTCCCCGGAAAATGTGTATTCAAGAGCAGCTCAAGGGTTTCCTCTTCCGTGCTGGTCCAGGATCCGTCAGGTTTTCGCAAATAGCTGATGGCTGTTTGACTTTTCGAGAGAACTCGTCTAAGTCTCGCTGTATCGTCGACCTTTTCGACGCCAGTGCAGAAATTTCTCCACGAGGTCCTCTTCGCCTGTCTCAGAGCTTTTTTATAGGCCCTTAGTTTAGCTTTATATTCGTGCCAGTGAGGCTCAGAGCCGAGGGTCTTGGCCTTGTTAAATTGTTTCCGGCATGATTTGCGGAGCGAGTCCAAATCGTAGGACCACCAATGTGGCCTGTGTTTACCGCGTGGTTTTGGCACTGGACAAGCCTGTCCTAGAGCATTTGAGAGCGCCGATGTAAATGTAGTAACAAGATCCTCCAGCTCCTCTACTGATGAGGGGGCCTGTGAGGGCAGTACTGGCAGGTCTCTGTCTAATATTTCATTGTGTAACTGCCAATTAGTGTTACGTGGATTGCGCTTCATAATAGGTTGTTCTACAATAAAGTCTAGAACCATAAGCAACTGGTATTTTTTACGTGTTGATGTCCTACAAGATGTCAATTGTCAGATTCGACCAGAATATACCAGTTATTTACTAGTCAGGAAATACCAGTTTCATGCTAGTTGTAAGATACCAGTTCCATACTAGTTCATCCTGGACTAGTATAATTTCCAAAAAATTAACTAGTCCAAAAAGGACCAGTATGGAATAAACTAGTCAAAAAGGCTTTTAACCTGGACTAGTATGATTTCAACCAGAATTTTCCTGGCTTACCCTTTATTTTATCATTTGACTTTATTTTCATGTTTATTCTTAAGAAAGCAGCGGCTATTTGTATTTACCCTATCACGAAAAAGTATCTATGAATTATAAGAGAAAACGAAACGAATGAATTTTGTTTTTTTTCAACTGGTATAATTTCATCCAGAAAAATCTAGTTGTATACTAGTATGGAATGGATATTTCCTGACTAGTATGGGTTCAGCCGGAAAATTCTATTTGTATACTGGTATATATTTTTCTGATTAGTTTGAGGTTTCGCTGCAGGGAACTCGCTTAAACCTGTGAAATCGCAGTAAGAATTATGAAAATTCCTCAGTTTTGAGGCTGGCTGTAGTTTTTGACATGGGGCGAAGTATACAAATACCCGATGCTTCTTTAAGGTGGTCTTCTATGACACATGTGTGTAGATATGCCCTTTACGAACAGCAAAAGTTGGACCAACTCGCTTAAACCTGTGAAATCGCAGTAAGAATTATGAAAATTCCTCAGTTTTGAGGTGTCTGACTGTAGTTTTTGACATGGGGCGAAGTATAAAAATACCCGATACTTCTTTAAGGGGGTCTTCTATGACACATGTGAAAAGATCTGCTCTTTAAAAGCAGCCGAAGTTGGACCAACCCGATTAAACATGTGAACAAGCAGTAAGAACTATGAAAATTCCTCAGCCTTGAGGTGTCTGGCTGCAGTTTTTTCCATGGGATGAAGTCTAAAAATACCTGATACTACTTGGAGATAGTGTTCCACGACACATGTGTAAAGATCTGCCTTTCAAAAATAGCCAAAGTTGGACAAACTCGGTTAAACATGTGAAAGTGCAGTAAAAATTATAAAAATTCCTCAGTTTTGAGGTGTCTGGCTGAAGTGTTTGACATGAGGCGAAATCTAAAAGTAACTGATAATACTTAAGGGTGGTCTTCTATGACACATGTGAAAAGATCCGCTCTCTAAGAGCAGCCGAAGTTGGACCAACCCGATTAAACATGTGAAAAAGCAGTAAGAACTATGAAAATTCCTCATGCTTGAGGTGTCTGGCTGAAGTTTTTTCCATGGGATGAAGTATAAAAATGCCTGATACTACTTGGAGATAGTGTTCCACGACACATGTGCAAAGATCTGCCTTTCAAAAACAGCCAAAGTTGGGCAAACTCGCTTAAACATGTGAAAGTGCAGTAAGAATTATAAAAATTCCTCAGTTTTGAGGTGTCTGGCTGAAGTTTTTGACATGGGGCGAAGTCAAAAAGTACATGATACCACTTAAGGGTGGTCTTCTATGACACATGTGAAATTATCTGCCCTTTAAAAGCAGCCAAAGTTAGAGCAACGCAGTTAAACATGTGAATTCGCAGCAAGAATTATGAAATTTCCTCAGCTTTGAGGTGTCTGGCTGAAGTTTTTGTCATGGAGCGAAGTCTAAAAATGCCTAATATTAGTTAATAGTAGTGTTATACGATACATTTGTAACGATCCGCCATTTAAAAGCAGCCAAAGTTGAGTAAACCCATTTGACCATGTGAAAGCACACTAAAAATCATGAAAAGTCCCCGTGCTTTGGGTTGTTTGGCTTAAGTTTTTTTCATGGAATGAAGTCCGGAAATGCCTGATACTGTTTAAGGGTAGTGTTATACGACACGTGTGTAAAGATCCGCCGTTTAAACGTGGACAAAGTTGGATAAACCTGCTGAAACAAGTGAAATCTCTGTAAAAATTAGTGAAAATCCCGAGCTTTGAGGTGTCTGGCTGAAGTTTTTGCCATGGGGCGAAGTATAGAAATGACTGAAACTTCTTAAGGGTAGTGTCCTACGAAACATCTGAAAAGATCCGTCGTTTAGAAGTTGTAAAAGTGGGACAAACAAGAGAAAGCAAATTAATAGGAAAATAAAAGTTCCCGAACTTTTAGGTGTCTGGCTGAAGTTTTTGCCATGGGATGATGTCTGGAAATGCTTGATTCTACTTAAGGATAGCATTCTACGACACATGTGTGAAGATCTGCTATTTAAAAGTAGTCAAAGTTTGTCAAATCCACTTAAACATGTGAAAGCGCAGTAAAAATTAGTGAAATTTCCCGAGTTTTGAGGTGTCTGGCTGAAGTTTTTGCCATGGGACGAGGTCTAAAAATTACTGAAACTACTCAAGGGTAGTGTCCTACGACACATGTGAAAAGATCTATCATTTAAAATTAGTAAAAGTGGGACAAACAAGAGAAAGCAAATTAATAGGAAAATAAAAGTTCTCGAACTTTCAGGTGTCTGGCTGAAGTTTTTTCCATGGGATGATGTCTAGAAATGCTTGATTCTACTTAAGGGTAGCATTTTACGACACATGTGTAAAGATCTGTTATTTAAAAGAGGCCAAAGTTGGTCAAATCCGCTTAAACATGTGAAAGCGCAGTAAAAATTAGTGAAATTTCCCGAGTTTTGAGGTGTCTGGCTGAAGTTTTTTCCATGGGACGAAGTCTAAGAATTCCTGATACTACTTGAGGGTAGTGTTCTACAAAAAATGGGAAAATATTGGGTAGTTAAAAGCAGCCAAAGTGGCCCAAATGCGTGAAATTAGTAAAACAGAATAAATTTCCATAGGAAAATCCGCGAACTGGGGGTGTCTGGCTGGAGCCTTGTCACTGGTACGGGTCTAACAACACTTGATACTGACGCGGGCTGATAATCTACGTCAAATATGTGAAAATCATCCATTATAAAATAAGTGAAGTTAGGGTATTTTTTTGGCGACTTTGACCCCCGATTCCTAGGCCCTTGTCATAGGTACAGCTTTAAAATTTTCACATTCTTTCTAGATTCGGGGAGGACTATCGATCGGTATTGGTTTCATCCATTATAAAATAAGTGACGCTTTTAGGCTCTGGGATCTTGGTCTAATATAGAAACATACAGACATCCATAGTACCTGCCCGTGGGAGTTGCTGTGAGGCAAACTTTTGGAACTGAAATTCTTTTTCAAACTTGAATTTGACATTTTTGACTTCGATTTATTTTCAAAGTAATTTACTATGTAGTTTTTGTAAGTTTCTTCATTTAAATCTATTTTTGGTTTCATATGGAATCCCGTTCGTTCAATCAGAAATTCATTTTTTTTTAACTTTCAGAAATTCTTAAAAAGCAATAACTCAAAATATTCGAATATTTTGAAAACCACTCAGCTCAACTAGCCATTCACATTTCCACAATTGAACACAAACAACAAATACAACAAAAATATAATTAGTCTCACTTGGCGAACATAAATAATTTACCTAATCAATTCATCAACAAAAAATGTGGAGGGAATGTTTTCGAAAAGTAATAGACACTGCAACAACACAGAGACATACAGTCAAAGTAATGGCAGGACAGGATCAGCGACCGGTAAACCGCAAACTACCTACACACAGAGTGCGACATATGCGCTTTCTAAGGCAAACCAATGAAAAAAATAATAATAAAATTAGGTGCAACGGATAGCTATTGCTGTCTTGTAGGGGTGTATTGGGGTGTGCGACCGGCTGAGTGTGGTCGAGTGGCCAGATGTCATATTGCACCCAAAGTGTTGTAATAAATTTTCTCAATTTCAAATAGACTACGCTACGTATGGGAAAAGAGTAAAAGAAAAGCTGAAAATGCCACAATGAGTAATAATTAGGATAGCAAAGCTGATATTTGTATAACCAGGAGCGCTAGCGACCATGTAAAAACGCAAGGAGAGGTGGAAGACTGAATTTCTATTTACCGCCGGAGCCATTGCATTTTTTTTATTCTATTTTGCTTCATTTTATTTTAGTTTACTTTCTTTTTTTATTTTACTTGATTTGATTTCATTTTTTTATAGTTTTTAAATATATTTTTTCTTTTATTTTTTTATTTATTTTTTATTATTTTTTCAATTTTTTATATTTTTTTTATTTTTTTTTTTTTGTTTTGCTTTATTTAGTTTTATTCTATGCTTATTTGGAAAATTTGGTTTTATTTTATTTTATTTCATTTGATTTGATTTAGTTGTGTTTAATTATTTATTTAATTTTTTAATTTTATTTTTTTATTTTGTATTTTTTTTTATTTTTTAGGTTATTTTATTTTTAACTAGCTGGTGCCCGCGACTTCGTATGCGTACAATTTCTGTAAATAGTACATTTCCCTTAGTAGCCATATTAAGCGTTCTGGTATTAAGAAGGTTCAGGTTTTATGAGATATTCCCGGGGTAGCGTAGGTATTGAAATTAATCAAATCGTTTATGACAGCATTCATAAACACCTTTTGTTTGATACCCATGTACTAACACATTTTTGTGGAAATATTCGTCGATACCTCCGAAACCGGCCGAGCTATCGAAATTTCAAGATATCTCCCAAACCATTCCAGATATTTAGATGAATCGCATATTATAGCACTCATTGACACCTTTCCTTTGACACCCATATTGTACTAAGACATTTTTAGTCACCCCTGGTCCACATATTGGGCGATAACCCAAAAACCCGTTGAGATATCGCAAAAAATTATATCTTAAACTTTAAGTTGAGCGTCTAGCAATCCAACGATTCAATTTCATTCAGTACTTTTAGAGTGTTACGACCACAAACATACAGATAAGTTGAGCTTCATCCAATTCCATTCATTACTTTCAGGGTGATACGGCCACAAACATACGGACAGACAGACAGACAGACACACAACAATTTTTAAAATGGTTGATTTGGATTCTACTCGCTTAATAATGCTTCCCCCAATAAATTTTTTGTTGATATCGGCCATGTACAGATATCGACCTGTTACAATTTTATTATACATATGTAGAGATTTCTTAAATTTAATTTAATTTAAATCTACAGCTCCCCTGCGCATCAGTGAAAGATGGTACACTAACAAAGGGTTATCTATCAACCCAAATAAAACAGTCTTGGTGCCTTTCACGAGGCGAAGAAAGCTTTCTATGTTAGAGCCGTCCCTAAGAGGCAGCCGCATAGGTTTTTCGACGGAAGCGAAATACCTAGGGGTAACATTGGACAAAACCCTCACATGGAATGCTCATTTGGAGACCACCATAAATAAAGCAACGAGGCCCTTTTTCGCCTGCACTAGAGTTAATGGCAAAACATGAGGGCTATCTCCCAAAATGACGTACTGGTCATTTAATACAGTTGTGAAGTCAATAGTCATATACGCTTCTCTAGTCTGGTGGCCTAAGACTGCTCAAAAATAGCGGCAACTAAGTTAAGTAAGCTGCATCGGCTAGTCTGTGTCGGTATAACAGGTGCAATGAGAACCTGCTGATGCTTTAAGTGCCCTTGTGGGAATACCTCCTTTCCCTATTCTAATAGAGAAGGAGGCCACACTTGCTGCATTAAGACTTCAAAACATTTCCGATCTAAAAATCGGAAATATAACAGGACATATGAAGATAGTCAAGAATTTCATAAATGGTCCTATATTGCAAGTAAGTGATGCAATAACTCCTACGCTCAGGATCATGCGAAACTTTGAAGTTTCGATCGTAGATCGGGCGCTCTGGGACACAGGGAATCCTTATGCTGAATCCTATTCGGAGATTTGGTATACGGATGGATCGAAGCTGGAAGATGGTAAAACGGGAGCTGGTATCTATGGACCAAATTACAAAAAAAAACTGTACCGATGGGTAACTACCCCACTATCTTTGAAGCGGAAATCCACGCAATAGAATTATGTGGCAGAGAATGCCTCCGAAGAAGACTATCCTCTAGGCGAATCTACATTATGTCGGACAGTCAGGCCGCCCTACGTGCCTTGCAGTCATACACTATAACCTCGAAGCTTGTCGATGAGTGCGTCGCAGTCCTTAATGATCTGGGAGCCAAACACAAAGTTTTGTTAGGTTGGGTCCCAGGGCATGAAGGGCATGACGGCAACGAAAAAGCAGATCACCTGGCAAAACATGGTGCTCTAACAGCTTTTATTGTCCGAACCCCTTTTGTGGACTCACGAAGGCCCACGTAAAGGAGACCATAAACAACTGGGAAAATAAACAGTTTAGGCAGCATTGGCTTAGCAGCCTAGGGCAGAGGCATCTGAAAGAGCATCAGCGAGGCTCATTAATCTTAGGAGGGTGGATCTAAGAAACCTCACTGAGTAAGCTGAATCTGTCAGATACAACAATTTGTCGGTTTTGCGAACTGGACGATGAAACGCCGGTTCACATACTCTACGAATGCATTAGCAAGAAAGAGAGTCTGCTACCTAGGTGGGGTCACTCTCAATCCGTTGGTAATATGGAATAAAAAACCTGAAGAGGTGCTCAAATTTATAAAGAGCCTCCGCATACAGCAATAAGCTGATTGGTCACACAATAGATCGTACTAATGGTCGCGGTGTAATAAGGCCTTATAATAATAATAATAATCTACAGCTCAAATTTTAGTCGGTAGGTCCAAAAAATCACTACTGGGTATAACTTTTCCATTTAACCCTTATTTATTCTTCCTTTTTGACTCACTTATATTTTGTTCTGCTCATTTCATTTGGGTTAGTACTTAAAACCTACCAACAAAAATCACCAAAAACAAGCAACATTAGACCAACGCATCTAAAACAACACTTCAAAACTATCAAGGTCTTGATACAGCTGGTGGTGGAATTTTCAAAAATCCTTCGCTACAACTTAAGGCTATCATAAGCAAAAGCGATTGCGAGCGTACACAAATTTTAGTTCATTAGTTGCGCTCAAATTTATATTCCAACAATTCACTATGCAGGACACTCCAATACGTCATGCCACATACCCGTCAGCCTGTCACTCCAACAATTTTGTGCACATTTTTTAATTCTTTTTCTAGACACTTTTCTGAACCGTTCTCGTAGAGGGGGTTAAAAATGTTGTTGTTTAAAAAAATTTCAACTGAAAATAATAGCAATGACCTAGAGTAGAGTGGTATATATGGAATTTTAGTTAATTATAGTGTGCTGTGAGATATTTAACTGCAGATACGAATCATTTAGCTATAGATACATTTTAATAGGAGGACATTTGTTTGTCTGTCTGTTGTTGAGTGTATTTTTCTAGCAGGACGTCAGTTGCGACCAATTTAAACAAAAATTTGGTGGTCGCTAGCTTCTCCTTTGACACACACACATTAGCACAGCGCCAGTGATGCCAAAAAAAAATAAAAGAAAAACTCCTGCTTTTCCCTAATAAATTTTGATTCCCTCAAAGAAATTCGGCATTCCATTATTTTTCAGGCTTCGATTTTATCCGACTGCTCCTTCTTGCTAGTTTCTATACCGCCATTTCCTCGAGGATAAAATGAACAAGCGTGGATCGAGGTTGTGTCACCCGGAAGCTAAAGCTGTACAGTCACGGCATTTTATATATATTTACCCAAACGAGCGACTAGAAAGACTCTAGAGTCAACCAGTGGCTTGGGGAGGGTAGTCTGGTAATATCTTCAGAATAAGCATCATATGGGTCGAAGAATTGTTCCGGGAAACTTTCGCACCGAACTTTTGGCCTCATTGGGTACTTGTGAACTGAGCAAGCGGTGGACCTCTTGCAGGGACAATACCCATCTGGCCCCACAATAGATCCTTCTGGCCCCACACCCAGCAAACATTTAGGTCAGAGAACGATAAGAAAACGATTCGAATTTTATAATATATCTCTAAGCTAGGAAGTTAAAGAACGATTTGAGAAACTGTCGAAGTCTATAGCATTCTGGAATTCTAATGTGTTTCTCTAATGGAAGTTGGAATAATTTTACTTACTTGAAAAGAGCAAAATGGCGATTAAAGTGACTTAATCTGTTTTAAATTCAATGGATTATTAAAGTGCTCTAAGGTCAATAGGTTCCTGAGATAGTGGTCGATATACGAAGGAATAAATAAGAGAGGTGGCAACTCTGCCTGAAAATATCTTTGTTGGTATACGGCAGAAAATACCTTTCATTTGGTAACCATAATGGCACGTCTGGTTTAATACAAAAAATTAAGATAGGTGGGAACCCTGTTAATCGATCGAAGTGTCAGAATCAAACACCAAAGTAGAAAAATAAGCATACTATCTATTGGCCAAATTTTTTCCAAATGGCTTTAACTGGGATATTGGTCTATATTCGAAGGACTCAAAAAAAGGGGTTAGGTGGAAACCCTGCCTGAAAATATCTTCGTTTGTATACGGCCGAAAATACCTTTCATTTAATACCTATATTGCAAGGACTGAAACCGAAACCGAAACCGTAACCGTAACCGATTAAAACCGATTCATTTTTCAAAACCGAAACCGAAACCGTAACCGTTATTTTGATCTGGAAAAGACCGAAACCGAAACCGTTTCAAAAGCCGGAAGCGGTTCCAAACGGTTTTGAATTTTTTCAATACCTTACTTCTGTGAGTGGGCACATAGGTACTTGCTTTTACAAACAGGTACCCTGAAAGTTTTCATGGAATACATGAAATAATATTTAAAAACAATAATAGGTGACAACCCTGTAAACCGCCCAACAGAAAGTCTTAGAATGAAGCAAACTCTCCAGTACTTATACAAACGATGGCTGGTGCGACATCTGCTGGATTTCTGTCCTATTTTTATACCCAGCGTCTAGTACTAGTACAAGGGTATTATAATTTTCCACATAACGTAACGGCACGAAATAATCTAGATAGATATAGAGTTCCAGGTTGAGAAGAGGAGTTCATTAAGGCATGTCCGCCCGTCTGTCCGTCCGTGATATTTCCATGAAATTTTGTATACAAGTTACTTTCTGGTCAAGATAGGTTGCTATTGAAAATGGGCGAAATCGGAGGATAACAACGCCCCCTTTTTCGATATCGAAAGTTTCGAAATTCGCATAAATTGACATAACTTGAGTAAAAATTGAGATGTTTGCATGAAATTTGGTATACATGTCACTTTATGGGCAAAATATACTGCTGGAGAAAATGGAAGAAATCGGATGATAACCACGCCCGCTTTTTCGATATCGAAAATTTAAATTGACATATCTCGGTTTCATGGTGATGTAAGAAATATTCCTTATGAAACTGGTAGAAATCGCTGGGTATTCAATGTTCGGTTTAAACGAACTTGGCCTTCCTTACTTGTTTTATTTCCAATTCAAATTTCACTCTCTATAAAGACATTGCATCGCTGCCTAAAAAGTTAGCTTCAAATATTTGTATCTACTACTCTCTAGCTTAGTGCTGCCTTAAACGTGAATGACCGTCCTAAAAGTATTACTTTGGACTTTCATACCGCATTCAAAGATGTTGGGGGAAATACTTTCGAAAATTTAGTTCGTGAAAGATAATAATCAATTCTCTAAATCAAGTCTCTAATTAATGCATTTAATCCATTTGAAGTAACGTAACATTTAACCTTCTATAAAAAATTTAAATCAAGATTTTTCTAAATGGTGCTATTTTCACACGGTTCCAGCGCTCAATTCCTTCCTTGCTCTCAACTAACTTGCTTGCATTATCTACTCCCTTTACTCGTGTATATCGTTCGTTCATTGGGTTATTTTACCGTTAATTAAGTGACATTCAAATGTCAAACGTCAGCTGTTAGATGTGTTAAATAGAACTATCTCTTATCAGTAGGTTTTTTATTGTTTAGTACTACATTTTGTTGTTAAGTTGATTTTTGATCGTTTTTCTAATGAAAGGTTGTGTTTTTAATGTTTTTAAGTGCATTTGACCTTTCGCTAGTGCAATGTTTCTTTTGAATTAGAGAGTGCGTTATGATACAAATTGTTGCATTACGCTGGGTAGGATATGTTATTTTACTATCCTCTACCGACTTTGACACCAGGGGAAGGGAAAGGCCATCCATGAAAACAACGTGTGATACCGAAATGGGTAGAGTTCGATAGCGATCCATAAAGATTGGTAACACATGGACGGTTATCAGCCATATCATATGCCATCAACTGCGTTTAAAAACGTTAACGGACCTCATTTATTGTGAATATTCTAGCAGTATAAAATACTCTTTTATCACGTTATTCCCCTTCGTTATTAGTCGTTTTTTCATGAATATTTTCTTTTATAATTAGCTTTCTCATTTCCATTGACTGCTTTATTACACATTGTAATATATTTAAACTTTGATTAACTACCTAACCCCCCAACCCCAAATAGCCCCCTCTTTTATGATATATCCTTTCACTTTCGACCCACCCGCTGATCGACATTAAGCAGCGTACATTACACGTCGTCATACCACACCTGGCGCACACTAATCCCTTACAAACAAAATGGTTCATTAATCCAAAGTCACTTCAGAACTGAACAAAATGCTTTGAACCAAACGAAGGTTTAACAGTTTGATGGCTGTTTTGCTTTCACAACAAAAAGCCAGACTGAGGTGAAAGACGGCTAAAACACACCCACACTAAACAGGTGCTAAATGCATAGAAAATATAACAAAAGTTGAGGGTTCATATGGACGTGATACAGTAGTGGCTAAGTAATTATGGACGTGGCAGTTGCGATGTTAATCTAATGATGGAGAGCATTTAAAGTCCTTCAGTAAGGAAGGAGGCGGCTAAATATACCGAACCGATTTTTGAATTAGGTCGAACAAGTCCTTCCCGCAGCGGTCAGGTGGGTACCGAAGCTTATCGAATTCATTCTGTCAAAAGACTGTCCCACATGCCTGACTCTATCCATAACCGTTGGGGAATGTTTTCGGATTGGCTTTCGCAGAGTGCACCAAGCTTTGGAAAAAGGGACACATCTAATCTTGGCTTGCGTCATAATGACGGTTATTGGAAACCCAAAGGGAGTTCAAGTCATCCTCCACCTGTTGTTTCCATCTCAGTCGAGGCCTCCCCCTTCCTCTGCTGCCGAATTCAGGCGACGATAGGAAAACCTTCTGTGCTGGAGCTTCTTTGTCCATTCGCATAACATGACCCAGCCAGCGGGGCTTTTGGGCTTTAATCCGCCGAACTATGGTCAGGTCTGCGTAAAGCTCGTACAGCTCATCGTTAAATTTCCTTCGATACTCGCCGTTGGCAACACGGGAAGGACCATAAATCTTCCGGAGAACTTTTCTCTCAAATAGTCCAAGGGCCATCTCATCTTCTCTTGACACTGCCCATGATTCCGAGCCGTACATCAGGACTGGTATTATGAGAGACTTATAGAGCGTGATCTTTGTTTGTCGAGAGAGGACTTTACTTCTTAATTGCCTACTTAGTCCAAAGTAACACTTGTTGGCAAGGGTGATTCTCCGTTGGATTTCCAGACTGATATTATTTTCGGTGTTAATGCTGGTTCCCAAATATACGAAGTCTCTCACCGTTTCAAACTTGTAGCTATCAACGGTGACCTGGCTGCCAAGGCGCAGGTGCGCCGATTCTTTCTTTGATGACAGCAGATACTTCGTCTTGTCCTCGTTCACCGCAAGACCCACTTTTTTCGCTTCCTTATCCAACCCAGAGAAAGCAGGAGTCGCCCTGTCTGAAGCCTCGTTTGGTTTCAAATGGCTCAGAGAGGTCCTTCCCGATTTTGACGGAGCTGTTGGTTTTGCTCAACTTCATTTGGCAAAGCCGTATAAGCTTTGCAGGGAAGTTGAATTCAGACATGGCGGCATACAGGCAACTCCTTTTTGCGCTGTCAAAAGCGGCTTTGAAATCGACAAAGAGATAGTGAGTGTCGATTCTTTTATCATGGGTCTTCTCCAGGATTTGGCGAATCGTGAAAATCTGGTCGATGGTAGACTTACCAGGTCTAAAGCCACACTAATAAGGTCCAATCAGTTTGTGATGGGCTTCAGTCTTTCACACAATACGCTAGAAAGAACCTTATAAGCGATATTAAGAAGAGTGATTCCGCGGTAGTTGGTGGGGTTAGCGGGATCGCCTTTCTTGTGGATTGGGCAGAGCACACTTAAATTCCAATCTGGAGGCATGCACTCATCTGGCCATATTCTGCATAAAAGCTGATGCATGCTTTTTACCAGCTCTTCGCCTCCGTGTTTGTACAGCTCGGCGGGTAGTCCGTCTTTTCCAGGCGCTTTGTTGTTTTTGAGCCGGGATATAGCTATCCTCACTTCATCATAGTCAGGTGGTGGGACGACTTTTCCATCGTCAGGGATTGGGGTATCGGGTTCGACGTCGCCCTCGCAGTTTAGCAGTGAGGAGAAGTGCTCCATCCATAACTTAAGTACATTCTGCACGTCGGTTACCAGGTCGCCGTTATTGTCCTTACAGGAACTTGCCCCGGTCTTTAAACCTTCCCTCATCCGCCGGATCTTTTCATAGAATTTTCGGGCATCATTCCTGTCAGCCAGCATCTCAAGCTCCTCACACTCACGGCTTTCGGCTTCACGTTTCTTTTTTCTGAAAAGGCGCCTCTCTTCCTTCCTCGCCTCACTATAGCGTTGCCATACACTGAGGCAGTGCTACATTCCTCATCGTACCAGTTGTTCTTGCGGGCTCGCTGAAGCCCTATAGTGGCCTCAGCGGCGGTACGCAATGAGTGAGAGATATGCTTCCATTGCTCGCTTACATCGTTAGGTTGAGGGACACATGGCGAAATAATAAAAAACGACCGTGGCGGCATCCAAGGCCGTCAAAGGGGTTCCACACAAAAAGTTTGTAAATTGACCATCGGTCTCTTTTCTTGCAAATGAGTGTAATTTTTTTGGGGTTTTGTAAGGTTTTTCGCGCATAACTTTTTATGGAATTGAGATATTTAACTTATGTTTCTGGATTTTTAACCCAAATGATATATTTTATGGGATATAAATTTCCTTTAGTTTTTACTTGCACAGCTGTGATTTTTTCGACGCTCTCTAGGTATCATTCCCCCAAAGTAATTTTTGTCAAAACAAGATGCACTCTTGGAAAGTTTCCCGTGTTATCTAAGCTATAACTTACTTTTTCTTAAAGGTTAAAACCGATGTCTTTCGATAAGTTAAGCTGGATAGGTGCATAGACTCAAACAACCCCAAAAATATGTATTACGTAGTTACACCCACCCCTGTCTCTAGACCCGCAAGGCATTAAGATAATTTCGAATAGAGCAGCATTTTTTTCTTGTGTGGAAAATAGGAGGGTAAAACACAACTCGATATGGATTATCCAAAAATAGATTTAGAATTCTAACTGATATTTTTAAAAACTCCACACTACATGCATGACATAGGTAATACGATCGAGCAATACGGACCGTTTCTGTGACACATCTTTGGAGAATGCAAAGCGAATACTCTTTGAATGCGACGCCATTTCCAGGCGAAGGGTACAATTCTTGGGCTCACCAAACGTTTCCATTATGGCATATAAAAAAATATCTAAAAAATTGAACGCAGAACAGATTACACTGGCAGGAATGGGAAGCGATTGAATTATTTATTCAAAACTTTTTTGGTTTTCTGATAGGTTCAGGCTATTCGCAGCATGTCATTCCATATTAAAATCAAGGAGCCAAACTATCTCCGCAATAATAAAGGACCTAGACAATTGGACAGGGGGCACCAAGAAGAGTTAGACCATGAAGACGTCTATGGGAAAAGGGAAACTACCAAACTTTCAGGAAATCACAGAAGATAGCTGATTAATAGAGTGGATAGTTTTTTTCTTGATGAAATAGCCTTTGCGGATAATGTTTTAAGGCTGATATTCGCGGGACGATTGGTCGATTTTTCTTTCAAACTTCAAGGTGGGACGACAAAAAATCAACCAAAAAATCGAAGAAACTTTTAGTCTTAAATCTGGGTTGACCACGCGGTTTTGACAGCACAGTTTCAAGAAATTTGATGGCACCTTTTACGCTGTGCGACAGTGAAGCATACAAAAACTGCATACCCAGAATTTCAAATACATGGTCAAAATGTGGAATTAAGGGGAAACCCTTTTCATTATGAAACTTCACCGTGAACTCCGCACATACGTAGCCGCACAAATTTTACAGTAGACACTGAAAACTGATTTATTTCAACATAAATTGTTATATTGATGTACAAATTCATACATAGCTAGATTTTATGAATGCTTAGACACCGAAAATCTTTTACCAACGAATGGAATCGGGTACCCTGGCGGCTCTGGTAGGGAAATCTAATTTTTGACAGAAATGTCGAATGTGCGGTTTTGCAGAAGTTCGATGTGTGGTTTTGCACTTTTTCCGACGATATTCCATATAAAACTAAAACAGTCGGCCAAGGGGGCTCACACACAGCCGGACTAACTCGACCAGGTTGGAGCTATTCAATGAATTAATCACCTAAAACGCCGCTCTGGGCTATTGCCACCAATTATATGCCCACCGCTGTATGCAACTATGGTTCTAAATTCATTTCTTTCTTGCTTGAAAGTAGATTTATATGTTGATTTGTAACAAAAATCCGCTAACGTTCAATTGCAGCTGTCGCTTTTGTTGCCTTCAACTGATACTTATGCTTTTTTGAACATTTTTATTCAACTTTTTTCTTTTTTTCATTTTTACTTCTCCTTCACTTTAACTTAGCTAAGTATTTTAGTATTTTAGCTTAGCAGCGATTGTTAGTTTGGGTTAGTAATTAACACCGTTGCGTAATGCGGCGTATCGAAGCCTGTCTAGTGTGCGTACCAACGCTACCTTATAATCCTCCCCCTTTACCGTTATCTCTCTCTTTTCTCGACGTCTTTGTAGACTTCCATTACCGTTAAGGCGCCACTTCCTTAACATTAGCAGCAGTTTGTTTCAATGTTGCAATGTAAGTTAGTATTAAAAACTGCATTCCATTTGGCGCACGAGTGGGTGGGCGGATGAAATGTTCTAACGGCTTTGTTGTTTTACTGTGAAAGTAGTTTTCCTGCCACCCCTTTTTAACGTCATTTTGCTGTATTTATCTCTGGTTTTGTGTTAATACTACTTTGTGATTTTTCTTTTCACAGAAAATGAACGATTTACGGTTTAGTTACCCTGCAAAAAATTGTGCGATTAATCCCTAAATAGAGTTGTCCTCGATTAATCAACTGGTCTACAATTTGCCCAACACATGCCTTACGGGTAGAGTTGGGGATTAATCAGACTGATATCTTGGGGATTTGGAAGGCTACATCCTATCCAATCCAATAGGGCACTATAATTTCAATAACACTTACCCCTGAAAGCTCCTAGGAGCTGTTACAAATATGAATGGGGGAAACTTTAGTTTACACGTTACACAAGCGACGAATCTACATTCATACCCGTTCTGGTATGAAAGGGGTACAATTAGTCCCTCCATAGGACATGCTCGAACAAATGCGATCAAAACTCTCCATACAAAGAGACTAGAAAAAGTAGTAGTCTCCTGTTCCTCTGCGATTGATCCCGGATGCATCCGGGACTAATCGCATTTTTTGCAGGGTAAGTCTATATGTACATGCATATTTATACTTGAGCTGACGGGGCGACCTCGCTTAATGTGTCGGATTTGCGTCCCTTGTGCGCACACCCTTCTTATGCATCTAACCTCTGCGAT
This sequence comes from Campiglossa producta, assembly GCA_964058755.1. Classification (NCBI taxonomy): domain Eukaryota; kingdom Metazoa; phylum Arthropoda; class Insecta; order Diptera; family Tephritidae; genus Campiglossa; species Campiglossa producta. Next base: position 152,569,599 of record CAXKVI010000001.1, read on the forward strand.
CCTACAAGTGAGAGTTACACGGCTTTATTGCATTGTTTAAAAAATAAAATGTATTCACTTGAAATATTGAAATTCCGGCCGCTTTTTATTCGTATGTATACGAGCACTTAGCAACGTACCTATGAATTCACAAAAAAACTGAAAACTTGTTGAGCTGACAATTTCTTTTGAGAAATAATGTAAGTTTCTAAGTCACTTGCAAGTTCGGCAAACCACAAAGATCATTTAACATAGATCTTCCCAAGAATACTCTACGACAGTAAGCTTGTCTAAAGCTGCGTGCCCTACCGACGTTGCTGTAGGAGTTGCAAAGATGATGAGGAGGAGGAAACTGTGGAGCACCTCATTTGCAACTGACCGGCTTTAAAAGGCGCGAGAACGCGTTTTTTTGGGAGTTTAGTTCCCGGATAGCCTACGCAAGATCGAGGAGCTGGATATAAAGGACTTATTGGAATTCTGCAGGTCATCCAAATGTTTCGAATAGGAGTAACTGCGTCGGTTGAGGAGTGTCAGTCCCGGGATTCTGCCATGTAGAGAACCCCAACTACTCAGGGGATTTTCCAATATGGCTGACTTTCCTAGTGTTTGTGGTATCACAACGGGCCCTTCAAAACTGGCCTAAATGTGTCTCTACGGCAGCCACTCGAACCTAACCTAAAGCTGCGTTGGTACATACATAGGTTCATGCAGCTAGTCGACGAACGCTATGTGCTATACTTATATTAAGCAGACCAATCCAGTTCCGATTCCATGTCGAGATTTTTGAATTGAACAGAACGCACTTTGGTTTAATTGAAAGGCATGTGTTCATCCCCAAGAAACGGGTTGTGCGTAGGGTTTGGGACCCACCACATAAAACAAAATTCCAATGACATCTAACTTTAGACGGCCAAAATCTCCTAGGCGGTTAAAGGCTATTTAAAGTAAGTTAAGATGTGCTCATTCGTCTACACCTTTCACGTTCGAACAGGACGACAAGAAGTCCGCAACAACGGACAAAAATTAAATGGCACATAATCATAGTCAACTTAAAGTATGCGATAAAATGAATTAGAGTATACTTCAAAGAAAACCATACTTCATCTCAGTCATAGTCGAGGAGCCATTGCTAAAGTTAGAGCGGCGAATAGCTGTCACGAAATTAGTTGCAAAATACACTGAGGTTACAAAAATCTGTCGTAAGAGCACTAGATTCCTTATGCCTCATGGAAGAGGCATGTATGACTCAATGAAGAGTCGCTTATAACTCATGGAAGAATCATTTATGATTCATGGAAGAGTAGTTTTTGACTCATGGATGAGTCATTTTATGTTATATGTATATGTAGGAAGATATACTTTAAACGGAAAGGTAACTCGGTCTGGACAAACTTACTGATACGTACTTCGCACTGTACAATATCATATAGCAGTTTGTGATTTGTTGAATACACTTTTTAAATTTTTCATAAAACATTTTTTCATATTCTGAATTTGAATTTTATTAATAAATCTATTAAACGATATTATTTAAATATTTGTAATTACTAATTCTACATATATAATGTACTGTCCAGGCGAAAGGAGTATAATGCGGAAATGGCACAGACCATAGGCTTTTTTTTTTGGTTTATCTAACTCAATAATACAAAAATTCATAATTTTCTGTAGTATCTTTTTTTGTTTTTTTTTTTTTTCTTTTTTATTTATTTTATTTTTTCGGTAATGGTCATAAAATATTCTTCTGACGGGATTCTCCATCAAAAGTGTCATTACAGTTTTACTTCTAAATTCTATAGTTCTCCCGATACAAATCTAATTTCGGGGTACATATGTGAGTGAGTGTCACACATCCATTCCATTATAAATATCACCACATTCACCAGAACCGTATTTTTTTTTTCAAAAACTTAGCTATATAAAGCATCGAAGACCATAATTTTTTCCGAATTTTTTTTTCATGTAAAATCAACACTTTTTTAGGTTATGTTATTTTAACATGAAGATCATCTTGAATAATTACACTTCGTGTTAAATTAACATGACTTCCTGTTAAATTAATATGAAGCTCATGTTGAAAAACTTGACTTCGTGTTAAATTAACATGACTACCTTTTAAATTCACATGAATTCCTGTGAAATTAACATGGTTCATATTGAAAAAAAGTTATTTTGTGTGTAATCGATGTTCATTTTGTCGACACCTCGAACATCGTTTGTTTAGCCCCTAGGATACCATGGAACCGACTACTTTATAAATTACTATTTGAAATCTTTTTAGAGCTCCACTAAAACTAAAAGTACCCTTTGCACCCTTTGCTTTCGCTATCTATCGCACGTAAAAAGTAATAAAATACTTAGCAGAGAAATTGTTGCAAGCAAGTGTTGCACATTACGTCTAACCGAAATAGCACGCACATGCAACCGTGCAACTTACATGCATTCTTAAACTTTATTATTTAGACAAGCGAGTTCGACGATTTTTTTTTTTATTTTAGCTAAAACACGCACACTTTCTAGTGGATTTGTGGGTGGTGGAGTTACTGTAGAAATTGGTGCCGTGTAACCTTTTGCGGCCAAGGCAAGGAAATATCTAGCCTCATTGTTGTTATTGTAAATTGATAGTAAATTGTTGCACCTCCCACAGGCTTAATCTTACTTGTTGTTTATTGTTTTTGTTGTTCTTTATTGCACTTCATGTCAGCTTAACTGCGTTCAATTTTATTGCAACAAACTATTTTAAATGCTACCGCTACGACCGACATTCAATCCCTACTCTCTTCTCCTCAATTTGCCGCGAAAAACTTGCGTGCAAATATTTTATTAGAACTTAAAAATTTTTTTAAGTTGTTGAAATTTCAATTTAGAAGCGCACACTCTCAGTGAGCTTAAATCAATTTCAAATGTTAAAATGTATGTAAACGCGAATGTTGAATATTTTGGAGGGTATGCGTGGCTTAAAAACGCTGGAGCATGTTAAACAATTTTTTTCTGATGATATCAATGCTTTATAAGGCCCGGCAGACGTTGTCCTGCCAAAAAAATTACCGATCTAGGAAAGTTGGCTGTCCCCTCCTCGTTATTCGATCATATAGCCTATGTATCTATCAATTTTCTTCTCCAGTATAAGCTTTCCAAAATATTTTATTTATTTTTATTTATTTTATATTTATAAGTGGCAACACCCAGGTAAACAAGTAAGGAAAGCTGTCTTCGGCTGTGCCGAAGGCTATATACCTTTCATGAATAAGCGTCACGATTTTCACTGTTCGATCCCCAGTACAGCCTGTGTGAATTTAACTTAAGCTCATACCGAGATTATATGGGGGCGAGTTTTTATATTGGTCCAATCTCATTGATTTTTCAAATCGACATTCCACATTATAAAAGAGCAAAAGTTACGAAATTTCACGATCCTACCTAAATAATTACAGGAGTTGTCTACCAAAATCCGTTTATCGGAAAAATCGATTGTATGGGAGCTATAGGTAGTATCGGTCCGATTTTGCTGGTTCCGACAAACGAATCCTATATTAGAAAAGCCGCATACAAAAAATGGTGGCTGCCAAATATCTCAAAAACTGAGGGACTAGTTTGCGTTCAAACAGACAGACAGACAGACGGACAGACGGATATGGCTAAATCATCTCATCTCATCAGCCTGATCATTTCGGTATACTTTTTGATGGGTCCATATCTTCTTCTTCTGATACATACAAACATCGGACCAAAGTTATCATACCATTTCATCTTCATGAAAGGTATAAAAATGTTATAATAAAGCATACTACCAGTACCAAAATTTCATCCAAATCGGTCAATAGGCAACCAAAGTAGTGGTCGATATACGAAAGAAAAATGCGGTTAGGTTGCAACCCTGGATGGTAACCTGCTTGAAAATGTGGCATACAGCCGGAAATGCCTTTTATTTGACACCATCTTGGCATATCTTGCTCAATATTTAAAAAAAAATAACATAGGTGGCAACCCTGAAACCCAAACCAAGTGGCATCACCAAGTGGCATCACCTATGCATATCTTAGAATGAATCATACTATCTATATGCTTAATTTTCCAAATACGGTTAAACGGTTCCCGAGATATAGGGAAAAGTGAATAAAATGCTGTTAGGTGGCAACCCTGCCTAAAAGTGTCATATTTAGAATATCAAGCCTGTTTTTTTAATAACGGTCATTAGCTATTTTTAGCATGGATAAGAATGTATACCTCCATACCCGTTTCGAGGCACTGAGTCTGAAATATACAGTTTTCAGCGGAGATAAAACTCTTTCTTTCCCGATAGCTCTAATCTTTTCCGTCGTTATAGTATTGTTATAGTAAATGCCCATAAAAATTTCGAGGTCCTACCTTGAAACGTTTTAGCGATATACAGGGTAAAAAAATTTCTTAACCAAGCCCCCTTTTTCGATATCGAAAATTTCGAAAATGACATAAATTGACATATCTCGGTAGTGGAAATGGCTAAAATGATATAATTTTATAGGTGAATCCCCCTGGTCGTTCTCTTATGATTATATCGATTTGTTTATAGTGGGTGTGGCACCGCCCACTTTTAAGGGAGGCATTTTTGAAAATTTGACTGGTCGTAACTTTTAAACTGATTACGGTAGAACGATGAAATTGGTACAAGGTATACTAGCATATAGGGAGTATACCTGATGTAATTGGACGAAATCGCTTCCCAACCACACCCACTTCCGAAATATGAATATGAAAACTACCGCTGGGTATTTAATGTTCGGTTTACCTGAACTTAGACTTCCTTACTTATTTTACATGAGAATGGACTTCATGGCATATATTCGCACACCAAGTTGGAGTTCTAACGAAAATTGCCGATGCGATTTTTATTTTTATTTTTGTTTTTCAAGAAGTGCAATATCACATAAAAATCTAATAATAGCAGGCAAATTAATAATTATTTCTAAATGTATGTCAAGTCACCAAAAGGTTTCTGACCTAGCGACAATGAAATAACAAATTAAATACAATCAAAAACAAGGTTTGTAACTATGTATATGTACTATATATTATGTAGTATACAAATGTAACAATCGCTTTACCATTAATACCACAGACACTCCACCTCCAACCAGGGGGATTTGTCTACCTTCAGTGACAATGCAGCTATTGATGTTATCAAATTGCCGCACTTCAAAAGTAAATTGCGCGACTTTTTTCTCTTTTGTTTTTTGCAATTTAATTCTTATTTTCATTATTATTATTGCTTTTGTCCTGCTGTTCGTATCATAATTTTTGAATAGAATTGTCAAAGCGCGTTGCACACATCAACGCTGACAGCAATGGTGTACTATTAAAAAGCAGAGGCGGTCAGTAGAGCGATATTGATATGGCGAGTGATACCCAACAGCTGGAGCTTGGTGAAAAACAAAAATAGTGAGGGCAGCTTGCATTTTATTTCTTGTGAATGGCAATTTGAGTGTTGTAAATGCAGCTAATGAAGGGGTGAGGTGTGCTGTCGATCCGATAGAGTGCAACATTTAATTACTGATTGGTGTTGGTGTTGGTGCAAGCGGTGTCGGTATGGTGACACATGGAGTGGCAGGGTGCTGTATGAGCTTTACGCAAACACCGGCAATCGAGTGAGAGGATGAAGATGAATCTTAGGTTCGCGGGGCCCCAAGGGAAAGTATTAAAAAAAGAATGGCTTGGGTTTGTTCACTCTTAAGGAATTCTCTCAACCACTCTAGTCACGACACTACGCCAACCGCTGCTCAAATAAATGCCAAGAACTAATCGGCGCTTATTACGGGCTTAATATATTCATTGTTTTCGCTTATTTAATCACAATAAACATCAGTGAAGCCAAGGTGAAAAATTGTCCATAAAAATTATGCAGAAGCAAATGTTTCTTATGCTAAAAGCGCGCATACGACGCACAGTGGTTCGGCTCCACACTTTTTTTTTTTTTAAATAAAAAAATAGAAGGAATGGTCCTAGGTCATTTTTACTTTCTGCAAATATTATTTCGTGCTTGTTCAGCTTCCTCTTGAATCATTCCAATAGGTAGTGTTGCAGCGTCAATTATTTGTTTCTCTATGTCTCCACATTCGTTAACAAAAAAAATGTTACGTATACGCCATGTCACTTTTATGAAAATTGGAAGTGACTTTTTCTCATCAAATCAAGGGGGGCGAAAATGGACAAAAATATTTTTCTGGAATTGATAGAAAATACTCAAAACTTTTATTTTATTATAGTTAGAAAGTGGAGCACGCTGTAGCACACACACTTTTTGTCTATCCAAAAGTATTAAAGATAGCATTTATGAAGTATAATTTAGTTTGCCAAAATTCTAAGCAGTTTTATAAAAATTAGATTTTCCGCAACTGAACTACTGTGCAACGCCGCAATGAGCGCACTTTTCGCAAAAGAAAAAGCGCGCAAGCTCGCTCAGCCATCAAGCAAGCAGCAGCATAGCGAAGCCTACGCGTCTCAAGCCGCACTCACGACATAATTGCAAATAATTATGAATGCGTCACCCTTACAAAAACAGAAACAAAGAGGCCCCAAAACCACCAACGGGTAGCAGTGCAGCAAATGCAGCTACGCTTATCGAACCCAACGCCTGAAACTTGCAGCAGCAACCGCGAGGGTAAAGGGAAGCAAAATTAACTTTTTGTTTTGCGCTATTGTAATTCACTGACTTTATTATTTATGTAGATCACTCGGGAATGATTATTGACATAATTGCAAATTTCTGGGTGAAGGGTAGCAGGTGCAGAAACGTACGGCAGGGGCATGTTGTACATAATTTTATTCTGAAAAAATATTATGAACTTGTTTTTGCTTTTAAGAATTTTTCAGCGTTGCTTCCACCTGCTCTAGTCGACTGAAATTGTCGTTGGCGATGTACAACAACATTTGTGATAATTAAATATGTAAGTATATGGTGGCACTTTTGATATATAGGAATATTTACATGCATTATATTATATGTATGTATGTAGCTATATTTTCTAAATATTTTTCTATTTTTTTTTCCTTCAACGCAATTACGCGCTTCAGTTGCATGAGCAAGGTGTTCAAGTGCAAGTGTGTTACATGAAGACATGCATGGATGAAGGGGGTATGTCGCATTCTCACTCAATTTCTGTTTTTGGCACTGGTGAATAGTGTTTATGCAGATCTATATTTATGTCTTATCAGAATCTGCCTATCGTGAAAATTGTAGAAGATAATTCATGGATGAAGGGGGGTATGTACACAACTTTTCAATACGACTTGTGGAAGAAGGGGGTATGTTCCGATTTTTTCATATGAAACACTAAATATAAACTTATGCTTTTTATTGCATATTATGCAACGTCCTTTATGGCTTTGCATAATTTTTTTGTCAGTTTTCCATAAAGATTCGAAAAAACCTCAAATGTTTAAGCAAAACTTTAAATCCGATTTTCTCGTTTCACTCAAAATGCGACATACCCCCTTCATCCATGCATGTCTTCACATATTCAATGCGCTTTCACCCTCCCTCCTTAGTATAGTCGGTATTGAGCTCTCCAGTATCGGAAAAAGTTTCGTAAAAATAAAGTTAGTCTTGTCAAGAAGATACATAAGCCGACATTGAAAGTAGGAGGAGATTGAAGTGCATTTCTAACGGAATAGTTCTGCCAACTAAGATGTATGGGAACACGTCAAAGTATTCTAGCTGTCAAACAAGCTAAAAAGGGAGCTAATAATCGATAAACACATTGGTAGGGGTTTTCGTCAATGCCTTAAAGACTTGGTAGTTCATGAACTAAGTAGTTGATTGAATTAGATTATGGAAGTGATCGCGGGAATTATTTCCAAATTTCAAATGAACTATGTAAAATTTTCGTAAAATTTTAAGAGTTTATTGGGAATGAGACAATTTTTTCTTTTAATTTCGGGGACATTTTTCATTCACATTTTCTTTAAAGCTGGCTTTTTTTTTCAAAAAAAGATATATCTTTAACTTTTACCATATTTTTTGTGTAATTTTTTACTATATTTTTTGGATAATATTTACTATATTTTTTCTGTAATTTTTACTATATTTTTTCTGTAATTTTTACTATATTTTTTGCGTACTTTTTACTATATTTTTTGTGTAATTTTTACTATATTTTTTATGTAATTTTTACTATATTTTTTCTGTAATTTTTACTATATTTTTTGCGTACTTTTTACTATATTTTTTGTGTAATTTTTACTATATTTTTTGTGTAAGTTTTTACTATATTTTTGGGGTAATTTTTACAATATTTTTGGGTAATTTTTACAATATTTTTAGGTAATTTTTACAATTTGTTTTTGGTAATTTTTACAATATTTTTTGGGTAGTTTGTACTATATCTTTTGTGTAATTTTTACTATATTTTTTATGTAATTTTTACTATATTTTTTGTGCAAGTTTTTACTATATTTTTTGGGAAATTTTTACTTAATTTTTGTGTCATTTTTACTATATTTTTTGCGTAATTTTAACTATATTTTATGTGTAATTTTTACTATATTTTTTGGGTATTTTTTACTATATTTTTTGGGTATTTTTTACTATATTTTTTGGATAATTTTTTACCATATTTTTTTTGTAATTTTTACTATATTTTTTGTGTAATTTTTACTATATTTTTTGCGTACTTTTTACTATATTTTTTGTGTAACTTTTACCGTGTTTTTTGTGTATTTTTTTTTTTTTTGTTAATTTGACTGTCTTTTTTGTGTATTTTTTACTATATTTTTTGGGTAATTTTTCACTATATTTTTTGTGCAATTTTTGCTATATTCTTAACTTAAATTTTACTAAATTTTTGTTGTAAATTTTACCATTTTTTTGGGTATTTTTTTACTATATTTTTTGCGTACTTTTTACTATATTTTATGTGTAATTTTTACTATATTTTTTGGGTATTTTTTACTATATTTTTTGCGTACTTTTTACTATATTTTATGTGTAATTTTTACTATATTTTTTGGACAATTTTTTACCATATTTTTTGGGCAATTTTTACTTAATTTTTTTATAATTTTTACCATATTTTTTAGTTAATTTTTACTATATTTTTCGCGTAATTTTTACTATATTTTTTGTGTATCTTTAAGTATATTTTTCGCGCCATTTTCACCCTGTTCTTGGGTAATTTTTACAATATTTTTTGTGTAATTTTTACTTCATTTTTTTGCGTAACTTTTACCGTGTTTTTGTGTATTTTTTTTTTTTTTTTGTTAATTTGACTGTCTTTTTTGTGTATTTTTTACTATATTTTTACTATATTTTTGTGCAATTTTTGCTATATTTTTCACTTAAATTTTACAAAATTTTTGTTGTAAATTTTACCATTTTTTTCTGTGTTATTTTTACTATATTTTTTACATATTTTTTACTATATTTTTGGGGTTTTTTTTCCATTATACAATTTTTACTATATTTTTTAATTATTTTTTACTAAAATTTTTTTGCAATTTTTGCTATATTTTCAGTGTAAATTTTATTAAATTTTTTGTGTAAATTTTACTATTTTTACATAGTTTTTACTACATTTTTTGCGTAATTTTTACTTTATTTTTTTCTCGTGACTTACAATATTTTTGTGTAATTTTTGCTATATTTTTACCGTATTTTTCGCGTATTTTTACTCTATTTTTTGCTTCATTTCTCCTATATTTTTTGTGTAATTTTTACTAAGAGTTTCAGCCTGAAAACCACCCCAGTGGACTCGTCCCTGTTTATAACCCAATTTAAAATGTTTTAAATTCACACATTCATTTTGCAAAATATTAAATAAAATAACCGATATAATTTTGATTTCAATCACACAATTATTTTTTTTTCAATACTTGAACCGAATTGTACTTGTTCCAAGGATAAATGCGTATGAAAAATTTACTGTGAAAAATATGACTTTTTGGATACCGAAGGGGGGGTTTGAACCTGAAACCCCACCCGTGGATCCGCCCCTGACGGTCATCTTGACTCTAGAGGTTTGGCTTCTAGAGGTTTGGTGAAAAAAGCGAAGAAAATAAAGCTAAAGAAATCAATTGGTGACAATATTATATTTTGGAATGTTGAAAATGTTTCAGTTGAATTGAAATGTTTAAAGCTCAAGTTGAACATTTTGTTGTTGGTCTACAAGTTATTTGGTCAATTTAACAGTGATTCATTGTAGAAACAACTCAACAAGGCAAACGATTTCATTTCAACATCAACTTTTTCAATTTAATATGGCCACATTGTAAAAGCAAAGTATTCTGATGTCTAACCTACTCAGAGAAAATGTTAAATTGACAAATGGTCAACTTCATATACCATGAAATAACTTTGCCGATTTGACTACATACGTTTTTGTTAAATTTGCATTGTTTTTTCATCTGTGTATACTTTGCCACCAACTAAGATCAAGTCAAGTCAAAACAAAAAGAACAATTAATTACAAACCCATTTGTTGAACAGTTTAGTATCTGAAGCCCATAAGGAGATATAAATCTCATAGAGCGCCAACTGGCAGAAAACAAAATCCCCCATTGGGAAAACATAACATTGATACCAGAAGCTACAAATAGCGACAAAAGCGACTGATTTCTCACTTAATTCGGCGCAATCGGTTATCAAATCAAACAAATGAATGCTGTCACAAAAACAATGACACATCATTAACCTTTGGGTGTACAACAAATCGCCAGATACCCAAGTGAGTAGAATAATATGTAAAACAAAAAAGCAAACCACCTACATACTTGTTTTTGTTGTAGCATTAACACCAATCGTTTAGCCAATAATCATATTTGTATTATATGCAATTAAGCGGCGGGTGTAAATGTGCTCCAAGCAGGTGGCGGATGAAAAGTTGATTGAGTTGCTGACTCTGAAATTATTAATTCCAAAGTGTTAAGACCGCCTCCTTAGAACACACCGACATATCGAACGTAAGCTTGGTGGGAGACAGCGAATTGGTAGCAGCAATGCAAGCCTGTGACCATTTATTAAGCTCTCATTACGCACAAATAATAACAGAGCGCCAATAACAGAAAAAAACAACAACAAAAAAGTCATACAATAACCATGCAACAATAAATACAGCAATCAGTCAAACTCCATGCGAAATGTGAGAATTTGTTAGCAGCAACTGCTGTGCAGTGAGTCCTGTGTTGGGCGATGGAGGAGTTCTTGTTGTTGTTGCTGCTTTTGCATTGAATTACACAGCATCAACACACAAACATTCCGTTTCAATATGTTGCATTTATAGAGGCGTTGCAGATTGATTGTTGATGTTGCAAACAGCGGGTGGCATGCCACTAAGCGCCAGCGGCATTTACAAGCTACAACAAAGGCCAAGCAATTGAATTGATTGAAAAATCTTTAAAAAAAGTGTTACAACAATGAAAAATAATTTTGCGATTCAAATCTTTTAGCAAAGTGGAGAGACAAGATGCGCAAAATTTGCGCACGCACGCGCTTCTACCCCTAAAGTTATCATTTAACAGCTGTAGTGCAATACCGAATCTTAGTAACCCAGAAAATGCAGATTCGAACATAAGAATGGTTTAGTGTTGATTTCCTACTCGATTTTTTGACGTTCTGACTGCGTTCAGCCATCAAATACAGAACGATAAACAAAATCGACCAGGAAATCGACCCGTGGAAATCAGCCTTTACTGAATTGACCCCCTGAACCCTCTTTGAAGAAGGAATTTAGTCCCGCCGACAGGGATTTAACACGGACCTATCGCGAACTATAGTTTTGGCAGAACGCCCACACGATCCCTTTGAATTTAAAACTACAAATCATTTAAAGTGTTTGCACGAAACACAATAAATATCTACCTCATAGCCCGGCCAATGTAGACATTTTAAACAACAACAAAACTCCCATAGAGCCAAATTTTGGCATACAGCTCAGGTTCACCTTCAGAAAGAAAACCTCAAAAGTCCCCATCAATCCCATGTGTGCTAAAAAAGTTAATCGAGGTGAAAGGTCAAAATTTTAGGTCTTTTCGACTTTTATCGAAAACGAAACTTTTTTCGAAAAATTACCAGAGACCAAGGTGTAGACCTGGAAATACAAATCACAAAAATCCTCAAATTTAGACTTTTCTCGACTTTTGTCCCCGAGTAACTTGTTAAGCACACATGGAATCGATAGGAAATTTCTTTTTTCTTCCTGAGGGTGAGCCCAAGCTTCTGACAAAAAAAAATGCTAGGATCATATTTGCAGAGAAAAAACTTACTTACTTCACCTTAGAGTTTGCAGTAACTAATTTAGAGAATAATTCGAATAGGTATAGGCTCAATATGCCTTTTTTATATTATCCCTTCAGGACATGGAAGTACCTAATGACCTTTAAAATGATTATCCTTCAACTTTCTTGAAAGTAGATGTGTTTTAAAAAGTTTTAATCTAATAAAAGTCCTGAAATATATATAAAAATATTAAAGGATAATCCAAATACAATTAACATAAACTTTTCTTACTTTCATAACTAATTGTTACTGATATGCCGTGCATGACCTATAAAAAGTGCACTATAATTGCAAATTTGCAGGATATGCACAATTATTTTTGCTAGAAAACATATTGTTGCGCAATCTACTGAAACACTTCTCCCGTGATACAACAAAACCAAGTAACTAGTTTTTTCAAAATGTTGGGAAATTAAGGGTTTGCGTAGCAGCCCTTATCTCCGGAAAAAATCAACTTGTTTATACAACTTTTTCAATTATGACAAGATAAGACCCCAAAGTTTTTTTATGCACATGGGCAAGGAGTTTTTTGCGACGTTGTTATGGATTTATTGGCCAAGAAAAAGAGTTACAGAGTTTATAAAAAACACGATTTTCGCCTTTCATACAAAAAAAGTTTTTGTTTCAGAACAAACCCAAGTAACTTCCAAGTAACTTTGATTTTAGATTGTTACGATTTTTGGCTTTCATACAAAAAAAAATTTTGTTTCACGACAAATCCAAGCAAGTTGATAGTTACTTGGGTTTGTTGTGCACTTTCATATAAAAACGAAATTGCATGTCGCAAGCAAATCCTTCTTATTTGTTGGGTCTCACACTAAATTTTCCTTGTTAATCTCCTCGATAGTCAAAATCCAAAGGAGAATCAATCTCGCCAACAAGTGTTACTTCGGAGTAAGTAGGCAATTGAGAAGTAAAGTCCTCTCTCGACAGACAAAGTTCACGCTATATAAGTCTCTCTCATACGAGTCCTAACGTACCGCTCGGAATCATGGACAGTGTCAAGAGAAGATGAGTTGGCACTTGAAGTAATTAAGAGAAAAGTTCTCCGGAAGATTTATGGTCCGTTCCGTGATGCCAAGGCGAGTATCGATGGAAATTTAACGATGAGCCGTACGAACTTTACGCAGACCTGACCATAGTTCAGCGAATTAAAGCCCCAAGAAAGTTTTCCTATCGGCACCCGAATTGGTCAGAAGAGGAAGGGGGAGACTTCGACTCAATGGAAACAACAAATGGAGGATGACCTGAACTCCCTTGGTGTTTTCAATTGGCGTAAGTTGTCGCTAAAAAGGAACGACTGGCGTGGGTTGATACGAAGCGGCCAAATTTGCCTAGGCTGTTAAGCGCCAATAAACAATGATGAAACCTGGTTGAATGTACTTTCTTGATTCTCACCATCCGGCAAGCCAAGATTAGACCTCCCTGATAGTTGGCTGCACTTGAGGAAAAAGAAACTCTTGGCCTGCGTCTGACTCAAGACTAAAAAGTTCTCTTACACTACCACTACTTTCAGATATAGTATAAAAGTCCTTACTTATCCTGCAAAATGTGTTCTGGTTCGCCATCTGATGTCAAGCTGAAATCACATAATATTCCCTAGCTTTGTCCCTGCAAAAACTTTAAAATTATCCCAAATACTTTTGTTATAACCATAAGATAAATCAAGCATCTTTAAAAGTTACTTGGTTTTGTGAAATAATCACATACATTTTTTTAGGAAATTCTAATAATTCTTGATTAACAAATGATTTTTAATGGGGTTTGCATTAATAGGAGATCGAAACTAAAAGAGGAAATTATAGTGACGATTAGAAATTGATTTATAATGAGCTTTTGTAAAAAAGCCTAGTATTTGTTGTAAAATTTTTAGTTACTAAAAAAAGAACACGAGTTACTTGGTTTTGTTGTGAACTAAATTCTTGATTCAGTGCATTTTAAGTTACTTGGTTTTATAACTTTTTTAGTTTAAGGTACTTAGAAACAAGATAGGAAGAAACGGATCGATGTCCCTGATAGATTTTTTTAACGGGATTCCGAAAATTCGTAGAACGACGAAACCAAGTAACTGACACATACTTGGTTTTGTGATATCACGGGAGACTTTTGAAATTCCAATGTCCTTTTCTAGTGAATACGTTTTTTTCAATATCCTTGTAAGGGATCCTCTTGTCCTTATAAAAATTCAAAGGTGGAGATTTGTTACACAGTTCTTTATATGTGGGCAATCGGCGCTAGTTATCGTTATCCTAGAACAATAAAACTTTCCACACTGAAATAGTTTCTAGATTTTTTATAATTATTTACTTCTGAAATATTTTTCAAACTATTGAATTTTTACAAATTTTTTTATCTTTTTATCAACAGTTACCGTGCCAACTCCGATGCAATCCCAGGAAATACCTATACTCTACGGCATACATATATTTATAGACTAAATACATAGTATGCCTCAACTAAATACTATATCGTCAAACCTACCCAAGCTAGAGTCCCCAAAAATACTTATTTTTTTAGTGTGAATGTTAATTAACTACATAAATATTTCTTGATATGCATTGTTGAAGCAGACAATATGTTTGTAATTTTTACCACATTAATATAAGCTTTATATTATAAAGCACGAAATTTGCGCATATTTTAAAATTACATTTGGGATTGTCACTCAGAAAATCTAAAATTATTTCGCTCATTAAGGCAATTACTTTTCACACACTACTTAATTAAGTAAGTTTTCTGTGGTAATAATATGTACATATATCTTGTTATTCATTATTTATTTTCTTTTCTCTTACCTTTTGCCGTTGCGTCGCCTACGCTTTGTCGCGTAGACGGTGCCCAGTTGGCTCATCGCTAACGCCGCGGAATTCGTTATGGTCGCCGTTTTGACTACGTTTTTGTTGTGATGCTGTTTAATATAAAGCGCCCCTCGTGGTTAGGGCGCGCCTACTCTTGCTGCTGCTGCTGCTGTTTCGCCCGTAAAAAGATAAGGTGCAAATAAAAAAAGTTTTGCACCACACTCAGTTTTGGCTTCCACACTTCACTTTGACAATTTGGCACTGCTGCTTGTGTGTTTCAGCAGTTTCAAAATTTTTTTTTTTTTAATTTTCGTTTTTTGTTTGAAAGGCAACTTTTCAACTCATTGCACTCTGCTGCTTTTGAGGCTACCTTTTTCAGTTATTGCTATGTCGTTTTGAAGATTTGTATTTTTGTTAGTACTTTTAGGCTTTTTTGTTTTTGCTATCGAAGTTTGCAATCTTTCTCAAACTAACTCCGGAGAGGTAGGTATTTTTACTTGTTTTAGGCATTTTTCTTATTTGATTCACACAATTAATTATTGGCTGTGAAATATTGATTTTTTCAGTTGGATTTCAGTACCTATTGATTTACAGATTTTTTTTTTTTTTTTTTTTGTTTATGTTAAGTTTTGATGAAGAGTGTTGTATTGGTTATTACTTATAAGTGTTTAAATTTCAAGCTGAGAACTTTTTATGACAACTTTTCGCTCTTTATCATATTTTTATTTAATGTACTTTAGATCACGTTGCAACGTGGATCCATGGATGCACTTTTTTCTAGGATTGTACAATTTCAAAAAACGCTATAAAATTTAGGCTCACTAACTACCTACCAAAAGCCAAGTAAAAACCTACCAAAATGAACTTCTACCAATATTTTGCTACCAATACAATGTTAAAGCAATTCACGATTAAATATCGCATGATAGTCCGGTCAAAATAAACATTTGAAAAAACATTATTTTCCACAGAGCCAAATTTTGGTAGACAGCTCAGATTTTCCATCAGAAAGAAAACTTCAAAAGTCCCCATCGATCTCATGTGGGCTAAAAAAGTTCTTCTGGGTCAAAATCAAAATTTGAGGCTCAAAGATTTTTCTCGAAAACGGTAAGTTTTTTCGAAAAATTTCCTGAGACCAAGTTGTAGAACTCTCTACAAATATGGTCCTGAGATTTTTTCTCTGGAAAATAAATGAAAATATATGCCACGTACAGACTTTTCAGTATTTTTCCCGAAAACTTTAGTATGCCTAGAAAAATTTTCACTTACCTTTTATTTGTCACGATGTTTCTCATCGACAATGAAAATAGTTATTTTTGTAAAGCCCCTAGTTTTCGAGCTAGATCCCCTTTTCACCATGAATAATATAAAAAAATACTAGTCTGGTAAAATTAGTTTATCTTGTATAAAAAAAAACTCGCACAGAGCCAATTTTTTGTCAGGAGCCTAGTTTCACCCCCAGGAAGAAAACTTCAAAAGTCCCTATCGATCCCATTTGGCATAAAAAAGATATTCGGGGAGGGTTTTTTTTTAATTTTTCTCGAATTTTGTCCCCAAAATGTGGGAATTTTTCTTATACAAGATAACTCCATTTTCCCAAACTAGTATTTTTGGATTTATGGATGGAGAAAAAGTGGCTCTAGCTCGAGAACTATAGGCTTTACAAAATAACTATTTTCACTGTCGATGGTGAACTTCGTGTCAAATAAACGGTAAAAGAAAATTTTTCTACGCATACGAAGCACATACATATGCCTGTTCATATAATTTCGACCACTTCGATAAGGGGATGTCAGTCTACGAAAGTAGGCATGACATAAATAACCACCAATAAGTCGGCGTAGATTATGATTGACCGTCGAAAAGTCTATGGGTGTATTCACCACAATAAATGCCAAAATGTTACTTTGCTGTTAAATAACCATTTTCATCCATATGGCTCTGCCGATGGCAAGACAAATTTAATTTTAAACTTGAATATCGCGCGGGTACTGTCATTGTGACGCAAACTGCAACAACACATAGGTACAACCAATCTTCGGTATTTTCTTCACTTATTACAAAGATAAGGTCAAAATTCAATTTGGAGAAATGAAAAAGCACACATCGATAACTCTTCCTTAAATCTTTGGATAGTGTCCTTTACGGTAAAATAAGGATAGATTTCTAGAAAATGGGAACCTCAATTTAGAAATCAAAGCGAGGTCAAAAGGACTACGAGTTTAAACTGCGACGCAGACCTTACACGAGATTAAACAAGGTGTGGGAGCTCGATCAGATGCCGCAGCAGATATGTTCGACTCTACACACCAACTTGCCTCAGATGGTGGCTTCATTGTATAACTACTTCACAGTCCGTGGGTGCACATAGGAGAAACTCATTTCACCGCTTCGTGCAGTTTTTATAGGCTTGAAGCGCGCTCCTTTCTTCTTTGTGTACCGACCGATAAAAATACCTTAATAACGTTCTCGACAAACTAACGCAAAGTGTTTTTTTTATTACAAGCTTACGTTTGAACTTTGACTTCGTTGCTTTTGTTTCACACAACACTGTATAGGTACACCATATGCAAATCAAGGAACACTAACACACATTCAAATTCACCACAAACATACTGATGACTGATGATTGCGTTTTTAGTGCACATTTTGAAACAAATTTATTGTGGATGTTTGTTGTTATTGTTTTCAGTTGTCTACTTGTTGTTTTGTTGGCACATGTGCAACTTGGCGTGGCGACTAGGCGCTTAAATGCGTGTTCGCACTTTTTTGCACTAATTTCTACTGCACGATTTGTCAAATTTTTGTTTATTTGCTTTCATCTCAGCTTTTATTGCTCTAGTTGCTTTTATTATTTGTTGTAGCCATTGAATCACTACATTTTTTTGTACATATATATTTTCATAATTGACTCATGACTGATTTGTTGTTGTTGTTTTTGTATCTATACCCAACCAGTAGTCTGAACAAATTTATAGTCTGTATTCTTTGATTTTTCTTGCGTGTGGTAGCCGCGACACGCAGCACTTGCGGCCTGTCTGACGCGTGTGAAACGAATACAAAAGCGGTCGATCTGGCTGGGCAGCAAGCGACTTTGCAGCTGACGGTTGGTGGTTGGCGGTTGGAGGATGCCAGCACCTACACACGCAGCAATCAGAGTCGAAACGAATCGAAATCATTCCACAGCAGTGGCTGTGCCACTAACAACAACAATCACAATAGCAACTAGAATTGAGAAAGAGACGCTAAAAATGCGCGATTTGCACGACCGCTGCGGTGTGGGTGTGTGTGCGGCTGGATGGGATTGAGGCTGTGTGTGTTGGTGCACGTACCTATGTACATATTTATGTGTGTGTGGCATACCGTTAGCTGGTAGGTGGCATGCGCACCTCCAATAAAAGCACAAACAAAGAAACTTTACAAAAACTGAGTGACTCAGCGCCTTGGAGTTTTGAGTGAATGAAACGAGTGAACTTTGCTAGCCATTGGAATAGTGTGAGAGTGTGTGTGTGTGCTGCGATGGGTTGGTATAGTTGCGACGGCTACGACTGAATATTATTTTAACTGAATCATTAGCAAAACATCAAAAACATATTCAGCCCAATTCTAAATAAAAATCCATACGGATTTGTTTCCCTCCCCCTCCCTCTTTCCTCCTATTATGTTTCTTCACTTCTTAAATATCTTAAGCAAACTTCAAAATTCGCAAGACATTGTCAAGTACAAAATAACTGATTTCAACATTTGATACTCCCTTGCCAATTATTCTTATTACTACTATTTTCCCATGTAAACGAAATGAGTTGCCGACGGGAAAACCGAATTAAATTTCCTAGGGGAAAGTAATAAGATAACATAACACATCGCGTTGCTGACAAGGGACGTCCTCTTCCTCGAGAGGCAAGGGTCACTCTGGCTCAATTGCGTTCTGGATATTGTAGCAGGTTAAACTCCTACTTATCCAGACTGAACCCCGACGTTCCGAATGAATGTCCACATTCTCATAACACCAACCGCCTATTCACCTGCTCTGCGGAGCCCACTCTTCTAACACTATGTCCCTCTGCTCCAAACCTGTAGAAACTGCTAATTTCCTAGGACTCCCGTTAGAAGATATGGATGACAATTTAGGCTAAGGATAAGTACGCAACAACAGCAACAGCAGTATAACATTAAAGCAAAGTGGAACTAACCGACGGACTTCCTTCTCCGGATATTGAAAAAATCAAAGTGCGACTTCTATTTCAGATGCCAACCAACGTTATACGATACAAATACGAGTGTGCGTCAACCTATTTAGCTGAAAAGGCTCTGGAGTATTAAGTTCCTTACAAAGGAATGGGATGGCGTCAAATATTGGACATAAAGTTTTAGTTATGCCGACGGGAAAAATTTATCAAATAAAGCAATTTTTGGTCCATTTTTCCTATATTGCTGTTTTTTTTGGGTCGAGGAACTCATTTTTGACATAATTTTTACCAATTTTTGATGGGTTTTTTTATGGAAAATAGTATTTCTATACATAGTTTTGAAGAGGGAAATACTCCTGCTTTAATAAAAAGGACTGTAAACCGGTTTTGAACCGAACCACTCGATTTTTTTTTTTCATAATGAGCATTTTGACTAGAAAATGGAAATGACTTAGCTAAAGTTTAATTTTGTTACTAGTGCAGACGCGAACCAAATTTATCAAAGCCTATAGGAAAACAACAAAAAATAAATAGTCTTTTGAAGAACACTAAGAATATATTTATTTAAGCAGCAATGTTCTTAAAAGAAATTCTAGGGATGGGATATAGATATATGTAGATAGCGATAGGGATCGGGATGGATATACAACGTCTGCCGGGTCAGCTAGTAATTTAGAAATAACTTGTTTACCACACATGATATTAATGGGGACTTTTTAAGTTTTCTTTCTGACGCCGAACCTAAGCTCTCTACAAAAATTTTGCTCTGTCGCAATTTTTGTCATTTCAAATGTCTAATTTGACCGGAAATCAAAAAATATTATCCCATGAGTTTGGGATTCATATTCCAAATTTTCTTCTTCTCTGTCGGAATTTTTGTTATCTCAAATATTTAAATTTACCGGTGGGTTCTAGCTCGATAACTAGGTATAGGCTTTAAAAAACAACTTCATTACAAAAAATACACGCTAGATGAAAATTTTTCTAAAGTTTTCGAGAGATTTGCTGAAAAGTCCATATACAGAGAAACCTCTGTCGTTGTTGCTGTAACCATACTTCGCCCTGCCTAGTCGGAAGATCCACTTATAAAAAGTTACGTGACGGACCAGACAGGGTTCGTAGTCGGTGTCGAAGTGGATTTTAGTCGCCTCTCCTAACGGACACGTGAGATTTTTAGAACAAATGTGCCGGACAGTCATTTGCCATAAAATTGAACCAAAAACCTCTATTAAGATAAGATATTTCTTTTCATAATAAATTAAACAAAAACCTCTCTTAAGCGGACGCGAGCTCCTTATAGGCGAACAAAACTAGAGTTTCCATAATAATATAATACGTTCGTTAGAATTATACCGACTCATTTAAGATGTATGTATGTAAACAAAAAGATTGATTTTGAATTTTTGGAGTAATAAAAACAACTTTTGCTTGAGCAATGCAATAAAATTTTTTTATTTTAAATGGAAAACTGGTTAAAAAATAAAAATATGTCACAATAGGTACCCACACCCATAACCGGACACCTTTCTTGGACGGAAACATCAGCCGACGGTGAGTGTCCCCCAAGGGAGGTTTCACTGTACATAGGTAATTTAAACAGCTAATTTTTATAATCGCGTTATCTCGAGACTGGTGACTCATAGAGAAAAAATGAGTGAGAATTTTTGTAGAGAATTTTGAGGTCTACAACATGGTGAACGGTAGTTTTTCGAAAAACACTTTCCGTTCTCGAAAAAATCAAAAAAACTTTGACACTTAACCCCGAATGAGTATTTTAGCACGGCAGTGCCACTAAATCCCCAAAAACAAGATCCCAAACACAAAATACCCAGCTTTAAAAAAATCCTCAAATCCAAAATCCCCAAACATAAAATCGGCATGTTTTGAATAAACAAGAATACCGTGTAAAAAAGTTATTCGGAGTCAAAAGTCGATAAGAGTCTCAAAAAAACCCTCAAATTGGGATTTTTCTTGAATTTTGCCCTGAATAAATTTTTTCGCACAAATCGGATCGATGGGAACTTTTGTAGTTTTCTTCCTGGGGGCGAATCTAAGCTCCTGATAAAAAATTGGCTCTGTGGGATCTTTTTTTTAAAAGATAAACTAAATTTACCGGACTAGTGGCTTTAGCTCGAGAACTATAGGCTTCACAAAAATAACTATTTTCATGGTCGAGGGGGAAGTTCGGTACAAGACTACCAAAATTCGGCTCTGTGGGAATTATTGTTATTTCATATGGTTATTTTGAGGTATTTTTCTTGTTTTTTTTGTGTTCTTTGTAAATTGTTGTTGTGTCTTTATTTTTTCTGATTAATTTCAAAGCCTGCGCCTTTCGTATACTGGCCGTGTGTAAGAAGCGTGTCAAACATTATTATATGAATCAGTGCAAATGTGAGTTCTGCGCATGCGCAAGTTTTGTTTGTGTTAGTGAATTGTAGTAGCGCGTTTTAAAAAAAATATCAAAGGGCTCAAAAAGGGTCACTATCCCCATTACACAAATTGTGCATAGTTTTACTTATAAAATCTTTGATTAGTCGATTAAATAATGAAAATACCAAAATAGTAAATCACAAAATAAATAAATAAAAATGTTCGTATTTGTTGTTTAAAAAATAATAATAAGCTACAGAGAATTTTTTCATTTGGTAAAATAATGTCATATCCGCTACCTTGGGTATTTTTGGCATGGTTTAATGTTAATTAGTGAAAGGAGTGATAAGAAAAACGAAGTGAATTTATTTACATTTTGTTCAAGTATGCATTTATTTATGCCCCTTTGTTTACAAAAGTTTAACGACATCCTTGAGATTTTGTCTCCTTCTCTCATGGTATATCTGTACTGTAATGTTTGACACGCTTCACTGTTCGGTATTATCTATATAGAAGTATTACATATATGATTAATTTATTAAATAATAATTGAAAACAAATGATATAAAAGTTTAAAAAATATTGAGCACAGATCGGGCATTGAACTCACGCCAGTTACATGTAAACGAAGACTCTATCGACTTGGCTACTGCTGCATGTTAGTTTGAATGGCAAAATAGCCAACTCATTACCTGTAGACCAGGGCCCGTCAAAATTGAAAGCGAGGGGTATTAGTGAAAGAGCCAATCATCAGTCGTTGCTTGCAAATGAGTGGCTGACCATAACCAACGACATCCATTGATTGGTCGGTGAGATTTTAGCGCTCTCACAAGCGCAGCAACAATTTCATAGATCGAGAGGCAGAGGAAAGAGCGTAATAATTTGGTCCTCGAATTTTCGGACAATTGTCCCACTAGGTGCCTAGGCCTGCTGTAGACCCAATAGTTCAATACCCGTTTTATTTCAAATCGCCGCGATTTTCAACCTAATTTGAATTTATTTCACACATAGAATGGGAATTTTGCGTTGGGGAATCTGAGTTTGGGGGTTTTTCAATTAGGGGATTTCGGTTTTTGGGATGTTGATTTTGGGGATTTTGTTTTGGATATCTTGTTTTTGGGGATAATATGGTACACCCGAATTTCATGTTAATTTAACAAAAATTAATGTTAATTTAACACGAAATAAAGTTATTCAACATAAAAAAAAAAACTAATGGCGGCGATATACCAACCGGATAGGGTCCCGTACGATATGTCGAAAAAAAAATGTCGAATTTCCAAGACCGAATTTAAAAAAATTTTAAAATACCGAAGAGATTTTTGACCGAAAAAAAAAAATGTCGAAAAAGTACAAATGACCGAAAAAGGTCGAAATTTGGATGCTTAATGTAAAACTTCAGAAATTTGAGTTTAACAACGTGTTTTATGACAGTATACAATTATTTATCACTTCCTTACCTCTTACCAAGAACTTTTCAACCATTTTCCAATACAAAGCCTATTCAAATTTTCCCCTTGTTAGAGGTAACAACAGAAATATTCTCAGACATTTTCGGGCTACAAACTGCACATGTAAAAATTAAGATTGAGAATGACTTATGATTTGTACTTATTAAAAGCATAACACTAATCATTTGGTAATGATCATTTCGAGAAAGGTCCGTTATGTTATTGAGCTAAACTATGCTGGAGTCACCAATGGCAAAAATAAATCGATGTGTCTTTGATGCGAAGTCTATGTACATTTGTTTCGCTATATATGTGCATCGATGCTTCGACTTGGTTAGAAGTTTTCTAATATGTGTATATTTTTCTTATTACGTGCATATTTTTGAACAAGGAAAAGATGTTGGTCCAATTTACTTTTGTTTTTGGACAAGTGAGAAACCAAAATAACGTTTAAACGTTCAAAACTTCACAATTTTTATAGAAACATCGATACATCAAATATTTACGTGACTATAAAAGTCGCCAAAAATCGAAATTTTTCTGACATCTTTAAACCGGAGATTCGTTTCTGAGAGGTTGTTGTTAATTATATTGAGAAGAGCTTAAGAGTTTGTGCTTGTAACTTTACCGTCAGGTTTTATATTTGCTTGCAAGAGCTATTGCAAAACACTAGAAAAATAATACTCAACATTAATATATAAGATGTAGAAACAATGTAATGAATGATGTGTTAAATTCGCGCGAATTTTACACATCATTCATTACATTGTTTCTACATCTTATATATTTTTTTTTCGACATTTTTTCATTCGACATTTTTTTTCGAGACATTTTTTTTTTCGACCTTTTGTGTTTTCGGCAAATTTTTTTTCGACATTTTTTTTTCGACATTTTTAGTTTCGACTTCTTTTTTTCGACATATCGTACCAGACCCACCGGATACCATAACCTCTAACGAGATTTTTAGCCGAGCTTCTCTTTCCAACTTGTGGTGTCTTGCTTTTGAGTTTTCCTACAAGTTGGCGGGACCTACAGTTTTTTGCCGACTCCGAACGGCACTTGCAAAGCAAATGAATTTTTTGCTGAGAAGCTTCTTATGGCAGAAATACGAGTACATCCGGAGAGTTTGCCAAACTACTGCCGAGGGCCGCCCCGTTTAGAAAAATTCTTTTTCTAAATAATTTTTTATGTTACTTTTGCCGAGCATCGAACCGCCACGACTTGGTGTAGAAGGCCGAACACTTAACCGCTGCACAACGGCGGCCGCCAACATGAGCTTCATGTTAAAATAACATGAACGATAGTGTTGAAAAATAATAACCTGAAAAAGTGTTGATTTTTATTGAAAATTTTTCTGTGTGAAATTATCATTTTTATACCCAGCGTACTAGTAATAGTACACATAATGGTACTACGTAACGACACAAAATAATGAAAGTTCCTAGGTTGGAAAAAAAATTCATTAAGGCATGTCCGTCCGTCTGTCCGTGTACACGATAACGGAAAACCGCCTTGCCATTCTGTTATGATTTTTTGATAAATTTTTAAAAGTAGGCGTGGCACCGCACACTTTTCAGGGAGGCATATTCGAATTTTACGGACCATAACATTTAAACTGATTACGGTAGAACGATGAAACTGGTACAAGGTATACTAGCATAATAGGGAGTACACCTGATGTAATTGGACGAAATCGCTTTGCAACCACGCCCACTTCCGGAATGGAATATTTCGAAAATCATATGAAAACTAGCGCTGGGTATTAAATGTTCGCCTTACCTTAACTTAAAATTCCTTACTTGTTTTTTTTTCTTAAATTTCCACCAACTTTTGATTGATTTGATATTTATTTCTAATCACAAGACGACTTTGATTTATGTCCTTTAATGTGGTAAAAATATGTAAAGATTTACCTACACAGAATAATTTTTTTCAACATGAACTATGTTAAACTAGCAAGAATGAGCCTGTTTTATTGTTTTAACGAGGAGACATGATGTTTTAAAATAAATTCATGAAAAATAACATGAGCGATAGTGTTGAAAAATAATAGCCTGGGAAAGTGTTGATTTTTCATGAAATGTTTCTCTGTGTAGATATAGTTTATAGTATATATTTTATACCTATCAAAGAACACAAATATTTATAATTGTTATTTATAGTTCTTATGATATAAATTTTTTTATTGTACTCTTCTCTTTTTTTTTGGTATGGATGATTATTTCGCCAGCCTCTTTTTTCACTTTTCACTATCAAATTTCAATCCTCGTTCACGTGTTTGCTTTTGTTTTTATAAAATTATTTTTTTGTGTGTATTTTTTAGTCTCATTCGTTGCGTGCCAAAGCATTGACCGCAAGTGAAAAAAAAAAACTAAATTAAAAAAACACACACCAAAACATATGACAATGCGATGTATAACAACACGCAATAATGCGTTTCTGAGCACGAACGACAAACCGCACAAAAATTCAAACATGAAATGTATTGAAACATACTGCAGCGGCAACGTCAAATGCAACTTGCAACCTTGTTGTTGTTGCACGCAAACAACAACTTATGTCGTGTACGGAAGATGAGCCATTGGTGGAGGAGACGCGATATAGTTTTTTTTTTTTACTGTAGACAATTTAAAGCGGAACAGCCGAACGTCGGATGCGCGCACCCACCGCACACAAAAAAACCAATTCACTAATTCGAAACGAACGCAGCAAACGCTACTAACAAAACGGGCGAACAGCACGAACTGTTCAAGAATCCAACAAGAACTGAGTTATTGGAAAAAACCAGTCCTGTTTGTTGGCCAAAAAGCAACCTATAACACAAACAGCTGAAATACTGGAACTAGACTTCCAGTGTTAGCCGCATTGCTGCTTGAGTGGGTGTACACGCGAAGGACGCGAGCAACCAGCAGAAGTGACTCATTTGCCTCAAATTCCAATTGTCGTCCATTGGAATGCTTTGAAATTATGTTTGAGTGGCAATTGAGTTACGAAGCTACTCACTTTCCTGTTAGCACATACGAAATCTGTGAGTGTAAAAGCAGGACAGCAGTAGTAATACGAGGCGGCAACGCTTTCCGTAATGGCAACACGTTTCATACACCACATCGTTCCGCTAACGGTAAGCGGCCATAAATTATGGAAGCCATTGAAAGTGTGAGCGAGTGCGCTTTAGACAAAACTCTTGCATAAATAGCAACAACAATGCTCGCTAGTCTGCAGACATTTTTTTGTTTTCTTTACTTGATTGCGGGCAACATGTTGTCTCTTTTGTTTGTGTATGGCTTCTTTTAATCAAACTTAGAGTAGGCGTGGTTTCCGTTTCATGGGCTACAACAACAACCGCTACGGAAATAGAAAAATGGAAATGTGGTGTGTGTGCGTGTGAAAAAAATAGGTACGAGACGAGCGCAGATGAAAAAATTTCTTAGAGTATGTGGGGCCCCGTTCAAAGGGATCATAGATTATTAAAAAAGTCCGCCCTTGATACACTTAAAAAATTAACGCATTGTACAAAAATGTTCCTTATGGCCAGTGCTGCTCAAAAAATTTGACATCGAAGGGCTTTTGCTTTGCTCTTTCATATGAAATTTACACACTCAAAGTGAATTTAGCTTTTGGTCCTATATTTCACGGCAAAGCCAAAACATAAGTGCTTCAAGTGTACACGACCTGAGCAACACTGCTTATGGGGCAGCTTTAATGCGATGCTGGAAGAGGAGTACCCAAAAATATGGTTATCATATAGGTTGACTTGTACGCCGTCCTAAGTATGGTCATCTATAGCATCAGGTACCAGCATAAAACTATCCACCGGACCTCATAGCTGCCTGGGAAACCCAATTGACAATTCTGTTAGCGAAATCACAGATGGCTTTAGAAGGTATCTTGTGGCAGCCAACATACACGCACACGCCTCTGCGCAGCGAAGAAAGGGCGCCTAGCAGTGGAACGACAGCCGATAACTGCTTACGCCACAGGCAGCTGATCATTTCTTTTATTTTGATCTGCATCCCTGCTTTATGAGAGCTACAATGCAACCGAACAGCGGGAAAATATAGCTCAGTCACTACGTACTTCCGTTGGGAATACTGTAGGGCTCTAGCAAGAATGGAAGAACAACTGGTACCATGGTCAATGTCGCCCCGCCTCAAATGAGAGGAGTGCTACTTGCGGGTCACGTTGCGGTTAGCCCACCCACAGTCTAAGTAGGTTGAAACATGAGCCGAAAGGCCTAAATGTGAGATACTTGAGATGATGGATAACAGGAATAATGCCAAAATATCCAGTGGATGTCGGGTGGATTTCAAGACCGGGGCCATCTCCTCATTACTACATTACGAGACAAAATATTGGACCAATATCTTAGACCCTGATGATGACAAAAACTTAGGTGCCTACCAAAATCCAATTAGTTAATTCCAAATACAAATTGGATATCTGTGGAACGTAAGTTAACCCGCTACTTTAAAAATACGCAAGTTCTGCATACTGAAAATCTAGATGCAATTTAAATTATCGTACCAAAATCCACGAAAGTTTTTATTAAACGGACGAAAAGCTGTGCACCACTTCTACCCAATCCACAAGAATGGCAATCTCTCTCAACAATATATTATACTGGGCGAAAGATGAATCCCATTTTCGCAAGCATACAGGGGCCTATCAGAGCGGATTCATACCTGGTAAGTCTACCATCGACCAGACCTTCGTGCCCTATGAACAAAGAAAGATCACGCCCTATAAATTTCTTGTGATACCTGTCCTAATATAGAACTCAGAATCATGAACAGCGTCGAAGGATATATACACTGAACCAAAAAAGTTCATGTATCAAATGAAAAAGTACATAGTTTTTAAGAATTGTTCGTTAAAACCTCTCCAAAGAACTTTTTCGTAGAAATTTAAGAACATTTCCTAGAATATAAGTACTTTTTCGTAAAATATGTAAACAAATCCACAGAAAGCATGTATTCATTCATAAATTGTAAGAAAATTTTCTTAGATTCTATGAATTTTTTCTTATATTTTAAGAAAAACCAGCGTGAACCTCTATGAAACTTTGTTCGTAAAAAACATGTACGTTTTTGGTTCAGTGTAAAAACTCGGCATCAGAAGGTTTTATTATCGACACCGAAATTCGGCAGATGATGACTTGGTCTGCCTTTATGTTTTCAATTAGAAAAATGCTTTTAAGCAGCACGTTAGCTAAAAGGGTAAACAAAGCAAACGTACAGAGCGCCCGAACTAAGCAAGCGGCCTTGCTTGTTTTCACTCGCGCACTTACTTGCGACCACTGCTAGAAATTCTCAATCGCTTCATATTTACTTCTGCTTAAGTAAATTCTTCGCGCTTCCTTGATGGTCGAAAGCGCGGTTACGGTAAGCGCAGGCAAGTGCCGCAAAGTAATTTGTGAGAAACCTTGCAGACCATCCACTCTCGATTCTTTTGGTAGTGTCTACTGGACGCGGAGAAGCGATCTTTGGATCGTTGCCCGTCCAAAACACCACTGGTGCGTCCCTTGGGATCCACCGACATCCATCCACCGGTCATCGGTACCCTGGCACCGATCCACCGGCATTCACCAATCGGTCCACCGATCTATCGGCGTCAATCCAGCAGTCATCGGTATCCTGGCACCGATCCACTTGCATTCGCCAATCGGTTCACTGATCCACCGGCGTCAATACACCGGTCATCGGTAACCTGGCACCGATCCAGCGGCATTCACCAATTGGTCCACCGGCATCAACCAACCGTTTCACCGACATCCACGGGTCATAAGGCAACTTGGCACCGATCCACCGGCATTCACCAATCGTTACACCGACATCCACCGGCACAAACCAACCGCTCCACCGACATCCATCGGTCATAAGGTTACTTGGCACCGGCATTCGCCAACTCCCTACCATCCATCAATACACAAGTACTGATCCATCGCCCTGCCATCTTACTCACCTTACCCGACTAGACATACCTCTACTGTGTTCTTATTAGTAAAGGAAGTGGGACCTCTACTTGATCCTTGATTGGCTGAGCATTACCCCAGCCTACGACAAAACCCAGGGGTGTAAAACCCTTTGCGCGCTACCTTACTCTGTAGTGTATTATTAGTTTTATTGCAGTGCAGTGCCGCAGCCAGGGGTGGTTTTAGGGGTTTAAACCACCCCTGAGATATAAAACTGTATATGTGAAAACTAGTTTTCATAACGTGTTTGCAAAAATTTAGATTGCATGAAAATCGAAAAACGTCAATTCCATAACATGACCTAAGCTTTTGGGCCGTTTGCTAAAGGGGGGTGTCACATGTTACATCCATATTGACGCGATACATGGCTGTTACATCCATACACCTAAGATACAGTGTCATAAGTGTGCAAAGGTACGAAAAACCGGTTGACCCCTAACTCAAAATTTTGAGGGTGTCCGCCAAATTTCTTTTACGCAGTTCTTCTTATCTCATTGAGATCTACCAGAAAAATGCTATCTCGTCCCAGGTTTTTTTTCGCGTTGCGCAGTGTAATAGATTCAATGGCAAATAAGAAAAACGGCTGGCCCTTGTTATATAAGACAATATAAAGTAACATTTATTGGCAGGTAGCTATGTATGTATGTATAATAGACTGGGGCAAATATTCCAAATTTCGTTTTTTTCCAAAATTATATTGATTTTCTTTTTAAGAAAGGTGAAAAAAATTACTGTATTTTTTTCAGATTAGAGTCTAGAGGTCTATCATCGCTAGTTTAGATTGTACAGACTTAACCTCCAATTTGGTATAAAAACGGCAAATCGTGGTTGAAAAGCGCCATTTACCGGAACATATTTTGTAGGAAATTGAATTCCCTACAAAAGCTACCTAGACTGAAATTTTCTCAGAATTTCCGATTTTGGTTTGAAAATTTGCGAAACATGAAAAAATCAACATAGAATAATGCTAAATGCATATTCTTAAGGAAAATTGGATGCTGAATCCGAATTCGATATCAGAATTTAACAACAGGCCCGAGGTTGGGCCCTAACCGTGCACAAAAGTCCAATATTATTTTGTGAAGGTTAGTGAAGAACTGCAACCTGTTAAGCTACTTCTGATCACGGATTAATGTATTGAGGTCACAGATCCGTCAACTTTTTGTTTTTTTTTTTTTTTGGCTGCGCGATTTGAAGATTGTAGAACTACACCCCCGCAGAGCAAGCCTATATTAAGCAAAAATATGGTTGAACGTATATGAGAAATGTATATTTTTTGTTATAATATTGATCATGTAGAATATCAATAAACAAAATTTAGTAAAAAAATTTGATCAAAACCCCAAAAAAGACGGAAATATGTTTTTTTTAATTTAATACTAAATAAGTTTTGAAAAAGTAACTTTACAAAAAAAAAAGTTGTTTAACCTTTTTTGTAGCCCACTCAATTTCCTTTAAGAACCTGTATCTATCTTTGTTGTACATGGATGTTTGCATTTTTGACAATTTTTGAAAGAAAAAATGGGAAATCAAAAGACATGCTAATTTTTGAAGCTAGAATACTAGAAAACGGCTAGTCTGAGAAAATTTTGGTCAATGCAAATTTTGTGGGGAATTCGATTTCCTTCAAAAATATGTTCAGGTAAATGGTGCTTTACAATAATGGGTTGCCGGTTTTATACGAAATATGAGGTAAAACTAAAAAAATTACAGTAATGTTTTTCACCTTTCTTAAAAAGAAAATCAATATAATTTTTGAAAAGAACGAAATTTTGAATTTTTGGCTCAATGTAATGTATATGTGTATAATTATCTTTTTTAAATGCTTTCTTTTCGCTACTCCTGACTGGTGCTATAAAATAATTTTGTAAATAGTTGTGCTAGGAAAATATTTAAAAGAAAAAATTAAAAACCACCCCTAACATTTTCTTCTGGCTGCGCCCCTGTTGCAGTGCCATCCTTTTATTATAATTTTTCTATGAACCTTTCCACTGCCAACCAATCATTCTCCCCCTTTTGGTCTACTAATTAAATACGGTGTAATTTAAAAATTTTCAAGCTTAACTTTTATTAGTTTATCTTGGCATTTGCATCTCGCGCGCAATAAATCACGCTTCAGTAGTTCGAGACCACAAAATGGATGAAGATAGTGCTGGTGCCAGTGGTGGTGGTGATGGTGCGCTAGCGACAGACAGACGACAGCCAAAGGCTGAAATGTAAATATTGATATTGGAATTTAATACGCGCTATTGTGAGTCCCTTTTACATGCAAGCTTGTTTATTTTTTTTTTCATATTTAATTAACAAAGTATACCTATGTAGGTATTTAATAAATATGTTTCAAACTATTTCTACATCTATCCTCGAGCAAACCATGAGAAAGTGGCTTTGGCCTTATAGTCGGAAAATTCCTTCTCCATATATGTAGATAAATACTACCAAAGGATGATATTGATTGCGTTTATCATCATGTTGTTGCTGTGACGAGGTGTAGCCCTGCCTAAATGTCAGACAGGGTCACCCCGAGTGTATTGTTCTTGGCCGGGTCGATATAAGAAAACGGCCCGGGTCGTGTCGGCACGATGGGTACAGCACAAGTACTGGTACCGTTCTCGTAGAACCGGCAATACGTAGAAACTAGGCCGTGTAGGCCATGTAGGTCATTTAGCGTTACCCAGGGTGCACCAACGGGGAGGCGACCTACTCTTACATCATCTTCATTATTGGCGCTTAACCGCATAGGCTTTTTTGGCCTTTCCGTATCATAGGACGCTTCTTCTGGGCTGGAGCTTCTTTGTCCATTCGCATAACATGACCCAGCCAGCGGAGCATTTGGGCTTTAATTCTCTGCACTATGGACAGATTAGAGTAAAACGGAATCACGGGAAGATCAATCAAGCGCTGCAACGCTTTTAGAAGAAAAAAAACTTTCATACAGGCATATAAGACCACTCGCCGGTTTTGGAATACGGCGGCCTGACTCCAGGAATATGGGATGTAGCCTATTTTAAGGAAATTGTTGTACATGGCAGTCATCAGCGGCCGAAAATCGCAAACGAATTCTGAAGATGTGCAGCGATATCCGTCCCGGAGGCTGGTACTGAGTAAAAAATCTAATTGGCGAAACAAGTAGGTTTTCAAAGGGCACTGAAGGGAGAGGTTTCGGCGGTTCCTATCTTCTAGACAACGCTTTATCCAAAGTCACAGCTCTTGCAGAGTTAGCTCACCCTGGAAACAGTACCGCGTAGCACATACATACGTATGTGAGATTCTTAGCCTTCCTGGGACTTGTCTGAGTAAAGCTGAATTTGAGGGCCCCGCTGAGGAAGGAAGTATACGTCATTGTTTTTGTTGTCAACAGATTAGTTCAGCAGAAATGCAAAGGAAATGGGCTCAACTAAGCAGATGAAGATATGCAAGGTATCTTGTCGCTCCGTTTTCTTTCTGAGACTTGTCAAGTATCTACAAATGAAAAATATTTTGGAAAACGACGAAAACTATCTAATAGCCTGTTCATGCTGAGCCAGCATTTTGCATTTTAGCATTAAGCCCAAAACGCAGGATTTATTTTGTCATTTTTATTACATATTCAGACACCAAAAGCAACTAAATGCTGCAATATTTTTGCATTAACATTGGGCAATTCACAAGGGGTGTCGTATTCATCTATCGTTGTATGTTTCCATGGTTTCCAATTTAAATTTTTTGAAAAATAGACAAATAGCACGAAATAGTAAAGGTTGTGAATTGCGTAATTATTAATCCACATGTACACCCTGTATTCTGCTACTAAGTAATCGTTTCGAACTTAAAAAAGTTCCATCACTAGTGACTTTCTTGACATTGCTCCATTCTCTGCCATTCGTAAACAATTGAAAAATGTATTTTGTTGAAAAACTAGCAAACAAAAACTAAAAAAGTGAAACTACAATTAAAGTGATGCTTGTGAAACAATATAGTTCGACTTTTTGTAAACATGCTCATAACCTAAACTAATTGCAACCGTGAGCTAAATGCATTATAAATACGGCAGCATGAACGTATCTTCGAAATGTATGTCCGAAAATGGTAAACGCAGCATTTAAAACCTAGCATGAACACTACATAAAACTCTCAGGTTTTGCATACTGAAAATTTAGATACGAGGTAACAAAGGCATCGACTCCCGAAGATTTTTGAAAATATTAGAGTGGCAATACCGGGATTTTTTGTATTATCGGTGAAAATAATCCGAAAGCGAAAACTCGATATTTAATTTTTGTCAATAGATATTTTAACTCATAAAGATGTTCTGCACATAAGCACCATGGGCCACGCCTCAGTTTAGGGTTCGGACTCGGTAAAATTATTTTTTTTACCAATAAATTTTCAATGCCAATGTTCCAGCAGTTTCGTGGGATTATTTTTTATGCAAATCCTGGGATCCCGAAGCTAGGAATTTCGGGACGAAATACATAGATTTTATGGGACGGATCCTCCATTTCTGTAGTTTGTTGTAAAATATGTAAAATACTGAACGCCTTCACACAGCTTCGCTCCGCCAATCGCATTCGACATTGCACATAAAATGTCAGAGATGCTTTTGAATTATGCGCTCAAGCACAGCGTCAACAGCGGGTGCGCATTCAATATTGTTGCGGCTCCTGCTGGCTGTTACGATACCAACATTTCAAAATACTTACATGCTTTTACGACGTTGTATATATATCTAGGTCGGTGATGGTGCAAAACCGCATATCTATATAACAAAAAATCGATTTCCAAAACTCTTCCAACCCAAATTATAGCAAAAAAATATATGATCCCTTTGCCGCTGACTCCATTTTAAAAAAGTAATATATGCGTTTTTGCACTTTAACCATCTTTATGCATTTACAAAAGTAGGATCTTATAACGCCGCCTCTGAGACTCCAAAAATCTTACCGCAGCGACAGCATGTGTGACTCTTGTTCCATATGTTATCGAAGAGTACCTTCTACTATTTACCCTTTGCTGCTTATTGAAGCCATTTTAATTTTATTTATTTTATACCTTCCTTCATCTTCGTCATTTTTATGTTGTCTTGTTGCATTGGCAGATAAACGTTTTATTTTTCAGGTTGTCTTTGTTGTTGCCTGTCAATGCATTTTTGCACGCAACTCTTGAGTTGATGCAAAACTGCTGCTGTTGCTGTTCTAAGCGAAGGACTTAAGTGCATACATGGAACACAAAACTACATATATATACGAGTATAGAAAACTCAACTTTACATATATAGATATGTGAACAGGAACAGAATTTAAAAGGTCTTTTCGAAAATAGCCATGTTAGGTTTCAAAAATGGACGACAACCTCCCCAGGCGCAGCTGGTTCGAAATTTTTTATGATGACAGTATATATGTAGTTCGTATTTTCCCCGTTCCACACAAAACTCACACTTTTCTTTCTCTGCTACTATATAATACATTCTCCATAATCAAATTAAAGAAATCACACTGTTAGGTGCAGAATACAGAGTCTTCTCGAGGATTTGGGGTAACGTGAAGATCTGGCCGATGAGGACCTGCCAAGTATGAAACCTCACGGATAAAGTCCAATAAGGCTACCGACGACTTCTTGGGGGTTTCGAGGTTCGAACTACCACCCCCTCCCCCTCTTCTGCGCACAGGCCTGAACGAGCTAATTGGGCATTTGGTCAGTGAGAGACTATCGCTTAAAATAACATGAAAAACCATATATATGAAACGTACTTCCGTTTCCGTCTGAAACGACATTATCCAACAACCACAAAATTCGAAACCTGTACATAACCGCAATGCATTCTTGTTGCAACAACCTTGAAAGCAGACGAGATCAATATGATGAATAAAAATCAAGAATCAATCAAAAATCAGGTCAATCACGCCAGCACGTTATTGACAGCGCATCAAATGGAAGAAGCAAGAACTTGTCAACAAGCAACCGGGCGACAAGCAGCTACCTGCTGTAAATACAACGAGGAACTAGTAAGAAAAACTAAGTATGAGTGAATGGGGACAGAATATACCCAGCGGTGGGCTTTATCATACGTTTTAAGCAGCGATTTAGGAAACGATCATCGTTCATCATCATCGCGATGCCTGAAACATATTACTTTTACATACCTTCCTCCGTAAGAGACTAAGGAAGGAAGATATGTGCTTGTTCTCTAGCCTCGATAGGTCTAAAATCCTCTTTCTTCTAGAACTACCATGACATTCAAGTAGGATGGACTCTCTAGTCTCATCTGAATTGCGGCATAAGATGAATCCAATACCTTGTTTATACATACATATGAGCCTTAAGCGTGAAATGAGCTGTTAGGATTTCTGTTTTTAGAGAATTAGTGGGTTAAGTGCTTTAGCGTCCTACCATGTCTTTTGTTCCTACCTTTCTGGTCGCCTCTTTTGTGGTATGGGCGCTACTCACAACAAGGGATCTCCTATGTGAAAATATTTAGGATTGTTCTATCAGGTTAAGCGGGCACTTGCAAAGGATTTTCATTTCGGAGTTCTGCTACTATAGGTTGTTGTCCTAAACGAAATTGTTCTCTACATGGAAGCCAGTGGCTAACAAGTGGTTGCCTACGCTGATGACCTTGCAATCCTGGTTAGGGGTAGATTCCCTAATGCTCTGTGCGATTATCTGAAGGGCCATCTGGACACGTTGACGAAATGCGCCGAGTCTTTTGGAGTGTCTGTCAATCCCACCAATACTCGTTCCCTTCACGAAAAGTTATCAGTTTCGTGCCTTAGAGAGATAAGGTGACTAACGATTGTAGCGTCTGAAAGAGTTTCATTCTCGGAATTATACTTGATAGGCCGTTGTCTTTAAAGCTGAAAGTGGAAGATGGGGCTAGGAAGCCCTCAGTTGGCTTCAAAAGGGCCACCGTCAAGATAGGCTGGTTTTCGTACACTGAATTTATGAGATTTTAACCAGGCAGACAATCTTCTATTAAGTGCTTTTCTTAGGGCAGCCTAGGTGCTATTTAGGCTTTAAGCTCAACAATGGTGAGGTCGATGTCGCTCTGGGAACGCCTGATATCTCTCTTCTTTAACTCAAACCAATTCAAAATAAGGATAGTATTGGTCCTTGGATCCCACAACTTTCAAATCGACCTTGTGTTGGGTGTTTGTGAAACGATGTGTGAGGATGTAGAGGATGCGGTGTTCCTTTGGCCATCGGCTGTTTTAATTGAGCAAGGGCTGGGCTGAGTTTTCTCTTGTATCTTTGCAGAATCCGTTTGAAAATGTATTGCAGGCGATCTGCTGAGAAGGGTCAGTACACAATAGATGCGGTGTACCTCAACATACTGGTCCCATCACCGATCCAATACATGTTTACCTATCAAGCTGTTGCCAGATTTAGGCAGAGATACTTCGGCCCTGGCTAACCTGGTCCTCCGGGGCTTATCAGGGGTCTAGACGGACTTAAGGTCTCGTCATAAGTCGATCACGACCTGACCTAACCTTACCTGCTACTCAACCTGGTCCTTCTGGGGCACAGGCGGACTAACGGACATATTTTAATGGTCAAAAGGTATAATTCCTTGAGCTGTAGCACACTTGGGTATAAAATTGCATATCACAATCGCTGGCAACGTGTGTGGGCGTAATGCAATTGACGGCAATGAATATCAATTTCGCGCAGAACTTGCAACGACGTGGAAAAACCGCAGAAGGAAAACCAAAGGAATCCCTTACTGTAAAAGGAGATGTATGAGCGCGCTTGGCGCTTTTATCGCCCACACACGCTTTTAAAGTATCAACAGCAGCGGCGCTAAACTTTGTCATGCAACAACAATTAAAAAGCAACAAGTTGCAAAACAAAAACCGGAAAAAAAAAAAATAAATAACAGAAAAGTTATGTTTTGCTGACCGCAAAAGTGAAGGTGGCAACTGAGAAAAGAAAACGCATGAGACCGTAAGCATTTGGCACTTTGCTGTTGTCTTTTATTGCAGCAGTACCCTTGAAGCTCCCCATTCCCAAAACACAAACCTTATACCCATATAATCGGTTAAATTAAGCGTAAACTGTGGAACGCACACAAAGCCCGTCTCATGCCGCCGCTCAGCACCTTCGCTTGGCTTGGCTTGTTGTATCACTTGACTTGCCGACAGACAGAGCGCGTGCAAAGCTTCAAATTACAAAGCATATCAAGCTGTCAAGCCGTGAGTAGATCATATTTCACAACAACAATATCCACAAGAATATTTAATTCCAGAATGATATGCAAAACCACAACACCCTCGCTTCGTCGGATCTTCTTTCGTCTTGTGCGTCTGCGTGGGAATCCACAAAGGGACAACTTGTTGGATGTTAATGTTGACATTAATACTGAGCAACAGACAAAAACGAGTGGCACTGAGTTAAGCGTGTGCCATGAAAACAAGGATTAATGTCAACAGGTTTTTCAAATGATTTCAATGGGATCAATATTTGGTTGGCTTATTTGTAGTTAACATGCAGGGGATCATCCAGGTTGTCACAAGAGTATTTATTTACTGTCGGAATATTGTGAATGAAGTAGAGCTAGTGATGAAACGACCGTGATCGAAACAACCAAAGAAAAGTCCTGAAAAAACCAAAAATACAAAGAGCCATGGACTTTGGTGACCTTATAAGGAGGGGTTTTACCCCAAAGGTCAACAAGAGATGCATGAAAATCTTAGGGACTACTCTTTCTTCGAGGACGGCTTTAGGTTGTTCCAACTTTAGCCCAGCATGCTTATCTCAACGACCTCTAAAGGGGTGTAAGAGTAGGTTGCCTCCCCGTTAGTGCACCCTGGGTAACGCTAAATGACCTACATGGCCTACACGGCTAGTTTCTACGTATTGCCGATTCTAGGAAAACGGTACTAGTACTTGTGCTGTACCCATCGTACCGAAACGACCCGAACCGTTTTTTTTTATATCGACCCAGCCAAAAGCAATACACGCGGGGTGACCCTGTCTGACAATTGGGTAGGGCTACACCTCGTTACAACAACAACCTCTCAACCGAAACTGATCTACATACAGTGGGTTTTGAAGACCCTATCATAAAAGGGATAGAGGCGGAATAGCGGACGAGAAGCTAAGCAACATGATGGTACCTAGTGGAACAACAGCAAATCCGTAGAGAGTGGTTCCAGAGGATGGAAGTACGATCTTCAGCTTCTCTCAAGTTAGTATGGGTCGGAAAGGCAAAACCCAAGCTGGAAGAAATAGTGGAGCAGGTTGTTGTTGTTAACGATAAAAATACTCCCCGAAGGCTTTAGGGAGTGATGTCAAAATTGACAGTCCTTGGCCGAATATGAACCTTCTAGGTAATGTCATCCCTCCATCCGTAAGGGAGGAGAAGATGGGTAATGAGAGGTGAGAGTTGAGAGTTGAGAGGCATCATATCCGTAGATCACACATAGACATAGTAGCATATTAGTCGCCTCCTACGACCCGTATGCCTACCTCGGGCAAATTCTAAACCCCCGCAGGAGGGTTAGATTTTCCAGCGCTCTGCTTTAGCACTCAGAGACATGAAGATTATCCCTACCAATTTATCCACTTAAACTAAGTTTAAAATTCCACTGTAGTTAGAACTTGCACAATCGGGCCTTAGATGGGAAAACGGAATGTCTAGTTTAGCTTACACCACGAGCTTTGACATTTAAATTTGCAGTTTGAAGTAAGAGCAGAAGCTGACTGGTATTCAACTTTCAGCACAGGGTGGGCTATAATTCCTCTACAGGGTTAGGCGAAAGAGCTGATCAGATACCTCGTCGTCAGTGCGAGCCTAATGAATTCTTATGAGAGGTG
Organism: Campiglossa producta; assembly: GCA_964058755.1. Taxonomy (NCBI): domain Eukaryota; kingdom Metazoa; phylum Arthropoda; class Insecta; order Diptera; family Tephritidae; genus Campiglossa; species Campiglossa producta. Next base: position 152,608,397 of record CAXKVI010000001.1, read on the forward strand.
ACTAACTCTGGCTTCGCGGACAGACGAGATTGCCATAAAATTTTGAGAATATGATTGCTTCCACTACGGTTTCTTGTATCAGAAAGGTAGAACATCGTGAATTCTTCTCTACTCATGTATCTGATTCTGGTTCGGTAAACACACTTCGGTAACACCCATATTACATACATATTTGCATTTTAAAAAGTGAAATACTTGTCCGTAACACCAAAAAAAAAGCTGCGTAAGTCAAAAATGTTTTATATTTTTTTTTGCTCATGCACCAAACTTGTTTTTCACACCACAATGCGTTTCGAAATTTGCATAATAACAGATTTTTAAATTTATCAACAGCATCTAAGTATGGTATCTTGATAATATTACATACTAAAACCACATTCAAGTTCAACGTAACAGCTGCTGAAGTGGCTAATGTAATGACTGAGATCATTCAACATGTTGGGTAGAGAGAAATGAAAGGAAAATACGGAAGCTGCGAAACTAATGGCCACAAATAACAATAATTAAATTGAGGGCTGTGGAAAGGAAAGGTAATGAATGACAATAACCTGAAAGTTTTAAGTGTTGCAAAAGGAGACTCAGAAGGTATACATATTTTGAACGCAAATGTACCATTTCTAAAGCGCATTTTCTTATCATCCTGCCCATTTTCGCCTACGCCAAACATTAGATAAGTAGTATGGGACCAAAAAAAGAGGACTCCTGATTTGATGGAGTTGGGCATTAGCAACAGATCCGTCAATATTGGAAAGGACCCTACGAAACATTCGAAACCATGCGAGGGTTCAATGCTGCAGAATTGCTTGCGTATACATATATACTAGTGTCCGACCGAATATTCGGCCAAGTTTCGGTATTCGGCCTATTCGGCTAGTATTTTTTATTCGGCTACGGCGTCGGCCTTCGGCTGAAAAGGCCGAATAATCGAGGCCGAATAATAGATGTGTTTAATAACAAAAAAATTGACTGAATTTTACGAGTTTTTGATTTTTTATAAGCGACAGAAAATCGCAACTTCCAGTAATATTTTTGAGTTATTGAACAGGCCTAAGATTTCGAACGATAACTTACGCGAAATTATTCAATGCCACCTTAATTGTACAAAATTCGTTTAAAGTGTCATCACTTTCGATTACTTGAGTTCAGACTGTAGTCAGCGTTTTTCTTAGTGCATCTCTAGAAACTGCAACATATTTTTTTAAACTTTTTTTATACATTGTTAAAATGCTATTAAGATAAAGACTAACCCCCTTATTCATCTCTACATAAAATATAATTGTAACAGGTCGATGTCTGTACATAGCAGATATCAACAAAAAATTGATTGGGGGAAGCATTATTAAGCGAGTAGAATCCAAATCAACCATTTTAACAAATTTTGTGTGTCTGTTTGTCTGTCCGTATGTTTGTGGCCGTATCACTCTGAAAATAATGACTGGAATTGAATGCAACTTTTTCGTTGGATTGCTCGACACTCAACTTAAAATTTAAGACATTACTTTTTTCGATATCTCAACCGGTTTTGGATTTATCGCCCAATATGTGGACCATGGTTGTCTGTATGTTTGTGATCGTAACACTCTAAAAGTACTGAATGGAATTGAATCGTTGGATTGCTAGATGCTCACCTTAAAGTTTAAGATATTATTTCTTGCGATATCTCAACGGGTTTTTGGGTTATCGCCCAATATATGGACCAGGGGTGACCAAAAATGTCTTAGTACAATATGGGTGTCAAACGAAAGGTGTCAATAAGTGCTATAATATGCGATGTGACTCATTAAAATATCTGAAATGGTTTGGGAGATATCTTGAAATTTCGATACCTCGACCGGTTTGGATGACTTGAACGCACTTGGGGTTTCAAATTGGCATCAGTTATCGCTGAAAAGGAATGTCTGACGTGCTATGATAGTCAACGGCCAAAATCGCCTCGGCAGCCGGCGCTTCCGCCCGAGGGTCCACCGACGGTATTGTGACTGGCGGTCACCTGGAAAAAATCCGCTGCCTCTCGGTCTATAAGAAGCCATCCCGTGTTTGGCCATGAATGCTGGGCTCTGGATGTTCTTTTTCTTCAGTTCAGGAGACTATTTTGTTTACTTGGGTCTATGTTATCCTTAGTGGATTCTGCTGTTATTCCTAAATCGATAATGAATATTGAACCAAATTCTGCTTCCATATCAAGAACTGGCTTGCGATATATTGCCTAAAAACACTTAAAGACACCTTCCAAAGTCGATTGAAATATAACATTCAAAAACCTTGCATCATTGATGTGGCTTTCCTACGCCTTTTGATTGTAAATGAGAAATTTATTTTACCACAGAATGATTGCATCGGAAAATTTATTACATTTGACCCTAGGAAAGTTAAATTATTTATTTTCCATGGGCCGTTAACTAAAATCACAACTGTATAAATGCTTTCTTCTTTGGCCCGAATTATCACATACGAATTAAATTAAGAAAATATTGAGATGCCAAAATAAATAACAAAATAAGGAGAAGAAAACGTTAGATTACCGAATGAAAAACGCGCAGTAAATCAAGAAAAGTTCAAACAAATCAAATTTACTGATAAAAGAGTGAAATAATCAAAACTTAGCTTCCACCATGCAGTTGAGTCCCAAAAGTTGAACGAAAAAAAATCGCTGCAAAATCAATCAGTCTTTAACCTAAATGTACAAAAACCTAATACTGAATTTGAACGTGGCTAAAATGAGCTCATATCAGCTGAAGCAGCCAAAGCGGCCACAATGTAATATGGCCTCTGGGGTCAAGTAAGCAACTGGGCAACAACGCTCTGTAAGCACAAAGCATTGAGTGAGCTGCACCACAGCGCATTGAAGATGTTCTCATAAAGATCACGAAATGAAGATCTCAATGTGGAAGCGTGCAGTAACACGACGTTCAGAAGAACAAAAACTAAAAAGCCAACAATGACTAGCTGAAGGAAAAGAAAATGCAGCAAAAAAACCTAGACTAACCAAACTTTGTCTGGTGGACGCGTAATGGCTACGAGGGTTGCGATAGCGAACCTACCACAAATACCATGCGCGCTATGGAACTTGAAATAAATTCAATCTAAATTGTAAGTTTGTTTTTACCGGACAGCGGGCACACTTGCAATAGCGTATAGTAAATATTTTAAGTACGAGATTGGGAAACTGGCGCTGGCGCTCACTAACTCGATCTTATGTACTTATTTTGTACGTTAATTCAAGCTAGCCCGAAAACGCACAAAAAAAATAACTTCTAAGCTTTTGTGAGATCAGTAAATTAATCGCTTGCGCAGCCGTCTAAGTGGCTGCGAATGCGCACATTGCTTGAAAAAGGAGCTCACGCCTGACTGTTCTACCAGGCCGTTTCGCACATGTAACGCTCATGCGCGCAGTGAAGATTCTGTGCGCGGATACACTCTTTGACCGACCGTTCAAATGAGCTGTGGAAGCGTTGGTTGAAATCATTTTTCTTGAGTTCGGCAGCGAGTTTGTCAGTGAGCGAAAGGTATCGTATTTCTTGTTCCTATTGCGTAGACCAATTTGTTCGATTAAGTTGATCTTCGAGTTTGCTGTCTACTTAGTCTAATGTTTTAGTTTTTTTTTTTTTGTGGATTTTTTTGGAGTCTGTTTGGTTTGCAAAGAGATTGATCTATCGTAACTTCTATTTTGCAGGGTTGAGTTTTTCTACTAAAGTAGGAATACGTTTGCAAGTTGGACAGTGAAATTTTCCAGGAAAATTATGCTCCAAAAGTATTGCTAAGGCTTGATTTTTTTATTATTTTACTTAATTTAATTTGATTTTATTGCGATTTATTGTTTTTTTAGTTATATTTTTTTTATCTTCTGTTTTTTTTCCTTGTTTTGTTACTTTTTTAATATAACATATTTTACTTTACTTTTTCTAACAGATTTTATTTTACTTTATTTATTTTCTCATTTGAACCCTTTTTATTTTATTTTATCTTATTTTATTTCATTTTGATTCATTTAATTTTATTTTACTCTTTTATTTTTATTTCATTTTATGTATTTGATTTTATTTTATTTTATTTTATTTTATTTTATTTTTATTTATATTGTTTCATTTTATTTTGTTTTATTTTATTTATTTTATTTATTTTTTTTTTATTTTCTTTTATTATTATTTATTTTGTTTTATTTTATTTTATTTTGTTTTATTTTATTTATTTTATTTTATTTTAGTATATTTTATTTTATTTATTTATTTATTTTTTTTTTTTATTTTTTTTTTATTTTATTTTATTTTATTTTATTTTATTTTATTTTATTTTATTTTATTTTATTTTATTTTATTTTATTTTATTTTATTTTATATTATTTTATTTTATTTTATATTATATTATTTTATTTTATTTTTATTTATTTTTTTATTTATTTTAATTTGTTTTATTTTATACTATTTTATTTTAGTTTATTTTATTCTATTTTTTATTTTTTTTTTATTTATTTTTTTTTGTTTTTTTTTTTTGTATTATTTTATTTTATTTTATTTTGATTTTATTTTACTTTATGCTTTTTTATTTTCAATTTTTTATTTTATTTTTTTATTTTATTTTTTTTTCTTTTTTATTATGTGTTTTTATTTTTGTATTATTTTAGTGCTTCCTAGTTTATTTTTTTATTTTATTTTATCTTACTTTATTTTACTTTTTTATTTTTATTTTATTTTATGTATTTGATATATTTTATTATTTATTTTATTTAATTTTATTTATTTTTATTTTTTTTTTTTTTATTTTTTTTATTTTATTGTATAATTTTTTTATTTTATTCAATTTTTTTATTTTTTTTACTTTGATTTATTTTATTTCATTTTAACTTTTTATTTTATTTATTTTTTATTTGAATTTATTTGTTTTTTATTTTTTTATTTATTTATTTTTTTGTTTGGTTCTTTTTTTTTTGTTTGAGCTTTTTAATGTTTTTAAGTTTGACTTTCCACCCACTGTAACCTTCCTCTACATTTTCAACCATATAACTGACTAAGTTTTTTACATAGTAAACTAGAAGAGTTCAACCCTGGATATGTAGTTTGCTAGTTTTGATCATTCCCTTTATGTAGGACCTTAGTATTAAAAGCGCGCCATTGGAAGCGGTAATTTGTTATCGCGATGATTTATGAACCGCATTTAGTGGGTGGAAACCAAATACAGTAAAGCATAACAACAAAAACACCATAACTATCTAAAACCACTACAAAAACTAAAAAACGCTTAACATTCCCATTACAATTACAACAACAACAAAAAACAATACTGAATAGCAAAAAATCATAATGCAAACTCCAATAAATATTTGTGCAAACAACAATGAAAGTAGTTGACTGCTGCTAATCGTAACGAGAAAATGCTGCCACAAAAACAACAAAAATTACATAAACAACAATGTACCATGTCTGGCTTTTTACTGTCTGTCTATCAAGTCATACAAAAAACAGAATGCACAAACCCTCCCAACACCTCGCCTTGGAAAAGCGCCGAAGCGCATAGTTAAAGACCTACAGCCTCCTTAAAGGGCGTATCTACAATTTTTTATGGAGGGGTCGAAGAACCAGTCCTTAAAAGATAGTACTCGGAGCGTATCGGTACGTAAGAACGCTTGTTGTGGGAGTTTAGGTGAGAGGTTTCGTTTAGACCGCGCCATATTAAAACCAATTCCTTTTTATGATACTAGCAAAAAATAGAAGGAATAAGTCTTTGGTCCTTCAGTCGGCAAATTTCGACTCCACGATGTAAAGTCTTCGATGGAGAATAGGACTGCACTTCTCACAGGCGTCCGGCAATCACCTTTCTCACCCACCATCTACCTACGCTACTGCCCATCCTTTCAAAAGCTCACCGCGTTGTTCAATGTAGGCGGAGATAAATAACGAATGCCTAGTTGAAGTATGATGTAGTGAAGTTTATATCTAGTAGTCGCTAGCTAGGCGCTATAAACCACAGCTAATAACACTTCAAACACAACAACAACATTGACTTCGTAAAATATTGATGGATTTGTATTAAAGAATTCAATCCATTCACAGCCTTACTTGCACCTCTTTGTCTGTTCGTTTTTGTTTTTCCAAAAGAAACAGAGCAGTTAAAAGCCCATCTGATTTTAGTAATGGAGTTTGTTTTCGGTTATGGCTCAGCGCGATCTATACACCACAATCGGTGATCGGCGCAATGTTGTCTGTAAAATTGGCGCTTAGCTTGTTGTGTTTTACGGCTATAGCCAACTCATTTCCGCATTTCCCGCGATCGTACACCGGAATATTCTACAATGGGAGGAAGGCGGCAAATCGCAGCGCGGGACAAGTCATTCGCACAATAAACAACTCGATTGAGCAGCGCATTCTATGACTGTGAACGATCGAACTGATCAAGTGATCGCGCATTCAACCTGCCGTAGGCCAAAACAAATAGTAATAATAATAATAGCAATAATCGTAATATCATTTGTAATGACCAGGTAATGGTAGTATTCACGCTTTATTTATTTCGAGGCTTTGTAGCTATGCCATTGATCGCGTTGATCTTCAAGCAGCCTAAAGCTGCAAGCAAACGTCTATATGTCAGTGTTTTCTAGACTTTGTACAAGGAGCTAGACAATGTGAGGTTAGGAGAGTTTGTTATATTTTAGGCTCTTATTGAGATTGGAAGTTTTTAAGCATTTTTCTACGAGGATCTACCACCGAGTTCAGGTATAAGACGTTATGAGCGCGGCAAAGGATAGGGTCGTGCTACTCGAAGGCTAGTTTACGGATATCCAAGTTGCAGCTTTTCCTTTCTCATTATCGATCCGCTACAGGTAAAAAAAAGGCTCTTAAGTCATTTTATTTTATTATACACGCCTTATCATAATTATAGGATACCTCGTTCTAAGCCCTTATGTAATTTTATTTTCATTTTCATTTTTTGCTAATAATATAATAGAATTCTAAATGAAAAAAAGTGATTTTATAAAGTTAAAAAACGGTTTGGTAAAAGTTCAAAATTTTTTCAAATATTTTGATTAAAAAAACCGAAAATTCCATTTTATAGCTCGTTCAACTCTAGTCTAACAAAGTGTAAGTTTTAAGTATCTCAAAAGTCTTCTTTAATTGTTAAACATTTTTTGTTTTGAGGGCATCAGGCATTTTAGGATATAATAAATATTTGTGCAAACAACAATGAAAGTAGTTGACTGCTGCTAATCGTAACGAGAAAATACTGCCACAAGAACAACAAAAAGTGCATCAACAACAAAAAAAAACAAAAAAAGTGCGCAGCATAGCCAAAAATAAATTCTAACAATTAGAGGAGATTTTTGAGACACCTAAAAATTACACTTTGTTGAACGAGCTATAAAATGGAATTTTCGGTTTTCTGATTAAAAATATTTGAAAAAATTTGTATCTTTTACCAAACCATTTTTAAACTTTAAAAAATCAAAGTAAACGCTTAGAGCGGAGACTTTTACTGTTTTCAATTTAGAATTCTACTATCAAAAAATGAAAATTTTTATTTTATTTGATTTAATTTTGTTCTCATTTATTCATTTTTCTGTTTCTTATATTTTATTTTTTCCCCCAAAATTATATTACATACTTTGATTTCATTTTGTGTACTTTATTTTATTTTATTCTATTCTATTTTGATATTTATATTGATTTTAATTTTTTTTTTCCTTTTATTTTGCTAAAATACCCTACTTTATTTTATTTTATTTATTTTTATTTCATTTAATTTTTTTTCTTTTTATATATTTTTTTATATTTTTTTTTCCTTTTTTATTTTATTTGATGTTATTTTACTTTTTTTATTTTACTTTATCTATTTTATTTTATTTTACTCGATTTAATTAAATTTTTTGTTTATTTTTTATTTTACTTAATTTTTTTATATTTTGTTTATTTTATTTTTAATTTTTACTTTATTTAATTCATTTGATTTTATTTTATTTTACTTAAATTTATTTTATTTTACTTGATTTTCTTTTATTCTATTATCTTTTTTTTATTATCATTTATTTTTTATTATTTTTTTACCTTTTTATTTTATTTAACTTTATTTTACTATCTCTCCAGTTTTGCGCAAAACCAAAAACCTAATAATTATATGAATTTTTTAATAATAATAATTAGCACATAAAAGAAATTAATTTGATTTTATTTTATTTTACTTGATTTTATTACATTTTTTTATATTTTTTTATTATCATTTATCTTTCAATTTTTAATTTTCTTCAAAATCAAAAACCTTATAATTACATTTATACATTTTTCAATAAGAATTATTATAGAATATTATTTTATTTATTTTATTTCACTTATTTGAATGCCAAATGCATATGCATACGGCTTGATTTTTTGCCTTTGTCGCACTCTTTCCTAATGATTTTTTTTTTCACTCAAACATAGGTCTGTACTCGTTTGTATGCTACTCATACATGCACCGACTAGAGTTAGATTTTAATATAAAATCTAATAAAATAAAATGCATATCTCCTAGTCTGCACTATGCATTATTACTTTCAGAATTAAATGAAATTTTGATGAGCTCAGTCATCGCAACTGGAGCGAACTGCCTATGCCGCCAAACAGTCGACGAGCAGCTATTCACAGCAAACCCAAAACAACCAACCGCGGCTTAAAAGACCGAATCCAACCAGCGCAAACCGCCTGATAGGTGTAGCAAGCAACTCTCATTGGCACGTCGACTCCACTGACTGCATGCGGCGTAAAAATATGCAAACAACATAAATTTAATGAAAAATAAATTAAATAAAACTCTAAAGAATCAAAGCGAGCAGTAAAAAGGGAAGAAATTAAATCAAATAATGAATAAAGTCATATTTCATAAATGATTTATTGAATGAGAGAAAAGTTGAGCAAAAATACAAGCAAGCAAATGCAACCATACATAAATATGCACCTACATAAGCAGCTTGACTGTCTTCATCGTGTGTCGACCCCCCTTCACATGTCGGTAACTAGCCAACCACCCGGTCACTCGCTGCACTGTACTGTGGGTCAAGAAACTTGAATCGTTGTCCAAAACCTGCTATGTTTACCGATTTTGGAACCCTTTATTTTTTTCCTGCAAAAGTTCGAGCCTACCAATGACTTCCTATCCGTTCTTTCAGTATGAGGTTTCCAAAGCAGTTTCCTATACAACTTCTCTCCGACACTTATCTCACACAGTAGCTTTTTAATGAATTTAAGCACACTTCTTAACTATCCAGAGCTTTTTCGACAGGCCCGGGTAAGACGTCGTCTTATTTTACTATCAAAAAGTATCACAGAAAAAATTTGGAAATTCTATCCACAAAATTATGCTTGTCGGCCCATAGTGCACAGAATGTGTGTTGTTCAATGATTTTGCCATTGGCTTCTTTGTTGTTGTTGCATTTTACCTTATTAAGTGCATTTAATAAATATATTTTGTTCTTTTTTCTCTAATTCTCTTTTGATTTCTTTATTCGTGCAGATTTTTATTCTTTAACGTCCTAACAACTTAACTGCTTTGCTATTTATTCCTTGTTTTGCAAAATCTGTATGACCGTTTTTTTTGCACCCGAACCAGTTGCGTTAACGTTAAGACAAAGAGTGGGTGGTGTGGAGAGTTGCAGCGATTAGCATATCAGTGCACGCACGCAGTGGCAGTTTCAAGTGTAGAAGTGCATATTTACGACAGAAAACAAATGTGTTAAAGGAGAAAGGATGGACGAGAATGAGGAAAAATGGTCATAGCTTAAAAATTTGAATTTCGGAAAATACCAATGATTTGATTCTAATAACCATTATAACCATTTCTCCTTGAGTCTCTGTCAAGATATGGTATGGTAATGGTATGGTAATGGTATGGTAATGGTATGGTAATGGTATGGTAATGGTATGGTAATGGTATGGTAATGGTATGGTAATGGTATGGTAATGGTATGGTAATGGTATGGTAATGGTATGGTAATGGTATGGTAATGGTATGGTAATGGTATGGTAATGGTATGGTAATGGTATGGTAATGGTATGGTAATGGTATGGTAATGGTATGGTAATGGTATGGTAATGGTATGGTAATGGTATGGTAATGGTATGGTAATGGTATGGTAATGGTATGGTAATGGTATGGTAATGGTATGGTAATGGTATGGTAATGGTATGGTAATGGTATGGTAATGGTATGGTAATGGTATGGTAATGGTATGGTAATGGTATGGTAATGGTATGGTAATGGTATGGTAATGGTATGGTAATGGTATGGTAATGGTATGGTAATGGTATGGTAATGGTATGGTAATGGTGTGGTAATGTGGTATGGTATCTAACTTTCCTTCCGATTATAAAAATTTATTTCTTTCGTTAAATCCTCCTTTTTCATGATAGAAAGCAACTAGCAAAGTTGGTCAAACATATCGCATGTAGGTTGCCACAAACAATAATTCATATTATTTTGAGTGAACAATAATGCAAGAACAACAATAATAAAATAAAAGAAAAAACGTTAAAATCAACCCAGAAATGTAATCAAAATCGAAGCGAAGAACAATGTAAAATGCAAATTAGAAATGTGTTTCTGCAATTTTATCTTTTTTTTATTTTGCTAATTTGGAGTTAATATTTTGCTAAGATGTGAGGTATTACAAGACGAGCTTAGCCTACATAGCTCATGGATTTACATTTCGTTAATTTAATTTTCTTTTTTGTTTTATCTGTAATTGAATTTTACCTTGAAATGAGCACAGTAAACCGACAGAACAAAGAGGAAAGAAAATATTGCAACAGCAAAAAGAGTTACATGCAATAACTTCTGGGTATTGTTGATCAAAGCATTAGACGAAGAATCGAACAGTAAGGCCCAATTCCATAGTCCCGGGTTAACTTACGTTCCTCAGATTTTCAACAACACCAACATAACTTCTATTTAGCCACCCAAATTAAATGTATGGCTCCGTTTTCGCGTTGGGCAGCAAAATGCGGTTAAATGCATTAACACCGACGACTAACGAATTTGCCACGACCACACCACGCCACAGCCAAAGAGGCCTCTAGAATGCAGGCGTTGGGCAGCCATCAGCAGCAGTCACCGTAAATGGCATTAGATCGACCTAGACATGGCCGCCGCAGTTGGCTGCAGCCATATAACAACCATGGGCAATTATAATTAATAAGCAATTTAATTGCATGATTATCTTAAAAGCGGCTTTCAGTTTTCCTCATAGCTAAAAGGAAAAAAAACAATAAAAATATTAATAATAAAATGTTAGGATTCGACGAAAAGAGTGTGGAAAAACTGATACAAAACAGCCCTGTAGGAAATGTAGTCACCTAGCGGTTGAGCAGATAATCAAAGTGAAAATGATGGATTATAGTGCTTTTCCTCCTTTAATTAAAAATAGCTTCGCTTATCATTCGATGACGTCCCTATTCAGTGGCGGATTTAGGGATGGGGAACGGGGCGCACCTGAGGCGATTATTTTATCTCTATCAGGTGTTGATATTTTTGCATTTTCGACCTTAGTGTGATTGGAATTAAAATTATATCGGTTATTTTATTTAATGTTTGCAAATCCATGTGTGAATTTAAAACAATTCAAGTTGTGTTACAAACAGGCACGAGTCCACTGGGGTGGTTTTTAGGTACAAACGCTTAGTAAAAATTACACAAAAAATACAGTAAAAAATACGCGAAAAATACAGTAAACGTATTGTAAAAATTACACAAAGAATATAGCAAGTCACGCGAAAAAAAGAAAGTAAAAATTACACAAAAAATTTAATTAAAAACATAGTAAAAATTACGAAAACAATTTGGTAAAAAATACGCAACAATTATAGTAAAAAATTAGACAATAAATATTATAAAAATAATGCAAAAAATATAGTTAAAATTACATAGAAAAAAATGGAAAAATTTACATTAAATATATAGCAAAAATTACACAAAAATACGCAAATGATATATGTAGTAAAAATTACACAAGAAAGACAGTCAGATTAAAACAAAAAATACAGTAAACATTAAAAAGGGTGAAATTACGCGAAAAATATAAAAAAATACACAAAAAATATAGTAAAAATTACGCAAAAAAAAATATACTAAAAAATTACCTAAAAAATATAGAAAAATTACACACAAAAATAGTAAAAATTACGCAAAAAAACAAAAAAAAATGATGCGAGAAATATAAAAAAATTACACAAAAAATATCTGTAGTAAAAATTACATAAAAAATATAACAAAAATTACACAAAAAATATACTCGGTTGTCATTGATGAGGAGTCTGGTTTGAAAAGGGTCAGAATTTTTTTTTTCGGTGAAATTGTTGTTCACTTCGGTTCAAAGGCTTTCCTTCTAGTGCAATAAATTGAACTTCGAAGATAGACAGCTTACAGATGAAACAATGACCTTATTTGGTGCCAATAGCAATGATCGTTTTTGCTTTAAGATCGTCATTTCTGAAATGAATTTTTTTTTTTGCTTTCCTGCAAAAGTGGCGCCAAAGACGCTGTTTCAAAGCCAATTCCTCTACAATTTTTGATGTTTTACTTATTTTTGCTTGTTGTCATTTAATTTACAGGACAACACTTGCGACAGTGAACATGAATACGAGCTCATACAGAGATGCATACGAAGCTGTTTAAAGGAGTAGGCACAGCTATGTATGAAGCTATGTATCCTACGGCTTATTTAGTGTCATGTTTGTGTATAAAGAATTTTTTCGAAGGAGGGAAACATCTACATACACTAAAAAGCTCGCCAATGCAACTAAGCCGTGAGCAGGAACTAGGTGAGAGACGCCTGAACGCAACAGGAACATTGCTGTCTGGGGTACATAATTCATATGCGGCACAGCACTATCTACACGCTGTCTGACAAATTTCACAGCAGGTCAAGTACAAAAAAGGAGCAAATTGAATAAAGGGCAAGGCGCAAAAAATTGTTAAGTCGATATGTATTTGAATAAAAGCTTAAAATACTCTTTTTATTGGCCGACAAAACGAAAAGACATTTCAATTTTCTTATGGGGACAGTTTTTAAAAAGAGTTTTGGTGATATTTACGGGTTAAAGGTCGACTTGCAATGCCTAAACTGATTTTGGAGATCTCTCTCAAAACAAGGTCCGATATAAACCTTTTTCTGGAATACCTTCATGACTTAAAGATTTCGTTCAAAAATGAAATAATTTTCCCATAGTTAGTTTTTTGTTAGTTTTAGACCCAGATCGCCACGTGTATACTTATTTGTCTATTTTTCGTAAATATTGTGACATTAAAAATTACGTTAGCTTTAGTTCTTAATTGCATGCAAATGATGACAGTCTATATGACATGCAACAACAATTTCAAATATTTACATTAGCACCTAAATACTGTTAACTTAAAGCTGAAAGAACACAAAAAAGAAATCAATTCAACACAAAAACAACAACGCTATGGTCTTTAGAGGAAAAAAATTACAAGCGCATACAACACCCCCAAGGTGAATTAAAGCAAAAATACAACAACTAAGCAAACAATAGGTAAAAATGGTCAAGCAAAACATGTCATTACCGTTAATAGCAGAGGCTTTTAATTTGCAACATTTTCGTTGTACTGATTGTGTTCTCACTGAAATGACACTTTTTATGTAAATGCTTTTTTTTGTATAATTTTTAGGTTGTACACAAATGGCTAGATACATATAGGTATTATTAGACTGACCAAAAAAATTTCCATTAGGTATATTCATCTCTACATATAATAAAATTGTAACAGACCGATGTCTGTACATGGCAGATATCAAAAAAAAATTGATTGGGGAAGCATTATTAATTTTTGTGTGTCTTTCTGTCCGTATGTTTGTGGCCGTATCACTCTGAAACTAATGAATAGAATTGAATGAAACTTTTTTCGTTGGATTGCTCGGCGCTCAACTTAAAATTTAAGATATTACTTTATTCGATAACTCAACCGGTTTTTGAGTTATCGCCCAATATGTGGACCATGTCTGTATGTATCTTTGTGGTCGTAGCACTCTAAAAATACCAAACGGAATTGAATCGTTGGATTGCAAGACGCTCAACTTAAAGTTTAAGATATTATTTCTTGCGATATCTCAACGGGTTTTGGGGTTATCGCCCAATATGTGGACCAGGGGTGACCAAAAATGTCTTAGCACAATATGGGTGTCAAACGAAAGGTGTCAATGAGTGCTATAATATGCGATGTAATTCATTGAAATATCTGAAATGGTTTGGGGAAATATCTTGAAATTTCGATAGCTCGACCGGTTTCGGAAGTATCGACAAATATTTCCACAAAAATGTGTTAGTACATTATGGGTATCAAACAAAAGGTGTTTATGAATGCTGTCATAAACCATTAATTTCAATTCCTTAGCTACCCCCTTAAGCTTTATCAGTCCGATGAAAATATTTTTTGTGAACGAAATTTGGGTTTATAGAGCAGACAAATTTTAAAGCTTACATGACAACACGACCCTTAAGTGCTGAACTCCAATCTTTTTGTTGGATTTTATTCATTCCTAACCCAGCTGCAAAAAACAGAAATTAAACGCATACGAAGTAGCGGGCACGAGCTAGTATTATTATAAGAGTATGCACACAGAAAAATTTTTATGTAAAATCAACACTTTTTAATACTTTTTCAGGTTATTATTTTTCAACACTATCGATCATGTTATTTTAACATGAAGCTCATATTGAATAACTTCACTTCGTGTTAAATTAACATGGGGCTTATGTTGAAAAACTTGACTTCCTGTTAATTTAACATGAATTCCTGTTAAATTAACATTAAGACTTTTTGACGGTTCGAATAATTTTTCCTTAATTATTCTTTTTGATTATTGTTTAAGCAATATATCGAGCCGTGTGCGCAAAATAGACGTATGAGCCATGATTTTCGATTTCGGTTTTTTATGAAAATCAACAATTTTTTATCACACGCATCATCTCTCAAAGTTTCATAGCCATAAGAAGTACCGTTATGAGTTTAGAACAAAAGCAATTTTAGCCATGCGTTCGGTTCAGTGGTCTAGCAGTGACTCATACGTCTTTTATCTCTTTTGAAATTAAGGTAATAGGGCGAGGTCCCCGATTAATAATTTATGAAACCATTATTCCTGGATAGTCCTCCACGAATCTAGAACAATTGTGGAAATTTCCAAGCTGTACCTATGACAGGGGCCTAGGTACCAGGGGTCAAAGTCGCCAAAAACGTCAACTGCTCTCCGCTTTCATTCAACGAAAGCTTAAACAACTATTTTGCGATGGGGTTGAAAAAGCTACAACACTTACCAGCTACGGTGATGATACAATTTCGATCTTGTTGAAGGATCTTGTCAAACCGATATGTTCGTTTAGAAAGGATATTAGGAATTTCTAAGTGTGTCCCATTACACCAAACTGCGTTGAAATTATTGCAAGCTAATACCAACTATCTATCTATCTATATATGTATATAAAATTCAAATTATGTAACTACCTATAGGCGAACTTTGCTTCTAAACGAATGAGCCGATCGTAACCAAATTTTACACACGCACTGGATATCTTCCAGGGATGGTCACAGGCTAAAAAATATTTTGATATATATAGGGGGCGTGGCACCTCCCATACAAATGGAATTTTTCATTGTCCGTATCTCTGGAAGTATTCGGATTAGATCACTGAAATTTGGTGAGAGGCGGTATGAGATCGAGCCCTACCACCGCCAAAAAAAATGGGGATAACAAAAAAGGGGGCGTGGTTCCTCTTATACGAAGGAGATAGGGATATGGATTAAAATAGATATAGGGGTCGGGTTAGAGAAACATACATGGAAATAAATTTGTGGCAGGACAACGTCTGCGGGGTCAGCTAGTGCTCACTATTTTTGTTTGTATGTATGTTTATCAATTTTATTTTATGTTTTGTTTTGGTTATTCTTATCTTATCAGCACACTGTCTAGTGCGACATCTACCAGTCGCTAGAACTAGATGTGTGAAGATTTTTGTTGCCGGATTAGGTATGTAATTTGCTAACATAGTGTGAGAGTTGTTTCCCAAATCATTGGTTCTATGACCTGTAAAGGTGATGAAAAACTTCTAAACAAACAAAGCGGTTTGACAAGATCCTTCAGCAAGATCGAAATTGTACAATCACAGTAGCTGGTAATTGTTGTAGCTTTTGCAACTTGTTCGCAAAATAATCAAAAAGAATAATTTAGGAAAAATATTTACAAACTAATTACAAAAAAAAACGTGTAAAATAAAACAAAATAAAATTTAAAAAATTAAACAAAAAAATACATAAAATAACATAATATAAAATGAAATAAAAGAAAAAAAAAATAAAAAAAGAAAAGAAAGAAAATTAAATCAAGTCAAATCAAATAAATTTAAAAATATAAAGTGAAATAAATAAAATAAATAAAATAATATAAAATAAAATAAAGTAAAAAAAAATAAAAATAAGCTAAAATTATTAAAAAAAAAATTAAAAAAATAAACAAAATGAAATAAAGTAAAATAATATAATATAATGAAGTAAAATAAAACAAAATAAAGAAAATAAAAAAAAAAAATTTTTTAATTAAAAAAAAATTAAACAAAAGAAAATAATAATAAAATCTAACTCAATAAATCAAATAACAATAATGTGAGATAAGGCAAAATAAAATAAACAAAAAATACATACATACCTATGTGTAAATAAAATAAAATTTAATACCATAACAGAAAGCAATAAAAGTTGCAATGAAATAAAGTTTAAAAAAGTTGTTGGTCCAGTCTAATGTTATACATTTTATATTTTTGCACCGATTTTTTCCGTAGCCATTATTTCAAAGCTATTGTCACTGCAATTACACGAGAATATAGGCGGCATTTTTTTATCGCTGTTTTTTTTTTTTTGGTGTTTTTGTTGTGCCTTCACTATCGCTATCGCTGCCATTGTCAACAACAATTGCATGTTGCACTGGTGTGAGTAATGTCTGTGTGGCGGTTGACAGCGCCCAACACTCCCATCAAACAAACACACCAAATGCTCACTGCACTTCCATTCAATGTATTTATGGTGGAATTTTCACTCACTCCCTTTGCCCCATTCTCATTTTCCGTACTGCGCACACTCATTTTTTGTTGTAATTGCCGCCATTCAAACAGCCATTTTGATGACACTTTGGCAAACATGATTTTACTTTTAAATATCACCCACTGTCGCGTCACCGTCTATGATTTCGCACTTCCATTCGGTGCATGTGATGGGGACTTGGGTAGATATACGACTAGTTTGTCTCGCCAAACGCCATTCAACCCACGCCAAAGGGTCTGCGCAATCGCTGACTACCATCTTTTTTATTTAATGCGCTCAAAATTAACAATAGCAACAACAATCGGTAAATATTTATCATTTGAATACAGGAAATTACCATTTCCACCCTGTTGAAGAAAGAGAAAAAAGATTTACATAACTGCGTCTTGACACGAAATCCCTTTCATTTTTAGTGGGTGAGTTTTGCAATGAAAATATTTGTACCCTTGCACTACGGGGTGTATAAATGTATGTAATGACGAGATTTATGAAAAGCTGATAAGTGTTTAATTTTTAATACCTTTTTTCTCAGCAATGTGGGCAGTTTATTTAACAACATTTTCCCTGGAGACTACGCAAGCTCGGCGTCCATCAGAGGGCAAAAGCTCCCTATATAAATTTATTAAACATAAAAATGGAAGCGCTGTCGTAAGGCGAAGAAGGAAGAGAGGCGTCTGAGGAAGATTTGATGACGGAAAGCTTTAGACTGGCACAAATTTCCGCTGGGGCAATAGTGGGGACCGGGCGACCAACGTACAGAGCGTACTTAAGTTATAGAGGGAACACTTCAACTCACTGCTGAATTGCTAGGGAAATGACGAACCTGATACCTCAATCCTTGACGATGGAAAAAACGTCCAAACCATCCGACAATGATGAACTGAGGATGGCTATAACCATTTTTATTATTTATTTATGGCACTCAAAAACAACAAAGCACCTGGAAAAGATGAGTCTCGTGCATGTCGAGTCCACAAGAAAGGCGATCCCGCTAACCGCACCAACTACTGCGGAATCAGTCTCCACAGTATCGCTTATAAGTTTCTATCTTGGGTATTGTGTCGAAAGATTGAAGATCATCGTAGCCAAGCTGATTGGACTTTATCAGCGTGACTTTAGACGGTATGTCAAACCCAGGAGAAGGCCTATGGCAAGAAAAATTCGTTGTCGATTTCAAAACCGCTTTTGACAATGCGACAGTTACCTTTCCTGCATTGGAGAGGGCCGTCTGAGGCATTCGAAAACAAACGACGCGTCAGAGTGGCTCCCTTTTCGGATGTCAAGTTTTAAGTCTCTATCTTACAGGAAGGCTATTAAAAAATCGATCGCGATCCCCCTTTTCAAGAATTTTCAATTATCTGGATCAATGCACCATCTAGCGGAATTTTGTCTTTAACAAATTGTTTTGTCTTTGATTGTTTTTTTCTTTATTGCAAGTTTGTTATTGTTGTTGTTGTTAAGACAAAAATACTTCCCGAAGGTTTTGGTGAGTGATGTCGAAATTGAAAGTCCTTGGCCGGATATGAACCCGGTACGCTCCGGTACTCCCATGCGGTACTGACCGACTGTCTCGGGAGTGATTTGGTATGACCATTGGAACCAGGTCATGTCATCCCTCCATCCGTAAGGAAGGAGAAGATAGGTAATGAGAGGTGAGAGGCATCATATCCGTAGATCAATTATCGAGTTAGCCCGTTTGCAAAAGATGCATAATTTGTGTTTAGTTCAGTGTCATCAGGGCGTGCAATAGGGTAGTAGCGGCTGAGATGTAGCCGGTAAATACCACAACGGGGGCTTGAGGCCAATGAACTTGGGTAAGAGAAAACCACCTCCTCGAGACAAAAACATTGTTGTATCATCAGCCAATAAATGCCGAAGATATGAATAAACGAGTAGTTTAGCGACTACTAGGGTGGTCCAAAAAAGATATTTTTTTTAAATGATTTCCAAACACGCTTCAAAGGGGGGTATGGGTTGAGACGTCCTAATGTACATAGAACTTTTATCTAGTATGTACAGAAAAGCAAGAGTAAAGAATGACAGCGCTTGAAAACACATACATAATTAATTGCCATAATTACGGTTGTAAGCAAAAACAATGCAAATTCATGTTTTAACATTTTAACAACGTGTTTAAGCAATTGCGCGAAGCAAAACAAAAGCAGATAAGAACTTATTTAGGCACAAAGAGCCAGATATATTTTAGGTACCTATACAAAGGTACTGAGGGTTTGGCGAAACCCTCTGAAACACATCTGAAATTGTTGCCATTAAGTTACCATTCATTCGGGTCTGCTATTTCTGGCGTTCGTGTTGTAGGAGAATTTCCCACAGGTTTTGAAGAGTAATTGCCCTTAACAAAAACAAAATTATCTTTTTCGTTGGAACTATCCCTTTTAATTAATTATTTGTTTAAAAATATAAATTCATTCTTAGTTGGATGTACCTAGACAAAATAAAGTTCTTTCCGCAGCAGTCAATCGTTTCTCTGAATCGGTATCACTATGCACTAATTACAAATTAACAGAGATCTATCCAAAAAGCACATTTGTTGTTGTTACTCTTACAATTGATCGCTTTCAACTTGTCATAATTTTACTTTTCCCGCCTGTTGATTTTATGTTTTTTTTTTGTTTTTTTGATATGACGAAGATTGACAGTTCGGCAAAAAGACAATGAGTCGGTGTTTCTTTTTCAATGAAGTGGCACAGAAGGCAGTTACATCGGTACATACTCTCTTACACAATATGCTTGAAGGCTCCGTTATGCTGACTTCACTTCAATTGAAAAACAACTTTCTCAATACGAGTAGCATGGCAACGATTCTTCGAAATATGTACAATTTATGGTCTTACGAAGAAATGTTATTAGTTAAAAGATACTTGTAGTTGTACGAGGCTGTACCTCGCATACAGGTAAAATATGCCTTATATTTCAAAGCTCCAGCAATACATCGATGAAAGTATTATTCAATTCTAGGTAGTGGATTTTGAGTGAAGCTTGAACAAACATACACACAGATTGACAGACAACAATTCTAAACCGGGCTATAGGGAACGTTTGTTGTAAAGCTGTTAAGCTACGTTAAGTAAGTTTAACTGCACCTTAGTAGAATACATAGTTGATGTGTGTACATTTTAAACGGCATACAATTTGAAAATCGAAGGGGATCGAGTGGCAAACGATTACATAAAAGTAAAAAAAAAATAAAGTTAATTGGTACAAACTAGCTGTGTCTTGCATTTTCTCCTCCTTTTTATTAATCCTCTAATTAGTAGGTGTCACATGCGCCAATGAGGGTAAGGATGGAGTTTCATTGATATGAAAAAACTGATAACCATGAAAATATAAGGAGAGTAACGAAGATATTTATTTTAAGATTTTCTACTTGGGTGATGTCACTTCGGGCAGTTTACAGGGCAGCCACCTATCTCAATTTTAAGTATTAAGCAAAATATGTCAATATGGGTATTAAATTAAAAGTACACAGATCCAAAAAGTTCACCTATAATCAAAGAGGTCGACGTCTAAAAAAGCGTTTTGGCCGGGGAGAGCGAGTGGGGACAAATTTGAAGAAATTTGTGCTAGGAAATCTTTTAGATTTTAGCTTGAATTTCTTCTCAAATTTATTGAAAATGAAATCGGCTAAAAAGAAGGAGTTAGCTTCTTATTTATGAATTTTTTATGTACTTTTGTCAAAAACGTTCAATTGTTAGAAGAAATCTGCTTGTTTTTATGAGAAAACCTGTTTAAAGTAAATTAATGAGAACATCCTCAGGTATGCCTTCTTCAAATGTGTAATTCGACGCTACCAAGCACAAGTACACGATAGCATCATGGTAGAGATCTCCGTTCAGCAGTTAATAATTCTTAGTTCGATTCGCAGTGAGGCAATAAGGCAAGTGGACATGTGGTGAGGCAAAAAGAACAAAGGTGTAATTAGAGACGTTGGCAAGTTAAGTATGCGATGGCATGGTATAGTGAAGATTAGACTAGACTAGACATCTGGGTTTTTTTTTTTAATTGAAATATTAAAAAGAAAATCTTCTTAATATTATGTGATTATCTATTCAGTTTTATTAAGAAGAGACACCCAGTCATAATCAGACGGGCATCTTATTGGAAAAATATCATAGAGAAATCCGCTAAACTTTGTTCCGATTTACAGGGCATTTTATGTGACCTTTTGCTCTGTGTATTTTCGGCCGTATACCAACGGCGGCCGCCGTGGTGTAGCGGTTAAGTGTTCGGCCTTCTACACCATGTCGTGGCGGTTCGATGCCCGGCAAAAGTAACATCAAAAATTATTTAAAAAAGAATTTTTCTAAACGAGGTCGCCCCTCGGCAGTAGTTTGGCAAACTCAATTTCTGCCATGAGAAGCTTCTCAGCAAAAAATGCATTAGCTTTGCAAGTGCCGTTCGGAGTCGGCAAAAAAATGTAGGTCCCGCCAACTTGCAGGAAAAACTCAAAAGCAACACACCACAAGTTGGAAAGAGAAGCTCGGCAAAAATATCGTTAGAGGTTATGATAACCTGTTGGTACATCGCCGCCAGTAGTCTTTTTTTTTATATCAACGAAAATATTTTTCAGTTAGGATTTAGGGTTATCAATTAATGTTATTTTAACTACCTATCTCTGAATTATTACTGAAGGGATTAGAATAGACTTTATACTTTGGTGTTTTTTTTTTACTTTACTTCCTTTTTCATATAATCTTCGTTGTTGTATAAAATAAATTTTATCATATTTTTTTCTTTTATTTTCTCTTCTAATCGGTTTTTTTTCGTAATTTTTATACCCAGCGTACTAGTACTAGTACAAGGGTATTATAATTTTGTTCACATAACGGTACTACGTAACGGCACAAAATAATCGAGATAGATATAGAGTTCCATATATGAAAGTTCTTAGGTTGAAAAGCGGAGTTCATTCAGGCATGTCCGTCTGTGTACACGATAACTTTAGTAAAATTGGGATTTTTGCATGAAATTTTGTATACAGGTTACTTTCTGGCCAAGGTAGGTTGCTATTGAAAATTGGCGAAATCGAATGATAACCACGCCCTCTTTTCCGATATCGAAAATCACATAAATTGACATTTAAACTGATTAGGGTAGAACGATGAAATTTGGCACAAAGCATACGAGTATCGTTGGGAGTATACCTGATAAAATTTGATAAAATCACTTTCCAACCACGCCCACTTTCGATATCGAAAGCTTCGAAAATCACCTAAATTGATATAATTCGGTAACGGTAATGGCTAAATTGATATAGTTTGGTAGGATGAACCCCCTAGTCATTCTATTATGATTTTTCGAAAAAAAATTTAGAAGTAGGCGTGACACAGCCCACGTTTCAGGGAGCCATATTTGAAAATTTTACGGGTCATAACTTTTAAACTGATTACGGTAGAACGATGAAATTGGTACAAGGTATACTAGCATAATTGGAAGTATACCTGATGCACTTGGACGAAATCGCTTCCCAACCACGCCCACTTTCGAAATGTAATATTTAGAAAATCATTTGAAAACTACCGCTGAGTATATAATGTGCGGTTTACCCGAACTTAGACTTCCTTACTTATTTTTTATTATTTTGTTGTCTCTTTATTTGCTTTTTAATTTTTTTTATCTTTTTTATTTTTTTAAGTTTAATTTTTTTAAATACATACGTTTTTTTCAGTATTTAAAATTATTTTATTTTGTTTAATATTGTGTATTTTTTTCTTGGGTTGGTACCTATCTTCTATTTGTGTTAATTTATTTTGTTTTCAGATAAATCTGTATAATTTTTTTATATTTATTTTTCTATTTTATGGGTTGGATTTTTTCCATTCGTTGAATATTTTTTGTTTATTTTTGATTTTTTTAAATCTTGTATTATTTAACTTAACTTTTTTCCATCCCGTTTTTTGTTTTGTCCTAAATTCAATTGTTTATTCTTATTTTATTTAAATCTACCTAAGTGTTATTTTATTACAATCAATCACAGATAAATGAAGACATGCATGGATGAAGGGGGTATGTCGCATTCTCACTCAATTTCTGTTTTTGGCACTGGTGAATAGTGTTTATGCAGATCTATATTTCTGTCTTATCAGAATCTGCCTATCGTGAAAATTGTTGAAGATAATTCATGGATGAAGGGGGTATGTACACAACTTTTCAATATGAATTGTGGAAGAAGGGGGTATGTTCCGATTTTTTCATATAAAACACTAAATATAAACTTATGCTTTTTATTGCATATTATACAACGTCTTTTATGGCTTTGCATAATTTTTTTGTCAGTTTTCCATAAAGATTCGAAAAAACCTCAAATGTTTAAGCAAAACTTTAAGGCCGATTTTCTCGTTTCACTCAAAATGCGACATACCCCCTTCATCCATGCATGTCTTCAAATATAAATAACCATCCACACATACAAACATACAGGCCAAATGCGCCTCAATGCATTGCTACGCCAACTTTGAGAATTCAAAAATGTATGTACGTCGTATGTATTATTGTACGAACATTCAACCATATGTAGTAGGTAAACACATTCATTGATACACGTTGTATACCTTGAGTATTTAGTCAAGTTCCATCATTGGAAAACCACTTCACTCCACTGGAAGCGCGAACTCAAAACATGTTCAAACTGCAACGAAAACATACTCAACTCGATCGCATTTCCAGTGTCTCAACAAAAATTCTAATTGGAAGTATTGCAGGATTCGCTCATTCTTATCTGAAATGTTCCGGAATTCGCTGGAAATGGGGAACGAGTAGAAAGTACAAAACGCCGCCATGTTGGATGCATTGTAAGAGTGAATGCGATAGCTTTCCCAGTGAAAATGGAAGTGCTTTGCTGTAACGGAGTTTGACTTTCTTGTGGTTATGTGTGAGTGCGGATATCTGCGCTTCAAAGGCGGAGTTAAAAAAATAATAATGCAATGAAATAAAATACAAAGGATAAAGTAATTATAATTATTTAATTAAGATAAGAGAGAAGGATAAACTAGTAATAGAAAAAGTTGTGTCATAAAATTTAACTACATACATAGGTAGATGATGTCCTATCTACTAGATAAATAAAAGAAAGACATAATAAAAACTACCTAGGCATATAGGTTATGTCGAGAGCCGTTTTCTTTATATTTGCGCATACCAAAGTGTTATCGTCGTTCCAGTGTAAAAGTGGGTGCCTTATTCACAACAAGCACCAGCAACTCAGCTCTCGCACCTAGTGGTAGTTAATGTTGTATTGCATACCTACACAGTAAAAAGAAAAGTCTAACTTTAATACCATTTTGGTATTTATATATAACAACGACGAAAAGTATTAAATTAATACAATGTTCGGTCTAATTAAGAGAGGGAGGAATTCAATCGAAGATTCTCTCAGGCAAAAAAAAATTGACACAGTTTTTTATATGCCTTCACCGAGAGTCGAACTCACAATCTATTGAATGCTGAACGGAGATGTCTGCTATCAAGCCATCGAGTACTTATGCTTGTCAGCGTCTAATTGCACTGTTGTTCTTAATGTAGTATCGCAATAGCGACGAACCGCGTGCTCTGAAGAACAAACCACCGGACTTAATTTAATGCTAAAAAGTAATTAATTTAATACTTTTCCGGCTTTGTTTTTAAACAAATAGTACCTAAAACATTATAATGAGAGAGAGCGCTATAGAGAGAGCGCTTTAGTATTATTTTGGTATTATTTTAAAACTATTTGGAATTAAAAAAAATTCAGAGTCTTAAATTAATACTATTTACTATTAAAACTCAAATTTAATTCCAAAAAGGCTTAATTTCAATACCGACTGGTATTAAAAGTAATATTTCATTTTTTACTGTGTAAAGTTTTCGAGAAAAATACTGAAAAGTCTGTACGCGGCATATATTTTCCAGAGCGAACTTACCGTTTTCGGTAAAAATCCTTAGAAACTCAGGCTTAGACCCCGAATAACTTTTTTAGCACACATGGGATCGATGGGGACTTTTGAAGTTTTTTTTCGGACGGCGAATCTGAAATCTTTACCAAAATTTGGCTCTGTGAAAATAAGTGTTTTTTCAAATGTTTATTTTGACCGGACTATCATGCGATATTAATCGTGAATTGCTTTAACATTGTTTGTTGGGAAATTTCATACCCGTTTTCAAATAAAGGTTTCGTTCATTAGAATATATATATTTTTGTAAGCGGACGAGGCCCCAGGTCTATGCGGGGCCTATAGGAAATTGCCTATTCTGCCTTAGGGTTAATCCGGCGCTGTCCGTAAGGAGAGTAAAATAAGGAATACGAAATTAAGGCACTTTCGTGGAAATCCCGACCACCTTTACTGAGAAAGGTTAACATCACCGCCGTAAAAGATTTGCGATGGGCGGTACAAAGCATGAAGAAAATCGAAACTTTTGACGTCTACGACAGTAGCCAGGCAAAGGAAAAAGGCCAGCGAAATCGTGGTACTGGCTTCGTAATGGGAAAGAGACTCCTTATCAAAATTTTAAATTTATTCTCAGATTCTTCGGAACTCTTTTGTGTAAAATAAACAGTATGCAACTCCAAGTAATTTTTTTAACTCAGGGCTAATGTCAAACGAGCGGTTAAAGTCATAGGTTTTTGACAGATTATCAAATTAACTCTGGACCGGTTGAGGGTTATTTTTTATAAGCACGGCCAAAGGCCGCTAACTCAGAAATGCGGCCCTCGTTAGAAAACTTAATAAAAATCACCAAAATTACGAACTTAAATTATCTTTTTGTTTTATTAAAATTTATCGGGCGACACAGCAGCTTAAATACCCGAAAAGTCTGAGAAATAACGTCAACATTGAAACATTAACCGAATTTTCGCCAGTTTAACTCAATTTAGACCTTTTGTCTGTAACTAAAAAAAAAATTTCTGAAGTTAGCAGCTTTTGCCACTTTGTCGATTTATTCTCCAGTGGGAAAATGTAATGATTTGTTGACTAACTCTTATTTCAGCGCTCTTAATAAAATAATTTATTTAATGTGAATTTTCAAATTTACACTGTAAATAATTATATAAAATTGTCATTTTTTTTGGTTTCTGTGGTAATGTGTATTAACTTCGACATACAGACATATTTGTATGTGTATTGTTTAGCTACATTTTTTAATTGCTTACCTACATATGTATATATATTATTTTGTGTACACGTACATATTAGGGGGGTCCTTATAATCAAATGTAGTATTATATTCCAGTCTCACTCCCTATATCGTTTGCACCACGGTCTACTATATCGCACAGAAATTTATATCCCGATTTTAGATGGTTTATCCGTGTCAAAGTCCGGGGTCAAAGTTCAGATAGCTCTATGGAGACTAAAAAAATAAAAGTGATTTTTCTTTTTATCTAATACCCAAAATCGATGGCACTAGTTTCGGAGATATCACATACAAAATTTTGCTTCAATTGGAAACACCGAAGGCGGGTCGCAGGGGGCTTAAAGTTCAGACTACCTCATGGAGACACAAAAATGAAAAATTATTATCTATTATATATAAATGCGCAAACATAACTGGTTCCTCCCTTTTTTGCAATAACCACAATTCTAAGGTATATAAAATTTGGTATGTATCGATATGTCTCGCCGAGCAGGGTGGCCGAAAACAAACCAAAAATTAAAAAAAATTAATTATAATATGATTTGAAAGTCACACCACTACAAGTGCTATACACGCATTCGCTTTATAGAGCCGCTGTTATGGTTGTATGTATGTAGGTATGACCACTTGCATTGTTGTGTTTGCATTCACTGCAGTAGGGTGAGTTGTTTTGTTGGCAGCAATAAGATAACATGAGCCAGCGCGTCAACTTTATTGAGCTTAGGTACAAACAGTGTTTACAATAACAAAATCTGTGCGTGGGGATTCAGAGAAGCAAATTTAAAAAAAAAAAAACACAAATAAGCTAGATCATGCACAAGGCCCTTCGTGGCTAGACTTAGTGAAATAAAATAAAATGGAAAATTGATAAAATTAAAAAAAAGTAAAATCAGAAATAGAAAAGTGATTGAAAGTAAAAAAATAAAATTTGTTGGAAATGAAAGGAAAGGGAATAATATAAAATAAATAAAAATGAAACAAAATGGAATAAATAAAAGTATTAAATTAAGAAAATAATAGGAAAGGAAAGGGATGGTAAAAAGGAAAATAAAGGTAAGTTAAAGTAAGGAACCGAAAATATGACAGAAAAATCAAAGGGAAAGGAAAGGAAAGGAATGGAAAAGAAAAAAGAAAGGGAAGAAAGGAAATGTAATGTAGGTAAAGCAGTGGAAAAGAGAAGCAAAGGGAGAAAGACAAAGAAAGGAAAGAAGAAAAAAAAGAAGGGAAAGAAAAGGTAGCGAGGAAGAAGGTAAGGAAAATAAATGAAAATAAAAAGAAAGAAAAATAAAGGAAAGAAAGGTAATGAAAAGCTAAAAAAAATAAGTTAAGGAAATGAATGAAAGAAAAAGAAAAGCAAAGGAGTTGCGGAAAGGAACAAAAGAAAATAAGGAAACGGTAGGAAAGGAAAGGTAAGGAAACGAAATGACAGGAAGGGACATTTAAGAAAAAAAGTGAAAGAAAATAAAGGTAAGAAAAAAATAAAAGAAAAGAAATGAGATGAAAAAAAAAATGAATAAAATGAAAGGAAACTAAAGCAACGGAAACGAAAGGAAAGGAAAGAAAAAGAAAATAAAAGGAAAAAAGGAATGTAATGGAAATGGAAAGAAGGATCAGGTAAGAATATAAAAGAAACGAAAAGAAAGAAAAAGAACAGAGAAGAACAAAAAGGAAC
Organism: Campiglossa producta; assembly: GCA_964058755.1. NCBI lineage: Eukaryota > Metazoa > Arthropoda > Insecta > Diptera > Tephritidae > Campiglossa > Campiglossa producta. Next base: position 152,636,265 of record CAXKVI010000001.1, read on the forward strand.
AAAAAAGAAAGGAAGAAAGAAGGGAAATAAAATTAAATGAAAGAAGAGAAAAGGAAAGAAGAGAAAAGGAAAGAAAAGGAAAAGAAAGGAGAAGATAAGGAAAGGAAATAAAAGGGAAGAGAAGGAAAGAAAAGCAAAGAGAATAAATTGAGATGAAAGGAAAGGAAAGGAAATAAAAGCAAATTAATGCTAAGGAAAGGAAAGGAAAGAAATACGTATGAAGACGACCTAAGAAGAATAAATAATTATCAACACTGAAACTATATTACTGAATGATGTAAAGAGGGAGGAAAAGGCAAAATGAATAGGAATGTATAGAAACCAAAAATATACAAAATATGGAAAAGAAAGGCAAATTTAAGAAATAGCAAAAAGGTAGGAAAATAAAATAAGGTTTTGTGGTTGAATTTCAACCACTGGGCGAACTCTAGTTTTTATTTTATACTCAAATTCTATAGCACTATGGTCAGAGATATCACATACAAACGTTGACTCCGATTGGAAACAGCAAAGTCGTGTCGCAGGGGGTTAAAATTTAGACTACCCCCTGCGGCAAGCCTTAGTTGTTTCCGATCGGAACGAAATTTTGTATGCGATAACTCCGAAAATAGTGCCATCGATTGCCAGTATTAGATAAAGAGAAAAATCACTTTAATTTTTTGAGTCTCCATGAGGAAGTCTAAACTTAACTCCCTTTTACACGCCTTAGTCGTTTCCAATCGGTCAAATTTTGTGTGATATCTTCGGCTATATTACTATCGATTTAGGTGTTGATTCTTTGAAAATCTGATGATAAAATTATCTCCATACAAATAAGGACCACCCTAGTACACATATATGTGACTTTTGTATTAACGACCAAAGACATCGGAGCGGGACGAAATTTCTCGCCAGCAAACCTAATTTAACTGTGGGAACATTTAAGCTGAAATTTCGTACACTTGCACTATATTTACGTGTCTTTTAAATTGAGCTATTAAAAACCATATGTTCCTTTACTTATGTATTTGAAATTCTATACATATGTACGGTTTTTTATACCTTTCATGAACATGAAATGGTATTATAACTTTGGTCCGATGTTTGTAAGTATGAGAAGAAGAAGAGATAAGTATACCGAAATGATCAGGATGACGAGATGAGTTGATTTAGCCATGTCCGAGCTAGAATAAATATTTCACATATCCCCCATACAATCGATTGTTCCGATAAACGGATTTTGGTAGATAACTCCTGTAATTATATAGGTGGGAAAGTGAAATTTCTTAACAATTGCTCTTTTAGAATCTGGAATGTCGATGTTAAATATCAATGAGATTGGACCAATATAACACATCGCCCCCATATAATCGATAGTTCCGATAATTTCGGTATGAGCTAAAGTTAAATTGAAACAGGCTGTACTGGGGATCGAACAGTGAAAATCGTGACGCTTATTCATGAAAGGTATTTAGCCTTCAGCACAGCCGAAGACAGCTTTCCTTACTTGTTTTTTTTTTTTTAATTTCTTTTATTGTTAATCCCAGATATTTCGAAAAATGCAATATTTTTTCAGAAATCTCTGACTTCATGAGATTAGCGACACTCATACGATGAAGATAATAATATAAAAGAAAATAATTAATTTTAAAGAAGCCTTAAACCCATTTCCCACATATCTCTATTAAATCTAAAGGTCAACCACACCCACTTGAACATAAGCGTTAATATGTATTTAACGGATGATTAACCGAATATAATTAGATACTAACAAACTTTACATCAACGCCTCAACAAAGCCACAATTTTCAATGTCATAATAAAATATACAAACTAAAAAAATATCAAAGCTTTTGATGGCTTGCTAAAAGTGACGAGTACAAATAGAAGTCATATAAAATAGCGTCGAGAGTCGATAGACGGAAAATGACGGAAACAGCAACTAACAATTGACAAGTTACGACGACAATATTGCCGGCAAATGCATTCGCTATTATTTTGCTGTTATTGCATATTACTATAATAAGCCTAAAAAATTGCAGTTTATTGCGTTAACCTTCACATAGAAAATCTCTCATCAGGAAAATTACAAGTTTGGTTGTAACTGTAGAGGTCTCAGCAAGCGGAAAATGTATATTTTTTATATACATTTGAAGGGTATTTAAAGGTATTTAGCTAGTTTTTTAGTGACATACAAAAGTACATATGTACTGTATTCATCTACGTATGTACATATGTAGGTGCATATCTTCGGTGATTCTGCAACACGACGTATTGGACATTTTGAAAACGCGTATGTGATATTTTAGTTTTTCGGTTTTGCAGCTACAAATGATTGAATTTTAAGCCAACTCCGATAGATAAATAAGTATTAATGCCAGGGGTTATAAAAGTGTTTATTGTTGTTGTAACGAGGTGTAGTCCTGCCCAACGCGTATTTCTCCTTAACCTAATTGTCATCAATATCTTCTAACGGGAGTCCAAGGAAACTAGCAGTTTCAATAGGGTTGGACCAAAGAGAGATGGGTGTTAGAAGAGTGGGCTCACAGAGCCAAAAATGCCTAATAAAATTAATAAGATTGTCTTCATGATCAGCTTTTGGGCAAAGGGGTAGTCGCAACGGTGCAAACGAAGAAAAAACTGTACGGAAATCTTTTTGGTTCTAAGAAGAAATTCTTATTAAAAAACTATACATTTAGGTGTAGTTAGACGCTGGCAATTATTAGTATACGATGGCCGGATGGTTAGCAGCTGGGTTTAGCAATCGAAAAATTGTAAGTTCGATTCTCTCTCTCTTTTTTTCCTAATTAGAAATGTTAAAAAGAAATCTTCTTAAATATATTTATAAGATTTTCCTTTGAAACATTAACAACTTTACACATATCGGTAATTAGAAGCTGGCAATCAAAAGTGAGCGATGGCCTGATGGTTAACAGCTGGGTTTATCATTCCGAAAATTGTAAGTTCGATTCTCGGTGAGGGCGATATCATTTTATTTTTCATTTAAAATATTAAAAAGAAAATCTTCTTAATAAAATTAAAAAGACGGTCTCTACAATAATAAGAAGCACATCTTCTTGAAGAAAATCTATAGAGATATCTTATGACTTTTGTTCTATTTTATTAGGCATTGTTGGCTCTGTGCTCAAATGAGCAAGAAAATAAGTGATTGGTATTGTGGGGGGGCCTGTTTATGCACCTGTAGATCAAACGGCGTTGTTATATAGTGTCGGATCTCATCAAAATGTTTACGTAAATGCGATCTTATGGTCCTAGGAGGCGGAATGAGTTCAAGCAGTTGTCTACCGGGATGCTGTGGTTTACAGCAATTCAGTAGGTACTGTTTGTTTAGCATTTCATTATGCTCCCTAACTGGAAGCATTGCCACCTCATTGTGTATATGAGATATAGGTGACATAAGGACGCACCCCGTAGCGGTTCTGAGCGCGGTGTTTTGACAGGCCTGAAGCTGATTCCAGTGAACGTCTGCAAGCCCCGGCGACCATATCGGCGACGCATAGTTCAGGAACGGCAACCAATTGCCTAGTACGTTACCAACAACGTTTCTTTGTCTTTCCCCCAGGTACTGCCGGCTAGTGATTTGAGGATTTTGTTACGGCTCTGTAATTTTGAGACAATTGCAGCTGAATGGGCAGCTGAATGGGCAGTGTCGAAAGTCACTCCTAAGATTTTTGGGTGAGAGACAGTAGGTATTTTATGATCACCTACATAAATTTCTAATTCCATGCCAACCTGCGCTGTCCACGTCGTGAATAGGGTCGCCGAAGACTTTGTTGGCGACAATGTCAAGCTTCGGGCGGTGAAGAACTCGACTAGAGAGGGGAGATAGCCATTTATTTTAGAGCACAGCTCATCAACGGAAGTACCAGTTGCCAATATCGTGCAATCGTCTGCGTAAGAAACAATCGTAACTTCATCTGGTGGAGGAGGAAGCTTCGAAATATAGAAGTTAAACAATAACGGGGAGAGGACACCACCCTGTGGTACCCCTTGTTTTATCTTCCTGGCTTTAGATTTTTTGTTTCTGAATACAGACGACCGACGACCACTGAGATAAGTGGCGGTCCAACGCTTTAGACAGGGGGGAGTGACAAGTCTTCGAAATCAGCTACAAGTTGCCCATGATTTACTGTGTCAAAAGCTTGACTCAAATCAAGTGCAACTAGAACCGTCCTGTCATTAGGCCTGTTTTGCTTTAGACCGTCAGTTATCTGAGTGTTTATTACATTTAGAGCAGATGTTGTGCTCCTACCTTTCCTGAAGCCATGTTGGTGCTCAGCTAACATCAAATGTGATGTATAGAGCGGGAGTAAGACCGCTTCAAGTGTCTTTACTACTGGCGAGAGGAGTGATATCGGGCGATATGACTCCCCAACGTTAGCTGGCTTGCCAGGCTTTAGTAGTGGGATCACAGTTGCCTGCTTCCATTTGTCGGGTATGACAGCTGTGATCAGAGACAAATTGAAGACGGCAGTTAAATATTTAACTCCTGCTAGGCCGATATGCTTTAGATGCACCATGGCTATGCCATCAGGGCCGATGGCTTTGGAATTTTTGGCCTTCCGGATGGCCTCTTGAACCTCTGTAGCGGTGATGGGAACGGGGGCATAGTTTTTGTGTTTATGCGCGCGCCTGAAGATTCCACGTCTTGTCCTGTCTTGCGCAGGGTGTGGGACATATTGTCGACAAAAAGCCTGCGTACATTTCCTGGGGTCATTTAATGTCTTGTCACCAAAGGTAATGTCGACATTTTTTGGTGGACCCGAAGGATTCGACAAGGACTTGACGGTGGACCATAATTACCCAACACCGGTAGAGAGGTTACAAGACCTGAGGTATTCCTCCCATTTGGTTTGTTTGTGTACTTTAACCAGCCGTCTGATTTCCACGTTGAGATCACCGATCTGTGGGTCAGAAGGATCGATGTTGCGTATGAGGTCACGTTCGTTGGCCAAGGCTGCGGCCTCAGCTGGGAAGTTAGGCCTAATATCTTTTATCCTACCAGCTGGTATAAAACGGGCTGTAGCCTTTTTTATGACCTCACGTATGTTACGCTCGCCAACGTGTACGTCAGTGGGAATGGGAAGATCACCAAAAGAGCTCTCCGTGAATTCCAAAAAGCCGACCCAATTAGCCTTTTTGAAATTCACGTATGTTCTTTTCTCCGAAGTAATGAAATCCGTGGCACGATCGACGGACAGGATGCTAGGCAGTTGGTCGGATGACAAGGCCACCATAGGTTGCCAGTTTATGCTGTTAATTAACCCCGGGCTAACAATAGTTAGTTCCGGGGAGCTACTGCAGTTAACAGCCATCCTAGTTGAGGTGTCTCCGTTCACAGTACAGAAAGAGGAAGTGTCAATTTGCTCGGCTAATTCCCGTCCTCTGCCGTCCACAGAAAGGTGTGAATGCCACATATCATGATGGGCATTAAAATCGCCCATGATGATACGGTTATCGCCACAAAGAAACGCTCTAAGGTCAGGACGATAACTTCTGGGGCAGCAGGTAACGGGAGGAATGTATATATTGATTAGCTCGAGATCAACACCACCAGCTTGTATAACTATACCCTGACACTCTAAGGGTAAGTCTCTTTGGTCAGTATTGATATCAAATTCCCTATACTGCACCGTATGGTGAACAAGGAACGCGAGACCACCTCCGCCGTCCGTACGGTCATGCCGGAGTACGTGGTAGCCTCCACTCGCTCGGAGATTCGAGTGGGGGCCAAGTTTTGTCTCCTGGATTGCAGCAATTTTGATTTTATGTAGCTGCATAAATGCGTTTATCTCCGCTATCTTGCCGGTGAAGCCGTTGCAGTTAAATTGCAACAATTTAAATTTCGAAGGAGAGACAATGGTCACTCTGGGAGTGAGGGACCAGAAGAGTGAGGGACCAGAAGTTGATGGACTTGACTTGCATTCGTGCTAGTGCCGGAAGAAATTAGTAAAGGGTTTAGAGACGGGGGCTGAAACTCAGTAGTGCTAAAAGCCTCAACTGATGTGCTACGAAGAAAGTAGCCATGAGTGGATGCTTGAGATGTTGATGCACTAGGAAGCAAGCTACAGCCGGGAACACACATGTTCTGCTGGGCAATATAAGTATTGCAGGTCGTGGAGACTTGATTTATAGAGGGCGATAAAGCAACATTTGAGCGTCGCTTCCCTCGGGACGTCCTAGGACGTGAACAGCAGGGCGACACAAAACTTTTGTAGAAACTAGTGGGTCGCTGTGTTTTAGGATCTAGTCCGGAGCAACTAGATTTATGCAGCCAACCTTTGCATGATGCACACTGTACTGAGTGTGATCGTCTTGTATATATTTTCTTCCGACAAACGCAGCAGAACCATTCTCTTGGGCCAGGATTTGGCTCAATGCCAGCCCGGATCAAGAGAATAAGGAGCAGCCGTGCTGCAAGGGGCTGTTCCGGGGATGACAATATGTGAGGGAATCGTGACGCGTTAGGCAGGGTCACTTCGAAATGTATTGCTCTTGGCCGAGTCATTATAAAAAAAAAAACCGGGTCGTTTCGGTACGAAGGGTAATGTACAAGTACAAATACCGTTCTCGCAGAACCGGCAATACGTGAAACGTGTTTGTCACAAATGTCGCTTACGCTGTCTCTTAGATGTCCATTACGTTGTTTTGCATAATCACCGACGATATGGAAATGGAAGTAGCATTCATTGGAAGCACATATCGAACAACTACTTAGATCAAAAGAGAGCTCATTAAAAAATCGTTTTTTATTGCTGAGATAACTACTCACCAAGAAACGGCTCGGCAAGGCAATACGTACAGTCCCGTGCTCAATGGGTGGTTTTTCCTCTACCCCAATTGAAGTGAATTTTTGTAAAAAGTTTTAGTGCTTACTTAGGCCCGGGATCTCAGTGCAAGTTTAATAGTACATTTACCCTGGACCAAATTTGGCAAATTTGGCGAAAAATTCCAAATCTGGCGCTTTTTTCCATACAAATCTCATTTTCCAAATTTGGAATTCCATCACATTTGACCTCTTTTGCCGAACAATGCAATCCACAGTTCCTCAAAATAGCAACCCTGCGAGTGTTCCACATTAAGGATTGCCCATTGAAGCCAGATGTAAATTTGCCAGTGTAAACGGTACTAGCTCATTTGAATTCGCCAAATTTGGTGCGGTGTAAATGTACTATAAGCTACAGTCCTACTTAGTTTAAACGGTCAAACTGGTGGACAGAGAAATTACGATGAAAATAGAAATAGAGATATAAAAATAGATATGAAGCTAGAGAGGAAGGTAGAGGTAGAGATGGAGATAACGACAAAGATAGAGGCAGATAGAGCTAGAGATGGACATATAAAAGATATCCTTAGAGGTACAGACAGAGATAGAGGTAGACTTAAATATAGAGATAGAGATAGCGATAGGGATAGAAAGGTAGAGATGGAAATAAAATTAGCAGAAAAAGAAATAGAGATAAAGATAGAGATGAATAATTAGATAGAAAGGTAGAAGTGGAGATGGAGATGGAGCGGGATATGGGCCTAACATAAAAATAGCGGTAAAGGTACAGACAGAGATAGAGGTATACATAAATATAGGGATAGAGATAGCGATAGAGAGGTAGAGGTGGAGTAAAAAATTGAGTTAGAAACAAAAAAAAAATAGAGATAAAGATAGAGATGGACAATTAGACAGGAAGGGTAGAGGTAGAGGCGAAGATAAACACAAAGATTGAGGCAGATAGAGCTAGAGATGGGCATGCACATACAGATATCAATAGAGTTACAGATAGTGTTAGTAGTAGACATAAATATATGGAGAAATCTTATGCCGGCGATATAATATTATTATGTTCCTTAGGGTGGTCCTTATTTGTATGGAGACAATTTTATCATCAGATTTCAAGGCTCGAAAGTAATATAACCGACGATATAACACACAAAGTTCAGATTGCTCTATGGAGACCAACAAAATAAAAGTGATTTTCCTTCTTATCTAATACTCGAAACCGATAGCACTATGGTCGGAGATATAACATCCAAAATTTGGCTCCGATTGGAAACGCCTAAGGCGTGTCGCAGGGGGGTTAAAGTTCACCCCCCCTGTTTGCCTAGAGTACATTTCGAGCTAAAAACGAGAAGAAGAGGAAGTCAGCTGTTCACTTGCCATTACCATATGAATGAATTTGCCTTGGAAAGAAAACAACCAAATTTGTTTGGAAACAACCACCAGTGGCAGCAGTGCGCCAAAGTGTTTTCAAAAGTGCGATACGCGGTTTTCGCACATTCATACACTTTTCTAATTACTTTTTCCTATTAAATCCTCATTTAATGCCATTCAATATTTTGATTGACACCTTAATTTAAGGTTTGCTGCATTTTTTGCCTACTCATTTTATACCTTCTTTAATAATTTGTATCCTCTTTTGGTTTACCGCTGACCGGATGTTTCGGGCTTTCAGATGTTCAACAGATAGCCAAATCAGCGTCAAACTTTAAAATTTTCAATAAGTATTAGCAAGTTAATTGGTTTTATTTTGTTGTTATTAATATAATTAAGCTTTGATAGTTCGCCGATGTTGAAATTTGTGAATTTTACTAAAAAAAAATTTCGCTGCTAACAAAATGATTAGTACTTAATTGGCGCTCAATCGCCTAGGTGATTTTGACTGTTACTTTGTTTGTTGTTCCCGCCCGCCGCAAGACCTACTTTTTGCGCATTTGATTTCACGTAGAAATGTTGGAATGGTAGTTTTTTCTTGTCATGGGACTTTTTCAAGATTTTCCAAGCATTTTACTGGGACCATTGCTATAATTTGACAAAGAAGTTTTGTTTAGAAATTATTTCCGCGTAGTCTGAGCATTTTTTCCCTTGAAATATATTCATTGTTAATTTTTCCAACAATGATAATAAAGTAATAGTATGTACATAGGTATTTTGAGCCCCTCCACCCACTTAATCAGAGTTTGTTAAACTAAACAGTGGCAATTTTAGAAATTAAATAATTACATATGAGTAGAAAAGTTCATATTTACATACTAACTACGCATATTGAACTAAGGTAAAACTACTCACCTACACACATACATATCATCAATTCAACATTATTCATCACAAATTGTCCTCAATTTGTTTTGTATTGTTTAAGTTAAAATTAAATTATGGTGTTCATGTGAAGATCCCACACATATTTTTTTTTTACTTTGTGTTTATTTTTACTTTTTATTATACGATTGTATGTACCGTGTTAACTTATGTAATATATTTATGAACATATGTATTAGACTGTGCCAAAAATGTATGAAAAAAAGGAAGGTCCTAAATAACATGTTTTACTGTTCTAGGATAACGGCAACTCGTGCCGATTTTGAGTTAAATTTCTTGCTCTGCTACCCTAAGTTTGCAAAATAGTCAAATAAGGCTTCGAAAACTACATACAAAATTTTAATATTTGCCTCATATTTGAAAGAATATTAAAAGGATTAAAGGACTCTTTGCAAGGATATTGAAAAACTTATTCACGAGAAAATTACATTGGAATTTGAAGAGCGTTTTAGTAGATTGCAATATGTGTTCTATCAAAAATAATTGAGCACATCTCGAAACTTTGCAATTAAAGTGCACTTTATAGGTCCTACACGGCGTATGAGTAACATTTACCTGTTCTTTTCACACTTGTATATGAAAAAAACTAGTAAATTGTATTAATTAGTTTGGTCGATATCTCCGAAACGGATTGAGATATCGAAATAAGACTTTCACTACTTTCAGCGCCTTATGAACACCTTTCATTTGATACCCATATTTTAAAATCAATTTCTGGGGTACGTCCTGCCCATCTCCTGTGCATCCTTAAATATTCGTATACACATTTTCAGAGCTCCTATTACAATAAAAAAAATTTTTAAAGTTTCATAAAAGTTGAAGGATAATAATTTTAAAGGACATTACTTCCATATCCTAGAAGGATAATAAAAAAAATATATTTAGTCTATATTTCAATTATCCATTAAATTAGAAACCACATTTTGTTTATATTTTTCGGGAAGCCCTACAATCGTTGATCCTATAAAGGATTTTCTGAACATCTGGTAGAAAAAAAATATCGATTTACTAATTACGAAGTCCTTAAAGGGTAACGATACATCAATATGAGAAAAACGAGTACATACATCATTAAATCAGCGAAACGCAGTGGAAAGTAGTACGATTTTACAGATAACTTCAACTGCAAGTCGGCTCGAGTTGCCGTGGTCCGAATTGCATAAAACTTTATCAGAATTTATTTTTGATACATAATGGCCAAAATTAGAGGGTATGGGTTTAAATAAAATAACTTTGAAATTTTGGGACAGTCTAATATGTATGCACCAGTCATATGTATATAAATATGTTAACGTTTTTAAATGCTTATATTCTCACTAGGTTATGTAAATATAATAAAGCATTATTACACGTTTACCTATGTACATTAGAGTGTCTTGCAGGTCGCTTGAATTTTCTTTTTCACGCCCTCGAAGTATACCGAAATTGCAATCAGTTCATCGATGTCCTAGAAGGGAACCGCCCTCTCCATCTAGGAGTACACCATGAAGTAGTAGGTGTTGTTCCACGGAGTAGGTACGCAAAAATCTTAAATCAGTATAAACCAGAAACGGCTTTTTAAGGGAAGGTACCTACCGCCGCCTGGCTGTCCTCGTTATTTGCAAACTTTGATCTGCACTTACTTGCTGAATGATGAGAGATGCAGACTCCTTCTATGATAAGCTGTTGCGCAACTTAAATGTCAGGTTGGGTAAAGAACGAATCTTTTTATCCAGGATGTAACATCTCCAACGGGACTAGGTTTCTCTTGCGACTACAATTTCTTCAATATTCTCTCTTACTTACTTACTTACTGCTGTCCTAGAGCTTCGACAATGGATCTAAATCCCATGTGCAGTTTGCCTCACGCAGCTCGGTCTCGACAGTTATTCGCCACATTTGGGTAGGAGGAGCAGATCTGCGGTATCCCTGTGGCCGATCCAATGCCATTTTCGATGTTTTACTACTACTTCGTTCTCTCTAGGCTTTGGTAACAAGATGGACTTTTTTTTGGAGAGACAGGTGTTTGCAGTGACAGCTAAGCTGCACTAAAGGCCTCAGCGGCCCACTTACACGACTCTTTAACACAGAGTTATATTGAAAATTTGTCAACACGTATTTGTTATCTTATAACTTTAAACGAGCGAAACTTGTATATTTGTATATCTGGACTATCTCGGGGACCGCTTGACCGATTTGGATAACATTTTGAATATAGATAGTATGATTGATTCTAAGACTATCCACTTGGGGGTTGCCACCTGGGGCGGTTTACAGGGTTGCCACCTAAATCATTATGGGTATCATATGAAAGTTATTTTCAGCGACATGCCAACTAAAATATTTTCAAGTAGGGTTGCCGCCCAGGGTTACCATTTTACCGTATTGTATTTGTATTGTATATTTTTGGGATCTCATTTCGATTATTTTAGGATCATTTTGAGATCATTTAGGGGTAACTTTGGGATAATTTTGGGGCTGTTTTGATATCATTTTGGGTTCTATTTTGGATTAATTTGGGAAAATTTTGAGGACATTTCCGGATCATTTTCGAGTCATTTTGGGATCATTTTACGATCATTTTGGAAAAATTTTTAGGTCATTTTGGGAACATTTGAGGGTCTTTTTGGGATCGTTTTTGGTACGTTTTGGGTTGAATTTCCAATCATTTTTGGAACTTTTAAGGGTCTTTTTGGTATCATTTTAGGATTATTTTCGGATTATTTTAGGGTCATTTTGGGTAAGTAAAGTTAGCGGAAAATTTATAGCATAGGCCGGCAATTACTTTCCTGGGAGGAAAACTCCAATGCTTTAACATAGCAAGCGCTCTCTCCGTGCCAACTACTGATTTATAGCACAGAGCAAGCTCGGTCACCCAGGTACATTGACTTTAACCCTGAATTGCGAAGATAACTTGTGATACAGTAAATCAGTAAATACCGTGACTTTACTCTGGATGCCAAGACACACGGGAGACCATGGAAATGAGACTGGGTGGGCTCTAAACAGGTCAGATAGGCTCTGAAGCGGGCCAACCACAGTCGATTGGATTTACTGACAAGTCACTTTACTTCACATGAACACATGACCGTTAGCAAGATATGGGATGCTACCACGATGACCACCAACGACTTGCTAAAGTAAAAAAAAAATCGCAATTGAAATGTCACATGGCTGGGCGGCTTTTCTCGCAAGCTTAATTGACAATTATCGTATGTAACAAATTTATTGCTAACTATTATAAACTGTTGTTTTCATTTTTCGCTATAATATTGTTATTGTAACTACCGGTAAATTTGTATGTGTGAATGTAAGTCTCGAGGGTATTCCTCAATTGACATGCAATCTAATTGGTATATTTAACATAATAACACAAATATGGGCACTTATGTGACGACGACGACGGCGGCGATGATTTGACGCGAAAAGGGGATCCAAAACGCAAACCTCGCTGCACGCTTTTCTAGCTTGCAAGCAAACCGCGCCCCCGTCTCTCTTCCAAAGCATACACAACGCTCAACGGCGTAACTCAATAGAAAGCGTGCGGTACTAGACACTCATTGCACTTGGTCTTATATACCCAGTTGTATCTATACATATGTAGTAGGAGTTGAATTGGCGTGCGGCAATTGTCGCTCGAAGGTAGCGTGTCTTGGCAGCAGCAGCAAGCAGTGGCGGCAACAGCAGCCGGAACGCGTTAGTGCGTGTTTATTAAGGTTATTGCTATTGCTACTATTATTGTTGCCGTTGTTCATGAACTTTCAATTTCGATGGCATTGAAGCGGAAATGAACGAATATGGGTTAGATAAGCTTCAAGCGACAAGTTGGTACTGACCTCTCTTGCACGACCACGCAATAAAACAACAAATAAGTAGCTTATTATAATTAAAAAAAAAACGTAAATTAAGTCGGGTAGTGTAGAAACACGATATCGAATCCAAAGTATCGATTTTATATGGCGGAAGTAGCCTTCTTAGTATCCCATCCCTTCAAGATTTTTGTGGAATATAGCGAAGCCCAAAATGGATGAATGCGGCTTCCACCCCTGAAAAAATCGAACCCTGTTTAAACGGAAAGATCTTGGGGAAAAAACTTAGATTTTGGCGATTTCGAACGATACCTGTCTGAATTTTTCCTGAGAGGCCTTTGGCGGCAGAAATACACTCGGAAAATTTGCCAAGCCACTGCTGAAGGGCGACATTGTTTAGAATAACTTTTTTTCTAAATAATTTTTCGATGTTGATTTTACCGGTTTTAGATCCCTGAAGATTGGTGTAGTAGGCCGATTACGATTAGTAGTGGTCCTAGGTCATGAATTTTGGCACACATTGGTAATGTCAGATAGTTAAGAAATATTCCAAAAATGGTTCAAGTCTTGAACACACGGCTAAAAAAATGAGCCTAAATTCTAAACCCGTATAAAGTTTAATCAACTTTTTTGTACAAAATTTCAAACCGCCCAAATTCCTACAAAGATTTTCAATTTCTTTTGGTTTCGATTTAAAATCTAAATGAAAAAGCAGTCAAATTTTTTTATTTTTGGTTTGTTTGAATGTAATTGAATTTTGCCCACAAAAACTTAATGTGCGGCAAAGCTCTGCGATAGAGCAGTCGGCTGTGACTCCTGAGCGTTTTCGTTCGAATCCTGCCAGCTGCCACATTTTTTTAGTTTTATTTTATTCTTAAAACTTTTCGGTTTAAAATTAAAACTTTTTGGTTTGAAAATTAAAATTTTTCGGTTTAAAATTAAAACTTTTTGGTTTGAAAAGTAAAACTTTTCGGTCTAAAATTTAAACTTTTTGGTTTGAAAATTCAAATTTATTTTTGAAAGCTTATTCAAGATTGAATTTTGCCAACAACATTTATGTGTGCGATGTAGCTCAGTGGTAGAGCAGACGGGCATGATGCGGGGAGTCTTGGTTCGAATCCCCGCCAACGGACAAACAATTTACTTTATCTTTAAAAAATTGTTAAAACATTTCTGGTTTATAATTGAATCCCGATTCATCTAGCCAATTTTCATGAAAACTGGTCTAGATTGAATTTGAATCCAAATTTGGTTTGGTCATATATGTAGGCCAAAAAAGTTTAAAATTTAGGTTCAAATTTTAGCCATGCACATAGGAGTATCTCCGCTGAATCTATAAAAAAATTTTAATGCAAATTTTCATAGGCTATTTTGGGCGTATCAAGGCACGCCAGTTGGACGCCAATTAGAAACCCCAAGGGAGTTCAAGTCATCCTCCACTTGTTGTTTCCATCTCAGTCGAGGCCTCCCCCTTCCTCTGCTGCCGAATTCCCGTGTCGATAGAAAAACCTTCTGTGCTGCTGCTTCTTTGTCCATTCGCATAACATGACCCAGCCAGCGGAGCTTGTGGGCTTTAATTCGCTGAACTATGGTTAGATCTGCGTAAAGCTCGTACTGCTCATCGTTAAATTTCCTTCGATACTCGCCGTTGGTATCACGGTAAGGACCATAAATCTTCCGGAGAACTTTTCTCTCAAATACTCCAAGGGCCATCTCATCTTCTCTTGACACTGTCCATGATTCCGAGCCGTACATCAGGACTGGTATTATGATTATTAACAACAACAACTGGTATTATGAGAGACTTATAGAGCGTGATCTTTGTTTGTCGAGAGAGGACTTTACTTCTTAATTGCCTACTTAGTCCAAAGTAACACTTGTTGGCAAGACTGATTCTCCGTTGGATTTCTAGACTGATATTGTTTTCGGTGTTGATGCTGGTTCCCAAATAGACGAAGTCCCTCACCGTTTCAAATTTGTATCTATCGACGGTGACTTGGCTGCCAAGGCGCAGGTGCGCCGATTCTTTCTTTGATGACAGCAGATACTTCGTCTTGTACTCGTTGACTGCAAGACCCACTTTTTCGCTTCCTTATCCAGTCCAGAGAAGGCAGCGCTTACGGCGCGGATGTTAAGCCCAATGATATCAATATCTTCGGCATACGCCAGCAATTGCACGCTCTTGTAAAAGATTGTACCATTGCGGTTTAGCTCTGCTGCTCGAATTATCTTCTCCAGCATCTGGTTGAAGAAATCGCACGAGAGGGAGTCGCCCTGTCCGAAGCCTCGTTTGGTTTCAAATGGCTTAGAGAGGTCCTTCCCGATTCTGGCGGAGCTGTTGGTATTGCTCAACGTCATTTCTCAAGCCGTATAAGCTTTGCAGGTAAGTCAAATTCAGACATGGCGGCATACAGGCAACTCCTTTTTGCGCTGTCAAAAGCGGCTTTAAATCGACAAAGATATGGTGTGTGTCGATTCTTTTGTCATGGGTCTTCTCCAGGATTTGGAGTATCTTAAAAATTTGGTCGATGGTAGACTTACCAGGTCTAAAGCCACACTGATAAGGTCCACTGAGTTTGTCTACGACGGGCTTCAGTCTTTGACACAATACGCTAGAAAGAACTTTATATGCGATATTAAGAAGGCTGATTCCGCGGTGGTAGGTGCGGTTGGCGGAATCGCCTTTCTCGTGGATTGGGCAGAGCACACTTAAATTCCAATCCGGAGGCATGCACTCGTCTGGCCATATTCTGCATAAGAGCTGATGCATGCTTTTTACCAGGAGAAAAAGATTAGGAAAATGTTTAATCAGTTAGTTCCATGGATTTGTGTTGATCAGAACTGTCCAGCAGTCTATTAATAACATCTGTACTCACATTATTTCGTGCTACTTCAGCTTCCTCTCAAAGCATTCCAATAGCTAGTAATGCAGCATATATTATTTGTTTTTCTATGAATGTCTTCACATTCGTTAACAAAAAAATGTTACGTATACGCCATGTCACTTTTATGAAAATTGGAAGTGACTTTTCCTCATTAAATCAAGGAGGCAAATATGGGCAAACATTTTTTTCAGAAATCGATAGAAGACGTTACAAACTTTCATTTTATTATAGTTAGAAGAAGTAGCACGTCGTAGCACACAAACTTTTTGGCTATTCAAAGTTACAAAGGTTGCATTTATGAAGTACCATTTTTGCTGGCTTACATTTGGTTTAATACTTGGTCGATTGCACTTATTTACTCTTTATTTAGTCAAGGAAGTGATATATATTCGTACAAAATCACAACGAAAACTACACCGGATTCCTGATTCGTTTAAGCCGTTACACTTCAACATTAAGCGAATAAAGCTGAATTACTCTTTAAGCTTGGAGGCGGGGTATAAACAAAAATTTAAAAAAAAGGTGGCAAACATATTTTGTCTCCTTATTTCTGTGTTCCATTAATTCTACGTCAATTTGGAAGTCTACAGACGTTCAAAAATATTTGTAAACAAAAAAATCAATAAAGAAAATAATTTTCTCTGCAAATAAAAAAAAAATCTAACAAAAGCTAAAAAAGCTTTAAAAACTTGAATATATGTCAGCCGCTTGAATCCAGCTGCGCCAAACAGGCACATCCACCCCAATCGACGTAATATCACCAACAAAAAGCATCTTTCCAATGACCAACAGTTCCACCACTGCTGAACCTCATCATCATCGAACAAACGATGTTATAATTTCCATTTCGTTGGCCATAGTTGCGATTGTACTCGGTGTTTTGTGCATCCTTTTTTATTTTCAATGGCGTAAAAGACGTACACGCAGACGCAGAAGACGTCGTACACGTAGAGAGCGGCAACAAGCACGCACAGCTCGGCTTATGGCTTCCAGTACATTGCCCCCAGCCGCAGCACGCAAAGTGCCCAAGGATGAGATATCTCTACACAAGTTAAGAAGATACGAAGCAAACGATTCTCCACAATCAACATCGTAGGACTTTCGTAACTGAAAATGGATGTACGAGGTGAGTAGGCAATTAAAGTGGTGCGGTTTGATCAAAGCTTTTGAACGTTTTCGCCCTTCTAGTTCGATTATTTGGGAATACAGATTATGCATGTTCGGGATTGGTTTTGACCTCTCCAAACCATTCGTAAATATTCGAAGCTTCATACAAGAACTAAACCGCTACTGCTATCGTGATATTGATATAACTGGCCTTGTGACGAAACTTCTGCCTTCTTTGGCCTGGCCATCAAATAAAGAATTTGCGCTTTAACAGTCACGTGGCTTGTTAGCAGTTTAGTTCTTGTCTGAAACAATGGTTGTTTCCGATTGACGCCGAGAGGTACTCCCCTTTGGTATTACTTAGCCGGCTGACCTCCTATACCAACAATCTTTGATGCTCTCCAAGAACTGGACTACACCTAATATCGAGAAGCGAGGCCTTCCTTTCATTCGAGGTTTATCAGGAGTCCGTAAGATGATTTCATAAATGTCACGCAAAAAGTAAAACTATATAATTATCCAACCCATGATATCAAACTTGGAGGTTTAAATATAGCTACCAATTTGGTCTCAAATATTTCTTTTACTTTCACATCTTTTTCGGTAAATTTGCTTGACCAAAAGTTTTCTTTTTATTTCAGACTCCAAACATCCGATCCGAGTTCTAAGTATAAAAACCTTTTCTTCTCTTCACAAAGTTGAATTATTTAAAAAGTTTTACGAGTTATACACAATAAATTATTAATTTTTAACCATATTGACCTCCGTTATTTTAATTGTTACATTGACCCGCCCAGCCTATCTCTCCGGTGAGGCTCTGGTGACCCCAAGTTCCTTACGGGCAGAAGTGGTGGGATAACCTAGAAGGTATCACGAGGCTGCATTAGATTGTTTGCACTATAGACGGTCTACTGCACGGATCAGCATCCCCACCAAAACTTTCTGGGAGCTTTCGTTTGTTACTCAGAGAAACTAAAAATGTTTTAGTAGTCGTGGTATGGTGGCCTGTGCTGACCAAGGCAACACACTTAAATCTGTTAGGGAGGTATGCTCTGTTTAAGCGGCACTCTAAGAGCAACGATCTGCGAGGGTGACGGACAGCAGCAGCGTCTTCCCTGCGTCTGAGGGAATCGTCCGATTGAGTGCTGGCGAGCACTACTGGATACTCCATTACTCTAAAATCGTAAAGTTTTCCATCTGGGAGCACAGATTGTTGTCGGAGATATGTAATTACTTCAGAAAAAATATTCCCAGTAGGCAAGACTGGAAGAGGACGGATCGGTGTCCCGCTACTAATGGCGACACTTCCATATACACCGATGGCGCGAAATAAGGCGGCAGAGCTGGAGGAGGGGTTTATTCAAAGTACATGGACTTGAACTCTCTTTCAGACTACCTACCTGATCATTGCAGCATCTAGGCTGAAGTCTCAGTAATCATGGACGCCGCCGCTTGGATAGGGACTATCGCAGAACATATCTATATTTTCAGCGCAACTCTGAACTAAAGATCAACTGTCGTCGATCTGGTTAAGATATGGCCCAAAAGAATCGGATGAACCTCACGTGGGTCCCGGGACATAGGGACATTGAAGGAAACTATAGGGAAGATGAACTTGCTAGGCAGGGAACGACCAAGCAGGTTCTTTCGGATAAAGAACGCAGCAACATGCAAATTATTCCTAAAGGGGCACACACTCCGTCAAGCCAACAAAGGATGACTACAATCCCCAGCGTGCTGGATATACAAGCAAACCTGGCCAAAATTTGATCCTAAAAGATCTCAACATATCTACTCCCTAAAAAGGATGGAAATCTCCAAAGTAATAAGAAGAGCAACGGTGTCGGTCAGGAGGTCAATCCCGGTATTCTGTTGAGTGGAGAGTACCGAAAATCCTAACGGTCTTCTAACACTGGCCTAAGTGTGTGGCAGCCACTTGAACCTAAGCTAAAAGTAGAAGTAGAAATGTCAGATCGAAGACTGACATATCAAAGAATTATTACAACATCCCACCTATTTTATTTACATAGCGAACAAAAGAGTTGAAATTCCAAAACATCGAATTAGCTCAATCCGCCCATTATGGATCTCTTGCTGAAGTGCCCAACTCAGAGTTATGTTATCACCAACATCGAACACACATTCCTTTGCAGTTCACATACCATTTGCTTGTACTACACATCTTGTTAGCCGCATACGGCACCCCGCACAACTTGCTGCTGCTGGACAGAGGGCATCTTCGTCTGCTCCTAATGACAAGCCCCAGCTGTGCAACTTTGGTACGCAAACGCATTTGAAATTGGGTTAGGCGCTGGCGCTGAGCTATCCTTTCGGCGCGCTGAACCTTCGTCAATGGCAACATGCGTCCACTCGGCAGCCGTCAGCCGGGCGCACCATACCTACAACACAGCCGTGGTGAGTCAGTTCAGTTGTCATTTATGTAGGTTTTTTTTACGTTTTTGTTGTACTTCGTTTGGTATTTGATTGTTGATGTTGTTTTGGCTACTACTCTTCCTCATTCATTTTGTTGCAGCCGCTGTTTGGATAACAATTGTTACATAGGCCTTTTGCTGTTGATTGTTGTTGTCATTCACTACTTACCGTTCTGTTCTGTTGTTCGTTTACAAATGCTGTTACTTTTCGCAGTTTTTTCCCCAGCCCAGACAACTTTTGTATATCTTTTGTTGCTGCCCCCCATTGTGTTAGTTATTCGATTGGTTATTAATTTTTCTGGCTACTCAAAAAGTAATAACAACAAAAACACTTTGCGAGTTGTAGTTGTGACCGCCGATTTGTTGTTGTGTTGCTGAGTGCTTCACGGCTGCTGTTTGCCCGTTTGGTGTCTGCTCAAATTGCTGCTATTTATGTCGGCGACTACCGAATAACTTTGTTTGAGTGTCATCCGTTCCCCTGACGACACTTGCTCCGCAACCTACACTCCGCCGATGGGACACCGCACAGTGTCAAGCAAAAGATCATGTACCTCTCCCAATTGACTCGTTCGTGCACTTTCAGCAAAACCAATTCTACGATGAGGTAGGTTAGCCGAGGTGGTAGCAGTACTGGATACTCCAGTATTCTAAAGTAGTAGACGCAGAGTTGGTGGAGGCGTTTTTTCAAAGGGCCTAGACTTTGAACTCTCTTTCACACTAACTGATCATTGCCGCATCTCACAGTCTGAAGTTTCAGCAATCATGGACGCCGCGGGTTGGATTGGAAAACATACTATGGGCTAGGATATCCTTATTGTCAGCTACAGCCAAGTGGCCATTAACTCAGTTGGCTCTTACTCGTTCAACTCTGAACTAACCCTTAACGGTCGTCGATATCTTCAAGAGCTGGCCCAACAGAACCACGTGAGCTTCACATAGGTTTCTGGACACAGATACCCAGAAAAAACACAGATGAACTTGAACAGGGCATGCCCGAATCGGTTCTTCCGGACATATAACGCTTAGGTATGCCCTTTGCCACTTGCAAACTAATGATTAAGGAGCACACACTCTACCAAGTCAACGAAAGATGGCTACAATCCCCGGCTTGCTGGATATCTAAGCGAACCTGGCGAAAATCGGATCCAAAAAGATCTGGAATTATCTACACTCTTAGAAGGGTGGATATCTCCAAAATAATTTTTGCACAAGCCTGGTATTCGTTAGGAGGCAAACAAAAAAGTGTTCTAGCGGCGATGCGATGGAACGAATAAAATCGACCAAAAAATCGACCCGTGTAAATCAACCTTTACTGTTGCGATTTCGACTTGGAAGACACTAAATTTTCAGAAAACACCACTCCAACCTTCAATTCCAGCTTAGAGCCATTCGTAAGCCAATTCACCGGCCCTATTGAACCAATAAATTTTTCATGTGAGCTTGAGTAAGCTTAAACTTTAATTCAACAAACTAGTGAGACACCGTACTTCGCTTCGTCTGAAGTCCGGTACATTCAGATATGAAGAGAAAACCAACCCTGCTCATCGACCCCGATTTTGGGGTCAAAGAAATCGGTCCCACGGCAGTCGGGCTAGTATCACATGATGCTATCTCCGAATTGTGATATTGGCACATGACTAGCAATAAAGTAAAAAACCAAACTTTTCCCATCTTTCGATCTCCAGCAGATGGAATTTGTTCGTATACTGCGACTGCTCAGTGTCCAGGGTTTAGTTAGGGATCTTGTTCAATCATCCCAATTGTGACATAAGAAATTAGTTGCGCTTACAGTGCATACCTCGATTCAGTTTACAGAATCAGCGAAAGATGGTCGATCAGAGCTGTCCGCCGCGTTAACACCAATCGAACCTCGTCTTTCCATCTGGACGATATTTCTGTGTAAAGAGCTATTGAGCGTTTGGAAAACACTGAATCAATCCTGAAGTCGGTAGAACTGTCTGAAATAGGTATCGATCTATCGATGTGGATCCTCAAAATTTGCATCGCTAACCCACCCCTGTTGTCTGCGAAAATGAAAAAAACTGCGGGAGTATTTCGAAGCGGAGGCGCATTGTTTTCTGGAGATCATCTTAAACTGCATTTTAAATTAAGTAAGAACATTTTTCCATTCGACTGTATACCATATATGAGAACCAGCCACGTATGACCGCAACAGCGCTATTGAATTTTCAGCAGCAAGCACTTCACAACCTTCCATCGCAAACAGCACAGCTTACAAGCATCAAAACCCAAGAGACCAGCCATAACTAATAGCCGCAATGTGACTGCAAAAAACAAAAAAACAAGGATTAATCTGTTAAATGCTGAAATCAATATGTACTTCAATAAATATTTCAAAGATGTTCATTAAGCTGAAAAAATTTTACCAATGGAATAGGATCGAACCTAACGAAAGACCTAACCACAGTTGATGGCGTAAAAATTTTTGGAACTGTTCCACCCCTAAAGCCTCAGGGTTGAATGGCATTTTATGTGGCCTGGTGCGAAACCCCTAAAATCCCGTAAATATTTAGGAACCTCCGTTATGGCCATGGCATACAAATTCTATACTTCTACCACAGTTATGACAGAATTGCCAACGAGCTTTTTGTATTGTACAGGGACCGTACAGTGAATTAAATTTGAAATTGAAAATTTTCGTACATATGTAACTACATTTCCATATTTCGGAACTTATTAAAATCGCTGGCGCTACTCAAAAACATTCATCTTAATTGACAATAAAAAAGCAAGCAACAACAAAAAAAGTTTCATTGTTGAAGGCCAAAATCCAGATGAAGGAATTCGGATGATAATAGACGAATTGAATGATTGATCTACAAATGTAACTGTTGAAGTGTAATTAGAACGCTCTGTAATTATGATGAAACAATTTTGGTGTTCGGGTAAAAATTAATAAATTTAAACGAGTTCATAAAATGTGTGATTGTCAATCGGACGTTGCACATTTATACATTTACTCATGTGTTGGTGCATCCCACTCAGCATTTTGAAACATAAACAACTCGAAAGCAAATAAAGTAAAAATATTAAATTTAAAAAATTAATTAAATTATACTAAACAAAAAAAAAATAAATGAAATGAAATAAAATAAAAGTTAAATAATGAAAAAAAAGTAAAATAAAACAAAAAAAAAGGAAATTATGTTAAATTAAAATAATAAAATAAAAAAGTAAAATAAAAATAAAATATAATGGAATATGTATATAAAACAAAATAAAAGAAAATATTCTGAAATAAAATTAAAAAGTAAAACAAAAAATAAAACAACACACATAAAAAAATAAAGAAAAAATAGAAAATAATTAAAATATATGCCCCATTATGAACAGGATTGAAGAAATAAGTTGCGACGAGAGTCTAATTTTTTTCCAACCCTGCGATGAATAGTTTGGGCTTTTTTTACCCAAAATATCTATAAAGAATTACCAAGCCAACTGTCTAGAAGTGTGAGGTCTAAGGTTCACATGATTATTTATTTTATTTCTGTCAAGAGATGTTTCAACTCAGAAAGGTTTTCTGCACAGAAATACCATGAGTTACGGCTTAATTTTGGAATCGGACGCGGTAAAATTATTAGTTTTTTCCAACAACTTTTCACTGAATCAAAAATTTTTATTTTTGGTACCTCTCCCGACATTTTTTGAAGCCGTTTCAGCAGTTTCTTGGTACTATTTTTATTCAAATATATAATAAATATAATCCGGAGATTTCGGGACGAAAAAATGGTGCGAGAGGCCCGAGATTCGGTGTCGCGATTCGCCGAAAGTTAGATGACTCCGAAAAGATCATTTTTTAAAACCAGAAAAAAGGAAGAAAGAAAAAAGTTTTATTTTTGATTTGGTAAAAAAAAAATACCAAAAAAAAATTTATAAAATTTCCAAAATGTTTGAAACAAATTTCCTGTACCCCGTTTCTGTGGAAAATCGACAAAATTCTTGATTTTTAATTCGTCACACTCGACTCGATTAAAAATTGAAAAAAAAAAAAACAAATTTTCGCCACTACCTCAAAAGCAAGTGACAAAATAAATATGACGTCAAATCGACTATTTTAGTAGAGACAATCGATCGAATTGAGTTGTAGAAACGCAGTAAAGGGCCTGGATTCTCTAACGGTGAGTTTTGAAATTTTCGCTTTTTCACCATTTAAAATATATGGGAAAAAAGTGGAAAAACTCACACTTGAGAATCCAGAGCCAGGTCCGGCATGCTATTAGATAAATTGACAAATTATGCCATTGACAACTAACACACTTTATTTCAAACTGAAAATACTTTGATTTTTTATATGATGGGTCCAGCTATCATGGATTCAATGACTTTGTGACAACTAAGTTGCACTAAAGGCGTCAGCGGCCCCACTTGCACCACTCTTTAACTCAGAGTTAAATTGCAAATTCATCAAAAACGTATTTTCTTTTGACTTCAAAACTGATTCAGAAATAAATTAATAAATATTCAGATTTTACTCTGGATGCCAGGACACACGGAGGTCCATGGAAATGAGACTATAGTTACAAATTGTACGTCCCTGCTTGCTTATATACAGAAGTTATAACAAAAAATCTGGGGGGTTACTCTGTATTGCGATTCGAAAGAAATTTCTTTCGCATTTAAAAAAAAAAGTATGTGATTTGACAGCTTGCTAATAGCATTTGCTTTCGCATCGCAATACAGAGTGACCCCCCTGGTCATCGTAACAATCGATTGTATGGGGGCTATGTGGAAACTTAATCCAATCTTTATGAATTTCAACAACAATATTCCACCTAGATAGAATATTGCGATACTTATAAAATTTCATACCTATGTAATTATAGGAGTTATAGCCCAAAATCCGTTTATCGGAACAATTGATTTTATGGGATCTATATGTGATATTGGTCCGATCTGACTGATTCTCAACATCGAAATGCAAGAAGAGCAATAGTTATACCTGTTTAATTACTCTAGTTATAGACCAAGATTCGTTTATCGGAACAATCAGTTGTATGGGAGCTATATGTATGTAATATTGGTCCGGTCTTGATGGTTCCGACAAATGTATAAGACCGATATCTTCAAAACTTAGGGACCAGTTTGCCTTCAAACAGACGGACAGACAGACATGGCTCAATCAGCTCAGCTAATTGTCGAGTACTGCGTTTCTGTAACTCAATTCGATCGATGGACTCGACTGAAATAGTCGATTTGACGTCATATTGACGTTACAATCATCATTTTTTTTTTTGTTTCTGTAATAAAATTTTATTTAGTCGATTTATTTTCTCACTTGCTTTTGAGGTAGTGACCAATTTTTATTTTTTTCAATTTTGAATCGAGTCGAGTGTGACGACATTAAAATCGAGTATTTTGTCGATTTTTTACAGAAACGGGGTACTGATCATATCGGTATACTTATTGGTGGGTCTATCTCTTCTTATTGTCATACTTTCAAAAATGAGACCAGCGTTATAAAATCATTTCATGCTCACTAAAGGTAAAATAAATTAATTAAGCAAAATAAAAAAGCGTAGCATACAGAAAATAAATTATTAAAATAAATAAAATAAAAATTCAAATCAAATAAATCAAACCAAATAAAATCAAATAAAGAATGCAATAGAAAATAAAGTAAAATGAAATAAAAAATAAAATAAACTACAGTTAATTAAATTAAAATAAAATAAATAAAAAAATAAAAAAACAATACAAAATTAAATTAAATTAAATTAACTAAAGAAAAATAAAACAAATAAAAAAATATTTAAAAAAAAGTTAACTTATTTATATTAAAAAACCAAAAAAAAAAATAAATATAATAAAATACCTTCATTCCTCGAAAAGCGGTGCCGCTATGTAACGTTTGCTATATAGCGGTAGCTATGCTCACCCAGTGGCGTGCCTACGAGTATCAACCGAGGCAAGCCCCAGTCATTTAGGTACATTGCAAAAGCCAAGAAATCTTAAATATATTTTTTAAGTCTTATAGTGCCTAGCAAATAAAAAAAATTACATCACCTACCACTATTGAATTCTTTTTTTCTACTTTAAAATATGCGCCAATAATTTTTGAGTAGCGCGCTTTGCACTTTAAAATTGTAGATTCATACCTACATAAACAAATTTCATTTTCGTTTTATCGTAAGCATTTATAGCGTACGGTAACACCAGCTAGAAGCCAGCTTCAAAGTTTCATATAAAATACTTCCAAATTCAAAAAAAAAAAACAATTGCTTCAGCATGCAGATTCGTACTGGTTTTGAAAGCCCCGTAAAAGCCAACAAGTAAAAGCGAGATGGCCGTCATTGCCTAGGAGGTTAAAGGCTGTTTTAAGTAAGTAAGTAAGAGATGACCATCACGCACTGAAATAATTTTATGTAAATGAGCTATCAGCCGGCAGGTGGCAGGAAAAGCTGTAGGTATGTTTCCATGCTATTAACAGCTATTAGGTAGTAGGTGGCAGGCAGGGAAATAAAAACCGGATATCCTTTTAAGAAGCCAAATGAACAAACATATTGTAGCTCATAGGGGATTAGCTAGGCAAGCCGGGCTTTTCGGCTTATATGGAAGGCACGCCACTGTGCTCACCGTCACTAGCAGCACCGCTTTTCCGTAAACTTACATGCAAGTAGCGGTGACTTCAATCCATAAAATATTTGTTTTGAAAACAATTAATTGTTGTTTTTGTAAACGAATTTGAAGAATTTTATTGAATTGACACCGCTATGACAACGACGGTGAGAAAAAACGTTGACGAAAAATTGCCACCGTCATGACGGACGCTATATTACATTACGGTGACCTTCACCATCTTCTTATTTTACACTCAATTACTTTTACATGGCAGTATTTTTGACAACGTACTTCGCCGTTATGTAACGGACGCTATATAGCGTCACCGCTTTCGAGGAAACCAGCCAAAATTAATTCAACAAAGTGTGCTTGAATTTGACGTTGCTCGGAACCAGGGTATAATGTCAAACAGAAAAAATATTTTAACCCACTTGAAAACAATTTTTTCCGTTCATAAACTTTTAGGAAAACTTGTAAATTAACTTTTGTTTTAAATTTTCAATATTTATATTTTACCTTTACCCTGGAATTCTGTAATTTTGTCTTATCTCAAGTCACAAAATTGAGATCTGTCATTTGAGGTTTGTAATTGGACAACATGGAATTGGAACACGAATTGTCTCTATTAGTGACTATTGTCTCTATTAGTGACTATTGTCTCTATTAGTGACTAGAGACAGCTTACAGAATTCGGGGGTTAATTCAAAAAAGCAATACGAAAGAATATTCGGTAGCAAATTTAGAAGTATTTTATTGGTAGTGAAAAAACTTCGGTGCCAGTGAAGAACGGTTGGAATTCAACTGTTTTATAAGCTAAGGTAAGAAAACAAAAATCGCGGATGATATAAGGGCAAATTATTGCTAATATTAACCTTCAAGCGGGCGCGCCGCTTTTTGTAACACAAGCAGTCGCGCGTAGTCTTTTCGACGCCTCTTTTAACTGGGTGATTTAAGTACTGAAGCTCATGTGTTTTTAATAATTTTAGTTATTATGTAATTAGAAAACATTATTTAACAACAACGAAAGTTTGTTTTTGTTTGCTAATTTTAAATCAGGGAAAAACATTGAAAGATAATAACATACATTGAAACCTACATTTCAGTATAGCAAGTTATACAAGCAGACACTTTTGGCCCTTTAGATTTCACATCAGATAAGTTGTCAGAGATATCTGACCGCATAAAGTTTTACATTTTCATCATTCTCCTCTAATAGGTTTTGAATTAGTATACTTTCACTTATTAATTTCTTAGCCGTGTTGAGCAAAAACGACTTCAGGCGCGCGTAGTCTTTTCGACGACGAGAGGCAACTGAAGAAAATGCTTGCTATAAATAATCGACAAGTGTAAATAAGAGGGGGAACTTGCGTATTCGATTGATATTGAACTAAACTGAAGCTACTAGAGCTGCCAAATGTCTGGGAGTCCATACAGCAATTTTATGAGGCTTTATTCACCATGGGCGGTCGAAAAGACTACGCGCGACCTCTTGAAGGTTAATGAAGAGAAAATGATACCCAATATACATGTGGTGCACCAAAAAGGATTAATTCATTTGTTTACATTCGTTTGACATTATAGCCCCTTACAAGAGAAAATATTTAACTGTCAATCACACTTTGTTGAATACATTTTAAAACCAGCACTTAAGAAAAGAAAATAGGCAAACAAAAGAAAGCAAATTAAAATTAGATTGAAACAAAATTATCTTATTAACTTCTGTCGCTGAGTTTCGAAATGTTTCTGTAAAACGGAAGACTCGTGCCCCTTAAAACAATTTTCTAAATGCCGCCTGGGTTATTGATATGTTATTACTAACGCAAGTCAAAAGCATTGTTTAGTCGATGGAAGATTGCATTGCTGGCCATCTGATCGTTTTCTATTTGTTGTTGGTGTTAATTCACAGAATCGTTAGTTTGCATGTAGGTACGAACCTAGCAGCAAATATTGTAAGCGACTAGCTCTACATAGTAAAATTAAAACGACCTACATTAGAGTATCTGATTCACATACCTTCACAGCTTTTCTGAAATAAACCAGAGGTTTTATAATTACTTTATGAAAATTACACAACCCTTAACTTTTAAAAATTATATCGAGTATATCGACGGCTTAGTGAAAGATCACACGATTCAAATTATTTTTCAAGAAAGTCATATCTCTGAATTTTTTTAAGAACGCTACAGTTAAAAATTTTTTTCGATAACGCCATATTTTAAAATTTAGTTTTAGTTTAGTGGCGTTTCTAGCGTATCTGCAACAAAATCTAGGGTAAGGTGTTATTGAAAAATATTTTTAAAAATTATGATCTTCCACTCAGTCGTCCTCCAAAATGTCATTACAAATCTTCAAATTCACCCTCTTAGCATTATATAACAGCCTAATTTTTTAGTGGGAACTTTAACTTCACTTAATTTTTTTCATTGGCGGCAAATATCAGGAAAATTCGCTGGCGGCGCTAAGTGCACTGATCTTTTATACGTCAGAGAGTGCATTCACCGCCAGACATAAAATTAAAAGCTCTCGATTGATACAGCTGGTGGTCATTGAGTCCAGTATGACTCTGGACAAGCATTTATGTATGCGATTGTGTATGAACATGTGTGAGTACATGCTGCGCTTCTGCTGTCAATCAAAATGATTTATGTCACTTCCCACCGTATATCATCGCCGCAATTTATCTTGGTTACTTCATCTAAATTTTGTAAATACATACTTTAGGGTAGACAATTACAGAGTTACGCAACGAACCGGTTCTGTCGGGTACTTTTACATGAGAGCTTAGGTAGGTACTCCGTTTCCTTTTCGGGTATTTAATTAAACTATATACGCAATTCACAACCTCTAGTATTTCGTGCTATTTGTCTATTTTTCAAAAAAATTATATTGGAAACCATGGAAACATACAACGATAGACGAATACGACACCCCTTGGGAATTACCCAATAGTTTTTTTTTTTTTATTTTGTTGCCGTTATTTTTTCTCCTTACTGTTTAAAAATGAAGTTTTTCATTTTATGTTGTTTTATTTTACCATATTTTTAGTTTTTTTATCTTATTTATTTCATTTTATTTTATCTGCTTTTGTTTTATTTAAATTTAATTTAACAAATTTTTCTTTAAGTTCATTTTTTTTCGCTTGAACCGCCTAACGTCGATTCTTCAGAGTACTCGGTTCCATACCTCTCTAATTCATACTTACATCTTCGCATACATCAAGCACATTACTTTTTGCTTACATATTTCCATAGATACATATTTCTTCCATTAGAGGTCTTTGCAAATTAGTGATCTTCTCGTTAATCGACGCTATACTGCATTCACGCCAGATCCTCCCCCTTTGTGCTGGCGGCTTCTTTTAACGATTTGTTCGCTACAATCACACTTTTGTTAATTTGTTTTCACTCATTTGACTTTTCTTTAATTTGCGCGATATTTTTTTGTTTTAAATATAAAGCGGTTTCTTTCTTTTGAGGAGGTTATCAATTTGTTAAACCTTTGGCGGAGCTATTTTGTCGTACCCTCTGCTTATCTTCTTTCACTGACCTATTTTCCCGATAAAACGAACGATTTTCATACGAACAAAATGTACTTCTAAAGTTATATACATCCTAAACACAGTCTGATTTTATCGTTTGTGACTCTAGAGCCCAAAATCCGGACTTGCGTTCCCTGAAGATGACTACACAGAAAAAAATGGCACTGGTAAAATCAACAATCTCGTACTGTTATCCTGAAATTGACCAAATTTTGGTTATTTTAACGGAATTTTTTGTTGAAGTAACTGCATTCAACTGTTGATTGAACAGTCATAGATCTGTCAATTTTTAATTAACAAAATTTGGTAAAACTGGCAACTAAATTTTGTGTTAAAACAACAAGTTCCTCTAGTTAATTCAACAGCGAAGGAACTGTCATTTAAAAAACAACAAACTTCTACGTGAATCCAACAGCGAAGATACTGTCATTACTGTCATAAAACAAAGCTGCAATTCGACGCCATCAAGCATAAGTACGCGATGTCCAGATGGTTAACATCTCCGTTCAGCAGTCAAAGCAGTGTGAGCTCGATTCTCGGTGGAGGCAACAAAGCAACGTGAGAAAGTGTCATTTAGAACAAAGCTGTAATTAGATGCTGGCAAGCATAAGTAAGCGATGACATCATGGTTAGACAGTAGACACCTGGGTTGTTCGTTCAAGAGCCCTGAGCTCGATTCTCGGCGAAGTCACAATATAAGAACTCTGAAAAATAATTTTTTTTATTTGTTTTTTTTTTTTACTTATTTTGGTGTTAAAATAAGACTTTTTTACTTATATTTAAAAAAAAAAATTATATTGACTTCACCGGGAATCGAACCCAAAACACCTAAGACAACAAAATTTTGTGTTAGAACAACAATTTAACTGTTAACTTAAGGTTAACAGCTTCAAAGAAGTTGAATCAACAGCATTGAATAATGGATAAGAATTGACCGTGATTTTGGTTGAATCATCCCATATTTTGGTTGCTATGAGCAGCTCACTTTTTTCTGTGTAACCTATTGGCATATTTGAGCAGAATACTACCGTTCCCAACAGAGTTCAACCACCCACCGCATATGCCAGCGATTGAAGCTGGATGGGCAAAACGGGCTGTAGTTTTAACTTCAAAACGCTCCGCTGGATATTAAAATTAATTGTTGAATATATTTTTCATCCCCGGAGGGTATTACGAATTTTGGCTGCCAGCCGCTTGTATTATTGTTTTATACTGTCGGCTTTTTCGCTATCAAAGGAGTGGGCGGCAAGGTTGCGGTGGTGGGGTCAGTTTGTGTTGCTGTGATCATTAATTGTCATTTGGTATTTTTCTCTGGAAATCGTTTGGTTGGTTGATGAAGATTTTTAGTTTTACTTTTTGTTGCTGTAAATAATGGTCAACTGTAGGTACGTTGTGGGTCGGAGATTTAACCGGTTGACGGTATTCCGGATGACAGATAGGAAGTAATATATTTCGTAAAACTTTTCTCTAGAAATGAACTTTCCATCGATTGAAGAAGGCGTAAAGAAATCCCTACTTGCTAGAGCCCATTGCATCACTTATTCTAAGCGGATTTACGTTTCGGCGCTTAAACCATGAGCATAATCCGAAATGTAGTGATAAACAGGTACGGGGGTCGTCCCAATGATCGAAGGGATCTTCTTAAGTACATTAGCCATTATCAAGCTAGATCAGGGTACACATTTACATAGTTACACAAAAAGGGTTTCGCAATCTATCTAGCAGTAATTTCTTTACAGCTTCTGCAGTGATCATTATACGAAATACGCATATTATCCGAATGCATGCAATATATGTTGTAGTCCGGTCAGACTGCCCTTTATAGTGCAAAAGCAGGGGTATTTATTCACCTGTTACTCCTTCTAGTAGTAGAAAGATCGGATTTTATCAACCTTAAAATTTACCACCCTTTTATTGTGGCCTAGACGCTAGATAATTATTATTTCTAGATTGGATTTAAAGCGAAAAAAGGTGATATGTCCGACAATACCAGTACAGGCATAAAAGAGTCCAAATACACTGTACAACAAAATTGAAGTTCTTGAAAATCCTTTTGGGTTTCTCGACGGTTTTTGAAGCTTGTGGGTGTGTCGAAGTCCGAATCTGGAGTCAGATTTTTCGGGTCCCCCTAGGTTTTCTCTCCAGAGGGTGGTTTGTAAAGAGATCGGTAGTTGTAAAAAAATAAAATTTAATAATTATACAATTTATCTGGATTCAAGCAACTATAATTTAATTTTGGAAATTAAAAAAAACTAAAACAAAAAACAATTTTTTTACTATGTACTGCCGATTTCGGAGCAAACTACACTCTGGAAGAGATTGCCTAGGGTCAGCCGAAAAATCTGACGTCAGATTAGGATTAAGCACATCCAAAGGCTTTAAAAACCGATGGGAAAGCCTCTGGGATTTGTTGACTGTTGTAGAGTGTTATCAGTGGGGTATCGAAGGGGGAGGGCGGGGGGAATTGCACTTTTTTCATTTTTTTAATTTCATTTAATTAATTTTTTTGGTTTATTTATGTTATCTACATATATATTATTTTGTTTAATTTAATTGAATTTATTGAATGTTTTATTTTATTTTCTTTTATCTTTTTGTTATAAAATATTTTTTCATTCAATTTAATTTAATAAATTTTGTTTTAATTATTTTAATTTTTTTATCTATTTTATTTTATTTCATTTAATTTTATTAAATTTTTTGTTTTATTTTCATTCATTACATTTTTTATCTATTTTAAATTTAATTAAATTTATTTATTTTTAAATTATTCTATTTTTGTTATTAACGAACAAACTGAGGAAGAACGAAATTGCAATCACGGTAGCTGGTTCTTGTTGTTGTAGCGAGGTGTAGCCCTGCCTAAATGTCAGACAGGGTCACCCCGAGTGCATTGCTCTTGGCCGGGTCGATATAAGAAAACGACCCGGGTCGTTTCGGAACGATAAGTACAGCACAAGTACTGGTACCGTTCTCGTAGAACCGGCAATACAAGAAACTAGCCGTGTAGGCATTTAGCGTTACCCAGGGTGCACCAACTGGGAGGCGACCTACTTTTACACCCCGACTGGTAGCTGGTATTGTTTGTTTGTGAGTTGTTGCTCAGTTTGTTCGTTAATAACAGAAATAGAATAATTTAAAAATAAATTATTCGATCGGTCAAATAGTCCATGAAAATTTTATACTGTACAATAACATGACCATAACATCAAGCTTTCAAATTTATTTATTTTTTTCTTTATTTTTTTTATTTTATAGATTTTGGATATTTTTTTTTTATCTCAAAAACTAATATGTACTACTTTCAAACCAAATGATTACATATTCGTAATCAGCAGAAAATTCTACATAGAAATTGTGTATCAAATGTCGAGGGTATGAAAAATTAGAAAATTTACCCAGTTAAAATTTTCGTAAATTAATCGCCTTTGGAAAAGGAGGGCTTACTTTTCTTAGTCCCTAAATTTTTTCTGATTCTATCTACCTCCTCAATCTCTCCCCTCCCCCTCCCTGAGTACGACACTGAGTGTTATTCTTTTTGTAGGTATGACATTCGCATTTTTGTAGGAAAGTGGTAACTGTAAGCCCACAATATCCGTGCCACTGACCAAATAGCAATATCCCTTTATAAAGTTTATGAATTTCCAAAAAAAAACTCTATTGTGCATGGGTGCTATTGTAATTCTTGCTTATTATCACAGTTTGCCAATCAAAAAACCAACGCCACTACCACCAAAGTTGTAGTCAGAAAAGCGTTGAAACCGCTTATTATGTCCGCCATGTTGCACCCAGTACATAAACCCTGCTACAAACAATGACCGCATTAATAGCACATGGTCGTCGTAGGTATATAACAAATAACAACAACAAAAACCAAACGTGAATGCAATGCCGCGCAAGCAGCAATCATAATAATGTGAACATTATTAAAAGAATTAAAACTAAAAAAAAAAAAAAATAAACAAAAAAATTATTCTGTAAAAAGAACCTTCAGCGCTTCGAATTTCCACGAATTATGGCGCAGCAAACGGTCTCACTCAGCGACAGCCGCAATTACAATTTGTTGGGTTCTCAAGCAAACTTCGAAACGGCCGCAAGTAAAACAAAAACCAAAAAAAACTGCCCGCCAACCACTGATAGCTGCCCGATGAAGAAAGAATCGATAATAATTGATTTGATTGATGGTATGGCGGTTGATGGCAAAATCGCTTTTGTTTGTTGTTGGTATGTTTTTGATGATGCCAGAGCTGCTGTTGATGTCGCTATTTCGATTGGATGCAACAGCTTCCATGAGCCCTAGCATACGTGTTTCTGTGTGCCTATGTATGTATATAAAATGTATCTCGACAGGTATTGAATACCTTCAATCATTCAACGGCAATTTCAACCAATTATGGGATTTGATAGCAGTTGGTATGGGTACATACGAGTATAGCCTATCTGGTGCTCCGTTGTTATTGTTGTTACGACTTCTGTGCTTTTTGCTGTTGTAGTAGCTGTTGACGAATTCCCTTAGGAACAAAAATGGCGGACTGGTAAGCCAAAACAGAAGTAAGTATGTATGAGGTTAGAAGAAGAAAACGCATGGCCCGATATAACCACAGTCTATCATCAAGAACCGCTAAAGAGATTTTCGAGACGAGCTTCTCTTCAATTTGGTTTGGTTACTCCTCATCGAACCATTTAAATGACCTGATGAGGGCCATAAAGTCCTTTATGCCAAGCTCCGCGACCTGAGCTAGGCTATCCAGAAGAGAACTCCGAAAAAGCGCATTCTCCCCGCCGCTTAAAGCCTGGCAGTTGCAGATGAGGAGATGAGGTGCTCCACCGTTTCCTCCTCATCATCTTTGCAACTCCTAGAGCATTGTGGATAGGGGACACTTAGCGCTCGAAGTTACAAATACCATACTTTGGCTGCCTTGCCTACTCCACAAGATGTGAAACATCGAATGTTTCTCAAAGAAAACACTTCTTATTATGTTTGCTTTATTCCGCCACTGAATGCACCAATACCATCCTGCATCGGTATATGGGGTTTTCATTTTGATTGGGACGGCAACGATTGCGATCTCGATCCGTTTCAACTGCTCTTTTGGTATTCTGAAAGCTGCATTGCTAATGTCTATTACCCCAATGGTCTTCCGATACCTGGCTATGTCCGAAAAATAGCGTGTCCAGCCTCTCTGTGTTTTGGCCCTTTGTTCGGTGCCGTTGAGGTTGTCTTTTCCACTGGCCGGTTTCGCTTCTGCTTTGCCTCTGGAATACAGTTCGAGTTTGAAATCAGGCACCACCAGCCTAGCTTAAGCCACAAGGTCTCGCTGAACCTACGTCCAAGCTTCGCCTTCCCTTATCGGCGAGGTGGCGTTCATGTGTACTTAGTATCCAGGTTGCTGTCCGGTTCTCTAGATGACTGGCCTTTATGCTCGTAGTCCTAGGCCCTACGGTTAGCAACCCCCTTACCCTTGGATTCCCTAGTCATTGGCTCATTAGACGTTGGTGAAGGTCTTAGGATGGGTGATAGCCGCTCTGCTCGCCTCCCGATCAGTAGAACTCTCGCAAGAGGCCCTAACCTTCGGACTACTCGGACCGGATTTTCACTCAGCCCTTTTCTGCCTTGCTGCCGTTGCAGCTTCTCAACTTTTGTAATTGTGTGTAGGCCCAGTTGTACCGTGGCTTTCTTTGCGGATCTAGTTATTATCAGATTTTTTCCGGAGTGTCGACCTTCTTGTCTTTGTTTGAATTTGTACCTATCCATAAATAAAACTCGATAGTGGCGGGGAAGGCGTATCTCCACCCGTACAGAGGCTAATTAGCATCCCGGTGTCCAAAAAAATTTCGAGATGACAGGGTTACTGGCCCCAAACCAGGTTGATCATCGGCACGGGTCGTGTGTTATATTTATGATACCTTGATCCATCCCTGTAAAAGAAATAGGGAGAAAATAGAGAGGGGTCGGGTTATGAGGGAGAAATGAAATCAGAAGTAGGACAATCCCATCCGGTCGGCCCCTTAATTAGCCGCCCCTAAATGGGCTGGAGGTTGCAAGCACCTACTAGTCGACGTTTTGGGGTAATGGTGGCGTGTGCAAGGTGCTTAGGATGTCAGTTTTATGATGCCCCGAGATAATAAATATATCTGTTACCAAATAGCCCCTCAGGACTGTCTTTGCCCGATTCCTACTCATTTAACCTATTTATTCCCCCCATTAAAGGATCTCAATGAAGTTTTCTTAGCCACGAATATTTACTCGTACTACAATATTCTGAATTGCTTCATTTGATCAAGAGTCTTTGTCGCATTTAGTGTATAAATGCAGTCCCGCACGCTCCATAAACGCTACGCATTTATTGAATTGAATCGCAGAAATGCATCGTTGCACGCAACAATCGAATGCAAACTGCACATGCTACCTGCTTGAAAAATTAAAGCTTTATTCAGTGCCAGCCACCTACCGTCCGCACTCCCGTAAATTGCATGTGGCCGAACGGAGGGGCTTCAAGGTGCAGAGACGGTAGTGGAACGTCACACACCCCCGAACGTTGTGTCACAGCAACAAAAGTTATGTGACGTTGGCAGTGCGTGGCCGTAACTCCCGACTCTACGGACGCCTAAGCGGCAGTGTCAGCGGGTGGCAGCGAGAGCAACCAAAGTTCCCACCTCATGGCGTCTGGCGTATCATTTATGGAAATATTTTATGCGAGCAATTTAGATATCTGTGGTAGGGTAGAGCAAAGGGTGCGGGGCTACTTTGTTTTGGTTGTTTGCATCGGCATCGTCTACGTCGTGTTGTTTGTTTGTTTTGCATTTTATGCGTGCGCGTGTCATCGAGTTGGTCTAAAATGACAGTTGCGATTTAATGGTAGAGCTCTCGTTTACACTGGAATCGCTTACAAATTAATAATGAACTGCCACTGCCACAATGGCAACAAAAGCAACAATCATTGCAAGCCATAATGGCAACAGTAAATGTTGTACAAAAACAACAACAAAAAAGAAGTAATGATTGCAAATATGCTCACTGACATGTGAACTGACAGATAGACGGGCGTACAAGCGTACATACATTTGATATTTTGAGCTGGCCATGCTGGCAAATATGTTTACATAGACGCAACGACAGATGTATAGACTTTCCCGCCTATTAGTTGAGTCCTTTGCTGTGTGCTACCAACTGTCAAGTACCACGACGGCCCTTGTCTAAGCAATTTGCGACACTTAGGCCATAGAACACCGTTTGCATGACTATTGGGTTCGACAGAATTGCACAATGGCGCGATAAGACTAAATAACCTCTCTGGCATAATTATCCCTATCCCTATCCCTATCCCTATCCCTATCCCTATCCCTATCCCTATCCCTATCCCTATCCCTATCCCTATCCCTATCCCTATCCCTATCCCTATCCCTATCCCTATCCCTATCCCTATCCCTATCCCTATCCCTATCCCTATCCCTATCCCTATCCCTATCCCTATCCCTATCCCTATCCCTATCCCTATCCCTATCCCTATCCCTATCCCTATCCCTATCCCTATCCCTATCCCTATCCCTATCCCTATCCCTATCCCTATCCCTATCCCTATCCCTATCCCTATCCCTATCCCTATCCCTATCCCTATCCCTATCCCTATCCCTATCCCTATCCCTATCCCTATCCCTATCCCTATCCCTATCCCTATCCCTATCCCTATCCCTATCCCTATCCCTATCCCTATCCCTATCCCTATCCCTATCCCTATCCCTATCCCTATCCCTATCCCTATCCCTATCCCTATCCCTATCCCTATCCCTATCCCTATCCCTATCCCTATCCCTATCCCTATCCCTATCCCTATCCCTATCCCTATCCCTATCCCTATCCCTATCCCTATCCCTATCCCTATCCCTATCCCTATCCCTATCCCTATCCCTATCCCTATCCCTATCCCTATCCCTATCCCTATCCCTATCCCTATCCCTATCCCTATCCCTATCCCTATCCCTATCCCTATCCCTATCCCTATCCCTATCCCTATCCCTATCCCTATCCCTATCCCTATCCCTATCCCTATCCCTATCCCTATCCCTATCCCTATCCCTATCCCTATCCCTATCCCTATCCCTATCCCTATCCCTATCCCTATCCCTATCCCTATCCCTATCCCTATCCCTATCCCTATCCCTATCCCTATCCCTATCCCTATCCCTATCCCTATCCCTATCCCTATCCCTATCCCTATCCCTATCCCTATCCCTATCCCTATCCCTATCCCTATCCCTATCCCTATCCCTATCCCTATCCCTATCCCTATCCCTATCCCTATCCCTATCCCTATCCCTATCCCTATCCCTATCCCTATCCCTATCCCTATCCCTATCCCTATCCCTATCCCTATCCCTATCCCTATCCTTATCCCTATCCCTATCCCTATCCCTATCCCTATCCCTATTGCAAGAGCAGGGCTATACAGGACTCTTGTTAAAAATCTTTTACACACGACAGGGAGAGTTAGATTTAACATCAGTACAACCCTTTTGGTCCGTTGGGTCCCATTTTAATGAGTGGATGCGCCGACCAGGCAGGACGAAGTACTGTTATAAGAACAACAACTTGGTCGGCAAATTTCAAGCCAGATGAGTAAGTATTCAAGTCATATTTCTCAAACATTATAATAATTATAATGAAACACTCTCGCTGACTGGTGTTTGTGAGTAAATTCAGAAAAGCGGTGAGATAGCTTCGCTAACCATTTTGGCTTGGCCAACCTTGGCTCATTGGAAGTCGGTGATATACTAGTCCAAGCCAAAGAAAAAGCACGATGTTCAGTTGCATGGGCCTTAAGAAAGGAAGAAGTGCAGAGCCTTCCCAAAGGTGCCACGATCGGCCAACTGGTGGAAGTGTGCCTATCTGCCCAGAACAGACTGCAGACAACCTGACCTTACTCAACTATGATTTCTAAATAAAAGAACTACTTTACTGATTTCAAGTCTACAAATCCGCAAGTCTCTCGACTTGGATATTCAAAGACCTGGAAATCAGCTAAAAAATCTTGGATCTTCCGAGACTTGGCGTGTGGCGCAGACCAGTTCTGGATATTTCTATATTCTTCCATTGAGGTCTATATTTCACTTCAGTTGGCTCCAAACCTAAGTCGCCTGGCCCACAGTTCATTGCCCGCCTACCCCTTCTTTTAGCACATTTGGCTTGCCGTCTGGTTGCCTATGCTTGCAGTTCAACGCCCATAATGATAATGGACAGAAATCGCTAACATTTGCAGGACCGTGCATAGTTTGTTATTGTTATTGCTTACGAAAATTGCAAAGTCGTTGACAATCGAATGCGATGGCATGGTAGCGAAATTGCTATTGATATTCGTGGTGTACGTTTTGATTGGCCTGTTTGTTGTTGTGTGAATTTTATCGCCTTAATGGCTTGTCAATGTTTGACACCTTAATTTATTCATAGCCACTTAACGGTATCGAACTTTCAGTACCCATTACCCATCAGCACTGGGCCATTATTGTAATCTAAATATTTTAGTTTTGTTTCGGTTGGGTTTTTTGCATGATTGGCCATTTGGCGGCAATTTCTGGGGCGGACTCGATTAAGGGAATATTGATTTCGGGGTGTTGGCGGCATTTGATTCGTGCGAACAGTGTTGATTGCTAATGTACATATCGGCATGTCCAGCTTTACTTACATATGTGCAACTAAACTTTGATGAATTGAAAATTTCCAAATAAAGTTATTCAGGTTGTGGACTTTTTTTTTAAATGTTACCAAGCTCTGACTTCTTTTATTGGACCCAAAATATAAGTCACCTTGAAAACATTAAATTGTTTCGCTTTAATTTGATTTTTTAAATTCCAACTCCTATATTAGTATGTATGTAGGTATGTTTTCCTTCCTTTCGAAACATCAATTTTGCTTCAATTTACCACTTATTTGTACGAGATTTTTTGTTCTTTTTTTTATCACATTATTCGCTGTAGTTTTCCATCCTGCTATTTATTGCCCCTTTCCATATATTCCTGCATCATCCAGTTCCTTTGAAGTTAAACTTTAGTTTTTTTCTGGCTAATTTACTTGGCTATTGATAGCGAGAAAAAATGTACAAAACTAAGTAACTCAGCGATACGACAGCATCA
Source organism: Campiglossa producta (assembly GCA_964058755.1). Classification (NCBI taxonomy): domain Eukaryota; kingdom Metazoa; phylum Arthropoda; class Insecta; order Diptera; family Tephritidae; genus Campiglossa; species Campiglossa producta. The sequence continues at coordinate 152,675,813 of CAXKVI010000001.1, forward strand.
TCTGCAATTTTAACAATCATCAACCATCGATTGGGGCTATCGGGCGCCTTTAGCCAATGTCAGTCGGCATCCCCAACTTGGCTGATTGTAGTAACACACCATTAAAATCCCATTTAAGCTGTCAATCATGTGCGCTAATTTTTTATATTTTCTGTTGCGCTAAAATTATTCTCAGCAGTTAAATACATAGGTAAATGCCTGCGAACATACATACATATATACATATGTATATGTATTAGGGAGGGTCATTCATGTTATAAATTTTTCTAAATTCCGGTAGAGCATACATACATACATAGCTCTCAACTTGTTATGGAGTCCCACGCACCAGCTCCAGGTTTTCATATCGAGTCCTTACAAAGGGAGGAAGGTGAGGCCTTCGTTGAGTTTAAAGGAGCCGACGAACATTGATTGTCTCTAATTCCCGTGGGATCCAAAATGATTTTAGAGCTTTATCTTATTGACTCGACCCAGAGATGGGCGACCTGCATGATTAGCGTTGATCATTTTACACTGAACGAAAAACGTACATGTTTTTTACGAACAAAGTTTCATAGAAGTTCACGCTGGTTTTTCTTAAAATATAAGAAAAAGTTCATAGAATATAAGAAACTTCTCTTAAAATTTATGAATGAATACAAGCTTTCTGTGGGTTTGTTTACATATTTTACGAAAAAGTACTTATATTCTAGGAAATGTTCTTAAATTTCTACGAAAAAGTTCTTTGGAGAGGTTTTAACGAACAATTCTTAAAATCTATGTACGTTTTCATTGGATACATGAACTTTTTTGGTTCAGTGTAAAATAGCAAGACCTTCAAAAACTGGATATAAAAACTGAACAATTTTCTTTTCTCGACATTTTTTAAACTTACTTTATTTCATTTCATTTTATTTTGTTTTACTTTATTTTATGTTATATTACTTTGTTATCCTTTTCTATTTTTTTAATATGTTTTATTTTTTATTTTATTTTATTTTGTTTATTTTATTTTACTTTTTTTGTATTATTTTATTTTGCTTCATTTCATTTCATTTTGTTTTATTTTATTTTATTTTATTTTATTTTATTTTATTTTATTTTATTTTATTTTATTTTATTTTATTTTATTTTATTTTATTTTATTTTATTTTATTTTATTTTATTTTATTTTATTTTATTTTATTTTATTTTATTTTATTTTATTTTATTTTATTTTATTTTATTTTATTTTATTTCATTTTATTTTATTTTATTATTTTTTTTTTTATTTTTTTTTATTTTTTTTTTTATATTTTTTTTTTAATTTTTTTTTTTATATTTTTTTTTTTTATTTATTTTATTTTATTTTATTTTATTTTATTTTATTTTATTTTATTTTATTTTATTTTATTTTATTTTATTTTATTTTATTTTATTTTATTTTATTTTATTTTATTTTATTTTATTTTATTTTATTTTATTTTATTTTATTTTATTTTATTTTATTTTATTTTATTTTATTTTATTTTATTTTATTTTATTTTATTTTATTTTATTTTATTTTATTTTATTATTATAAAAAAAACACAATTTTGTTTTATTTTATTTTATGTAACTTTTTTTTTGACTATGGTATTTTATTTTATTTTATTTTAGTTTATTTTAGTTTGTTTTATTTTTTTTTTAATTCTAATTTTATTTTGAATTATATTATTTTATTTTTTTTTTACTTTTTTTTTGTTTTTTTATTTTGTAATTTTATTTCCTTTTTTATATTTTTTTTTTATTTTTTTTATTTTTTTTATTTTTTTTATTTCTTTTATTTTATTTTATTTATTTTTTTAGAAAACTAGAAAATTCACAGTAATCATACAAAAAAAATAGCCACCTCTAAGGTTTAAGTTACAGCGCTAATTTTTAGCAAGGCTTATTTTCTCATCAATTACTAACTTTTGAGGGGATAAGACTTGGTCAACATTTTTTTTAATCACCCTAATGTATATTGACATGTACGATATATTTAGTATCTCCTGTTCAAAATACATCATTACCGATGAGCTTCAAAGGAATGGAACACCTTCATCCTGTCGATTTTCAAATTAAGATTAATTTCGCAAAAAAAAAACTTCTAAAAAAAGTATAAAAAAAAAAAAAACTTTACCTCAGCTTCGTATGTAGTTAAGCTCGCGCAATAATAAGCTCTGCCATTACTGCAGCTTTCAATTGTTTTGACCTGTTTTTGTCGTTTGACCCCAAAATACCGAATCCATCTTTCCTAACAGCCGTCATACGATTTCTCACCACATTTCCACTGCTGTTTTAATTTTTTGCATTTTTTGCTTTCTTATTTCGGATTAAATTTTGTATGTCAATGTTGCTGACACTTGACTTGTGATTTTGTTGTCGATTACTTTAATTTGCACGATCAGTTACGGCCGGTACACTTGTTGTCTGCTATGGCCAGTTGGTCGGCCGTCTGCACTGAGTTGCCGCTTACTACACGAGGACACGTTTAAGGTCAAGGAATCATGCACATTCACTCATTTATGCTGTTTGATTCTTCTTTATTTTGGAGTTGTTGTACTTTCAGTAGTCACAATGCAGAGATTGATCTTGGGTATTGGTACACGATCGTGTACTCCTTGCAACCGATCGCACTCCTCGAGGCTTTAAAAGGTATAAGATTGAGTTTGCATATTTTAAGGCTTCGAGGTGAGTGGATGAATATGGAAATTTCTTTGATATGCGGAATTAATGTTTGTATAAGGAAACATGGTAGGGATCAAAGCAAATGAATAAGTACATTAATACATGTGTATATTTAGTATGCAATGAAATGTGCCACATTTGTAGTGAAGACAATAAGAAATATTTTGACTTTTTCTTTTCATTTTATTTTACGTATTTTTTATTTTATTTTATTTTGTTTTATTTTATTTTATTTTATTTTATTTTATTTTATTTTATTTTATTTTATTTTATTTTATTTTATTTTATTTTATTTTATTTTATTTTATTTTATCTTATTTTATTTTATCTTATTTTATTTTATTTTATTTTATTTTATTTTATTTTATTTTATTTTATTTTATTTTATTTTATTTTATTTTATTTTATTTTATTTTATTTTATTTTTTTTTATTTTATTTTATTTTATCTTATTTTATTTTATCTTATTTTATTTTATTTTATTTTATTTTATTTTATTTTTTTTTATTTTATTTTATTTTATTTTATTTTATTTTATTTTATTTTATTTTATTTTATCTTATTTTATTTTATCTTATTTTATTTTATTTTATTTTATTTTATTTTATTTTATTTTATTTTATTTTATTTTATTTTATTTTATTTTATTTTGTTTTATTTTATTTTATTTTATTTTATTTTATTTTATTTTATTTCCTTTATTTTTCTCCTTTAAGGGTTTACATTACACTGAACCAAAAAAGGACATATTTTCTACGAAAAAGTACATATATTTTAAGAATTTTTTTCATTAAAAGCTCTCCAAAGAACGTTTTCATAGAATTTAAGAACAAAAATTCGTAAATATTCATGTCAAACAAAATTTTAATAATAATTCTTAGAATCCAAGAACCCATTCTTAGAATGTACGAACTCATTCTTAGAATAGAAATGTCAATCCATTCTTAAATTATACGACCTCGTACTTAGAATGTAAGAACAAATTCTTAAATTTTACGAACCCATTCATGAAATATCTCAATCCACTCAAAAATTATACGAACAAATTCTTAGAATGTATGTTCAAATTCTTAAATTGTACGAACCGATTCGTAGAATAAGTAATCCATTCAGAAATTATACGAACTCATTCGTAGAACATATGAATCCGTTCTTAAATTTTAAGAACTCATTTTTAAAATTTACGAACTCATTCCTAAAACTTCAAAAAATTAAAATTTACTGAAATGCAATTTTATTATAACTTTTATTTATTTATTATTTAAGTAGAATTTAAGAAATAAATAGTAAAATAATGATCATTGATAAAATAATATTAAAAGGTGAACGTTTTGCATGAATAGCGCACAAGTTGGTATCTTAGAAATATGACTCAGATGCTTCTTGCAAAGCACCAATAGCAGCAGATTGGAAAAGAAATCTTAAGCGATTTCACGAACTAAACGCTCAGTTGACTTCTGATAACGTCTAATTTCACGCAAAGCTTCTGCAGCCATAGTTTGATTAGTAAATTCAGCACCTATGCCCAACAAACGATTGAACACCTCTTTGACTACAATTTGATTAGGTGATTAAAGTTTCCGAGCCTTTCGGGCAGTCTTCGAGGAATTTTAGTACTGTCTGATCTTCTGCGCCCATTTTTTTAATAGTCGGATCGACAGAACATAAGATGGTGCGTTTTAAATCGGCGCCAGTTGTAGAATATACTTTACTGAGCTTTTCGAGGAAAACTGTAAAAGAGAAGGAATACAATTATAATTTCAACAAAGTTATTGCTGCACTCACCGATAGGCTTATAGGGCGTTGGGGCAGCAGCAATGTTAAACACGTTTTAGCAGTCTCTTCTTTCCATCCCACTTCAGCAACTGGCCTGCCATACTCTCCTTGAAATATGCTCTGTGGCCAAATATGTTGCCCATTCCAAGGCGAATTCTTCAATTTTATTCGACAGCACTTTATGCACATGATATAATGCAATAATGTGCTCCAATGCGCGCTCTCGCATATCAGTACGTTCATGTACACAAAACATCAATAGCACTCGTATCAATTTATTTTTGTGTGGTGGACGCATAACAGCTAAATCTTTTAGTAAATCAGTACCAGGATTTGCAAATTTTTCGGAGAAGAAAAAATTTATATTTTGTTTTTCACGCTTTGTCAACGTTTGACTGAACAATATAAGAAAAGTTCTTACATTTCTTGAAAAAGTTCTTAAATTCTAAGAAATATATTCTTGAATTTTATGAACACTTTTATGCGTAAGGTAAACACGTTAAAAAGTTCTTAACATCTAAGAAACAAGTTGTAAATAATAAGAAAAAGTTCTTATGATCATAGTAAAAAAATTTTACGTACGTAATTTCATAAAATTTAAGAACAAATTCTTAACATTTAAGAACAAATTCAGCTAAAACAATCAACGAATTTTAGTTCTTATATTTTAAGAACGAAGTACTGACATTAATCAAATTTAGCGTATTTTTTCATATATAATAAGAAACTTTTCTTAAACTATATGTAATTTTTCTTACATTCTAAGAAAAAATCAGCATGAACTTCTACGAAACTTTGTTCGTAGAAAACATGTACGTTTTTGGTTCAGTGTAAATATCGGTTATAAATAACAAGATACTTAATTCTATTGTTCAGGTGCTTAACACTATTGATCAGGTACATTCATATGTTTTACAATTTTTTAAATCACAGATATTTTATAAAATAGGTACATTTTTCTAACTTAATGTATGCTTAAAAATTTCCTAACAATAGAGGTTGTCGATAGAATAACAGCCTTTTGCATTACTCGCCGCTTTTCTATAAGTTGAAGCTTCTCAAGGCTACAGTTTAAAGAATTCGGGATGACTCCGGTTGAAGATATAATAATTGGTATGATGTCGACCTTGTCTAAACCCCACATCTTCTTTATTTCGTATGCCAGACTTTGGTTTTTTCTCATTTTCTCCGCGTAGCACTCTTGCAAATTGTGTGTATTTGGTACCCCTATATCTATTAAGCACCCCTGATTCAGCTGCTTGTCCACAATTGTTATGTTGGGGCTGTTGTGCGACAAGCTATGATCAGTCAAAATAGATCGATCCCAATACATTTTTAAGACACTGTTTTCGAGAATTGTCTCTGGGCTGTATTTGTAATACGGGCACTCTTCTGTGAGTAAATTGTGGCGTAGAGCAAGTGATTGGTGCACGATTTTTGCCACCTGGTTGTGCCTTGCTAGGTATTCAGTAGCCGCCAACGTCACACATGCACCGGTGATGTGGTGGATTGTCTCGGGCTTGCTTTGGCATCGCCTGCAATTATCATTTTCAATGGGGGCACGTATTACGTATTTGCAGTGGTTCCTTGTTGCAATGACTTGATCTTGGATGGCCAGCATGAACCCCTCAGTTTCAGCGTATATTCCAGAGTGGCTTAGCCATTCGTTGGATGCGGCTTTGTCTATTTCTATATGCTCCAGAGCGAATGCGTGTCTTCCATGGATGGTTTTCATTTTCCATTCCTAAATAAGTGTTTGCTTGTGTTCGACATCTGTAGGGATTTGTGGTGTCGAATCATCTTGCAGGTTTAGCGGAGTGTACTTAAAATCGGCTTCGCATATAGTTCTTAGTAGCGAGCTTTGTTGGCTTTGGAAGTAGAGGCGTAGCTTATAAATACATTTTCGGTGAAGATGTTTTATATCCACCATGCCACGACCTCCTTGGCAACGGGGTAGGTACAAACGCTCGATGGCAGATTTAGGGTGGTGGGCGCCAAACTTTGTAAGTATCGTTCTCGTGGACCTTTTTACATTTTCTAATTCTGTGACAGACCATTTTATTGTGCCAAAAGTGTATGTAAGAACCGGGACTGCGAATGTATTTATGGCTTTAAAAAGGTTGTTTCCATTTAGACAGGACTTAAGTAAGCTTTTAACCCTATCTAAATATTCTTTTGTTGTGGCCATCACTATTTCACTGTGCTGTATCCTTCGAGCTTGCAGCAAACCAAGGTATTTATAGCTATCGGTATCGGACATGCTGTTAATCATTTCAGAGTTGTAGCACTGGAAATTTCGCAGAACCTGTCTCCCATTTATTACACTTAATCTGCGGCATTTGTCTATTCCGAAAGACATTCTGATATCTTTTGAGAAATCCTCTGTGAGTTCTAACAATGTTGTTATTTGTCGCTCGTTTGCGGCATATAATTTAATATCGTCCATATATAACAAGTGGGAGAGTTTATGATAGGTGGATCGTGGAGTTTTTATGTTATACCCATAATTAGTTTTATTTAAGATGGTCGACAATGGATTTAAGGCAAGACAGAACCACAGTGGGCTTAAAGTGTCACCTTGGAAGATACCTCTCTTAATAAATATAGGAGCCGATGTTATGACACCATTTTGCTGGTTCATATTTAGAGTAACTTCCCAAGAGGACATCAGGTGTTGCAGTAATCGCTTAATATTTGGGGCAATCTTATATATCTCAAGAACTTGCAGTAGCCAAGAGTGCGGAACGCTGTCAAAGGCTTTAGCATAATCGATATAGGCCGTATAAATATTCCTTTGCTTATGATATGCTTGTTCCATAACGACGGAGTCAATAATGAGCTGCTCTTTGCACCCTTTGCTCTTTCTTATACACCCTTTTTGTTCTATGTGCATAATGTCATTAGCGTCAATGTGTTGGTATATTTTATCGGCCAGACAGGATGTTAAGAGTTTGTATAGCGTACACAGGCAGGTTATTGGTCTATATTTGGAAGGGTCTATCGTATTTGCTGCATCTTTCTGAAGCAGATACGTTTGGCCCTTCATAAGGAAAGCTGGAGCTATGGATTCTGTCTGAAGGAAGTTCGTAAAGTGGCGAGCTATTGCACGATGTGTTGCTGTGAATTTTTTCAACCAGAAGTTTTGAATACCATCTGGCCCTGGTGACTTCCAGTTTTGAGTGCTTCCTACCGCCTTTCCTACATCTTCCTCATTTACAATACAATTTCTCATATGATTTACACTCTCCATTCTTCTACGCTCTTGATCAATCCACACGGCGTTTGTTGCATGCTCGCTTTCCGTGGACCATATGGAACGCCAGTACGCTTCAACGTCTTCAATTCTTGGTGTTTCGGCATTACCATTAACTTTAATTTCTTTAATTTTCCTGTAGAAAAGTTTTTCATTTTTCTGGAAGGCAGCATTTTCCGTTCTCCTCTTCTCTGATAACGAGTATCTTCGCAATCGGCTTGATTTAACAGCAAGTTTTTGTCGTAAAGTGTCTAGATACTGTGCCATTGTATCGTTCGGCATGTCCTGTCTGGAATGCGTTCTATACTCTACTTTGATCGTTTCGATGTACTGCATTATTTTTCTTGTGCGATTTCCTTTCATGTATTGAGTTAGCCGACCGAGGTCTGCCCGTAGCTTCTTGATTTGAATTAGCAACCTGTGCTTCCAAGGTGGATTGCAAGACTTGGGCCTATAATGAGAGTTTCGTCGAACTAACTTTCCACCAGTGAAACGAATTACTGCAGCTGCAGCTGCATAAATAACACTATGAAGTTCCTCAAAACTACTGCCATTCTGTGACAGATAGGCTGGCAAGACTTCATTGTTCATATTAGCTACAGCCATTGCCAAATTCTTCGTTGATTTCTGCCTCGGTAGGGCTGGCCGCAGAAGGGGGTCCATCCCATAAAACTCTATCAGAGCAGTTTGGAACTCAATTTTTAGAATTTGTGTTTCCTCACTCTCAGAAGAAATTATGGCTTCCGCGCGATTTAATTGTTCGACGCTCCTGTCCTCACTTATATTATTTTCCTCACTCTCATCATGTTGTGACGTGTCAGGTAAGATCTCTGTGGCTAATTCATCCATTGCTTCTTGCTTAAGCTGGTTAAGTCTTCGAGCAGATATATACTTATTTCTTATTATTGCACTTCGTTGATCACCTATTCTTTGAACTGAAACCTGAATGTTGGGAAATGTCCTTTGAAAAGCTTCATGAAGTTTTGTTCGATATCCACTTTTACAAGTTTCGTTTTTAGTGATTTTGTAGTAGCTTCGCATGATGTATTCATTCATTTCTGTAGTCCATTTCATGCGTTGCCCAGGGGATGCGGCTCTGGTGGTTACCGAATCTCTCGGTAAAACAGTCAGAGTCGGATTTGGAATTATAACTATTGCCGGTTCGTCAATGGGTTGGTCAGGCTGTGGTGTCCCGCATCGCCCCTGACCATTGCGATGCTCGTCCGAGGCTTCCAAGTATATGTTAGGAACCATTTTGCTCCCAAGTGGGTGGTTGGCCCCCATGGGGTTAGCTGTGAGATGCGTGTTGGCTAGGCACGTAAAGGGAATACCCTTTTCACTGCATATCAGTTTTGGTCCGCGGGTGGTATTTGATTTCCCACCTACCTGGCATACTTGCCGGGCTTTCCCCTATCCGCCGCCTGGGGACGCGCCCGATGGGGGATCTGATAACCCCGCAGGGGTTTATTTTATTTTTTTTTTATTTTTTTTTATTTTATTTTTTTTTTATTTTTTTTTTTACTTTATTTCATTTTATTTTTTTATTTTATTTTATTTCATTTTATTTTTTTATTTTATTTTATTTCATTTTATTTTTTATTTTATTTTGTTTTATATTAGTTTTTTATTTTATTTTTTGCACTATTTTATTTTATTTTTTATTTTATTTTATTTTTTTGTTTATTTCTTTAAATTTTATTTTATTGTATTTGTTTTTTTTTTTGTGCCTCATTAATTTTTATTTCTATTTTTTTGTTTTATCGAGGTATTTAATATTTTTAATATTTTTATTTAGTTTGATTTTTGTTAATTTATGTATTTTTATTTTATTTCATTTTTGATATTTGTTTTTATTTATTTTATCTTATCTTGTCTTATTTTATAAGATTTTTTTTATTTGATTTTTTTTAAATTTCATTGCCTAAATTGCTCATTCCCATAATCAAAGCGTCCATCACCCTTAACTGAACCTAATCTCAGCTAGGGGTTCGGTCAGCTAACATGTCTACCATGTATGCAACGAACTACATGCAAATGCGCTCTGATTTCAGTAATCTAAAAAATTATATTTCATTCTTTATTCCAATTAGGCGAAAAATTTGCATACAAAAATATAACTTGGAACAATAACACAAAATGAAAACGTAGTAATTTACATAAAATTTCTTTTTGCCACAGCAAACTCGCAAATCAATCACTACTGAGCTGCGCGTGTTCTCATTCGCTTATCGGGCGCATAAATGCACAACTTAGCGATTATTATCCAAATCGCTTACACGGACCACTTGTCGGTGCTTGCAACATGCCACATACATATGTACCTAAGTTCCAATAGAAATTCCAACAATAATAAGAAATAATGCATACAACAAATCTTTTGCAGTGGCGGCTGATATTTGCACACACTGTATGTACTTTGATGCATTATTCCATGCAAAACCAACAAAAAGGTATAACAAAAAATGAAGAACTAAAATCACTCTCACTGCTCGCATGTCGACGATAAAACGACCACGTTGACGACGAGCAATGCGATTTGATGCGACTCTTGGCGACTTAAGTGCAAATGCAATACTCACACGCATGCACACTTAAAAATATGTATTTTTTAATGCTACCTTTATATTATTATATTAGATCGCTTCTCAGAATTCCGGCAAAAAAAACTACTGTTAAAAAGTCAAACTCTTCGCTAAAGCTTGGCGGCTTGTTTTGTCAAATAATATTTTGATTTGATTTGATTTGACTTGGTCCTTCTATATAAATGTAGTATTATAAAATTTGTACATCATCCTTTTATTTGCAAATGCAGTCAGCATGCTTACTATTCACTGACTTTCCCGAACTGTCTGGTTGACTGGGTTATTCTACGTCTGGTTATTGTTTGCATGCTTGGCTATCGGCAGTGAAATCTGGCCCAGAAGGGTGTGGCTACTGGCTGTGCCACACTCGCATGCACACTCGTATGCACGCAAGCGCACACACATGCAAGTAGAAATGGCTATGTATATGTCGGCAAAAAAATCACAGCGCAATGGTTACTTACAACAATAACAATAGACCATTATGAATGCAGGGCGTGTCAGCCAACAGTGGCTAAAATTGCTTTAGCTGCCGTTCTATAGCTCTATGGTGTGCATTGGTGGGGTATGACTACGTCTCATATGCAAGTAGCAAACAGTTCGTTGTGGTGTTGGTGGTGGAAATTGTTAAAATAAAAGAATTAAAGAAATGGAAGTGATTGCGTTTGTGCTCTGAATGCGCAATGATTATGGCGGCAAAGGAAACCTTAAGCACATATGTATGTGCATATGCATGCATGTTTTTAAGTATGCATATAAATACATATATATTTTTGATGGAGGACTGCTTAATTTATTGCTTACTTAGTTTTTGGGAATTTTATAATATAGAACAATGATTGTGAAATAAGGAGCCATAATTTCCTTAATGACGACTTTTTTTATCTTTCTTAAATTAGAATTCCGTGAGTGGCCTCTTGGGCGTTTCAACCTATAAAAGATATACCTACAGTATAAAAACGAGATGCAGTTTGGAATGCCTGAAAGGCTTTTAGTATTGAAAAATATTTCTCATAAACGCCCTATCTCAGATTTTTTTAAATAACGTTCTGTTTCAGAATTTCCGCCAAACAACTTAAGTACCATAACTCAGCCTCTACATAATTGTAAAAGTAACTTAAGTGAAAGAAAATAAAAATTCCAGTTTTATGATTTATTAATCAAACTATCATTTTACATTCTTTTCGGGCAATCATATTCCGGGGAAATAAGACGTGTTTCTAGTAGATATTCATTAGTAAAGCGAGTTATAGGCGTTTATTAAAAACTCAACTTAACAACTTCCCTGTCCAATGAGTCATATGTGACTCACGAGAGCCTATTGAAGTAAGTTCATGAGTCACATGTGACTCATTTCTCTATACAACTTACAGCCCGACTTAAATAAGCGCGCTCAGCGTCAAATAGCTGTCAAAAATACTCCAGCCCATACAAATTGTATGAGTCCAACACAAACAGCGCGGCGTCAACGCTAAGCAATTGGAATTTTCAATTTTGACAGCGCGTTGCAAGGCGAAGTGAGAAATGGGGGAATGAAAGAAGAGAAAATTGAGAGCTTTCATTTGAGTATTTCTTATCATCATCTTATCTTATATCTTATTTAAGTCGCTCTGTTAGAGAAGCTTTCTTGCTATAAACATATCGTTATATAGTTGTGAATTCCATGTGATCGTATATCAAAAGACCTTAACTTTAGGAGAAAATGAGAGAAAATTTCGAATTTTTTTTCTCATTGAGCGAGAAAAGCAATACAAAAAACTATTGAGCGCAGGGCATTCTCAAAGCGCTTTGTATGGGGACAGCGAAGTTGTTAATATACATACGTCGATATTTTGTCAGAGATCGAGATAGGTTACTTTAAAAAATGGCACAGATATATAGATTTTTGACAAGTTTGTACAAACTTGAGTCTCGCCCAATGTAAATGGTATTTTTTTGCTAAGATATTGTGAAATACGCACCGCTATAAGTTTTTCTTTCGATATCGAGGTCAGATATTTTTCGTCTACAGTACACTCAGAGAAAAAAATACAGTAGATTTCACAGGCAAAAACCATCCACACGATATATCTGTTGAAACAACAGATGCCGTTCGTTCGTTAAAATTTGAACAGTTTTACTGTTTAATATAACAAATTTCTGTCCAATCGACTGTAATTAATTCGTTGCTTCAACAGCTTTCTCTTAAGTGAAAAACTGTAACTGTTGATTTGCCAGATTCTACTGTCGAGTTTACGAAATTTCTGTCCACTTGAACTTTCATCTGTTAATTCTTAACAAACGGGACTGTTCGTATGCCAGATTTGTCTGTTTATGCTGTTAAGTTAACAGTTAAGCTGTTGTTTTAATAGAAAATTTTGTTGATTTAGGTATTCTGAGTTCGATTCTCGATGAAGTCAATATAATTTTTATATATATAACTAAAATAAGTGATATTTTAACACCAAAATATATGTGACTTCACCGAGAATCGAACTCAGGGCTCTTGAACGCTCAACCCAGGTGTCTACTATCTAACCATCATACCATCGCTTACTTATGCTTGCCAGAGTCTAAATACAACTTTGTTCTGACTGACATTTTCCCACGTTGCTTTGTTGCCTCCACCGAGAATCGAGCTCACCCGGCTTTGACTGCCGAACGGAGATGTTAACCATCAGGCCATCGCGTACTTATGCTTGATGGCGTCGAATTGCAGCTTTGTTCTATGACAGTAATGAGAGTATCTTCGCTGGTGGATTCACTGCAGAAGTTTGTTGTTTTTCAAATGACAGTTCCTTTGCTGTTGAATTAACTGTCAAATCTGTTAAAAAATAACCAAATCTGTTCATTCAAAAGTACTAGTTGGCAATACAACTGGCATTTCTGTTAATAATCAAGAGTATTCAACAGTTGAAACAACAGATGTTATCGTGCAATTTAACAAATCGCCAATTATATCAACTGTAATTATTGGAAATATTTAACAGGACGGGGCTGTTGAATGAAGAGAAGCGGACGTCTGTTAAACTAAAAGAATTTTTCGTCAAATCAACCCATAAATCTGTTTACTTGACCAAATTTCCGTCAATTCAACCATTTTTGGTATTAACAGTAGAGGACTGTTGATATAACTGTGATTTTTTCTCTGAGTGTAGGTAGAGAGATATTAATTTGTTTCGAAACTCAAAGACACATATCCTTCAAATAGTTCCTTTTTTGCACCCCATCAGCAAGTGTCATACTTTGAAACAGCTGACGGAGGCATTACCTTGGAACAATAGCCAAACCATTGTCAATCAAAAAAAATCGAAAGTCGGATTAACACACACACACAATTGGAAAAAGTAATTATTTTGACGTAATCCTTAAATAGCCTTTGGAAATCAAACTTTTTGGCATTTCTTGCGCCATATGTACAAATCCATACCTATGTCCGCATACTTATAAGGTAATTATTATTATTCAGTCAATTGATGCCTAGATGGATTATCTCTTTTTCCACTTCAGTCATTTTAGCCACTTTCACTCAAGCACCTGTGTGCGGCGATGTCAATCATGGGATTACGAATTTAATTTGCTATTGTTACAACCTATTTTTTTTTTTAAATTTAGCAAAACCTGTGTACTAAGAATAACCAAAGGGCCATTCTACATCACGAGATCAAAGGAGTCAGAAAATTTTATACTTGCTTTCAAAAAACACACTGAGGATGGCACAGCAAAATAATCGTTTTTAAAAAAACATCCTTCGTCCTTGATCGCCTGAGTAGCACCCTAAACTTAAAACTTTAGAACCAACTTTTCCATTTAACTTTCCAAGGTCAAATAAACTTAACAAGGTGATGCGAATCTAATTTGAAAAAAAATCACCTCTTATAAATTCTCCCCAATTGCGTGTTTACTCTTTTGCCGAAATTGACAACGACCACCTCTCCAAAGTCGCATACACATGGTTTTTTCCGAAGGAAAAATAATAGAGAAGAACAACTTTTGTAAATACTATTACACATAAGTGGGAAATAAACCAGTTGCACTTTAGCGCCATTTGACATTTGATAGACAGCAAACTGCTGCTGCTGCTTCTGGTACACACCAACTTACAAAACAATTTGCCAACAGCGTCACTAGCACGCATTTGTCGATTTAACAGCAGCAATAGGTGAGCGACTAGGCTGCAATAGCGATTGATCGATCATATCGAAGTTGCAAGAGCAGCAGTGTCGATCGGTTGAAACGATTGAACGGCTGGCTGATCGTACGATTTCTTGATCGCTTGAATGATCGTCGTTTAACTTTATTTGTTTTTTTTTTTTTTGCTTTGATCAGCAATGGAGAATATTGATTGGCTACAGCTGTGAGAGCTTACAAAGTAATGTAGATAAATAGCAACAAAGTGTCTATATACCTATAAGATGCTCGTGGAAAATGCAATGCATCGCACTACAACAGCAACAATATTCAACTATCAAATCGTTACTTAAATGTTAGCGCAAGCAGCAATTTGTGGCATTTAAAAATAAAATTGCTCTTGCAATTGGCAGAATGGAGATTGCGAATGATTGGACTATTCGTCGCTAGCAATTGACACTTTGATTACATTTAATAAGACGATTGATCACTTAAACGTTGCCGCCCATTTAGCGTGCACGGCAGCAAAAATATTATTATAGATACTTGATTATTTCAAATTGCTGGGAAATGCTTATTTCTGAAATATTACAACAACACAATTTTAACTGATTGTAAGAAAAAAGTATGGGATTTCGGTTGTCTTATTATTTGGGGTCAACTAAACATGAACTGTTCCTTTATTCTAATTACAATAAACATTTGTTGTTTTTGTTACGATAAATACCATGTCGCTAGTCATAAGGTGATGTGGTAGGCAATGCAATATCATATAATACAAGCGATGTGATATTATGCGATATGATTCAATGTGATGTGATGCGTGTGTATAGCGAGAAATCATATTTGGATTGACATGATATGATCGGCCTTTGATGTGTGATATGATTTTAAATGGGGTTGAGTAATATGGTAAGGTAGAATGATATGATTTTATGCGAATTGATTGCAATGGGGGTGATATGTGTTTAACCTATATATGATGCATATCAAAAGATTTTGAGTGATATGGTAGGGTGGGATGATGTGATGTGATGTGACGATTTACATTATATCACCAGACGCGATGGCAATTGATATGTGATGAACCTACATATGTGATGTGATATATTTTCGCATGCTGATATTCAGTGGTTTTATACGTAGGATAGGCGTTTCACCCGTATGATAACGCTGTAGTATAGTGTGTTCCTTGCAAGGTCTGAAACCGATTAAAATAACGTTCGTGTTACGGTTTCGGTTTTGCAACGTGTTTCGGTTTCGGTTCCGGTTTCGTTCTTCATCATTTATTTCGGTTTCGGTTACGGTTTCGTTCCGGTTTCGGTTACCAAATAAAAACACAAACAAAATAAATTTTACTACTAAAATAGTCAAGTACCTATGTAGCTTCGAAATAGATCTGAATTTTCATAACTTTTTCCTGCTGCCATGATGGGATTTCTCTAATATAATAATAAATTTTATTAACGCTATGCATGGATGAAATTTCTGGAAAACAAATTCCTAGAATTAACTCTACTTTTTTATTAGAAAAATATTAAATGATATGTATAAATCGTCAAAAACATTAATATGAGTGGTGCTTTCTGAGTCAAGCCTGCACATTTCGTTTTCGCATTCCGTAAATTTTTTCGGTCGCTTCATTCAACTATAATCAAATTTCCTGTTTCAGAATTTTTATACTAAGGTTAAAACGCGTATTTTGTAACCTTACTCGACAATCCTCCCTGAAAGTTTTCAGAGTACCTGTTTGTGCCCAATTAAAGAAGTGATACATTAAAAAAATTCAAAACCGTTTGGAACCGGTTCCGGCTTTTGAAACGGTTTCGGTTTCGTTCTTTTCCAGATCAAAATAACGGTTACGGTTTCGGTTTCGGTCCTTGGTTCCTTGATGGCATAGCAGATGATCCAAGTGATTTGGTACGGTCAATTATAATACGTATTTGACATGGAGTGATCGGACGTGATTTTATTTGATTTTTGATTCACTTATATGATGAGATATAATTTCTTATGGTATACATTATTCATTAATATTAAATCAATAAATGGGATGATGTGTGTTTGACTAATAAAATATGATATGATGTGAAAAGATTTTTAGTGATAGGGAAGGGTGGAATAATGTGATATGATTATAGTGATACAAGCGATGTGACGTGGTGATTTACATAATGTCAACGGTAGCGATATCATGGGATATGTGTTTCACCTGTATGAGTTGATATGATTTCGCATGCTCTGTATGAAAATAAGTGATATGTATATGATTGACATATGCAATGTGATATGATGCCAAATGATTTTGGGTGATATCAAAGAGGATAGAATCTATCCTCTTGGGTGATATAGTAGGGTGGGATGATGTGATGTGATTATAGTGATGCAATCGATTATCGATGTGATATGATGATTACAAGGGGATATGTTTTCGCATGCTCGGGGTTTACTATGATATTCGATGGATTTTGTCATATGGCGATGTTATCTGATGGAAGAGTATATGATTCATGTGATGTCATTTTTTATAATCGGGCATGATGTTATTTGATATGTGATTCACTTGCTTAACGAGATATGAGCCATATGATGAGGCAATCGCATAAGGTTCATTAATGTAATATGAAATTAATGTAATTCAGTGGGGTGATATGTGATACAATGTGATATAATGTCAAATGATGTAATTTAGATATTATGGAATCATAAAGTGAGATGACGTCAGGCAATGGTTTAATACATTTAATAAGCGAAGGATGAGTGAATGCACCGGTTGAGAACCTACAGAAGTAAGCTTAGCCCTCGAATCCCAAGTGTTTCTACATCTTCAAAGGGAAACCATCAAATTCAGCGGCTTTGGGTTTCTTGTTGGATTGCTTAATATCTGCGTGGATTCTTCATTATTTTCGCTGTACGGCGGTGAAGACTGGAGAACACATCTTACTCTAGAATGCGATCCCTCAAGCCGAAGGAAATTATTAATTTTCTTAAAGCTAATTAGATGCAACTTGTGATGTTCTACCACTTTTATATCTTGGTAAGGCTGCAGCTTAGAACGTTTATTGGGGTGGAGTAGCATGCGGAGCATTACATACCTTAATTCCAGTTTGCTAACCTTGTATCCTTCGAAAGTACATAACATTTATGAAATTCACCAAAAGGACTACCACGTTTATAAGAAGCAAGAATTTTTGTATGCATGTTCCCAGCGGCGGCTTTTGCCAAAGGACTCATTTTGAATGCAGTTATTTGAGTAATTGCGATTACAACATAAACGCATTGAAAATTCTTACAAGCAATTCAATTGCAATTACAATTTTTTGTTTACCACGCACGTTCGTACAAACAAACGAACAAAACTTTGAAGACACTTTTGGGGAGCAGCAACATACAACAACGATATGATGCACCTTGCAACAAGCGCAATTTGAGGCAATTGATAGTGGCATCAAATGGCCAATATAAGCGAACACTCTTTTTTTAAGTTATTAAATTGCAAGAAATTGAAAAGTAGCTAAACTAAAACTTGTTCTCGCGACAACAACAACAAGAACAACATCAAAAAAATTGATATCAAGCATCTGCCACAGTGGATTCGTAAACGAGGCGCTACAAATAAGTCGTATGGGTGCCAAGCCTACCCAACTATTTGTGAACATACAGAGCAAAGTGTATGTGCAAGTGTGTGCGTTTGTGTTACAGGGAAAAATAAATGTCAAGTGTTTTTTATACAACCCTAACAAAGTAGATTTTCCGCATTAATATTCGAAATTTATATTTAGACTTTTGACAAGCGCACTGAAAACCAGCGCCGCGAAAATGCAGCTGCGTAGCTAAGTCGTGAAGTTGTACAGTGGGTCGTCTCCATACTTTGTTTGTTGTATTTTTCCAAATTTAAAGACTGAAGATTTGCTTTCGGAACTCACTCGTAATACGTCGCATCAGGCCACATCACATGGCATCTTGCAGCTACAAATTGTAATCACTGCGGCATTTGGAAAATTATTTCATCTCATCTCATCTCATCTTGTGACTCCAGAATATGCGAAATCATGTCACATCATACATCAATTAATTCATCACATGAGTCATATGCTATTGTGTCGTATGCCATCA
Organism: Campiglossa producta; assembly: GCA_964058755.1. NCBI lineage: Eukaryota > Metazoa > Arthropoda > Insecta > Diptera > Tephritidae > Campiglossa > Campiglossa producta. The sequence continues at coordinate 152,694,320 of CAXKVI010000001.1, forward strand.
CCATATGACTGTCGAGCATAAGAAATCATATCATATAGATACGTAGTATCAAATCTCGAAGACATCCCAGCACATAAATTCACATCACATCCATTATCCCACCCGACCATATTACTTTAAATCAGTTGACATCATATCACAGGAATTTCATATTTGATCATATCATCATACATCACGTGATATTAATAAATCACATGAATCATATGCTACTGCATTATACCATAACACCATTCGACTCTTGAGCATACGAAATCATATCCCATTATACAAGTGAATTACATATCAAATGACATCACTTCCGATCACCACCAGACCACATTATGTCAATCATATCATATCATCCCTGAACTATTATTTGATAATATCACAACACATCACATCACTTTAATTAATCACATAGGTCATTCGCTCTTGAATGATATCATATCACCATATCAAAAGTAGTTGATGGACTCCGATTTCGTTAAAGCTGGTTAGAGCCCTTCAACTAAGATTAGTACGGGTGTGCTATATAATGTAAGAAATTTGGTTAAGCCCTCGAATTGGGCGATCCAGTTTTATGACGAGTATAATTAGGAGCCACAATGTGTTGCGTTTTATTTCCCAATCGTTAGTAGAACGAATTGGAAGCCTTCTGTTGATCAAATTCCATCGCTTCAGACTTTCTTAATTTCTCAACTAGATTTTTCAGCATGTTTGGTCACACTCGCCACACTGTGCGACTTGTCGTGCCACATTACCAACAATCAAGTTATAATGCAAAACTCGCGTACACAAGTCCAAGAATATCCTTTGCATAAACTGTGCGACTGACTGCTGCTTTCCTTAAACTTAAACCAGCCTTGAACGTGCTCATCGTTAGCTTGCGCAGGGATGAATGGATTCGCTTAGCGTAAGGATAATAATCATAATTACTTTATGACTTATCGTAACGGAATGGAGCACGCTCTACAAACACACACCGAATTGCTGCACATAACTGCAGTTTTTAATCAACCTGGAAGTCGTTTCGATAATTGGGCGGAAGGGTGTCAGTAGTCGAACTGACAGGTACATACACATTTAGTTTTTGGCACCATAAATTATATTGCAAATGTCTACAAATATCATTTTTGCAAAATATAATTGTTTTGTAAATTCATAATTGGATATGAAAATGTTGATAAATGTAGATAAAGTGGATTCGCGAAAATAACTGACCCGCCAAATGAGGGCAAAGGCTAATTAAACAAAAAATACGGGGGTTGCTAAGCGTGGAGGATATGTTTCTGAAAAGGAATAATTGTAAGAATTAGATGTAATTGATATGCACAAGCTACTAACGATATACATAGCATATACACTCAGAAAAATGCATTTTCATTAAACAACGAACCAGTTTCCTTATTTCGATTTATTTAGTATGTACTTCGTAAAATAACCTTAATTTATCGACTTTTCATCATTTTTTGTTCGATGTTGTCTCAATACAGAAATTTTTGGAAAAAAATATGAAGGACTGTTACACGTGTTGTATGTTAGCTGTATCAGAAATAAGTTAGCAGCATATCATTGACGACATGATCCAATTCTATATTGTTGGTCTATTGGAGGAGGAAACGGTGGAGCACATCATCTGCAAAATCCCGATTTTAAGTAGCGCGAGAACGAACTTTTTGGCAGTTCCCTCCCTGGATATCCTACGCCAGATCGCGGATCTGTGGCAGCCACTTGTACCTAACCATATCTTCGTTAATAGAAAAAATGTTACGTATACGTCATGTCACTTTTATAAAAATTTAAGTGACTTTTCATTATTTAATCAAGGGGCGCGAATATGCGCAAAAATTGTTTTCAGGAATCGATAGAAAATATTACAAACTTTTATTTTATTACAGTTAGAAGGTGTAGCACACAAACTTTTTGTCTATCCAAAGTAGCAAAGGTAGTAGTATTTGATCGATTGCACTAGTTTTTTTTTATTTTTGAAGTCTTTAAGTTATTGACAACCTTACCCAAATAAAGAAAAAAGTCTTTGAATTAAGGTTTTGTTCGTGATCTTATCTTATCTTACTAAAATATAAAAACGTAATTTTGTGAGTGACTGCGGATGTTTGCGGATCTTTAACGTCTGAACCAATGCCCCGATCCTTACGAAATTTTGCAGACAAATTCTTAGGAGAATGGAATCTGCAACAGGCATCATGAAATTTCGATATATTTATCGATAACAGAGTTATCGGTCATAATGTGGTTTGGGGTAAACTTTGGAATATTCGCACAAAATTGGTATCAAACGAATTGCGAAGGCCACAGCTTTCATTTGGACTTTGATACATACGATGTATGTATCGATAACAGAGTTATCGGTCATAATGTGGTTTGGGGTAAACTTTGAAATATTCGCCCAAAATTGGTATCAAACGAATGTGGAAGACCACAGCTTTCATTTGGACTTTGGTTCATTTCGATATATTTATCTGTAACAGAGTTATCGGTCAGAATGTGGTCTGGGGTAAATTAAATTTGGAAGGTAGATTTTGTATCAGATCGAGATTGCTATGCGCTAAAAAAAGGCATTTGTAAAGGTTTTGGAGATATCGCTCAAAATGTGGACCAGGGTAACCTTATTAAGAGTGTTCGTTAAATATGGGCATCAAATGAAAGGTATTGATAAGTGTTTTAAAATGGTGTAGCTTTCAGTCCAATATGAGACCCCGTTTTCGAGATATTGAATAAAATGTCAACCAGAAGGGACCCCGATGGTATTAGTGCGATACGAGTATCAAATGAAAGGTGGTGACAAGTGATTTAACATGTTTTAGTACTTTTCCCATATAAGACCAAGGTTACGAGATATTGATCAACACGTGGACGAGGAGTGGAGCTAGAAGGTTTTTGTAAAAAATGGGTCTAAAATAAAAGGTGTTGATGAGACTTTTAAAGGGGAGTCATTTTAAGTAATTTTGGGAGTAGGATTGAGCAAGGGATAGGGATATCGATGACAATTAAAAAACAATATGAAAAGAGAAAAGCATACATATGAAAAGGATGAAGGTGGGGTGGACGGGAAGAAGGTTGTGGAGCTGAAATGAGGAGGGCTGGTCACATTTTATAAATGAAAAAAAGTTAATGTTTGGGCAGGACAACGTCTGCCGGGCCTGCTAGTATAAAGTAAATCAAGAAAAAAAGAAAACTAGTTCGTTTTAAGGAAATGCTTTGTTCTGAGTTTACTAACGAAAAAATCATCAAATAAAAACCTCATATTTTAACAGAATTCCCGAAACGTGTCTAGGAATCCATTTTTTTAATACGAATACAAAAAAACCATCAGTTTTCCGAATCGCCCTAATCTGCATGTATGTACAAATGTATAATCAAGAAAATTTAAATAAATATTCGCTTAAGGCCACACTCCATATCATTTCGATAAATAACCAACGGTGTGAATTGTAATTTATGCCCTGATTTATGATTTGATTTGAATGCAAATTTTAGTTTCTCAATATTTAAGGAAAAAAATTCACAAAAGTATACATATTTACATGCATGTGTTAGACCGGGAACTGGAGGAGCTAAGTGTTATAAAGTTTAATGGGCTGGTTGGGATGGTACATTCATGCCTTACTTTACAACCAATCTTTTATTTTTTGCTTAAGTTAACAAAAGTATTAAATAAATTATAATATAAAAGAATGGAGGCTAAAATTATTTTTATTTTATTTTTCACAGTTAAAAAATATTCATTCACACGTACATACATATATGCAATTTGCAATAATTATATTCAACCCACAAAATTTCGCTCCTTTTTGAATTCATATTTATTTATGTACACAGCCATTATCCGCTTAATTTCTATTCCAACGAGCAATCAAACAACAGAAAACCATTTGCTGATAATATGCAAAACAGTTAAGTCGTCGGGTGGTGAAATTTTATATACAACCAACTTCATAGAAAATATAAAGCAATGTTATTTCTTTGATTTATTGCCGCAACGAACAAGAAAAAGGTAAAAACAAATAAAAAAAATGAGTTAGCACTGAATGGGTGTTGGTGGTGCGCCGCAAGCAGTCAGCCATTATGAATAAAAATGAAAAAAAATAATAATAATAATAAATGTATCAACCAAAAACCAAATAACATGCCCAATAGGAAAAATTTATGCAAGGAGTAAACTAAAAGGAAATTAAAAAAAATTAATTCGAGAGTTTTTGGAAAAAAAAATCTATGTTAATACGCCGTTCTTCAAAAATATGTTGAAATAGCTAGGGCGATGTGTGGAACATTCTTCAATAAGACCCCTTCTGATAATTGGTATGAAAGTAGAGCTACAAATAAAAGAAATTAGAAGAACAAAATTTGATGCAAAAAAGTAGTAAATAAAAATGAATGTTCAAAGGTTGCGTGCAAAAAATTAACAGAATGCAAAAAAACTGTAATAGGCGTGAGGAGTACAAGTAAATGTTGCGCTTACAGTGAAGCATAAATCTAGGCGCTGAACAACGGATCAACTAATACAATGTATTTAAACGGTCCAAAGACACGCTGACACTACGTGAATTGGACAGGTGAAGCATTATTATATTTGCATATATATGTACTAAGTATGTAGATTAGACTGATCAACAAAAAAGAGTGGAATGCCAATTAATAAAATTAATTTTATTTAATTTTATTTATTTTATTTTAATTAACCTAAATTTGTTTTAATTTATTTTTAATGGAATTTATTTAAATTTGGTTTTGTTTTATTTTCTCTTGCTTTATTTTTTTTTTTTTTATTTTACCTTATTTTGTTATTTTTTAAGCTTTTTATATTTTTTTCTATTTTTATTATTTTTTTATTTTATTTTGTTTTATTTTTTTATTTTTTTTTTATTTTATTTTATATATTTTTTTACATTTTTATTTTTTTACTTTATTATTTTTTTCCATTTTTTTTCTATTATTTTTTTAATTTTTTTTTATTTCATATCACTTTATTTTATTTTATTTGGTTTTTTTTTTATTCTATTTTATTTTATTTTCTTTTATTTTATTTTTTAAATTTTATTTTATTTTTTTATTTTTTTATCTTTTTTATATATTTTTTATACATTTTTATTTTTTTACTTTATTTTTTTTACACATGTAAACATGTGTATAAAGCGAGAGCACGCATTCGCATTTGTCGAACTGACAAAACAACAAAAGCCCAACACTTAGTGAAACGTGATATATATGTATATATCGCTGCCGCTAATAAACCAGTTGGCAAGAACCAAGAATAGAAAAGGGTGATTAAGGCGTTCACAAAAATAACACGTAACTAGCCGGTAGGTTAGAGACGCGTTGCCTAAATCATACTGATGAGTGGAACTAGCAACTCCCGAAATCGATCTATGAAGCTATGGCGTGTGACCCAAAAACTTACTTTATCTATTCTAACAAAAAAAAAAAAAAAAAAAAAAAAAACAAAAAAAAAAAAAAAATTTTATTATTAATATGAATTATTAAAATTAAAATTAAAAATACCAATAGCAATAATGATATTGTTGAAAAACAAAAACTCATTACTTCTTGGCTTCAAGCTTGCAATTACAATGAAGTTTATTTTTTTATTTTATTTTTTTTTATTATTTTAAAAATTTGTTTTATTTCATATCACTTAATTTTGTTTTATTTTATTTTATTTTATTTTAGTTTATTTTATTTTTTTTTTTTTATTCTTTTTTATCTTTTTTTATTTTATTTTATTTTTTATTTTTTTTTTTTATTCTATTTTGTTTCAATGTAATTGCAAGCCAAGAACTAACAAATTTCATTATTGCTGTTGGGATTTTTAATTTTTTTAATATTTCATAAATTAGTAATTAAAATATTTTTGGTTTGAATATTAAAAAATTAAAAATGCCAACAGCAATAATGAAATTTGTTGAAAACAAAAATTTATTATTTCTTGACCTCAAGCTTGCAATTACAATGAAGTTTAAGTAACATAGCCGTAAAACAACAATTCCATGGTTGCAAACAAATTTATTTTATTTTATTTATTTTTTTTTAATTTATTTTATTTCTTTTTATTTTTTGTATTGTATTTTATTTTGCTTTATTTTATTTTACTTTATTTTATCATTTTATTTTTATTTTTTTGTTATTCTATTTTATGTTATTTTATTAAATTAAACTAATTTTAAATTAAATTAAATTAATTCAAATAAAACTAAAAAAGCTAAAAATAAATACAATTTAAAAAATTAATTAAATTAAAATAAATTAATTCAAACTACATCAAGTTGTATACAACATAAATTAAAATATAGTAATCTAAGTTAGATCAAATTAAGTACAGCTAAATTAAATTATCGTCCAAATCTACTGTAAACAATTTTAAGACAAAATGTGGTCGACCCTAATATTCATAATTTATTACATAGTTAGCTGCTCAAGGTACCATTACTTTGACTTAGAACAAAAAAGAAGTTGCAGAAAACGGCGACACTTAATCAGCGCCATGAATTGTAATTTAACTACAACAACAATAATAACAAAGGCTAAATATGCTAATAAATAGTTTAAAAAGAAAAATGAAAAAGAAAAAGGTTAGAAAAATGAGAACATATTAAAGAGCAAGTGCAACCATAGATGAGTGCAGCGATCCACTTACTTACCCACTGTAATTCATACCAACTATAATTAAGTCATAAATTCAGTTTTTACGATATTTTTCGCAATGTTATGAATTTGTGTTAGCATATTATTGGCAAAAAGTGAGCCAGCGCGAACTCGACATGCTGCATATTTAACTAATAAATGCTTATAGTTAATACACATGAAGTCATACTAACACCAACTTGAATTATGCCCTAAGTATTCTGAGAAAGCCACAAAATGTCTGGTGAATATTAAAAAAAAAAGACATTCAAACTTTTAAGCGCCTAGACGAGTGTTAGCGCTCGTAAAAAGCGGAAGTAAAATCGCGAAAATGGCAAAAGGTTGTTAGGCGTTTTATTGCGCTTGCGTACCTCTGCATTACGACTTACAACTTATTTCGAATGGACAACATGCTGAGTTGGCCTAATGTTTTTTAGACACTTCAGGTGCGGGTTTTCTTACTTTGTTGGTGTTGTTTAAAGTGCTGTGCGTGTGTGCCGGCGTAAGCTTAAGCGCTTTGTTGTCTCGTCGCTCCATAAATGTCAGACGCATATAAATTTGACGCTTAAACCCCTGCTTAAGGCTAATAATAAATAGAAATTATGAATAAATAAAAAAAAAATATGAATAAATAAATAAAAAATTATAAATACAATTAGTGATGAAAATTTATTCGCTCCCATGGTTGATTTAATATGAAAAAGCAAGAAGAAAGAAACAAAATGGGTTGTTGTCATGTCATAGCCATATTTCTTAAAATCGGTCCGCATAGAAGCTAATGGGTAGTTTTATTTGCTCATTCGAAACAAATCAAAAAGGTTCGTTTCCTAAATCTTCCGTTCAAAAAAAAATTAATCACTTTACAAGAAATTAATGGAGTTAACTGTAATTCACAATACTATATTCTAAATTATAGTTACTTTAAGTATATTTTAGTTGAGTTTCACAATTGAGCCCCTTTAAGCACAAGTGGCCCAAATCGAAGCTGGAAGATGGTAAAACGGGAGCTGGTATCTATGGACCAAATTATAAAAAAACAGAAATCAAGAAATCCATTCAATAGAAATTTGTGGCAGAGAATGCCTTCGAAGAAGACTATCTTCTAACCGTTTCTACACTTAGGCCGCTCTACGTGCCCTGCAGTCTTACACTTTGAAGCTTGTTGATTATTGCGTCGCAGTAATTAATGATCTGGGAGCCATAAACAAAGTTCTGTTAGGTCGGGTACCTGCCCAAACAAGATGCTCTAACAGCATTCTACGTTCCGGAATCCTTTTGTGGGCTCAGCAAGGCTCACGTAAGGAAGACCATAAGCAACGGGGAAAACAAATAGTTTAGGCAGCATTGGCTTAGCAGCCTGGGACAGAGGTAGACCAAACTCTTTATAGAACCATTACAAAGAGCTTCGGCCAGGCTCATTTATTTAAGAAGGGAGGATCTAAGAACCCTCACTGTGTATTATATGTGACATTGCAGTCTGGGTTATCACCTGAGTAAGCTGAATCTGTCAGTACAACAATCTGTCGATTTTGCGAACTGAACGATGAAACGCCGATCCCTATTCTCTGAAAATGCATTGCGTTGCAAGAAATAGAGTTTTCTACCTAGGGTAAAAAAAAACCTCCGCTTACAGCAATAAACTAAAAGGTCACACACAATAGATCGTGAAAATGGTCGCGATGTAACTAGGCCTTATAACAATAATAACAATGTGGGGGAAAATGTCTTCTACATAACCCATCATTTCATTTATTGGCGCTTAACCGCCTAAGCGGATTTTGCCGTTGCCTACGAAAGCATGCCAGTAATTCCTTTGTAAACCTCAGGGGGGTTCAAGTCATCCTCCACCTGTTGTTTCCATCTCAGTCGAGGCCTCCCCCTTCCTCAGCTGCCGAATTCGGGTGACGATAGGAAAACCTTCTGGGCTGGAGCTTCTTTGTCCATTCGCATGACATGACCCAGCCAGAGGAGCCTTTGGGCTTTAATTCGCTGGACTATCGTAAAGTTCGTACAACTCATCGTTAAATCTCCTTCGATACTCGCCGTTGGCATCACGGGAGAACTTGTCGCTCAAATACTCCAAGGACCATCTCATCTTCTCATGACATTGTCTATGAATGTGAGCCATACATCAGGGCAGGCATGATGAGAGAATTATAGAGCGTGATCTTTGTTCTTCGAGAGAAGACTTTACTTCTCAATTGCCTACTCAGTCCAAAGTAGCACATATTGGCAAGAGTGATTCTCCGTTGGATTTCTAGACTGATATTATTTTCGGTGTTAATACTGGTTCCCATAGCCCGAATAAATAGCATAAATCAAGGGTACCCCCTATTTGTTGACAACACAAAAACCGTGAATATCTCAATTCAGGAAAATGTGAACTTACGCCAATTGTGCTTTAGAGGGTGCAATTTAGCTCCACTTTAAAGGTCCCTGCGGTAGGTACTACAAATTAAAGTGTACTAATTTCGTATCAAAATAAAAATATTTACATTTCTAATTGCAGATGCCAGCTGGAACTCAAAATCAAATAATTTTCCTCTGCTTGTTCTTGCTGCATAATTTGCATGTTGGCTTTGTGTAATCGCGTCCACTTTATTTCAAAATCGATGAATTTTATTTCTTACTTTTCTTTTAGTTGCTGCCACACTTCTTGATGGAAGATTTGTGTGCCCCTTTTTTAGGTCAACTATAGTCCAAGTAAGCAACAACAAAAAAGTCGGCAAACACACAAAATGACCCAACATTTGCACATTTCATTGCATTTTCATCGCTTCCTCGTACGCCCTTCATATTTCGGGCTAAAATTTTTCGTGTCGCGTTTTTGCCGGACTGATGGCCTTGCTCAGCCTGTCAATTAGCATAATCGCTTCTTGGCAGAAAAACGTAAGCACAACAATAACAAAAACAATAGCAAACAATTATAGCCAAATTTGCAAGCAAATAACAAAAAAAAAATTATTAACTGCATACTCGCAGAGCTTGTCATGTTCAGTGCAAGCAACAACAACATCACAGTATAAAAATTGCAGAAATATTTGGTGCACTGTAAGGGGTTAGGGTTCAAAATGCGCATTCGGTGTGCCTTCACCTTCTGATGCCCTAAGCACTAGCATAGCCCCTACTTAGATACGACCTGGTATTATTGGCCATGTCCTGCTGAAATTAATTAGTATGGAAATTATCAAAATGATCGCTCTGCTTACCTTGGCTGCCCATTAAGTGGATTGGGGGCCGTTAAACATACCGAAGTAGATGCATTTGTAGATAGGTACCTATGTTTGTTTATGTGTATTGTATTTAAATGTATGTAAGTGATGGCAGTTTTCTTTATGAATACATCAGAAATTAGCGAGCTCAGTCATGGCTCGTAATTCAAACACAAAAGGCGTCATTAATTTCGAAAATACGCCCAAAGCAATGAGCTTACACAAAACTTCTGAATTTATAAGTACAAATATAAATTACATACATACTTACACCATACTTACTTACATAGACACATTGTATACGTACGAGTATATGTATGTACAGAATTATGTTTATATACAAAACTTATTTAATTAAGAACGGTACATTGATATTAAATAGATCAAAAAGATTAAAAAGGAAATTCTTTTTATTTTTTTCTTGGACGCTCAATGAATGCTGATCTTGTTCATATTTCCACTCCTTTTGGGACTACTGTTAGCCATATATTTGAGCTACCTTTCAGCTGACATACGTCGAGGCATAAGTATAGTCGCAATGTTGCTCCCATCATTTCAACATTGTCGACTTTTGCGCATACATATCGACGTTTTTGCAAAAACTTTGCTTGAGGCCCTTATGTCAAGATATATTAAAAATTGAGACGAGTCCGAAATCCTTTGTATGTTATACTACAAAAAAAATGTTTCTACTCTCAAAAGCTTTCTGTACCGCACTCTGCACAACGTGTGCTTTGTGGGTGCAAGATACGGTAGCCAACCAAGGGGAAAACATACAAACTCGGTTAAAGGCATTAGCTGCATGGTTAACAATTTTAACCTAAATTTTAAACTTTTTTTGTTTCATTTTCAAATTTGAACTAGGCCAGTTTTCAAGAAAATTGGTTAAATGAAGCGGGTTCCAATTTCAAACCAGAAATGTTTTAACAATTTTTTAAAGAAAAAATAATATTTTGTCCGTTGGCTGGGACTCGAACCAAGACTCCCCGCATCATGCCCGTCTGCTCTACCACTGAGCTACATCCCACACATAATTGTTGTTTTTCAAAATTCAATCTTGAATAAGCTTTCAAGTACACATATATGAAAACAAAACCATAAATTGTAGACCGAAATGGTTTTAATTTAGAACCGAAAAGTTTTAGTTTTAAACCGAAAAGTTTTAATTTTCAAACCAAAAGTTTTTATTTCAAACCAAAAAGTTTCAATTTTAAACCGAAAATTTTTAAGAATAAAATAGAATTAAAAAATGGTGCACTTGGCAGGATTCGAACGAGAGCGCTCAGAAGTCACAGCCGGCTGCTCTACCGCTGAGCTATGCCGCACATAAAGTTTTTGTAGGCAAAAATCAAATACATTCAAACAAACCAAAAAAAAAATTTAGGCTGCTTTTTCATTTAGATTTCAAATCGAAACCAAAAGAAATTGAAATTCTTTTTAAACTTTTGGAAGGGTTAAAATATTCCAAAAAAAAAGTTTAAAAAATCGCTGAAACTTTAGACGGGTTTCAAATTTAGGCTCATTTTTTTAGCCGTGTGGGATTTTTTTTTCTGTGAAGAAATGGCCAAAGGCTTCACATATTGAGGGCTTTGTCCGTGCCAAACACTGATATAAGCGGCTCATCGAAATCTTCTCGCAGCGTGTGTTACCAGGACGGGCGGCTGCAATCAGGCATCTTTTTTGAAACAAGTGGCTCAATATTAGGTTTGTTTATTGAGCTGCTCTAGCTTACGCCAGGTTGAGATATTTCACAAAATTCAGAACACAAATTTCTGCTCTAGCTTTTTTAGTGGAGTAAGTTAGGGCAGAGCAGCAATTTTCAGTCTAGAAAAAATTAATTTTTGAAAACTTCATAAAAATTAGCTTGCAAGAAAAGCAACGTTTTAGAATACGTGCATTTGCAAATATTTTGGGAATTTAAACAAAAAAAACGAAAGAAATAGAAACTAGCGAAATTAAATTGTTTCATGACATTTCTGCTCTGAGTTGCTTTATTACGTCTTTGACAGCTGCCCTTCTCTGCTCTGCTCCGCTCTAACCTTCTCAATGAGCTGATGAGCTCAATGAGCTTTTTTTAGGAAAACCCCACTCCCTGAGACGAAAAAATTGGTGTATCACACTTTAAAATCCGACAATAAATGCCGAAGATATGAAGAAAAATGCAATTGGGCGACATCTAGGGTTGCCAGAAAAAAATAAAAATATTTTTTTTTTTAATGTTTTTCAAAAACACTTCATATGAGGGTACCTCCCCTTCGACTTTTTTTTTGCATGTAAGGTGAGACGTTCTAACCTACATACATATATACATTCTAAGACTTTCCTTATGAGCGATGAAATTGACTTATGAACTTGGACGAACTTTTGAATGCAGGTAATATGCAGTTCTATACTCCTTTTTCCATATACTTAAAGAGGGCTCCTAAAATCGTATTAAATAACCAATAATGTCGTGTTTCCGGATAGTCGTTTTATATATTTACTGCTAGACCCAAAGGTAGACCTGCGCGAATTTGAACGCACCTCCCCACCCTTCCGTTTTTCCATCTGACATTTTAGTAGATATCTCCGAAACCAGTTGAGATATTTAAATGTTATTGTTGTAACGAGGTGTAGCCCTCGATATAAAAAAAGGGGCGGATGGTTTCGGCACGATGGATACAGCACAAGTACTGGTACCGTTCTCGTAGAACCGGCAATACGTAGAAACTAGCCGTGTAGGCCATGTAGGTCATTTAGCGTTACCCAGGGTGCACCAACGGGGAGGCGACCTACTCTTACACCTTAAATCATTCGAGTCGCTTATTGTATTTTTTTAAAAGAAATTCAATAAAAAATCTTAAAAAAGGGGTCAACTAGAAATATTCCCCAAAATATAAATGAGTTTCTTAAGCCACAGGGAGATATGTAAGATATGTAAATGAAAAAATGCAAAATTTCGTTTTTGAGTTTATCAAAAACTATTTTACGTATCCCCAATACGGCACATACAAAAAAATGACCAACTCCTAAAAACCTTTAAATTACAATTAAAAAAGCTTTCCAAAAATATTCAGAAAATTTTGCTAACCAAAAGTTATTGACCAACAAATTTTGTTGGCACATTCGCACACAAGAAAAATTAAAAAAAAGCTCCTCAAAACAGTAGTCACAGCAAACAAGAAGTTTGTTTATTTCAACTAAAGATCCAACACCAGCAGCAGCCAGACAACGAATGCTAGTCACATGAAGATGATATCAGCCTATTTGTGGGCTGCGCGAATATGTGTTTTAATTTGAACTGACATAAGACCCGCGAACTTACCAAATATCAACACTACAAGTCTGAGCGAAGGGTCGCCAAGCTAAAGGCCAGTAAAACTAAAATGCAACACCAACAAAGGAAACAAAATTAACTAAAACAAGTAAGGAAAGCTGTCTTCGGCTGTGCCGAAGGCTAAATACCTTTCATGAATAAGCGTCACGATTTTCACTGTTCGATCCCCAGTACAGCCTGTTTCAATTTAACTTTAGCTCATACCGAAATTATCGGAACTATCGATTATATGGGGGCGATGTGTTATATTGGTCCAATCTCATTGATTTTTAACATCGACATTCCAGATTCTAAAAGAGCAATTGTTAAGAAATTTCACTTTCCTACCTATATAATTACAGGAGTTATCTACCAAAATCCGTTTATCGGAACAATCGGTTGTATATGAAATATTTATCCCATCTCAATGATTTTAAACATCGATATTTCACATATGAAAACATCAATACCTACAAAATTTCACGTTCCTACCTCTTTAATTACAGAAGTTATAGCCCAAAATCCGTTTATCGGAACAATCGGTTGTATGGGAGCTATATGTAATATCGGTCCGATCTTGCTGGTTCCGACAAATGATTCCTATATTAGAAAATGGTGGCCGCATACAAAATTTCAGCCAAATATCTCAAAAACTGAGGGACTAGTTTGCGTTCAAACAGACAGACAGACAGACGGACAGACGGACATGGCTAAATCAACTCATCTCGTCATCCTGATCCTTTCGGTATACTTATTGATGGGTCCATCTCTTCTTCTTCTCATACTTACAAACATCGGACCAAAGTTATAATACCATTTCATGTTCATGAAAGTTATAATAAGTATACAAGAAAATATCAGCAGCAAGGCAGCAATAGTGCCAAAAACAAGGAAGAAAATACGCTCATATGATAATCCTGTAATGCTGCTGAATGCCGGAGTAGACAGTTTGTCTATAAAAATTTAGGCGGAAATATTAAAAAAGGTACGACATGGTGACATTGAATATCACCTACAATCGGTGCAAGAAAATGTTGACATAAGATGTTAAGTCATATCGATTTGGTGCAACTGCTGTTCACGCACTTAAGGGCCGCTTGCATAAAAGCCGATAACGACTAATCGCCCGGTTAGCGGCGTTAATCGGCGTGTTTTGTATGGTTAGATGTCAAGTTAATCATCGATTAGTCGTTATCAGCTTTTATGCAAGCGGCCCTAAGAGTAGGGGTTGAAAACTTTGGATAGTCTGGACTATTAATATAACTAGAGTTCGCCCAGTGGTTGAAATTCAACCACAAAACCTTATATTATTTTCCTACCTTTTTGCTATTTCTTAAATTTTCCTTTCTTTTCCATATTTTGTATATTTTTGGTTTCTATACATTCCTATTCTTATTTATTGCTTTTATTTCCTTTCCTTTCCTCTCCTTTCATCTCAATTTATTTCTTTTGCTTTTCTTTCCTTTTCTTCCCTTTTATTTCCTTTCCTTATCTTCTCCGTTCTTTTCCTTTTCTTTCCTTTTCTCTTCTTTCCTTTTCTCTTCTTTCCTTTTCTCTTCTTTCATTTCATTTTATTTCCCTTCTTTCTTTCTTTCTTTTCTGTTCTTCTCTGTTCTTTTCTTTTATTTTTCTTTCTTTTTGTTTCTTTTATTTCCATTACATTCCTTTTTTCATTTTATTTTCTTTTTCTTTCCTTTCCTTTCCTTTCCTTTCGTTTCCGTTGCTTTAGTTTCCTTTCATTTTATTCATTTTTTTTTTCATTTCATTTCTTTTCTTTTATTTTTTCTTACCTATATTTTCTTTCACTTTTTTTCTTAAATTTCCCTTCCTGCCATTTCGTTTCCTTACCTTTCCTTTCCTACCGTTTCCTTATTTTCTTTTGTTCCTTTCCGCAACTCCTTTGCTTTTCTTTTTCTTTCATTCATTTCCTTAACTTATTTTTTTTAGCTTTTCATTACCTTTCTTTCCTTTATTTTTCTTTCTTTTTATTTTCATTTATTTTCCATACCTTCTTCCTCGCTACCTTTTCTTTCCCTTCTTTTTTTTCTTCTTTCCTTTCATTGTCTTTCTGCTTTTGCTTCTCTTTTCCACTGCTTTACCTACATTACATTTCCTTTCTTCCCTTCCTTTTTTCTTTTCGATTATTTTCCTTTCCCTTTTATTTTTCTGTCATATTTTCCGTTCCTTACCTTTATTTTCCTTTTATCCATCCCTTTCCTTTCCTATTATTAATTAATTAATTAATTTAATACTTTTATTTATTTCATTTTGTTTAATTTTTATTTATTTTATATTATTCCCTTTCCTTTCATTTCCAACAAATTTTATTTTTTTACTTTCAATCACTTTTCTATTTCTGAGTTTACTTTTTTTTTAATTTTATCAATATTCCATTTTATTTTATTTCACTAAGTCTAGCCACGAAGGGCCTTGTGCATGATCTAGCTTATTTGTGCTTTTTTTCAAAAGCATTTGCTTCTCTGAATCCCCACGCACAGATTTTGTTTTTGTAAACACTGTTTGTACCTAAGCTCAATAAAGTTGCCGCGCTGGCTCATGTTATCTTATTGCTGCCAACAAAACAACTCACCCTACTGCAATGAATGCAAACACAACAATGCAAGTGTACCTACATACACCCATAACAGCGGCTCTATAAAGCAAATGCGTGTATAGCACTTGTAGTGGTGTGATTTTCAAATCATATTATAATTAATTTTTTTAAATTTTTGGTTTGTTGTCGCATACCCTGCTCGGCGAGACATATCGATGCATACCAAATTTTTTTTTTTAGAATTGTGGTTATTGCAAAAAAGGGAGAAACCTGTTATGTTTGCGCATTTATATATAATAGATAAAATATCGATACAATCGAGATTTACGTGGATAAGTTCGTTGAAATAGTTTCCTAGGTTTTCCGTTAAAAAAGGTTGATGACGATTTTTATAATTGGCATGCCGATAAGACGTTATATTTCGCCATGATCATAAAATTTTAAACAAATTATCTAACGAATTCTAGTAATTTATATCGAGTCTCGAAACATAACGAAATCGACTATATAATTTTTCGAGAGAACTAATACATTGATTTAGTTAATTAAAAACATCGGTAACCAATTATGCCGATCTTTATTGTGGTAGGGTATACGAAGAAATGCAAAAATAGCATAAAGCCAATTAAATTAAGAAATCTGATTTTGAAACCACAACAACGATTCTTGTTCCTGCTGCAGGTACCAAATTCCCACTGACATTTTGTACAGAGAGAGATGAACGAGTTGGATGGGATGAATCAGAAAATTTTCAACGTCATGTTTTTTACGAGGGGCGATCGATAATTCAAACAAATAAGAATGCTTGAGATAGGGGAATATTGCTTGGAAATTATAATCTCTATATATAATAAAATTGTAAATTTCTATCTGCCGGTCTGTATGTTTGTGGCCGTATCACTCGAAAACTGCTGAAAGGACTTGAATGAAAATTGTATTTTGTTTTACTAGACGTCTAACTTAAAATTTAAGTCATACTTTATTTCGATAACTCGACCTATGCCGAAGTTATCGGCCGATGTAGAAGCTATCGACCAATATTTGGGCCAGTCCTTTAACTTTGGGCGGAATGACATCTGCTGGTTCTGCTAGTAAAAAATACGAAAATTGATGGAAATTTTCATTCCTGGAAAAACAATAATGGCGTCCCGATAACCGACATACAGTGTGGACTTTTGGTTAAATTCTAGGCCATCTGATCAGGGAAGAGTCAGGTAGCTTCATGAAGCCTTATGATGGAGCCTGATACCATAGATAGGGACTGAATATTCTGGATGTAGTGCCAAAGACTCGTTCTAATTTATCACACAAGGATGAAAGATTAAAAAAATGTGCTGGAAGATATCAACTGCTAAGTAGAGATCATCCTGTTTAAATATTTTTTCTGTAACGCCCTATCTAAGAATTTGAATCAAAAATGTCCTATCTCAGGAAGATATAAAATAAATAAAAAAAAAACTTAATTAAATTATGTAGGCACATTATCTGATCAACGAGAATAAGGTTCATGAAAATTAATTAAAATAAAACTAAATAAAATTGTGTAGACTTGCTGATCCACCCTCGTATATGTTACCGTGTGCACCATATGAGTGTCGTGGCAATTGGCATTTTTATGTAATAAACATTGGACGACGTTATTTAACATAAATCTCAGTGCTACCAAAATACGTAGCCAATATAACAGCTGCACATAAACTGGGATATGCTGCAGGCGATTTGGTGGCAGGCACCCAAATGGCTAGCAAGGTAGCTCATAGTAATGTATGAGTAGCGACGCTAGGAAAATCCCACAAACGGGCGAATGCTGCGAGTGCAGAGAAGAAAACAACAATACGTTGCTGCGATGTAACTTTACATCTGACTATATTTATACCTATGCGAGTGCATGGAAGTGCTATTCGCAAAGAAATATTTTCATTCAGTAAAACGTATCTATAGTCGATGAAAGCAGACTAACTGGCTATAAAGAGGCATGACGCTGACAACTGTCGTTTTGCACAGTGGCATTTGTATGCCCATTGCAGGTGTGTGTGAATGTTTGAATGTGTTATGTGCCAAAAGACGACAAACGACCTTAGGACTCAAGTCAATATTGCGGACTTGCTACTTCATTGGCTACTGCTTTATGGTAAATCACGATCCAAATGAAATAAAACAAACAATCGTACAAAAGTACGCTAATAAAGTTTGCACCATTTCGAAGAGGAAGAAATTTCCAAACAGCACACCAAATGAGTTGTGGAGATAGGGAAACCATTCACACCTTCGGTATACCATTCGTCTTCTTTTATTTTTTTTGATGCTGCGTATGCCCCTTCAGCATCCCTGTTTTACCACTTGTTTCTCTTACGTCTTAGTGATTCACTCTGCTGCTCATTTTATTCTATTTTGTAATTGGTCAGTGGCAGTCAGGACTCCAAAATAAGAGTTAACGGAAACACCATTTAGTCCTATCTCCATTATCCCAGAATTTGTTCCAAAAACACCCTATCTGAACAAAAATGTATTACATTTTCAGCATAGATTGGGAGTTGTTGATAAAATTTTGAGATAAGGATTTTTTTACACACAAAAGTAAAATAAAATAATTGAAATAAAATAATAAAAATAGTATTAAAATAAAATATAGAATAAAAATATAAAATAAAATAAAAATAGAAAAATGTAATAAAATAAAAAGCAAATAAAAATAAGATAAAATTAAATTTAAAATAAAAAAATTACAATAAAATAAAAAATAAAATAAAAATGAAAACATATAAAATTAAAATAAAATAAAAGTAAAATAAAAATAAAAATAAAATAAAATAAAAAATAATAAAAATAAAATTAAAATAAAATAAAAAAAGAATAAAAAAATAAAAATAAAATAAAAAAAGAATAAAAAAATAAAAATAAAATAAAAAAAGAATAAAAAAATAAAAATTAAAATAAAATAAAATGAAAATAAAATAAAAATAAAAAAAATAAAAATAAAAATAAAAATAAAATAAAATAAAAATACATTTAAAATAAAAATACATTTAAGATAAAAAAAATAAAAATAATATAAAAACAAAATAAAATAAAAATAAAATAAAAATAAAAATAAAATAAAATAAAATTAAAATAAAACAAAAATAAAATAAAAATAAAAATAAATATAAAATTAAAATAAAATAAAATAAAAATAAAATAAAATTCAAATTAAAATTAAAATTAATATTAAAATTAAAATTAAAATTAAAATTAAAATTAAAATTAAAATTAAAATTAAAATTAAAATTAAAATTAAAATTAAAATTAAAATTAAAATTAAAATTAAAATTAAAATTAAAATTAAAATTAAAATTAAAATTAAAATTAAAATTAAAATTAAAATTAAAATTAAAATTAAAATTAAAATTAAAATTAAAATTAAAATTAAAATTAAAATTAAAATTAAAATTAAAATTAAAATTAAAATTAAAATTAAAATTAAAATTAAAATTAAAATTAAAATTAAAATTAAAATTAAAATTAAAATTAAAATTAAAATTAAAATTAAAATTAAAATTAAAATTAAAATTAAAATTAAAATTAAAATTAAAATTAAAATTAAAATTAAAATTAAAATTAAAATTAAAATTAAAATTAAAATTAAAATTAAAATTAAAATTAAAATTAAAATTAAAATTAAAATTAAAATTAAAATTAAAATTAAAATTAAAATTAAAATTAAAATTAAAATTAAAATTAAAATTAAAATTAAAATTAAAATTAAAATTAAAATTAAAATTAAAATTAAAATTAAAATTAAAATTAAAATTAAAATTAAAATTAAAATTAAAATTAAAATTAAAATTAAAATTAAAATTAAAATTAAAATTAAAATTAAAATTAAAATTAAAATTAAAATTAAAATTAAAATTAAAATTAAAATTAAAATTAAAATTAAAATTAAAATTAAAATTAAAATTAAAATTAAAATTAAAATTAAAATTAAAATTAAAATTAAAATTAAAATTAAAATTAAAATTAAAATTAAAATTAAAATTAAAATTAAAATTAAAATTAAAATTAAAATTAAAATTAAAATTAAAATTAAAATTAAAATTAAAATTAAAATTAAAATTAAAATTAAAATTAAAATTAAAATTAAAATTAAAATTAAAATTAAAATTAAAATTAAAATTAAAATTAAAATTAAAATTAAAATTAAAATTAAAATTAAAATTAAAATTAAAATTAAAATTAAAATTAAAATTAAAATTAAAATTAAAATTAAAATTAAAATTAAAATTAAAATTAAAATTAAAATTAAAATTAAAATTAAAATTAAAATTAAAATTAAAATTAAAATTAAAATTAAAATTAAAATTAAAATTAAAATTAAAATTAAAATTAAAATTAAAATTAAAATTAAAATTAAAATTAAAATTAAAATTAAAATTAAAATTAAAATTAAAATTAAAATTAAAATTAAAATTAAAATTAAAATTAAAATTAAAATTAAAATTAAAATTAAAATTAAAATTAAAATTAAAATTAAAATTAAAATTAAAATTAAAATTAAAATTAAAATTAAAATTAAAATTAAAATTAAAATTAAAATTAAAATTAAAATTTAAATGTAAATAAAAATAAAATAAAAATAAAATAAAAATACATTTAAAATAAAAATAAAATAAAATAAAATAAAATTAAAAAAAATAAAATAAAATAAAATAAAAATAAAATAAAATAAAATTAAAATAAAATAAATATAAAATATAAATAAAACAAAAATAAAATAAAAATAAAATGAAAATAAGACAAAAATAAAATAAAATAAAAATAAAATTAAAAAAATATAAAAAAAAAACAAAAATAAAATAAAAATAAAATAAAAATAAAAATAAAAATAAAATAAAAATAAATATAAAATAAAAATAAAATAAAATAAAAATAAAAATAAAAATAAAAATAAAAATAAAATAAAATAAAAATAAAATAAAAATACATTTAAAATAAAAATAAAAAAAAAATAAAAATGAAAATGAAAACACAAATAAAAATAAAAATAAAATAAAAATAAAATAATTATAAAATAAAAATAACACAAAAATTAAATAAAAATACATTTAAAATAAAAATAAAATAAAAATAAAATAAAAATAAAATAAAAATAAAATAAAAATAAAATAAAAATAAAATAAAAATAAAATAAAAAAAGAATAAAAAAATAAAAATAAAATAAAAAAAGAATAAAAAAATAAAAATTAAAATAAAATAAAATGAAAATAAAATAAAAATAAAAAAAATAAAAATAAAAATAAAAATAAAATAAAATAAAAATACATTTAAAATAAAAATACATTTAAGATAAAAAAAATAAAAATAATATAAAAACAAAATAAAATAAAAATAAAATAAAAATAAAAATAAAATAAAATAAAATTAAAATAAAACAAAAATAAAATAAAAATAAAAATAAATATAAAATTAAAATAAAATAAAATAAAAATAAAATAAAATTCAAATTAAAATTAAAATTAATATTAAAACTAAAATTAAAATTAAAATTAAAATTAAAATTAAAATTAAAATTAAAATTAAAATTAAAATTAAAATTAAAATTAAAATTAAAATTAAAATTAAAATTAAAATTAAAATTAAAATTAAAATTAAAATTAAAATTAAAATTAAAATTAAAATTAAAATTAAAATTAAAATTAAAATTAAAATTAAAATTAAAATTAAAATTAAAATTAAAATTAAAATTAAAATTAAAATTAAAATTAAAATTAAAATTAAAATTAAAATTAAAATTAAAATTAAAATTAAAATTAAAATTAAAATTAAAATTAAAATTAAAATTAAAATTAAAATTAAAATTAAAATTAAAATTAAAATTAAAATTAAAATTAAAATTAAAATTAAAATTAAAATTAAAATTAAAATTAAAATTAAAATTAAAATTAAAATTAAAATTAAAATTAAAATTAAAATTAAAATTAAAATTAAAATTAAAATTAAAATTAAAATTAAAATTAAAATTAAAATTAAAATTAAAATTAAAATTAAAATTAAAATTAAAATTAAAATTAAAATTAAAATTAAAATTAAAATTAAAATTAAAATTAAAATTAAAATTAAAATTAAAATTAAAATTAAAATTAAAATTAAAATTAAAATTAAAATTAAAATTAAAATTAAAATTAAAATTAAAATTAAAATTAAAATTAAAATTAAAATTAAAATTAAAATTAAAATTAAAATTAAAATTAAAATTAAAATTAAAATTAAAATTAAAATTAAAATTAAAATTAAAATTAAAATTAAAATTAAAATTAAAATTAAAATTAAAATTAAAATTAAAATTAAAATTAAAATTAAAATTAAAATTAAAATTAAAATTAAAATTAAAATTAAAATTAAAATTAAAATTAAAATTAAAATTAAAATTAAAATTAAAATTAAAATTAAAATTAAAATTAAAATTAAAATTAAAATTAAAATTAAAATTAAAATTAAAATTAAAATTAAAATTAAAATTAAAATTAAAATTAAAATTAAAATTAAAATCAAAATTAAAATTAAAATAAAATAAATATAAAATATAAATAAAACAAAAATAAAATAAAAATAAAATGAAAATAAGACAAAAATAAAATAAAATAAAAATAAAATTAAAAAAATATAAAAAAAAAACAAAAATAAAATAAAAATAAAATAAAAATAAAAATAAAATAAATATAAAATAAAAATAAAATAAAATAAAAATAAAAATAAAAATAAAAATAAAATAAAATAAAATAAAAATAAAATAAAAATACATTTAAAATAAAAATAAAAAAAAAATAAAAATGAAAACACAAATAAAAATAAAAATAAAATAAAAATAAAATAATTATAAAATAAAAATAACACAAAAATTAAATAAAAATACATTTAAAATAAAAATAAAATAAAAATAAAATAAAAATAAAATAAAAATAAAATAAAAATAAAATGAAAATAAAATAAAAATAAAATTAAAAAAAATAGAAATAAAATTAAAAAAAATAAAAATACATTTAAAGTAAAAATAAAGTAAAAATAAAAATAAAAATAAAAATAAAATAAAAATAAAATAAAAATAGAATAAAAATAAAATTAAAATAAAATAATAACAAAAATAGAATAAAAATAAAATTAAAATAAAAATAAAAATAAAATAAAATAAAAATAAAATAAAAATAAAAAAAAAATAAATTAAAAATAAAATAAAAATAAAAAAAAATAAACTAAAAATAAAAAATAAAAATAAAATAAAAATAAAAAAAAAATAAAATAAAAATAAAAATAAAAATACAATAAAAATAAAATAAAAAAATAAAATGAAATCAAAAAGATACAAATGAAAAACAACTAAAAATAAAAATGGAAATTAAAATCAAATAAAAATAAAAAACTTAAAACAATTAAATTATATAAAAGTAAAAAGAAAATTGTATTAAATTAAACTAAAATAAAAATAGGGACATTCTATCCAAAAGAGGAAAAGTACAATGTTTTGGAAATGTCATAAATTCCCACTGCTCTGACCGAAATTTACAATTAAGTTCTTTTTATTATCAAGCGTTAGGGGAACTGAATCGATAAAACTGAAAAAACTTAGAAATTGTAGCAGGACAAAAGAGCAAAATGTCCCACGAGTCACACTCCTTAACCTTTGTAAAAAATTTCTAAAAGCTAATACTAATTTTATTTTTAAAGAACAATTTAAGTACCGATGTCTGTTTTTTAACTCAGAGCTGACTAAGCTCTGGAGTCAAATGTTCCACGAGTCACGAGGGAATGTCCCAATAAAATAAAATATAAATAAAAACAAAATAAGAATAAAATGAAAGATAAAATAATTGAAAACAAAAAGAAGAAAAATTTATTAAAATTAAAGAGTTATCCGCGAGCTCAGTTACCCACATATCCGAGTTATTTGTTATCGAGTTTGGCTTCTTAGCGTACAAGTTGCAACCGATTTCGCGCCTACATACAAACAAAAGCTCCTAGTACAAATAAACCCACAAACGGATCCGCTGATGGTTTGCATCAGTGCTGCATCTCCGTCGTGGTGAAGCTGGGCGAAGTCGTCAGTGCACAATGCAAGAAGCTAAACTGCCAAACAGTAGCTGACTCGCTTGATTTTGTTTGTTGTCATTTCGTTAACAACAGTTTGCCATAGTCAACAGTGCTGTGTATTGTTGTTGTTGTTTTGTGGGTTACCTTATTGCTATTGCCTGCTTCTGACTGTTGCTGCAGATTTTCACAAAGTGATATCGCATACACAAAATGTTAATGAGCAATTTGAGATGGTGCGAAGCGATTTCATTATTTTAGCTCTTTTTTTTTTTGTTTTTTGATTTTTCATTTATTTTGTGCTGAAAAATATTCAAAGTTTTGTTTTTTGTTTAGCTTTTTATATCACTTGGTTTGGCGCAATACTCGTTAGCTTCGATTCATCGATCTGCTCAGCTCTTGTTTGGGTTGCGGTGTCTTGCGCCTCTTCTCATTTAGTCAATATTTGTTTACTACAAAAGACCAGTGGAAGTAGTGTTTGGGGCTGTTTGGTTGCTACATTGACGCGCTTTTAATGAGAGCACAAGCAATTTTAATTGGAATTCGGTAAATTAATTATTTCCTGCCACAGAATGTATGAACTCTTCTATTGGCGAGGAATGGTCAAAGGAATTTATTACTTAACGAGTGTATTATTATCTTTTATGTATAAGTATACGACTTATACGAGAAGATCGATATCGTTGTAAAATTTGCATAACCGATATTTGTGTGGTCATAAGCAATAACAGCCTAAATCGACTTAAGAAATTAGACCAGTTGAAATTTTTGCTGGTGATTTTGAATAGCAACATCGAGACATTTTTCAAGGCTTTCATTGGTCGTTTTTTACTTTCTTTACAAACAATTAAATCCAATACGTTTGCCTTAGTTATAAAACAGTTTTGTTACGAAAATTCGCCAGCAAAAATTTCAACTGGTCTAATTTCTTAAGTCGACTTAGCCTGTTATTGCTTATGACCACAGATTTGTGACAAGAACCAGATTTTTTTTTAGATAAAGACATAAACTATGATATAAAATTAAAACAAAAATAAAAATAATAATAAAGAAAATAAATTAAATTAAATTAAATGAAAAAAAATTTAATTAGATGAAAAATAAAATTAAAATAAAAAAAATTAATAAAAAATTAAAAAAAAAAAAATTATGTAAAAAAATGAAATAAAATAAAAACAGACAAAAATTAAAAAAAAAATAAATAAAAGATAAAATAAAATAGAAGTTTAAATTTAATTAAAACAAGTAAGGAAAGCTGTCTTCGGCTGTGCCGAAGGCTATATACCTTTCATGAATAAGCGTCACGATTTTCACTGTTCGATCCCCAGTACAGCCTGTTTCAATTTAACTATATTTACTATACACATTACACATCTTTGTTATAATTTAAAAAAAACTTACAAAATAATAGGATCCGAGTTATCGGAACAATCGATTGTATGGAGGCTATATATTATACGTGTTCAATTGTACTGACTTACACTATACACATTACATATGTAGAAAGTACTAAAGGTGAAATATTTTACGTTCCTAACTTTTTAAATGCGGAAGTATTGGCCAAAAAACCTTATATCGGAACAACAGGTTGTATGGGGCTAAATATATGTTATATTTACCCGATCTTCTTGATTTTCCTCTATACACTACATAAATTGAAAGTACTCAAGTTGCAAAATTTTATGTTCCTAACTTTTTAATTGCAGAAGTTTTGGCCAAAAAAACCTTATATCTGAACAATCGGTTGTATGGGGGCTATATGTTACATTTGCCCGATCTTGTTGATTTTCACTATATACACTACATAAATAGAAAGTACTCGAGTTGCAAAATTTTACGTTCCTAACTTTTTAATTGCAGAAGTTTTGGCCAAAAAACCTTATATCTGAACAATCGGTTGTATGGGGGCTATATGTTACATTTGCCCGATCTGGTTGATTTTCACTATATACACCACATAAATAGAAAGTACTCGAGTTGCAAAATTTTACGTTCCTAACTTTTTAATTGCAGAAGTTTTGGCCAAAAAACCTTATATCTGAACAATCGGTTGTATGGGGGCTATATGTTACATTTGCCCGATCTTGTTGATTTTCACTATATACACTACATAAATAGAAAGTACTCGAGTTGCAAAATTTTACGTTCCTAACTTTTTAATTGCAGAAGTTTTGGCCAAAAAACCTTATATCTGAACAATCGGTTGTATGGGGGCTATATGTTATACTGGCCCGATCTTGTCAGTTCCGACAAATGATTCCTATATTACAAAATGGTGGCCACATACAAAATTTCAGCCAGATATCTCAAAAATTGAGGGACTAGTTTGCGTTCAAACAGACAGACGGACAGACGGACAGACGGACAGACGGACAGACGGACAGACGGACAGACGGACATGGCTAAATCAACTCATCTCGTCATCCTGATCATTTCGGTATACTTATTGATGGGTCTATCTCTTCTTCTTCTCATATTTACAAACATCGGACCAAAGTTATAATACCATTTCATGTTCATGAAAGGTATAAAAAGTAAAATAAAATGAAATGAAAAAAGCTAAAATAAAAAAAATCAAAAATAGAATAAAATAAAATATTATAAAATAAAATTAAATAAAAGTAAAATATATAAAAAAATATATAAAATTAAAACAAAAATAAAAATAATAATAAAAAAAAAAAAATAAATTAAATTAAATGAAAAAAAAATTTAATTAGATGAAAAATAAAATTAAAATAAAAAAAAATAATAAAAAATTTAAAAAAAAAATTATGTAAAAAAATGAAATAAAATAAAAACAGACAAAAATTAAAAATAAATAAATAAAAGATAAAATAAAATAGGAGTTTAAATTTAATTAAAAAAAGTAAAATAAAAAAAATCAAAAATAGAATAAA
Organism: Campiglossa producta; assembly: GCA_964058755.1. NCBI lineage: Eukaryota > Metazoa > Arthropoda > Insecta > Diptera > Tephritidae > Campiglossa > Campiglossa producta. Next base: position 152,720,960 of record CAXKVI010000001.1, read on the forward strand.
ATAAAATATTATAAAATAGAATTAAATAAAAGTAAAAATATAAAAAAACAAAATAAATAAAAAAAATCAAAGTAAAATAAAATAAACGATAAATAAAATTTTAAAAAATTTAATTTATATTTAAAAAAAATTTAAAAAAAATGAAACGAAAAGAAATAAAATAAGAAATTAAATAAAATGAAACAAAATAAAAGAATAAACTGAGATATTATTTTATAGAACACAATAAAAAATAAAAGTTAATTAAACAAATTTTGTTTAGATAAAGACATAAACTGGACAGATTGGATAAAGTTGCTCAGAACGTATTCGTTTTTATTAGGCCTATAAAATAAAATTAAATTAAATATAAAAAAAGAAAAATAGTAATAAAAAATTAAATTAAATTAAATTAAATGAAAAAAAAATAAAATAAAATGAAAAGTTAAAATGAAATAAAAATAAAAAATTAAAAAATAGAAAAGAATAATAATCTAAAAAAAAAAATTGTAAAAAAAAATAATGTAAAAAAAAATAAAAAAAACATGAAAATTAAAAAAAAATTTTAAAAATTAGAGAAATTAAAACAAAATAAAATAAAATAAAAGATGAAATAAAATAGAAGTTTAAATTAAATTATAAAAAAGTAAAATAAAATGAAATGAAAGAAGCTAAAATAAAATAAAAATCAAAAATAGAAAAAATAGAATAAAATAAAAAATTATAAAATTAAATTAAATTAAAAAAATAAATAGAAAAAAATAAATCAAAGTAAGATAAAAAAGCGATAAATAAAATTAGAAAAAAATTTAATTAAATTTAAAAAAATAAAAGAATTAAATGAAATGAAACAGAATGAAATAAATTAAAAAAATAAATAAAATGAAACAAATTAAAAAAATAAACTGAGATATTATTTTATAGAACAGAATAAAAAAAGTTAAACAAAATAAAATAAAATGAAACAAAATAAAAAAATAATAAAAAAAGCGGAAAAGTAAATAAATAATTAAAATAACATGAGATAAAATAGAATCAAATACAAAATAAGAATAATACAAAATAAAATGAGAATTTAAAATAAATATAACAAAATGAAACAAAATAAAAAAATAAAATAAACTAAAATAAGAAAAAAACCAAATAAAATAATATAAAATAAAATTAGTTAAAATAAAATAAAGTAAAATAAAATATTATAATGACATCGTATCTCGAAAGATCTTAGCTAACTTTCTTGATTTTCGCGAATAATTACCTTATGCAAACAATACGTCTGCTCTCTAAATTTACATTTTACGCCGGGATCTCTTGTTCACATTTAAGGCTATGCATCATAAAACTGTCACCTGCCCAATGCGCTTGAGTACTAAAACGACTTGAATAAATTAAATTGGCTAATGATTAATTACCACTGCCATTTTACCACTTTTGTGGCAAATAACTTTGGCGTAATAACCGAATAGTCGAATGGTAATAAAGCAGAATAGCGCCACGTAGAAGGGACCACAAACAACCAGACCGACCATAGACGGAAGGTCGTCGAGCCAATAAATGCAGTTGATTAAAACATAAAAATGCATATAAAAATAGCAAATGGAACTTCATCATAATTTTTTTGTTTTATGGTACAACAACAGTAAGGGCCAAATTAGTAGCCTTAAAAAGAGGTAAGTGAAAGCATTAAAGAAAAAAATGCATAAAATGAAAATTTGCGAAAAAAAGCAATGAGATTAAATGTGATTAAATTGAAATGAAATAATGCGCCAAAAAGTGAATACAATAAAAACCCATTAAGTTTGAAGGGCTTGATGTGGTATCTTACATAGGACCTTTTCAGGTGTTGTAACTGTTTTCCTTGCTTATATTCAGAGGCGTAGCTAGGGACAGCTGTCAAAATCTCCACTCAAATCTGGCACCAGCTCTGTGAGAGCAATCTTCGAACTAACGATGTTAGCGAGCATTCTTAGTGCAATATATTTTTCCATCACTATGTATTGGCGCTGGTGGCACTATATAGGGTCCTAGCGAGCCCGGCAGAACTACTGGTACGACGGGAAAATGTCGCTCCGTCTCGGAATAAAGAGGTTCTGCTTCCACGATCACGTGAGCGCTGTCCCAAGACGAAGAAGGAAGAGAAACACATTTTCAGATGAGAAAAAACCCTCAGGCCGAGGAGCTTAAGATGCTGGTGTAGGGTTATTAGTTTACCGTTATGGTACTTTGTATTATTTATAAAAATTTAAAATTGATCACCATTGTATTTTCATTTTGATAAACTTCATGCATTCAAATTCTTATACTCAAGGCGAATTCATACAGGTGTGTTCGAGCGAATTCAGATCTACACGCACGCACACACTCCTTGTGGCTGTAAATGTCAGACAAAGCAACAACATAACAATTTAACAGCTACGATTTGATTTTCAAGGAAGAAGAAGAACCCATATGGTGGGAGGATGCCACATGTAATGAATTCGCCTTGCTTATACTCAAACAAAAAGAATATTTTTGAAAAAAAATCTTATTTATAAAATCATGAATTTAAAATAACAGCTGGATGAAAGGATTAATGGGTTCAAGCCGAAGCATTTTTAAAAGGTCCAAGATCACATTTACACGTATTAGTTTAATACAATTTTATTTTATTTTACTTTAATATATATGTATTTTTGCGAAAAAGGTCGCCAAAAGTTCTAATTTTATTTTACTTTATTTTTTTTTAACTTCATTTAATTTAGTTTGATTTCATTTTATTTTACTTCATTTCTTAATTAATTTTGTCTCATATTATTTTATTTTTTTGTTTTTTCATTATTTTTGTTGTTTTCGGCCTTTGAATTATAACATTTAAAATTTAAACGAGCTCTAGACCAAATACGACAAGTTGCCGTTCTGATGATGACTTCAGAGTAGAGGTGGGCGTCGTGCGTGTTTTTTACCGTGACACGAAACACGAACGCATGTGTCCATGTGCTCGTGTTTGAAACTCCGATTTCGTGGCGTGGTACATAATACTTAAAAAAATATGTGTAAAAATATATCGACGACTGAGTGTTTCAAAATATTTTTCAAAAACATTCTAGATAAGTTGTTTTTGAATCAAATTCTTAAAGCGTTGCGGGAAAAAGGTATTAAAGAGAGTTATTTAAACAAATTTTGATATAGTGAGTTTTTGAAGTAGGGCGACATGCCACCCAGTCGTCGTTACATACCTTATAAGCTTCAGATGTATAAGCTTGTAAGAGTAGGTTGCCTCCCCGTTGGTGCACCCTGGGTAACGCTAAATGAACTACATGGCCTACAAAAAACCACGATTGTGTTTTATTAAGAATATACAAATATTTGGCGTAGAGCTCGTTTAAATTTTAAAAGTTTTATTTTTTTTTTATTTTATACTTTTTTAATTTTTTTTATATATTTTATGCATTTTTTATTTTTTTCATTTTTATTTTATATTTTTATTTTATTTTATTTTATTTTTTATTTTATTTTTTATTTTATTTTATTTAACCTTATTTTTATTTTTTTATTTTGTTTTATTTTATTATATTTGGTTTTAATTTTTTTACTTTATTTTTTTTTTGTTTTTTTTTTTAATTTTTTATTTTATTTTATTTTTTTTTTTAATTTCATTTTATTTCACTTTATATCATTTTGTATGGTTGGCTGTGTCAGCTCATTCCTCTACGAAAATCCTGTTCCTTATTCACCGATTGTCAATGCAGCAAACCCACCTTGCTTCCTTCCCCTCTACACGCCCATGCAGTTAAACTTTTGATCCTTTTTTGTCATTCCTTATTGAGAAAGCAACTGAAACCACTTACACTTATTATGCAAAGGACATTGTACGATAAGATCAAAGGATCAATTTCAGCAAAACAAAAAACACCTACTCTCAATGTGTCGCGAACTCGTTTACAGGACCTGATGATACTCATGCATATTAATGGATGCGTGCGAGTTAGTACATTTTTCATTAACGTCTTTTACAATTTCGCGCTCCTCCTCAGCTGCTAATGAATTTCCAAGAAATTGCACTTTAATTAAACGACAACAATTAGTGCAAAAAATGTGACATTCATCCGTCAAAGGGGTACGAAAACAGGCAAATGTCACATGTAATTAACCCTTGTAAATATGTTTGTACTGGGTATGTGCTTATATTATTAATGTATAAATGAGATATTTAGCAGAATGCATGATCGGCACTTTAGGTGATCCCTGAGGAAACAAACTATCTTAAGGGGTTTTTTTGCGAGTGGAAGCTCGAACTTACCACCTGCCCAATGCAAAGGGAGTAAAAGAAAGACAGTTCTAAAATGCCTTATGGTCTTTGATTACAAAATATTTCTTGAGTCCAGCAACCTCATAAAGCTCCAAATTACCGGGAGTTTTTCTTAGTTTTTGCATATGCCAATTTGACAATAACGGCTTTTTCCATAAATGCGCATGTATGTACGTCGACGTCGATAAAGTTGATCACGATCAAGTCATTGCCGCTAAGAAGAGTCAGTCTGATTGTTGAATATACATTTAGCCATTTCCACCCCACAAACAGCTTAATAAAGTAACGCTAATAGCTGTTACTAAACTAGTTCATAGACCCGTTTTTGTGATGGAGGGTGTTAATGTGGATATTTGCACCTGTTGTTTTGTGTTGCTCATTTAACAATATTTTCTTCAATATTAATTAGAGCACTTTTTGAAATTACACGGAAACGGCTTCGATTAGTAGCAAAAATAGCCAATGCCACGAGTCCACGGAGGTGCCAGATAAAAAAAAAACACTTGTAGCACAGTACGCGTAATAAAATAAACGAAAAAACTTCCCCATTATTCCAAAAAAAGTCCTGAAAATGGTCTCGAAATTATTTTGAATATTTCCCGAAATTGTCGGGAAGACATTCGGGAAATGATCTCAATAAAGTCCCGAAAAAAATCTGAAATTATCCAGGAAATATCCCAAAATATTCCAGAAATGAATCCCAAAAATGTTCGAAATATTCCTGAAATTATCAAAAAATTTAATCGGTTTTATGCCAAAAAGCTCCCGAAATGGTCCTGAAATTATCTTGAAAAAGTTCGGAAAGCACCCCCAAAAATGTCCCGAAAACCGCTCGAAACAAAAACCGGAACAATCTCCAAATAGTCCCAGAAAAAGGTCTGAAATCATCCCGAAAATGTTCGAAATTATTCCTGAAATGATGCTTAAAATACCCTGAAAACAATCCTAAAACTATCATGAAAAAGTCCCAAAAATTAAACCGAAAATGATTTCAAAAACGTCTCGAAAAAAATATTTTGTAATGACCTAAAAATTTCTAAAATATTTCCAAAATGATCCTTAAATAGTCTCGAAATTATCCGAAAAAGTCCTGAAATGATCACGGCATTATCATGAAAATGTCCCAATATTAACACGGAAATGATCTCAAAACAGTCTCGAACACAATCCTAAAAAAGGTCTGAAATCATTCCGATAATATCGAAAATATTCCAGAAATTATGCTTGAAAAGGTCAGGAAACAACCCCAAATTTATGTTAAGAAGTCCCGAAAATAATCCCAAAAATGTCCGAAATATTCCCAAAATAGTCCCGAAATTATGTAAAAAAAATCCCAAAATATTCACAGAAATTTCAGAAAACAATCACATCAGAAAGCAATCATAAAATTATCATGAAAAAATCACAAAATTATCCCAAAAAAGTCCCGAAAACAAACCCGAAATTATATGGAAAAAGTGAAAAATATTACCAATATTATTTCAAAATATGTAGTACCGAAAATATCCCGAAATGATTCCAAAATACTCAGAAAAAATGCCAAAAAAAATACCGAAAATAATCCCAATATTATCAGGAAAAAGGCCCCATATTATGATGAAAAAATCCAGAAAATATCCAAAAAAAACGTCCCGTTAACCCGAAATTATCCCGAAAACGTTAAAAATAGTCCCGTAATTGTTCCGAAGAGACTCGCAAATGTCCCAAAATGGTCCAGAAATAGTGCTAAAAAGTCCCGAAAACAATCCCTAAACTATCATTAAAAAGTAGCGAAATAAACCCCCAAGAAAGACCAGAAATTATTGCTAAAACAATCCCAAAAAATGTTCCAGACATTCCAGAAACAGTCCCGAAATCACGCCTAAAAACTCTCCAAGTGATTTTGGAAAAGATATGAAATGATTGTCAAAGGATCCCGAAGTAATCCCGATACAATTCGTAGGGTAATACATTGGCAATTTTAATAAAATTTATTGATTATTCTAAACACAACCCAAAACTAATTAAGTATTTATGTATGCACCACTTCTTCAGTCCCCAAAAATTGTCCAGTTATTTCGATGACAATGCTTCTTATCACTCGATAACTTGAAAGAGAGCATCAACAGTTGTTCTTTTAATTGCAATTAACGCTGTGATAACAAACTGGACGGTGTTATCAATGGCTCATCTCCAATATCGGAGGGCTCTGGTGAGCGTAGTACACAGGTAGAGTTTTTATTACATTTCAATTGACGACGTGATATCCATGTGACAATCAAAAAGATGACAAAACATATTAGCATATAGATGGCAACTGTAGCGATAACCTGCAAAAAGATTATAGCACCAACCTTTTTCATACAAAAATGTCAAAAATTATTCCAAAGTAGAAAGTGTTAATTTTTTACTTACTACCACTAACCCCTCCAGTGTGCCCTTCAACCAATATGGCATGTAGCTATTATCATCATCTCTTTTATTGTTGGTTGATGTTGACTTTTTCTCCCTTGTAATCGTATCATCAGCCAAACCAGTCGGTTCTAAAAATTTCGAATGCATATAACGATTAAATTCTTCATCGAACGCATCGGCAGCACGTTTTGCGTTCGCATGTTGCTCTTCATAACGTTCTTGAAACGATTTTCCATTCTTTTTGCATGATTTTGCTTTGGTTTTGTCCTTTTTCTATAAAAGTGTTAACAATATTTTTTTATAAAAAAATGAAAAATAAAAATTCGCAACCCTACTATGCAAGGCCCCGGCGAGATTCGAACTCACGATCTCCTGTTTACTAGACAGGCGCTTTAACCAACTAAGCCACGGCGCCGTTGTATAAATGGTGGCAAAAGTTGTATAATAAGTACAGGCCGTTCGATTGGCATTGGTGTTGATACACTGTTCTTTAATTACCTGGAAGCAGCCCAGAACTACCCTTATACATTGTTGCGGAAGTAAATGAACACCAAATATCGCTATATTGGGCGACTTGTCTCGTTTGCGTGTTGACAAAAGAACATGCCAACAAGTTGAGATATTTCAACTACAGGGTGACCAATATATATATATTTTATTTTTTAAAAGTACTTTTTTTGGGTGACTTAAAAAGTACTTTTTTAGTCGCCTTCCGGTCCATCACGGAATTTGCTTCAAAAACAAATGGTATGGTCGACAGCAATAACCGCTTAAGTCGAGCAAGTTTTAAGTTGGCCAAGTTTTGAGTTAAGGATGCTTCTGTGTTTATTTTATTTACTGAGCATGCAAAAAAATGTTGACTACATACACGCCGAAAATTTGCGAAAGAAAAAATGTTGGTCTTTGGAGTTGCCTTATGCTTTTATTATGTATATCAATTTTCTTTGTTTGGTTGTTATTCTACCATAGCGCGACATCTAACGATCGCCAGCCTATCTTTTATTTTTCTACATAACATTGCCAGCGCAAATATTTTTTATACTCTTGAATCCGCTCAATTTTTCTGAAAAAATTTCAGATTTCAGACCCCAGTCCGCACTGGAGATTTTGTGGATTTTTCTCTCCCCTACAAATCAGTCAACTCTCCTCACACCGCGCAAGAAATTTTGGTAAACGAAATTTTTCTTATGTGTTATTTTGTAGCCCCCAAAACTCCATTTGCTTACCTTTTGCTCCTCGTCTTGATATTTATATTCATCAATGAATTCTCCATTATTTATTTTTCTCATATCTTCTTTGGTGAAAAAGTTATCCAAATCCACACACACGTTGTCAATAAAGTTGTAATGCTTTAAAAATACTTAATTAGTATTGTATAATGCAATGGATCATGTTTTCATATTTATACCATATTTTTTTTATTACAACGTGGCACCTCATCACAGTGCTCCGTAGTTTTATTATAAAAACTGCGTTGTCCAAAATACCGTTCTTCACAAATTACGGGTGTGCAATTTTTCAGATATTCTTTATCCCAGTTCATGCAATCCTTATAATCAGGCCCTTGTCATAGAAATAACACAAACACATAAATATTCAATGAAATAAATACATAAATAGATATCAAATTGTCTTTCTAACTTGATCTAAGTGTGCGACCTTCAGGATCTAGCGTTGTAAAACGTGTATCGAAATGTATTACATGTCGTTGATGCTTTTCAGTGCCTTTCGCATTTACGGATGTTACAATAACTGGGCATGATCCCACACGATTATATAGTGACTAATAGTATTCGTAAAATAATAAAATATTAGAAATAATGAAGATATAAAAATTATTTTTTTATCTCTTACCACTGTAGGCCAAATCAAAGAAACCACTTCTGTAGTCGCAGGTTCGACGTGCCCAAAGTTACCTCCTACTACTCGACCAGCCTGAAAATATATGTATATACGGGTCATATGTTTATAGTGTAACCAAGTTTGGTTTTACATTTTTCATAACTGTATTTTCGGTTATATTTACACAGCAAGTTCCATCTGAGCGTATTCGAAACTCTAGCGTCTCTTTTTCTTTATGTGGGGTATTGCATACGGTCACATCTATTTTAAAGAAAATTAGCAAACCTAGGGAACTTACAGTTTATCTTCGATTCCAAATAGCATCTACCAAGGCAATGTGGTCTATCAGCTATTGTGGCGGAGGTCTCGACGGGAATCATTCGGGAGAGTCGATAGAGATTTAACTCAGAATTTGGTAGTGAATTTCGATGTGATCTCTATCGATTCTCCCAAATTTTTCCCACCGGGAGCTGCGCCGTAATAGCTCATGGACCCCTGTGATACTGAAAGGAGCCATCATCATTGATGGATGCCGAGTGAAAGTCGAAAAAAATATTTTTACTTATATGCTGTTATAATTCATAACATAAAACATACCAAATATAAGTCCTATATCTTTCGGCCTAGGAATGCGAACGATAACTTTCTTAATAACGATCCTGGCGAATGCCTCTTTTTCAACAAAACACAACAGGACAAATATGCTAATAATGTTCATTTTGCTGTAATTGTAAATTATTATATGATTAAATATTTTATCATACCTACCGAAAGAGTTCCTAATAAATACTTATTTCAATAATGTTTTTTTTTTTCAAATACGCAATGTGGAAAAAAAGATTTTTTTTTTTTTCAAATTAAATCGAATATCGAGTTCACGTTTATGTAAAGGGGCATTTTTTTGAGTTTGCTCATATTATTGTTGTCAATAAACTCGAGTTTATTGTTAACGTGAATGCCTTGTAACACTATTATTAGTTTGTTGAAATAATTTTTAAAAACTTCGGAAATAAAAATGCATCTTTTTATTTTTTATATGTTAAACTTTGAAGTGCAATGCCCTATCCCAGCTAGCAATGTCCTATCTTAAGGGACTCCCGATCCTGAATCCCGAGACTCCCGCGGTATTTTATCGTTCCAAAATCCCGCAATTATATTTGTTTTAATCTGGGATTTCTGGATCCCGTATTTGAATAAATACAATCCCATGTATCTTATGTAACACGTCCAAAATGGCGGTAGAGGCATCAAAAGAAGCGCTTTGACTTCGACTTCGAGAATCCCAAAGCGGAAGGTGCCGTTTTTGTTTGAGTGAAAAATTATTAGCAAAAAATTATCAGTTTAGAACACCTTTCTGAGTTGAAATATCTCTTGGCTTTCGGACTATACCGACTCTTCCGCCTTTTTTTGGACCGCAGCTGAGATAATCCCGAAAATCCCGGGTCCCGAAATCGCGGGGTTGTCAAAATATTTCGGGATTCGATGCTTTATTTTCTACTCCATATGTATGGCTACTTTATGCAGGTACTGTAAATATACTGAAGTTCGACTACAAAGGTTGCAATTCTATTTTTTATTAACTGCTGTTACCATCATTGTGCTCGCACCTTTAGGCAGCTACTCGACCACAAACAACAAAAAAAAATTTGCCGTAGCTGTCATCCGTTTTGTTGTTGTTTTTGATTTGTAGCAAAATATATTTTTTGTCCTAGTTCCGCAAAAGGAGACACAACATAAATTTAAATAAACATGGATATGGAAGAAGAGTTTACATTTCGAGATTACACTTTATTGAAGCGCTATAAATTCGATGATGAAAGAATATCAACAACAACATCGCGCGAACAGGTGAGTCCTTGTTGCCCTCATTGCCGCTATGCGCGCGGCAGCCCAAAACATAATTCAACTTTTATTTTATATAGCAAAAAACTGAGAATTCCATCGAAAAATGTTACAATCGTTTTCAACAAATGCAGTACCTGGAACCAAAGGTGGCGAAATTTCACCGCGAAGAACACCAACGTTATTTGGAGTCAATGTTGCGCCGGTTACCAACAAATTACGAATGCCTAGACAGTAGCCGACCATGGAATGTATATTGGATTTTACAAGCGGCGCATTTATTAAATTTCACCTTTGATGAAGATACACTGGAGCATGTGGTGCAATTCCTTATAAAGTAAATAGATGAAGCCGTAAGCTTGCAACTTTCATTTATAGAAATTTCTTTTTTTTTCAGGTGTCGTCATCCGAATGGCGGGTTTGCCGGCGGTCCTGGTCAATATCCACACTTAGCGCCCACCTATGCAGCCGTTAATAGTCTTTGCATTATTGGCACTCCAAGTGCTTACTGTGCTATTGATCGTGATTCATTAGTAAAATTTTTATTTTCTGTACGTGAGCCGGATGGTTCATTTCGTTTGCACGTTGATGGTGAAACCGATGTAAGAGGTGCTTATTGTGCCATCTCTTGTGCCAAGCTAACAAATATGCCTGCAGAAATTTTAAAGAGATTATTTGATAAAACGGGAGATTGGATCGCCAGTTGTCAAACGTATGAAGGTGGCTTTGGTGGTGCACCCGATTTAGAGGCCCACGGCGGTTATACATTTTGTGGTATTGCGGCACTGGCGCTACTAGATGAGGGACACAAATGTGATACACAACAATTGCTGGTAACTATTAATTAAGGACGTTTATATTCAAATCTGTATTTATATTTATTTTCTAAGAAATGGAATCTGCAACGCCAAATGCCATACGAAGGTGGTTTTCAAGGTCGTACAAATAAACTAGTTGATGGCTGCTATTCCTTTTGGGTGGGGGCTACAATACCAATAACGCAAGCAATAATTTGTCAAGAAGGTACATATAAAAAATTAAATTATAGACGACAGAGTTCTTTCTGAAATTATTAGCGAGAGCTTTGGCTAGTGCCAGCCATGTAATATTAATATTGATGCTTCATTTTAGGTGAACCTTTGAAGCATGCTTTATTCGATAACAGCGCTTTACAGGAATATATTTTACTATGCTGCCAGAAAGCGAATGGTGGTTTAATTGACAAGCCGGGCAAGTAAGTAATTGCGTTCAACGTTAATTATTATGCAAGTGATCATAATTTAGATAGATTTTCTTTGGCCTTGCCTTTGTAGATACTTTAAGCTAGTTTCAATTATCTCGATCAGCGCTCCACCTAGGGGAATTTTCATTTCCACAAATTGTATTTGAAACGAATTTTTGTTATAGTTCGATAAATGCGCCACCTTGTGAGATGTTTTTGATTAAATATTATGAAAAAATAGATCACCAGATTCCCTCGATATTTCAGAGATTTTCAGCAATTTTCAATTAAATATGTTACCGTAAAATTGCTTAAAAATAAATCGCGAAATTTCAAATTGTAAATGAGTTTTCCGTATATCTCGAATAGTGCGCCACCTTTTTTTTTTTTTGTTTGCATTGCATTATTACAGAATTTTGAATTCAGGTTTAAATAGTAAGCATAAAGTTTAAGCCTCGCTTGGTTTTTAATGGCTCGGGGATTATTTCCCAACCTTAAGTCCGTTGCACCAAATCCGGTCCCAATAACTGTTACATTTTTTATAATTTTTTCTTTCTTCACCCATTAAGGCCGCAAGATCTTTACCATACCTGTTACACATTGAGTGGTGTATCTATTGCTCAACACTCCGAATCATCACTCAATCCACAAGTGCTGGGAGATCCTGTAAATGAGCTACTGCCAACACATCCACTATTCAATGTGCCACCACGTGCTGTTGCCACATCTTTAGCTCACTTTGAGCAGCTCAATATGAAAACAAAGTTAGGAAGACGTACTCCCAGTAGTACCAAGTACGAGTCAACTCCTAGTTGCGATGAAGATAGTATTGAGCAGGAATTGACATCGAGTGAAAGCCCTATGGAAGTGGATGATGGTCTTAATGGAACTGAAGTTGAAGAAGAGGACGCGCCCATTTCATCTGTAAGCTCTTCAATATCGAACTGATGCAAATAGGAATATTTTGTAATTAAATTTTTGTTGATGTCTTTTGCAAACAAAAAAGGCCACGTTGGCAAATTTAAATTTTACAAAGTTTTTTTTTGCATTTTAAAAATAAAAAAAACGTTTTATTTGTAAAAATAAATTCAATGTAAATTTTGATTAAATTCTTACTTTCGCTTGATGGCTGTTTCAATATAGTCCGGTATAAATTATTACCGTGTAAAATGTTTGTTGCAGTTTAATTTTATTTTTTGCTCTTTCAATATTGAAAAAATTCGAAAATAAATGTCAAGTTTCTTTCAAAAGCGCTTATTTAATTTTTTATAGAGTGATTAAGACGCTCCAATAATTAACGGACGGTAATCAGCAGTTGTTGTTGTTGTTGTTGTTGTTGTTGTTGTTGTTGTTGTTGTTGTTGTAGCCATACTTTGCCTTTCCTAGTCGGAAGATCCACTTATAAAAAGTTACGTGACAGACCAGACAGGGGTTGTACGGGTGTTGACAGTCCTTTGCCGGATGAATCCGGTACGTTCCGGTACACCTTTGCGGTACTGCCCGACTGTCTTGAGAACGATTTCGTGGATTTTGTCGCATCTTACGACCGGCATACCTACCTCGAGCATATTCTAAACCCCTAACCCGCAGGGGTAAATAATGATTGTTCAATTTATGCAGTCTATCAGCTATTATGGAGGAGCTCTCGGTTAGAATAATTCGGGAGAATCGATAGCGACTTTGTCAGAATTTCGTAGTAAATTTCAGAATGTTTGTGCAATCTCTGTAGGTCGCCTCCCAGTTGGTGCACCCTGGGTAACGCTAAATGACCTACATGGCCTACACGGCTAGTTTCTTGTGTTGCCGGTTCTACGAGAACGGTACCAGTACTTGTGCTGTACCGATCGAGCCGAAACGGCCCGCGTTTTCTTATATCGACCCGGCCAAGAGCAATACACTCGGGGTGACCCTGTCTGGCATTTAGGCAGGGCTACACCTCGCTACAACAACAACTCTCCCGAATTATTTCTGCCGGCAGCTCAGCAATTTCCATTAGAATATGCCCGAGGTAGGCATACCGGTCGTAAGAGGCGACTATGCAGATAGGTAATGACGTGCTAACTCGATGGTTGATCTAGGGTTATGATACCTCTCATTACTCATCTTGTTCTTACGGACGGAGGGATAACATGAGCTAGAAGGTTCCACTGGTCATACCAAATCGTCCCCGAGACTGTCGGGCTGTACCGCAAGGGAGTACCGTTATTTTTTATAAGCGCGACCGAATGCCGCCAACTCAGAAAAATATTCTGCCCATAAATACTTGGATGGATTCCGCCCCAATTTTGGTATCGGACCCGGGTCATTTTCGGTTTTTCGACCATAACGTTCCACTGAAACAAGCGCTTCCGAATTCATCCCTACCGGACAATTCTTATGCACACTAATACATAAGTAATCTCTTTGGTCAGTGACAACTCATTGACAAGTCAGGTCTGAGTTCTTCACGCACACATTGAAATGCACACGTACACAAATGTTTGCATAAGATTATTCACCATCGTTTTCTAAATCTTATCACAATTCTGATGCCTCATTACCACAGACCGTGTTATCAGTTGAGTTGTCAGTGACCACACAGCTATCCGGTAGGGGTGATCCTGAAGCCAAAACCCGTCTTTTGAGCTATATCCCATAATTTTAGCTAATTTATGAACAGTTGCTCCTTAAAGGAAACAAATACCAAAAAATATGTAGGGAAATTGTTGGGAAAAATTTTTTTAGCTTGGGGAAAAGTCAAAATTTTTTTCTCGACACTATAGGAAGTTTTGAAAAAGTTGCCTGGCAACACTGACCCAATGTTGTGTTTTTACTTTCCGCGCGCATTCTATTCAATCTGTTTCTATTTTCTTCTGTCAAGTATTTTCTGATAAATTTTCTGTTTGCGAAATACAATCGCTGCTGAATTTTAACATTTTGTTAAATAAACAAAAAATCTAACACAATGGGTTTATTAGATTTATGTGATGAATATTTTGGCGAACGAGATATTTATAAGCTGCTCGAACTGGAGAAGACTGCATTGCCCAAAGATATAAAAAAGGCCTATTACAAATTGTCACTACAAGTGCATCCAGATCGTGTCAAGGATGAGGAGAAATCCACTGCTACAGAAAAATTTAAAGTTCTTTCAAAAGTCTATCAAGTACTTTCGGATAAACAAAAACGTGATCTTTATGATGAACAAGGCGTCATTGACGACGAGGATGATATGGAGAGTAAACTTAGTTCATGGCTGGAACTATGGCGTAAAATATTCAAACCGCTCACTGTGGAGGATATATCAAATTATGAAAAATCATATGTAGACTCAGAGTTGGAACGCAATGATATGAAGAAAGCATATTTAGCTGGCAAAGGTTGCATCAATTATATGATGAACGATGTTCCCTTTCTTAACGTAGAGAATGAGCCGCGCATGCAAAAGATAATTCGTGAAATGATTGATGCCGGCGAGGTGCCGGAATACAAAATATTTACCGATGAGCCATCGCACAAACGGCGGCGCAGACATAAGAAGTACGCACGCGAATCGAAGGAAGCCGATGAGATTAAGCAAAAAATGCAAGCCGATAAAAATAATAGTCTTGAAAACCAAATTATGGAACGTCATAAATCGAGGGAATCTAATTTTGATTCATTCATGGATAAATTAATGGAAAAATATGGTGGCGAAGATGCCGAAGATGACTCGGAGGTGTTTGATATACGCGGTAAAGTTAAGTCGAAGAAGGCAGCTTCAAAAAAGAAGGTCAACGGCACTCCGAAAACGAATGGTGTTAAAAAGGGCAGGGTACAAAAGAATCGCAATTAGACGTAAAAATATTTATATATTTGTATTTAGGATGCGTGGTGGTTATTACCATACACAGGTCGGCCAATTATAGTTTGTAATAGATTTGTAAACAAATAAAACACAAGTAATTGTAATTGCTGTTTGGTAATTCATATTATACCGGAACCCAAATAAAAAACAAAAGCTGATAACACATCCCACCGAATTACTGCAGCGGCAGCAAGATAGCGAACGGTCAAGAGCAAATCCGGTTCTAATAATCTGAATGTCTCACGGAAGGGACATCCCGCTCAGCGTCTGATGAATCCTCTGCTGGCTCCCAAAGGTGATGGATGCTGTGCAGGCAGTTCCTGTTAAATTGCTGCAAACCGTAGCATCCTAACAAGCAACTGCTTGGTCCAGAGGTTCATGTGCTGGCACGTCTGTTGTCTCCTATCTTGAGCTCTGTCCGGTGAACGCCGTTTCCAACCTTCAACACCTCTGGAGACAAGGGTCATTCTGGCTCAATTACGTTCTGGATATTGTAGCAGGTTAAACTCCTACTTATCCAGACTGAACCCCGAAGTGCCCGGCATGCGACTCATTTCCTCATAACACCAACCATTCACCTGCTCTTCGGAACCCACTCTTTTAACACCCATTTCTCTCTGATCCAATAGGTTCAGGGAGACTGGACACAGACTTTCAGGGAGATAGCCAAGCATCACAAGAACATTGATTTTATTAATGAGAGCTATGCAAATGACAGGATCCCGCAAAGTGCAGTGGAAGTGGACTGAACATGGACCGGCATTCACATATGCCGATGCAGGATGGTATCAGTAAGGCATCGAAGCCAGGCCTTCCGCGCCATTTCGGGACTATACTCGAATTAAAAAATCTCAAAGCGGAAATTAAACTTTTTGTTTCAGTGAAAATTTATCGGCAAGAAAACAAAAATTTGTTTGGGATCGATAAAATTGAGGCGTGATCTATGGTATTTATGTGCAGAACACGTTTCTGGATTGTAAAATCTCTTCAAAGAAATAAAATATCTCGTCTTAGCTTTCGCATAGCTACCTTGGTCAAAATGCACTTTTTGATACTTCTACCGACTTTTTTGGTAGTGGCATATGCAGACGACTTAGCTATAGTTTTTAGGGGCAAATTCCCACAAACCCTGTGCGACTTGATGCAAGTAGCACTGAGAGAGGTTTCCTCATGGTGCTCGCGCTGCGGACTGAGCATCAACCCGGGAAAACTAGAACTGATCCTTTTCACCAACCGCTATAAGATACCACCGCTAATACTACCAAAACTGAATAACGTTCACCTGAACTTGGCTGACAAAGCCAAGTTCTTGGGCACAGTTCTGGATAGGAAACAAACCTGGAAGGAGAATGTTCTTCAGCGCCAGAAGAAAGCGTGTATTGCACTCTACACGTGCAAAAGAGCGTTTGGAAAGAAATGGGGGCTCAGCCCCAAAATATGCAAATGGATCTAACTGCAATCATTCGACCAATCATTGCTCTATGGAGTTGTGGTATGGTGGCCTGCGCTGAGCAAGGCAACAAACCATAATCTGCTAGGTAAAGTACACAGATCTTGCATGATCTGTATAAGCGGTTCGTTAAGAACAACGCCCAATGAAGCATTCCAGGCCATTCTTGGCATTTTGCCACTCGATCTGGAAGGGCACCGGGTAGGTTAGGTTAGGTTGCGAGGGCAGGACAGAGTGCAGGACCTTGCCCACCACTTAGGCCAGTCAAGTTGGCCCATTGTGATACCCTATGCGGTCTTAAGACCCACCCCATATCCGAGAGACAAACATCAACACTCTCACATTCTCACACTTGGATTAGAGGATCAAACCAGCTCGTGGAATCAATGAATTTCGATAGAGCCCTAATATCCATTTTTGAAACCTCCGTGAGGTCGTCGATGAACGGTTGGCCGAGAATAGCCAATCGTCTTCTGCTGAGTGCAGGACAATGACACAGCAGATGTTGAACACTCTCCTCCTCTTCAATACATCTGCAACTGCGACAGTAATCGTGAGTTATTACGCCCATCCTAGCACCATGTGTGCCTATTAAGCAGTGCCCTGTTAACACCCTTATCAGTGATGAGACACCGGATTTATTAAGGGACAGCAGACAGTTAGTGCGTCCTTTGTTGTACGAAGGCCAAGTTAGCCTTGATATCTCGCACGTCGAGAGACCTGACCAGAGCTCATTTGCCCTTTGTAAGGTATTTGTGCTAGCTCGGAGTTTGAAAGATGCCA
Organism: Campiglossa producta; assembly: GCA_964058755.1. Classification (NCBI taxonomy): domain Eukaryota; kingdom Metazoa; phylum Arthropoda; class Insecta; order Diptera; family Tephritidae; genus Campiglossa; species Campiglossa producta. Next base: position 152,738,586 of record CAXKVI010000001.1, read on the forward strand.
TGGGAATGCCTACCAGATCATTTCCTGGAAGGAGATGAGTGGTGGTACCTCTTCTGGCCAGCTCATCCGCTATACAGTTGCCTTCAGTATCCCTGTGACCAGGTACCCAAATAAGGCTGATACTGAAGTGCTGAGCCATCTCGTTAAGAGATCTGCGGCATTCAGTTAGCGACTTTGTGTTGTCGACATATGAGTTCAGTGCCTTTAGCGCGGCCTGACTATCTGAGAAGATAAATATCCGTTTGCCGTTTTGGGGCGTAGACGCTAGGCTTTTCACTGCACCGTGTATTGCCAGCATTTCTGCTTGGTACACGCTGCAGTGGTCGGGAAGACGAAAGGAGATCTCTAGTCCCAGGTCCGGTGAAAAGATACCTCCACCCACCTACCCTTCAAGCTTAGAGCCATCGGTGAATATGTTCATGGCATTCCGCACAGTATGCGGTCGGTAATCCCATTCTTGTCTTGTGGGTATTTTCACCTCGTAGTTCCTAACGAACACATTGCTTGGCGTGCAATAGTCAGTATGTAATGGTATGCTCACAGGTGCATGGGAGCCTAAAATTGTGGCGTGACCACATGTACCGCCCTTCCATACGTCGGTCTCCCTTAATCGCAGAGCTGTAACCACAGCCATTTCTTTAGCCACCACATCGAGTGGTGGAAGATTCAGCATCGTGTTGAGTGCTTCTGTCGGAGTGGAGCCGAGGGCCCCGGTTATGCAGAGTTCTGAACTCCTTTGGACTTTTTGTATCTGCTTGAGGTACGTGTTCTTGGCAAGGACTGAAACCGAAACCGAAACCGAAACCGTAACCGTAACCGATTAAAACCGATTCATTTTTCAAAACCGAAACCGAAACCGTAACCGTTATTTTGATCTGGAAAAGACCGAAACCGAAACCGTTTCAAAACCCGTAACCGGTTCCAAACGGTTTTCAATTTTTTCAAAACATTACTTCTATGAGTGGGCACATAGGTACTTCCTTTTACAAACAGGTACCCTGAAAGTTTTCATGGAAGATTGTCGAGCCACGTTTTGACATCAGTATCAAAATTCTGAAAGAGGAAGTTTGACTATAGTTGAATGAATGGATCGAAACAAATTTACGAGATCCGAAAAAGAAATGTTCAGGCTTGTCTCAGAAAGCGCCACTAATACTAATGTTTTTAACGATTTATACATTTCATTCGGCTTCCATTTTAATATATTTTTAATAAAAAAAGTAGAGTTATTTTTAGGAATTTGTTTTGCAGAAATTTCATCCATGCATAGCGTTAATAAAATGTATTATTATATTGGAGAAATCCCATCATGGCCGCAGGAAAAAAGTTATGAAAATTCAGACCTATTTCGTAGCTACATAGGTACTTGAGTATTTTAGTGTTAAAATTTTTTTTATCCAGTGCACCACTTTGGGAGAGAACCCCCACGATATACCAATTGCTCTCTTGCAAGTAAACAACGCGCATGTTGCCTTTTTAACTCGTTCCGCTATATTGTCGCTCCAGAGTAGTTTCCTGTCTAGAATAACTCCTAGATATTTGACTTTGTCACTGAGTACTAAAGTTGTATTCCCAATTTTTGGTGGTATTAAGTTCGGTATTTTGTACCTCCTAGTGAAGAGGACAAGTTCGGTTTTCTCGGGGTTAACCTCCAAACCTGAAGCGTTCGCCCAGTCGCATACTTTAGTCAGAGCATTTTCCATTAAATTGCAGAGGGTTTGAGGAAATTTTCCCCGAATGATAACGCAGATGTCATCGGCGTACGCGATCACTTGGTAGCCTTCAGCTTCCATGAGACGTAGAAGTTGGTTTACAGTAACCAGCCACAGGAGCGGAGAGAGAACACCTCCTTGCGGGGTGCCTCTGTTAACGAGTCTGTGAATCGAATTACCGCCTAGCTCCGTTGTAATCCGTCTGCTAATAAGCAATTTGCGGATAAACTCCACAAGGCAGGCATCGACCCGCAGACCCGTTAACGCCGAGGTAATGGCTTCCGGTAGAACGTTGTTGAAGGCACCTGCTATATCAAGGAAAGCCACCAGTGTATATTCCTTTGTGTCAATTGACTTTTCTATAACAGATACCAGAGAATGCAAGGCAGTGTCAGTCAGGGGGGGGGGGGGAGCTCCACCTCCGGATTAGAGGTGAGGTTGGCTAGGGCCTCGGTATCGGACTTGTATACCTTGAGGACCACCTTTTCATAGCCATATCGGTCTTATCCACGTTCACCACCCTCCAGTTTGATGTAGGCAGCTCAGGGTTGTACTTCTGCAGCACATCTAAAATCTCATCTGGTTCCGTGCAACCAACTGGAATCCAAACTCTAGCCCTTGGGCGTTGCGGGCACCGGGTAGCAGCAGCATCGGCTCTGCGTCTAAGGGAAAAGTCCGGCTGGGGCGCAAGCACTACTGGATACGCCTGTATTTTGGGATCCTATAGCTTTCTTCCGCTGAGCACAGATCGCTATGCGACCACAACAGTCGGAGATAGCGGTTTTAAAATCAACATTCCCAGCAGGGAAGAGTGGGAGAGCACGGATCGGAATCCCGCCACTCATGGCGGCACTTCCATTTATGCTGGTGGCTCGAAGTTAGACGGCAGAGTTGGAGGAGGGGTTTATTCAAAGGATCTGAACCTTGAGCTCTCCTTCAGACTACCTGATCACTGCAGTGTCTTCCAGGCTGAAGTTTCAGCAATCATGGACGCCGCGGCTTGGATAGGCCAACACACTATCAGACAGGACATTTTTATATTCAGCGACAGCCAGGCGGCCATCAAATCCCTTGGCTCTTTCTCGTTCAACTCTGAACTGACGCTCAGCTGTCGTCGATCTCTACAAGAGATGGCCCAACAGAATCGCGTTAACCTCACATGGGTCCCGGGGCATAGGGACATTGAGGGAAATTGTAGGGCAGACGAACTTGCGAGGCAGGGCACGACCAAGCAGGTTCTTCGCGATAAAGAGCGCTTAGGTATGCCGTTTGCCACATGCAAGCTTATGCTGAAGGAGTACACACTCCGCCAAGCCAACGAAAGATGGCTGCAATCTCCAGGATGCCGGATATCCAAAGAAACCTGGCCGAAATGGGATCATAAAAGATCAAGACAAATTTATGCCATAAGGGTTTTCGTTATTTATTGATTTGCATTCGGAGTGTTTTTGTTAATTTATTAATTTAATAGAGAAAAAATGAATTAATTATTATTTCATCCAACTTTTTATTCTTTAATTAAAACAAATTCATCAACATCTGATTGCCAAAGCAAGCAAAGCAAGCAAAATTTGAAGGGTCAGTTACATAAAGCTTTATTTTGACTTTACCTCAAACTTTGACTTTGACAGAAAAGTTAAGTATACATATTTAAACGAAGCATGGCAAATTGGAGACCTCAAAGTTGAAGCAAGGTTAAAATTTGGCAAACTCTCAAATTTTGCTTGCTTTGCTTGCTTTGACAATCAGATGTTGATGACTTTGCTTTAATTAATGAATAAAAAGTTGGAGGAAATAATAATTATTTCATTTTTTCTCTATTAAATTAATAAATTAACCAAAACACTCTGAATGCAAAGAAATAAATAACGAAAACAAATGTATAAAAGAGAAACGTCAAGGCATTCATTGTAGCATACCTCTGAGGTTGGACGCAAAGTTTTGAGGTAGCAAATGTCAGGCGAGGTTAACAAAGCTTTAGGGGTCAGTTACATAAAACTTTATTTTGGCTTTACCTCAAACTTTGACTTTGACAGAAAAGTTCAGTATACGTATTTAAACGAGCATGGCAAATTGGAGACCTCAAAGTTGAAGCGAGGTTGAAATTTGGCAAACTCTCAAATTTTGCTTGCTTTGACATTCAGCTGTTGATGACTTTGCTTTCATTTTCATTTTCGCGCGCGCATGTGCCTATTTGTAAAAAGGATTATAATTTGGAGAAAATAACAATTATAAAGTGGGAAACAAAAACAAGTACATCAAGGAGAAGGCTTGGAAAAATGTATCCAATGCTGTGGGAAGATCGGGTAAAGTTTTTTTTTAAATTAATATGAATGCAACGTTCCGTTTCTGCTTTAACCAAGATTGAGCAGGTCTTTGGAAATCGATGAAAGTAACTAAACAACTTGCTGCACACAAACAACTTATGTTGATGCGTGGCAATTGAAGGATCCAAAAATTACGATGGCAATTTGTAAATATTTTTCATGTTTTGTAGCTGTTCCCAAATACCTACTTTTCCCAAAAAATGTGGTTTCTTAGTCAACGCAGAACCGGAACAAAATCTGTGTATTTTCGCATATAAATAAACATGTCACTAAAAATTTACTTTTTAATAGTGGGAGAATGCGTGCAGAGGTGGAAATCACTCCGTGACAGGTTTGTTCGTGAGTCGCATGAGCGACAGCAACCGTCAGGTGCTGCTGCGAATGAGTACGACCGCGAGTGGTGTTATTTCCAACAACTGATGTTCCTGAAAACCTATATAGCTGCTCGAAAGTAAGTGAAATGTGTATATTTTACCTAGTTCACAAAGGTCATACCGAACAAAGATCATTGAGCAGAACATAACGTAACTGCTAAAACACGTTCAAAACTATTGGTAGAGGTTTCAAAAGTCGCGTTCAAACCGCCGTATCGATAATCCGAATGCGGAAATTAAATAACTTTGAATTAAGTGAAAAAGTTGTGCCCGGTCTGATTCCAACACCTTGCTGCTGAATATTTTTGTATCTCTTCGGAAAGTTATTTGGGGCACAGTCAGGTAAGTGGTCCACCCAATTGGGGCCACATAGCCTTATAAGTAGCTAGCAAATGTTTCTTTATCTTTTCCCCAAGTGCTGCCACGGAGTGCCTTTGTTGCGGCTCTGGAAGGCCCATGATATTAAAATATCAAATCTAATCAGTCCCTATTCAGAATAAAGTCAGATTACCTGGCTGGGACCTTTGTGCTAGGCACTACAAGTGGAATTATTGAAGTTTTTATTTTTTTATAAAACATCTTTTACTTGCAGAACAGTTTCAAATATGCAATTTAATGAGCCACAGCCTAAACGATACAAAAGTATGGAGGTCGAAAATGCAACCTACAGCAGCTTGCCAAGTCTTGAAGATGATCCTATCGCAACCGGGTCCACGAATCGAAATGGCTCGCGTTCATACACTGCCAGATACAGTAATTCCGATAGTACTCCAACGATTTCGCTGATACAACAGCAACAGTCACCAATTGAACCGAAGGTCGAACCAGACCATATTCATTCATATACTATCAAAAGCAGTAATTCCATCAGTGCTCCTGAAGCTTCTCCAAAAGATTGTTCGCCTTTACAGCAACAAAAACAACAAGGACACCCTCCATCAAAAGCAAGGACCAGGGGAAAATCAGAACCTGAGCCAAGTGTGCGATTTGATCGCTTGTGTGGCGTTGTGGAAAAATATGTTGATACGAAGATGGCCGGCGCTAGTCCCAATACTGAGTTCTTGGTAGTGTTGGACAAATACTTACAAAAGCATACGCAGGAGCGTCAAGACAGCCTTAAAATTGAAATTTTGAACATGGTTCATGTCGAACTGGCTATTGCAAAATAATTATTTATTACAGGGTAATAAAAAATTTATACAATTACATTTAACAACTTTCGCTATGAATTTTGCTATATTTTGAATATTTTTATTTAAATATTAATTTTTTATTAAAATAATACATTTCGATTAGATTATGTATGTATGTATGTATAAGAAATAAAAAATTTATCAACATTTTTTTTTTATAAATTTTTGAATTGCAATGGAGCAATATATATATCATAAATTTGTCAATGAGTTGAAATCGCGAATTTTTAAGAATGTTAAATTTTAAGTTGATTGAAATTTTTGTTATGTTAAAAAATTCGTATAAGCATTTAATGAAATATGTACTGTATTAACCCTTTAGGGACTCCGTAGTGAACTACTTAAATATAAGTTTGAAAGAAATTTTGTATTCAATAGAAAATACTAGCGTACAAAACAGCTTTTCTATGGAAATGTATAGAAATTTCGTTTTCACAAAAATTAAAATAAATGAGTGAAGTAAAATTATTTCATATAATATAGAAATCACAAATAATATAAAAAATATATGAAAACGCCAAAACTCAGATTTTTTGGCAAATTTAATTTAAGTATAATATGGTGTTAATCTTAAGTTAGTGAAAAATGTCTCCGATTTTTAAAATTCTTTTTTTGAGGACTTAAGTTTTCTTTCATAAAAATTCATGAATGCAACTTTCTTTGTATGGAAGAAAAATAAAATAATTTTCTACGAACTCAAGATTGAACTCTTTGCTATATTTAAATGAAGTGGCCTATAAAACGGCATTCGCGAGTTTCGCATATATTTTTTAAAAATTATTTCCTAAAGTTTGAAATTGTTACATTTTTTTCATTCACATTTTTCAGTCTTATACATTACGTCGTAGTAGCATTAAGTTGAGGGTTTTGTGATTTTTATTTGAATGAATCACGCACACGAGAATCAAATTTATGTTTGTTTTGATTCTCCATCTAAAGCAAAGATTCTTTTGATTTGTGACTTCAATCTCCATCCAAATCAAAGAAGTATTTAAATCTCCTTCCCACTCACAAATAATAATAATAAAAATTCTTTGATTTGGATAGAGATTGAAATCACTATTCAAAAATACCTTTGATTCGGACAAGAAGTCGAATAATAAATAAGAATCCCCCAACTCTGCTCGGGGATTGATCATGTAGGTACATTGTTAATCTGAGAGTTCTACTTAAACACCTAATCTTGGTAATTTTACAGACGAAATTCACATGTGCTACAAGGATTCTATTTTTGTGGTAAAAGCCCTTGGTTTAAAGGGGATGAGAACATATATAATCCTTGAGTAGGTCTCTAAGGGCAAAAGCAGCTCTTGTTGCGTTGTTTCCCATTCTTCGGCCATACCTTCGTAGGGGGGTCTCAACTTCTTGACGCCATAGACCATGAATAACTGTATCTCCTTCGTAGCGGTCAACATAATCCGTGGGACAGTAATTGCTATCATGGGTTTTTACAAAATTGTGCAATATAACTATGGCTTTAACAATAATTTCTGCTGATTCCGGAAGCATGTAAAGAGGAGACAACAGAATTCTCCAACGAGCTGTCATGATCCCGAAAGCATTTTCTATTACTCTACGTGCACGTGACAAACGCATATTGAAAGTCTCCCGGTCTCTTGGCAAGTTCCATCCTGAAACGAAAACGAATTTTTTTATGAAATATATATACTGACACACATTTAACTTATATACATACCTGGATATGGCCGCATCAGACAGCTCTTTAAAGGGAATGCTGCATCTCCCACCAGGTAATACGGAAACTTTAAATCAGATTCCGGCAAAAAATCGTCTTCAGGCAAGTCTAATTCCCCACTAAACAACTTTTGTCCAAAACCTGAAATCGACAAAACTCCACCATCACTCTGTGAACCATATGCTCCGATGTCCACACTTGTGAACATGTAGTTCGCATCACAGCTTGCCATAAGAACGATGGAAAAGGTACTCTTATAATTGTAGAAAAGGGATCCAGAATTAGGCGGACATTTAATTTGTATATGCTTCCCATCGATAGCGCCAACACAGTTGGGAAAATTCCACATTGTATGGAAGTCACTTGCGATCCGCTTCCATTTATGTTTATCCGGAACCGATAGGTACGTGCTGCCCAAAACACTCCACAAAACATCACACGTTTCCTTGACAATTTTGTTTACGGTACAGCGTGCCATTTTAAAAGCGGTCGCAAAGATCTGCTGACTGCCTCCGTGAGCCAGGTAACTACAGCAATAAACATTTATTATTACTCACTTAAAGACATTATTGCAAAATTACACTTTAGAACAAAACTTACGCAAGAGCGAGGAACAGTCTGCATTTCCCTGTTATGGATGGCCTGTGGGAGTACTTTTCCAGTCTATTCCCAACAAGTTCGAACAGCAAATCAAACACATCCTTGTTAACCCTGACCATTTTTTTAAATTGTTCCGGATCATTGTTGTACATTTTTTCAAAAGATGTTGCAAAAAGGCCATTTATATCGCGGTCTTCGTAAAGCTCTCTAACCCACATCCTACGTCGCTTTCTCATGGTATTGAAGCACTCACGAATCTCATGAATCAATAACACAATTATTAGTACTTCAATAATATCATTATAATTCATTTTTTCTTTATTAAATTAATAAATTTACCAAAACACTCTGAATGCAAAGAAATAAGCAACCAAAACAAATGTATAAAAGAGAAACGTCAAAGCTGGTCAAAGCGTTCATTGTAACATACCTCTGAAGTTGGACGCAAAGTTTTGAGGTAGCAAATGTCAGGCGAGGTTAACAAAGCTTTATGTAGTTGAGGCTTTATATGTATTCGACCCTTGAGAGTTTGCCAAATTTTAACCTTGCTTCAACTTTGAGGTCTTTATTTTGCCATGCTTCGTTTAAATACGTATACTGAACTTTTCTGTCAAAGTCAAAGTTCGAGGTAAAGCCAAAATAAAGTTTTATGTAACTGACCCATTAAACTTCGGTAACCGGGCGATTAGTCGTTATCGGCTTTTATGCAAGCAGCCTTAAAACGGAAAAGGGCATCAGATTTGTACAAGCAATATGAAAAATCGGACGCCTTAAACAGCAATGGCTTGTAGGGTAATCAATCATGAATTTGTACGGTTACCGGCCCTGCAAAAGTTCTTCCAGCTATGTTTCGGAGTGTAGAGTTGTCGCAGTTTCCAAAAAAATGCTTTTTGCTTTGGCGATCAGCTGTTGCTGTATACCATTTTAACTTAAAAAAAAAAAAAAAATATATAGATCCTCTTTTAAAATCCATTCTTGAATACATTTGCTAATAAACAATCAAATATGGAACACAAAATAATACTTAAATGCCGAACTTGTTTGGAGGACAACGAAGAGGAGAACATGTTCGAGTTATTCAAGGAAAACGATGAAGAATCCAGCGATCAACTTCCAGAGCTTAAATTGGACAAAAAAATTGAAAATTGTTGTGGCGTTCGGGTAAAATATACTCAGCAACGGAACTGTATGTAAAAGTTAACATTTACCTTCTTTAACAGATACGCCAATCCAACGATATGCCATCGAAAATATGTTGGAAATGTTTCGAAGTAACAAGAATGTGGTACAACTTCCGCCAAATGTGCCTAAACTCACAAATTTACTTGGAGAGCATGTGTGAAGATCGAATAAGACCGAAAGGCCAAGACGATGCCGAGTTTTTGGAATACCTAATGGAGGAATTACAAGTACAACGTGATTCAGTGTATGACCCAATCGGTACCGTAGAAGCCGAGAGCGATGGCGAAGATTATGATGTTGCTGATCTTGGGTTGCTGGTAGATGACGAATCGATTGATGATATATTCATTGAAACAGACAGTGATTTAGATGTAGTGATTAAGGAAGAGCAACCACAATCAGCTGATGACCATAGTATACCTAACACTCCCAATAAAACTCAAAACACAAATAATATAGCAAAAAAACGGTATACACGAAAATTTCGTCCGCCTAGCCCGTCGGCTTACATGTGCTCGATATGTGGTAATGTTTATCCAAAGAAATCTACATTTACCTATCATATGGCATTGCACAATAGTGACAAACAACAGGAATGCGAGTAAGTTTTAACATTTAGAATAAAAAATGGGTTCAACAAGATTTACCTTACAGAATCTGTGGCAAAAAATTCCGTCAAATTTGTGAACTGAAGAATCATATGCGTCGTCATACTGGTGAAAAGCCTTACAAATGTAATTACTGTGATCGCCACTTTATCGATCGTAGTGAAAGACATCGCCACGAACGGTAAGTGTAGTATAAATTTGAGTTAAAACTCAATTTCAGACTTACCACAATGAAGAAAATTCGCCAACCCTTATAGATGTAAGGTACAACAATCGAATTTTAAGTCCAGTCAAACAATGCGCTCTTTGCTTTTCATTGGAATAAAGTTTTTACGTGGCGGGTCCCAAACCCAGCGCACAACCCGTCTCCGGGATTTTGATAAAAATATTCACACATTTATATAGCGAGCCGCTTGCTACAAGACAGACACCCGCTTGCAGCCGCACAATGTGGTGAACAGACGCTGAGAAAAAGACCTCGGTGAGCCCTTAAACCAAGTATGTCAGAGTGGCCCCACCGGGGCTCCCTCTCTTTCTGCCGCGAGCCTAGGTTGCTCCCGTTGCCCAGAGTGCACGAACGAGGACGCAAGAGTCGGGATTGAGCAAGGTCACTTAGCAACCACACATTACTCCAAGGAATGACTGGCGTGCTTTGATATGCAACGGCCAAAATCGCTTAGGAGGTTAAGCGCCAATAAATGATGAATGAAACAATGCGCTTACGTAGCCTCATGGGAATGAGGCGGGTGTTAGCTGAGGTTGGATGTTCCTTTGAAATGACCCTGCCTAACCCATAAGTTTAGTACAACGGTCGAGAAATAGTTGAAAATTTTCGCAATTATTTAAAGTTTCAGATATCACTGCTTTGCGTTAACTGCAAGGAATGAAACCAACTTAAATAACGTTCCGGTTTCGGTTTTGTAACGTGTTTCGATTACAGTTTCGTTGTCGTTCTTTAGCATTTATTTCGGTTACGGTTTCGGTTTTGTTCTTCATAAATGCTGAGATAGGGCGTTCTTAAACCAAATGTTTAAAAAGTCACGTTATTAAAAGAAATTCTAGATAGTGCGTATTTTTAAATATTTTGAATTAGGATATTGTTGTTGTTGTAGCGAGGTGTAGCCCTGCCTAAATGTCAGACAGGGTCACCCCGAGTGTATTGCTCTTGGCCGGGTCGATATAAGAAAACGGCCCGGGTCGTTTAGGCACGATGGGTACAGCACAAGTGCTGGTACCGTTCTCGTAGAACCGGCAATACAAGAAACTAGCCGTGTAGGCTTTGTAGGTCATTTAGCGTTACCCAGGGTGCACCAACTGGGAGGCGACCTACTTTTACAGGATATTCTTCCACTCAGCAGTAGATACTATGTAGTAAATACATTTAGCTTGCAGATTTCACATATATGCTATTTTTTAAAGCGTTCATACAAACACTCGGCCGTATTCATGCGAAGTTTGCGGAAAGAGTTTTATGTATTCGGCCACATTGAAGAATCATGGCAAACTGCATACTGGTGAAAAGGCGTTCAAGTAAGTAACATGGATCTTAAAATATACCCATATTTGAAGTATTACATTTATGAGTCTACCGATTTTTTTTTAATAATTTTTAATATTTTTCCCATTCTATATAGCTGTATGGTTTGTGAAAAGTCCTTCACTCTTCAACATCAACTCAAAGCACACTTACAAACGATTATTCATAAACAGAAGGAGGAGCATTATGTTTCTGCTGGCTACGAAGTTGTTTATGAATAGTTGATAATTAAATATATACTTTTATTAAAAATAAAAAATAGAATAAAAAATATATTTTTAATTTAAAATTTTCTAAAAATTATTACATAATTTCTTCTCTGCTGAATTCTTATAGCTATTTAACAGTACTTGGATGTGTGAAATCTATAAAAAATCTCCAGGAAACGGGGCAGTGAAATAACGCCCGCGGAAATAACGCCCGCGGGCGTTATTTCCTTTTCAAAAGGAAACAGTGCCCGCGGGCGTTATTTCCTTTTCAAAAAAGAAATAACGCCCGCTGGCGCTATTTCTTTTTGATAATGGGCGTTATTTCCTTTTGAAAGAGAAATAACGCCCGCGGGCACTATTTCCTTTTAATTGGAAATAACGCCCGCGGGCGTAATTTCCTTTTTAAAAAGGAAATAAAGCCCGCGGGCGCTATTTCCTATTGTAGCGGGCGTTATTTCCCTTTTGAAAAAGAAATAACGCCCGTGTTGACAAAAGGAGATAATGCCGTGCGGAAATTTAAAGTTCTCGAATAATAAAATAATAAAAATTATTAAATCTTTGCATTCCTTTAAATAATAATAATAATAATAATAATAATAATAATAACAATAATAATTATAAAAAATAAAAATTTGGAATTAAAAATCGCGCGATTCGCTTTTTTTAATAGACCCAGTATTTTTAACTCAGTTTTGAGTAAATGATAAATTAATAACGCTAAATATTTTAAATTTTTATTAAAATAAAAAATGAAAATTTGGAATTAAAAATCGCGCGATTTTTTATTCCAAATTTTCGCCTGCGGCGCTTTTTTTAATAAACCCAGTATTTTTATTAAAATAAAAAATTAAAATTTTTTAATAGAACCAGTATTTTTAACTAAGTTTTGAGTAAAGTTAGATTAATAAGACTAAGTATTTTAAATTTTTATTAAAATAAAAAATGAAAATTTGGAATTAATAAACCCAGTACTTTTATTAAAATAAAAAATTAAAATTTTTTAATAGACCCAGTATTTTTAACTCAGTTTTGAGTAAATGATAAATTAATAAGACTAAATATTTTAAATTTTTATCAAAATAAAAAATGAAAATTTAAATTTCCACACGGGGCTATTTACTTTTGAAAGCGGGCGTTATTTCCAAAAAAAAAAGGAAAAAACGCCCGCGGGCGCTATTTCTTTTTATTGGCGGGCGTTATTTCTCTTTTGAAAAGGAAATAACGCCCGCGGGCTTTACAAGTGTAAAGTGTGTAAAGTGTTTTTTCTCATAATTTTTTAAATTTTTGTGTGTGTTACTGTGTATGTGTGTGCCACAGTACAAAAACTTGTAATTTTTATCTCTCCTTTTTTGAAAAACATTTCAAATATTATGAGATAAATCACTTTGAAAAAAATCCTATTTTTTCCCATACATTCTCCATAAAAAAGGGCGAAAAAATAGTCACCCCTATGGATTAATTTCAGCGCTAACTTTTTGCTTGGCTTATTTTCTCATCGATACCTAACTTTTTAGGGCCTAAGAACAAGTCGACCTTTTTTGAATCACCCTAGTGTACATGTTTCTTTGCTAGTAAAAAATGTGGATACATTTTTTCAGGATGGATACACTTTTGGATACAAAAAAAATTGAGCTTGTGGCAACGCTGATCATAATCCTACCACATATAGGGATCGGGTTAGAGAAACATGCTGGGCAATAAATTCGTGGCAGGGCAACGTCTGCCGGTTCAGCTAGTTCATTAATAAAACAATCTAAAAAATGGTGATAAGAAATGTTTGTGAAAGTTTTTAATCTAAAGTTTCCAAATCATTTGACATTAGCATGTTTTTATGTTGATTTGAAAGCACATGGGCCTTTAGCTGATGAGGTAGTTTGAACGATTTGTTGCAAGGTGCACATCTAAAAAGTATAGAAAGTGAAGGTCAAAGCATTTACAATAAATAAATCGTGCATTCAAACTCACTTGAAGGGCTTTTCATTTGTATGCACCTTTTCATGTGTACGTAGAGTCGTGGACAGGGCGAAGCTTTTAGTACATATAGTACATTGAAATGGTTTCTCATTAGTGTGTATTCTAAAGATAAATTATTTATTATTATTCAGTTAGTCATAAAATACTCAAATATGTAATGATAATTCAAACAAACCTTTCATGCTTTATATGCGTACTGCGATCTGTGAATCTTCGAAAACAATACTTGCATTGGTATGGCTTTTCTCCTGTATGAATACGCATGTGTGCTGTCAAATTGCAAGCCGCCGTGAAACGCTTAAAACACAATCTGTTAACAAAAAAAAAATATATATATATATATGTATATATATTAGTAAAAAAAATTTTATTTAAAGCGGAAAGCATTTATCATTTATTTGCACTAAGTCTATTGTTATCAATCAAAACAAAAATTCAGGAAAAATATTTAGTTTGTAAAGCGTGTACTCTATCTCGGAATTATTATTCATCTAAAGTGCCAAAAATGGTGATTTTTTGAAATGTTTGTATGGGGAACCCCCTACGTGGGGGTATAGTGGGTGTGCCACCGGCATGGGGGGGGCAGAAGTCGGCTCTTCAATGTTAGTGGGCGTCGGAAATACATTTGGACTCGCGACTGTTGCACTCTAAATGGGGCAACATAGGATTTTTCAAACTTTGACCCTTGAAGTCAAAAGTACAAAGTCGGGACATCCATATTAATTATATATCAATACAATTATTTTTAAAAGGTATTCTTCCTTTGGCAAAGTATCATGTTTTGATCCCTAAAATACGATTTTCCTTGCCACTTGGGCAATTTTAAAATCGACCAGCCCAATTACACACATTACTCCTGTGGTGCGCTTGAGGCCAAAATATTAGATTTTGATTTATGCTGCATATCTTGAAAACTTGAAGTCCTTTCCAAATAATAAAATTTTTCTGTGGTATTTTCGGGATTTTTGGAATTATTTTGGGATTGTTTTCGGGACCATTTTAAACATTTGCTTTGAGGAATATCTATAATGCTTTTCAAATGATATTTCAATATTGCTATTATAACTTACTCGCATTCAAATTTTTTTTCACTACGATGTATCCGCATGTGATAATTTCTTAAACTTCGGCTAGCAAAATTATTGCCACAAACTTCACAGGAGAAGGTATAATTATTATCAAGTCTTTTGCGCTCATTCGGCAAGCTATGTTGCTCTGGTACATTTATTTTGATGGTTGTCGAGCTTATTTGCTTCGTTGGTTCCACGCCCTCCTGTGTTGTCGTTTCAGCATCACTTTCATCTATTAAATATTCTTCTAATGGCACTATAGATTTATATGTTTCTGAATTTTCATCCACATGTTCTTCGCTACCGTCTTCATAACATTCGGCTTCGGATAAATTATTTGTCACCTGCAGATTTTCTTCTTCTTCTACGTCAATACCATCATCAACATTTATGGATTCGTCGTTTACATTTTGTGAATGCTCCGCATCTTCCATTGAATTTACGGGATTCTCGACTTTAATAACATAGTATAAACCTGGTGAGTCTTGTCCCGTTTCCGTCTCGCGTTCCTTCTTTTCACACGTCATTTGTACATTACTTTGCTTGAATTTTGAAATTGTATTATTTATATCATTTGTTTGATTTTCATCTTTGAATGCTGAAGCATCACTTTGATCATGTACTACATCCAAAGTGTCTTCGGCAGCTTCTTCCTCCTCTGCAGCATCATCATCTGCATAATCCAAACTGTTCATACTACCCTGCAAAAGAGGTAAATACTCCCATCAATCATCTGTAGAGTACTCCATTACAGGAGTACTCCAATAATAGTACAATTTCGTACAAAAAAGATGATGCAATTTACATGGCGATGTCCCAGAATTGGACCATCTATATTAAGGCAACGAGCCCGCTCCATTTTTCGAGAGGTATCAAAGGGCACGTTTTGACTTCGATATCAATAATCCAATAGTTTTCGCTTTCGGATTATGCACACCGAATTCAAAATGCCTCTTTTGATACATCTCCCGATATTTTGGGACGGTATCTCAGATTATCCCGGGTGTAAGGGTAGGCCGCCTCCCCGTTTGTGCACCCTGGGTAACGCTAAATGACCTACATAGCCTACACGGCTAGTTTCTTGTATTGCCATCGTGCCGAAACGACCCGGGGCGTTTTCCTATATCGACCCGGCCAAGAGCAATACACTCGGGGTGACCCTGTCTGACATTTAGGTAGGCCTACACCTCGCTACTACAACAACAACATCCCGGGACCCCGGGATTGTATTTTTAAAATGCTTATATGGATGTACACCATGATAGTCCGACCCATGATAATATACGGAGCGGTGGCATGGGCACCTAGAGAAACCATAAATACGGTGCGAAAATCATTAATCAGAATCCAGCCTCTGGCTTGTGTTTTCATTCCCTACAGCTGGAATGGAAGTACTGCTGTATCTGAGCCCGTTCCACATAGTAATCGAGCAGGCAGCCAAACTAACCATGCTGAACATAGCAAAGGAAGGTACTGGCAGAGGAAAAATTTTAT
The DNA here is from genome assembly GCA_964058755.1 of Campiglossa producta. NCBI lineage: Eukaryota > Metazoa > Arthropoda > Insecta > Diptera > Tephritidae > Campiglossa > Campiglossa producta. Next base: position 152,754,562 of record CAXKVI010000001.1, read on the forward strand.
AGTCCGCGGGGGCAGATAAATTAAAAAACCAACTCTCGATCTCCCGGGGGTTGATATCGCTAAAATCATACGATTCGAGAAGAGATACAGTTCCGGGTCATGCCGGTATGGATGGCAACAAGCGGGCCGACCAGTATTAGGAGTATAAAAGGGGTCCTCACAGGTCATTGTAGGCTCAAGACCTATATGCACAGATTGGGCATTGCATCCGGCAGCCTGTGCAGCTTCTGTGTTAATGAAAAGCGACACTTTCTACAGAACAAGACTGAAAATCCGTGGATCTCCAACTCTGGAGTGAAAGCACATACGTCAACTAAGGCGCCGAACTTGATTCTGGACTTCCTGAAGGCGGCCGGATTGCAAGTTGTCCTATGAGAACAAGAGGGCACAACAGATCTCAAGTTCGCAGTGCATCACCTCAATCAATTTATTATTATTATCAGGTGGTCCACTCTTAAGACATCGCCATGTAAACTTTACTTCCTTGTTTACATATATGGAATTGGATTTTTGGGAATAGTATGAGTACTCCAACGATTTTTACATACTGCCTTGTCATGCGCTTCTAAATTATTTTCATTATAGTGTGATTTTGTATCATCGTAGTTTTCTAATTCATTGTCTTGATAATCTTCATATAAAAATTCATTTCTAGCTTGCTCTTCTTCGTGAATAAGTTCTTTTGTAGATTGAATAACAGAATCGTCCGCAATCTTGGGGTTTTCTTCTTTTATCAAAGGTGTTATGTATTCATCACCTTCTGCAGTATCTTCAATCTTCTCAACTTGCGTATCTGGTAAACTCTCTTCATTGCTTTTCAAATCTACATCCATTGTTGTGTCCTCTTGTTCCTCGTCCAGCACGTGTATGGTTGGTAGTTCCGTGTCACAATCGAATATTTCGTGAATTAAGTCTGACGAACGATTCCGTTTGTCCATTTTTAACATGGACGCCGCTGATTTCGTTTTGCGTATAATTGATTGTAAATATTCGTCTGAGTTTCGACATGTTGTACTGAAGTGGCATGCATATTTCAGCAGCACTAAGCATTTGCGGCAAATTTTATCTGGCAGGTTGTCATTTCCGTCCATCTACCAAAATAAAAAATTAAAACATGTTCTATTCTTATTCTTGGGACAATAAACAAAATACATACCTCTACACCAGCTATCTCGTGAATTTGTTTGGCTATTTTAGTGTCAATCGGCGTATATTTTGCAGCATGATTTCTGCGCTCCTCTACCAGACAAACTCGACACACGTTCCACTTAATGCTAATTTCCATGATTTGCGATAAGTTTGGCAACAGGATTTAAGTTACCCTGCAAAAATGGCAAAGTACTCTAAATCAATACTCTATAGAGTATTCCAATACCGAAGTATCCAATAGTAGTCCAATTTCATACAAAAAATGTGGTCTAATTGACATGGCGATGTCCTAGGATTGGACTATCTGTATACAAGTACTCCTAGGACATCGCCATGTTAATTGGAGCACCTTTTTTATATGGAATTGGATTTTTCTTGGAGTAGCACTCCAACGTTTTTACAGCGTAGTACCGCACTGGGCATGTAATGCTGACTAATATTTACACGAATTTACAAATTATTTAGTTTATAATACTAGGGATAAACAATGGTTTATATTTTTCTCAATTCGTAAAAAAACCAAACAGCGAAATCAAAAACATGACGCAAAAATGTTAAAGGCTCAATTGCATAAAAGTTGGTGAAACTTTGACAGATGGGTGCCTCGTTTTTGCCCATTGGCTAAAATGGTCTTGTTTTTAGAGGTCACCTGCAAAAAAATTAGCTAACTTTATGGGATAGGGCTCAAAAGACGCGTTTTGGCCTCAGGATCACGAATCCGGAAGCGCAATACCACGTCACAGTTTTGCACCACTTTTTCAAAGTAAAATGAGTAAAACAAATTTCTTATGGTGTACAAAAATTTTCCATTTTGCTGTGCCAATCGAAAAGGTAAATTATGACAGTAGTAAATTTTGACGTATGGAAAAAGCACGTGCAAAGCAAATATTCTCTCTTTTATTTAGTGTTAAATAGCGCGTGTGCAAATAAATTCTTGTGTAATACTATGAATGTTAACAGCACATACATCCTTGTGCTCACTTTATTGGTTGTGAAAATTTGACCTAGCCCCCTGGGCTAGGGCATATTCTGCCGTTCATATTCGCCACGATAACCGTCAGAATTTACCATCGCTCTGTCAAAATGTGCTTTTTTAAACCAAAAGCAAACACATCCTTGTGCTCACATTCTTGGTTGCTAATATTCACCACAATAACTGTCAGAATTTACCATGATGCAATAAACAGCCCTGCGAAGCAACGCATATTTCGGTAATTGTCTAGTTTAGCTGTCAACTGATAAAAAATTATCTAAAATTATGGTTAGGGGTTCAAAGACGGGCTTTGGTCTCTGGATCACGAATCCGGAAGCGATTTTTTAATATTTTGCTTCTCTGAAGAGATATTTGCGATCAAAGTTGCAAGTTTTCATGTGGTTGTTGTAATTACTCGATAGTTACATAATTTCCAACTCTAACTAGCACAACATGGATAGAAAAGTCTCCTCGTTGAACAAAATTATCCAACTTTCTACTCTGCGTTTTGGGAAACGCGACCCAGGAAATTATCCGAAGATGGTTGGCAGGGTGTACATTTTTTTTCATTTGACACACCCTTTTTTGGAGACTTACTCGATTTCGACAAATATAGTTGCCAAAACAATCGCATATATAAAAATACGTGTTCTAGAGCCAATCAAGAGGATTATATCTAAAGAGCAGTGAAATTTGATTTGGCTTATAAAAAAAAAAGAAACGAGTGTGAAACCTTAAAAATATTATAGAAATGCAAGTGTACAAATTGTGTCGCATCTGCCTCACTGAGGGTAGTACTACAGGGAAAATGCAGCCACTGTTTGAAGAAGATGATGAAAAATGCGGCGAGATTGTACAGCGCATAGAACTATGCGGGGGAATAGTGGCAAGTATTTTTTTAATTTTCCATTTCGAAATTTTTATTAATAATATGTTACAGCTAAAACCGCACGAAGAGTTCCCAAAGTTGATTTGCAAGCAGTGCTTGGAGAAATTAAATGTTTCTTACAAATTCCGTTCGATGTGTCAAGCGAGCGAGCACACACTGCTGGACGCTATAGTCAAGGTAAATGTATATGCATCTGTTATGCTAATTATTTACACTCTCAACATTTATATATTTGATCTAGTCGGAAATGAAGACCGAACCACAAGACTACGAGTTATCAAGAGATGAGGATGGAGATAACGATAATGAAGTATTCTTTGATATGCATACAGAATTCATAGATGCACAAGAAATGAATTTAGATAATCTAACTGAGACCATTGAAGAAGAAATATTAGAATCTGATATGGAACCAGCTGAAGAAGGTGCTGAAGAATTCATTGAATATACAGATAGTGAATATTTTGAAGACGATCCACCGGAGGAAGAAACTATTATGAAAGCATCAACATCGCTCATAGAAGGGGTGCACGTTAAAAAGGAACCAAAAGATAGTCAAAATACTATTCAAAAATATGGACTACTAAATGCAAATAAAGAACGCTTAAATATGAAAGCCGAGCTAAATCAAGGAAAAAAATCAAATCGTGGCAGAAAGAAAAAAGATGAAGAACTTTCGAATATAATGTGCGAAATATGTGGCAACATATATCCAAAGCGTAGCTTATTGAATATGCATATGCGACGTCATATGGCTGAAAAACCTTACCCATGCGAGTAAGTGCATTCATTCAACTAACACAGGAATCGTCTACATATTTTCAAAACCGGCCTTCTCACAAACGAATTACGGTTTCGAAAATAGATTCATATCGTCGCCGCGCCCGCAAAAACAGATAATCATTTCTTTTTTGTTGAAAAAATGTTGATTCCATATTTAATTAGCACTATTCATTCCCGATAGTTATGCGTTTGCCATGTTTTAATATCTTCATGTTTAGAAGTTATCGAAAAGAGCTCTCTGTTTCTAGTACAAAAAGAACGTTTATACCCACATGTGGTAAACATTTTTTAATCGTAGATGCAACTGATGAGTGTGCTTTGATTTTTTTAAAATCAAATACCTACCTCATAAAACAACTGCATGTGTACAAAAATACAAGATTCAGTGAACAAAGAATGATTTAGAGACATAGACAAAAAGATATACACCCTGAAAAAAAGCTCAACAAACACTACAAAACGAATATCTGTTTCTGCAGGCGCATCGACGATATATGACTTAAAAAGCAGAAACCTGCGAGTTAGAGGTTTAGAAAACGCCCGCCGTAGGTACCTGTCGTAAGAGGCGACTAAAATTCACTTCCACCCCGGCTATACGGGGTCAACGAAATCGTTCCCAAGACAGTCGGTCTACATAGTACCACAAGGTACTATTCACCAGAACGTACCGGATTCATATCCGACAAAGGACTGTCACATGTAACTTTTTATAAGTGGATCTTCCGACTAAGAAGGCGAAGAACTGCTACAACAACAACCTAAACACAAAGGCCCACAAGTATAAAAGGCGAGAATTTGCTCAAACTCAATTTTGGATTAAAAGCTAAGGTTTTTGTTTTTGTAATAAAAACAATGAATCCACCTTTTACTCAGTTGAGCATGTGCTCACATTTATACTTGAGACCCCCGTTATTTTTCACTTGAATTCCTGTCTTTATAGGATTTGTGGCAAGACCTTTGCGTGTCCTTCAGAAATCAGTCGACATATGCGTGTGCACACAGGGGAAAAACCTTACGTTTGCAAATTTTGCGGTCGAACGTTTGCTGATCGCAGTACGAACATTAAGCATGAAAGGTTGGTTGCGAGTTTAATTTTCAAGTTGCTTCTTTTTTCTTTTAATTACACAACAGTAGTTTTCTTAGTAAAGAAGATAAACAGCATTTGAATTTATCATATTATTTTTCTCACTTTATTTTAGAATCCACACGAACGAGCGGCCGTTTACGTGTCTAACATGTGGGAAATCCTTTACTTATTCCAATGTTTTAAAAAATCACATGCTAACACATACTGGCGAGAAACCATTTCCGTAAGCGACTCATATTTGTATTACTCATTTTGTATACTTTCTTTGATATAAATTGCTCTTTTAGTTGCGTGCCTTGTAACAAGACATTTTCGCGTAAACATCAATTGGACCAACATATTGCCACTATAACACATCAACAAACAGTTAGAAATCTTGCTGCAGCCGATGTTAAAGTACATCAAATAATCAATGACATGGAATCGAAACAACATACCGTTAATATAACACATCAACAAACAGTTAGAAATCTTGCTGCAGCCGATGTTAAAGTACAGCAAATAATCAATGACATGGAATCGAAACAACATACCGTTAATATAACACAACAGCAAATAAATCGGGGTATAAAAATAGCACATGTACTGCAACAACAGCAACATAACCCCGACATGTATATAACCTCAGAATAATTTAATATATGCAGCAAAAATGGCAAAACTAAATAGTAACTATTTAATATGTGTCAATATATATCTATAAGTAAATTCTACACATGCTAATCATGCGTTAACTTACACTTAATTTTTCAATTCTTAATTTAATAGCGTTTGGTTGGAAAACGAAAATTAAGGGCAAATTTGTGAGGCGTGGTAGGAACGCCGATTGCTTTCCCGATTGCTAATTTATTTGCAATGGAAAGGTGTATCCTTATAAAAACTTATATTAATTATATTATGGATATTTTTCAATAAAATGACGCCCATATAATTTGAAAATATTATGTCGTAATTCTATTAAATGCAAAACAGCAAAATGAGTATCCGGACACTTTAGTTTCAGCAACCGGACACTTACAATTTGTAGGCAAACTTTGTACTTTCCATTTGGATTGAACTAAAATTTTGATTAATTTGTGTAAAAAACAATTTTATTGATCATAGAAAATGCCCTGTAACGCGTTTGGGGAATTATCGCTGTTATAAGTACGACACCCAATTATATATGAAGATAACAGAGGATCAAGGCGAATTCATTACAGGTGATTGCAAGCGAATTAAAAAATACGCCTTGAAAAAGCCCATGTATTTTGTTGTTCTTTCCTCTCACTGAGGATGTCAGACAAACTACCAAACACGCCAAGGGCGAACAAACAAAACAAACTAAAATAAGAAATTCTAAAAATGTCAAAATGCTTTTCAGTAAAATTATAAACAAATTGGAAAAGCCGGTCGTGAATTTAATGCAATTGGTGCAAATAAAAGTGTCCATCGCTATCGCCGAATGCTAGAAAGACGGTGGAGATGGCTGAAGCTATGTTACCGAACTTTCAAAGCGATTACGCGCCAAAGAAGGTTAATGGAAATCCCTTCAAACGCCAGAGATCGGACGTGGATTTAAAACCTCATCCGAAGCCGCAGAAACACGCCCCCGTAGTGGGTAAACTCAGCTTTGCTGAAGTAACTAAGGATAGGATCCTCATAGGCGTCATTGACCGAGGTAACGAAAGCTGGGCCATCCCTAGGGACCAGTGGCGGTACGTCCGGAACGCTATCGGTAATGCCCTTCTCGACATTATGGATGAGTCTCCGGGTGCCACGCCGATGGGTTCTGATGCGGGATGGCACCAGGGCCGAATCAAGGTATTCGCTTGCGAGGATGCAAAAACTGTTGCACTGTACAAGGCAGCAGCTGCAAGACTGGGTGAGATCTACCAAGGGGCAAGAATCGAGGTTGTCGACTGGAAGGACATCCCGGCTCGGCCAAGGGAAACAGCGTGGATTCCTGCTATCCCTGCAGAACCTGAGAGAATTCTCAGGATGCTGAGGATCATGCACCCGTCTCTCCCGACGCAGGACTGGGGTGTCAATCTGGTAGGGCCTGACAGGCAAGTGGTCTTCACCTTGACTAAGGAAGCACTCGAGCCCCTTAAACGGTGCAATGAACGAGTGCACTACGGCATGGCTGCTATTTCGGCTGCACCGGAGGGCTCGGACATCGCAGTGTCGGTAGAGGAGTCGGAGATGTCCGACTTGGAAAGTATGGTATCTGCCACGTCAAATGGCGAAGGGGCAGTGAACAGCTAGGAGATGGGAGACAGCCTGCTGGACGGGGAAGACCTCAACGTCACAGTGATAGCAACTAGTCCTGAGCGCACCAATGTCAATACTGCCACAGTTAGTAGGATCTCGGCTACGCCAAATCGTGGTCTGAACAAATCGTCGTTGAAAGATAAGCCTCCAGACGAGGTGGAACTCGACGATACGGTGGTGGCAGGGAAGTCTGAGCGCTCTCATGTTGGTGGTGATTCAGATAAACCTGCACAAATCTAAAGCAGCCTCGGCTGCTTTAATCAGTCGTCTCTCTAAAGGCGACATAGATGTGGTCCTCATCCAAGAACCCTGGGTCAACAGCTCAAGGATTTGCGGTTTGGGGACTAAGGGTTTTAAGCTAATCCAAGCCAGCGAGGGGGGCAGGGTTAGAGCCTGTATTTTGGTTAAGTCTGAGCTGAATGCCTTTCTCTTGCCCAACTATACCAATGGTGACGTTACAGCTGCCAGTTTAACAGTCGACAGTACCCGCGTTTCTACGTACTGCCGGTTCTGCGAGAAAGGTACATGTGCTTGCGCAGTACCCTTCGTACCGAAACGACCCAGGCTGTATTTTTTTATTACAGCCTGGCCAAGAGCAGTACACCCGAAGTGACCATGTCTAACGTGTCACCCGTCTGACGATGGCATCGGTCTATATGCCCTACGACGCCGAAGAACCTCCGCCACAGAGGGAGGTAAAAGACCTGGTGGCAAATTTTTCCATGGGTCATCTTATTATCGGAACTGACGCCAATGCTCATCACGTCCAGTGGGGAAGCTCCGATATCAATGCTAGAGGAGAGTCGTTGTTTGATTATTAGTTAACAACTAACCTAGTAGTTTGCAACGTGGGTAACGAACCTACGTTTATTACTAAAACCCGTAGTGAGGTCATAGATCTCACTATTTGCAGCGAAGGCGCTTATGAGTGGGTCAGAAAATGGCGCGTTCTCGATGAACACTCATTCTCCGACCACCGGTACGTAGAATTAGTTCTAGACTTTTCTGTTGAGCAGCCGATTATGAAACGCAACCCACGTAACACTAACTGGCAGCTACACAATGAAATACTATCTAGGGACTTGCCAGCACTGCCCCCACAAGTCCCCTCATCAGTAGGGGAGTTGGAGGATCTGGTAAAGACCTTTACAACGGCGCTCTCGAATGCCCTAGAGCAGGCTTGCCCAGTGCCAAAACCACGCGGTAAACATAGGTCGCATTGGTGGTCCTACGACCTGGACTCGCTCCGTAAATCATGTAGGACCCAATTTAATAAGGCCAAGAGCCTTGGCACGGAGAATCAATGGCTCGAATATAAAGTTAAACTCAGGGCCTACAAAAAAGCTCTGAGGCAGGCGAAGAGAGTATCGTGGAAAAATTTCTGCACTGGGGTCGAAAATGTCGACGATACAGCGAGACTTAGACGAGTGCTCTCAAAAACTCAAACAGCCACAAGCTATTTGCGCAAACCTGACGGATCCTGGACCAGCACGGAGAGGGAAACCCTAGAGCTGCTCTTGAATACGCACTTCCCAGGGAACTTGCATGAGGAACCCCTAGCACCTACAACAAACCTGGCTGTACACATACCCATCACGGAGGAAAAGGTTAGGTGGGCGGTTAAAAGCTTCGAACCGTTCAAGGCTGCCGGGCCAGACGGGATTATTCCCGCACAACTCATAAACACGCTGGAGACATCAGCCAAATGGCTGGTATTTCTCTATACAGCCTGCCTGGCTCTTAGCTACATTCCGTGCTCCTGGAGAAGTGCCACGGTAGTGTTTATTCCTAAGGCGGGGAAGGCGTCTCATTACGAGCCCAAGGACTATAGGCCGATCAGTCTCTCATCCTTTGTGCTCAAGACCTTCGAGAGGATAAACAATGACTATCTCTCCTCTACTATTGATCTGTAGCTATCAGCATGCATACACCAAAGGGAAATCTACAGAAACTGCGCTTCACAGCCTAGTTTCTGTTATTGAAAAATCGCTGTATGAAAAGGAGTACTGTTGTTGTTGTTGTTGTTGTTGTTAACAACAAAACACTCCCCGAAGGTTTTGGGGAGTGATGCCGAAGTTGACAGTCCTTGGCCGGATATGGCCCCGGTACGCTGCGGTACTCCCTTGCGGTACTGCCCGACTGTCGTGGTAGCGATTTGGTATGACCAGTGGAACCTTCTAGGTCATGGCATCCCTCCATCCATGAGGAAGGAGAAGATGGGTAATGAGAGGTGAGAGGCATCATATCCGTAGATCAACCATCGAGTAGCACGTCAATTACCTATGTGCATATTAGTCGCCTCTTACGGCCGGTATGCCTACCTCGGGCATATTCTAAACCCCTAACCCGCAGGGGGGAGGAGTACTGTCGTGTGGCATATGCAGATGACTTAGCTATAGTATACAGGGGCAAATTTCCACAAACCCTGTGCGACTTGATGCAAGTAGCACTGAGAGAGGTTTCCTCATGGTGCTCGCGCTGCGGACTGAGCATCAACCCGGGAAAAGTGGAACTGGTCCTTTTCACCAACCGCTATAAAATACCATCGCTAATACTACCAAAACTGAATAACGTGCACCTGAACTTGGCTGACAAAGCCAAGTTCTTGGGCACAGTTCTGGATAGGAAACTAACCTGGAAGGAGAATGTTCTTCAGCGCCAGAAGAAAGCGTGTATTGCACTCTACACGTGCAAAAGAGCCATTGGAAAGAAATGGGGGCTCAGCCCCAAAATATGCAAATGGATCTACACTGCAATCATTCGACCAATCATGCTCTATGGAGTTGTGGTATGGTGGCCTGCGCTGAGCAAGGCAACAAACCTTAATCTGCTAGGTAAAGTACACAGATCTTGCATGATCTGTATAAGCGGTGCGTTAAGAACAACGCCCAATGAAGCACTCCAGGCCATTCTTGGCATTTTGCCACTCGATCTGGAAGGGCACCGAGTAGCAGCAGCATCGGCTCTGCGTCTAAGGGAAACGTCCGACTGGGTCGCAAGCACTACTGGACACGCCTGTATTTTGGGATCCTATAGCACAGATCGCTGTGCGACCACAACAGTCGGAGATAGCGGTTTTAAAATCAACATTCCCAGCAGGGAAGAATGGGAGAGCACGGATCGGAGTCCCGTCACTAATGGCGGCACTTCCATTTATACTGATGGCTCGAAGTTAGACGGCAGAGTTGGGGGAGGGGTTTATTCAAAGTATCTGAACCTTGAGCTCTCCTTCAGACTACCTGATCACTGCAGTGTCTTCCAGGCTGAAGTATCAGCAATCATGGACGCCGCGGCTTGGATAGGCCAACACACTATCAGACAGGACATTTTTATATTCAGCGACAGCCAGGCGGCCATCAAATCCCTTGGCTCTTACTCGTTCAACTCTGAACTGACGCTAAGCTGTCGTCGATCTCTACAAGAGATGGCCCAACAGAATCGCGTTAACCTCACATGGGTCCCGGGGCATAGGGACATTGAGGGAAATTGTGGGGCAGACGAACTTGCGAGGCAGGGCACGACCAAGCAGGTTCTTCGCGATAAAGAGCGCTTAGGTATGCCGTTTGTCACATGCAAGCTTATGCTGAAGGAATACACACTCCGCCAAGCCAACGAAAGATGGCTGCAATCTCCAGGATGCCGGATATCCAAGGAAACCTGGCCGAAATGGGATCATAAAAGATCAAGACAAATTTATGCCCTAAGGAGAAGAGAAATCTCCATATTAATAGGCGTATTAACTGGGCACTGCCTCATTGGTAGGCACGCAGAAAGACTTGGTGTGCCTTACCGACGATGCTGTAGGAGTTGTAAGGATGATGAGGAGGAGGAAACGGTGGAGCACCTCATCTGCAACTGCCCGGCGTTAAGTGGCGCGAGAATGCGCTTTTTGGGAGTTCCCTTCCTGGTCAGCCTACGCCAGGTCACGGAGCTGGACATAAAGGACATGATGGCCTTCATCAAGTCATCTAAATGGTTCGAGGAGGAGTTGCGGTGTCGGTATAGGAGGGTCAGTCCCGGGATTCTGCTATGTGGAGAATTCCGTTAATACCGGGATTTTCCATATGGCAGGATCCCGGAACTGACTTTCCTAGTGTTGGTGGTATCACAACGGGCCTTTTAATACTGGCCTAGGTGTGCCTCTGCGGCAGCCACTTGAACCTAACCTAACCTAGTGCAACGGACAGTTAAATAGCGCCACTTTGGTTCATGCTATACACTAAAAGCATCTTGTGGATGTTGAACAAATGGTAAGTGGTTGTCCTATAGATACTGGACCTCTTGCATAGAAGTGTAGCATTTGCTCGAATGGGTAAAAGGTCGATTCCTACCTTTTTTTTATTACAAAAACAGTATACCTAGCTTTTACACAAAATTGGAGACGCCTTTTATGCATGAGGCCTTTTGTATGCGAAGTAGTTTGAGAGCAATATCATTGGATATTGTAGCTTTGCTCAAAGAAGCATTAGTTTCAGGAAGTTTTGCTGCAACTGTTCGTTGTTTGCCCGCCGATGCTGCTTCGATAGGTAGATACTACATCAACGTTTATTGCCATACAATTCCGATATCTGGACACGCCTATGGGAGCATTTGAACGAAGCTAGACAGAAGGTAAAGTGAGCGAGAAACATTCGCGCTGTACCACACTACTAACACCCAGCGGTAGGTACAGTTGTCAATAGCTCCAACGATTTTTCAATGTCCAATAAGCGCAACTGTAAAGTAGTCTTACCCTTTATCGAAATGGAAACGTGCACAGCTAGGAAACAAGAGCATGTTATATCGGTGGCAAGTATTTCATTTGGCAATTACGTACACGCGGTCGCTACGTAATATGTGGGCTCACAGCTAGAATTATCACGTGCACTTGGCTCGCTGGTTTGCCGCGCAGCTGGTTTGGAAGCTTATATATATTTTAAAAGAAAGCTTTTTATAAACATGACCTTAAAAAAAGTTTTTTTTATGTTTACTTTTGTAAGCAAAACCCTTACAAAAAGTTGATTTTTTGTTTGTAATTTGCTTTAAAGTTAGAGTAATGTAAGCGTTTCTTTAAGCTTATTTATATAAGCTTACAATAAATATTCAAACGAAAGCATTTTATTAACATTTGTTTTAACCTTTATTTGATAATTATTTTAATCCATGTAAGAACATATTGCAAAAACGGTAAAATAAGGTAAAAAAGGCGTGCACAAATTTATAAACATATTAAGTAACAATTTAAATTATATGGATTAGTTTTCAAAATTTATGTATTAATTTACAACTGATCTCATCACGTGAGCTATCCTGTAGTCATTGTGTATCAGTACAAGTGTGGAATCTTCTGCATAAACGTCAAATTTTCAAAGTGAGTTTAACACCTGATGATCAGAGTTGCTTTTTTGGAAAATAGTATCATTTAGCGCCGAGTTGCATTCGATTTCGTAAAAAAATTAGTAGTAAATAAAGGGGTAATAGTTCTCTAAATTTATAAAATAAGGTGGAAAATAATAGTTTAAAACTTCTTAAGTCTGGTTTTCATTAGGTAAAATTTTGATAATTTCTATCGACTTTATCGAAAAATGCGGTAATTGTCTACTTTAGCTGTCAACTGCTAATATATTAGCTAAAATTATGGAAGGGGGCTAGAAGGGGGTTTCAGTGAAAAGTTATGGTCAAAAAACCGAAAATTGACCCGGGTTCGATACCAAAATTGGGGCGGAATCCATGGTATTTATGTGCAGAACATCTTTCTGAGCTGGCGGCCTTCGGCCGCCCTTATAACCTGGGCTACGCCATCGCAAGTCCGGGGTGTTGCCTGAACCGTGCCACGGTACGCACTTTTTTGACGTTTTTAGGCTCAGTATAATGTAAATACAACAACCACATGAAAACTTGAAACTTGGATTGCAAATATCTCCTCAGAGAAGCAAAATATTAAAAAAGCGCTTCCGGATTCGTGATCCTGAGGCCAAAGTCCGCCTTTTGAGCCCCCTCCCATAATTTTAGCTAATTTATTAGCAGTTGACAGCTTAAGTAGACAAATACCAAATAAGCAACCGAATCTTGATGAAGTCGATGAAATTTGACACCTTTTGACCTAATGAAAACCAGCCTTTAGAGTTGTAATTTATAAAGTTTATTTTACATTTTGAACTTGTAGCACTCTCTTTTCAGAAATTATTTGCTACTTCTTAGAATTTGTAAAGATTTAAAAAAGTACTGCAAAAGGCAACAAAAAAATTGAAACTGCTACCAACATGTCACGACAGGCCAATTGCATTATGCTGGCGAAATTCCACGGCCTTAATTTTGATAGGTACTTGGTTTATAAATTGAAAACAATCTATCTAAAAAAATTGTGTTGTCATTTTCTGGTTTCTTATTTCGAACATTAAAATTTTTCCTGTAAAATAAATAAAATTTAATCGTTTTAAGTTTTGTATATTTTGCTAAATATAATAAAAGTGTAAGTTTGAAGATTCGCTTAAAAATTTCCCTACAAATTGGAATGAAAAAGTTGTGCAACACAGCAACACTTTTTTGCAAACAAGAACCCTCTCTCATTGTTTTGCGGTCCTGCACAAAACCCTGTTTTGCAGAAACCACAACAGCAACCCAGATTTTTGACATGGATGTGTGTTTTGACAATTGTGATTTGACGTTGAAGTGTGTTTTGACATTTCTGTCAAAGCTACATTTCACACTTTATGTTATACACAATGCCTGTAGTAAAGTGACGGCGTTGCGTATGCCAGGATGTTCACGGCTATTACGTACCCCCATCGACGTGGAAAAATCGACGTGGAACGTGGAAAAATGTTCCGACTCCACGTTTCTGAGTTTTAGGGCACAATGCGCACTTTACCATATTCGAATTGATGTGGATGCAAACACTTAAACGTATGTACTTTTAAGTTTTTATTTGAACACGATTGTAACGCAAAGAAATATTTTTTTCAAAATTTTAACATTTTAACGGAATTTTCAGAAAGTTATTTGTAACCGTCAAAAGAATACTCATATGTAAACAAAAACGAAACCAGATTGACATCCCTAGTGAGTAGGGAGAATTTTTCAAGGAAGAAGAAGAAGTCATATTGTGGGGAAAAAGTCACCTGTAAATTTATTCGCCTTGCAGAGGATGTATTGGCATGGCAAATAATATTGAATCAAAGCGATCGAAACATATAGACATCAAACGCCATTTTGTTAGAGACAATATCGAACTTGGAATAATTAAACTTCAATCAGTTGGCACTAAAGATCAATTAGCTAATATTTTTACAAAGTCTCTGGATACAAAAAGATTTCAAGAAATGCGTTCAGATCTGGGACTAACCGATTGAGAAAGAGTGTTGAGTTTTATACTTTGCAATATTTTCACTTTGCTATATTATGTTGTAAAACTATTAGCAATCGTTTGACTCAGATATCAAATATTTTCATTAGAGAAAATTTCATTTTATTCAAATATATTAACGAAAATTGTTCACATCAAACTTAGCAATAGTCTTTAATAACCATAATAATTGCTGTGTCGTAAAGCCTCCAAATATTGCTGGAAAATGACAGTCACAGAAGTAGTAGTTTTCCTTATATGATTTGCGTGAAATGACTAGTTATATGACTGATAGCTGTGACGGTGTGAGCAGGAAAGCTAAGGGCCGCTTGCATAAAAGCTGATAACGACTAACCGGAGTTTAATTGACGTATTTTGTATGGTTAGCTGTCAAGTTAATCACCGATTAGGCTTAAACGGCTTTTATGCAAGTGGGCCTTAATGTTAAATTCCATGAGGAAGAGCGAGATGCCAAACCATTGTCAAACCACACAAACAGGAATGTGTGGAATGGACCGGTAAAAAGTCTACCGATGCCCATGAAATTGTGATGGGAAAAATCCGGAAACTTTCGGGAGGGCTCCGGGTAAATTAACTAGTCATTTTACCCGAATGTCTTTGCAGGGGACCGGCGGGTCCGTACTCCCGCCACCTATATGAATTCTCCTTGCTTTGTAGGCGAGTTGTAGTTTTAGCTTTGTTTCTTTCCTGCTAATTATGAATAATTATTCCTAAAAAAGTGTTCTTTGAAAAAATTAGCAGCGAATTCAGCAGCCTTTTGACATTTAATTGAGAGATAGCGCCAATTCGCTGCAAGTTATTGCTGGAGATTTTTCGTCCAGCAGAAACTAGCAAGCAGGAATAGCTGATCGGTGGCATAGCAAAACAACAACAAAAAATGTAAATTCAAATTGTCAGCCAATCAAAAACGTAACCGCTGTTTTGTCTGCAAGTTTCTGCTGAACCCTGTTCGACGAAAAATTAGCAGAAATGAGATTTTGACAATTGTTTGCTGGAGATTTCAAGAAACAAAGCTTTTATCGATTTCTCATCGGTAGCACATCGCTATTGCTAACCCCAATTCGTTTCGATTTTGCTTTGTTTACATTTTGATACAGAAATATTCATTCCTAAATTGTAGCTCATTTTAAGCAATAATGGGAAATCACAGTAAGTTATGTAGGCTTTGCGCAATCTACAACAAAAAAATGTCCTCCATTCAACTTTTTGAAAGAACTCACAAAGGGACACTACGAAAGATCTCGCAGCTTTCAGGCTTAAAGGTAGCTGCTATGAAACAGCCTCTCTTGTATATGTGGTTTATAAATTCCATTCCTTTATTTTAGTTGAAAAATCACAAAAGCTATCCATCCGCAGTATGTTCAGATTGCGAACTCGAATTAAATCGTGCCTATGATTTTCGTGTGCGTTGCATCTCAGCAGAAGCATACTTCTCCAGCGCGGAATATAAAGGGAAAACCCGCAGCAACAGCGGGGAAAGTGGTCATGAATCTGAATCACACTACTACGAGCGTACCTTACTAAAGCTGGAGGTTAATCCATGTAAAAAAGAAAACGAAACAACAACTTCAGATTTCGAAGTGGCTAACCAACTCATTTTACCTCTAAAAAGTGATGATACTGTCGCAACAGAGTTTATAGTTGTTAATGAAGAGGTAACTGCTCCATTAAAGAAAGACGACGGAGTAGATCGGTTGAATCGTGAGTTTGAATATGAAATGGATACATCGGTATACTGTGATAAAACCGAAGTTCATATTAAGCCAGAGGTAGAAAGTCTTGTAAGGGAAAATGATGCTTTAGAAAATGTTACAACTAGCCCGGTTTTAAATACGCCCAAATCAGAACACAGACAAAAAAAACACGTAAAACCAAAGGGAACCAAAAAAGATGAATCAAAAATATATATTTGTCATGAGTGTGGTAATAATTTCACTTCAAGTTCACATTTTGCAACGCATATTAAACGTCATACCGGGGTGAAACCCCTGCAATGCGAGTATGTTCTTCTGTTCTTATACTTTTACATTAAAACCTATTTATTTATTTCACTATAGAGTTTGTCCAAACAAGTTCTTTACACAAGGCGAACTAAAACGGCATATGCGTCGGCACACCGGTGAACGTCCATTTGCTTGCCAGCATTGCGACCGACGTTTCACAGACTATAGTACACGGAGCAAGCATGAACGGTAAGTAGCTGTGTCCAAACATACACAAGATAACTTGAAACAAATTTGATTCTTTATAGTACTCATACCAACGATCGTCCATTCGCGTGCTCGCAATGTGGTAAAGATTTTACAAGAAATTATTTATTAAAAAATCATATGCTTGTGCATTCAGGAGAACGTTCATATAGGTAAGTAAGGTCGATGGTTTAGTTTAAAATTGCAAGTCTTTTAATTTGTAATTCTTTTGCAGGTGTACAATTTGCAAAAAAGCTTTCCAACGACAAACACATCTTGTTGTTCACACACGTTCACTAACGCATAAACAAAATGTTGAACGTGCGCAATGTGAATTGGCACAGAAGCCTAAAGTCGAAGCAACAGAGAGTTTTCCATTGCAAATATCAGCTGAAAACACATGATTCAACTTTGGTTCGCCTGAATAAATTTTAGTCTTTATTGAGAACCCTACTAGGTACAATATTTAGTAATAGACAGTCTTAAATACTACCCCCATTTCATTTCTCGCGAGTTCAGATAAAATGGTAGTTAGATTGTAGAATAACATGGAAGTTAAGCTGGCTAATCGGGTGAGATTGATCGCGCTTCAGGAAGAAGTGACATCATTTAGGGTCGCAAAGTAATAAATGAGTCTATTGTGAATGAGCACTGAAAAGTTCATACGAATTTCTATATTAGGGGCAGGTTTACTTAAACGACTACAGCGTAAGAAAATCTGATTATATATACATATAAATCGCTCATTTGCTGCAACATCGTCATAACTCAAAATACCCAAATTTTGAGTTAACATCACTAATATATCGGAAATAATATGTTTGATCAACTGGCAAAGTGTTATTTATTTATTTATTTAAAATTATATTTTACAAATAAACACATACACATATATATATTTTTACACATATATATATTTTTTTTAAAATTAAGTTCCATAAATTGTAATTGTAAATAATGTTAAAAAATGTGTAGTTTTTGTTTGATCAAATTTCTTAACCTACTTTACTTTCTTCGTTGCGCCAACTTGGCTCCCTCCATCGGAGTGGTGGTCTTCACCTTGGCCTGCTTCCGGCGACAGGTGCCGACAAGAATACCTTCTAGGACGGAGTATCTTTGTTCACTCGAACAACGTTACCAAAGCTCATCATTACATCATCTTCGGTACTTGCTCAATTTATCAATTATTCTCTAACCTTTGGGATACATACTTTGATATATTTATAGTTTTCAAGTTAATATCAAACATCATTTTCCAAACTTTCATTTGTGAAAAAAATTTATAGAAACTAATTATATTTAGGTAAATACAAAATTGTATTAACTGACTCATGGAGTTTTAAATAACAGATGATATACAAAGGTTTTATTTTATTTAAATTCGCATTCATACCGTTGAATCCAAGTAGAGAATCATATTTGATTTCAATTTGATAATTATCCCCTTCTCAACTTGAGAATCAGCGTTTGTTTTTTTTTTCATATAAAAAAGTGCCCTTTTTTGAGAACGCTACTTGAGAACAGTGTTGCCACACGTAGGGTTTTATCCCTATTTGTAGTTCTTTTGGGCTAAAAAATGTGTCCGTAGGGTAAAAGGTCGGTTTTTTCATATTTCAGAAAATGTAGGGTTTTTTGCATGTTCAAGGTGACTAACAAACATTTTTTGCCAACATGCGTCCGGCGTTCTCAAGCAAAAGGTCATTTTTTTATATGAAAAAAAAACGCTGTTTCTCAAGTTGAGAAAGAGATGGTTTTCAACTTGTACTCCAATGGGATTCTCTAATTGGATCAAGGGTATGAATGCGACTCTGAAAATAAATACCGAAAAAACCATGATTTTTCTGAGTTAAAACGCCATGAATTAGTTAAAAAAAATTTATTTACATAAATTTTAGTCTAAGCTCTTCAATTTTAATTTGAATATTAGAAGCTGGAGAATATCTTGGATATCAACTTGAGAGATTCAAAGAGAATCCTTGGAGAATGATGTTGGAAATCAGCTTGAACTTGAGCTACAAAGTTATTTAAGGTTGGAGAAAAATTGGAGCATTGTGTTGGATATCAACTTGAGAACTACAGTTTTTAAAAGATTTTTAGGCTGGCACTGGTGTCTATCAGCTATTCTGTCCGAACGGGGAATTCGATAGGGGGTTTTTGTGTGGGAAAAAAACTACTGAACGGATTTTTCGGCAAATGTTGACAATTAGTTCTTTGGATAAATACTCTCCGCATAGGCTATATATTCACTCGTTATATTGCGATAAAGTTGATTAATGATCCAATGCTGTTTCTTTTCAACACGTATGTACATATCATATGTAATCAAAAACTGCTACAAAAGAAGCTCCCGTTAGATGGCGCTGATGTGATGATGTGATAAAAATAAGATATATTGTAAGCGAAAAAGTCTAAAGTATATCAAAAAATAAACTAATTTATTTATAGTTGATATTGTAGGGTTAATTGTATTTAATAATTATATTGCTATTTATACTTTGTATTGTTATACTTTAAATATTTGTTTGGAAACAACATTATCGAATTTTTAATTTTCAATCTTGATATATGAATTCTCAAAAATTTTCATTCTGATGAAAAATATAAAACTATTCGCATTTTTAAAATACAATTTAAAATTTATTTTTAATGATCCTCCACATTGGCGATCCTACCAGCGTTAAGTCGGTTTTGCTGTGTTACTACTTATTTGAAGTTAATCTTTTTGGTGTAATAAAATATGCGCATATAAAGTAATTTTCGCTATATGCATGTATTACCCACAATCATTGTTCATCTATTATAATAACTAACTGCTGTTATAAACACATCAATATGGTGCTAGAAGCTTTAAAATCAAATGTTTTGTGTGTGCCAGTGTTTTGTGATTGCAACATCAACAGAGATTTTAACGCAACATCTAAAATAGTATAACAACCACTTCACGAGTTTAATTTGTACTGGTCAATATTATAAAATAACAAAAGTCAAACAATAAAAACAACAAAAATAAATAACTAAAATAATAAATATAGTGAACTTAGAAATATATGAAAAGGGTGTATATATTAATTAAAAGATATGTGCAATTGCATACATACATATATGAACATATAAATAAAAATAGAAAAAATTAATATTGAATTTCTATAATAACATTTAAATTTGAGATTTATTGAAAGTTCAAAATATTTAAAAGCGTAAAACCAAAAAAGAATTTCATAAAAGACAAAAGACATCTGTGTATAAGAAAATTGCATTAAAAATTTTGATTGTACAAATGGTGTTATTTTCTTACAATGGTTTACTGCATATAACAACATAATAACGAAGGTTAAATAACAACAATTTGAACGAATGCGAAAATAAAGAAGCAGCAGATATCGTGGGGTGACAGAAATCATTCAACAACAAATAAATACAACAACAACTGAAGATACATCTATCATACCAATTTAACTATCAACAACAATTTAAAAGATTATCAACAACAAATAAAGGGATTTGGTGAGCCGTATCTAACACTTATTTTATTTAAGTTTATATTATTTATATGTACATACGTATACGTATATTTATATGCAAAGTAAATTAAACTTTCTTGATTTTTTTTTTTTTTTTTTTTGAACTTGTAAACGCTCCTTTCCGGACAATTTTCTTACAATATAATTTTTGTAGTTATTTTTAGTAACAATGTTTCATTCACCACCAAACAATACACACACATCTACACCACGAAATCAAGTAAATGATTCGCTTATTGATTTAGACAATGTAAATTATCAAAATGATTTACCAAATCCATATGCGAATCAAAATAACGAAATTTTTGCTACATCTGTAAAACTTCCCCAATTTTGGACTAATTGCCCTGAAGCATGGTTCATCCATGCTGAAATGCAATTTAGTCGAAAGAACATCACTCAGGAAGGGACAAAATATGAATATGTCATAACTGCACTTCCGCAGGATGTAATTATGACAATTCTTGATTTTATTCAAAATCCCCCTGAAAATAACAAATTTTCTGCATTAAAGCAAATTTTAATTGAACGCCACTCATTAAGTGAAAATGCCAAATTAGACCGAGTGTTATCCGATTCAGAAATAGGAGTTCGCAAACCTTCTGAGTTTTATCGGTCTCTAGTGCTACTCTCTGGAAACAATTTTAGCAAGGAAATCCTTAAGAAGCTTTGGATGAGGAAGTTACCCAAAAATTTAAGTGTTATTCTTGCTAGTTCGAATTCAACCGAAATAAATGAACTAATAAAGTTAGCTGACAATATTTGGGAAGCTATTAATAAAACTGAGATAGCTTCAGTTAGTAATTTTCCAAATTCTAAAAGCGAAAATGCAATCATTTCAAATTTGGTTCAAACAACTAGCATTATTTGTAAAAATTTCGAAAAATTATCATTAGAGATTAGTGAAATTAAAAATCAGATGAGCCAAAATTATTCAAGGTCCCGGTCTTCTAGTAGGAATCGTTTTAGAAGCCCTTCTAGACAAAGATCAAAATCTCGCGACAATCCAAATTGGCTCTGTAGGTATCACTATAAGTTTGGTAATCAGGCTTGGAAATGCGAACAACCATGTGCTTTTAAGAATAACAATAGTTCGACAAACTAAAGAATTCCGTTGTTGCAGCGACGAACAACGGGAACTTAGAGATTTCAACTCGTCGCTTATTTGTATTTGACAGAGATAACAAATTGAATTTTTTAATAGATAGTGGAGCAGAAATATCAGTGCTTCCGGTTTCAAAATTTTCATGTTCGAAAAAGTCATCAGATATTATTTTAACAGCAGCTAACGGTACAACGATTTCGACATACGGTAAAAAACTTTTAAATATAAATTTAGGACTACGTCGAGAATTTCCGTTCACGTTTTTAATAGCAGATATAGCCAAACCAATTATTGGTGCTGATTTTCTGTGTAAATATGGTCTTTTAGTTGATATTAAACGCAAACGCTTAGTAGATCCGGTAACAAGTCTTTCAGTTAACACAATTTCATGTGTTTGTAACGTTTCGCTACCAAAGGTTTTCGCTGTTGATAACAAATTTACAAAGTTTTTGAAAGAATTTCCTTCTCTATTTTCTGAACCTGATTATTCACTACCAGTTAGACATACAACAGTTCACAAACTCGTCACGGAAGGAAATTTGCCATTTTCTAAACCAAGGCGTTTAGACCCTATTAAATTTAAAGTAGCTAAAACTGAATTCGATTTTTTAGTAAAGACAGGGATATGTAGGCCCTCCAATTCATCGGTAGCATCTCCACTGCATCTTGTACCCAAGAAGGAATTAAATGACTGGCGTCCTTGTGGAGATTTTCGAAGATTAAACGTTGTGACCGTTCCAGACCGATATCCTTTGCCCCATGTTCATGACTTCAACATGAATATCAGAAATAAGAAAGTATTTTCAAAGCTAGATTTGGTAAGAGCTTATCACCAAATTCCAATGGCAGAAGAAGATATCTACAAAACTGCAATCACTACGCCTTTTGGCATGTTTGAATTTGTACGAATGCCTTTCGGGCTTAGAAACTCCGCGCAAACTTTTCAACGGTTTATTAATGAAGTAGTTAATAGTTTAGACTTTGTTTTTACATACATTGATGATCTTTTAGTAGCAAGCGAAAATGAGGAACAACATTTCAGAGATCTTCGCGTACTATTCCAGCGCCTCACAGAGTACGGTTTAAATATAAAACCAAGTAAATGTACTTTTGGCGTTACAAATGTTGACTTTTTAGGACATAATATTTCTGAAACGGGAATTAGGCCTTCGGAAGAAAAAGTTTTAGCTATTCGAAATTTTGATCGTCCAAAATCTATTAAGCAGGCACAAAAATTTATTGGTATGGTTAATTATTACCATCGATATATACCAAAATTAGCAGAGTTTACAACAGTTATCTATGATTTAATTAATAGGGCAAATAAGAAGCGAGACAAGATTTTAATTTGGGACGATATATCTAATAAAGCCTTCGAATGCATTAAAGAAAAGTTTGCATCTGCGATATTGTTAAATCATTTTAACAAAGATGCAAAACTTTCTTTAAATGTAGATGCATCCAATACGGCAATAGGTGGTGTCATACATCAAACGTTTAACAATAAGTCAGAACCACTTGCATTCTTTTCAAAGAAACTGTCTCCATCCGAAATTAAATATAGTGCATTTGATAGGGAACTATTAGCTATTTATTTGAACATTAAACATTTCCGTTACCTTCTAGAAGGACGTCAATTCACAGTTTTTACAGATCACAAACCTCTAGTATTTGCTTTAAATTCAAAAACAGAACGCAGTCCAAGACAAATTAGACACATGGAATACATTGCACAATTTACGAATGATATACAGTATATAAAAGGACAGGAAAATGTTGTAGCTGACACATTATCTCGTGAGTTTGAAGTAGAAGCGATTATTAATCCGGATATTAATTTCAAAATTTTACAAAGTGAACAACAACAAGACAGTGAATTAGGCAAACTTACTTCAGAGCAAACATTTCTAAATTTGAAACTAATAAAAATTCCTGTTCTTAACTTTAATATATGGTGTGAAGTGTCAGGAGAAAGTCCTAGGCCTTTCATTCCAAACAATTTAAGAAAAATAATATTTGATATGTTGCATGGGATTTCACGTCGCTTGATAGTTAAGAAATATTTTTGGCCCAAAATGAATAAAGACATCAATACTTGGTCCAAAGAATGTATAAGTTGTCAAAAATCGAAGGTACATCGTCATACAAAATCTCCAGTTATCAAAATTCCAATTCCAAAAACTAGATTTGAACACATTCATTTAGATATTGTCGGACCCTTGCCTGTTTCGAAGGGATATCGTTACATATTAACTATAATTGATAGATTTACACGGTGGCCAGAGGCATTCGCGCTAAAAGACATTTCTGCAGTTACAATTGTAAATAAATTTTTTTAAGGAATATATTTCACGTTTTGGGGTTCCATTGGAAATAACAACGGATCAAGGCTCCCAGTTTACTTCAAACTTGTTCTCAGAATTAACGAAACTTCTTGGAAGTCATCAAATAACGACTTCCCCATATCATCCCCAAGCTAATGGAATAGTAGAACGCTTCCATAGGCAGCTTAAATCTTCAATAATGGCTAGGAATGGGTCCAGAGATTGGTATGAAGAGTTACCGATAGTGCTTATGGGTTTGCGATCGACTTTTAAGGAAGATATTTCGGCAACACCAGCTGAAATGGTTTATGGCCAAAATTTAAGACTGCCTGGTGAATTGTTTGTTTCAACTACAGATAATGTAACTTCAGCGGATGTTTTAAGTAGTTTGCGTGAACATTTTAAAAATTTTAAATCAAATTTAGAACATCATCAAAATTCTAGCGGTATTTTTGTTCCAAAAGATTTACAAGATTGTCATTTTGTTTTTGTACGTGTGGTAAACAAACGTTCCTTGCAGCATCCGTATGAGGGGCCTTATAGAGTTATTGAAAAAAATATTAAAAACTTTAAAATTGAGATAAATAATGAAATTAAATCTATTCCTATTGATCGTTTAAAACCAGCAATGGTTGATAAAACACAGATACCTAACACAAAAACAAAAAAGAAAGTTACTTTTAATTTATTTAACGTTAAATCTCCGGAAGGGGGAGTATTGTAGGGTTAATTGTATTTAATAATTATATTGCTATTTATACTTTGTATTGTTATACTTTAAATATTTGTTTGGAAACAACATTATCGAATTTTTAATTTTCAATCTTGATATATGAATTCTCAAAAATTTTCATTCTGATGAAAAATATAAAACTATTCGCATTTTTAAAATACAATTTAAAATTTATTTTTAATGATCCTCCACAGATATCATTCCAAAGAAAAACCAGAAAACGCCTTCTGCACATTTTAAATCTGGACCGAACTGGTGTGCAGCCTCGGCTGTCGTGATTCGAACATCGAGTGGTCTTTAATTTACCTCTTTTTGATCACGTTCAACATTTTGTTGATGCGATAATGAACGCGTATGTACATCAAGTATAGTTTGGCGGTTAAATGATTTATTGCATGGTACACATCTATGTATGAAAAAGAAAAACAAGTTTTGAATTGATTTCATATTTAAAGGGCAAATAAATGTATATAGCCTTACATAAAAGAACGCTCCCCAGTATGCACAAGCATGTGATTTTTTAATATATAACCTGTTGTGAACGCTTTATCACATTGCGGACATTCGAAAGGCCTTTCGTTGGTATGCGTACTGAAATTGAAAAGAAATTGAAAGTAAATCTTAAAAGTATCAAAATATTAGTAAACAAGTTATTACCGTTCATGTTTGATTCGTGTACTATTGTCCGAGAAACGTCGTTGGCAATGTTTACAACCATATGGACGTTCACCGGTGTGCCGACGCATGTGCCGTTTAAGTTCGGGATTGGTTAAAAATTTATCTGGACAAACTCTAAACAAACCATTTAAATGTCATAATTGTAGCGATACATTTTGGGCAAATTAAACTTACTCGCATTGTATAGTCTTAATGCCAGTATGTCGCTTAATATGTGTGAGAAAGTGGCTACGGTTGTTGAAGTGATTGCCACATTGATCACAAATCAAATGTACAGGATTCTTTTTTCTTTCATTGGATTTCATTTTATCGCTTTTCGTTTTCTTTGGACGTTCTATAAGTGTGTCCGTTTGCGGTATATCTTCAGCAGTCTCTTCTACCATTATACTCTCATTTGCAGGAGCAGCCTTCTTTGAATCACGCTGGTCCAATTTGAGTGTTGTGCAAGCGTCAGATAGCTCCTCCATTGGCATTTCTACTTCATCCTTAAACTCAACATCGGTAAATTCAATTTCATCGAGTGCTATAAATTCGGATTCGTCGCAAGTTGAACTCTCATCATCATTATTGCAATTTTTTTCGACTTTGATTTCCAATTCGCTATTAGCTGGTTCTTTTTCTGTTGTGCATGTTAACTGTTCAGCTTTTATTAAGTCTGGATCCGTTTTCTGTAACTTAACTCTAGGGTGATGGCCAGCGCGGTTCTTATATTCAGTGCTGGCAAAGTATGTTTGTGCTGTGATGCAACGACTGCGAAATTCATAGGCATAATTCAAATCTTTTTCGCAATCCAGACATATTACGGATGGAATGTCGGTTAAATGTTTCAGCTAAAAAATAAGTATAAATTAATGTAAGCCAACTAATGTTTGCTTTGGTACCTTGACTCCGGTAAGTTCGAAAATCCTTTGCAGTACCAATTTACAGCTCTTTTCAAAGAGTGCAACTGAGGACATGATCTTGTTGTGCTCTGCACACAGTCTGCATGTCTCAAAATCTTGCAGCATTTTTAGAATATCCTTAATTTTTAATTGATTAATACTAAACTATTTTACTGCATTTATTTGCTAAACAAATACAATAGGGCCTATTATCAATCCCGTCGTTACGGGAAACTCGATAGAAATCACGACATTTATCGAAATTATCTACTGAATTCCGATAAGTTTTGTGATTTCTATCGAGTTTCGAGTTCCGACGGAACTAATATATATATATATATATATATATATATATATAATAGGCCCCAATATTTATTGATTTAGAGGTGATGCGATTAACCAACGTCCGATAATAATTTACGCGGAAGGTTATCGAATATCGAGCATCACTAGAGCAATTCCACGGATACACTCCCACTACCCCCGACCCTGCTAACCAGCAGAGGATAGTCTTGGGAAATTACCGGGTCACGTTTTCCAAAAGTGAGTAATTTGGGCAGCGAGGCGCCTTTTCTACCCATGTTGAAGGTTCTAATTATGCGTTGGTATTTCGATGCCTATGTACTTTCATTTTTGGTATTGCACAGCACTAATTTTGGTAAAAGTGCAGTTTCCAGTCCACTCAAGGGCTCGAGTAGATTGAGAATCCGAAAGCGGAAATTAACTTGTTTAACCGTTTAAAAATTACAAGCAAAAAACTGCCACGTACGGGGTACTCTTTTTTGGAACAAATGCAGAATAATAAAACCAAAAATTGGGATCGATAGGTATTTTTGTAGTGAACATATTTCTTTTTTGGGGCAAACAACAACAACAAAAGTTATTAAGAGTCAAAGTTCATTTAAACCATTTTTTAAAATTAAGGCCTTGTTTTTCAGTGCAAGTTTAAACCACAGATAAAGTTGGCTAGAGTTTATCCCATACAAACTGAGCGTTTAAACCAAGTTTAAACTAGCACTGGAGTTTAAACCTGCACTAAAAACCGGTCCTAAAATGTCTTCAATACTATTGAACTGATTTCCAAATTTTTTTTTGCATTGGATAGGTAGTTGATTTACCTTTCAGTTGACGTACCACTGATGTGGGTGGAAAACCGCGTTAGTGCAAAAATTAAAATTTTATTTTGAAACAACCCTAGGCTACGCCATGCCAAGTCCGGGTGTGTGGTATACCCGTGGCTCCCGCCACGTGAAAATCATTTCGATTCATTGGTTTTTGAGTAATTTCAAATGAACTTTGGCCCCTTAAATCTTTTGAGCGGATAAACAAAATCAATACGCGTCTTTTGATGCTCCAGTTTCCCATTTTGGACAAAATTTCGATGGGAACCCGAAACTGCACTACTACCCTAATATTTGATTTTGTTGTTGTTGGTGTTGCTAACTATGCATTGCCCTGCCTAGAGTGTATGATCATTCCGAAGATCTTCATCAAGGTCCAGAGGGACTGGGGTTAGAAGAATATGTTCATTTAAACAATTGAAGAGATGTAGGGTATCATGGGGGTCCTACCACATTCAGGGCATGTGTTTGAAATTGTATGTTGTTGTTGTTGGTGTAGCGAGGCGTAGCCGTACCCAAATGTCAGACAGGGTCACCCCGAGTGTATTGCTCTTGGCCGGTTCGATATAAGATAACGGCCCGGGTCGTTTCGGCACGATGGGTACAGCGCAAGTACTGGTACCGTTCTCGTAGAACCGGCAATACAAGAAACTAGCCGTGTAGGCCATGTAGGTCATTTAGCGTTACCCAGGGTGCACCAACGGGGAGGCGACTCTCGAGAAACGACAAAATAGAATTTGCTCTAAAATTCACATCCCTGCTACTCGCACTGCTCGATTCCCGGATATCTATAGAACTGTGACGAATGTTCTCAAGAATCGCTCATCTCCCAACTCTAGCGTATTTCCACCACTAGCGTCACTACGACAACTACAGCTGTTTAGGTACATGACGCGAAAGCGAGAGAGGGAGAGGCAGCTCGCATATTTGCGAATGTGACACAAAGAGGAGATGACGATAGATAAACGTTTCGAGAACACGGTTGTACGAATAACCCAGAAATGTGTAGACATTTCTAGGTTATGAAGCTACAGTCTGCTAGGGTATATAAACTGCGCAAAGACAACGCACATGAATCAGTTTATTTTGAAGTGTTGTACAGTGAAGTACTGAACAGTGAATTCACCCGCGATATTGTACTGCGGTTTTTAGTAGCTAATAAAGCGTACTATTTATTAAGAATCTGAGTGTTTTATTTAACGTACAGTGATCGAACTCAAGGAATATAATCGAGGAATCATCGAATTCGTCACAGAACTCTAGTTTATATATCGATAACAGCTAATTAGCTACAACTATCGATATTGTTTACAACTTTTTTGACAATTTGTTCTATGCTGGAGCTATTGCAGTTTTTGCTACTCAAATTTTAGTGCGATTTTCCGCTCGCGTTTAAGAAAGTATTTTTTGTAATTAGTATGTAAGATTAAGGACCAAAATGAGCGTTTATCACGATGAAGTCGAAATTGAAGATATGGAATATGATGAAGAGGAGGAGATTTACTACTATCCGTGTCCCTGTGGCGATCGATTTCAGATAACCAAGGTAACCATGAGACAATTTTCACAGGATCGCAATAGTATTAAAAGTAATTTATTTTTTTATATACGCTTTTAAGGAAGAACTCATGGAAGGCGAAGAAGTGGCCACTTGCCCAAGTTGTTCATTAATCATCAAAGTGATTTATGATGCTGTGAGTAATATACTTCATCACTTTACGAAAGAAATAGCACATGCCTATAGCAGTATTCGCCGGATACATTTGTGCTCGCCCGGAATTCCGGGATTATTTTTTATTCAAATCCCGTGATTTAATTGAAAAAAAAATCCGCAAATCTGCTGGAACCCGTCCAAAAATGTCGGGAGAGGTATCAAAATACCCGCTGTCTTCGATTTCATTATTCGAAGAGCGGAAATTAAAGTTTTTGTTTCAGTAAAAAGTTGATGGCAAACACCTAATAATTTTACTGGGTCCGATCCCAAAATTGGGACGGGACAAATTTTATTTATGTGCAGAACACCTTTCTCAGTTGAAATATCTTTTTACAGAATTAAAATATCGAGTCTTACGATTTGATACCTCAACAGACTTTTCCGGAAGATATTGGGACTGTCATTTTGAGATCCCAAAATACCGAAATTGACAAAAAGGGTCGAAACTCGATGCTGTAAGGCATACTGCTCGTATTTTCGAGTTTGAAAATTTAAAAAAAAAAAAAACGCCAATTGTATTAGGACGAGTTACGCTCCATTGGCATTCTTCAGTTACTGTATTAGGCAGGATCATTTTATGTATTATATTTCGCCTACATTGCGCATATTTTTAGAACATGTTTAAAGCGGAGGAAGATGAAGAAACGGTGCTTAATGATAAAATGAAGGAGATGAACTTGGAAAAGAACTAAAGACAAAGGTCATCGAGGCAGTCAGGTTTAGAAACCGTCAGCTGAACTCATAGCCGACCAGCAACTTCAGCTACAAGAACATGCAGTTCAAAATCATGGTCACGATATTATATTTCTTCGGTAAAAAGAAAGCTTTATATTTTTGTTTATTTTTACATATTTGTATGTATATAAGATATACTTTTTTTGTAATATACGCTGACTAGAATAAACAATTACACTTTTAATTTTCTTTCACATATTATGATGCATTCACTTGAAATAGTTTAGCTCACTTAATTTTTGTACGTCTAAAATCTAAACATTAATGGTATTGAAGAAATTCTATGTATATTCTTTTGCTGGATTGCCGACAAATACTGTAAAGATGGATGTGAGAGTTGAATATATCAGTCACCTTAATATCGAAAAGCCTCACCGCATAAATTTAAGAAATCATGTTTATAAAGCACTTTGACGTGTTGTATTTTAGTGCATTATTAGCAATTTAAAAATCCATGAGTTAAGGCTCTTTTATACATATCAAGGTGGTGATATCTCGCCACCCTCGTGCCAGAAGCAAAATCGAAGAAATTACACATCCATGCTTCTGTTGGAGGGTAACGATTTTCATATAACCTAAATTAACTTTAATTTTCCATTGGTTGGGACAGTTAAAACTCACTTAATGATTATTAATCAATGATTTGATAAATATAAAAAAATATATAATTTACAAAATATTTACCTTATAGTTGGTTAGCTATTGCAATTTAATAATATTTTTGCGAAGTGGGCCAATTAGTGTTTTAGTTATACATTTTTAAATAATTTTTACTGTAACACAACTTGCTGTCACACCATAAAAAACTGCGCATTACGATTAATTGATAAAGGTATTAATTTGGAAACTTTCAAATAACAGATGACAATTCGTTTAAATTAAACAGAGGAACTTTTGTAATTACATAGTTGCTTTTTATACTACTACATACATATACTCTAAAATAACCATAGCACTTCCCAGAAAATCATTTTTTCGACCATTTTTTAAACATCACGAAGTGGTTCAGAAAACAATACCGAAATCATACCAAAAACCCATGAAATGGTACCAAAAATGTCCCGAAATTATCCCAAAATCCATCCCGAAACAATCACAAAATGGTATCGAAAAGTACCGAGTTGATCCAAAAACTCATCCAAAAATGGTATCGAAAAAGCCCCAAAAACATCCCGATTCTGTGCAAATGTTTTTGATGATAGATGTCAGGCAGAATAGTCAATATAGTTCCCATTATCATACAAAATGGTGGTGGACCTTCATCAATCAATTGTCGGTTAGTAACATAAGATGACATCCCATGGGAGTTCTCAGTTCTATGTTCTGAAAGACCTGCAGCAACATCCACCAGCTAGCCCCGAATCAGCGACGCATAGTGCAGGACCGGTTGGCCAATTGCCTTGTTTTTTGCGAGCGTCGTTTCTTTGTCTTTCCCCCAGGTGCTGCCAGCAACTAACTTGAGGATTTTTTTTGCGGCTTTGTACTATGTTGGCAATCGCAGTTGAATTGGTAGCGAAAGTGTGCGTGGTATCGAAGGTTACTTACTTACTTAAATAGAACGACTCTTTGTTGAGCAAACTGACGCCAATTGGAGACACCGCGTGTTCTCAGATCTGCCTCCACTTGGTCCTGCCATCGGCGGGTGCGGATAAGAATACCTTCTGCGCCGGAGCGTCTTCGTTCAATCGCGCCACGTGTCCTAGCCAGCGAAGCCGCTGGGTTTTAACTGAACTATGTCGATGTCTGCGTAAAGCGCATACAGCTCATAATTATATCTTCTTCGGTATTCGCCGTCGCCAACTTTTAGGGGCCCATAAATCTGTCAGTGTCCATGCTTCTGCACCATATTGCAGGACGGGTACGATAAGTGACTTATATAGTGTTGTTTTTGTTCGTCGAGAGAGGACTTTACTTCTCAATTGCCTACTCAGCCCAAAGAGTTATCCTTCGAGGGATTTCCAGGCTTACATTGTTGTTGGTATTAATGCTACTTCCCAGGAATACAAAGTCCCTTACTATCTCGAAATTATTGCTGCCAACAGTGGCGTGGTAGCCAAGACGCGAGTGCGCTGACTCTTTGTTTGATGCCAGCAGATACTTCGTTTTGCTTTCGTTCACCACCAAACCCACTTTTTCCGCTTCTTTTTCTAGTTTGGAGTACGCAGAAGTTACGGCGCGCCTGTTGAGGCCAATTATATCGATTTCGTCGGCATACGCCAACAGTTATACGCTCTTGTAATATATTGTTCCAGCGCGATTAAGTTCTGCAGCTTGTATTATTTTCTGCAACATCAAATTAAAGAAATCGCACGATATGGGGTCGCCCTGCCTGAAACCTCGCTTAGGTTCGAACGGCTCGGAGAGGTCCTTCCCGATTCTGACCGAGCTGGTGGTGTCGAAGGTTACCCCTAAGGTTTTGGGGTTAGGGACAGCCAGGATTTCTAATTCCGTGCTCATGGGATATTCTGAATTGAAGCGAGCATTCGAGAAAAAGAAATATTGGATCGTTTTCAAAACTATTGAGAAATAGCCGCCAAAAAGAAGTAAGTGTTAAAATTTATGATATTCTATTATCGGTGTGATTTGATAGCCTTACATCGCGTACTTCATATGTGTAAACTTCAAGGCTCTTTGATAAACCCTCAAGTTTTTGCAACCATTTTCTCGATTAATAATCGCCTTAGAAAAAAGAGACAACTTTGAAACTCCAGGATTGAGCGGCCTTCGATCTGAGCGTGCGATATACAAAAACATAACACAAGTGGTATAGCTCTTTTACTGAGCATGCATACACATTTAAGAAGATACAAGAGAAAAGCTTATACTATATTTCCCTCATCCGAAACTTATCCCTTTTTAATCTATTTTAAATATTTCGAAAGTACCTACAACAAAAGCAATTGAGTATATAAATAAGTTAGAGAACTACCGAAGAAGTATTTCTATATCTATCAGAACCGGCCTTCGGCCAATATCAATCAAATACGAACTAAAGCCGAATCGATTTGCATTCCATTTTCTGCCCAAAATTTTAGTTTTTTGTTTAGAGCTAAGCTTTTTTTTCTTGAAACCGAAAAAAGGCCAAAGTCCGTTCGTTCTCTAAAGTAAGTACATACATAATTTGTCGAAACGCATACAAACAAATTTTAAATCTATTACCTTAGCTAAATTCAAGTCTTTCTCCAATACAATTCTTTTGTCTTTGCGTTTCCCCGTTTTTCTCTTTTTTTTTACAAATACCTATTTGTTTATATTTTTCCAGTTGGGTTTATATGAATGCGTTATTAAATAGTTCAAGAGTGCTTACATCCGTTGGATGCTTATAAGAATGGGACGGCAATTTAGCAATACTACTGCTCTAACCAGGATCCAGTCACTGCATTGGGGGCCTTCAACTGAAAGAAATTTGTAATTATTAGCTTGTATACTTGATTGTATACTATTAAGAACACATTTTACATACTTTTATATTAAACTGTTTAAGTGTGTTCTCGAGAGCAACTGCATTTCCAGAAAAGTACGCTGCTATAGCATTATGTAATAGCACCAATTGTTTATGCATCACTTTAATCTGAAAAGAGTTAGATAAAAATAATATATTTTGCAAGTAAAAAGTAACGTTATTAGAATAACACTTTCACAGTGTTGGTGTTATCACAATGGCCCTTTCAAAACTGGCCTAATAGCTCAAACCGAATCAGTCCGAAAATACGTCAGTTACGCGACGTACGTCAATTTTATATATATGTATATCGCTCATTTGCTGCAACATCGTCATAACACAAAAAATGTGATATTACAGAAAACGTATTTTTAGTTTTTGAATTGCTGTATATTTATATCGGATAAGTAATTAATTCTATCGCGATGCTGCTTGAAATGTAAAACCTCAGATATAACACGTTGCCAGTTGATCAAATATATTATTTCCGATATATTAGTAATGTTAACACAAAATTTGGGGTTTATAACTTAAATTTAATTTTAAAAAAGTTGCTAAGTGATAATGTATGGTTTGCTAGATTGTTACTTAGAATGGTTATCCAATTTTCCTTTAGGTAGATGTTTCTTGTTGCTTGTAGGAGGGTACAGTCGGAGAAGATATGTTTCAAGGTTAATGTATCCTGGCAGAGTGCGCACGTTGGCGCTGGCTCCCCTGAGAGCAGATCTTCATGCGTGCATCTTGTATGCCCAAGACGAATGCGGGAGTAGATTTCTATTTGTTTTTTCCAGATGTTTGCGGGATACGTTGGAGGTACCAGTTCTTGGTTGATTGCCTTGATTGCATGAATCGTCGCATATCATTTTTTTCAATGGTGTCTGCTGCTTCATTACCTGAGATGTTTACATGCCCTGGTATCCAGAGAAGTCTAATTGTTTCGGTGTTTTCAATGAGATTATCTCTGATTATCTGAATTGTTTTTGATGAGACTGTTGGGTTAAGGACTGCTTTTAAAACCGACAGGCTGTCGGTGCATATGATTGTTTTGGAGTTTTCTTCTAATGCTATAAGTATAGCGTGTTGTATGGCAACGGCTTCCGCGGTAAAAGTTGAAGCGGTTTCTGTTAGGTTTTGTACCCTGAGTACGTAGCCGTTTGTGTCTACAACGGAATGACTTGCGGGTTTGTCTACGGTTTTTGACCCATCCGTGTATAAGAATTTCCAATTTTTTTCATCGTAGTAAGCTTTCCGTTCTTGGAAGAGTTGTAGATATATGCTGGGAGGTGTGTTCTGTTTTTTGTATCTCGACAGGCTAAGATCGCAAGATGATTTTCGGATCGCCCAAGGAGGGTTATTGGTTTGTGGATCTTCTTTTACGTATGGTAGTCCTAAGTTTATTGCGGTATCGATTATTCTTTGAAGAGCAGATCGTAGTCTTGTGCTGCCACTAGACGATCTTTCGATTGTTATTTTTACGTCGCAGCTTATGATGGAATCACATTCCATCATCTCTTTGAGTATTAATCGTGTTTCTATATGGTGGATTCTTTCTTCCAACGTGGGTAGATTCGTCTCTGCCAGTATGTTTCTTACTGGTGTTGTTCGAAACGCGTAGGTGCACAATCTTGCTATTTGATGGTAAACCGGACTTAGTATCTTAAGTGTGGATTTCGGAGAATTTCCGTAGAGGAAGAGCCCATAGTCAATCTTACTTAAAACTAGTGCCTTACTGAGATAGATTAGTGTGTTTATGTGAATGTGACATTTTTTGCTTGAAAGATAGGATACAAAATTTACTCTGGCAGCTAATGACTTCTTTAACTCTAGACAATGGGTATTCCATCTGTAATTATTGGAAAATACAATACCTAATATTTTAAGATGCTTGACATTTTCTACTTCGACATTATCAATTGATATTTTTTGATTGTTAAAATCGCATTTGCGTTTCCTGCATATGTGAAAGTTTTCTGTAGCATCTCTCTTGCAGAGAATGTACAAGTCATCTGCATAGAGACGGTGCTCTATAGAATTGTTTTTGAAAATTTTACTAATTTCGTTGAATGCTATAGAAAAAAGGACAACAGATAGAGGAGATCCTTGGGGGATTCCGCTATTAAGTGGGTAGACGTTGGAGTAGGTATTACCAATTCTTACCCTGAATTGTCTTTTTGATAAGAATGATTTGACAAACTGAAAGATTTTTGGACCAATGCCCCAATTGTGCAGGCAATTTAAAATTACATGTGAACCAATCCGGTCGAACGCTTTTTCGAAGTCAACCGAAAGAATAGTTGCGTGATGAAGAGAAGATAGTGCTTTGCTTACGTAGTGGTCTGTATGAAGTAGAGCGTGTGTGCAACCTCTATTTGACTTGAAGGCCACTCTGGTTTCCGTGAACCATGATATACGATTGGCTACTATTCGTTCTAGGGTCTTTGAAAGGCAAGACAATAGAGAGATCGGTCGATATCCATTAGTTGAGAGTTGGTTTTTATTAGGTTTAGGGATGGGAATTATTGTGGCTGTCTTCCAGCTTTGCGGAATTATACCACAGTCGAAAATTTGGTTGTAAAGTAATAATAGACGGGACTTGGCTGAAGGAGATGTGGACTTCATCATGGCATACGAGACACGGTCGAAACCTGGCGTTTTCCCTTTAGCTTTTCCGAGACACATTGTTAACTCTGTGGTTGTTATTTGGGTTTCGATGGTCCTAGCTTTTGTGTCACTGTTGGTTATTGAAGGAAGGTCGGTTACTTGGTTTTTAGCTAATTGAAACTCGTTTGGGAAGTTGGTGTCAGACGAGTAATCGGACCATTCGGAGGCAAATATATTTGCAATGGCATTTGGATCAGTTGTGGTTATGTTGTTAGTTTTCAAAGCTATAGGGGTTTCGCTGTCTTTTTGTTGTCAAGTCTATTTATTTTGGCCCATATTGAAGTGATGGAAGAGTTAGGGTTAATAGATTCAGTGAACTGCTTAAAGCTATTTTTCTTTTGAATTTTCATTTCTTTACGAAATTTAACATTGGTTTTTTTATAAAGAACTAGGTTTTGAGTAGTGGGACTATTTTTGAAATCGTACCAAGCTTTCATTTTTTCCGATCTTAGTTCTGCTAGGTGCCTGTAACGAAACTGAAACAGAAACAAAACCCCAGAAACAAAACCTGTAACGAAACTAAATTAATTTTGTTCCTTGTAACAGAAACCGAAACAGAAACAAAACTCCTTTGTAACAAAACTCCGAAACGGTTCCAGCAGAAACAAAACCTGTAACGAAACTAAATTAATTTTGTTCCTTGTAACAGAAACAAAATTATTAGTTTTGTTCCTTGTAACAAAACCCGTAACGAAACTAAATTAATTTTGTTTCTCAGTAGCAGAACTCTAAACATTCTTATAATACTATTTGCACTACACTAGGATGGACCTATAATATTTATATATATAATATATATCGTCGCTCGGCCCGAAATACCGCGTATTTGCAAAAAACAAAAAGGCGTATATACCAAAATGTCAAAAAACGAGATTTCGTTATCCTGACTGGGACTCATCGGTCTTAATGTATTGACGTTAAAATTCCTCCGTTTTTAGCTACAAAAACACAAATAAATAAATAAAAAACCTTTTATGGAACCTATTTTCTTTAAAATAGAGCTGTTCAATACCGCGTATTTTAAAAAAAGCTATGTTTTGCAGTTTGAGTGCTTTTTCTTTTGTAAATTCTTATATCCTCCTACACAATTTGGCTTCCATCAAATACGCGGTATTGCTTTTTGCAAATACGCGGTATTGCGCGCCGAGCGACGATAAATATATCTGCCCAACATCCCATTATCCATACAAAACTATGTTACACCCGCTAAAGCATCCTCCTTCGACATCTTATAAAAATGATGATGATGATGCACTACAAAGTAGTTTGAATGAATTATTATTAGAAAATGAAATATTTGTTGATAAGTATTAATGTTAATTTTTTCACAATTCGTTGCCCTATGCATATGTATGAAGCGTTTTTATATATCCTTTAAAAATAAAAAATAAAAAAGACAACCCTATAGTCGTGCAGTTATATTTTTCTTCATATCTTCAGCATTTATTGTCGGATCTTAAAGTGTGATACTTCATTTGTTTGTGCCAAGGACCCGGATTTTCCTACCGAAGTTCCATTGTGGTACTTACCCGCCAGTATGTAGCTGTCCACTGACACCAAGAAGTTAAATGTACCACACGAGGTTTCAGAGGTCGACTGAAGTTACTTTAGTTGGTTGCAACAGACATATACATTTTTATTATATACCAGAAAATAATAAATCCATCCTAATGTACTGCAAATATAGTTTTGCTACTGAGAAACAAAATTAATTTTGTTTCTGTTTCGGTTTCTGTTACAAGGAACAAAATTAATTTAGTTTCGTTACGGGTTTTGTTACAAGGAACAAAACTAATAATTTTGTTTCTGTTACAAGGAACAAAATTAATTTAGTTTCGTTACAGGTTTTGTTTCTGCTGGAACCGTTTCGGAGTTTTGTTAAGACTTTTGTTACAAAGGAGTTTTGTTTCTGTTTCGGTTTCTGTTACAAGAAACAAAATTAATTTAGTTTCGTTACAGGTTTTGTTTCTGGGGTTTTGTTTCTGTTTCAGTTTCGTTACAAGCTGTGTAACAGAAACCGAAACCGAAACGCGTTACAAGTCC
Source organism: Campiglossa producta (assembly GCA_964058755.1). Taxonomy (NCBI): domain Eukaryota; kingdom Metazoa; phylum Arthropoda; class Insecta; order Diptera; family Tephritidae; genus Campiglossa; species Campiglossa producta. Next base: position 152,792,188 of record CAXKVI010000001.1, read on the forward strand.
CTGATATTTAGTTCTGATTGGTCTATTTGTGTTAAAGCAAATTTTCAAGATGATTGGAAAATGATCACTGCTATACAGGTCGTCTATCGTTTGCCAAGAGATTATTGGAAGAAGGGAGGGTGAACAGAGTGAAATGTCCATATGTGTAAATGTGGAGTGGGTAGAAAAGTGAGTTGCACTACCATCATTCAAAACGCATAGATTGCATTGTGTAATTGAATTTTCAACAAGTTTACCTCGATGATTGACCACACTAGATCCCCATAAGTTACTCCAACTGTTGAAATCTCCTAGGACAATGATAGGCGTATTAATAGCCGTAAAAATGCTTATTAGGTCTATGCTATTAAAGGTTTGATTTGGTGGTATGTAAACGGACAGAATAGTGAGTTTTATATTCATTTCGATCTCGACGGCAACCACCTGAAGCTGGGTGTTTATTCGCTTGTGAGGTATGAAGTCTTTGATTAGAATGCTACTACCTTGGGTTTTTGTGACGGCGTTAGTAAAGTAGCATTGGTAACCTTTAGGAAGTATTGGAGTGAAATTATTGCTACAGTGTGTTTCTTGGATTGCTATGATGTAAGGGTTGTAGTGCTTGAGAAGTATTTGAATTTCTGAGTAATTATTTATGAAACCTTTCATATTCATTGAAGAATTTTGAAGTCCATAAGTGCAGAAAAAATAAAACTATACAATTTTTGTAAACAGGAGTTTACAAAAACGATAGCGTGTATAAAAATGTAGTGGGTGTTTTTGCTGCTTAGAATAAAGCTTCTTCTATGGATCTCCCTAAGAGGAGTCCATAGAGTCATCTATGTCCTTAGACATAGTGACAAAATAGTCATTGGATTTTAGTAATTATACCTTTCATGAACATGAAATGGTATTATAACTTTGGTCCGATGTTTGTAAGTATGAGAAGAAGAAGAGATAGACCCATCAATAAGTATACCGAAATGATCAGGATGACGAGATGAGTTGATTTAGCCATGTCCGTCTGTCCGTCTGTCTGTTTGAACGCAAACTAGTCCCTCAGTTTTTGAGATATTTGGCTGAAATTTTGTATGCGGCCACCATTTTCCAATATAGAAATCATTTGTCGGAACCAGCAAGATCGGACCGATATTACATATAGCTCCCGTACAACCGATTATTCCGATAAACGGATTTTGGGCTATAACTCCTGTAATTAAACACCTAGGAACGTGAAATTCTGTAAGTATTGCTATTTTTATATGTGAAATATCGATGTTGAAAATCATCGGGATGGGGTAAATATTTCACATAGCTCCCATACAATCGATTGTTCCGATAAACGGATTTTCAGCTATAACTCATGTAATTAAACACCTAGGAACGTGAAATTTTGTAAGTGTTGCTATTTTTATATGTGAAATATCGATGTTGAAAATCATCGGGATGGGATTAATATTTCACATAGCTCCCATACAATCGATTGTTCCGATAAACGGATTTTGGGCTATAACTCCGGTAATTAAATACCTAGGAACGTGAAATTTTGGACGTATTGCTCTTTTTATATGTGAAGTATCGATGTTGAAAATCATCGAGATGGGATAAATATTTCACATAGCTCCCATACAATCGATTATTCCGATAGACGGATTTTGGGCTCTAACTCCTGTAATTAAACACCTAGGAAAGTGAAATTTTGGACGTATTGCTATTTTTATATGTGAAATATCGATGTTGAAAATCATCTAGATGGGATAAATATTTCACATAGCCCCCATACAATCCATTGTTCCAATAAACGGATTTTGGTAGATAAGTCCTGTAGTTTTATAGGAACGTGAAATTTCGTAACTATTGCTATTTTAGAATGTGGAATGTCGGTCTTAAAAATCAATGAGATTGGACCAATATAACACATCGCCCCCATATAATCGATAGTTCCGATAATTTCGGTATGAGCTTAAGTTAAATTCACACAGGCTGTACTGGGATCAAACAGTGAAAATCGAGACGCTTATTCATGAAAGGTATTTAGCCTTCGGCACAGCCGAAGACAGCTTTCCTTACTTGTTTTTGAGTAAACTGGGTAATGGGGATATATTTAGAGATTGTTGGGATAAGGAATTTCGGGTTGTTATATCGACCGAGCTGTGAGGCTCTGGGCTTGTGGAAATTGGGGTAGAGGGTGCGGTTGCTTTTTTTGATTCTGTGGTGATAATGTTGTTGTTTTCGATTGTTTTTTTTTTTTGTACTGGATTGAAGTTGTTGTACTTGAGTTGATTTTGGTTTAGTAATGTTTATATATTGTGAAGGCGGTGGGTTAGTATTTGCTTTTGAAATAGGTGATGTGTTGTTTTTTTGGGGCGGATTGGTAGTTGAGTTTTGGGGAGGATTGGTTTTGGTTATGTTAGCGTATGTGGCTGCTCGTTGTTGGAAAGGGAGTCTTTCCTTGTACTTTCGGCGTGCTTCTCCAATGCTGCACTTTTCTAGTGTTTTTATTTTGAGAATCTCTTTTTCTTTGATATATTCGGGACACTTCCTATCAGATGATTGGTGCTCACTGGAGCAATTGACGCAAAATATTCTTGTACATTTTTCAGGCAAATGAGCTGGGAGGTTACATCCATTGCACATTGGGTCACTGTCGCATCGTTTTTGGGTATGTCCAAGTAGTTGGCACTTTTTGCAACGCATGGGATTAGGTATATAAGGTTGTACTTTTACTTTATACCAGGCGATGTCCACGGATTCCGGAAGACGGAAAATATCAAATGTGAGGACCATTAGTTTGCCCTCAATCAGGCGGGAAAATTTATATACACCGGTGACGTTTTGGCTCTTCATCTCATTTATGATTTCTTCTTCTGGCACGTGTTTCAGGCAAGGAGCGTATATAACACCGTTGACAGAGTTTAAACTGTCGTGAAGTTTTACGTTAATTGGACATATATTTAGGAAGGTTTTAGCTTTCAGGAACTTTTCAGCAACTTTGGTATTACGTGCAAGGATTAGAAGGCTGCCGTCCCTTATCTGCGAGATCGATTCTACTTCAATTGAAATAGATTCAACCCACTTCTTGATCGCTAAAGGACTTAATTGTGAAAGACTATTATTTTTATCAGCAGATGATACTTGGATAAACTTAGGGTTATTGGTTGGAGTAGTTTTGGGGGGTAGTAGTGGAAAATCAAGTTGTTTTTGTTTTTTTCTTTTTTACCGGATTATCATCGAGATCCGCCAAAGGGGAAAATCGATTTGGTGGCCTATCCGTAGGCCACGGCATTTTGGCAAAAATACTATTTAATTTTAGTTTGGTTAGATTTGGTTGATTGAAATTATACACGTGAAAATCGTGTAAGAATGACACAGCAAAAGAAATGAGAAGTAAATAGAATTGCGGAACTTATCACACTATTGAACACTAATACACGCCTGATCGCTTTTAATGATAGTCGGCGACTAAACTACAATCTAATTTTGGTTTTTATATTAGGCGGCATATAGATGTTCCATGGTGTAAAAAATTAGGGTATTGTAAGTTATTAAACAGAATTTAAAAAAAAAAAAAAAAAATATTTTCACAACCGATTTCGGAACAAAAGACCATCTGGAGAGAAAACCTAGGGTGACCCAAAAAATCTTACTTCATATTCGGATTCAGCACACCCAAAAGCTTTAGAAACAGATGAGAAAATCTCTTGGATTTTTTGGCACTGGCTGCCGGATGCAATCCCCAATCTATGCATAGGGCCTGTAGTGGCCTGTGAGGACTCCTGTTATAATCCTGACATTGTTCTTGTATGGTAACCGCCCGTCATGGCCTTCGCTTGGCGCAGCCCGGTCGTCTGACACCAGTGTTCCTCTCTGACGTCCGCCTCTTCTTTTCCTTTATGGTATATGGACCGATGGCTAGAAGCGGTTCTGGGCCCGTAGGCTTTAATGCTACCGCTTCTCTGGCTAGCTGGTCGGCTCGTTCATTGCCATCCACCCCGGCGTGGCCCGGAATCCAGGCTAGTCGGACCTTGTTACGCGTTGCCAGGTTATTCAATCTGTCCACGCACTCCAATACCTATGAGGATTTCACTTCATATGCCTGTAAGTGCCGCTTGGCTTAGTTGTCGTTGTTGTTCAATGCATTGCCCTGCCTAGAGTATTTGTATTTCTATTGGTATTTATTTGGTAAATTTATCCTGGCACAACAATTTGATAAAATTATTTATAGTGCTAGTCGGTAACGTTATAAAAATAGGACCATTTTACACTTAATGCTAAATAAAAATAAAAGTATGACTAAAAAAATATTGAATATTATAACAATACATGGAAACAAGTAGAATTGTACATACATATGTATATAGGTAGATCGATATATAGAGAGATTGAAAGATAGGTAGGTATGAGGAGCTCCAAACCGAAACGCAACAAGTGTACACTGGATAGGTGTACACATGTTGCGCTTTGGTTTGAAGGTCCTCATGTGTAGATCAGCAATAGAAAGTAGAGAGAGGATAAAAGTAAATAGAAATAAAAACGAGCGCAAGAGTACACAAAAATTATCATAAATTAACATCTTAATTGTCTTGGTCGTTATAGAAACTTGCTAATTCTTTATTGAAGTGCAGTGCGCTTTGGTTTGAAGGTCCTCATGTGTAGATCAGCAATAGAAAGTAGAGAGAGGATAAAAGTAAATAGAAATAAAAACGAGCGCAAGAGTACACAAAAATTATCATAAATTAACATCTTAATTGTCTTGGTCGTTATAGAAACTTGCTAATTCTTTATTGAAGTGCAGTGCATTGCTTATAAGTCTTAGTCTAGCAGGGAGTGAGTTCCAAAGACGAATGGCAGTTATGAAGAACTGGCGATCAGATATTAGCATTCGATATCTGAAGTGGGTGAGAAGCGCCGATCGAGAAGTTTGAAGAAAATTAAGCCTCCGATATAGATATTCAGGTTCCTTCGTATATATTAGTTTGTGGAGAGTAGTGAGCGTTCTTACTTTTATGAGGTTTTCGTGGTAAAGTCTTTTCAGCCCGTAAACGTATCTAGCAATGTTGTTATATACAACATTAAGTTTCCTTTTGCATACATAGTCACAGTTAGAGTAAATCTCACAGCCATAAAGGAGCGTAGGTATCAAGTACGCTTTAGCTATTAGTAGTCGAATATGTAAGGGAGTAAAGTATTGTTTTAGCCAGAGTGTACGAAGCATCCCATACACTTTTCCCACCGTGCGGAAAATGTGATCTTTCCATATCAAAGTATTGTTGAAAACTACACCTAGATTTTTAGCCGTGTCGTCGTATTGTATAATAGTGCTGTCCAAAATTAAATTTTCCAATCCACTTTTATCAAGGGACTTTCTATGGATTACTATACATTTTGACAGCACATATACAATTGTACGTCGTCAGCATAAATGTGAATATTACAATACTTAAGAACACAAGGCAAGTCATTTATGTACAAAACAAATAACAGGGGACCAAGGATTGAGCCTTGTGGGACACCTCTTACAACAGTTACGAAAAAGGTTGTCCAGCGTTTTACAGAGAATCGTGTGGTCGACAGAATCAAACGCTTTTGAGTGGTCGAGAAGAGTTAGGAAGGCAGTACAATTTTTATCAATTTGTTCTCGCAATTCCTGTATCACCGATAGGAGCGCTGTTTTACAGCTGCGATTGGGAATCTGCGACTGGGAATCTGTGAGGAGTTTATTATTCGGCACATATGTATTTATCTGGCAATGCAAAATTCGTTCGACGACCTTGTACAGGAAAGGCAGAATGGCTATAGGCCTATACTCATTGTTTTGCTTGGGGATTGGGATTACCTTAGCAGCTTTCCAACATTTGGCAAAAACACAGGTCGTCAACACAGAGTTGACCAAGTAGGTTAACCAGGGAAGGATTTTAGGAAGAATAATTTTTAAAAATTTCGGACATATATCATCAAACCCCATAGCATTAGACTTTACAGAAAGAATGGCTTGTACGACATCACAATCATCGACACTAACAAACCCAAGAGGACCAAAATCGACATTAGCACGAGTGTATGATCATTCTGAAGTTCTTCATCAAGCTCTTCTAACGGGAGTCCAAGGACACGTACAGTTTCAAAAGGGTTGGACCAGAGAGACAGAGGGGTTAGAAGAGTAGGATCAATTGAACAGTTTAAGAGATGTAGAGTGTCATGGGGGGACATACCGTATGCAGGGCATGTGTTTGAAATGGTGTCATTTAGTCTGGATAAGTAAGAGTTTCACCTGTTACAGTACACAGACCGAAGCTGTGCCATAGGTACTCTAGTCCATCTTGGTAAGGTGCGTTCTTCTTCAGTAATATCGGGTGGAAGACTGCTTAAAATGGGGTTCACAGCCGAGATCTGACAAAGGTATCAACCGACTCAGTGTGAATGTAACCCTGTTTAGTTTAGCCCTGCCGCTTGGCTATTGCTTAGTATAGTTATGTTCTCATAGTAGCCGCGTTGCAGATTTATATCCGCACACATGGCCACTTCCGCTTGAAATATGCTCGGCTATTTTCCCAGGGGCACGGGCACCTTGGCGCGGGGGTAGAAAAAGGCGCATTCGTCACTGGGGTTAATTCGCAAACACCAGTTTTTGAAATATTCCACTCAGCCGTCGATATATTACACGTTTCGTTGTAAACTGGGGTCGAATTACGTCTCCGTGAATTTGTACATATTTTGCCCGTTCACGGAATACATGGCCCGAGATGTAATCCAAATTTAAAATTTTTTGGGGAAATGCAATCAAAATATTTTAAAATGTGAAAATTAGGTCGCTTTGTTGGTATTTGTGTTGGGGATTTTTTGCATTCGATTCTACGCGAACTTCAGGTTCAAATAGGGTCTTGAAATTTTAACCATAGTTAAGGTCGCGATAACAATGCCAAATAAAGGGAAAACAATTCCGATGGGTGACGCTTGGATCGCTCTATTTGGCTGACATGTCGGAGCATGTATTACTAACATCAAAGGGCGTATGAGTAGGTCACCTTCACGTTGGTGCACCCTGGGTAACGCTAAATGACCTACATGGCCTACAAGGTTAGTTTCTACGTATTGCCGGTTCTACGAGAACGGTACCAGTACTTCTGCTGTACCCATCGCACCGAAACGACCCGGACCGTTTTTTATATGGGCCCGGCCAAGAGCAAAACACGCGGAGTGACCCTGTCTGACATTTGGGCAGGACTACAGCTGCACTCGAAATGGTATATCTTTTTTTTTATGAATGAAAACTTCTATCTGAAGTGTCCCAATAGAATATTTGAGATTTGTTTATGGTAAAACTGCCCCATTGTGGTGTTATAACTATAACACTGTACACTGTTACACTGTGAAAAATACTTTGTAATATATAAAAATTGTTTATTCTGAGAATTTTGTAATTGATAGACTTCATTAGAAGAAAAAATATTTGTGTTAAAAAAAAAGATAGTTGTGAAATAAAGACGAGCGCTGAAGATTAAATCTTATTTTAATATGGCAAGGAGTACTACAGTCTCAGAAGTGATGTCGAATCCAAGCGACGCTGAAATCCTGAGGATTTTAAAAACGTATACCGTGGGAAATTTGAAAGCGTGCCTAAGCAAACTTGGTGAACCAACAAACGGCACCAAGAATGAGTTGGTTCTTCGCTTAATCAATTTGGATTACCGTTTTGAGTTTCCATATGTTGAAGATGGCAATGAAGTGCCGAATAATAGTTCTGAAGGTCAAAGAGACTCGGTAGTTGCAGAGTTAGATTCAATGAATGATGGTGATAATGGTAATTTGGTTAATGGAAATTCAGTTGAAGGTAATGAACATAACACAAGTCAGAAAAAGGAATTAGAATTACTAAAAATGGAATTGGATTTGATGAAACAAAAGACTGAGATTCAAAGAAAAGAAAATGATATACTCAAGAGAGAAAACGAAGTATTGAAATACAATATAGAACGGAACCAAAATCATAATTCATTTTTCACTTCCGGTAATGATAGTTTTATCATTGCTAAAGAAATAATTCCTCATTTTACGGGTGATGGTGAATCTTTTCATCATTGGGTGACACAACTGTACAGTGTTCAAAATACTTACAGTTTAAGTGATAATATAATGAAAGCACTTATTTCAACTAAATTGAAGGGGCGAGCTTTGCGGTGGTTTCATTCTCGAGCAGATGCAATGTCACTTAGTGTTTCAAATCTATTATTAGAAATGCAATTATTGTTTGAAGATCGCTCTAGTCGATTGGTACTCATAAAAGATTTCGAAGCAAGAAAATGGTAAGCCAATGAAACTTTTCAAGAATATTTTAATGAAAAAGTAATATTATCAAACAAGTTTTCAATGAGTGATCTCGATTTAATCGAGCATATTATTGATGGTATTCCCGATTACGTCTTGCGTTCACAAGCCAAAATGCAAAGATTTAAAAACAAACAAGATTTACTACAAGCATTCCAAGGTGTCAAGTTGAGGAAAGAAAAGCAAGATAAAATTGATGTAGTTCAGCAATCAAAATCGTTCAGCTGTTTTAATTGCAATTCTTTGGGTCATTTAGCAGCCGAATGCAGAAAACCGAAGCGTGAAAAGGGTGCTTGTCATATATGCGCACAAAAAGGACACTATGCTGCTGATTGTCCAAAAAAGAATATTAATCATGTTGACGAAAATGGTGATGGTAATGGCGATGATTATGTAAGACAAATTAAATATAGTTTTATAAATGATAATTACACATTTCAATCAACACTAGGTACTTTAATTGACACCGGCAGTTCAATAAGTTTTATTCGCCAACAGTTCGTGCCCAATATACTTTTAATGAAAAACTTTAACACGTTGAGTGCCATGTGAGTCCCAGTTGGTCTCACAGTTCAAAGGGACTTTCAGGCCTCGTGGTGACACTTGGTCTCACGGTATAATGTGTGAGATTTCGGTTTGTGCTGATGCAGTAGTAGTAGTAATAGAAGTAGTATTAGTGTATTCACGTCCTACTAGAGCCACTGCATTGTGTATGCTGCTTGGCCTGTGGTTATGAGACCAATGGGGCATCATATGGCCTATTCAAAAACTGATTCAAATTAACGGATTTTTTTTACTCTTAGGGGTTATTTTTATTTTTGAAACATAAATATAATAAAATATAAATAAATATTTTTACATCAATTCATTGAGAAAAAATATAAAAATAAACTCACTTCAAGCACATTAACATTTTTACATCAATTTATTGAATTTTGTGTTATTTTATGGCAGCCAAAGAAACATAAATATAATAAAATATAAATAAATATTTTAACTTCGTATATGAAAAAGTCCAAAAATAATTGCCCGACAAAATTAATTCTTTCCCGGCAAAATCACGGCAAAATATGAAACAAGTCCGGTTTCGATATCTGGTCTCGAACACCGTTTTCATTAGGGTGCTTAGCTAAGTTGACGCGAAACTTCGTATATGAAAAAGTCCAAAAAAAATTGCCCGACAAAATTAATTCTTTCCCGGCAAAATCACGGCAAAATAACGGCAAAATATGAAACAAGTCCGGTTTCGATATCTTGTCTCTAACACCGTTTTCATTAGGGTGCTTAGCTAAGTTGATATCAAGTTAGCCAAGCACCCCAAAATTCCGGGAAAAAATTACCCGGCAAAATTAATTCTTTCCCGGCAAAATCACGGCAAAATAACGGCAAAATATGAAACAAGTCCGGTTTCGATATCTTGTCTCTAACACCGTTTTCATTAGGGTGCTTAGCTAAGTTGACGCGAAACTTCGTATATGAAAAAGTCCAAAAATAATTGCCCGACAAAATTAATTCTTTCCCGGCAAAATCACGGCAAAATATGAAACAAGTCCGGTTTCGATATCTTGTCTCTAACACCGTTTTCATTAGGGTGCTTAGCTAAGTTGATATCAAGTTAGCAAAGCACCCCAAAATTCCGGGAAAAAATTACCCGGCAAAATTAATTCTTTCCCGGCAAAATCACGGCAAAATATGAAACAAGTCCGGTTTCGATATCTTGTCTCTAACACCGTTTTCATTAGGGTGCTTAGCTAAGTTGACGCGAAACTTCGTATATGAAAAAGTCCAAAAATAATTGCCCGACAAAATTAATTCTTTCCCGGCAAAATCACGGCAAAATATGAAACAAGTCCGGTTTCGATATCTTGTCTCTAACACCGTTTTCATTAGGGTGCTTAGCTAAGTTGATATCAAGTTAGCCAAGCACCCCAAAATTCCGGGAAAAAATTACCCGGCAAAATTAATTCTTTCCCGGCAAAATCACGGCAAAATAACGGCAAAATATGAAACAAGTCCGGTTTCGATATCTTGTCTCTAACACCGTTTTCATTAGGGTGCTTAGCTAAGTTGACGCGAAACTTCGTATATGAAAAAGTCCAAAAATAATTGCCCGACAAAATTAATTCTTTCCCGGCAAAATCACGGCAAAATATGAAACAAGTCCGGTTTCGATATCTTGTATCTAACACCGTTTTCATTAGGGTGCTTAGCTAAGTTGATATCAAGTTAGCAAAGCACCCCAAAATTCCGGGAAAAAATTACCCGGCAAAATTAATTCTTTCCCGGCAAAATCACGGCAAAATAACGGCAAAATATGAAACAAGTCCGGTTTCGATATCTTGTCTCTAACACCGTTTTCATTAGGGTGCTTAGCTAAGTTGATATCAAGTTAGCAAAGCACCCCAAAATTCCGGGAAAAAATTACCCGGCAAAATTAATTCTTTCCCGGCAAAATCACGGCAAAATAACGGCAAAATATGAAACAAGTCCGGTTTCGATATCTTGTCTCGAACACCGTTTTCATTAGGGTGCTTAGCTAAGTTGATATCAAGTTAGCCAAGCACCCCAAAATTCCGGGAAAAAATTACCCGGCAAAATTAATTCTTTCCCGGCAAAATCATGGCAAAATATGAAACAAGTCCGGTTTCGATATCTTGTCTCTAACACCGTTTTCATTAGGGTGCTTAGCTAAGTTGATATCAAGTTAGCAAAGCACCCCAAAATTCCGGGAAAAAATTACCCGGCAAAATTAATTCTTTCCCGGCAAAATCACGGCAAAATAACGGCAAAATATGAAACAAGTCCGGTTTCGATATCTTGTCTCTAACACCGTTTTCATTAGGGTGCTTAGCTAAGTTGATATCAAGTTAGCCAAGCACCCCAAAATTCCGGGAAAAAATTACCCGGCAAAATTAATTCTTTCCCGGCAAAATCACGGCAAAATATGAAACAAGTCCGGTTTCGATATCTTGTCTCTAACACCGTTTTCATTAGGGTGCTTAGCTAAGTTGACGCGAAACTTCGTATATGAAAAAGTCCAAAAATAATTGCCCGACAAAATTAATTCTTTCCCGGCAAAATCACGGCAAAATATGAAACAAGTCCGGTTTCGATATCTTGTCTCTAACACCGTTTTCATTAGGGTGCTTAGCTAAGTTGATATCAAGTTAGCAAAGCACCCCAAAATTCCGGGAAAAAATTACCCGGCAAAATTAATTCTTTCCCGGCAAAATCACGGCAAAATAACGGCAAAATATGAAACAAGTCCGGTTTCGATATCTTGTCTCTAACACCGTTTTCATTAGGGTGCTTAGCTAAGTTGATATCAAGTTAGCCAAGCACCCCAAAATTCCGGGAAAAAATTACCCGGCAAAATTAATTCTTTCCCGGCAAAATCACGGCAAAATAACGGCAAAATATGAAACAAGTCCGGTTTCGATATCTTGTCTCTAACACCGTTTTCATTAGGGTGCTTAGCTAAGTTGACGCGAAACTTCGTATATGAAAAAGTCCAAAAATAATTGCCCGACAAAATTAATTCTTTCCCGGCAAAATCACGGCAAAATATGAAACAAGTCCGGTTTCGATATCTTGTCTCTAACACCGTTTTCATTAGGGTGCTTAGCTAAGTTGATATCAAGTTAGCAAAGCACCCCAAAATTCCGGGAAAAAATTACCCGGCAAAATTAATTCTTTCCCGGCAAAATCACGGCAAAATAACGGCAAAATATGAAACAAGTCCGGTTTCGATATCTTGTCTCGAACACCGTTTTCATTAGGGTGCTTAGCTAAGTTGACGCGAAACTTCGTATATGAAAAAGTCCAAAAATAATTGCCCGGCAAAATTAATTCTTTCCCGGCAAAATCACGGCAAAATATGAAACAAGTCCGGTTTCGATATCTTATCTCTAACACCGGTTTCATTAGGGTGCTTAGCTAAGTTGATATCAAGTTAGCAAAGCACCCCAAAATTCCGGGAAAAAATTACACGGCAAAATTAATTCTTTCCCGGCAAAATCACGGCAAAATAACGGCAAATTATCCACCTGGTCCCGACTCGATTGCATTAGGGTGCTTAGCTAACTTGACACTCATCAATTGCAAGCTTGCAAGCTAAAACATGATCAAAACGGTTTGAAGTGCAAAGATGAATGTGTGGTGACACGTTGGTGTCATGTGGCACAGATGGTCTAACGGTCCATCTCAGGGCCGCGTGAGACCAACGTGTCACCATATACAAAAAGTACCGCTATTTATCGAATATTACATATATTTCAACAAAAATTGGATATTCAGAATTGTTGAACAATATTCTATTGTATTATGTAAAAAAAAAATCGTGGCCAGACGGACCCCATTTTTTTTTGTTGTATGGTGGCACTCTACGTGTTAAATCTCAATTAATTTTTTTCGGAATCAATAAATGCCAACTTAGAATAATTGGTCAACTTAAATCTATTGTTTCATACAATAATCGTAAAACAGAGTTATTTTTTTATGTTGTGTCAGATGACACTATGACTTATCCTGTAATTTTAGGTAGGGACTATTTAAACTCAGCTAAATGGAAATTAAAGAATGAAACATATGTTATGAAAACGAGTGTCGGTCTTTAATGACAATAGATTTCAATAATGAAGAATCATTTATTGATAATAATGAAATAAGTTGCAAAACAAAGCAAAATTTTGATCGAATTTTTGAGAAATTTTATTTGAACTGCGAACGCCCCGATGAACCGGAAACTGAATGTAAAATGAAGCTTATATTAAATAATGAAAAGCCTTTCCATTACCCCCCAAGACGATTAGCATATAATGAGAGAGAAAAAGTTCAAGTGATTTTAGATGATTTATTAGAAAATAATGTGATAAGGCCAAGTAAATCCGAGTACTCTTCTCCGATAGTATTAGTTCGTAAAATAATGGGAGACATAAGACTTTGTGTAGATTATCGAACATTAAATAAAAACACTTTGAAGGATAATTATCCTATACCAGTTATAGATGATCTTTTAGGCAGATTAGTCAATAAAACTATATTTTCTCTTTTAGATTTAAAAAGTGCTTTTTATCATGTTCGAATGGATGAAGAATCTATTAAGTACACATCTTTTGTAACTCCTTTAGGACAATTTGAATTTTGTAAAATACCTTTCGGACTTAAGAATGCTCCATCTACATTTCAGCGTTTTGTTAATTATGTTTTTGATGATTTAGTGCGTGCAGGTAAAGTTGCGATTTATTTAGACGATATAATGGTTGCCACTCAAAACGAAGCTGAGCATCTAGAAATCATGAAGGATGTTTTTGATAGATTGGTTAAAAATAAGTTGGAATTAAGAATCGACAAATGTCATTTTATGAAGTCCGAAATTAAATATTTAGGGTATTGGATCACAAAAGATGGTATTAGGCCGGATAAAAGTAATGTAAATTCCGTTGTAAATTTTCCGATCCCGCGTAGTACCAAGGAAGTTCACAGCTTTTTAGGACTTTGCTCATACTTCAGAAGGTTCATTAAAGGATTTTCTGTTGAGGCTGAACCGCTGTATCGTTTAATAAAGAAAGATGTAAAATTTAAGTTTGAACAAGTTGAGATGGATTGTTTTGAAAAATTAAAAGCTAAGTTGATAGCGGCACCAACTCTGGCAATATACGACCCGAAGGATGAGACCGAACTACACTGTGATGCTAGTTCCCTTGGATATGGAGCTATTTTATTGCAAAAAAAAAAGAAGATGGAAAGTTCCATCCAATATTTTATTTTTCGAAGAGAACGACTGAAATAGAATCTAGATATCATAGTTTCGAATTGGAAACGCTTGCGATAATATATGCGTTGAGAAGGTTTAGGATATACTTACAGGGAATTAAGTTCCGAATCGTGACCGATTGTAATTCTTTAACATTAACATTAAATAAACGAGACATAAATCCCAAAATTGCCAGGTGGGCTTTGGAATTAGAGAATTTTGATTATAGTTTAGAGCATCGCGATGGTTCGAAAATGCAACTGAGTAGATGCACTGAGTAGGATTTCAAATATTTTAGTTTTAGAAGAGAATACTTTCGAGCAAAACTTGTCAATTTGTCAGAATAGGGATAAAGAAATTTTACGTATTCGAGAAGAACTAGGTAAAAAAAATAGTAAATTATTGGAAATGAGAAATGGATTAGTGTATAGGAAAATTGATAAAGAAATTTTGTTTTATGTGCCAAAGGAAATGGAAGAAAATGTTTTACGCTTATATCATGATGAAATGGGTCATCTGGGTTGTGATAAGGTGCTGCACGCAATATTTAAAACATATTGGTTTCCCAAAATAAGAGAGAAGGTCAAAATTCATATTGAAAATTGTTTGAAATGTATAACCTATGCTTCAAAATCTGGGCGACATGAAGGTTTTCTTCATAATATTCCAAAAGGAAATATACCTTTTGATACAATTCACATAGATCATTTTGGACCAGTATCACTCAAAAGTTGTAAGAAAAAGTATGTGCTTTTAGTTGTAGACGGTTTCACAAAATTTGTTAAGTTATTCCCGACACGAACTGCTGCATCCAACGAAGTTATAAGTTGTCTTAAATTATATTTTAACAATTATAGTCGTCCTAAAACTTTGATTTCTGATAGAGGTAGTGCATTTACATCAAATGAGTTTCAATCATTTTTAAATTCAAATAATGTCAAACATATAAAGATAGCCACAGGGTCCCCACAAGCAAACGGACAGGTAGAAAGAATTAATAGAACTATGGCGCCAATGATTGCAAAAATTACGAATGGCGGGGTAGTTAATAGTTTAGATAAAATATTGCCGAACATCGAATTTGCCTTGAACAACACCCATCATCGAAGTATTAATACAACGCCAAGTGAATTGTTGTTTGGTATTGCACAAAAGGCACCAGTGATAGACTTTTTAAGGGAGAAACTAGAGGATTTTTGTTTACACGAGGAAGAGCGAGATGAAGAAAATGCTCGTTTAAAGGCAGAGGAGAGTATTAAAAAATGTCAAGAATACAATAAAAATCAAAAAGATCGTAATAGGGTTTCGAAAATATATAGAGTAGGGGATTTTGTTGTTGTAAGAAATTTTGAAAATAGCTCCTGTGTGAGTAAAAAAATTATTCCTAAATATAAAGGGCCATATCGAGTATCAAAAGTTTTACCTAATGATCGATATTTAATTACAGACGTTGAAGGGTTTCAGGTTAGTCAGATTCCATATGAGGGTGTGTGGGAGGCAGCGAATTTGAAGTCATGGTTGGAAAATAAAGATTTAGGGGCAATCGGGGCGATTGCAAGTCAGGATGGCCGAACTGTGGTGTTATAACTATAACACTGTACACTGTTACACTGTGAAAAATACTTAGTAATATATAAAAATTGTTTATTCTGAGAATTTTGTAATTGATAGACTTCATTAGAAGAAAAAATATTTGTGTTAAAAAAAAGATAGTTGTGAAATAAAGACGAGTGCTGAAGATTAAATCTTATTTTAATATGGCAAGGTGTAGTACATCATATATTTAAAATATGCGGGTTGGCAGTACTGGACAAGTTTGTAACAGCATGTTTGGAAATTTCGCTGACCTGGCATGGCAAAAGTTGTCATTAGTACGTGGAGGTAGCTACCTATAGCTAGGCTATAGCCTGCGCTTGCCTGTTCTTTGATTTTTTATTTAAAATTGTATGTAAGATATTTACACAAATAAAAAAAGTAGACCAATCACACAAGAGAAGAAAAGAAGGCCACGACTACATTTTAATCCCCTTATTCATACAAAATGTAAATTGTTTATTTAGGTCTTATAATTCGAAATTTGTATCAAAATTACATTTTAAAAAGCTTTATAAACCAATTTTATTTTTTTTTTTGAATATGGGGGTAAATTAAAAAAAAATGTATATCGCCGCTCTGGGCGCAATACCGCGTATTTGCAAAAGGCAATACGGCGTATGTACCAAAACTTCCATAATCGAGATCTCGTTATCGTGACTAGGACGCATCAGTCTTAATGTATTTACGATAAAACTCCGCCGTTTTTATCAACACAACCCCAAATAAATGAACAAGAAAACTGTTATGAAACCTATTTTCTTTGAAAGAAACAATGCAATACCGCGTATTTTTGAAAAAGTTGCGCCATACTTCGAAAGCCCTTATTTAATTTTTTAGGCTTACTTCGAAAAACCCGGAAATTACTTTTTACTCATGCATCGATCTCTTCAAATAAGTTGTTCTAATCCAATACTTAGAAAAAGGGTTTATTTCGACACATAGTGTGTTCCTTTTCAAAATAATTTCCAAGTCGTGACGATTGTAGCTCTTCCCATCGGCGTATTTGCCCTATGAGTGAGGCAGTTTCCCCAATTAGAGTAATTACAAATAATTTTTAAAAAAGCTACAACAACAATAATATATTGATATATGGGGAAAAATGCAAATAGATAAAATATGACAATGAGTTTAACCTTTAAATAGAAAAGGGACCTAGGGAATAGAAACTAGCGAGAGATAAGAATGATGCTGCTTTTAACAGTACACAACGCTTGACACTACTCACTCGGTTTTCATCAAGAAACTGCATTTTCACTGCTACATCTGCACGTAGTTTTTCATAAAGTTCTTTATGATGTGAAAAGTTTTTTTGAGCTTCCTCGGTAATCGGACTTTGTGGTAATTCGGGTTTAGTACTTTCCAAATCCATACGATACGCATCGAATTCCACTCTTCGTTTTTTTAAATAGAAATTTACTCGGTATTAATATACGTTTTAAGAAATAGACATTTGAGTACAAATTACCTTGCCGTTTCGTATTGCCTAATTGTAAGCAATGTATCATCAATAGTTTTATTACACAGTGTATTCACTGAGGAAATGAAAAAATTTAGAGCACTCAAAAGTAATTCTCCATTTTTCGTAAGATTTCGTTGTGTCTCCGAATTACATGTGAACTCTTCCTGTAATTCTGGACTTTTCTGTGCTAAATCTGCAAAGGCTTCGGCTAGCGAATGTTGCGCTCCGACCACATGTTGGAAATGTGAACTAAACGCACGCGTTAAACGTAAAATGGATAGATATTTACGTTGAGTCTCACGCAACTGTTCAATTTGCGCTTCCAATTCGGAATCAACTGTACGTTGTGATTTACCCAATTTTTCCAACATTATTTGACGAGTACATTTATAAGTTGATATGCTCCAATTCTTTATAGTATCAATTTTAGAAACACCTGTACGTAAAAGACCCGATTCCATGCCATTAAGTGGGCTTGTCTGTGTCATTGGTGTAGCAGGTGCTAGTAAAATAAGCAAAGTTATATGTAATTTCGTATCTGTTAAAAAATATTTACCAGAATGATTATGCAGTGGAAGACTATTTGGGGGCATGAAGGGTCGACCTTCAGTTCCGCTGTGTATGGCGCTACCACTTTCATTCATTGATGGTGTATCTTTGAGCATTTCATGTATGCTACGTTCTGTCTGCATGGAATGGGCCATTGTGTTCAAGTTTAAATACCACTCGATTCCAAAGCCCTATTATTTTGTTTTCGTGACCTAAAAAATTTTTAATTTACAGAGATGTTCTTGTCACTAATTCTACGATGGTTGAATGACACCACAGTCGGCAATTTGATATAAACAAAAAAAATCGATTTTCTGGACTTGACTCACAGACGTATCTGGAATATCACAGGAATTTAAATTTTGCTAATGGTCTCCGGTGGCTGCCAAAAATAATTTTCCACTATGTTAGATGTACAATTTTGCTTTACTTATAACTATACATGAATTTATTTATTCCATGAAAATTTCCTACGACGCCTGTAATTTTTCCACAAGTGACAGCCCGACTGCAACAATCAGTGTTGCTGTGTAGCTTTTAACCCTAGTGTGACACTTCTCTTTTTGAATACCCGGTTCTTTTAGTAGGGCAAACACACCAAAGTCCGGAGTTGGTATTTGTTTCCTTTGGAGGTCAACTGCTAATAAATTAGCTAAAATTATGGAAGATAGCTCAAAAGACGGGGTTTGGCCGCAAGTTTACGAATCCGAGGCGTTTTTTTTCCTTTAGGGGTCAACTGCTAATAAATTAGCTAAAATTATGTGATATAGCTCAAAAGACGGGGTTCGGCCTCAGGATCACGAATCCGGAAGCGCAAAATTTCTTGAGCATAAGAAATATATGCTCGTTTTTTTCTTGAGGCATTTCTTGGCAGGTGGGTAGCCCGCTTAACGGGGTAACTCCTAGCACCCATAGAAACCGAATAAATAGCAGAACTAACTTGTGAAATCAACTTGACAACACAAAACCTTGAATATCTCAGTTCGAGAAAAGGTGGACTTATACCACTTGTGCATTAAGGGGCTCATATTTTGCTTCCCTGACGAGATATTTGCAATCAAAGTTGCAATTTTTCATGTGGTTGTTGTAATTACATGAGGTTGTCCCTAAAAATGTGCAAAGAAGTACGCCGTGGCCACGTAAATACCATGGATCGCGCTCCAAATTTGGTATCACACCCGGGTCATTTTTCGGTTTTTTGACCATAACTTTCCACAGAAACAAAAAATTAAAGAAGCGCTTTCGGATTCGTGATCCTGAGGCCACAAACCGTCTTCTCCATAATTTTAGCTAATTTAATAATATTTTTTTTTATCAAAATCCATTATCAGCAGAAAGTATTGTAAATAGATGTGCAGTACCCTGCAAAAATCGTTGGATTATGTGTTCCAAATTTTTGATATTGGAGTACTCCAATAGTAATCCTTTGAAAAACCACGTTCAGCTTTTTCATTTCAGTCGATCATTGCTCGTGCCTAATCGACGAAAATTACGACACTATCGCTCTGGCAGTATATACTCCAAGGAGTAACAACATTGGAGTACATTGCAAAGTACTCTGACGGTAGGTAATTCATGGAGTAGTAGAAACAAAGCGAAGGTTGGAGTAGGTGGTCCAGTCCTAGGGCATCGCAATGTTAATTGGAGCACAATTTGTATATGAAAAAGGATTACATTTGGAGTACTCTGATGCTCCAATTGGAGTACTCTTTGGATAGGAAATTTAGTACTCTCGATTTTGCAAGGGTAATCCTGCGCAGTAAAAACTTTAAAGGATGATTTACACGGGCCGATTTTTCTTACCTTTTCTTCAATCGACCGTGTAAACAGCAATTCGATCGGTATTCACCTTGTATTTAAGGGTTGAACACAAGGGGTTCGATAAAAATCGACAAGAAATTCGACCCGTGTAAATGAGCCTTAACACACTAGTTTGTACTACGGCGAACACATGTATCCCTGAAATCCTCAAATCAAATTTCTACTCACCTTGCCAGTGCTGGGTATCGAAAAACCCAAAAAGCACGAACAACCCAAAAAGAGTCATAAGCGGGCTCTTAAGGATGATTTACACGGGTCGATTTTTATCGTTCGACTGCGTTCTACCTTCAAATACATGGTGTGAATCGATCAAATTGCTATTTACAGTGAGCCTTAACCGACATTCACACTGAGTCGGTTGATACCTTTGTCAGATCTCGGACTATGAACCCCGTTTTAAGTAGGCTACGCTCACACTGCAACCGACTTTTGTCGTCCGGCAGCAAGTACACATACGCACACATGTGTTTTAAATGAGCTATCACTCCGATAGTAAACAAACTTTGGCCGCCCGCTAAAATAGAACGCGCTCGAATTTCTGTGATGATGTCGGATGAAAAAGTCGGTTGCAATGTGAGCGTAACCTAAATAGCCCTTTATGAAAAAGTCGGTTGCAATGTGAACGTCGCCCAGTGTTTACGTCGCAAAATCGAACAAGACTTTCGGAAACGTTTTTGAAGAACAAGAGCATAATCAAAACAAGAAATTATTTTATTTTTCCCAAAATCATAATTTAAATTTTGAAATACTTCTGTATACATTGGAACCGGCGATATGTCTGCGGCAAAATTCGGTGATATAAACCTTTATGAAATACTAGGTGTAGAGCTTGAAGCTGAGCAAGCGGATATACGTAAAGCTTATCGCAAAAAAGCATTAGAATGCCATCCGGATAAGAACCCCGACAATCCCAAGGCAGCAGAACTCTTTCACGAATTATCAAAAGCATTGGAAATACTTACTGATATATCGGCGCGTGAAGCTTATGACAAAGTATTGAAAGCCAAAAAGTCAGCAGAGCTACGAACGAAACAATTGGACACTAAAAGGCAAAAATTAAAAGCAGATTTGGAACAACGGGAAAAGGATGCGTTATATAGAGTGCATAGCACCCAAGCATATTCTACTGTTCCCAAAAGTGATGAAGAAGTCTTGCAAGATCAAATAGAACGTTTGCGGAGAGAGGGATCCAAGTTGCTAGAAGAAGAGCAGCGTCTAATGCGCGAACAGCTGGTACGTACTATGGAAGAACACCAGCAGGCACGAACGTCAACAACTTTTGATTCCTCCGCTCATCGAATTAAGCTGAAATGGAAAGCGGAGAAGAAGGATGCTAATAACGGTGGCTATTCGCATGAATGTTTGCAAAACTTCCTAAAGAAATATGGTGAAATCTCGGCGTTGGTTATGTCAAAGAAAATGGGTAGTGCTCTGGTAGAATTCAAGTCATTTGAAGCGGCCGAAATGGCATTGGCTTATGAGAAAGGTCGGCTGGATAACCCGCTACAACTTGCGTGGGTTACAACACCTGATGCAAAAGTGGTAACTAAACCAACTGGTTCTACATTGGATTATGAAGATTTGGTGATGCGGAAACTGAGGCAAGCCGAAGAGAGAAAACGTCTCATAGCACAAATGCAAGCAGAAGACGAAGCGGAAGCGTAGACATATTTAGATGTGAAGAGCTTACTGTAATAAATTAAATTATAAACAGCTTCCTTATTGAATAGGTTCATTAGGTGGATTCATGTCGTGGCTCAAGCCAGGCCTTCGTATTAACAAGTCTATTGTAACCACCAAGGCATCAAGCCAAGGGAATACTGTACTCGAACCCCGGGCTTCCTGCAACATTTTTTTCTTCCCGAAATTACCGATTATATATATTCAAATCCCGGAAATTTCGGGATCCCGGAAAATATTAAAGTTTTTGCTTCAGTGAAAAGTTATCTATTATGTTTTAATTATCTATTTATTTTCGTATTGCACTCAGCTCATGAATTTTCTCTGTAGCCGAGCAGTTTGTGATCTCGACGCTTAAAAAACCTCCTCCTTTCGAACACTCGGCCGCCGTGGTGTAGCGGTTAAGTGTTCGGCCTTCTACACCAAGTCGTGGCGGTTCGATGCCCGGCAAAAGTAACATCAAAAATTATTTAGAAAAAAAAATTTTTCTAAAACGGGGTCGCCCCTCGGCAGTAGTTTGGCAAACTCTCCGGGTGTATTTCTGCCATGAGAAGCTTCTCAGCAAAAAATTCATTTGCTTTGCAAGTGCCGTTCGGAGTCGGCAAAAAACTGTAGGTCCCGCCAACTTGTAGGAAAAACTCAAAAAGCAACACACCACAAGTTGGAAAGAGAAGCTCGGCTAAAAAGCTCGTTAGAGGTTATGATGATAACCTGTAGGTATATCGCCGCCATTAGTTTTTTTTTTTTTTTTTTTTTTCGAACACTCGACAAATTTAATACGCGCGTTATGCGGATGCGCCCCACGTGTCGGTTGGGCGGGATGGTGGGAAAAATCCGTTGGGCATAGTAATAAAAAAAAAAAACAATAATTTTACCGATCCGATCTCAAAAGCCAGGCGATTGAAAGATATGTCTTCGCCGGTCAAAAAGCTGATTCATGGTCCTCAGTATTTCTGCGTGATTACTAAGGTCCAGTCCAGGGAAACCCAAATCCCGGGCATCCCGTGCAATTTTTTTGGCACCGAAATTCAGCGACAGTATTCATTCAAATCCCGACCTTTCGGGATCGCGTTATACGAATAAATATAACCCTAGGAAGCTGCTGAAACGCGTCTAAAAATGTCGCGGCAGGTATTAAAAGACGCGTTTGGTCTTCGATTACAACAATCCAAAAGTAGAAATCGAAATTTTTGTTTCAGTTATTTAAAAAAAAAAAAAAACAATAATTATACCGGGTCCGACCCAAAAATTGGGGCGTGACTAATGGTATTTCTGGTCAATATCTGAGATAATTCCGAAAAATCACGGGAGACCGGGCTGGTCATTTTAAAATCTCGGAATAGTCAAAAAAAAAACTTCGGGATTTGACGTCTTAGTAACCACTTAATTGTTGGCTGGAGTAGAGCAAAAATATTCCCCAATGGTCTAAGGAAGAGTAAACGATGTTGACATTCCTTTCCGCATATACATCCCAGGCTACGCTCACACAGCGAACGACTTTTGCCGTCCGACAGCAAACACACATGTGTTTTAAATGAGCTCACCCGATGTAAACAAGTTTCATCCGGTTTCACTCGGCTTATTTAAAACACATGTGTGTTTGCTGTTGAGCGGACAAAGTCGTTCGCAGTGTGAGCGTAACCCTATACTGGAGTCTATCGGTTATTCCGGCGGAGCTCCCTTCGGAAATAATTCCATAGAGTCGATGGAGATTTCATAGACTTAATCGAAATTCTTTATCAAATTTAGATGAAATCGATTGATCTTTCATGAGCTATTACATTTACCTCCGCCGGGAGCTTCAACGTAAAAACTGGTTGACCACACTACCCAAATTGTGAAAATTCGACGACTGAGCATTTTTTATATAAAACCAGCTGACCCGGCAGACGTTGTCCTGCCACAAATTTATTGCCCTGCATGTTTCTCTAACCCGATCCCTATGTATATCTATCTCAATCCCAATCCCTATCCCTACAATCAGATTCTGAAAGGCGATATGAAAAAACTGATAGGTGCTGTAATTCATGTCTAGCAGGGTCTTAATTCCAGTTTACAAGGATTTCGGCGTTTAGGTTAGGTTAGGTTCAAGTGGCTGCCGCAGAGGCACACTTAGGCCAGTTTTGAAAGGCCCGTTGTGATACCACCAACACAAGGAAAGTCAGTCCCGGGACCCAGCCAAATGGAAAATCCCTGAGTTGTTGGGATTTTCCACATAGCAGAATCCCGGGACTGACACTCCTAAACCGACACCGTTACTCCTCCTCGAACCACTTAGATGACTTTATGAAGGCCATCAAGTCCTTTGTGTCCAGTTCCGCGATCTGGCTTAGGCTATCCAGGAACGGAGCTCCCAAAAAGCGTGCTCTCGCGGCGTTTACATTGATCGATTTTTCATTCAATTTCTGAAAATTGAATGGGTCTTGCAAAATTGCATGCAACAAAGTTGGTAGCCAGCCGACTTTTGATCAACTCAACATTCAACTTTTGATCAACCCTGCGTTTGTTTACGAACTGACATTCGTAATTTTTTGTCAGATTTTGTTGACAACTTTTGTAATAAATAAATTTGAATAAATTAAATAAATATAAATGGAATTGAGAAGTTATTGGAATTGTTCCTCTTTTTTTGGAGTTGAGACACCTAGAGCAAAACCTGTGCGTTCATACCATCCGTAAGGTGCTCCGTTAGGACTTTCGGCGTGGTGCGCTCACCCACCGAGTGTGCCCCTTAATACGCACTACTTTATTGGATTACCATACTGAGTCCCCGCCCCAATTAGCACTCAATGCTTTTACCTAATGATAGAAAGAGATGGGAAGATGGAAAGAAGTGAGACAAAAAAGGAAATTAAAAACAGGTGTCTAAACTCACTTTGAAGTTTTCACGACTATGTCTATGATATCACACTTGTTATTAACCACAATCTCAAACAGGTGTTAAACTCATTTTGGAATTTTGACGTTTATCGTCAAGTGAATTCACTTGGTATTTATGCACAATGGTTTGTAGCGAAGGCGCTTATGAGTGGGTCAGAAAATGGCGTGTTCTTGATGAGCATTCATTTTCTGACCATCGGTACATAGAAATTGTGTTAGACTTTATTGTTGAGCAGCCAGTTATGAAACGAAATCCACGCAACACTAACTGGCAGCTACATAACCAAATATTAGCTAGGGACCTACCAGTATTACCTCCACAAGGCCCCTCATCAGTGGGAGAACTGGATGATCTGGTAACGACCTTTACAACGGCGCTCTCAAATGCCCTAGAGCAGGCTTGTCCAGTACCAAAACCACGCGGCAAACATAGACCCCACTGGTGGTCTTACGACCTGGATTCGTTCCGTATATCATGCAGGAAGCAATTTAACAAGGCCAAGAGCATCGGTACGGAGCCTGAATGGCTCGAATATAAAGCTAAACTGAGGGCCTATAAAAAGGCTCTAAGGCAAGCGAAGGGAACTTCGTGGAGAAATTTCTGCACCGGGGTCGAAAAAGTCGATGATACAGCGAGACTTAGACGAGTGCTATCAAAAACTCAAACAGCCATTAGCTATTTACGGAAGCCTGACGGATCTTGGACCAGCACGGAAGGGGAAACCCTGGAGCTGCTCCTGAACACACACTTTCCGGGGAACTTGTATGATGCACCTGTAGCATCTGCAACAAACCTGGCGGTAAACATACCCATTACGGAGGAAAGGGTAAGGTGGGCAATCAAAAGCTTTGAGCCGTTCAAGGCAGCTGGGCCAGACGGGATTTTCCCCGCACAACTCATCAACACGCTGGAAATATCAGCTAAATGGCTGGTAGTTCTCTATTCAGCCTGCCTGGCTCTTAATTACATTCCGTGCTCCTGGAGAAGCGCCACGGTAGTCTTTATTCCAAAGGCTGGGAAGGCCTCACACTATGAGCCTAAAGACTACAGACCGATCAGTCTCTCGTCTTTTGCACTTAAAACCTTCGAGAGGATAATTAGCGATTATATCTCCTCTACTATTGATAGCAACCTTATTTCTAGCTATCAACATGCATACACCAAAGGTAAATCAACGGAAACTGCGCTCCACAGCCTAGTCTCTATTGTTGAAAAATCATTGCATGAAAAGGAGTACTGTCCCGTGGCCTTTCTGGACATCGAAAGGGCTTTCAACAATATAAGGCCGGAGGATATTAACACTGCTTTAACAAACCTGGGCATAAATAGGTCTCTTATTGGACTAATTGATCAACTACTAAAGAGAAGGAAAATAGTTTCTTCACTGGGAACAGTTGATCTTTCACGCTATGTCACAAGAGGAACGCCTCAGGGTGGTGTTCTCTCCCCGCTCCTATGGAACCTCACCGTAAACTCGCTGCTATGGACACAAGGTGGGGGGGCGGGAAGATAGTGGCATATGCAGACGATTTAGCTATTGCATATAGGGGAAAATTCCCACAAATCCTGTGTGACTTGATGCAAGTAGCATTGCGAGAAGTTTCTTCATGGTCCTCTCGCTGCGGACTTAGCATCAACCCGGGAAAGGTGGAGCTTGTCCTTTATACCAGGCGGTACAAGATACCACCGTTGAACCTACCAGAACTAGATGGCGTGCGCCTGAACTTAGCTGACAAAGCCAAATTCCTAGGCACAGTTCTAGATAGAAAGCTTAACTGGAAGGAGAATGTCATCCAGCGCCAGAGGAAAGCGTGCATTGCACTTTACACGTGTAAAAGAGCCATTGGCAAAAAATGGGGGCTCAGCCCCAAAATTTGCAGATGGATCTACACTGCGATAATCCAGCCAATTATGCTGTATGGAGTCGTGGTATGGTGGCCTGCGCTAAGAAAGGCAACAAACCTAAATCTGTTAGGGAAAGTCCACAGATCGAGCATGATCTGTATAAGCGGGGCGTTAAGAACAACGCCAAATGAAGCTCTCCAGGCCATTCTTGGCTTTTTGCCACTCGATCTGGAAGGGTACCGGGCAGCAGCAGCATCGGCTGTGCGTCTAAGGGAAACGTCCGTCTGGGGCGCAAGCGCTATTGGACACTCCTGTATTCTAAGATCTTACAGCTTTCTCCCTCTGAGCACAGATCGGTGTGCGACCACAACAGTCGGAGATTGTTGTTTTAGAATAAACATTCCCAACAGGGAAGACTGGGAGAACATAGATCGGTGTCCCGCTACTGATGGCGGCACTTTTATATACACCGACGGCTCAAAGTTAGACGGCAGAGTCGGAGGAGGGGTTTACTCAAGGGATTTGGACCTAGAACTCTCCTTTAGACTACCTGATCACTGCAGCGTCTTCCAGGCTGAAGTTTCAGCAATCATGGACGCCGTGACTTGGATAGGTGAACGCACCATCGGAGAGGATATCTGTATTTTCAGCGACAGCCAAGCGGCCATCAAATCCCTTGGCTCTTACTCGTTCAACTCTGAACTGGCGCTCAGCTGTCGTCGATCTCTTCAAGAGATGCCCCAACAGAACCGCGTGAACCTCACATGGGTCCCGGGACACAGGGACATTGAGGGAAACTGTAGGGCAGACGAACTTGCCAGGCAGGGCACGACCAAGCAGATTCTTCAAGATAAAGAGCGCATAGGTATGCCGTTTGCCACGTGCAAGCTAATGCTGAAGGAGCATACACTCCGCGAAGCCAACGAAAGATGGCTACAAGCCCCAGGGTGCCGGATATCCAAGCAAACCTGGCCAAAATGCGATCTTAAAAGATCTAGACACATATACGCCCTAAAAAGGAAGGAAATCTCCATATTAATAGGTGTTTTAACCGGGCACTGCCTTATTGGTAGGCACGCAGCAAGACTAGACGTTCCCTACAGACGATGCTGCAGGAGTTGCAAAGATGATGAGGAAGAGGAAACGGTGGAGCACCTCATCTGCAACTGCCCGGCCTTTAGCGGAGCGAGAAGGCGCTCTCTGGGAGTTCCCTCCCTGGTTAGCTTAAGCCAGGTCGCGGAGCTAGACATAAAGGACTTGATGGCCTTCATCAAGTTATCAAAATGGTTCGAGGAGGGGTAGCGGTGTCGGTTAGGAGTGTCAGTCCCGGGTTTCGGCTATATGGAGAGTACCGACAGCACTGGGATTTTCCATATGGCCGGGCCCCGGGACTGACTTTCCTAGTGTTTGGTGGTATCACAACGGGCCTTTTATTACTGGCCTAGGTGTGCCTTTGCGGCAGCCACTTCTACCTACCTACCTACCTAAACGGCTAGTCAATTTAATTTGGAAACAACGGCACATGCAAAGGAAATTTATCCCACAATTGAACAATGTAAACAGCAATTTCATGTTGATTCTGAAAATTGACTCGTGTCAACGGGTCTTGCAAAATTGCATGCAACAAAGTTGGTAGCCAGCCGACTTTTGTTCAACTCATCATTCAACTTTTGTACAACCTTGCATTTGTTTACGAATGTCAGATTTTGAGGTCAAATTTTGGAAATAAAATTTTATAGTTTTCACAAAATTTTTCATCAGTAAATGTAAAATAAAATGTAGCAATTTTAATTGGCATGAATTCGCCTAAACCTTTTTTCTTGATCATTACCATCACATAGAGCAAAACCTGTGCGTTCCATCCCATCCAACTAGAAGAGCCCACAAGGCCATTGTGTATCAATATAGATTCACAATGCACAAGGCGCTCCGTTCGGACTCGCTGCGCCGTGCGCTTATAACGTATACCTACTAGAATCCTGCATGATTGGATTCAAACTTTGAGTACAATAGAATACAGTAAATTTGAATTTTCCATTTGAAGAACCAAAAAACTTAGCCTTGAATATTTTATATTTTGAATATTCACTTTGCCTCAAGGCGAATTCGTTACATGGTGCCCGCAAGTGAACAGCTGATTGCTTGTTCTTCTTGTTTTCGCATACAGCAATTGTCATTAAAAGGAAATCGGAAACACGTTTATTTACGTTATTATTTACACAAAATATAATAAAACTCACGAAATGTGCGCGATGACCACGGTTTAAGTAAATGGTATATATTTAATAGCATTTATTGCCGAAACACGCAATAAATTTACTTTTCTAACAGCAATTGTTTGTAATTGAAAAGAAAACACGTGATTGTTGATATTTTGTATCCTCTTTCACTTTGACATTTTACGTACGGCGAACTGAAGCGAATATTGCCCAATTCGCCGTGCTACCACCATGTATGAATTTGCCTTGCTTTGCCTAAAATTTTCAAAATTAAAAAAAAAAGAATATGAATGAATGAATGAATATAATTTTTATTCATTCTGATTCAAAACAAATATATTGGCTACACAGCTTACAATTTCACATATTTTTTTTTATAAAGGTGTAGAGTATTAGTAAAATTGGCTTTATAGAACATAAATGGGTGTATTTTTTTTGTAATTGTAGAGTTTTGAGTTTTGTGAGGGTTAGAAATACATCTGGCTAAAAGTTCTTGGTTAAGTTGGCTGCAATAAATACCACTGCTTTTGGTTTTCAATCCTGATATATTTCAGAAAAATTCTTGAAAAATATACAAATATGGATATCTTCGGTGATTATGCACAACCACTCATCGGGCATCTAAGAGACCGCGTAAACGACGTTTGTGATAAACACTTTTATAGCCCTTGAAATTAAGACTTGTTCCTTTATTCTCAAGAAAACTACATTTGCGTTGAAAAATCATTAAAAGAATCGATCTTGATCGGAGTTGTCTTAAAATTTTATAATTTGTAGCTGCAAGCCCGCCAAACTTAAATATCGCATACTACTAATGGCGGCGATATACCAACAGGTTATCATAACCTCTAAAGAGATTTTTAGGCGAGCTTCTCTTTCTAACTTGTGGTGTGCTGCTTTTTGAGTTTTCCTACATTGTTGGCGGGACCTACAATTTTTTGCCGACTCCGAACGGCACTTGCAAAGCAAATGAATTTTTTGCTGAGAAGCTTCTCATGGCAGAAATACACCCGGATAGTTTGCCAAACTACTGCCGAGATGCGACCCCGTTTAGAAAAATTATTTTTCTAAATAATTTTTGATGTTACTTTTGCCGGGCATCGAACCACTACGACGTGGTGTATCAACACTTAACCGCTACATCAACGCGGCCGCCAACGCATACACCGTTTTGAAAATGCCCGTTACGTCGCTTTGCAGAATCACCGACGATATGTTTTTTTAACAGAAAAATTAACAACTTTTGTACAGACTGGACTTAAGTCCATTTTGAAGATATATATATGAAATGCCCATGTAGCGTTCAAATTTACAATCCAACATGCAATTCTACAAACTTTCACAGAAATGATTGTTGGGCTATCTTCATGGATTTAAAAAAAAGTGCCAAAATATGAATTCAATTTCGTTTGAAATTTTTTGAATATTCAAAGTAAACATTTATTTCAGATATTCAAATTCTAAGCAAAGCAAAGCCAATTCAATTCAATTCAAATTCAATATGAACGATTCATTTGCCGTTTTGGATGGAGTCATGCAGAGGTCTAATACCTACCTATTTAGGACTCTTTAAAGGTGCGTTTATCAGATAATGAAAAAAGTGTTCCTTCAAGAAACACTCCCTGGAAGGACTCTGCTGACTCCCCTTTTCAAATCCGTAGGCGCTTCAATTAGGATTCCTTCAAGAGAGTTTTAACGGAGTCCCTTTTCGCTGCTTTTGAGCGCTCCGTGTTGGATTTGATTCATTTGATTGATCGCCCCTTCGCCCCTCCCTCAAATCCGCTAGTGTACAGCGCAAACATTTTGGCGCTTCGGGATTCAGTCTGGATAAGTTTCGCATATTACATTACCCAGATCCGAGCTGAACGAGAGTGTCTCCGGTCTCTCTGCAGCAGCGGTGGTACTTGTTGTAGCAGGACGACATTCGCCTGGCGGGAGCTGGCAAAGGTGTTCCCTGTCTTTGTGTGGATACTATTGAGAACCTGTCTATGAATGTTGATGTTGTTGTTGTTGTTGTTAACAGCAAAACACTCCCCGAAGGTTTTGGGGAGTGATGCCGAAGTTGACAGTCCTTGGCCGGATATGACCCCGGTACGCTGCGGTACTCCCTTGCGGTACTGCCCGACTGTCGTGGTAGCGATTTGGTATGACCAGTGGAACCTTCTAGGTCATGTCATCCCTCCATCCGTGAGGAAGAAGAAGATGGGTAATGAGAGGTGAGAGGAATCATATCCGTAGATCAACCATCGAGTAGCAGGTCATTACCTATGTGCATATTAGTCGCCTCTTACGGCCGGTATGCCTACCTCGGGCATATTCTAAACGCCTAACCCGCAGGGCACAAAGGGGTGGTTTTAAAATGCCGTTGTTGTGAAAAAAAAAAATCAATAAATAAAAATAGAATTTTTTCTATTTTCATTTAATTTTTTTCAATGATATAAGCTTTGTTTCTTGAAATCTCCAGCAAAGTACTGTCAGCAGAAGAGAGTCTTGTAAAAAGCTGTCAAAATCACATTTCTGATAATTTTTCGTCGAACAGGGTTCAGCAGAAACTAGCAGACAAAACAGCGGTTACGTTTCTGATTGGCTAACAATTTGAATTCACATTTTTTGTTGTTGTTTTGCTATGTCACCGATCAGCTGTTCCTGCTTGCTAGTTTCTGCTGGACGAAAAATTTCCAGCAATAACTTGCAGCGAATTGGCGCTCTCTCTCTCAGTTAAATGTCAAAAAGCTGCTGAATTCGCTGCTAATTTTTTCAAAGAACACTTTTTTAGGAATATTTATTCATAATTAGCAGGAAAGAAACAAAGCTATTCATAATTAGCTGGAAAGCAACAGAGCTATAAACAACCGTCAAATAGTTTTCAACTCAATTTGGAATCAATGGCATATGCGACGAACATTGATTCCAAAATTGAACAATGTAAACAGGTCTTTAATTAAAAAAAATTAATAAAAAATATCGAGCCAGTGGATCGACTGTTTAGCTTTTACAAAATATCGAGTTAGATATATAAAGATATAGAAAACGCGGTTTCTCAAGTTGAGAAAGGGATAGTTCGCCACTTGTACTCAAATGGGATTCTCTAATTGGACTCAAAACCCGTATTCTTCTGGAAGATATCGCTCAGATGCTTTACTGAAATTTTTCTGGCTGGGTATTTGCCTGTCTTGAATGTTTTTGTTTCATTTACGCCTGGTTTTTCGGTGGACTATTAAACCATAGATAAAGTTGATCACACCATTTCCATATGTAAATGAGAAAGCGTCACAAATGAGAATAGTCAGTTGTAAATGGGAAAAGGTAGTTTGTAAATGAGAATAGTCACTTGTAAATAAGAAAAATTAACTTGAAAATAAGTGTTTCCTATACAAATCAGCAGTTTAAACTCGCACTGAAGTTTAAACTTGCACTGTAGCAAAAGCATACAAATTTGCATAAATATCACTTACATCCATTTTGAACGTGTAGCGTTAATTTCCGATCCACCGATCCATCACTACTGATAGTCAATATATATTGTCAGTAGGGATGTAAAGTGTGACAGCGAATTTACGGTAACAGTCGTATGGCAGGATACTCAGCACTAGTCAACAATAACAAAAAAAATGTTTTGTAATAATTCGGTAAATTTTCTTTTGAATATTATTGAATACTCGTATTAAAATATAAAAAATGCAATCAACTGTCACAAATGCTTTACTTCGTGTGCTCACTTCCAATTCACATTTATATCGAAACTGCAGCTATAAAGCGGTGCGCCGGCCAAACATAAATGCACGCAAATTGACGGCGCCACAGGTGGAAGCCAAGCCGAAGGATCATACAGGACCAAATGATTTAACAAAACATTTTCAGGCAAAAATATTGGCGACAGGTCCCATAACTATTGCCGAATATATGCGCGAGGTGCTTACAAATCCACAAAGTGGTTATTATATGAAACGCGATGTCTTTGGGCGTGAAGGAGATTTCATCACATCGCCGGAAATATGTCAAATATTTGGCGAGGTATGTATGTACATATGTATATGGTTTTTATTTGTTATAAATTATGTATAAGCGTATTTGCCTCTACTTCGTAAAGTTGGTTGCAGTTTGGGTATTGAATGAGTGGCGCAAGCTGGGTAGCCCAACGCCTTTCCAAATCGTCGAGCTTGGACCTGGCCGTGGTACATTAGCACGTGATATTCTTAAGGTACTAACAAAATTTAAACTTTCTGGACAATTTTCTATGCACATGGTTGAGATAAGTCCGTATTTGAGTAAAGCGCAGGCTCAGCGTCTGTGTTTTACCTTTGACGAGGTAGCAGATGAAAACTCGACGCACTACCAGACTGGTAAAACAGCTAGTGGTACACGAGTATATTGGCACAAACGGTTGGAAGATGTGCCACGTGCATTCTCAATTGTATTGGCGCATGAATTTTTTGATGCTTTACCCGTTCACAAGTTGCAGCGCGATGGAAAATTGTGGAAAGAAGTTTTGATTGATGTAAACCAAAATAAAAAAGCGGCTGATGTAGATGAACTGGATTTTCGTTATGTTATCTCGCAAGCACAAACGCCAGTATCACATTTGTATCAACCAATCAAAGATGAGTCAAGAGATTGTGTCGAGTGCTCATTAGAAAGCGATCGAATCGTGAGCATGCTAGCGGGACGCATTGAAAGCGATGGTGGTATTGGTTTAATAATGGACTATGGACATTTTGGCGAAAAAAGTGATACATTTAGGGTACGTAAACAAGAGCTTTAATTAAATAATAAATAAATCAAACAAGTTTTTTTAGGGATTTAAAAATCATCAATTGCATGACCCGTTGCGTGCACCTGGTACAGCAGATCTGACCGCAGATGTGGACTTTAGGCAAGTAAAGCGTATCGCGGAAACGCATGCAAAAGTCCTATGCTATGGTCCAGTGGAGCAGGGCAGCTTTTTAAATAAAATGGAAGGAGACGCGCGTCTGGAGGTAAACGATTTTAATAGTGCTTTCTAAGTATTACTGGACCTGCATTGTAATGCAATGTTTTTTTTTTTCTTTAGCAATTAGTTACAAATGCTCTGCCAGAAAATCAAAAAGCCATTAAGAGTGGTTATAAAATGCTCACAGATCCTGCACAAATGGGGCAACGTTTCAAATTCTTTGCAATATTTCCAGCAGTAGTTAAAGAGCATCTGGAAAAATTTCCAGTTAGTGGATTTCATTAATAGTTAATACAAAAGTATGGTTGTTTCATAAATATTGAACCTGCTTTTCGTTTATTTAGCTGTTTAGTACGTAGCCCTTACATCTATGAAAAGTTGGCGTTAAATCTACTCCATTGTTGGCTCTCAGTGGGTACACATGCTAATCAGTTTTAATAGATAAATATCATGTTTTAATTTATTTTAATATAGTTCGAAATACATAGATACATATACTGTTAAACAAATTTGATTAAACCAGTAATTAATTAATAAATTAATTAACAATAGTTACTTTTTCGGGAATGCATTATTAATTGTCTCTATCTCAGTATTTGTTAACTGAAGTACAGCGCTAATGGCATTTAGCATATGACGTTTGCCATCTGGATCACGTGTTACAATATAACTAATAATAACGTTTTTCAAGTACTCCAGATTAGCTCCTTCGCGTGTCTTGCAACGCTCCAATCTAATGAAATAAGAAACAATTTTAATTAGTGAAACCAAAGAGTAAAATAAGTACATATATCGCATACCTAGATATAAACGGAGCTAATTCAAAAATCATAAATTTGAATTATGCATACTACCGGGCTCTCCCATTGAATACCCACCGATCTGTATTTACTAATAGCTACACTACTCACCGAGAAAGGGGCTGCTAAAAATTTAAAATTCTTGGGATATATGGGAGAAGCAGCCAGTCTTTCGAACATTTGATTTTTTTAGTTTATCGCTGCTTAGATCTAGGTGTGCGATTTGTAGTTCCTACTATGATTTCTCAACTGTATTTAAGCAAACTGCAAATGCCAATTCTCTGCGCATCAACGTTAGTCGTGCTCTTCAATAGCTCATAACTCCAGCGTATTTTGACGATCTAGTGAAAACCATTTTATTCCCGAGTAAGCTTAAATTGCAAAGTTAAATTTTTTGTACGTCAAATAAGGGCAGAGTTATGAGCATTCCCAGAAAATTGGCCATTTGAGAATTGAGCAGATTTATTTTAGCTGCGGTCAAACCTACATATTTTTGAAACTTGGAAACGGGGAAAATGTATTTGAGAAAAGACAAATGTGTTTCAAAAAAGCTTAAAAATATACTAAGAAACTTTGTAAATAAAATTAACAAACCTGTCGACTTGTTCCTCCAGCGCCGCAATTTTATCGCTAAGGTCCTCCTGCGCATTGACCTTCTCCTGTATAGCCTTACGCAATGACGTTTCAGCAGCATATTTTGCCCTACGCAATGCTGCAATTTCGATATCCTTGCGCGCTATTTCATTGGCATAATGCAACATATGGCAATCGCCTCCAATTGACATCTTTTTCGGCTTAACACCAGCTTTCGGAGCCGTTTGTGTTGTCACATTGCCATCATTACTTTCCGCATCAGATGCGGATGACATTGGAATTGTCTGTTCAGCCTGTGTATTGATTGCTGCGCAGGATAGAGTAGTGGCATTGTGGAAAACCTCAAATGATGTTTGTAATGTTTTTATCTCTTGTTCCTTCTCGTCAAGTAATTGCAAAGAACGTTGTCTTTGCTTTTGTAATTGTTGTTCCAAATCAACAACTTTACAACGCGTCTCATTCTCTAATTCATCTATTTTCAACTTCCACTTGGTGCGTTCTTCTTTTAAAGCATTACGCAATTTTTCTCCATGGTTTTTTAATTCCACCTCTTGGTCGTCTATATTACGATTAAGTACTTTCACCTTCTCTTGTAAAGTACTTATGTGTGACTTTTGCATCTGTGCACGCTCTTGTTGTTGCCTTAGTTCAACCTTACAATCATCATATTGCTGTTGCAAGCGTTCCAATTCTTCACTACATTTAACATGATCTGCGCTTACAGAGAAAATTTTACTTAAGTCTATGGGATTTATGCTACGCGAATTTTCGGCTACAAGCAATTTTTTCAAATGTAATATTTCATCAACTATGACTGAAATGTCATGATTGGAATTAATCGACGACTTTCTGCGGTACTGCTCATTTGCGATATCGTTGCTTGCCGCTAGTTTGGTTATTGTATCTGAGTTACGTTCTAGCTCATGCAACTGTTTGCGTAATATTTGTATGCTTTCTTGATCCTGCTGTCGCAAACGATCATAATTGCCAACGGTGCTGCTGAGCTCTGCCAAACGCGCTTCTAAATTGGCCACACGGTCTTCGTGTAAAGCAGCTTGTTGCCTGCTTTGATCTTCTGCGTGTAGTACGCGTCGCTGTTCGTTTTTAATAGCTATAGCGTGTTGTTCTTTTAGTTGTTGCATCTGTTGTTGTAATTGTTTTAGCACTACCATATTATCGGACGCATTCTCGGCATCTTTCTGCAATTGCTGCTTGTCGATGCCACTTGCCTGCATTTGCTTTAACTGCAATTTGGCTTCTTTTAGCTGAGCTTGTAGTTCACGCACACGCACGCTTTCTGTTTCATTGTTGACAAACTGTGTTTTAAAATTATTGAGTTGCATTTCGATATTTTCTTTGAGGTGGCGTTCATCTGCATAGAGCTTTTGTAATTCACGTATCATTACCATTTGATTATTTGTCTCTTTTTCGCGTTCTTGACATTCTATTATCCATTTCGCCTTCATTTCGTCCAAATGCGTTTTAGCTTTATCCTCGTTTTCCGCCATGGTTTCCCTTAGTTCAGCAATTGCTTCATCTTTTTGTTGTAGTTGCGTGCGTAGTTGTTTTTTGTCTGCTTGAAATGATGCCTCCATGCGCGACTTTTCTGCCGATAAGGTTGCAAGCGAGTTCATTAAGGTCATAATTTGCGTTTGCAGTGTTTTATCTTGTCCAGCAGGCGCCTCAGATGCAGCCGTGGCATCGACAACAGGCGTGTTTTCTTTTGTTGCTGCGCCATCTATTGCTTTAGTGGTATTTACAGTTGTATTTGTTTCGTTTACTTCATCATTGGCCGTTGTTAGCGCGGACAAACTGGACTCAAGTGCTTCTTTTTCTTTAAGTAGGCCTTTATACGCGGTGACGACATCTGTTAAGAAAAGGCCACACATATTTAATCTACGAAATCGCTATTTAATTTTCTTACGTACCTTTTAACCGTTTCTCATATCTAGCCAATTGCTCCTTCTGTGTGGACACCAAAGCCTCTAGATCACGCTTGCTGCGGTCCATTTTGTTAAGAATTTTTGTTTACAAACGAGGCAAATTATTTTTTTTGTTTTGGTTCAATGAAGAGCTTCCCAATGGAACCTATAATTCAGGTTGTTCTTCCAGGTAGGTTGTGATCCACGCCTGCTATATTGATGTGGCAAATTAATTGATATGGTGATACCAGTATAGTGAATTTGCCTTGTTTACAAACACCCTTTGTAGAAAATAGAGCTGGAAAACAATCGATGACACTATCGATATTATTTTTGTGGCGCACTATCGATGTTTTTTCTACGAAAGTGTGACGAATTCGATGATTCATTGATTATTTTCCCTTTGTTCGATCACTGTACGTTAAATAAAACACTCCGATTCTGCTTAATAAGTAGTACGCTTTATTCAGTACTAAAAGCCGTAGTACAATATCGCGGGTTAATTCACTGTTCAGTACTTCACTGTACAACACTTCAAAATAAACTGATTGAAGTGCGTTGTCTTTGCGCGGTTTATATACCCTAGCAAACAGCAGCTTCACAACCTAGAAATGTCTACACATTTCTGGTTTATTCGTGCAACAGTGTTCTCGAAACGTTTATCTATCCAGGAGTTGCAGCTGAATCGTCCCAGTGTTTCCACAAGCGTACCCAAGGTAAAACCTCCATCATTTGACGGATGTGTGAACAACTGGGGCGCTGAAGATAAAGTCGCTGCACTCTTCGTAGCATTGAAAGGACCGGCAGCCGAAATCTTACAGACTATTCCTGATGGCGAACGAAACAACTATGATGGGTGCTGTGGAGAGACGTTATGGTAGCGAGCATCGGAAGCAGATTTACCAAATAGAGCTACAAAATCGCTGCCAGAAGCCCAATGAGACCTTACAAAAATTTGCATCGGACATCGAGAGGTTAGCGCACCTAGCAAACGCGGATGCACCTGTAGAGTACATGGAGAGGCTAAAGATACAAAGTTTCATAAATGGAATACGTGATGTGTAGACGAAGCGGGCCACCTATGCAAATCCAAAGAGATCATTTGCGGAGACGGTATCACATGCTCTAACTCAAGAAACAGCATCACTTTTGTGCAAACCAGTGTACAAAGCTCATCGTGTGGAAGTAGAACGACCAGAATGGGTGGACGCAATCCTAGAAGCAGTGAACGGAAAGCAACAGATAAATGAAGCGGCCATTAAATTCTTCAAGTGCGGAAAATCTGGTCATATTGCACGTTATTGTGGATCTGGATCTAGCTCCAATAATTCCAGTAATGCAAGCGGACGTAAGCGCAAGGCTGAAGGAGATGAGAAAGTCTCCCAATCCAACCAACCGTTAAACTAAAGAGAGTCAGCCGCAAGGGGCGTAGGCTGACTCCCGCAATTGGATGCCCCATAATCTCTGTCTCACAGATCGGAAGGAAGTCGAGTAATGTTACTGTTGGAGGACTCGTGGACGGAAAGGAGCGTTTACTGACTATTGATACGGGCGCATCTCATTCCATCATCCGATCTGATTAAGTCAACAAAGGAGTGAGGCCATTACATGGAGCAACGTTGCGTACGGCGACTGGTGTGGTCACCCAAGTCCAAGGAGAAGTAACATGTGAAATCGCAATTGGAAATGTCACCGTACTGCACAATTTTATAGTGGCAGATATTGTTGATGAGATCATAGTTGGTGTGGATTTCTTAAGCAACCAAGGCATCAGGATCGACATGCAAAACAGGACTATGAGCTATAAGAATATGGATGTGCCACTCAATTTTGGTTACGAGAACAAGTACATCAGTAAGCGGGTACTCGTGGAAGATAGTCAACAAATTCCATCGAAGTCGGAGGCAGTCGTTTGGGCAAGGATTGATGGAGATTATGGGACAAACAAATTGTGCGTTGTTGAGGCAGCAAACAAATAAAAGACGGATATACTAGTAGGAAAAACACTGGCTATGACAAAACAAGATGGACGTATACCGGTAAGAGTACTAAATGAGTTTCGATCGCAAATCAAGCTTTCCAAAGGAGCTATATTGGGACAATGTCAGGAGGTGGAGGTGGTTATAAATTGTGAACAGCTCCAGGAAAATGTCTCTACCAGCAACATTAATCTATCAGATGATATCACGGCGTGGACGCAAGATCTCGAAGAAGACCACCAGAGTAAGGCAAAACAACTTCTACTAAAGTACTCTACCATATTTGGCAAGGGTGGGTCCAAACCAGGTCGGACCAAGGTAGTGAAGCATCACATTGATACCGGTGACGCAAGACCAATCCGCCAAGCTCCTCGAAGTGTTCCATTGGCCAAACACCAAGTGGTAAGAGAAATTATACAAGAAATGAGTGACAGCGGCGTGATCGAACCATCAGCTAGTCCATGGAGCTCACCGGTAGTGCTAGTGAAGAAAACTAACTAATGGCGGCGATATACCAACAGGTTATCCTAACCTCTAACGAGATTTTTGCCGAGCTTCTCTTTCCAACTTGTGGTGTGTTGCTTTTGAGTTTTTCCTACAAGTTGGCGGGACCTACAGTTTTTTGCCGACTCCGAACGGCACTTGCAAAGCAAATGCATTTTTTGCTGAGAAGCTCCTCATGGCAGAAATACACCTGGAGAGTTTGTCAAACTACTGCCGAGGGGCGACCCCGTTTAGAAAAATTCCTTTTCTAAATAATTTTTTGATGTTACTTTTGCCGGCCATCGAACCGCCACGACTTGGTGTAGAAGGCCGAACACTTAACCGCTACTCCACGGCGGCCGCTAGTGAAGGAACGACGTAACGAAAAAGGACAGCTATCCATTACCCAGAATTGGCGATACTCTGGACTCACTATCTGGTACGAAATGGTTCTCAACATTGGACTTGAAAAGCGGCTATTGGCAAGTAGAGGTTAAAGATGAGGATAAGGAAAAGA
Organism: Campiglossa producta; assembly: GCA_964058755.1. Lineage (NCBI taxonomy): Eukaryota > Metazoa > Arthropoda > Insecta > Diptera > Tephritidae > Campiglossa > Campiglossa producta. The sequence continues at coordinate 152,831,519 of CAXKVI010000001.1, forward strand.
CAGCCTTCAGCATTGGAGAAGAGCTGTGGCAATTTACGGTAATGCCCTTTGGACTATGTAACGCTCCAGCTACTTTTGAGAGACTCATGGATCAAGTATTGAAAGGACTGCATTGGAAACCATGTTTGGTGTACCTGGATGACATCATCGTGCTGGGAAAAAGCTTTGAGGAACACCTTAAGAACTTGGAGGAAGTTTTCCAAAGGATAGCTGGCGTCGGTCTGAAATTAAGTCCCAAAAAGTGTGCATTGTTCAAGAAGGAAGTAAGTTACTTGGGTCACAAGGTTACTACGGAGGGAATTTGCACTGCTAAAGAGAAGATCGAAGCAGTAAAGGATTGGCCAAGACCGAAAAATTTACATGAGCTACGAAGTTTCCTCGGACTGTGCACGTATTATCGTCGATTTGTACCGAATTTCGCCAGCGTAGTCAGTAGCCTTCATGAGCTGACCTGAGGGTGAATTCTGGTTCTATGATATGATAACGTGAAAAAAAATTTGTATGAATTTGAAGTTTCTTTTCACAAATTTTGTATGAAAATTCTTTTCATTTTATCATTTCATAGAACCAGAATTCACCCCCAGGAAGAATATGTCATTTGATTGGAAGAAGGAACATGAAGTGGCTTTCCAATACATGAAACAACGGGTCAGACTCCGGCAAAAGTAATTTTTGGGAATGATCTGCGGTTGCCAACTGACTTGAAGTTTGGGATAAATTTAGATACATGACGTGAGAGCGAGAGGCACGCATGTTTGCGAATGTGGCACAAAGAGGAGATGACGATAGATAAACGTTTCGAGAACACTGTTGCACGAATAAACCAGAAATGTGTAGACATTTCTAAGTGATGAAGCCGCAGTCTACTAGGGTATATAAAAGCGCAAAGACAACGCACGTCAATCAGTTTATTTTGATGTGTTGTACAGTGAAGTACTGAACGGTGAATTAATTATTGTACTACGGTTTTGAAGCGTTCAGCAGAATCAATCCGGCACGTACGTCACGTACGTCGAAATAACTGACAGCAAAGTAGACTGCGGGTGTTTGTATGAGTAACGCCAGATACGACGGATACGTCAAAGTAGAAATTGCTCTGAAATTGACGTACGTGACGCAACTGACGTATTGGCGGACTGATTCTGCCGAAAGCATTAGTAATAAATAAAGCGTACTATTTATTAAGCAGAATCTGAGGGTTTTATTTAACGTACAGTTATCGAACTCAGGGAAAATAATCGAGGAATCATCGAATTCGTCACAATATTGTGGCGAGGAGGAGTTCGCACATCCCCTAGGGTCCTTCTTCACCCTGTCGCCGAAAGTAATATCTAGTTTTTCCTTGTGTTTCGTTGGATTGGATAGAGCTTTGACCGTAGTCCATAATTTGCCAACACCATCAGAGAGGTGTCATTGCTCCTGCCTCCGCGAGGAAATTTGGTCTTATTTGGGATATTCGACCCGCAGGAATGAAGCGTTTAGAGCCAAGTCAATGATGTTGCGGAGGTCTCGTTCGCCTTTGCGTACGTCCGTAGGAATGGGTAGAGCAGCCAAGGATTCGTCCGTATATGCCTGAAAACTGTCCCAGTCCGCCTTGGTAAAGTTAATATATGTACCATGCTCAGGTGTAATAAAGTCCGTCGGTCGTTCGATGGTAATGACTCTTGGGAGATGGTCAGACGCCAACGTGAGTATGGGTCGCCAATTTGTGTTGTTCAGTAGTCCTGAGCATCAGTGTCGTTGGCTCGGATAAACGAATTCAACGCACCCGTACTGTGCGATCGAGATGGTGGCAAAAATGATCGCAAAACATGATTTAAAATGTTGAAATAGTAGCTTTGTTTCTTAAAATCTGCAGCAAAGAACTGTCAGCAGAAGAGAGTCTTGTAAAAAGCTGTCAGAATCTCATTTCTGCTAATTTTTGGTCGAACAGGAATCAGTAGAAACTTGCAGACAAAACAGCGGTTACGTTTCTGATTGGCTAACAATAGCTTTGTTTCTTTCCTGCTAATTATGAATAATTATTCCTAAAAAAGTGTTCTTTGAAAAAATTAGCAGCGAATTCAGCAGCTTTTTGACATTTAGTTGAGAGAGAGAGCGCCAATTCGCTGCAAGTTATTGCTGGAGATTTATCGTCCAGCAGAAACCAGCAAGCAATAACAGCTGATCGGTGGCATAGCAAAACAACAACAAAAAATGTAAATTCAAATTGTTAGCCAATCAGAAACGTAACAGCTGTTTTATCTGCAAGTTTCTGCTGAACCCTGTTCGACGAAAAATTAGCAGAAATGAGATTTTGACAGCTTTTTACAAGACTCTCTTCTGCTGACAGTTCTTTGCTGGAGATTTCAAGAAACAAAGCTAATTTGAATTTACATTTTTTGTTAGTACACCATCCTCATCTAGATAAGGCAACAGCTGCACCAAAGAGCTCTTGCTCGATATATTTTGTCCACCTTGGATCTGTTGAATTTCTTCGGAGAAACATTCCTCCTGTACAAGACGGCATAAGAAAAGCTTCGCTGATTGGAGATCATCAGCATCGAGACCATAGGGATTGGTGGTTTTCTTTCGGCGGCATATTTTGACGAACGATATGACCCAGGCGGTAGTCCCTAGTAACCTATTATGTGAGGATAAGCGATTAAAATCAATAAATTATTTATATACGACAATCAAAGCGTGTCTTGGCTGCAGCTCTTCGTCGCAATGTGCTTCGACAGTGATCGGACCTTCTGTTGGCCAAGCATGCTCCTCTTCGCGTAGAAATGATGGGCCTTGAACCCAGCGCGTGGTAGGCCCAAACACGATGTTGTGGTTAGAGCGAGTAGCGTCATCGGCCACGTTATGCCCTGTGGGTATCCAGCGCCAGTCAGATTCATCAGTGGCGGCTAAGATTTTGGCGATTTGTGCTGCACAAACGGCTTTTATTTTCTATGTTGGCTCCTAATCCATTTAATGACTGTCCCCGAATCGCTCCACATAATGCATTTGTCGACCTTTAGCGAATGTGCTTCCCTCACGGCTTGATGCAGACGAACTCCTAAAACGGCGGCTTGCAGCTCTAAACGTGGGATGGTTTAGGTTTTTATTGGGGCGCACTTGGACTTCGCGCATATAAACGCGACCTCAATCTCACCTCGGGGGTTCTTCGCCCGCCTATACGCGACTGCAGAAAAGGCGTCTTCCCTAGCGTCGACAAATACCTGTAGCTGTAGGGTCTCGGGCGCACCATTGCCAAAGTAAAAACGAGGGCAGGCATAGTCGACTACCGCTAGTTACCCCTGCGGGTTAGGGGTTTAGAATATGCCCGAGGTAGGCATACCGGTCGTAAGAGGCGACTAATATGCACATAGGTAATTGACGTGCTACTCAATGGTCTACGGATATGATGCCTCTCACCTCTCATTACCCATCTTCTCCTTCCTCATGGGTGGAGGGATGCCATGACCTAGAAGGTTCCACTGGTCATACCAAATCGCTACCACGACAGTCGGGCAGTACCGCAAGGGAGTACCACAGCGTACCGGGTTCATATCCGGCCAAGGACTGGCAACTTCGGCATCACTCCCCAAATCCTGCGGGGAGTGTTTTGTTGTTAACAATAACAACAACAACAACCGCTGATAGTTGTTTGCGCCATCCTTCCCACGACGTGGCTATTTTTTATGGAAGTGGCTCATCCTAATGCGTCTCATGTCTCCACACCTCTCGCATTATTAGTTTTGCTCCAACAACAAAGTGTGCCAGAAGCCCCAATGGATCGAGTAGTTCTCTCTTGGTTGGACGCCTACTACCGCTAATCACTGCTTCGCTCACTTTGTTGAACTTCAGTGTAAACCTAAAACAATCTGTGGCTGAATGCCAGTGCAACCCGAGAACCCTTTCAGTGTAAGGAGAATCTTTCACGCCGATGACCTTCTCCGTGTCCGCACCGTCCAATGCTGCAATCATCTCCGCAGAGTTCGAGCTGAAGTTGCGAAGCTCGAAGCCGGTGTCCATGTGAATATCCCTTAATTGAGTTGCAACGGCTATGGCTTCCCTTGCCGGTTCAAAACTATCCACCAAGTCGCCAACATAATGGTTTTCTAAAATGGCAGTTATCGCGCGGGTCGTATAACGATCATCGACCCCATGTTCCAATGCATTTCTTGTTTTAATATGTTGAGCTGCACAAGGCGAGCAAGCAGCTCCAAAGGTCATGACACACATTTCGTAGACATTGGGAGTTTGCCTCGAATCACCGTTACGCCAGAGCGGCGGCATCAAACACGAATCGAAGTTTTCCGGGCTTCTTCGGGTTAACTACATCGAAATGAGGGAAGTACCAGGTACGTGGCGACGACTGGGCTGATTCCGACGAGGTGAGCTTGCGTGCATAACCCTTTGCAATGTAGCTGTCAATTATTTCCCTATAGGCGGTGGCAAAGTTATCGTCGCAACACATTATCTTCTCTACGCTTCTTAATCTCTTGGCGGTCATATCGTAGCTGTTGGGTAACTGAATACTGTCATCTTTCCATATGAGTCCAGTCTGGAAATGGCTCTGGCCCGAATGTCGTCCTTACTTTCGATGGGTGGCGATGGTCTTATAGCGGGCTACTCACCTGCCAAGAAATGTCAAACTCCATATAAAAAAACGCTCAAGAAATGGTCAAGAAACGTTTTCATACGTAAAATTTTCTTGAGCCAATACTCAGCTCATAAGAAAAAATACCACACTTTTCGATAGTTGGCAACGCCGGTTTACCTCAAGAAATAAATATGCTCGTATATATTTCTTGAGGTAAACGTGCAGATTCACAGCAAAGGTGAGTACATATTTCGCGACACAAGTTTTATAAATTTTTAAAATCGTAAATTGCAATAAAATGGAAAATTTGGTAAACGTCAAAATTTCTTGACCAGGCACAAGAAATATATGCTCGTTTTTTTCTTGAGGCATTTCTTGGCAGGTGAGTAGCGCGCTTAAGGCTTGGTTTCCTCGAAAAGCGGTGCCGCTTTGTAACATTCGCTATATAGCGGTAGCTATGCTCACCGTCATTAGCGGCACCGCTTTTCTGTAAACTTACATGCAAGTAGCGGTGACTTCAATCCTTTTGAAATTGTAAATTTGCGGCCACTTTTCTTGTTTTCTCTTTTATATTTTTAAAATATTTGTTTTGAAAAAAATTAATTGTTGTTTTTGTAAACGAATTTGAAGAATTTTATGAAAATGACACCGCTATGACAATGAAGGTGAGAAAAAACGTTGACGAAAAATTGCCACCGTCATGACGGACGCTATATTACATTAAGGCAGAGAACGTTGATTGATCATATAAACGTTCTCTGATTACGGTGAACTTCACCGTCTTCTTACTTTACACTCAATTACTTTTACATGGCAGTATTTTTGACAACGTACTTCACCGCCATGTAACGGACGCTATATAGCGTCACCGCTTTCGAGGAAACTAGCCCTTTACCCCAAAGCTTTCGGTTGCAAAAAATTTGGCAACCATATCATGAAGGGATTCATCTGGACTGGGCTTCAAAAAGAGACATGTGGCTATCGAAGGCTGCGATCTACCTACGGGACCAAACACTACCGAACCTAATTCTGTTTTAGCTGCAAACGGCCCATGCTTCCTCAACGTAATCGTGGTCGACGCTAAACCGAAGTGACATTTGTCGATACCTATGAGAAGTCGTGATGTTGCTCCAGAGTGCGGCTGCACTGGTAGTTGGTTAGCTTCCTGATCATCCAGTTCCAAATCACTTCGACTGAGGCTCTGTGTTGGCAGCTTTAGACTCTGTACCGCATGCATCGTTATAGATGACCCCTCATCGAATAGTAAAGCGAATGTATCCACGCAACGTTCCTTTCTGTAAAGTGTGACTGGCAGGATGCGGTAAAGTAACTTCTCTTTCGGCGAACTCGTAGAACAACTCAAAACTGTTGCACCCTGGTCACCATGCGGTTTTTGTTTATTAAGCGGGCTACGCACCTGCCAAGAAATGTCAAACTCCAAATAAAAAAAACGCTCAAGAAATGGTCAAGAACTGTTTTCACACGTCAGCTTTTCTTGAGCCAATACTCAGCTCATAAGAAAAAAGACTACAATTTTCGATGGTTGGGAACGCCGGTTTACCTCAAGAAATAAATATGCTCGTATATATTTCTTGAGGTAAACGTGCAGATTCACGGCAAAGATGAGTATATAGCTTTGTTTCTTTCCTGCTAATTATGAATAATTATGAATAATTATTCCTAAAAAAGTGTTCTTTGAAAAAATTAGCAGCGAATACAGCAGCTTTTTGACATTTAATTGAGAGAGAGAGCGCCAATTCGCTGCAAGTTATTGCTGGAGATTTTTCGTCCAGCAGAAACCAGCAAGCAGGAACAGCTGATCGGTGACATAGCAAAACAACAACAAAAAATGTAAATTCAAATTGTTAGCCAATCAGAAACGCAACAGCTGTTTTGTCTGCAAGTTTCTGCTGAACCCTGTTCGACGAAAAATTAGCAGAAATGAGATTTTGACAGCTTTTTACAAGACTCTCTTCTGCTGACAGTTCTTTGCTGGAGATTTCAAGAAACAGAGCTTATACTTCACTACACATGTTTTATACATTTTTATAATAGTAATCTGCAATTAAATGGAAAATGCCGTAAACGTCAAAATTTCTTGACCAGGCATAAGAAATATATGCTCGTTTTTTTCTTGAGGCATTTCTTGGCAGGTGGGTAGCCCGCTTTAGCGTTGTCAGGCGGCGACTTTACAGCAAATGGAAAATCCAATAAGTGCAAGGGAGAGGCAAAGAATGCATATGGTTAAAATTTTCACACGCCCTGAACAAAATTAACTTCTTCGGTAACCGTATGAAAAATGAATGAAAAACCAACTATTTAACCATTGTGTACCAATACACAATGGATTTAACGTGGTTGCTAGCCGGTATCTGGTTTGCAGGGTTGGCTTTAGGGCGACGTCGATGTCTGGAATTGGGCTGCAGATTAAAAATTTGCATCCATCTCAGTCGGATCACGGCGATTAACCCCGATGATGCCGTACAAAAAAAAAAAAACAAATTCGTACTATCAATTGTGGCATCGATTGTTTACCATCTTTAGTTTCTGTGCGAAAATTTAAAGTGGAAAAATTGGACAAGCAAATATCAAGTTCAAAATAAAAACCGAGTAATAAATTTTTTAGATAAAAGATCATCAAAAACTGAAACGGCAAAGAAGTGCTTTTGCAGTGGTTTCGTGTATTTTAAATCAAATATATATTTTCAATCAGAATCCATTGCGAAAGTTACTTCATCCTCATTCTACCAACGCTTTAAGAAAATCATCGTATTTGCGGGGTGCAATAATTTGGGCTAGTTCTAAAATAACCAATGTGACCAATCCAATTTATATGAAAAATTAATTGCAAAAGTTGGATTCCATCAGGTTGGGTGTTTTTAAGAGCAGCCTTAAGTCGACAAAAATAAAATAAAAATACAACTTTGCAAACAAAAAAATAATAATGTCCAGCGACAGTGAAAATGAGCAGGGTTCATCCGTGTCGCCACAGCCCAACAAAAAGGCACGGTTCGATGAAGACTCAATGTACCAGCAGGCGTGCGCGATGAAAGAAAAAGGTTTCTCACTGAGCGCCATTGAGGAAATGAAAGTACGCGTCAAAGAAGGGAAACAAAGTGGTTCACGCGGTAAACAGTTGCGACAATTTCAAGTGCTGGATGAAGTACACGGCTCCGCCACAGAAGATTCGGGTAAGCAAAATAATTTTTTGGTATATTGGTAAAACTTAACTTAAAAATGGTGGTACAAAAAGACATAGCTGACATGTGATTAAAAAGAGGATACTCGGGCTATCTCATATTGCATCATCTGGTGGACAAGGCCATAAAACGAGAAAACCAATGAACCGTTTGCCGTTTTTAAGCAGCTATAATGAAGTCCAAACCCTTGAAGTCCATGTTGTTGTTATTAAAAACAAAAATATGTTAAAATTGACAGTCCTTGGCCGGTTATGTATTAATTCATCATCATCATTTATTGGCGCTTAACCGCCTTAGCGATTTTGGCCGTTGCATATCAAAGCACACCAGTCATTCCTTTTTAGCGATAACTGACGCCAATTGGAAACCCCAAGGGAGTTCAAGTCATCCTCCACCTGTTGTTTCCATTTCAGTCGAGGCCTCCCCCTTCCTCTGCTGCCGAATTCAGGCGACGACAGGAAAACCTTATGTGCTGGAGCTTCTTTGTCCATTCGCATAACATGGCCCAGCCAGCGGAGTCTTTGGGCTTTAATTCGCTGGACTATGGTCAGATCTGCGAATAGCTCGTACAGCTCATCGTTAAATTTCCTTCGATACACGCCGTTGGCATCACGGGAAGGACCATAAATCTTCCGGAGAACTTTTATCTCAAATACTCCAAGGGCCATCTCATCTTCTCTTGACATTGTCCATGAATCTGAGCCATACATGGACAGGACAGGTATGATGAGAGACTTATAGAGCGTGATCTTTGTTCTTCGAGAGAGGACTGTACTTCTCAATTGCCTACTCAGTTCAAAGTAGCACTTGTTGGTAAGAGTGATTCTCCGCTGGATTTCTAGACTGATATTATTTTCGGTGTGGATACTGGTTCCCAAATAGGCGAAGTCCCTCACAGTTTCAAATTTGTAACTATCAACAGTGACATGGCTGCCAAGGCGCAGGTGCGCCGATTCTTTCTTTGATGACAGCAAATACTTCGTCTTGTCCTCGTTCACGGCAAGATCCACTTTTTTCGCTTCCTTATCCAGTCCAGAGAAGGCAGCGCTTACGGCGCGGTTGTTAAGGCCAATGATATCAATATCATCGGCATACGCCAGCAATTGCACGCTCTTGTAAAAGATTGTACCATTGCGTTTTAGCTCTGCTGCTCGAATTATCTTCTCCAGCATCAGATTGAAGAAATCGCACGAAAGGGAGTCGCCCTGCTGAAGCCTCGTTTGTTTCAAATGGCTCAGAGAGGTGATTCCGGATTCTGACGGAGCTGTTGGTATTGCTCAACGCAGTGGCGTGCCTTCCATATAAGCCGAAAAGCCCGGCTTGCCTAGCTAATCCTCTATGAGCTACAATATGTTTCAAAAATGTATCGTAACAATTTCTTTTTTAACGTTTACATTTGGTTTCACTAACTGCCAATAGCATAAACATATACCTACCGCTCTTCCTGCCACCTGTCGACTGATAGCATAACAATTAACATACAAATATTTGAGCGCGTATGATGCCATCTCTTACTTTCTTACTTAAAATAGCCTTGAACCGCCTAGGCGATGATGGCCATCTCGCTTTTACTTATTGGCTTTTACCTGGCTTTCAAATCCCTTACTAAAATCTCTTTGTGAAGCATCTGTTTTTTTTGAATTTGGAAGAAATTTTGTATGCAACTACGAAGCCAGCTTCGTGCTGTTGTTACTATAAGCTTTAAAGCCAAACTGGATATGTATATACATATCTACAATGTTAACGTGCAAAGCGCTCTACTCAAAAATTACACTAGTTTACAAATAATTAATTTGAAAAAATACCAAGAGATTCATACATATGGGTGAATTGGCACTGGTATGCTGAGCTCTGAACATATTTTTAAAAAAATTTTGTATGGGCAGGTTTTCGAGATATCGGTAATTTTGTGTTTTTTAGGTATGACTTCATTCAAAAAATCGTTTCGCCAAACGTACAAAAGCGAAGAACGGAAGCAATAGCTTGTTCGAAAGAAAATTAAAATACGATTCTAACGACGTATAAAATGTAGTGATAGGTCAAACCATCGCTGAGCAATAGCTGGCCAAAGTCGAAATTTTGTCGAATTTTTACGATTTTTGAAAAAATTTTGATTTTAAAAATGGTTTTTTTGTACGAAGTTGTGAAAATCAGGATAATTTTTTTCTCCCAAAATTTAATACCAAACACTTTAAGCATGGTAGGTAGGTAGGTAGAAGTGGCTGCCGCAAAGGCACACCTAGGCCAGTAATAAAAGGCCCGTTGTGATACCACCAAACACTAGGAAAGTCAGTCCCGGGGCCCGGCCATATGGAAAATCCCAGTGCTGTTGGGACTCTCCATATAGCCGAAACCCGGGACTGACACTCCTAACCGACACCGCTACCCCTCCTCGAACCATTTTGATAACTTGATGAAGGCCATCAAGTCCTTTATGTCTAGCTCCGCGACCTGGCTTAAGCTAACCAGGAAGGGAACTCCCAGAGAGCGCCTTCTCGCTCCGCTTAAGGCCGGGCAGTTGCAGATGAGGTGCTCCACCGTTTCCTCTTCCTCATCATCTTTGCAACTCCTGCAGCATCGTCGGTAGGGAACGCCTAGCCTTGCTGCGTGCCTACCAATAAGGCAGTGCCCGGTTAAAACACCTATTAATATGGAGATTTCCTTCCTTTTTAGGGCGTATATGTGTCTAGATCTTTTAAGATCGCATTTTGGCCAGGTTTGCTTGGATATCCGGCACCCTGGGGCTTGTAGCCATCTTTCGTTGGCTTCGCGGAGTGTATGCTCCTTCAGCATTAGCTTGCACGTGGCAAACGGCATACCTATGCGCTCTTTATCTTGAAGAATCTGCTTGGTCGTGCCCTGCCTGGCAAGTTCGTCTGCCCTACAGTTTCCCTCAATGTCCCTGTGTCCCGGGACCCATGTGAGGTTCACGCGGTTCTGTTGGGCCATCTCTTGAAGAGATCGACGACAGCTGAGCGTCAGTTCAGAGTTGAACGAGTAAGAGCCAAGGGATTTGATGGCCGCTTGGCTGTCGCTGAAAATACAGATATCCTGTCCGATGGTGCGTTTACCTATCCAAGTCACGGCGTCCATGATTGCAGAAACTTCAGCCTGGAAGACGCTGCAGTGATCAGGTAGTCTAAAGGAGAGTTCTAGGTCCAAATCCCTTGAGTAAACCCCTCCTCCGACTCTGCCGTCTAACTTCGAGCCGTCGGTGTATATAAAAGTGCCGCCATTAGTAGCGGGACACCGATCTATGTTCTCCCAGTCTTCCCTGCTGGGAATGTTTATTCTAAAACAACAATCTCCGACTGTTGTGGTCGCACACCGATCTGTGCTCAGAGGGAGAAAGCTGTAAGATCTTAGAATACAGGAGTGTCCAATAGTGCTTGCGCCCCAGACGGACGTTTCCCTTAGACGCAGAGCCGATGCCGCTGCTGCCCGGTACCCTTCCAGATCGAGTGGCAAAAAGCCAAGAATGGCCTGGAGAGCTTCATTGGGCGTTGTTCTTAACGCCCCGCTTATACAGATCATGCTCGATCTGTGGACTTTTCCTAACAGATTTAGGTTTGTTGCCTTTCCTAGCGCAGGCCACCATACCACGACTCCATACAGCATAATTGGCTGGATTATCGCAGTGTAGATCCATCTGCAAATTTTGGGGCTGAGCCCCCATTTTTTGCCAATGGCTCTTTTACACGTGTAAAGTGCAATGCACGCTTTCCTCTGGCGCTGGATGACATTCTCCTTCCAGTTAAGCTTTCTATCTAGAACTGTGCCTAGGAATTTGGCTTTATCAGCTAAGTTCAGGCGCACGCCATCTAGTTCTGGTAGGTTCAGCGGTGGTATCTTGTACCGCCTGGTATAAAGGACAAGCTCCACCTTTCCCGGGTTGATGCTAAGTCCGCAGCGAGAGGACCATGAAGAAACTTCTCGCAGTGCTACTTGCATCAAGTCACACAGGGTTTGTGGGAATTTGCCCCTATATGCAATAGCTAAATCGTCTGCATATGCCACTATCTTCCCGCCCCCCCACCTTGTGTCTCGTAGCAGCGAGTTTACGGTGAGGTTCCATAAGAGCGGGGAGAGAACACCACCCTGAGGCGTTCCTCTTGTGACATAGCGTGAAAGATCAACTGTTCCCAGTGAAGAAACTATTTTCCTTCCCTTTAGTAGTTGATCAATTAGTCCAATAAGAGACCTATTTATGCCCAGGTTTGTTAAAGCAGTGTTAATAGCCTCCGGCCTTATATTGTTGAAAGCCCCTTCGATGTCCAGAAAGGCCACGAGACAGTACTCCTTTTCGTGCAATGATTTTTCAACAATAGAGACTAGGGTGTGGAGCGCAGTTTCCGTTGATTTACCTTTGGTGTATGCATGTTGATAGCTAGAAATAAGGTTGCTATCAATAGTAGAGGAGAGATAATCGCTAATTATCCTCTCGAAGGTTTTAAGTGCAAAAGACGAGAGACTGATCGGTCTGTAGTCTTTAGGCTCATAGTGTGAGGCCTTCCCAGCCTTTGGAATAAAGACTACCGTGGCGCTTCTCCAGGAGCACGGAATGTAATTAAGAGCCAGGCAGGCTGAATAGAGAACTACCAGCCATTTAGCTGATATTTCCAGCGTGTTTATAAGTTGTGCGGGGAAAATCCCGTCTGGCCCGGCTGCCTTGAACGGCTCAAAGCTTTTGATTGCCCACCTTACCCTTTCCTCCGTAATGGGTATGTTTACCGCCAGGTTTGTTGCAGATGCTACAGGTGCATCATACAAGTTCCCCGGAAAGTGTGTGTTCAGGAGCAGCTCCAGGGTTTCCCCTTCCGTGCTGGTCCAAGATCCGTCAGGCTTCCGTAAATAGCTAATGGCTGTTTGAGTTTTTGATAGCACTCGTCTAAGTCTCGCTGTATCATCGACTTTTTCGACCCCGGTGCAGAAATTTCTCCACGAAGTTCTCTTCGCTTGCCTTAGAGCCTTTTTATAGGCCCTCAGTTTAGCTTTATATTCGAGCCATTCAGGCTCCGTACCGATGCTCTTGGCCTTGTTAAATTGCTTCCTGCATGATATACGGAACGAATCCAGGTCGTAAGACCACCAGTGGGGTCTATGTTTGCCGCGTGGTTTTGGTACTGGACAAGCCTGCTCTAGGGCATTTGAGAGCGCCGTTGTAAAGGTCGTTACCAGATCATCCAGTTCTCCCACTGATGAGGGGGCTTGTGGAGGTAATACTGGTAGGTCCCTAGCTAATATTTGGTTATGTAGCTGCCAGTTAGTGTTGCGTGGATTTCGTTTCATAACTGGCTGCTCAACAATAAAGTCTAACACAATTTCTATGTACCGATGGTCAGAAAATGAATGCTCATCAAGAACACGCCATTTTCTGACCCACTTATAAGCACCTTCGCTACAAACAGTGAGGTCTATAACCTCCCTACGAGCTTTAGTTATAAAAGTAGGCTCGTTACCCACGTTACAAACCCTGGTGGTTAGTTGTTAGTAGGTAGTCAAACAGAGACTCGCCCCTAGCGTTAATATCGGAGCTTCCCCACTGGACGTGATGAGCATTAGCGTCAGCTCCAATAATAAGATGGCCCGTACAGAAATTATCCACCAGATCTTTCACCTCCTTTTGTGGAGGAGGTTCTTCGGCGTCATAGGGCATATAGACCGACGCCATCGTTAGGCTGGTGCTGCCGACTGTTAAGCTGGCAGCTGTAACGTCACCATTTGAGTAGTTGGGTAATAGAAAGGTGTTTAGCTCAGACTTTACCAAAATACAGGTTCTTTCCTTGCCCTCATCATTGGCTTGGATGAGCTTGTACCCCTTAGTCCCCAATCCACAGATCCTAGAGCTATTGACCCAGGGCTCTTGGATAAGGACCACGTCTACGTCGCCTTTAGAAAGACGACTGCTTAAAACAGCCGAGGCTGCTTTAGATTTGTGCAGATTTATCTGAAGCACCACCAACATGAGAGAGCTCAGACGTCCCTGCCGCCAGCGTGTCGTCGAGGTCTGGCCTGTTCCGGGGGCTGTCTCTCAACGAGGAGTTGTTCAGAGCACCTGCACGATTTGGCGTGGCGGGAACCCTGCTGTCTGAAGCAGCATCAACGTTAGTGTGCTCAGGTTTAGCCACGATCGTGACGTCGAGGCCTTCTTCGTCAAGCAGGCTTTCTTCTATCGCCGAGTTGTTCGCAGCACCATCGCAATTTGACGTGGCGGATAACATACTTTCCGCGTCGGACTCCTCTGCTTCCCCTTCCGATGCCTCGATCTCAGAGTCCTCCGGAGCGTCCGGAATAGCAGCGCGCTGTGCATCGCCACGGTATACGTGGATCACGATCTGACCCAAGCCGTAATGCACTCGTCCGTTGCACCGTTTAAGGGGCTCGAGCGCCTCCTTATTCAGAGTGATAACCACCTGTCTATTGGGCCCAACCACATCATCGACCAGATTGACGCCCCAATCCTGCGTCGGGAGAGACGGATTCCAGACCTGCAGCATCTCAAGAATATTCTCGGGTTCTGCAGGGACGGCAGGAATCCATGCCCTTGCCCTTGGCCGAGCAGGAATGTCCTTCCAGTCGACGACATCTAGTCTTGCCCCTGGATAGACTTCACCCAGTCTTGCAACTGCTGCCTTATACAGTGCGACAGTTCTTGCATCCTCGCACGCGAATATTTTGATCTGACCTTGGTGCCAGCCCGCGTCAGTACCTCGCGGCGGACTACCCGGAGACTCACGCATTAAGTGGAGGAGGGCCCTGCCCATTTCATTCCGGACATACAGCCACTGGTCTTTGGGGATGGACCAACGGTCGTTACCTCGGTTAATGAAACCTATAAGGATTCTGTCCTTGGTTACTTCAGCAAAGCTGAGTTTTCCCACTACGGGGTTGACCTGATGCCGCTTCGGATGGGGGTCTACCTCTCCGTCCGATCTCTGGCGTTTGAAGGGATTACCGTTCACCCTCTTAGGCACATAGGGCCTCTGGAAATTTGGTATCAGAGCTTTCGCTTCCTCCACCATCTTCCTTTCTTCCGGCGACAGCTTCTCCTGCGATGCTCCCTCATATTTTTTAAGGATCCTTGCGGCCTTTCTTTTATCCCAGTACGCAAAGCGTCGGGGAGATGCCTCTTTGGGGGGATTCAGACTCGTAGTTGCCATCGCGGTCTCTCCCTTTACGGCGTCGTCCTTCTCTTTCGAAACTCTGAAACCAGGTCGTGAGACCATTGCCCCAGATGTGAAGAGATTGGGTTTCGTGCCAGCGCTTGATGGAAGCTTAGCTTCCGCCGTTTTCTGCTTGACTGCGTAGGCAGCCGCACTGTTGCTTGCTCCCATCAAGTCACTCTTACTTGATAGCAGTTTGGGGGATGACTGACCCGTAGTTTCCATCGTTGTCGGCCTCCCAGTTAACTTTGAGGCGGAGTTTGTCCTCCGGCGTTGTGTTTTCGCTTGCTCCAGCATAGTTCTTCTCTGCTGCGGAGTAAACGAAGTCGTTAATTGCTTTGTATTTTGTGTGTTCTTCATCTTGTTCGTACGACCCCTCGCCGGACAAGGCCAGCTTAGGGTCAAGGGTAGTGTAAGGGGAAGTGTGTCGTCCGCCGCGGCAGAGCCCCATACCGCGGTAAGACCATAGTTACTCCCTGAGGCGGCCCGGTATCAGTGAGGCTCCGTTCGACTACAGCCACGATTTGCCTCCCGGCTGCAAACGTCCAATGGGCACGGTATCGCATAACACCCTGGATTGGGAGGGAAAAGTTTTGCACATTTATATAGCGAGCCGCTTGCTTCAAGACAGACGCCCGCTTACAGCCGCACCTCTTGGTGTACAGACGCTGAGAAAAAGACCCCGGTGAGCCCTTAAACCAAGTATGTCAGAGTGGCCCCCCCGGGGCTCCCTCTCTTTCTGCCGCGAGCCTAGGTAGCTCAACGTTGCCCAGAGTGCACGAACGAGGACGCAAGAGTCGGGATTGAGCGCGGTCACTCAGCAACCACACCCCATTACACTCCACTTTAAGCATAATATTTGCTAATTTTTCGTCGAACAGGGTTTAGCAGAAACTTGCAGGCAAAACAGCGGTTACGTTTCTGATTGGCTAACAATTTGAATTTACATTTTTTGTTGTTGTTTTGCTATGCGACCGATCAGCTGTTCCTGCTTGCTGGTTGCTGCTGGACGAAAAATCTCCAGCAATAACTTGCAGCGAATTGGCGCTCTCTCTCTCAATTAAATGTCAAAAAGCTGCTGAATTCGCTGCTAATTTTTTCAAAGAACACTTTTTTAGGAATAATTATTCATAATTATTCATAATTAGCAGGAAAGAAACAAATCTATTATGCAGATCCGAAAGTCGATAAATATCAGATGCAAAAGTCGATAAATATCTATCCTGAACTCTTCTTCTTCGTCTGAAATGTTCTTTGGCAGCAGTATGTGCTTTTGTTGGGGTTATAAAGACTGGGGCTTGCCTTGATTGAAACACGTAGGCACGCCACTGGCTCAACGTCATTTGGCAAAGCCTTATAAGCTTTGCAGGGAAGTCAAATTCAGACATGGCCGCATACAGGCAACTCCTTTTTGCGCTGTCAAAAGCAGCTTTGAAATCGACAAAGAGATGGTGTGTGTCGATTCTTTTATCATGGGTCTTCTTCAGGATTTGGCGTATCGTGAAAATCTGGTCGATGGTAGACTTACCAGGTCTAAAGCCACACTGATAAGGTCCAATCAGTTTGTCTACGATGGGCTTCAGCCTTTCACACAACACGCTCGAAAGAACCTTATATGCGATATTAAGAAGACTGATTCCGCGGTAGTTGGTGCGGTTAGCGGGATCGCCTTTCTTGTGGATTGGACAAAGCACACTTAAATTCCAATCCGGAGGCATGCATTCGTCTGACCATATTCTGCATAAAAGCTGATGCATGCTTTTTACCAGCTCTTCGCCTCCGTGTTTGAACAGCTCGGCGGGTAGTCCGTCTTTTCCAGGCGCTTTGTTGTTTTTGAGCCGGGATATAGCTATCCTCACTTCATCATAGTCAGGTGGTGGGACGACTTTTCCATCGTCAGGGATTGGGGTATCGGGTTCGACGTCTCCCTCGCAATTTAGTAGTGAGGAGAAGTGCTCCCTCCATAATTTAAATACACTTTGTACGTCGGTTACCAGGTCGCCATTATTGTCCTTACAGGAGCTTGCCCCGGTCTTAAAACCTTCCGTCATCCGACGGATCTTTTCATAAAATTATCGGGCATCATTCCTGTCAGCCAGCATCTCAAGCTCCTCACACTCACGCCTTTCGGCCTCACTTTTCTTTTTTCTGAAAAGGCACTCTCTTCTTTGCCTCACGATATTGTTGCCATACACTGCGGGTTGCGCCCGTTCGCAACGTCTCCTTGTAGGCAGCGTCCTTTTTTTCGAGGCAGTTTTGCATTCCTCATCGTACCAGTTGTTCTTGCGGGCTCGCTGGAACCCTATAGTGGCCTCAGCGGCGGTACGCAATGAGTGAGAGATATGCTTCCATTGCTCGGTTACATCGTTAGGTCGGGGATTGCCCTCTGCTAGCAGGTGAGAGACTCGAGTTGTGAAATTATCAGCTGTCTGTGTCATGCGCAGCTTCTCGACGTCAAACATTCCTTCCGTTACTGTGCGCACTTTCTTCGTTGCACAGAGGCGTGTGCGTATCTTGGCTGCGACAAGATAATGGTCAGAGTCAATATTGGGACCACGCAGTGTACGCACGTCCAGAACGGTGGAGCTATGTCTGCCGTCAATCATGACATGATCAATCTGGTTTCTTGTTCTTTAATCAGGGGACAGCCAGGTGGCTTGGTGTTGTTGTTGTTGTTGTTGTTGTTGTTGTAACGAAGTGTAGCCCTGCCCAGCGTGTACTTTTCCTTAACCTAAATTGTCATCAATTTCTTCTAACGGGAGTCCTAGGAAACTTGCAGTTTCAACAGGGTTGGACCAGAGGGAGATGGGTGTTAGAAGAGTGGGCTCCGAAGAGCAGATAAATAAATGGTTGGTATTATGGGGTGACGAGCCGCATGCCGGACATTCATTCGGCACGTCAAGGTCTAGTCTGGATAAGTAGGAGTTTAACCTGCTACAGTATCCAGAGCGTAATTGAGCCAGAGTGACCCTTGTCTCTCGAGGAAGATGACGCTCCTCAGCCGCGACGCGAGGTGGTTTGGCGTGCAAAACGGCGTTCAGTGGACAGAGCGAGACATAAGACGCAACGGACGTGTCATGGATGTGCTTCAGGGCCTGCGTATGTACCTTTGGATCAAACGGCGAAAGTGTGAGGTGCCGGATCTCATCAAAATGCTCACGTAGATGTGCCCTTACGGTCCTAGGAGGTGGCTCATACTCAAGCAGTAGTCTGTTGGGATGTTGTGGTTTGCAACAGTTCAACAGGTACTGCTTGTTTAGCATTTCATTGTGCTCCAAAACTGGGAGCATTTCCACCTCATGATGTAAATGATGTTTTGGAGACATAAGGACGCATCCCGTGGCGGTTCTGAGTGCGGTATTTTGGCAGGCCTGCAGTCTTTTCCAATGAACCTCAGCAAGCCCCGGCGACCATATCGGCGACGCGTAATTCAGGATCGGCCGACCAATTGCTTTATAGGTTGCCAGCAACGTTTCTTTGTCTTTACCTCAAGTGCTGCCGGCTAGCGACTTGAGAATTTTGTTGCGGCTTTGTAGCTTAGAGACAATTGCGGTTGAATGAGCAGCGAATTTGTGCATGGGGTCGAAAGTTACCCTTAAGATTTTGGGGTGAGAGACAGTAGGTAATTTTTGATCGCCTACGTAGATTTCTAACTCCATGCCAACTTGCGCCGTCCAGGTCGTGAATAGTGTCGCCGAGGACTTCGTTGGCGACAATGTCAGGCTCCGGGCAGTGAAAAACTCAACAAGAGAGGGGAGATAACCATTGATCCTGGAGCATAGCTCATCAACGGAAGTGCCAGAAGCCAGGATCGTACAATCGTCTGCGTAAGAGACAATCGAGACTCCATCTGGTGGGGAAGGAAGCCTCGAAATATAAAGATTAAACAGAAGCGGGGAAAGGACACCACCCTGCGGTACCCCTTGTTTAATCTTGGCTTGGTGTATTCGTTTATGCTGGAACCTAGTACTACTGATGACCATATTGCGAGCAGCGGCGAAGTCAATCAACCTAGTGCCGTTGGGTGATGTTATATCCTCAGTCGACGCATAGGCGCAGATAAATGTTATGTTGAAAAACCTCGCCTTGATGCGGATCGCAGCGAGACGCTCGTCCACAGAAGTGAACGCTAGTACTTGGCGGCGAAGTCTCTTTCCCACCACGAATCCTACACCACGCGCTTTGCCGCGTGTCTGGCCACTGTAGTATACGTCACAAGGTCCGATGGTCGTCGTTCCTTGTCCCGTCCATCGCATTTCCTGCAGGGCGGTGATGTCAGCCTTTGCGTTCACGAGGACATCAACCAGTCGGGCAGCGGTACCATCCCTTAAAAGGGTCCGGACATTCCAGGTACATGCCCTAATATCCTTCTCGTAGTCCTTATTTCGTTTTGCCGGGTCGTCAACATTAAAGGGGGTTCTCATCCGAGGCTTTATTAAATTTTTCATTGGACTAAATTTTTTACGTTGCGGGTCCCAAACCCAGCGCACAACCCGTCTCCGGGATGTATTATTTAGTTACGTATTTTATTAACTATAAAACGCGCAAAGACAACCTTATTTGTGAAAGGAAAATTCTACACCATTTTCGCATTATAATGAGAAACCTTCATGAGAAATTTTCATTTGAAAATCAGATTAGTCAATTTAAAATGAGAAAACTTCATTTCAAAATCAGGTTAGTCAATTTAGAATAAGAAAACTTTAGTTTAAATGAGAAACCTTCATTTGGAAATCAGAAAAGTCACATTAAAATAAGAATATTTCAATTCAAAATAGGAAACTATCATCAGAATAGTCACTTTAAAATAAGATTATTTCATTTAAAAATAAGAAACTATCAAATTAAAATCAGAAGTTAGACAAATGTTCGCCCCGTTTGTTCAATGTGTGAGTATTCTCATTTTAAAACGAAAGTTTCTTTTTTTCAATTTATGTTTTCCTAATTTGAATTGAAGTATTCTTATTTTAAAGTGACTATTCTGATTTTCAAATGAAAGTTTATATTTTAAACTGAAGCTTTCTTATTTTAAATTGACTAATCTGATTTTGAAATAAAATTTTCTTATTTTTAGATGAAGTTTTCTCATTCATAAATCTTATTTTAAAATGTTATTTTCTTATTTTAATGTGAAAATGATGTAGACTGAAAAATATCAGATGGGAAATCATTTAAATTACAACGATTGCTATAATATACAAATATTTCAATATTATGAACCCGGTACGCTCCGTCACTTTCTTGCGGTACTACCAAACCGCCAAATTTTACTATCATGTCGCCAAAAAACGCGCCAAAAAAAATTTCCCCGTAAATCATTTCACAACTCGAAATCAGAGTAACTTTCAGTTAATTGCTTCTGGATTGCACAAAAGTCATCTGATTTTTATTAAAAACTTGACATCACTGTGCTGCTTAAAGAGTAACGATAATAGTCAAAAAGAAAGAAAAATGGTATGTACTGGCTGTACTACTTTTTATTAGGCAATATTTGCCAGGAAAGCGACCTGAAAAAATTTTGAGTTGTGACGGTTTTTGATTTAGCGTGCGATATATTACGTATTGATCTGCTTCAAACGCTCGTTTGATTTCTACATCTCTTAGGATGCGTTAGAATTTAATCAAGTTTCATAATGTTTTGATGGTCGCCAAAAACGTCACCATCGCCACTTTTCGTAATGTGGTAAAAAAGTAAAAGTTTGTAAAAAGTAGCCAATTTGGAGACAACTCGCCAGTACTGGCAAGCGTGGATCAGAGTGCCTACCTCGGGCATAATCTAAACCCCTAAACCGTTGGGGGCCTCGAAGTCCATCGGTCACGGACGATTTGGCTACACTTGACTTATCAAAGGCGTTTGAAACAGCCAGGTCAAGCTCCTACAAAATCTTTAACAACCACTGCTCTCACATGAGGCATTAAACAAAGGGCGATACAGAATGGCATTCCATCATCTATACTGTTTTTTTTTACATGCGGATGTTTCACTTCGCCACCTTAGTTTCCTTCCCAACTTTGATGTTGATATTGTAACAGGGGAAACTCTTACATATCCGGACTCCCACCCAATCCCATACCAATGACATGTCCTGTATGAGGTATGTATGTATGTCCCCTCATGACACCTAACATCTCTTCAAATGTGCAATAGAAATTAATCTTCTAGTATCAATTTCGTATCGGTCCAACCCTGTTGAAACTTTAAAAATGATCGTGCTCTTGCGACGCACTGTAATAACAGCAACTGCTACAATAACAGCAGCATGTACGATTCACAGTGCAGTAAACACTTGAAAATTGGTAATCAAAGATTACGACGTTAGATAAGTAATAAATGAATCCATAGCGGGTATTTAATTTTTGTTGCTTTAAATACTACGATAAAAAATATGTAGATAGCCACTACACACATATGCATGGTTATGTTTATGCGTATCGAAGTGAGTTGGAGCTTAATAACAAGTTGTAATTTGATGCAACATTTGTAGGTTGCTTTCAATGTAATACGACTACCAAATTGTCAAGCAATATTTAATATAAATCGAACGCGCGATCATCTCCACTCCTCATTTATCTAAGGCAGTCATATTATGAGGGATCAAAACTGCACACAATATACAATTTTTGATATTCAAGTGATTTTCTAAAGATTTATGCATAAAAGTAGAAAAAGTTAAGAATATATTTATATTGAAAATATGCTTATGATACCAAGTTTACGTGTAGATCCTACGAAAGGTGGTGCGCGTGAGAAGGGTAAGACTAGAGTGAGACTTTTCAAAACCTCTAAAAAAATCGTGATAAGATAAAAGTTATATAATTTCATCATATTGTTGTAGCAGTACTTCGCTCTGTATACATCGTTCTGAAAGTGGACATAAGCTTCTTTTCACGGTAACGTCAGTTTCAACAGGGACCGAAACAAAATAGGTGTTGGAAGAGTAGTTTCAATTAAGCAGTAAACAAGTGTTTGGTGTCATGTGGGGACATACCACATTCAGGGCATGTAACCAGTCTTTCTTCGAAGGCCGCTGTATTGTACAGCTATTTCAGGTGGTTGGATGTCAAACGGCGGGTTAGTGTGGTGTTAGACAGCACCATAGTGCTCATCACTGGAAACACCAGATATGTGTTTGGTTGTTTGGCAGTTCAGAAAACTGCCTGCTTAGCACTTATATTCTATCCTTAATAATAATAATAATAGTTATAGAGGTAGCGCACTGCGACCTTGTGATCTATTGTGCCCTCATGTACTCAAAGCACATCTAGCAGGCCGATCGCCGTCAGGAAATCCAGAATCGGGGTCGGCCCTAGTTGATGTATGTGCTTGCCCTCTAGGGTTGTGGACCCAAGGATCCTTAGCCTGCTCCTAGAGATAGCGTCACATTTGCACACTATGTGCTCCGCGGTTTCGTCCTCATAATCACAGAAGCGGCACAGGCTGCTGGACGCGATGCCCAGTCTGTGCATATGGGCCTTTAACCTACAGTGCCCTGTAAGAATTCCTGTGATGATTCTAAGATAATTCTTGGATAGGCCGATTACAGCTTCGAATCGCTTAGCGTTGTACCCACCCATCATTACCTTCGCCTGACGCAGCCCAGTGGTCTGCCGCCAGTTCTCCTCTCTCAAAACTAGCTCTTCCTTTCTCAGTATATCGCTTATGGTGTGAGGGCCGATGCCCAGGAAAGGTTCCGGGCCTATGGGCTTCGTTGCCGCCGCTACACGAGCAAGTTGGTCAGCTCGCTCATTTCCCTCCACGCCGGCATGACCCGGGACCCACACCAGCCATACCCTGTTTCGAGACGCCAACTCGTTCAGCCTGTCGACGCACTCAAGTACCAGTTTTGATCTTATCTCACTGGCCCAGATGGCTTTAATTGCCGCCTGGCTGTCGCTTAATATCGTTATGTTTTCATTAAAGTAGCCGCGCTGCAGGTTTATGTGGGCACATATGCTTATCGCAGCTACTTCCGCCTGAAATATACTTGGGTACTCTCCAAGGGGTATTGACTCGTTTACGCGGGGACCTGTTATTCCCGCTCCGATCCCTTCGGGTGTCTTTGACCCGTCAGTGTACCATACCAGATGTTTGTCTTGGTGGAATCTTTCCACTTTGGAGGCGTCCCAGGTGGTCTTGTCACCTAGTTCTATCCTAAATCTTTTTTCGAATCTCGTTGTTTTAGCGATGTCATCCCTAGGGAGCTGACATATCGGGAGTTGTTTCCTCAGTTTGTCCGCTCCAGTAGACGAGATGACTTTTCCTCTGCCAGTTCCTTCCCTTGCTATGTTTAGCAAGGTACGTTTGGCTACCTGTTCGATCACTGTGTGCAGGGGACTCAGATCAAGCAGCACCTCCATTGCCGCCGTCGGGCATGTACGCATGGCTCCCGTTATACATACGCAGGCCAGACGCTGGATTTTAGTGAGTGATTTCCTCACTGTGCCTAAGGCCGATCTGGGTGCCCATGCCACCGCTCCGTATGTTATTGCGGGTTTGACTATGGCGGCGTACATCCAGGTCAGCATCTTGGGGCTGCAACCCCAGGATTTTCCTGCAATTCTTCTGCACACCATTATTGCCCTGGTGGCTTTCGCTGTCGTGTTATCAATGTGTTTCCTCCATAGTAACTTGGAGTCAAAGGTGACCCCTAGGTACTTTACTTCGGAAACAGCCACCAGGTGTTCCCCGCCTAGTGCGATAGTTCTCAGTCCCGGAAGGGATCTTCTTCTTGTGAAGGGGATTATGGCCGTTTTACTGGCGTTTATGTTGAGGCCCACCCCCGCACTCCATTCCTTGGCGAGGTTTAGTCCCCTCTGTACTATGTCACATAGAGTGCTCTCGAATTTGCCTCTTGCTATGATTACTATGTCGTCCGCATAACCTTGGCATCTGATGCCGTTTTGGGTTAGTACATCCAGCAGTTCATCTACCACTATGCTCCACAGGAGGGGTGATAGGACCCCCCCTTGCGGACAACCCCTCGTGGTTCGAATTTGAACCGTGCGGTCACCGACCTGAGTTTCCGCTAGTCTTGTTTTGAGCAGGGCCCTTAAGGCTGGTTTTCATTAGGTCAAAATGACTGACCTCAAAAACTGACTCAACTGTCACGATAGAAATTTGGTGGCATATGTGTTTTCATTACGTCTCTAAAACTGACATGAAGTCGATAAAGCGGTGCGTGTCAAAGAGCGTCGTCAAATTTTCGTGTCAGTCGATTGCATCCCTATTTTCATCACTGATGTCAATCGCGAAGTAAATTTGTTTGACAGCTGATCAGCTGATACATTGTGGCAAATAAAAAATTAATTAAAAACGCGCAAAATAATAATTGGTTTACGCGCTAAATAATATCCGCAAAAATATATGGGTAATTGTTTACTTTAGCTGTCAACTGCTAATAAATTAGCTAAAATTATGGGAGGGGCCTCAAAAGACGGGGTTTGGCCTCAGGATCACGAATCCGGAAGCTTTTTTTTCAATATTTTAATTTCTTTATAAGGGCGGCCGAAGGCCGCCAACTCATAAAGGTGTTCTGCACTTAATTACCCTGGATTCCGCCCCAATTTTGGTATCGGACCCGGGACAAATTTCGGTTTTTTGACCATAAATTTTCACTGAAACAAAAAATTAAAAAATCGCTTCGGGATTCGTGATCTTGAGGCTAAACCCCGTCTTTTGAGCCCCCTTCCATAATTTTAGCTAATTTATTAGCAGTGACAGCTAAAGTAGACAATTACCAAAGAAACAATTTGCAATAGCTTCTGCGACGTTGTGCTTGGCGACAACGTTGAGGGCATAGACGCGGAAGAGGGGCCAGCTAAGAAAGCAGAGACAATGGTGGGTTAGGCCGAGTCTACGGAGAAGTGTGGGTTCTACGCTACACTTCCATCGTTTCCTCAATTTATTATCAAAAAACATTAAAAGCATTGGAATAATTAATAAATTACATTTTTACAAATTTAGAAAACTTTTAATTTGTGATGCTTATATCAGCTGTTCGTTCGACGAATGACACCAATTTGCCAACATGTTGGCAAATCTATTTTGAGTGTCAATCGTTGCCAACTGCGCTGTCATACTGAAATTTGACCGTTTTCACATGCTTGTCATTTTATATGACAATGAGTCGTCAAAACTGACTGCAAACGCAATTGACACCATATGCCAGCCCGTTTTCATTAGTATGCCACCATTTGATGTCATATTTTGACCTAATGAAAACCAGCCTTTATCCATCGTATTATGGGTCCCTGAACTCCCTTTCTCTCCAATGCCCGACCCACACTGTCGTGAGACGTGTTGTCGAAGGCCCCCTCTATGTCGTTTCACGTATTGCCGGTTCTGCGAGAACGGTATTTGTACCTGTACAATACCCTTCGTACCGAAACGACCCGGGTTGTTTTTTTTATAATGACTCGGCCAAGAGCAATACATTTCGAAGTGACCCTGTCTAACAACAACAACAACCACCTCTCCGCAGTCGAACGCGTTGTGGATTTCCTCGGACAGCTGGTACAGGGCTGTGTCCGTCGATCTCCCCGCTCTGTATGCGTGCTGACCCGCATGTAAAGGCACGTGCCTTAGAGCGTTCGATCTGATCTCGTGATCAACTATTTTCTCCATTGTCTTAAGGACGAAGGAGGTTAGACTGATGGGTCTGAAGGATTTCGCTATCGAGTAATCCTTTTTTCCTACTTTAGGTAGAAATACCACTTTTGCTCGTCTCCATATTGTCGGTATGTAGGCTAGTGCTAAGCTGTCCCTCATGATGCCCGACAGATATGGGATCAGAGCTTCCCCTTGCTGCAGGAATGCCGGATATATGCCATCCACCCCAGGGGATTTGTAGCTATCAAAGGAGGATATAGCCCACTTAACTGCACCCTGAGAGAACAGAGTTCTTGACAGGTGCCA
Organism: Campiglossa producta; assembly: GCA_964058755.1. Lineage (NCBI taxonomy): Eukaryota > Metazoa > Arthropoda > Insecta > Diptera > Tephritidae > Campiglossa > Campiglossa producta. The sequence continues at coordinate 152,857,370 of CAXKVI010000001.1, forward strand.
GTCTTGTCGTGTGGGTCTCCTCCAGTGAGGCTCCGCCTCCTCTAGGTCCGTGGATGCTTCCGGAAAGTGAGCGTCCAGAAGAGCTCTTGCTCTTTCTTCCTCTGTGCATGTAAACTCCCCGGTGGGGAGTGTCAGCGCCATCTTTGTGTCCACTTGTTCCTTGGCCATGGCTTTGTGGAGCCTAGCGGCCTCTGGAGTGGATTCTATTTTCTCACAAAAGTTCCTGAAGCTACTTCGTTTGGATCTTCTTATTTTTTTATTGTACTCAGTTAGAAGCGTCGAGTACTCCTCCCAGTGGCCAGTGCGCCTTGCTCTATTGAACATCTTTCGCACCTTGCTCCGCAAATCAGAGAGCTTTTTTGACCACCAAGGGGTCTTGTATTTTGTCCCCCTGGATTCCCGACAACTAGAGTTAAAGGCCTCGATCACAATGCTGTTTAGCCCATTTACTCTAACTTCTAACTCCAAACTGCTTGTTCCCCTGTCGTTCCCTCCCAGACCTGGAAGGTTTTCCTCAATTCTCTGTTTAAAGGATTCCCAGTTAGTTCTCCTGGGGTTCCTAGTCGGTTCCTTTGGTACTATGTTTGCCCCTATGTTAAATTGTATGATGCGATGATCCGAGAGGGAGGGTTCAGTAGAAACTCTCCATCTCGAGATCAGGTCATCAGACAGATTGTTACCTAGAGTTATATCTAGTACCTCAGCTCTGACCCTAGTTACGAAGGTGGGTGTATTCCCCACGTTAAAAATACTTAGGTCGTTACTTATTATAAATTCGAGAAGGTACTCACCCCTTACGTTCGTATCGGTGCTCCCCCATATCTCATTGTGGGCGTTAGCATCGCAACCCATGACTAGCGGAAGTCGCGCCCTCCTGCAATAGTCCACCAATTTTGCCACGTTCGCAGGCGGGATGTCGCCGTCTCCCGCAAAGTAGGCCGCAGCAAATACAATGTTCACGGTTCGTCCTCCCGTGCTCATTGTTGCCTGCAGTGCCACTAGGTCTCTTCCCATGTACTCTGTAATGCAGAAATAATTAATACCTTTCTTTATCATTATACACGCTCTGGGTCTTTCCTGAGAAAGATCCCATATTACCTCATTCTTCCGGTCTTTCAGTCCTCTGATGTGCCCCTTCACGGTGTACGGCTCTTGAATGAGCGCTATGCCCAGATCCTCCGAGGCGAATTTATGCGCAAGGACAGCCGAGGCCGCCTTTGCATGGTGGAGATTTATCTGGGCCACGTTCATGGTGTTGGGGCCCATCATTGATTGTCGACCATCGGCTCGTCCTCATCGGACAGCCGCGCGTCGTCACCCTCTTTGCTTTCCAGGTCCAGGTTCTGGAAGTCCATGCCCTCCAGCAGGTCCTGTGTCCCAGTTCCCGCACTGGCCGCCTCCGCGCCCGTATTGGGCTCCTCAGTGGCCACGCCGGTATTTGCAGGCTGTGCGGGTGCCTCAACCGCTACTTCAGTAGCCCCGCCTTCCACGGTTTCGCCTTCCTCTTCCGCAGCATTTGTATTACCTGGAGCTTTCTGCTTCCAGGGTTTTACGGGGATGGGGCTGAACCTATAAAATAGTCGGAAGGATGCCCTCCTGATGACCCCGAATGACTCGTCATCGATGGCCACGTTCAGCCTCAGTCCCCCATCCTCAATGGTCCTTCCGAATACCCGCCAGAGTCTGGTGTTGAGTGCCACGTTCTGGCCCCCAATGAGGTCCAGAACAAACTCCGTTTCCCACTCGGCACTTCTTGGGAGGAATATCGTGACGGTGTGCGTCGGCGGTATATCGTCCCCCCTCCTAGTGTCGAGGGGCGGTCCTGACCATCCTTGTAGGCTGGGGATAGTCCTAGCCAGCCACTCTGCAGAGTGTTCGTCAAAGCAGTCTACCAGTAGGATTCCCGGCCTAAAGAACACTCCCATGAAGGATACGCCGGTGTTCGTCCCTGCTCTGAACTCTCGCACTATCTCCTCCATTATCGCCTCTTGCAGCCTGGAGAGGTCCTCCTGGGTCAGAGCCCCCGCCGGATAGTCCCTAGACAGCACAGCCATTCGTATGCTTCTGGCGGCATCCGAATAGCTCTGCTGTCTCGGCCCATCCCTCGCGGACCCCGGCCCAGCCGGAGCCTCTCGCACCCTAGTGGTCGCAGTCCTAGTCGGTGCCTGCTGCTTAGACATATGCCTCTTCGAGTTTGGTGTCTCTTCTGGTGTGCTCTGCCCACCTCTACGTTTTTCGGCCGCGGTGGTACTTGTTCCCGCAGACGTCCCGCTGACGCGCCCAGTTGCGCTAGCAGGCTGCGGGCCACCTGGTCTGTCTTCAACTCTCCCACCTTGACCACTGCTTCCGCCTGATCCTTGTGGTGCTGCCTGTTTGCTTACCTCCATGTGAAGGTAAGCTTTCTGCCTAGCTACTTCAGGGGTCTTCCCTTGTTGCAGGTAGCGAAGGTACCACTTGCATCCGGACCCACTCAGGCCCCTTCTATTTGGGTCATCCCATCCATCCTTTGGGTGGAGATGATATTCAGTCGCCATAAGAAGTCATTTCCCGGGGCAGTTTTGATTATGGTTGTTGTTGTTCATTCATCATCATTTATTGGCGCTTAACCGCCTAAGCGATTTTGGCCGTTGCCTATCAAAGCACGTCAGTCATTCCTTTTTAGCGATAACTGACGCCAATTGGAAGCCCCAAGGGAGTTCAAGTCATCCTCCACCTGTTGTTTCCATCTCAGCCGATGCCTCCCCCTTCCTCTGCTGCCGTATTCAGGTGACGATAGGAAAACCTTCTGTGCTGGAGCTGCTTTGTCCATTCGCATAACATGACCCAGCCAGCGGAGCCTTTGGGCTTTAATTCGCTGGTTAGCACGTCATGATCTATGTGCATATTAGTCGTCTCTTACGACCGGTATGCCTACCCCGCGCATATTCTAGACCCCTAACCGGCAGGAGTTAGTTAGTGTTCGGCTCGTATATATCTATAAATTTTGGAAATGTTTTTTTTCATTAGGCGCTTTGGTAGTATATTGTGACGCTAAAATCAGCTATGACGATGTTGCAGCAAATGAGCGATATTAGCTTTGTTTCTTTCCTGCTAATTATGAATAATTATGAATAATTATTCCTAAAAAAGTGTTCTTTGAAAAAATTAGCAGCGAATTCAGCAGCTTTTTGACATTTAATTGAGAGAGAGAGCGCCAATTCGCTGCAAGTTATTGCTGGAGATTTTTCGTCCAGCAGAAACCAGCAAGCAGGAACAGCTGATCGGTGGCATACCAAAACAACAACAAAAAATGTAAATTCAAATTGTTAGCCAATCAGGAACGTAACCGCTGTTTTGTCTGAAAGTTTCTGCTGAACCCTGTTCGACGAAAAATTAGCAGAAATGAGATTTTGACAGTTTTTTACAAGACTCTCTTCTGCTGACAGTTCTTTGCTGGAGATTTCAAGAAACAAAGCTATTACTGTCTGTCTCGCCAGAGCGCACCTGTGTGGAGATATTGGGAAAGTTTTTAAGCCTTAATAGCAGAATGGTGCACTCATAATTCTGTGATATTAATGGCTTATTTTTTGAGACTTCATAGTTGAAAAAATTTCTGTTTGGTAGAAAGTAGGATGTGGAAATGTTGGAATGCGGGAACTATTTGTCGTTGTTGTGGAACCTTCTAGGCCATCTGAATCCCTTCTTCCATGAGAGAAGAAGATGGGTAATGAGAGGTTAAATGCATCATATCCGTAGATCAACCATCAAGTTGCTCGTTTTTGTTGGATCTACAAAAACACTTGTAGGATTTAGGGAGATGGGTGTTAGAAGGGTGGGCTCCGCAGAGCAAGTGAATAGGTGGTTGGCGTTATGAGGGGACGAGCCGCATGCCGGACATTCATTCAACACGTCGGGGTTCAGTCTGTACAAGTAGGAGTTTAATCTACTACAATATCCAGAGCGTAATTGAGCAAAAGTGACTATTTTCTCTCGAGAAAGATGACGCTCCTCTACAGAAATACGAGGTGCTTAGGTATGCTAAACGGCATTCACCGGACAGAGCGCAACCTGGTGGTCAACAGACGTATCATGGATGCGCTTCAAGGCCCGCTTATGCACCTCTGGATCAAACGGCGTTGTTGCAAGGTGCCGGATCTCACCAAAATGTTTACGTAGATGTGTCCCTACGCTCCTAGATGTTAGCTCAAGCAGTCGCCTATTAGGATGCTGCGGTTTGCAACAATTTAACATTTCATTGTGCTCCTTAACTGGGAGCATTTCCGCCTCATGATGTGTTGTCGATAGTGACTGTTCATTGCCGGTTATGAAACCCACGTTGCGGTACTTCCCCGACTGGTACAGGAAGAAGCTTATTGGTATGACCAGTGAAATGTATGTACCTGCGTCTTCTAACCATCTCATTCTGTAATAAATAAGAAGTAGAGTAATAAAATCCTAATAAATCGTTATTTTTACAACATTTACTGCCTTCTTGCTGATGACGGCAATTGAGTTTACTGCCTTTTTCAATTGCGTTTACTGCCTCCTTCCTATGGACGGCAGTGTACCCCCTTTCACTGTTGTTGTTGTTGTAACGAGTGTAGCCCTGCCTAAATGTCAGACAGGGTCACCTCGAGTGTATTGCTCTTGGCCGGGTCGATATAAGAAAACGGCCCGGGTCGTTTCGGCACGATGGGTACAGCACAAGTACTGGTACCGTTCTCGTAGATCACTCGTGAAACGAAATGTAAACACCAACGATGGCGTACTTCATCAATTTTTGTGAATTTTTCATATATGTTTGCATGATTTCTATATTTTATTTACATTAGACATTGCTAGCGAAAATGGCGATACACAACCAGATCAAGGAGATGGCGATGATTCCTCAGATTTGGATATAGACGATAATGAGATTGAAAATTTACTTAACGAGAATTTACCTGATGATTTGAAAGAACCAAAAAAACCTAAATATGAAGAACGCTTTAAAACAGTATTGGAAGGTTGGTCCTTGACAACAATATGAATAGAAATTTTAGGAAAATGTTTTATTTTTTGTTATTTTCTTTTAGAAAAAGGACACAATCATTTTGAAGTGTTGCCGGAAGGTTGGGTACAAGTGACACACAACAGCGGCATGCCACTTTTTCTGCATAAACAATCACGTGTCGTTTCAGCATCGCGACCATACTTCCTTGGACATGGCAGTGTGAGAGTAAGTCAATGCCTCGTATGTAATTATATTAATACCATGGTATAAATACTACAGGTAGAACCGTTAATGACACTAATGACATTTTTAAGCAATTCTCATACTCATTTATTTTTTGCCACGACGTGTCTGTTTGGTTTTTTCAATCAAATAAATTACAAATCAAAATAATTTCTTTTAATTTTTCTTCAATTTGCGATTAGAACTATTGCTAGAATTGTTAAAAATAAGGACTGTAAAAGCGGTCCACATGTGTCCCTCTAGCAGGATAATCTACCATCTCATTTCCTGCCATTTTATAGTGTCAAAGCGTCCACCTAAACGTGCAGTGTAAATTGGAAAATATTTTTTGATTTTTTTCAAATTTTTCTTATTTTAAATTTTTTGAATATTTTTTTTCTATTTGACTTACATACTGACACATTTTATAGGTTTGTTTACTGAACAGAGCAGGTTAGAGCAGAGCAGAGCAGGGCAGCTGTCATAATAGAAATAGAGCAATTTAGAGCAACTCGGAGCAGAAATGCCATGAAACACTTGAATCTCGATAGTTTCTTTTTAATTGGTTTTTTTGTTTTAATCTTCAAAATTAATTCAAATTCACGTTTACACAAACATTGATTTTCTTGCAAGCTAATTTTTTTGAAGTTTTCAAAAATTTATTTTTTCCTGACTGACAATTGCTTCTCTGCTCTAACTTACTCCATAAAAAAAGCTAGAGCAGAAATTTGTGATCTGGATTACTCTAGTTTTGTTTTGAGCGTACTCATGAAACAAAAGATAGAGCAACCTAGAGCAAGAAAATTGTTCGTTAAACACAATTTTGTGAAATATCTCAATCTGGCGTAAGCTAGAGCAGCCCTTTGTTTATTGCTTAAAAACGTCAAAACAAAATCAAAAGAGAGAACGGTTTTACTCAAAATGTATTCAACAAAGTGTGATTGACAGTTAAATATTTTCTCTTGTAAGGGGCTATAATGTCAAACGAATGTAAACAAAGGAATTAATCCTTTATGGTGCACCACATGTAAATTGGGTATCAATTTCTCTTCTTTAATATTAGCAATAATTTACTCTTATACCATCCGCGATTTTTGTAAAAAATGTTTGGTTACAGTTTTCTTACCTTAGCTTACAAAACAATTGAATTCCAACCGTTCTTCACTGGCACCGAAGTTTTTTTCAGTACCAATAAAATACTTCTAAATTTGCTACCGAATATTCTTTCGTATTGCTTATTTGAATTAAAGGTAAAATATAAATATTGAAAATTTAAAACAAAAGTTAATTTACAAATTTTTTCCTAAAAGTTTATAAACGGAAAAAAAAAATTTTCAACTGGGTTAAAATATTTTTCTGTTTGACATTATACCCTGGTTCCGATTGAGAGCAACGTCAAATTCAATCACACTTTGTTGAATACGTTTTGGTTTTACCTATAGTATTTATACCATGATTAATACTACAAAACCATCTTAGAAATGAAATTTGGCCCTATTTTGATACATTTGTTTCTATTTCCTCTTGTAAATACGGCTCATAAAGACCGCAGACCAGGCATAAGAAACTCACCACACTCAAGAGATGCGTTGTTGTTGTTGTTATTGTTAACAGCAAAAACACTCCCCGAAGGTATTGGAAGTGATGCCAAATTGACAGTCCTCGGCCGGATATTAACCCGGTACGCTGCGGTACTCCCTTGCGGTACTGCTCGACTGTCATGGTAGCGATTTGGTATGACCAGTGGAACCTTCTAGGTCGTGTCATCCCTCCATCCGTGAGAAAGGAGAAGATGGGAAAAAAGAGGTGAGAGGCATCATATACGTGCATATGTGCATATTAGTCGCCTCTTACGACCGGTATGCCTAGATGATTTTTCGAGATTTTTATCTTAAAAACTCTTTTTTATACCTTTCATGAATTTGAAATGGTATTATAACTGTGGGGTTATACAAATAACTAGCAACACTTGTTTACTTCAATATTTTATATTTTATAATCAAGTTATCTTTTGAATTGAAATAAGGAGATGTCTAAAATTTTCTTGGAGACGTTTTGGGGTTTTTCGAAAAAGAATTATATTAAACCAAACTCAATTTTTAAATATTAATTTAATTTCAAATAATTAATAAATAACTATCCCACATAACTTTGGTCCGATGTTTGTAAGTATGAGAAGAAGAAGTGATAGACCCACTAATAAGTATGATCAGGACAATGAGCTGATTCTATTTAGCCATGTCCGTCTGTCCGTCTGTTTGTACTCAAACTAGTTCCTCAATTTTAGAGATATCTCGATGAAATTTGGTATAGGGGCGTTATTTTATATGAGAATAATCATTTGTCGGAATCAGCAAGATCGGACAACATTTCTCATAGCTCCCATACAATCGATTGTTCCGATAAACGGATTTTGGGCTACAACTCCTCTAATTATATAGGTAGGATCGTGAAATTTCGTAACCATTGATCTGTTAGAATGTGGAATGTCGATGTTAAAAATCACTGAGTTTGGACCAATAAAACACATCGCCCCCATATAATCGATAGTTCCGATAATTTAATGTTAAATTCACACAGGCTGTACTGGGGATCGAACAGTGAAAATCGTGACGCTTATTCATGAAATGTATATAGCCTTCGGTACAGCCGAAGACAGCTTTCCTTACTTGTTTTTAGATACCATCGATTTGGTGGCCTTTAATTATAAACTATTTTAGCAATATAGATAGTCCGTTGCCAACATTTTCTCACAAAAGTCGTAAGAAACTCTTCAGAAGACACTCACGAAGGTTTTGGGGAGTGTGATATGGACCCGGTACGCTCCCGTACAATCACCATTCGGTACTTGCCCTTTAGTCGCCGGCCGATTTGGTGTACCTAGTGAAAGCTTCTAAGTCACCTGACACCGTCCAGGTTGATAACACAGACCAACAAATTTAGGCTAACTCTTGTACACAAAAAGAACGAAGTGGTTTCCATGTATTTTTGTGCTCTGAATTCAAATCCAAAATCCGTTTCCCGTCATCAGGCCGGAGTTTTAAGTTCTCGTATACTGGTGTTCGGGCTTTCCATATACATATAAGGGACTTTCTATGCTATGGAGAATCGCCATTACGGTAAAAAAGCTTAGCCTCATCGTCACGGGTATGATCCAGGTCAACGACAACGATTTTCCTAAATTCCCACCCCCCACAGAAGAGTCATTCGTCGTCGTTCAAAAACCGCATCTGAAAATTCCTTGGTAATAAGAAAAGTGACGAAGGGGAACAAATTTGGGATGAGCGCAGACTATTGTTGGTCTCTGATACGTGAAACGAGCCTTGACAGTTACAAACGACGCAGTTCGACTGCGCTTCACTTCTACTTCTAGAACTTTTTTCCAATAAAAAAATCATTTAAAGTGCAAAATTTGCCATTTTTTATCAGTTATCTTAAAAACTCGACCTGAAGAATAGAAAGCGGATTGGTAATCAGCGCCGAAAACTACCACAGAAACACGTTTTCACTGCTTATGTCCAAGACCTTGTAAATCTGTGTAATTGTGTAACTTATTTATTGATAACACTGTACAGCAGTCGGCGGGGTATGGGATCTAGCTACCTTTTTTGGAGAGATTGAGACATCTTAAAAAAGTGGGTTAGATCCCACACCCAGGAGAAAAGTCGATTTTGCTGTATAGTGTGATTTATACATATTTTAATATTTTCTCAGAAACATGCGATACCATTAGGCGCTATACCATGCCTAAATTATAGACGAGCATTAGAGGAAGAGGAAACTGAGCGTTCAAATCAAGCAACTACAAAAGAAGTATCCAAAGATGCAGAAACAACGCCTGAAGCAAACAAGGTGTCCAGTGAGTCAACACAATGCCCTATTACTGGCATTGGTAGAAGCGCAGAGCCTGTTACTACGAAAGACTCAATTCAATCGCCACAAATTGCATCTTTAACAAATGGTTCTGTAGCGGATGTCGAAATGATGGACGCAAGTACTGCTACAATACCACAAACAACAACTTTTGTCGCTACAGAAATGACTGCAACAACAACTACGCCCAAAACTCCCGCAACCACAACAACAACATCAGCTACTGAAACAACCACAACAACTGCAACAAAAACATCAACTGATTTGGCCAATAGTGTAGCGGTGCTTAAGAGTTTAGTGCCACCTGCCAAAATTGTAACTGTAACCGAAAATACACAAAAAGAGTCATTAACTCCAGACGATTTGAATAAGTACTGTTCGAAATTGTTTAAATTCAAAGTAATACGTGTTTTACGTTTTCGTTCATGGAATGCACGACGTAAATTTACAAAAAATCGTAAACACATTAAAAATTTACAACGTCCAACATTGCCAGATGGCACGAAGCTTATCAAATTTCCTATCTTAGCGCCAAGTGGCGAAGCAAATGCGAATATTCGTGGACGGAAGGAGTGGATAATGAATCCGAATGGCAAGAGTTATGTTTGTATATTGCATGAGTATGTGCAGCATGCGCTCAAAAAGCAACCAACATATGAGTTTAAAGAACTTGAAAATGCAGCTACACCCTACTCGGCCACAGTATCGATAAATGAGCTGAAATATGGCACAGGTTATGGTACTAGCAAAAAGCAAGCGAAATCAGATGCTGCACGCGAAACACTTGAGATACTCATACCAGAGATGAAGGATAAAATTACTGGCATAAAGCAGGACAAAAAAGCATCGAATAATAATCACAAAGACTTGTCGGTAAGTGGGTTAAACTTTGCAAATTTTGTTCACTAGAAGGTTATTATTTTTGATTTTGTTGTCCTTTACAGGTATTTGATGACATAAAAATACAAGATCCTCGAGTTGCTGAATTTTGCAATAAGACAACAGAACCATCACCACATGCCATCTTGCTGACTTGCCTACAACGTAATTTCGGTTTGGGTGATGTGCAAATTAATTATGAAATAAATCGCACAAAAAATAAAAAAAATGAATTTACAATGACTGTTGGCAAACATACGGCTAAAGTATTGTGCAAAAATAAACGCGAAGGCAAACAGTTGGCATCACAGGCGATATTACAGGTATACTTAATCTTTTGGACATAATAAGATTTTTAAAGCGGCATAAGCTATAGACATTGCGTTTATTTCATTTGCCTTACATGCTTCTGTAATTCGCAGCAACTTTATGAAGTCTTCTAAAGACATAATTTTTGTTGTTCGAAATGACCAAATCGACGGCTGACTGGAAGATCACTACTGTAAATAATTTTCAAAAACGCCCTATCTCTGCATTTGCTTGAAGAGGACTGTATCTTAAAATTTGTTTCAGAACGCCCTATCTGTTTTTGAAAAGTATTTTGAAAAAGGGTAATCTTCCACTCAGCAGTCGAAATATAATAATAGATATTTGAGGTGTTTCGGAGTTTCAATTTTGCTTACAAAAGTTCGGAACATTCGATAAAGTTCTGGCTCCTATTTTTCAAACTTCTCTCCGTTTGAAACCGGTTCCGGCTTTGGAAACGTTTTTGGTTTCGTTCTTTTTTAGATCAAAATAACGGTTACGGTTTCGGTTTTGGAAAAGTAATTGGTTTTAAATTGGTTACGATTACGGGTTCGGGTTTGAATGATGAATCCGTTTTAAACGGTTTCGGTTTTAGTCCTTGTTTTTTATTAAATTTAATTTCAAGTGTGTATAGATTGAACCCCCGATTCTGCGTAACATTGTGGGGGCGTTGCGAATTCCCACTTTTTTCTGTAAGAATGGCATTGATATCATACATATATCTTTATACCAATCATCAAATGCCTCACATAAACCGTTTTAAAAATATAAAGCGTTTAAAATTAAGGTTGTATGGTAGATGCCACGAAACCTTTGCCGATAACTAAAATTGTTTGCCATAAACCTCTTTTCTTGAGTTATTGATATCTTAAACTTTTATACCAAGTGCCACCAAGTGTCACGATCCGTTTTCGAGTTTTATATGTAGCTCTCTTAATCGAGTTCTTATTTTCAGATTTTACATCCACACATTAAAACATGGGGCTCTCTATTACGTCTATATGGCAATAATTCAATAAAAACTTTCAAAGAGAAGAAATTGGAGGAACAAGAAATCACAGTGCTGCAAAGTAAAGCTGCTATAAATCAACCCAATTATGCTATACTAGATAAACTAAAAGCAGAAATGTTAAAATTGGCGGAAAAGAATAAATCGATCAAGTCAATGGGTACATTTGTGCCACCAAGCGATGTTGATCTACCATCAACGTCAGGTTCGAATCTCAATAATGTGGTGCTGTAAGCGCGTTTTATGGTTTATGTATGCATATGTAACTAAGTGGAGATGATTATAATATAATAGATATAGATATATCTATGTATAATAGGGTGGTCCTTTTTTGTATGTAGACAATTTTATCATCAGATTTTCGAAGGCTCAATCCCTAGTCGATAGTAATATAGCCGAAGATATCACACACAAATTTTTATACCGATTGGAGATAGTTTAGACCAGTTGAGATTACTTTATGGAGACTAAAAAAATAATTGATTTTTCTTCTTATTTAATACTCGAAATCGATAGCACTATGTTCGGAGATATCACATGCAAAATCTGGCTCCGATTGGAAAGGCCTAAGGCGTGTCGCAGATGGGTTAAAGTTCAGGCCACGCTCTGTGGCACGCCTTAGGTGTTTCCAATCGGAACCAAATTTTGTATGTGATATCTCCGACCATAGTGCTATCGATTTTTAATATTAGATAAAAAGAATAATTTTGATTTTTGGAGTCTCCTTGGGATAGTCTGAGCTTTAACCCCCCTGTGACACGACTTAGGTGTTTCCAATCGGAGCCAGATTTTGCATGTGATATCTTCGACCATAGTGCTATCGATTTTTTGTGCGATATAGTTAACCGTGGTGAAACCGATCTAGGGGGTGAGACTGGAAAAATATTACATTTGATTATAAGGACCACCCTATAGTATAAGTATGTTTCGACTGATTTAGAACTGTATGTATGTACATAAAACATGACTGAAAAAATGGTTAAACAAATAACGAAAATATTTGTTAAAACATATAAAAGCACAATAAAAAAATTACAATGCCGCGTAAAGCAAAAAAAGATAATAAAATAAAGAAAAAAAATATTTGCACAACTATAATAGAAATGGCAGCTTGTAATGAAAAACGATTCACTAAACTTTACCAATTATGAACCTTATTAGATTTATATACTACATTCAAGATTCTCGGTTGCTTCTTTTGTTTGTAACTACATGTCGCTACCTCAGAATACGAATGTCGTATGTAGCAAAACTTGATTTTTAATTTTTAAAATACAATTGAATGTCATATCGCACCCTAAATCAAAAACCGTCACAACTCAAAATTTTTTTTTGGTCGCTTTCTTAGCATAGATCGCTTATTAAAAATAAGTACAACCAGTACATTAAATATTTTTCTTTTTGACTATTATCGTTACTCTTTAAGAAGGACTGTCATGCCTAGTTTTGAAAAATTAAGTTGCTTTTTTGCGATCTAGGAGCGTTTAAATTGAAGTTGCTCCGATTTTGAGTTGTGACTCATTTTGATTTAGTGTGCGATATGTACGGCGGCCGCCGTGGTGCAGCGGTTAAGTGTTCGGCCTTCTACACCAAGTCGTGGCGGTTCGATGCCCGGCAAAAGTAACATCAAAAATTATTTAGAAAAACAATTTTTCAAAACGGGGTCGCCCCTCGGCAGTAGTTTGGCAAACTCTCCGGGTGTATTTCTGCCATGAGAAGCTTCTCAGCAAAAAATTCATTTGCTTTGCAAGTGCCGTTCGGAGTCTGCAAAAAACTGTAGGTCCCGCCAACTTGTAGGAAACACTCAAAAGCAACACACCACAAGTTGGAAAGAGAAGCTCGGCTAAAAATCTTGTTAGAGGTTATGATAACCTGTTGGTATATCGCCGCCATTAGTTTTTTTTATGTACGACAAAATGTATTCTGAAAATCTGAAAAGTTATATGCTTTCAAAACAATCTGATAACGCCATTCGAAAGAGATTACGAAGCTAACTTATAATGTGCAATAGTCCCGAAAATCCCAAAATTCACATACGAAAATCGTATTCTAATGTAGCGATATGTATAAAAAACGACAAACTAGATTTTTTAAATGTTGAATTGTACTTAAATGCTTGCATAACACCGTATATCTAGATTTAAGGCGTGCCAAAAATCTCGTCTTTTCTATTATCAAGACCCGTAACTCACTCCCGACAGAATTGGTCAATCAATTAATTAAAACCTCCACTACATAGTGAAAAAAGACATGATAGAAACTAAAACTATCCTCGTTTTTTTGCGAGAAGCAGTAAGTTTTCATTACCCATGTTTCTCCTTCCTTACGGATGGAGGGATGACATAACCTAGAAGGTTCCACCGGTCATACCAAATTGCTACCATGACGGTCGGGCAGTACCGCAAGGGAGTACCGTAGCGTACCGGGTTAATATCTGGCCAAGGACTGTCAATTTCGGGGAGTGTTTGTGCTGCTACAACAACAACAACCGAAGATGGATATCGTTACCTTTATTCACAAAGGCCCTAACTGACATAAAAAAAATTTTACAGCCGAAGCAAAAAACAAAAATTTTTTTACATTGAACGCATGCAAATATAGCTTGGTAAATTGGGAATATCTCCGTTATTAGCTTTGTTTCTTTCCTGCTAATTATCAATAATTATGAATAATTATTCGTAAAAGTGTTCTTTGAAAAAATTAGCAACGAATTCAACAGCTTTTTGACATTTAATTGAGAGAGAGAGCGCCAATTCCCTGCAAGTTATTGCTGGAGATTTTTCGTCCAGCAGAAACCAGCAAGCAATAACAGCTGATCGGTGGCATAGCAAAACAACAACAAAAAATTGTTAGCCAATCTGAAACGTAACCGCTGTTTTATCTGCAAGTTTCTGCTGAACCCTGTTCGACGAAAAATTAGCAGAAATGAGATTTTGACAGCTTTTTACAAGACTCTCTTCTGCTGACAGTTCTTTGCTGGAGATTTCAAGAAACAAAGCTATTACTGATAGTAGCTTCGTTTCTTTCCTGCTAATTATGAATAATTATGAATAATTATTCCTGAAAAAGCGTTTCTTGATCAAAAATAGCAGCGAATCCAGCAGCTTTTTGGCATTTAATTGAGAGAGAGAGCGCCAATTCCCTGCAAGTTATTGCTGGAGATTTTTCGTCCAGCAGAAACCAGCAAGCAATAACAGCTGATCGGCGACATAACAAAACAACAACAAAAAATGTAAATTCAAATTGTTAGCCAATCAGAAACGTAACCGCTGTTTTGTCTGTAAGTTTCTGCTGAACCCTGTTCGACGAAAAATTAGCAGAAATGAGATTTTGACAACTTTTTACAAGACTCTCCTGCTGACAGTTCTTTGCTGGAGATTTCAAGAAACAAAGCTAGTAACACCTTAAAAGTTGTAGTGAGTGTGTATTTTGATATATCATAATTAAATAAGTGAAAGCTCATTTTCAAAAAATGTGTTAATTAGGGCCTTTGTGAATTAGGTAATGATATAAAGCTTTTGACCTTTCTGAACGCGGAATTTTTCACTACATATTTATAACTTCGTAATTTAATTATTTATGGTACAGGTACAATATCTACATACATATATCGAGCCCGATTTATTTAGGGTACCCTGCTCATAATTTATTTGTTCTTGGCAGGCACGTGCGCAGGAATTTGCTAAGGGGGGTTTTGAAATTTTGGATGCTCCGAAGGTTGTGACTTTTGACAGTTTTTATGAAAAAATTCAGCCGTTGAGAGCCAATAGGGGGGTTTGAACGCTAAAAACCCCTGCGCACGGGCCTGGTTCTTGGAATAGAAAATTTAGTGAACATTAAACAAAAATATAAAGCCGCCACCGGAAACACAAATTTTAAGAGCAATCAAATGAAAAACAAAAGCTACAAGTGCTAGCAAAGAGAGGCTTGGCGACAATTCGACAAATGCAAGAGAACCAAATGGCGAGTAATTCGCTCTAATAATTCGCCTTGGAACAAAATATGCAAGGGCGAATTTACTTCGCTCCGGTTTTCTTTCTTTTTAGAGAGGAGTTAAAGTCCGATAATTTTTACTCGATAGATTTATACCAATATTTTCATCAACAGCTGTGCTTTGTGCAAAAGCTATCACAGGTCAATTACCCATTAAAGTTCTTGCTGGGCAATTGTAAGGGGTCTATCATCTACAAGGTTGCCGTTTGCTCAAAATTTTGCGTACAAAACCGAAAAAACGTACCAAAATAATTTGCTAGCCAAACAATATAACATTTATTAAAACAATTTTAAGCAGTTCATCTGCTGCCATAGTTTAACACATAAACTGGTTTTAATATATGTATGTACTGTGGTGATTCAAATATAAGAAAATTGCCAACCCTTAGGGGTCGCTATTTCAATAGTTTTCTGCTTTATTTTGTCTCACTCCTTCGTAGACAAAAAATACTGTCCAAAAATATAAAGAAATTAAACTGAAAATACGTAGTGTCATATACATAGCTATAAAGAAGGGGAGTAAAAAATACACAACATCAGAACTAAATAATTTTTTTTGTAGGTTTTTATATTTGTAGCAGTGTCATTGGAGTTGCGTTGAAGTTAAAATGTCAAAAACGCACGAAATTTGGAAGTTGCGTACCAACGTACCTGGAGAAAAAAATCGTACCAAAAATGGCACATTTCGGCCAAAACGGCAACCGCGATTAGCTATTCCGTCGGAACGTGAAACTCGACAGAAATCACGAAATCTATCGAAATTGTTTAACGAATTTCAATAATTTTCGTGATTTCTATCGACTTTTCCGTTCCGTCGGAAAAGCTGATAGACCCCTAAATGTGGAGTTTCACAAAGTTTAAGGTAATAGGGGCCCTGCAAAAATCATTGGATTATGTGTTCCAATTTTTTGATATTGGAGTACTCCAATAGTAATCCTTTGTATACCTCATCGGACCACCTTCAGCTTTTTGAAAGCCGATCATTGCTCCTGCCTTATCGACGAAAATCACAACACTATGGCTCTGACAGTATATACTCCAAGAAGTAACAACATTGGAGTACATTGCAAAGTACTCTTACTGTAGGTACTCCATGGAGTAGCAGACACAAAGCGAAGGTTGGAGTAGGTGGTCCAGTCCTAGTACATGGCAATGTTAATTGGAGCACAATCTTTATATGAAAAAGGATTACATTTGGAGTACTCTGATGCTCCAATTGGAGTACTCTTTGGATAGGAACTAGAGTACTCTCGATTTTTGCAGGGGGCTTTAAGGGTCGAATACATAAAGCTTTGTTAACCTCGCCTGACAATTGCTACCTCAAAACTTTGCGTCCAACTTCAGAGGTATGCTACAATGAACGCTTTGACGCTTCTCCTTTATACATTTGTTTTCGTTATTTATTGGTTTGTATTCAGAGTGTTTTGGTTAATTTATTAATTTAATAGAGAAAAAATGAATTAATTATTATTTCATCCAACTTTTTATTCTTTAATTAAAGCAAATTCATCAACATCTGATTGTCAAAGCAAGCAAAGCAAGCAAAATTTGAGAGTTTGCCAAATTTTAACCTTGCTTCAACTTTGAGGTCTCCAATTTGCCATGCTTCGTTTAAATACGTATACTGAACTTTTCTGTCAAAGTCAAAGTTTGAGGTAAAGTCACAATAAAGCTTTATGTAACTGACCCTTTAGGCTTCCCACTTGTTGTTGTTGTAACGAGGTGTAGTCCTGCCCAACGCGTATTTTTCCTTAGCCTAAATTGTTATCAATATCTTCTAACGGGAGTCCAAGGAAACTAGCAGTTTCAGTAGGATTAGACCAAAGGGAGATGGGTGTTAGAAAAGTGGGCTCAGTAGAGCAAGAAAATAAGTGATTGGTATTGTGAGGGGAACATACATTCGGAACATCAGGGTTCAGTTTGGATATGTAGGAGTTTAACCTGCTACAATATCCAGAGCGTAAATGAGCCAGAGTGACCATGTCTCTCGAGGAAGATGACGCTCCTCTTTAGAAATGCTTGGTGTTGCGGCATGTAAGGCATTGTTTAGCGGACAGAGCGCGGCGTGATGGCAAACTGACGTTGTATGGATATGCCTCAAGGCCTGCTTATGCACCTCTAAATCAAACGGCGTTGTTATATAATGCCGGATCTCATCAAAATGTTTACGCAAATGCGACCTTATGGTTCTAGGAGGTGGAGTGAGTTCAAGCAGTTGCCTATTGGGGTGCTGTGGTTTACAACTATTCAATAGGTACTACTTGTTTAGCATTTCATAGAGTAGAGTTTCCACCGTATTGTATTTGTATATTTTGGGATCATGTTTGAATTATTTTAGGACCATTTGGAATCATTTAAAGGTAATTTTGGGATAATTTTGGGGCTTTTAAGAGCTGTCTTAGGATCATTTTAAAGTCTTTTTGGGGCCATTTTACGATCATTTTTAGGTCATTTTGGGGTCATTTTTGACCGCTTGACAGCTTTCTATGGATTTTGGGGTAGAGATGCAAAATTCGAGAGTACTCTATTTCCTATCCAAAGAGTACTTCAATTGGAGCATCAGAGTACTCCAAATGTAATCCCTTTTCATACAAAAATTGTGCTCCAATTAACATTGCGATGTCCTAGGACTGGACCACGTATTCCAACCTTCGCCAAAGAGGGTACAAATAATAAGAGGAACCACCCTAAACAGGGTTACATTGTTACATTGAAAGTGACAGTCCTTGGCCGAGGTAAAACCCCGGGTGGTTCCACTGCGCAGAGATCCATGGCGATGTCCTGGGTTTTCTGCTCTAAGAAGTGACTGTACATAGGGAACCAAGAGGAACCACCCTCTTTGCCTTCGCTTTGTTTCTGCTACTCCATGGAGTACCTACTGGCAGAGATCTTTGCAATGTAAAAATTTTTTAAAAAATTCTCGCTGGGTATAAATGCCTACTCGATACTTTAAGAGCATCCTACGAGTACCAATCGATTTCTTCGATAAGTTCGCCTTGGTATTCGTTCGCTTTCATAAAAATTTCATCTTTGATAAACAGCGAAGAATAAAAGCGAAAGAAGTGCTGCTAAATTTTTTGTATTACGCAAAAACTACATATAAAAAATCATAATTCGTTTCCCCCACCAACCACTTAAGATATGTACAAATTCAAAGAGTAACAAAATTGAAGAAAATAAACCTAAAAGCATCAAATAGCATGGTTTTATCAAAAACGCGGCGAAATTGGAAGTAGCGGCGAAAGAAAGTGCACAACAACGAAGAGAATACGCGATTTGGAAGAATAGCCAGAGCGAAGCGGTCAGCGAAACAACAACGAGGCAGCAATAGCAGCGACAAAAAAGCATTGAAGTATTTTATATAAAAAACTCATAAAGTTGTAATTGAAATTATAACAAATAAGTTTTGTAATTGAAGTTTAGCGAATTCGTAATTTTTTGCAATTTGAATGTAATTCAAATTTCATTTGATGTGAAATTGTGAGCCCCAGATAGAGCAGCAAGGAAGAGGAAGAAACTACATGCAAAAGCTGAAACGTCAAATATCAAATTGTATGTATTTAATTATGTATGTACAAATGTGCATAAAAAGTATTTAAGTGCACGACTTGATTTGCGATTTGCGAATTGCGAAGGCGACAAACATTTGCCGAACAAAAGCGACAAGTATTGAAATTGAAAGCAAGTAGAAGCAAAAAAATAATTCGAAAATTTCTAATTCACACGAGTAGCAAAAGATTGTTGCAGATGGCGCTGGAATATGTGGATTCGTAGATTCGGAAATTGTGGTACATTTGTCAATAAGTAACAGAAAATTCTTGTTCCAAAAACACTAATCGTGGTTACCATTCATATATGCGTGTACAAAGGTACTTATAAATACTACTGACCCAACGGAGAAATCAATACCACGCAGTAATCCTGTTGGCCATCACTGCTGCGGCGGCGGCCATTTCAACTACACAACCAGCAAAAGCAAATTGGTTACAAAGCCACGCAACACACAAGTAAAGTGTGAACTAAACGGGAAGACAGCGCTCGCTGAGTAATCCATGGTCGTAAATGTTAAACCAGCGAGTCACGACAAAACGGGAACAATAACTGAAGACCTTAGAGTAGCAGCAGCAGCATTAAGAACAT
Source organism: Campiglossa producta (assembly GCA_964058755.1). Taxonomy (NCBI): domain Eukaryota; kingdom Metazoa; phylum Arthropoda; class Insecta; order Diptera; family Tephritidae; genus Campiglossa; species Campiglossa producta. The sequence goes on from CAXKVI010000001.1 coordinate 152,876,764, forward strand.
ATTCACAGCAGTGCAACTAAATAACAAACAGAAAGTATGTAAGTATAATTTTTGTTAACTTAAATTTATTTATTTTCCTATGCGAAATTTTTCATATTAGTTTGTTTCATATGTTTTGTTTTATAAAATATATCTACATAAGCTTATACTTAGATACGCGTGAATACATGCGTTCATATATTATTGGAATTGTTGTTCGCACTTTTAACCTCTTCATTTTGTTAGTGGCTTATGCATGAAGATATACTAGAAAGCATTTGGTTGAATATATGCAATAGGATATACCGACTCATCACCGCATGTTGTTGTTGTTGTAGCGAGGTGTAGCCCTGCCTAAATGTCAGACAGGGTCACCCTATAGTTTTCCTCTTGGCCGGGTCGATATAAGAAAACTGCCCGGGTCGTTTCGGCACGATGGGTACAGCACAAGTACTGGTACCGTTCTCGAAGAACCGGCAATACAAGAAACTAAGCTCATCACTGCATCATTGGTACTTGTTATGTATGTAACATCATCAATTGGCGTGGCAAAACAAGTCACGTTTAATATAGAGAGGATTGACTTCATGTTACATATATGTACATGTATTAGGGTGGGCCAAGGGAATCCTTATGACTTTGATCGTTTTGATTGAAAGGTGGCGCTTTTAATTTTCTGAAACCCAAACCGTTTTGATTAGGGGCCGGTTTTTTAATGTTCACTATACATTTTGTGTGACTATTCATTCACCACTTAAATTAAAAGGGAAAAGGAAGTTTAGGGTAAATTTATAGTGAACTTCAAAATTAAAGGGTAGATGAGAAAACGTTAATAAAAGTTGTCTAGCTCAAAAAAGTTGTATGTATTTAACTAAAAAATGAACGCTCTAAAAAATGGTATTAAGCCTTTTTTCATTTATCTAACCATTAAAAAGGTCATGGGCTTCAGAAATTGGTAAATTTTCTACTCCGAATAAAATGTGACGCTGCCTCTAGAGGAAGACTAAAGTTTTTCGAATCTACGCATCAAGAGTTTAAGCACATACATCAAATAAAGCCGAACATCATTATGGATTTCCTGAAAGCGGTCGGCTTAGAAGATGTGCTTGAGAATATGAGGGTACAATAGATCTTAAAGTCGCAGTGCTTAACCTTAATTTATTATTATTTTTTTTTTTTGCTCCGAATACCTACTTTAGTAATTTTTTTCGTATACATACAAGCATAATGCATTGTCACCGAAACCTGAACGATGGTGAAAATTTCAAGACCCCGGCTCAGCGAGAAAGTAGTTCAACATCGAATGCAAAAGATCTTGGAATGCGAATCGTGAACGATGATGAAAGTTTCAAAATCTTAGCTCATAGGAATTAAGTTGAAAAACGAAATCAACGACACTGGAAGCAAACATTCGCATATCTTAAATAGGGCGACTCAAGCAGCACCTAGCGGGTCTCATTTTTCTTTAATTTTTGAAAACTAAAAGAAATATGTAATACATAAAAACGATTTTATTACTCCGATTCCAGCGCTGCCTACTATGATTTTTTGTTAAGGACACATTTCTTTCAAGGGCTCTGAATTCAGCCTAATCGAGCTATAAATGCGATTTTTGCAAAAAGATCGACCCACGTGCCACCTGTCGGAATTTTTTTCCTTTATATTGCATTGTCATTGCAACCTGAATTATTGTGAAAATTTCTGGATCCTAGCCTCAACACAAAGCTGATTTAAAATCAAATAAAAGAATCCGCTCTACAGATACCACCAAAGCGATTTAATAAAAACATTTTAACAAAAGAAGTATAAAAGAAATTTTTTGTAAGTCGTAAAATTGGCTCCAAGCACTCGGAACAGCACAGACTTGGATGAAAGATCTTAAACTGTTGGGGCATCTTATGTTAATGGCAGCTTGTAGTAGAAATGGAAAACTGCGATCAGCCGCACCTTCTCCTTAATCCGAAAAGCCGAAAATCGTTAGTTTGGTCCACCTTAATGTACATATATAAAAATACACATATGAACATAACTTGCATTATTTTGCATATTAGTTACGCTCGTGTGTTTGTAGTTTATTATGATTGTTTAAACGCCAGATGAACAGGTGATAGGAGAACAACTTGTAACCAGTTACAAATACAAGAGCTAAAATTGTTAGTCAATTCTTCGTGACTTAGGCGTTTAAGGCGTCCGATAGGCTGGTCATGGACCAACATGTATAGACATAAAAACAAAACCACGATATCCATCATCGCATCGGAGGTAACCATGAAGAAGGCCAAAAACTCAAAGCAATAGGCCACGACGGAAAACTATGCTGCACCTAACGGCCATCTTTAATCTGTCTATGACCCATTTTTCCATAACCGAAGAATGGAAGCAAAGAACGTGATGTATCACCACGGATTCCGAAAAATGTGAAGCTCCACCACCGAGCTTTACGCCATAAACATACTAATAGTAAACCTAATTAACCAGAAAATGGATTAACCAAGGGGTACCACAGGCAGGTCGTTTCTGACTGATCAGACCTTAAACATTGGCATGGTTTGGTATTGGTAAAGAAAAAAGGAAACGGAAAGGATAGTAGAAAAGAAAAAGGGAAAAAGAAAGGGAAAGTGTAATGTGAACGGAAAAGGACGGAAATAAGAATGGAAGAGAGTGCCAAAAAGATAAATCGAAAGCGAAATGAAAAGAAAAAGGTAGGACGAAGGCAAAACGAAACAGAGTTTTTGGGTAGGCGGGGTCTGCTAGAAATGTGGGTACAAAAAGATTCTAGATGATGTCGAATAGAACAGTAACTATATTATATCGGACTTCTTCATGAGCCATATCGCGCTTTCATAGTGTAATATGTTGTTGCACGTTCCATTACACACGTTTAGCAGAAAAATCAAATATGGGCAAAAACGGACTGGTCAATCGCTAGAAATTAAACAAAATCTTTGGGTCTTCGATAAGAATTATAACTTCGAAAGTAATTATAATTTCGAAAAATTAGAAAATATCTATTTTTGTTTAGTCTTTGTAACCAATTTCATTAAAATAAAATTTCATTAAAATATATGACCTTCGAAAAAAAAAATCGATAGCTAACTTGACTAATAATAACTTGGAAACTTCAAAAAAATTTGAAGTCTCTAATTCAAATTTCGAAAAAAGAGAAATACATTTGTATTTTTGCTTAATCTTTGTGAGCCAAATAAACAAAAACTTTGGAACTTTGAAAAAAATTCGAATTTCGGAAAATAATTCGTTAAAATTGATAACCTTCGAAAAAAATTTAGGTGGCTAAATTCGCAAATGAACATAAAACTCTGTAACTTCGAAAATATGTTTCGAGAAAAATGAATTTGAAACATACTAAGTTCTAAATCCCGCAGGAAAAAATTAAAAATGTTTCGTTGAAGCACCATAATATATAGCGGTATTCCGATTTTCAACTAAATCAAATAAATGTATTAACTAGAGATAAAATAACGATGCAGGTATTCATCATTTGATAAATTAAAATCAGAAATCCCGTCTAGAAATTTACAAAAATCCAAAGTCAATCACCCTTCAGTTTATGCACACATACAAATATTTATGTACTGTTGGGTGGCTGGTTTGTCTGGCTATTGTCGTCGTGCGTCTGCATTTATTCGTGATGTACGAAGATAGTCTACACGATGGTGAAAAACGATGAGTGCCGCCACTACAAAAAAAAAGAAATAAAAACAAAGAGCAACAGCAACAAAGTTTCGTTCGCTTCTTTTTTATACTCGCTGCGTTTGCTATTTTCTCATTACGTTTTCTTTCTATTTCTTGTTAGACACATTGCTAGTACATATTTGTGATGGATTTGCATGTTTTTATATAATTAATTAAATTGCACTACTATAGTTAGAACAAGTACACTGTAAATCAGCCGTCCCGGTATTGAACCAAGCATCCTTTTTCAAAGCGATTGGGAGATATGTAGGTAAAAAAGTAATTTCCACGTTTTTTGAATCACCAATTTTAATAAAATAAATGACCTTCTGTAGCTAACTTCAAAAAAAAACAAAAACTTTGGAGCTTCGAAAAGAGGTTAAAAATTTTTGTTTTGTCCAAGAGAGGCAAGAAGGCCACGTCCACATTTGTACTTTTTAAAATTTTCAAATACCTACTACATTAACTAGAAAACCTCATCTTCGAAGGGTACAACTTCGAACTTCGAAAGAACATAACTAAGTTTAAGAGGCTAACATTTATAACGGGAAACGGCGTTTTTACTTATACATATCTCAATCTATTCACAAAAGTTAGTTTGGTCCAATCTCAGAAAAGTATTGTAATTGTCGTATAGTGTGTTATATTAACCGTATGTCTCTTTTTCTTCACTCATTTAGCATTGACTCTGGTCAGCTTGTACAGAATTCATATGTTAGCAACACATCTATTATAATGGAAAAAAACTCATTGAGTGCTGAGGATAGCATTGATTCCATACCGGGGCCAGCATATGAACGCATTGTAACAACACCGACTGCACCAGCCACCAAAACCGCAAATGAGTTAGCTGTTGCGGGCATGGATGAAGGTGACGAGGAATGTAGTAATTCTGATGACGAGGAGGATGATATGGATATAGACGATGATGAGCAAGTGGATGTTGGAGATGAAGAGCTGCAAGGGGATGGTGGCGATGAAAATTCCAACATGGAAGACGGTTGTAGTGAGCGTGGTAATGATTTTAAGGATAACGAAAGGAAAATGAAAGAGGAATGCGCAAGTAGTGCTGCGATAACTACTGCTTCCACCACAGACTGTGAACAAGGGAGTACCGCTATTGCACCCAGCACTGCATTAACGAAAAGACAGACAGCTCCAGAAATCGCAAACGACGAGAGGAAGCAAACAATTTTGATGACTGAGCAACCCCAACAAGCCTCAACTGGTGATGTTGCTGCTGTCTGCCCAGTGCCGGTACAAATTGTCTCTGCAGTAGCGGTTAAACCTAAAATGTTGCCAGTCAAAACGAAGAATAATAAACTAATTATGGTGCAGTTGATAAATGAAAAGCAACAGCAGCAGCCGGTGGCTAAGGAACAACCCACAACTAACCTCGCTGCGTCTAGCGTTGAACAAAATTTAAACGATGTCACAAAGTCAGCTGTAAATCAAAACGCAGATGCCGTTGCAGCGGATGCTGACAAAAACGCAGAGAAGGCAACGAATTCGATGCGGCAAGAGCAAGAGCAACAATCACAGCAACAGCAGCAACAACAAACACAACCAAATTCACGTTTGTTTGCTGCGCGCAGCAGCACACCACTCTCACGGGAATTCCTTGCGCTACAACGTTCCGTCAACGAATCAAAAGTACTGAGTGAATTTGTAACTGACACAGTGCGTAAGCGTCAAAAAGGCACACCAAAAGATGCTAACGAGCAATCACCATCAACACATCAACAACAGCAGCAAACACAGCAACAACCACCTCAACTTCCTCATCAATCCAATTCCAATCCCGAAAAGCAACGCAAATCTGGTAAGTTTGCGCCACTGAAAGATGATGGTAGTGGCAGCTGCTCCTCCGCTACATTAGCACGACGTGCACGCAGTAAGAGTGTTAATCGTAAAAGTAGCGAGAATTCAGAATTAACACCTACGACAGGCGGCAAATTAAGACGTTGGCCTTCCGATGAAAAACTGTTAAAACGTACAAATATGCGTTCACAAAATTCAGAATTTGTACAAAAACAAATTGAGTTTTTGAATCGGGTCAAACACGACGAAGGTGAAGTATCATCGGAAGCAGATGATGGTGAGCGCAGTTATCTCAATGGTGAGGATGAAGAATCGAATTTGGCTGCTGGTGAACACACTACATTGAATGATAGTAATGCATCTGCTTTAGCTGGTATGATGGTAGTTGGTGGTGGTGGTTGTGGTAGTACAAGTTCTCTATTAGATGCGCCTTTGGAACGTGAGACTGGTGGTAGTAGCAATGGTGGCTTACCGTTGAATACGGATAGTGTTGAAGCGCGTCTTATGGCTTATTGGGCGCCACCACCGAAGGTAATTTTTTCTGTTTTTGTTTTTAACTGTTTAAACACTCCTTATGAACAATTTAAATACATTTTTTTTATTATAGCGTGGTTGGGATAGTTTTTGCTGGAAGTGTCGTGATTGCGCCGATCTATTTGCCTGCTCGAAATGTTTGCGTAGCTTTCATTGTACATGCATTAAGATTACGGCATCAACAAAATTGGATGATACATGGATTTGTCCGGAGTGTGTGAATGTGGATAATGTATTGAATGGTCTCAGACGGTAATTAAAAACAATTTTTTTTTATGTAGAACATTTTTTGTAGATACCACAACTCAAAACTATCGGGGAGTTCTTACAAATGAAAGGCTTGGAGTAAAAAGGCAATTTTCGAAGTTAGCTCCAAAACTTACTTATGGGTGAAGTTCGAAATTGGACTCTGTAATTTTCGTTTCTATGTAGTTGTTGTATTTAAAAAATTGAAATATTAAAAAAAATGTAAGGCGCGAAAAACATACTACAGGTATGCTCAATTAGGGCGTGCTGCCTGGAATATTTTTAGAGTTTTCGGCAACCTTCGTTCTACGTCACCTTTTTACTCTCAGCTTTTAAAATAGCAACGACAAAGGAGCACTTCAAATTTCGATTGTATATCGACGGTTGATGGGAGGACCACGCTATTTCCAAATATATTTGAAAAATACCCTTCTTCATAGTTTCTTGAACAAGGACTTATCTCAGCCGAATACGTATTGAGCTTTGCGTTTTTAAAACTCATCTGAGATAAGGCGTTCCTCAAACAAATTGTGAGATATGGCGTTGATCATATATATGTGAACGATGGTCATCAGCTAAGAACAGTCACCAACCACAGTAGCTAACAACAACCACTAAATGGTTCTCCGTTTATAGTTTACAACAATCGTGACTTCCATTTGCCCTTTACTCTCTCGGCTAACCCGTTGTACAAGCAGTTGATACAGTCGTGTTTTTTCAAGTGCCAGTTTACCTAGCAAGGCAGTCTAAAAGTCGATTGCGCGCCGTCGGTTGGCAAGAAGTCCTTTGGTAACATCAGTCGAGCTGTGTTCAACTAATCTAAATCCAATTATCTATTTCCCAATTATGTGTTGTACCTATAATAAAGAAATCGTTCCCAAGACACCAAAACGTACCGGATTCATATTCGGCGAAGGACTGTTAACATCAGTACAACCCTGTCTGGTCCGTCACGCAACTTTTATAAGTGGATCTTCCGACTAGGCAGGGCGAAGTACTGCTACAACAACAGCTTCACGTTATTACTTGTGAAATTAAATAATTCAATTAAATTAAATTATAATAGTGATTCTTACATACATTCTGAAAGAGACCGTTATTTTTTGAATATTTTGAAATTGGGTGATTTTTCACTCAGCCTTCGCAAAACCAACCGGTTTGATTATTCGATTTTAAAGTAATTTTCATTTTTTTTTGCTTAGTATTTAATTTTTAGTTTCTCTTTTATTAATTAATGGTTTTCTTAATTTAGCAGTTCACGTCGGAGTGAGATGTCTTTGGATTTATTGAGCCAGCTGCTTTCATTTGCGCTTAAGCGTATGAAATTGGTTAAAGGGGTGAGTCAATTTTAATATCTAAATTTGTATGTACGTATTCGAGTTGTGTTTTTTAGTACAATGAAATTATTAGTTCGTTTCTAGTTCTATGAAACCATTGAGCTTGTACTTCAGAATCTTAATTCGTTCACCTTATTAAACTATAGTTCGGCCAATTGAACTATATACTGTACTATATACTTTGTAACAGCAATCTAACTTAATATTGGCTGAGGTCAGCAACTTTAATTATATGAAAGCAATTTCGTTTTTTTTTGTAATAACAACCAAAGAAAAATTTGGTCTGGTAAAGAAGCCAAGAAGTCGGCACACCTTCTGCTTTGGCGCCCCTCACTGTTGAAATTTGAAATCGGTGGGGTACAGCGCAAATAATGCTAGCCGAGAATCACTCTTTGCCATTTATTGCTACTTCCCACCAAGCTTACCAGAGAAGTTGGTCAGGTGCTCCGTTAGGAATGCTTGCGAGCCCAAAATAGCAGTATCCAACGGAGAAAACGGCCTTCTAAAAATGTATGAAAAAAGTGCTTTTTTGGGACTCCTCAAAGGTTTGTTTACGAAGTCCCAAAAGACTCCCTCAGATAATGAAAAAAGTGTCCCTTTAGTACTCTTCTAAGGTGCGTTTACGGAGTCCCAAATCCTCCAAAACCCCGAAGGACTCCGTACGGTTAGAGGCGACTAATATGCACAAAGGTAATGCAAATTGATGGTTGATCTACGAATATGATGCTTCTCGCCTCTCATTATCCATCTTCTTCCTTACAGACGGAGGGATGACATGACCTAAAAGGTTCCACTGGTCATATCAAATACCTATCACGACAGTCGGGAGGTACCTCAAGGGAGTACCGCAGCGTACCGGGTTCATATCCGGCCAAGGACTGTCAATTTCGGCATCACTTCCCAAAACCTTTTTGCTGTTAACAAAAACAACAGCAACAACAAGGGAGGTTTGACGACGACCCTTTTTGCTGCTTTTAGTGAGCGCTCCATACTAAATGTAAAGACTTCTCTCGGCATACGAAAATACGCATTATAAGTCTTTCACCATACCTATTCTGATGTACGGCTCGGAATCATTGGATAAAGGCAAACGAATAAGCAATGAAGCAAACTCTCAAAACTTTGATATGGTCGTTATTTCCGAGGTACCCGATATCAAATTATAGACAGATATCACTTTGTCTCGTAGTAACCTTGGAAGCTCCCATAACAGATTGGCCTAGGGGTCGACCTGAAAAGCATAACTTGGCATACTTTAAAGTAAAATTAGTCATCGTGTGTCGATATTTGGCGCCAGTTGCCTCAACAAAGAACCGACTGGCGTAACATGTTGGACGGCCAAAATCGCCTAGGCGGTTAAAGGCTATTTTAAGTAAGTGTCGATATTATAGGGTTGTTGTAACGAGGTATAGCAAAACGACCCGGGTCATTTCGGTACGATGGGTACAGCACAAGTACTGGTACCGTTCTCGTAGAACAGGCAATACGTAGAAATAGCCGTGCAGGTCATGTATGTATATGGGTTGCCCTATATGTACTCTAAGGTACAGTTTTCTCGCCTCAATATCTAAAATGAACCACCAAATCTTCCATCCTAAGACTATTATACCTTAATAAAATTAATTTATTATATAACTTAAGTTGTTATAAAAAAGTTAACATTTCATATTTTTGTGCTATTTATTTGCGCAAATATGCATGCATATACACCACTTTCTGTATTTTTTCATATAACGCCACGTACTGATCAGGCTTGCCAGATTGGGCGCTTTAGCGCCAATTAGGCGCTTTTTTTTTTTTTTTTTTTTTTGAAATTTTACATTTGTACGCTCAAAAACTTATCCCCTTATTTATAAAAAATATAAAAGTTTTATTAAGCTCTTATTATTCAAAATTTGTATGAAAATGTCAGCGCAAAAAATATGTGGTAATTTTTTCATTAAGGTCAACTATTAGGGGGAAATAGGGGAGGAAAAAAACTACCTAGTTTTGTGCTAATAACTTTTTACTTTTAAAATAACAAAGTTACAGCAAAACGGCTTAAATGGAAAAATTAAGATATCGTTTTTCTTAGCCGTTTCGATGTGAATCAAGAAAGGAAAGTGGAAGTTTTGAACTTTCCTAAAACAAAAAAAAACACATTTTTCGAAATCAATGCTTCAACTTCAAGAATATGTTAAGGTTTTTTGAAAAAAAAAAAAATCCTAAAATGATGAGAATATTCACATCAAAAAATTAATATTTTCTTACAAAAAAGCGCCAATTTTTTACATGGCTTATTTTTTATCGCCATTTTTTGTCCCTAGGTATATGTTTTATTGCAAATGGGAATTTTGGGCGCTTTGAGGCGCTTTTTTTTTCTAGAAGCCGCTTTTTGTTTTAAAAATCTGGCAACCCTGCTACTGATACACAATTATACAAAAAAAGTATGTGTTCTATTGTTGCTCACTTCGTCGCTTGTACTTATAGACATATATATATATAGGTACATAGTACATGTTTCTCTTTTGCCGAAATCACATGATACGCTGTTGTCGCTTATGTTATCACGTTTGTTGCTTTTGTGCCTTCGTCCCCCACCTACAATGTAGTCATCGTGTCTTTTACGAAGTTGTATTAGCTAACATTATTGAATTTGTTTTCTTTTTAAGTGCAAAAGCAATTACAAAAACTAATACAGAAACTATTAAACGCTGAGTTTAAGTTTCAATATACACATGTAGCTTGTGATGATGATAATGTATAGCACAAATATACTATCTATTTACATACACACGAAATATTTTTATTTAAACACGAGTATGTATATATACATATGTATATGTATGTATATGTTGATGTTGGAGTACATATGAGACCGCCTTGGTGTAGTGGTTTGAGCGCTTGACTTGCATACCGACTGTCCTAGGATCGATTCCTGACCCATTTTGAAAAAAGTAAAATAAAAGAAGTTACTACATTTTAGATTTGTTTCTTGAAATCTCCAGCAAAGAACTGTCAGCAGAAGAGAGTCTTGTAAAAAGCTGTCAAAATCTCATTTTTGCTAGTTTCATCTCTCTTCTGCTAGTTTTTCGCCGAACAGGAGCCAGCAGAAATTCTCCAGCAGAACAGCTGTTCTGACAATTGACAAATGAAAATAAATTTTTTTCGCAGCACATTAAATTGCGAATTTTTCAGCCTTTGGACAATTACTGCGTATATATCGGATTAAACCGTACAAAATATTAAGAAAGTTGAATGCCTTATATACCTTCAATATTTCCCATTCCTGTAACTGCGCCTGCAGGATTATATTGGTCTCCTAAACGAGCCACATTACGTTGGTCCAATGGACATTGGGCTTCGGCGCTTTGCTATTCAAATATACGGAATTATTGAAGATTTGGTATTTATTGTATGTACTTACTTCATTTGCTGGTAAATAACTCATAGTTTTCAAAATATTCGTAATAAATTTTAAATTTCATAAAAATATGCAATCAATTTTTATTTTGCCATATGTCACAATCAGCTGTTTGTTACTTGCTAGTTTTTGCTGGACGAAAAATCTCCAGCAGCAACTTGCAGCGAACTTGCAGCGAATTGGCGCTCTTTCTCTCAATTAAATGTCAAAAAGCTGCTGGATTCGCTGCTAATTTTTTCACAAAACACTTTTCTAGGAATAATTATTCATAATTATTCATAATTAGCAGAAAAGAAACAAAGCTATGTTTTTTTAACAGAAAAATTAACAACTTTTGAACAGACTGGACTTAAGTCCATTTTGAAGATATATGTATGAAATGCCCATGTAGCGTTCAAATTTACAATCCAACATTCAATTCTACAAACTTTCACAGAAATGATTGTTGGGATATCTTCATGGATTTAAAAAAAAAAAATGCCAAAATATGAATTCAATTTCGTTTGAAATTTTTTGAATATTCAAAGTAGACATTTATTTCAAACAGCCAGATATTCAAATTCAAAGCAAAGCAAAGCCAATTCAATTCAAATCAAATTCAATATGAATGATTCATTTGCCGTTTTGGATGGAGTCATGCAGAGGTCTAGTACAAATTCAGACGTAGCAGCTGTAGACTGATATTATTTTCGGTGTTGATACTGGTTCCCAAATAGACACGATGTATGCGTACTTTTATTGAACAAACCGAACCCAAATAAATTTTCCATAATATTAACAAATAACTAAGAGAAAAGCAATCACGAAAAGTGCGATATGCTAAGCACAAGTCTTATCTGCGCTCTTATTCGCACCAATTCGCCGCATTTAACGAAGAATGCTCGAGCCAAGAGACAACAATAGCTTTGTTTCTTGAAATCTCCAGCAAAGAACTGTCAGCAGAAGAGAGTCTTGTAAAAAGCTGCTGATTTTTCGTCGAACAGGGTTCAGCAGAAACTAGCAGACAAAACAGCGGTTACGTTTCTGATTGGCTAACAATTTGAATTTACATTTTTTGTTGTTGTTTTGCTATGTCACTGATCAGCTGTTCCTGCTTGCTAGTTTCTGCTGGACGAAAAATCTCCAGCAATAACTTGCAGCGAATTGGCGCTCTCTCTCTCAGTTAAATGTCAAAAAGCTGCTGAATTCGCTGCTAATTTTTTCAAAGAACACTTTTTTAGGAATAATTATTCATAATTATTCATAATTAGCAAGAAAGAAACAAAGCTAATAAACTTAAGCTTTCGGCAGAATCAGTCCGTCACGTACGTGCCGGAAAAGGAAGAAACTGACAGCCGAGTAGGATGTGTGTATTTTGCATGTAAAACGCTACGTCAGCTGCGTGACAAATGTCAAAATCAATTTTACCGCCAATTTGACAACGGGATTGTGAAAATTGTGACTATAACAAGTATTACTTGAATATTTTCCATGTTTTTAACCGAAATTTTGTTTTTGTTATGTTTTTTTTAATAATTTTCGTTTTGCGCCAATTACTTTGTTGACATATCTGTGTACTTCAACATGACGTACGTCAATCGCTATGTGCCATCCCTGTACGGCACGTACGTTTTGTCACGACGTACGTCACGTACGTGACGTATTGACGGACTGATTCTGCCGAAAGCTTTATGTAAATGCACCACGAATTACTTAAAATGGTTGAACAGATGTGCAAAAACGAGTTTGTAATAAACTTCCGGTTACACGAGTGCAATAATTGTAAGATATACATATGTAGTATACTCGCTTGAAGAAATCAACCAACTGAAGCAACTTGTGCAAATCTTTGTTTGCCTTTTTACATGTCTGTATGTTTACATGGATAGATTTTTTTTAAGATAGTTAAATAACATATGAGTCAAAATCTGCCAACTGTGCAAACGTTTTTTCGATGTGCGAGCTTTTTTTGCGCAATAATTTTTTGTCGGTTAACAATCAAAAAAAAAGACCCCTATTTTTTTATTTTTCGAAATTCGAATTATTTTCGAAGTTATGGGTATTCGAAATTTTTCCAAGGCCTTTGGATTTTATTTATTTACTCGCAATCGGTTTAACCGATTTTGCTCATATTTGGTACAGTTAAAAGGATGAATAAGTCTCCTCAATAAAATTTTTTTTTACAATAAATAATTAAAAACAAAGTTATTAGCCATGCGCTTGTAAGGCCAGCATAGGGCATGGTAGCGACGACGCATGACCATTACATACGAAAAATACGATGCGCGTGCAGAAAAATGCCTGTAACTTTCGTTGTATGGTATACTAACACTTTTTTTAGATTATTTTTTGTTATGAATTACACAATAAAATAAGACTAGTAACACAATTGAAAGCGATGTAAAAGTGGTGTAAAACAAGGTCGCCTCCCAGTTGGTGCACCCTGGGTAACGCTAAATGACCTACATGGCCCACACGGCTAGTTTCTTGTATTGCCGGTTCTACGAGAACGGTACCAGTACTTCTGCTGTACCCATCGTGCCGAAACGACCCGGGCTGTTTTCTTATATCGACCCGGCCAAGAGCAATACACTCGGGGTGACCCTGTCTGACATTTAGGCAGGGCTACACCTCGCTACAACAACAAAGCGATTGAGAAGATTTTTTTTTTTAGTTGTTTAAAACAACGGCTAATAACTTTTTTTTTTTAATTATTTATTGTAAAAAAAAATTGTAACTGTACCAAATATGGGCAAAATCGGTTAAACCGATTGCGAGTAAATAAAAAAAATGCAAAGGCCTTGGAAAAATTTCGAATACCCATAACTTCGAAAATAATTAGAATTTCGAAAAATAAAAAAATAGGGGTCTTTTGTTTGATTGTTAACCGAAAAAACATCATTGCGCATAAAAAGCTCGCACATTGAAAAAACGTTTGCACAGTTGGCAGATTTTGACTCATATCCGATTGTTTTTACGTACTCTTGTAGTATGAAGCAAATGTAACTTAACGTAAACTGGATTATATGTGTTTAAATTACACTGGGCCAAATACATTTTTTTTAACCTATATTGATTTTATATTAGGAATAGAGAAAAAATTTGGTAATACATTAAAAAATAAAACTGAATTTTGGCACTTTTCGGTATTTTTTCATTTTTGGGACTTCTTTGGGATTGTTTTTGTATCATTTCATAGTTGGTTTCTGAATCATTACGGGACTTTTTCGTGGTAATTCCAGAATCTTTCGATATAATTTCTGGAATTTTCGGGGACTATATGAAAAGTGTTCGAAAACAACCTTGAAATGATCTCGAAATGATATGAAAACAATCCCGAAAAAATCCCAAAACAGTACCGAAATGATAACCGAAAACAATTCCAACATGATCCGGAAAGGATTCCCGAAATGATTCAAAAACAATTCCCAAACAAGTTTCGAAACAATCCCAAAATGATATGAAAAAGTTCCAAAATGCTGCGAAATAGTCGCGAAATGATCCCGGTAACAGATCCCGAAAAAGTCCAGAAGACATTCCCCAAATGATTTCGAAAACAGTCCTAAAGTGATCTGAAAACAATACCGAAATGTTCCAAAAAACAATCCCATGATCCAGAAAATAATTCCCAAAAAGATCAGAATTTAATACTAAAATGATTGCAATCAAGTCCTGAAAACAATCCCGAAAAATTTCAAAAAGACTCCGAAATTATCACGAAAACAATCATTAAATGCTCATTAAACAATCCCGAAATGATCCAAAAATAAACCTGAAAAAGTCACAAAAATAGCTCGAAAAAGTTCGGCACGACGATATATTTTTTCGCGTTAGATGGCGCACACAAAGTCGCGGGCATCTGCTAGTCGCTCATATGGATGGTGGTTCAAGGGGGTATTTGAAGATGTTTGATTGCATTTTTTTAAAATAGTATTGGAAAAAATGTTTTTAATAATTCAGTTTTTTTATTTTAACACCTCTTCTTTTTTTGTTGCAGTATTCCAAGTTCCTATATACCGAGGAGGATCTTTTGCAGTACTCCAAGTTTATTGTAAATCCAGTGACATTCGAAACGTTGCAGGATAAGATTGAGAAACGGATTTTTCGTTGTTCAGAAGAATTTCTTAACGAAACTAAATGGATTTTGCATAACGCGCTCATACTAAGCAGTGGCAGTAAGTAATCGATAGAAGAACCAGAATGTTATTGTAACTAACTAACGCTTTCTCTTTCTTCCCATATGTAGCCTCCAGCAAAGAAGTGTTTACCGCCAAAGCCATACTCAAGGTGTGCCGTCAGGAAACGAATGAAATTGACACTTGCGGCGAATGTTATTTAAATGCCAACACACGCACCGACTGGTTTGTAGATGTCTGCTCACAGCCGCATCTTTTGCTTTGGGCAAAATTGAAAGGATTTCCCTATTGGCCAGCAAAAGCAATGGGACCCGGACAAGGACTATCACACGTCAATGTACGCTTCTTTGGCGAACATGACCGTGCATTTGTGCCAGTCAAAGATTGTTATCTCTACTCTGAACAAGATCCAAATACACAAACCGGCAAGCGATCTGCGCGCGAATTAGCCGATTGCATTAAGGAAGTTGAATTGCATATTGAAAAAATCAAAATAAAAGTGGGCGCTTTTACGTATGCCAAATGTAAAACACCCTACGATCCTGCAGACGAATTGCAACAATTGGAAATGATGATGCCAGGTGTAAGCGAGTATATGAAGAAACAACAAGCGCTATCGCCAAAACCTCCGCTTCAATATAAAATTGTAAAAACAGCAGACAATCATTTATCGATTATAAAGAAAGCGAGCATTACAGAATCATCGGGCAATGATTCGGACAATTCGGGCAGTCCCAGCAAAAAAGTTAGCGGCGCATGCGCAAATAGTGGCGCTGATGTAAAGCCTTCATTGTTGGCTACCAAATATGAGGTGGTTAGCAAAGCTAATTCCGACAATAGTAACACATCCAAGGTGACTGCGGTCATATTGAAACGCAAATCGAGCAGTGAAACTAAGAAAGAGGTTGGTGGTGGTGAAGATCTCGAATTACCAATGCCAAAAATGATTAAATTCGATGAAGATGAAAGCAAAGTGCAGAGTGCAAAGGTAAACAAACCCGGCAACGCGCATGCCACAGGCAAGCGCAAGCTTGGCGCTAATGCTGACAGTCCAAACACAAGCGCCGATAGTGCCAGCAGTACAACGCCTAAAAATGCTGAAACCGCTGACCGTCATCGTACAAAGCATGCAAAACATGAGCCGACGTCAACGCCTCGTGCACCATTAACTACAACAATTAAAACAACAGAGACAAAAGCGACAACGCTGGTTGCAGCTGCAGCCGATTCAAGCATTGGCATGGCTAGCGCAGCAAAGTTGAATGCAACTACAAAGGAACTGGAGACGCCAACAACGACTGTGGCGAAAGAAGAATTTATATCGACAACAGCGCCAGCACCATCAGCAGCACCGCCACAAACGAATAATGCGCAGTCGATGTTGCTGTTAGTGCGAAATAAACATGGTGTAACAATTAAGAAAATAACAAAAGATATCAACAAGAAGTCTGCTGACGAAGCGCCCAAGCCAACGAAAGTGGCAGCTAAAACGAATAATGCACAGGCGCAGAAAACAATAGACAGCGCAAGCAAAACTGGAATGGATGCTACGCAACAAAAAAGCGCCACCAACAACACAAGTGGTAGTACCAGCAACAAACAGAAAACACAAAGCAAAAGCACCGCTAGTAGTGCTCTTAAAAAAGAGGAAGACAGCGCAACCACGCGCAAATCATCGGCAGCCAACACCACACACATACTCAAAGATTTGGTGCCATTTGTGGAGATCAAAAAAGAGGTGGCTTCAGATGATGAAGCAGAGACACAAACGACTGCGGGAAAGCAGACGCCGAAAGTCGCGAGAAGCAATACAAAAGCAGAACAAAACGCGCCACCTACAGCCCTTACTGTACCAGCGCCAAAACCAACCATGCCTACGCCACTACCACTTCCTACAACAGCAGCTACTTTAGAACCGAATCTATTACTTGTAAAGAATGAAGTTTTATCTGACGATGAAGAGACGAAGGCGAACGCTATCGGCACTCTAATCGACGCAGCAGGTACTGCTACTACATCGCTGCCTCTAAACACCACGCCGTCAACGCTACCTGGTGGCGATAAGTCAAGTGAAACGCAGACACCGACTATGACCCCAACACCCACTTTGCCCGATGCAGTACGCGTGGGCGACACTATGATACAACGTGTCCACGTCAAGAATACGCGTAGCTTGCAGTCGCCTTTGGTTGCGATGAAATCACCAGCGCAAATAGGTCAAGAAGCAGCTGCTGCAATGGATGCAGCAACAGCGGCTGTTGCGGCTGCAATGAACACGAGTCCGGCTGTTAGGCGCCCTAATACGCGCGGTGTGCCGTATGGTCCGCTGCCGGCATCGGCCGTTGCACAAACACCACCACAAAAGACGGCTGCCGCTACACTGAATAATACAATAACAAGTCGTACGACAGCCCAGCAACAGCCAACGCAGCAACAACAACCAACGCCAGCACAACCTTCCTTGCAAACGCCGCAGCAGCGCGCACGTAAATCTTTTACACAGCGTGGTACACCCGATATTAGTCCGGCGCGTAATACGCTTACGGCTGCTCAACCATCTCCCACCACCGGTTTACTGCCACCCTCCTCCACATCACCTTTGACGCCGAATAACGATATGAAGCGTACATTGCTGAAAAATAGCATGGTTTCCATACCAAGGCAAGCGTGGTCGCCGCATGATTCAACGCAACGTACTAATAGTAACGTCGGCAACAACAGTAACAGCAACAACAACAACGCCAGTCACACCACACATTCGATTCCAGTGCCACCATTGACTGCTGTCTCCAAGACGCCCACTAATGTGGTGACCTCTTTTGGTGGTGATAGTAATACTACAGGCAACACGGCTACCAACAATAACGCAAATATGCCCTCCGCCAACTCCATTGGTAATGTCGCTATCAATAGTACACCAATACCTACTCCTTTTGTAAGCTGTAATGGCGGCACAATGGGTCCAAATGGTCCCGCGCTACTTACCCCGCTTGCCATGTCAGTACCCCCGCCATTGGCTGGTCTTTCACAACCGTCTATTAATATTTTGGCGCCCAGCACTGTTGTTTCTATGGCCGCTGGCATGCCGCAAATATTGAGCGCCAACAATACCATTAGTAGTAGCAGCAACAGCATTGGTAGCATATCCATATCATCAGCAATTGAGTTGTCTACACAAACAGTGATTGCTAATACGAGTAGCATAAGCGCTATGGCGAGCAACTCATTTAGTGATTTCGTCACACCCAATATGGCGTCTATGGTTACAGATGCTATGTGTCGTGGCCCACCTAAAATGATACAACGTCCTAATGGGCCTTTGCAATCGGATGGGGCAACAATGTTCCCCTCGCAGGCGGGGCCTGTTTGTCAAACGTTGGTAGATAATGCACATAAGGTGAGTGAAAATTAGTTATTTTGTTTAGTTTTTCATGGGAAAATCACGTCCTTTTTCGAAAATTTGTATTTATCGCACACGAATAATTTGAAAAGTGTGCAGAATTTCGTTTTTATATCTTGAACGGTTTCTGAGTTATGAATAATTAAATTCGTTAAATTAAGTTGATAAAAAATGAGCTAGGCTTGGAAATTTTTTAAACAAATCTATTTATCGTCTTGGCTGGTTCGATTTTTGGTGTAGCGAGTCCCATATGACTCCAATTAGCGCCACTACCCAAGATTTCAAGGACCGTTGAGCACAACGATTTTAAAAACTCGTTGGGCTTAATATCACTAAGCCCGGAGATGCTATCAAAGAGGGGAAATTGCATCTCCGGCAGTGCGCTGAACATCTGCTCCACCGTCTCTTCAGCCACCGGCAGGCGAATTCCAGAAATCTCCATCTCGTAAATGCTAAAATATGCTAAAATGCTCTCAGAATTTTAGAAGATGATGCTTATTTGCGATTCTGATCCACAAGCCGCCTAACTATGACAATAGGGCGTTATCTGCACTCTAGATGACGCGCAGGCATCACTGCAAGATGTCAATTTAGTTGTGATCCTTTACAACTCAGAAGTAAACCGAAACGCCCGAAGTTACTAGCTACTAATCCCTTACTTTTCAGCGTTACTCTTTTTTTAATTACAAAATAAATGGCATTTTCGTTAAAAAGATTTGTGTTTGTTCAATAAAGTCGGTTAAGAACAGATTTTATAGTGTTATAAATAATAATATACACCTTAATTTATTTATTTATTGAGTTTTTCTCTATTAAATTGTTATACGGAAACAAAAAATGTTTTTTAGTTATAACTTTTAAATGATAGATAATATTACTTTTGTGATTCCGGACTATGATTTCTGGGACTGAAACTCGACTTTTGATTCCTCTCCCGACGTTTTGCGACCTGTTTTTTGCAGTTTTAGTTGGATAGAAAAAAATACAATTTCCAAAATTATGGGCGAATACATAATTAAATATCAATTTTTCTTATAAATTACACATATTTATTGTTTTTGAGTATTTTTAGGGGCTAAAACCCCATAGTTCTACCATTTTTCCTAACTTTTTGCGTTTTAGCAGCAACTTTTTTTCGTCGCCAAAATTTGCCAGCTTTGGGAGAAAATTGGAGAATTGCAGAATCGCAAATTTAGCTTAGTAGCTGTCAAAAACAGCTGACTTACGTTATCTGATTCATTTTGAGTTCATCGCTTAAATATGCCAAGAAATGAAGCAAAGATAGAGATTTATAGAGATTTTCTTTCACTGGAATCGCAAAAGTCGCTAAAATTTGGCAAAATGAATTTAGAGATTTTAGGAGATGGAGATTCAGCATTAGCGAAAACTGGAATTCATGTACTGAACTTTGCAAAGGTTTCAGACCCATCCGTGCCGCAACCGCCCCCAATAGTCCAATGTCCAGTGAGCATCGCAACTAACCTAAAAAGGTTCTTTCTATTCAACCTCAGAAGGATCGCAGGTCGTGTTTCGTTGTGGGAGGGCCAATCCTTGACACTCTGCACGACTACCTACGCCTTAGCCTTGCATTGGCAGTGCTGAGAGTACCGATCCTTGATAATCCTCAGGGGTGCAAGGACCTCGTTCGCCTCTGAGACATTAAGAGCTGATCCACGCCGTGGCCAGCTTATCGTGCGTTGTAAGCTGACCCGAGAGCACGAAGAGCCTGTTACTGGTGCCCCAGCGGTTTAGGGGTTTAGAATATTCCCGAGGTAGGTATGTCGGTCGTAAGGGGCGACTAAAATCCACTTCGGCCCTGACTACGGGGTCAACCAAATCGTTCCCAAGATAGTCGTGCTAGTACCACAACGTATTGGATTCATATCGGGTAAAGGACTCTTAACATCCGTACAACCCTGTCTCGTCCGTCAGATAACTTTTTATAAGTGGATCTTCCGACTGGGCAGAGCGAAGTACGGTTACAACAACAACAAAAACAACCTGTTACTGGTGGTGTCCGTACACTGCGCACCTCCTGGATAGCTTAAATTTTGGATTGAAATACACTCGCACTCTGGGGACATGATCTAATCGAACCACAGCTTGCTCTCTTGACCCTATGTTCTATATAAAGCTTCCAGTTCAACGTAGGCGTCTAGTTGATGCCTAGGTATTTCCCACTATCGGAAAGATGCAACCCGAACCCTTAAGAGAAGGCAAAATGAAACTTGAAATTTTTAGGAATAATGCCATTTATTTAGGAATAATTCCATTTAGGGTACTTTTTTCTCCCGACGATACCATCATATCGACGTGCCATACGAAATTTTTTACGAAAACTATGACTTTTGAAATTCTGTGTCTGACGAAAACTAATCTTGGCTTGCGTCATTTATTGACGCTTAAAGGCCTAGGCGTTTTGGCCGTTTCGTATCAAAGCACTCCAGTCATTCCTTTTTAGCGATAACTGGCGCCAATTGGAAACCCCAAGGTAATTCAAGACATCCTACACA
Organism: Campiglossa producta; assembly: GCA_964058755.1. Lineage (NCBI taxonomy): Eukaryota > Metazoa > Arthropoda > Insecta > Diptera > Tephritidae > Campiglossa > Campiglossa producta. Next base: position 152,897,805 of record CAXKVI010000001.1, read on the forward strand.
AATACTTCGTCTTGTCCTCGTTGACCGCAAGACCCATTTTTTCCCTTCCTCGTCCAGTCCAGGAAGGAAGCGCTTACGGCGCTGTTGTTCAGGCCAATGATATCAATATCATCGGCATACGCCAGCAATTGCACGCTCTTGTAAAAGATCGTACCATTGCGGGCTAGCTCTACTGCTCGAATTATCTTCTCCAGCATCAGATTGAAGAAATCGCACGAAAGGCAGTCGCCCTGTCTGAAGCCTCGTTTGGTGTCAAATGGCTCAGGGAGGCCCTTCCAAATTCTGACGGAGCTGTTGGTATTGCTCAACGTCATTTTGCAGGGAAGTCAAATTCAGACATGGGGGCATACAGGCAACTCCTTTTTGTGCTGTCAAAAGCGACTTTAAAATCGACAAAGAGATGGTGTTTGTCGATTCTTGTATCATGGGTCTCCTCCAGGATTTGGCGTAGCGTGAAAATCTGGCCGATGGTAGACTTACCAGGTCTAAAGCCAGACTGATAAGGTCCAATCAGTTTGTCTACAATGGGCTTCAGTCTTTCACACTATACGCTACAAAGAACCTTATATGCGATATTAAGAAGACTGATCTCGCGGTAGTTGGTGCGATTAGCGGGGTCGCCTTTCTTGTGGATTGGGCAGAGCGCACTTAAATTCTAATCCGGAGGCATGCAATCGTCTGGCCATATTCCGAATAAAAGTTGATGCATGCTGTTGTTGTTGTTGTAACGAGGTGAAGCCCTGCCAAAATGTCAGACAGGGTCACCCCGCGTGTATTGCTCTTGGCCAGGTCGATATAAAAAAGCGGCCCGGGTCGTTTCGGCACGATGGGTACAGCACAAGTACTGGTACCGTTCTCGTAGAACCGGCACTACGGGAAACTAGCCGTGTAGGCCATGTAGGTCATTTAGCGTTACCCAGGGTGCACCAACGGGGAGGCGACCCACTCTCACACCCCCTGATGCATGCTTTTTACCAGCTCTTCGCCTCCGTGTTTGAACAGCTCGGCGGGTAGTCCGTATTTTTCAGGCGCTTTGTTGTTTTTGAGCCTGGATATATATATCCTCACTTCACCATAGTCAGGTGGTGGGACGACTTTTCCATCGTCAGGGTTTGGGGTATGGGGTTCGACGTCTCCCTCGCAATTTAGCAGTGAGGAGAAGTGCTCCCTTCATAATTTAAGTACACTCTCTACGTCGGTTACCAGGTCGCCATTATTGTCCGTACAGGAACTTGCCCCGGTCTTAAAACCTTCCGTCATCCGCCGGATCTTTTCATAGCATTTTCGGACATCATTCCTGTCAGCCAGCATCTCAATCTCCTCACATTCAAGGTGATGGCCCAATGCACGCTTGCCTTGCTGGCTTTGCCTCGAGAAATGTCAAAATTCTTTTGAACTCTCCTGAAATGTATGAAAGTTGGCCCAGTGGCAGCTTTACTTTGCTTGCTTGAAGCGCTTCAAAGCGTCGAATAGCCCAAATCTCTATTTGACAGCGCTTTACACGCTTCACTATTTGTCTTGTTTGTCTCATCTTGTATTTTTGACAGCATTTGAAGCTTCTATTTGGCGATAGGAGCTTTCAAAGAAAAGCAAGGTGTGCCTAGGTAATCAAGCCTGCATTCGGTCATCACTTTCACGCCTTTCGGCCTCACGTTTTTTTTCGGACTAATGGGTCAGTTACATAAAGCTTTATTTTGGCTTTACCTCATACTTTGACTTTGACAGAAAAGTTTAGTATCTATACGTATTTAAACCAAGCATGGCAAATTGGATACCTCAAAGTTGAAGCGAGGTTGAAATTTGGCAAACTCTCAAATTTGGCTTGCTTTGCTTGCTTTGACAATCAGATGTTGATGACTTTGCTTTAATTAAAGAATAAAAAGTTGGAGAAACTAATAATTAATTCATTTTTTCTCTATTAAAATAATAAATTAACCAAAACACTCTGAATGCAAGAAAATAAATAACGAAAACAATCCTGCTAGACAGTGCTATGACATTCAGTCAGCTTTGTAATGTTGCCCTTGAAAACGTGATGTAAATATCAGCTGTTTTATATTTACATCAAGATTTTCTATCACGTTTTCAAAGGCAACATTACAAAGATGACTGAATGTCAAAGCACTGTCTAGCAGGGAAATGTATAAAAGAGAAGCGTCAAGGCGTTCATTGTAGCATACCTCTGAAGTTGGACGCAAAGTTTTGAGGTAGCAAATGTCAGGCGAGGTTAACAAAGCTTTATGTATTTACCCTTTAAGCGTCTCTCTTCCTTCACGATAGCGTTGCCATACACTGCGGGCTGCGTCCTTTTTGTCCGAGGCAGTGCTGCATTCCTCATCGTACCAGTTGTTCTTGCGAGCTCGCTGAAACCCTATAGTGGCCTCAGCGGCAGTACGTAATGAGTGACAGATATATTTCCTTTGCTCGGTCGGGAGTTGCTCTCCTATAGCAGGTGTGACAGTCGAGTGGAGAAATTATCAGCTTTCTCTGTCGTGCGCAGTTTCTCGAAGTCAAAATTTCCTTCCGTCGTACTTTCTTCTCTGCACAGAGGCGTGTGCGAATATTGGCTGCAACAAGATAATAGTCCGAGTCGATATTGGGACCACGTAGGGTACGCACGTCCAGAATGGTGGAGCTGTATCTGCCATCGATCACGACATGATCAATCTGGTTTCTTGTTCTTTGATCAGGGCACAGCCAGGCGGCTTGGTGTATTCGCTTATGCTGGAACCTGGTACTACTTCTCGGTAGTACATTTTCTTCAAAGAAAATTTGAAAGTTTTTACCTTTTCGTCAGACACAAAACAAAAGTGTTAGTTTTCCTCAGACAAAAAATAAGTGTTTACTTATATTTGATCGTTTTAAATCATCTGGAGAATGATATTTTAATATTTGAAAAAAAAAAAATGCTCTTAGGCCCGGTTTTTCAATACAAGTTTAAACGTTAGTGCGAGTTCAAACTTAGTTTAAACGGCCAATTTATATGAGATAAACTCTAGTCAACTTTGTCTGTGGTTTAAACTTGCACTGAAAAACCGGACCTTAGATTATGTAAGAAGAACGCTCTAACTCAGACGTTTTTTTTTATCTAATGGAAAATTAGTTTAAAGTATGGTGAAATTTTCATTTGGTATTCGCTTCATTAACAATATTCTACTTTCCTTTCCAGTTAACGGACTTCTTCATATCAGTCATGGAAGATACAATGGTTGAGATGTCTGTTGGCGAAGAACCTGTATTGCAAGCAAAAATTACCCTACTGAAAATGGAGCTCGAACGCACCAAACAGGCTTATGAACAGGAAATTTCCGAACTCAAACGTACATCGGATTTGATGATTTCTGAAATGCGTAAAAGCATGGAGAACGAGAAGACACGCATCGCCAACGAGATACGCAAACAATGTGAGCAAGAACGCTTACGTTCCATTGAAGAGACTAAAAAGAAGCAATGGTGTTCGAATTGTGGACGTGAAGCACAATTTTATTGTTGTTGGAATACATCATATTGTGATTATCCATGCCAACAAATGCATTGGTCACGCCATTCGGCAACATGCGCCCAAACACGTCCCACTACTGTTAGTCCCTCGGATAGTTTAGCCAAGTCGATAGCCAGCACAATGACAACGACTGTGGCGTCACTAGGTCAACAACAACATACAATCGGTATGGGGAAGGTTTCAAGCAGTGGGATATTGACTGTAACGCCATCAACAACTTCAGTGGCTATAGCGCAACAACAAACAACAACGCATTACAAGGCCAACAACAAGAAAGATAAACATGGTTCATCTAAAATGGCTCATCAGATATCTGTTGCAAATTCTATTACTAATAGCAATTCGATGACAACAATCGCCACTGCAAATGCTGGAGGTGTTTCAAGTGCTTCGACTGAATTACTTAAATTACCTTCGAATACATATTTACGTACGGTGCCACAGGGTGGTAACAATGGCGGTAGTAACAATAGTGGTGGCGGTACTAATTTACGAGGTTCAACTTATGCGGTACAACGCGTCAACATACCGGTAAGTTAATGGTAATAGTATAATCCCTAGTAATCCGGTCGACGTTGTCCTGCACTTATCTTACCTCTTACTCCTGCATTTCTCTTCATTTGTTTATGCATACCCACTGCTGAGTGGAAGATCACCCAATTTCAAAATATTCTTCAAAAATGCCCTATTTCAGAATTTGTATGAATAACACTATGTTACAACGCCCTATTTCAGAATGAGATTCCAAAACGCCCTATTTCAATGAAAATTCAATCATTTTTCAGCTGAGATAGACCTGCGGAGCTACAGGGTAATAATAAAAATATAGAGAAAAAGAGATGAGGGAAATAGATGAAGAGAAGGTTTATAGAGAAAGGAAATTTAGAGAGAGAATAGAGTAAAAGGTAAAAAATATATAAAGTAAGATTCGAGACAGAGATGCAGATAAAGAGAAAATAAAAGTTATAAAGTAAGACTCAGAGATAAAAAAGATAAAGAGAGAAAAAGATAATGAAACAAGGCGAATAGAGAAAAAAAGAGACAGAGACAAGAAGAAGAGATTGAGGAGTCAAAGTAAGATAGAGAGCACAAAGTGAGATATAGCGGAGAAAGTTACGATAGAAAGGACGAGGTGAAATAGAGACAGGCAAAATATGCAGATGTAGAAGCGGGATATAGAGGGGACAAAGTGATATAAAAAAAAGAAAAAGTGAGACAGAGATGACAAAGTGAGGTAGAAACAAGGGATAAATAAGAGGGATATAGAGGGGACAAAGATAAAAAGTGAGAAAGTGATGACATAGAAAGGACAAACTGAGGTAGAAAGAAACACAATATTGTAAATTTTGGTTTTGTTACAACCCGTTTCGGAGATCCGTCACCTTAAGTGTATATTTTCGTTCTTGAGATGAAAGAGAAAGGGAAAAGTAAAAGATATACAAAATGAGGAGAGAGATAAAGCAAGAGAAGACAAATAGGGATAGAGAAAATATGGGGATAAAGGTACAGAAAGAGATAAAAGGAAAAAATTAATAGAAATAAATAGGGACAAAAGAGAAAGGAGAATGCTGGGAGAGAGACTTATTCGACTAAACAAGGTATGTTGAGAAAAAGACCCAGAATTGAGAGAGTTGAGAAAGAGACAGGTAGTTATCGAATGGAAAGTATGAAGAGAGAGGTGGATGGAAAAGGTAGGGTGTGTTGTAGGGAGCGATAGAAAGAGAAATGAAGAGGATGATGTAAAGACAGGAATTCAGAAACTAAGCGAGAGAAGAAAGCAGTAAATGGTGAGTATATAGAGGCGGCTGATCCTCAGATACGACACCTTCAGATAGAGTGGACAGATAGAGATAAAAGATGGAAATTAAGTGGATAGAAAAAATATGGAGAGTTGGGACAGATTAACGAGAAGTTGCTAGACTGACAGGTAAAGACAAACAAACAGACAAGCAATGGAAACTATAGAGCGAGAGAGAGATTACATAGGGGAGGCAGAACAGAGAAGTTTGATCAAGTGAGCCGAAGAAAGGGAAAGTAAAGAGAGTCATGGAGAGACGGAATTACAAAAAGTTAAGAAGAGGGGAACCGAAGTAATGCCAGAATTAGCGAGGACTTGACTTGAAAAAACTTGAAAATTCGAATTCTAACAAATAAGCAGAACGTTTATCTGATTACCGAAAAATTTAACCAAGTTAAGCAGGCATGCGTAGTATAGCTTCACTTGACTTGAGAACTGCAATCGATGTAATCGATTTCCCTACTTGTCTTGACTTAAAAGTCTGTTGATTTTTGATTTTCTAAGTTCAGTGAGCGCCGTGAGAGAACTGTTGATGCCATACCTTTTTTTTTAAGAAAAACAGGAATTTTTGGATGTATATTATTCATATGGCAACCGCAAAACTAACTGCCAAATAACTTAAATTCAAATTAAGCTAACCAAAAGATTTCCTTTTTCCTCCCAACATGCTTAGTAGTTTTGTTTGAGCAATAAATAGGTATATAATGATTATACGTAACCTCAGAACATCGAAACTTAATGCCGAGAAAATGCCTGTTGGTACTTTTTACTGGGTTATATGTAAAATATCACATGATTACTTTTAAAAAGCAATTCGAGCGGCGAGAAATGTACCCTTATTTGAAACTGGCTAGTGTGCTCTCTTGTTATTTTTCTCAGTGCTAAGTGGCAGTTCTCAAGTCAAGTCAAGTCTATGCTACGTATCCGTAATGGCCGCTTTAGAACCTTTTAAGTTAAGTTTTTTAAGTTTTCAAGTTCAGTGAAGGCCCTAAGAGAACAGTTGCTGCCATAAATTTTTTTTCACGTTTTCAGTGTAATTGTTCAATTACGAATTTGCGTAAAAATCACATAATTACTATGAAAATTTGATATTTATTTGAAACGGTCTAATACGCTCTCTTGTTATATATTTAAGTCAATCAAGTCAATCAAAGTTAAGTCAAACTCTATACTAATCCGGACATAAGAAAATGCTAGGAGAGAAGAGATAAGAGAAGTGATGTGTTGGAGAGTGAGAGAGAGGATACGGATATGTTCGCGGTTTGAGGGAGAAATGGTGTATATGTAGAGAGATAGCTGATCTACCTGATAACAGCGAAATGATAACGCAGTGATCAATTTAAACTTTAAAATTATGAGTGAAAAATGATACTAGGAACGATCTGCCTGCTAAAAGTAAAAATATTTAAAATCACGCAGATACTTATATACAACTTTGTTTGTTTCCTTTTACTCCCGCACAGTTACCCATCACAGCACTCGTGCAACGTGGCAATAGCTGGGAACTGACAAGTGCAGCGCCAGGAGCGAATGCGGGCAACGCAAATATGGGCACGTTATCTGCTCCAGGATCGACAACTAATCCTGGATTATCACAGCTAACGCCACAACAACAACAACAACAACATCAACAACAGCGTATGATGAGTGGAGGTGGTGGTACAACAATGTCTCGAGGAAATTCAAGAAATCGTGCAGCTGCAGCACAAGCAGCAATGCAGCAACAAACTATGGCAGCAATGCATGGTACAACAACAAGTGGCGGAGCAACAATGTCTTGTGGTGTAATGCGGCCAACACAACAAATGTGATTATGCTCTGATAAAAGAGTTTACAAAACAAATAATGCAACGAATTTTAGTAGCAGCTTAACGAGCAGCAGCTGCAGTAATATTTCAGGGCGATTAATGGCATTACGGATCAAAAATGCAATGATGGCGCAGGCAAAAGCAATGGCTGCAGTAAAGGATTCAGGCGCAGGAGAATGAGCTGGAGCTGATGTGTCAGATGCTAGCGCAACAACAACGAATTTTGGGCCTGCACATGTGAATACGGTTCCCTGTCAATTTCACTGACGAGAAAGTGAAGCGAAGGGCAAAGAGAGTTGAGCGTTGTGTGTGAAGTCAGAAGCCATGCTGCTTTAATTACTCTGAAGTATGATTTTATGAAGCGAGTATGGCTTATTTCATATTTTTATCAACGCAACTTACACTACAACAACAAAGTGCTGTGCACTCTGACTATGTACATATTTTTTATACGGCATTTTGACCTAATTTTAATGTTAATATTACTATTTGTAGGTTATAAGCATTTTGTAAATAAGTGACCATAGTTTGGTAATTAAAGTATATATATATTGAATTTTAAAAAGTTGAAATAATACTGCATTACAATTGTATGTAGAAGTCATATATAGACACATGCAAGCAAACATTTATGGTTAAAAATATTTAATGAAATCATAATCATCTAATTGTGCAGACAGAAGCAAAGCTTGTTTGTGCAACTTCTGCATTCATACATATGTAGATAAATATCTTATACATACACATATATGCATATATCGACGGCTAAGTGGAAGGTCAACCTAGTATTTCAAAATATTTTTTCAGAAATGCCCCTTTTGGAGAACGACTTATTCAAATAGCATTTGAGATAAGATAGAGGAGAATGGTGTGTTAAAACGAATCATGCATACACACATAAATTAATGCCTAAAAGCAGAAATGCATACACTCATACTATGTAATATATACATTGGGGTTATTTAGATACAACAAAAATTTTAATTTTTCTTTAATTAAATTTTTTAAAAGAAAATTTTCTCCTCATTTTTGGAATTTTTTCAAAAAAACCTTTTCATGTTATTAAAGTTGAATCTTTGAACTTTCCAAAACCTTTTATATATTGCGCTTATCATAACTATTAAACAAATTACATCCATTTGAAAATAACTAAATTTTGTATGGGGAAAAATTAATATTTTTTCAAAGTGAATTTTCTGGTAATTTTTAAAATTAAAAAAAAAAAAAACCTTTACATATTCTTAAAGTTGAAGCTTTGACTTTCCAAAAAACCTAGTGCGGTTATCATAACTATTAAATTAATTACAGCCATTTAAAAATTGCTAAATTTTGTAAGGGAAAAAATAAACTTTTTTCCAAGCGATTTTTCTGGCAATTTTTAAAAGTTATTTAAAAAAATCTTTGCATTCTCTTTAAGTTTAAGCTTCGAATTTTCCGGACGTTCTAAGCAATAAACTAACTACAGCTAATTAAAAATAACTAAATTTTGTGTTACTTGCATTAGTGTTAAACTCAGTGATTTTCAAATGGCTGTAATTAATTTAATAGTAATGATAATCGCGCACGCTCTTTTATTTATGGAAAATCGCAGTTTCAGCTTTAGGAACATGTCAGGATATTTGGAAAAAATCCCCAAAAATTATCAGAAAGTTCACTTTGAAAGAAAGTAAATTTTTTCCATATAAAATTTATTTATTTTTAAAGCTTTGTAATTAGCTTAATAGTTGTGATAATCGCACAATTCACAGTTTCAACTGTAAGAATATTTAAAGATTTTTGAAACAAATCCCAAAAGTTATCAGAAAATTCACTTTGAAAAAAGTTAATTTTTTTTTCATACAAAATTTAGGTATTTCAAAATGGTATAATTAGTTCAATAGTTATGATAATCGCACACTGTTTTTTATTTATAGAAATTCAAAGCTTCAACTTAAAGAATATGTTGTTAAAAAAAAAATCGAAAACTATGAGAAAATTCAACAAAAAAAAGAAAAATTGATTTTTTCCAGTACAAAGTGTAAGGGAAAATTAGAAACAAATATCGATGGGCTATTTTTTGCAAGGCTTATTTTCTTATCAATGACTTTAGAGGGGGTAGACCTAAAAAATAGATTATACACATACATACATGCATACTACATACCCATTTTAATTTTATAAAAACTAAACGTATCATATACTATATTATTATTACATACTATTATTATGACTACTAAGTGCTATAAAGTACTACATATGTAGTTTAAAATTCATAACTAATATAAATAGGTTTAAGATATTATAAAATCCACGTTTATTAAATATAGCTGTAATGTAATAAAAAGTTCAGAAAATAATCAAGTAATGAAGTTAAACGCTGTGTAAAAAAAAAATACATACTAGCTACGCTAAATGAAAACACAAACGTAATGCAAATTAGTTTTCAGTTAACCAAATGTACATACTTACTTATGTAGTTCATTAATTTGAATTACTTACAAAGTGTCCTCTTTACTTTACTCGCCATTCGCTCATATTCATACATATTATTTGAAAATTTACAATTTTGTTTGAAATAGTTGATATGGACAAAAAAATGTACGTATATGGTTACGCGTTGTTATTGTTTAACTTTTTTGCTTGTTAATTAATACGTTATAAATATTAGTATTTAAACATACATACATACATATAGTTGTACTTTATTAGTATTTAGTTACATAATATGTATTTATTATGCTCAAGTAACTGTTTAAACAACTGGACTCAAACATTTAGATATGTATATATTTGAATTTCATGATTTTGCTATAAATAAAAAAAAAAGGTAAACTATTTAAAAATTAATAAAAAACAGTTTTTTCTCTTCTTTATAGAGTTGGTAATTTAACAAAATGAACTAGTTCATGCTGTTCGCATTTAGTTCAATTATTTCTATTTGCTTCCCTTAAACGACTTTTGATTTAGACCAACCACACAGTGGCTCGTACTAAAGTTAAACATTTTTTTGTATCTCCTGTAAAATTTGAGTGAGTGTTTGTAGGTGGTTTTGCATTTGTCCGTTACGAAAAGTTTCTCGGTGTTACTTTACTCAAGCACCCGTTTTAGTTTCTCGTTATTTTTCATTCTCAATAAATATTCTTAATTTAACGAACATTTCACATAGTTCAAGTGGTTCATTTGAAATGTTGAACTATGTAGTTCCCGCGATCACTTCCATGATCAAGTTCAATGAACTACTTAGTTCATAAACTACCCAAGTCTACTTCTTTATCATTCTTTCCGGTAGACGGAGACCGTATCGAAATATTAAAAAAATGTGTCGAAATGGAAAATCGTTCAACTGGTTTTTGAATGAAGTCCTGATTTTGAGCTGTGGTGATTTAGAGACTTCGAATAAGGGACCTACTTGAGAACGTGATAACACACTACAATCAAAATTAATCCGCTAGGTGGCCGACCGAAGTCCAATCTTTTATCTCTGGGCATCTGATAATTTTTCTTGAAACAAAGAGGTATGTTGGACAAATTTATTATCAAGCATTTTCGAAAAAATCAGAAGTGGAATATTATATTTGATTGTTCTGAGAAAAAAAGGTATATTGCATAACTTTATTATCAAGCGATTTCGAAAAATTCCGAAGTGGAATATTATTTTTGACTGCTTTGAGATAGAAGTCTTTTGACAAGTTAAAGTTTCTGGCGTCAATTTCTATTATTGTGGCAACAAGAATTTTGAGTGCTATTCCGATACTGCCCTGTACTCGATACCTTCAGTTAAAAAGTGTCGAAGGAAATTAGTCGGTAACTACTGGTATCGTACTCGTTAGTAGTGCAGTTTCGGGTCGCCACCCAAATATTTCAAAATTAACTACTATTTTATTGGACATTGGTACATTTCCATTTTCAAAAATTATTCAGATATGGTAAAAAAATGTGACGAAGTTCTATAATACTCTATTTTCATAGTATCATTAGTTACGATGCTCCAATCTGGTTGGTGGTGTAAAAGTTCTTCCTGTCGCAATATTTCGACACTCGTTTCGCTGGACAGCTCGCGCCAATTTCGAATATGCTTCTAAGCTGAACCCCGGCAACAGTGGGCCCCCAAAGAAAATACGATAAGACAAAGTGTGTCGATTTCAACATTTATTTAAACAATTTGACTATGATACATTTAAAAAACTATCATCGGGAATGTGACGTGTATTTTCGACAGTGCTGCCACATATTAAAATTTACAAGTTCTTCGATACGTTCAGATATGTACGTTCGATCACAGTTACAATTTTCATTACATTTCAAGAGACTATATTTGGAACTCCTCAAAAAGACTCCCAACTATTCCTAAAATCTTTGTAATGACAACATTGTCTTTAACTGTAATTTAATGTATAAGATAAAAAATTCTCCATTATACGCTAGTCTATATCCAATTTCTTAAAATTTCCCTCGATGCCAAACAAATCGGAGGCGTCTTTCGCCTTTCCGGGACGTAATTTTTCATTTACTTGATGACGTTTCTCGAACTCCAACATATCGGCACGGTTGTCCTTGAGCTTTTTGTAAAATATTTCTGAAAAGAGTGAACAAAAGTTTAAATATAATTATTTATTATATGATAGGCTAGGCGTTGAAAGAAAACGTAAAACGAAAACCTATAAAATGTTGAAAAAGGGGTAAACATTTTTTTCGGGATTATGGTCGGATTTAGGAGGTATGCATGCCTCTAGTCTAGTCTCAGTAAACAAAGAATATTTCGGCTATCGCCGATGTATTAGCTTGACTCTGCAGTCTCAGCTCTATCAGCCACTTAGTGCGGGTGACTAGTTTGAGTCTCCAATTAGTTCTGAGTGCTCCAATTGTGACTCTAATAGTTTTTGGAGAGGTTAATCATATAATCATTCAGACCTTTTTCATTCTTTCTCAACTAATCCTAATAGTAAGCTACTCTCTGACTGGGAGCTCTACAAAGTTGGTTTGTGCATTTACAAATCTGAAAGCAGAAAAGCTTTCTGTGAAAGCGTTGTCGGATGCCATGAGTCCACAAGACTCAGAAAAGTTCTCTCTGAGAATTCTGCTCCCTTGGGTTACTTGAGGAATGTAGATGGAAGCTGGGTAATAAGGAAGCAAGTAAAATATGCTCACTTTCCTGAAGTCCCGGTTGAACAGGACCGCGATCCCTCATTGCCGGTAGATGTTGGCTTCGAGGGCCTCGCCACCTCTCTGGATGAAAGCCAGCTTGATTGGCTATTAAATCTTTTAAGCCTTCAGTCACCGGCGACTAATGCAAAAACTTCTGTGCAACTACAGAGATCTATGGAGATTTCCGGTAGCTGGCTTGCTCTTATCTACCCCAACTGTTTGAGGGAATGCTTTCATGTATCTCCCAACGATTTAGGCCATAGGCCGGCAACTACTTTCCTGGGAGGAAACCACCAATGCTTCAACATAGCAAGCGCTCTCTCGGTGCCGATTACTGATTTAGGCCAATCATTTTCTCCTAGTTTCTTTTAAAAATTTGAAACACCTGTTAGACCTACACATACAAAGCAGGATTTCTCCGAGTGTCTTTCGGCATCGCAACATGCTTATTGCAAAGACAGTCAACAGAAACGGCTCCCTATTCGGTCGTAAAACTTACAATATACAAAGAATTTGTGGTTGGGGGTCTTTCTGGACAATTTCTTGTCAGTAGCGATCGAAAGAGGGATTGTAAGTTTGGGAGGCGAACCGAGTTTGGTATGATTTGTCAACATACTACTTTGCGGTAGGATTGTCATGACGGAGTGGGGAACTGCTTGGGCTCAAAAAGGATGAAAGGAGGCACGTCGAAAGTAGGTGTTCTTTCTTTCCTTCTATGGATTATAGTCATTAACGACTTGCTCCAGGACCTCGAAGGGAAAGTCTATTTAGGTATGTTCTATATTATGGAGTACTGGTCTGGTAGGGTGCACGAGACATGACCTCTTTTATGCGACGTGATGCAAGAACGGGTATTTGAAAAAGTTGAAATTGAACTACACAACCTCGTTGCAAAATCGCGAAGGAGATGATGGGCCAGAAATCCTAGTCTCGACCTTAAAGTAATAAGGCACCCTTGATGACGGGATATTAACGGAGCTTTACGAATGTTAAATATAGAGTTTTTTAGACGTTATTATTATAGAAATTAATGTATATCGATCTACCGAGAAGCTTACCTCTCAACTCTATACAATTTGCCTCTTCGCCACCATAATCTTTAGGCATAATATTTTGAGGCACATGCTTGAAGAAATCTTCAATATTACTGTGCACGTAGAGAATGCTGGTGAGCTCTTTTTTCATAAACGGCGTCATTAGAGCAAGAATTCTATCCATGAATGGAACAATATTGATGAAGTGGAAGCCAATTAGGCGAATAGCAGCAGCTTCCTGTGGAACAAATAGAACCATTATTGAATACTGAATTGCATAAAAGTTTAAGGAAAATTACTCACCTGTAAATAGAAGAGAAACTTTTTCATCTGAAATAGCCCAATGCGTGCAATGTGACCCAAAGTGACGTCCTTCAAATCCATAACCATAATATGACCAGGTCGTATGCCATCCTCGTACATCCAATAATCGAAAATCATGCAGTATCTAGAAAGACGAGTATAGATAAAAAAGACGATTATAGGTAAAGAGAAAAATACCGGAAGATAACTATTGAAATGTGATGTTCAATATGCCTCCTCAAAATCGTCAAAGCACCGTGAAGCAAAAGACTACCCGTCCGGCTATCACTCTTCACAACAACCCAACAAACACATTTGTTTGAGAACGCTATGTTTCTCCAGTGTTGCCCGAGTCGTCGTCTAACGTTAGATATTAGCGAATGGGGCTAGTTTTCTAATCTACCTCCAATCGAAATCTAACTTGAGTGTTTGTTGGGAAGTACTAATTTGAACTGAGTAGACAACTGAGAAGGCACTCTCGACGAAAAAAGATTTTAACTACTACATAGCAACACTAGAGATATACTCGAGAATGATTCGAGATATAGTGCAAATTCTATTCACATTCCAATTCCATTAAAACTCGATTGTAGAATTATGCTTTTCTCGATTTAAGAATGCTATGTTTCTCAAGTGAATGGGATTAGCTATCTAATCTACCTCTAATGGATATCTAACTTCAGTGTTTTTTTTTTTGCGAAGTCTCCCATCATACATTGTCCCGCATACCCATACCTGTTCTGATATGGAACTTTGGATTGTTTGGACAGAAAATGGGATGGAATTAGGAATATTCGAATAGAAAGTTCTTTAGGATACGCGAATAAATTTATAATACCTCAGGGCAACTAAGTATAAATGTATAAAGGGCGTATCTTTTTTTTTTTTTGTTGAAAATCATAATTGATTATAATAATCTGTAATTTTGATTGCACGCGAATTTTACAGCTACCCGATCACTTAATTAGCTACCTAACGACTAGGTAAATATCTAGTTGTGGAGTAGCTAACTAAAAGATTAGCCATGCATATCTGCTAATTTTAATCTCATAAATACTACTAATATTAAGTATTAAAATGTTGCTCATTTAGACAGTTTGACAGCTATTCATTCATATTAATTAGGGCTAAATTGCTGCAGTGGGAGTTTGAACTATGTAGCCCAACAAACACAGTCTGTAACGTTAGAGAAATTTTCATTGAAACGTCAGATAACTAGTGTAATAGAGAACTTCACTAGAAAACGACTCGTGAATGATTAGAAAAATAATGCAAATGTTTTCGTTAGAATCCCATTAGAGACTGACATTAAAACTTGATTGAAGAACTATGATTCCAGTGTTTGTTGGAAAGCTAGCAACTGTAACAGTACTCGACCTAGGTATTTTTTTTCCGAATAGCACAAAAAACTGCATAACAAAAATGTATGCAAATGCCCTCGACTTTGTCTGCGAAACTTACAAAAACGAACCGTAAATAAGTTTTTTTTATAATATCTGGACACCAGCGTCACCTAGCGTGGTTTTATCGTTACAGATTAGGGGTCGTGCATATATGACGTCACGCTCTTTGGGGGGGGGGGGAGGGGTCTGCGATTTGTGACGAAGTGTGACATGGGGGGAGAGGGGGTCAAAAACTACCAAAAATCGCGTGACGTCATATATGCACGACCCCTTATACAAAATATTCCACATGAAACATATAAACATATGTATGTATGTAGATGCCAGAACGCCAAACACAGTCGGATCATAAAAAACTGATTTTGTATACATAACGACTTTAGCGCCATCTAGCGGTGGAAAATTTATCTTTATCTATCTATCTATATATCTATCTATATATAAATACGCCACATGAAAAACTTTAGGAACCTCTTGCGACCGAACCGTTTGACCGCTTTGAATGAAATATGCACCGATGGAAAGGAAATTTAAAAAAACTGAGGTATAAGCGGTATATTTTCAGGGGCGTCCCCGAAATTTAAGGATGGGGGGTACGGGTGTAGCGACCCCACGACCCCCTAAAGATTTTATTGGTCGAATTTTCGATCACAAGCGATACTAGTTATTATACACAGATTACTTACAGTTTCATGCAATCCGCAAAGTTAAAGTTCGAAGCATTTGTATCGGCTAATTTTCCAACTATGACACGGTAACCTTCCGGTGTTGTTTGCGGTAAGGGACAAATGGAACTGAAAGAGATTATAAATAGAAATTTAGTTAGTCATTTTATACATTAACTGTACAAAAATAAGTAAAAATAAAATAAATAAAAAATAGTAACATAAAAAAAAAGAAAAAAAAAGAAAAAAAAAAAAAAATAATAAAATGTCAATGAAACAAAACGAAATAAAATGTAATGAAATAAAACCAAATAAAATAAAACTAAATAAAAAAAAATAAAATAAGATGAAGTATAATAAAATAATAAGTATGAAATGAAAAAAATTTGAATAAAATGTACCAAAAAAAAATAAATAAATAAAAAAAAATTATAAAACAAAAAAAAAAAAATAAAAAAATTAAAAATATAGTAAAATAAAACTTAAAAAAAAAATAGAAAAAAAAATAAAATAATAATAAAAAAAGGTTAAAATAAAATGAGAAAAAAAAAAATAAAAATAAAGCAAAACGAAATAAAAATAAAACGAAATAAAGTAAACTAAAATAAAATAGACAAACAAGAGCAAATAACATAAAACCGGTAAATACAAATAAAGGGAGCTGGAACAAAATCTAATTTAATTTAAAAAAAGTTAAGAGAAAAATAAAAACTATAAAGTAATATAGGTACATAGATAAACGAATTTCTACCTCGGGGCAACTTGAGCTAGATTTTAAACACATCTCTACACTTTTAATCTCCTTTCACACTTACACCGCACGCATGGCACGCTGCAACTCCGGTCGTTCACAGTCCAAATTCGAAAAAAAGTCTCCACAATGTGTGCGAGTCGTAAGATTTGTGTCCAGTACTCGTTTAGCCATTTCCATGCTATTCATGCAAGCGTGGAAAAAGTGTAAAGCCTCCTGCTCCAACAAATTCTGCATGTGTGGCTGGGCGCGTATCCAAGTGACAAACTTTTGCATCTCAGCGCGGGAGATTTCCGGGAAGCGCTCATATTGCTCTGACAAATCGGCCGGTTTCATAGCGCGACAAGTTTTTTGATTTTTTTTCGATTGTTTTGGTTATAAAATTTAGAACTTAAGCACCGCGCGCACTTTATCACCTTAGATAATAGAGCACTTTAGAACTGGATCTCTTACGCAATAATTTCTAATAGATATAAAATTCAAAAATTTAAGCCAAAATATTTATTGTTTAACTGCTGCTGCGGCTGTGCGCGGCTCGAATGAAATGAAAATTTTTTGTGAACACGTTCGAAAGCGAAACTGGTAATTTCGCTGGTAGCTGTTTTGGCGTGTTGCTGTTTTTTTTAATGCTATTTTATCAATTTCGCTGGTGCTTTTGATGTTTTTGTTGTGCTGTTGCTGCTTTCCTGCTTGTACAGCCGCTTCACTTTAGTCGCTTGGCTTTCTGATTACATTGCAGTGATTTTCTTGCTAACTGGTGGAAATATTGACAATCTCAGTGTTGTTGTAGTGTCTATTACTTGCAAGCTAAATTTTCTTTACACTCACTGCAAATCGCTACCGCACTGTGGGTCAAATCGACTACTCGACAGAGAGAAAATTCTTCTAACAAGCTATAAAAAGAGTATGATAAAAAAAAATAAAATTCAATAAAAAAATACAAAAATTAAAAAAAAAAACCTAAAAAAAGAAAGTTAAAAAAAAAAAACAAACAAAAATGTTTACAAAATAAAGTAAAAAAAAGTTTAAGTAAAATAAAGTAATAATAATAAAGAAAAAAAAAAAAAAACAAAGTAAAATAAAGTAAAGTTAAATTAAATAAAACAAAGTAAAATGAAAAACCCAAAAGAAAAGGAAAAAAAATTAAACGGAAAAATAAAATAAAATAATATAGGCTCATTCCATTTCAAGACAACCGGTCCGCGCGGGACATTATTTTTGATTTCCATGAAATTTTAATATGTTGTTCTTTGGTCAAAATAAAGAAATAGGTGTCTTTTTTTTCCTGAAAAAATTTTTTTTTCGGATTATCGGCCGTTGAAATCGTTAAAATGCAGTGAACATTTTTTTCGCCCATTTTTTCAACTCGCAATAACTTTGTCAAAAATTAACCGATTGTCCTAATTTTTTTTTCAATGTTCGTTATTACTATTACTTTTATATAAATTTATAAAAAATATTATATAGTGAAAAAATTTATTTTTTTTTCAGTATTTAGTAAAAATTTATGACTTTTTTCAAAAATTAATATCTCAAAAAAGGTTATTTTTTTTCTTTTGAAATTTTTTCTATATTGAGTCAACAGCTTATATTTCAACTTGGCTAAATGCCTATTTGCCAAAATTCGTTGTTTTCGAGATACGAATTTTTTAATATTAAACATTTTTTCCCCCCATATATTGATGCAATGCATATTATCTTTGTCAAAAATTAACCGATTTACATGATTTTTTCTTCTACTTGAACAGAAATTCATAAAAAATAGCATATAGTTAGGTTAGGTTAGGTTCAAGTGGCTGCCGCAGAGGCACACTTAGGCCAGTTTTGAAAGGCCCGTTGTGATACCACCAACACAAGGAAAGTCAGTCCCGGGATCCAGCCATATGGAAAATCCCTGAGTTGTTGGGATTTTCCACATAGCAGAATCCCGGGACTGACACTCCTAAACCGACACCGTTACTCCTCCTCGAACCACTTAGATGACTTTATGAAGCCCATCAAGTCCTTTATGTCCAGTTCCGCGATCTGGCTTAGGCTATCCAGGAACGGAACTCCCAAAAAGCGCGTTCTCGCGCCGCTTAAAGCCGGACAGTTGCAGATGAGGTGATCCACTGTTTCCTCCTCCTCATCATCTTTGCAACTCCTGCAGCATCGTCGGTAGGGCACACCTAGCCTTTCTGCATGCCTACCAACGAGGCAGTGACCGGTTAATACCCCTATCAATATGCAGATTTCCCTCCTAGTTAGGGCATAAATGCGTCTAGACCTTTTAAGATCACATTTTGGCCAGGTTTGTTTCGATATGCTACACCCTGGGGATTGCAGCCATCTTTCGTTGGCTTGACGGAGTGTGTGCTCCTTCAGCATTAGTTTGCATGTGGCAAACGGCATACCTAAGCGCTCTTTATCCTGAAGAACCTGCTTGGTCGTGCCCTGCCTGGCAAGCTCGTCTGCCTTACAGTTTCCCTCAATGTCCCTATGTCCCGGGACCCATATGAGGTTTACGCGGTTCTGTTGGGCCATCTCCTGAAGAGATCGATGACAGCTGAGCGTCAGTTCAGAGTTGAACGTGTATGAGCCAAGGGATTTGATGGCCGCTTGGCTATCGCTGAAAATAGCGTTATCTTCTCCGATAACACGTTTGCTTAACCAGGCCGCGGCGTCCAGGATTGCCGAGACTTCCGCCTGGAAGACGCTACAATGATCAGGTAGTCTGAAGGAGAGCTCAAGGTCCAAATCCCTTGAATAAACGCCTCCTCCAACTCTGCCGTCCAACTTCGAGCCGTCGGTGTATATGGAAGTGCCACCATTTGTTTCGGGACACCAATCCGTCCTCTCCCAGTCTTCTCTGCTGGGAATGTTTATTTTGAAACAGCTATCCCCGACTGTAGTAGTCGCACAACGATCTGTGCTTAGAGGGAGAAAGCTGTAAGATTCCAGAATACTGGAGTGTCCAATAGTACCCGCAGCCCAACTGGAGGTTTCTCTTAGGCGCAGAGCTGATGCCGCCGCTGACCGAAACCCTTCCAGATCAAGTGGCAAAATGCCCAGAATGACCTGGAGGGCTTCGTTGGGCGTTGTCCTTAGCGCACCGCTTATACAGATCATATTGGATCTATGAACTTTCCGCAACAGATTCAGGTATGTTGCCTTGCTCAGCGCAGGCCACCATACGACGACTCCATAAAGCATGATTGGGCGAATGATGGCCGTGTAGATCCAACTGCATACTCTAGGGCTGAGCCCCCATTTTTTGCCAATAGCTCTTTTGCAGGTGTAAAGAGCGATGCAAGCTTTCTTCTGGCGCTGAAGAACATTCTCCTTCCAATTCAATTTCCTGTCCAGAACTATGCCTAGAAACTTGGCCTTATCCGACAAGCCCAGGCGCGTGCCATCTAGTTCTGGTAGGCTTAGTGGCGGTATTTTGTACCGGTTGGTGAAGAGGACAAGTTCCACCTTCCCTGGGTTGATACTAAGTCCGCAGCGAGAGGACCACGTCGAAACTTCTCGCAGTGCTACTTGCATCAGGTCACACAGAGTTTGTGGGAACTTGCCTCTGAATGCAATAGCTAAATCGTCTGCGTATGCCACTATCTTCCCGCCCCCCCAGCTTGTGTCACGTAGCAACGAGTTGACTGTGAGGTTCCATAAAAGCGGGGAAAGAACACCACCCTGGGGTGTTCCCCTTGTGACATAGCGTGATAACTCAACCGTACCAAGTGAAGAAGCTATTTTCCTTCCCATTAAAAGTTGGTCAATTAAACCAGTTAGAGGTCTATCTACGCCCAGATTAGTTAGAGCGGAGTTGATAGCCTCCGGGCTTATATTGTTGAAAGCCCCCTCAATGTCTAGGAGGGCCACGAGACAGTAGTCCTTTTCACACAGCGATTTCTCAATGACAGACACTAGGCTGTGCAGAGCGGTTTCTGTTGATTTACCCTTGGTGTATGCATGCTGATAGCTAGAGATAAGGTTGCTATCAATAGTCGTTAAGAGGTAGTCGCTTAATATCCTCTCAAAGGTTTTTAGTACAAAGGCATATAGTTAAAAAAAGATAATTTTTTTTTAGTATTTAGTAAAAATTTATGACTTTTCAAAAATTAATATCTCGAAAACTGTAATTTTTTGTTAGTTTAAACTTTTTCTGTATTGAGTGAACAGTTTATATTTCAACGTGTTAATATCAACTAGCCAAAATTCGTTGTTTTCGAGATATGAATTTTTGAATATTTAACATTTTCCCCCATATATTGATGCGAAGTATATGGAAAAAAGTTTAATACTCAAAAATGCGTATCTCGAAAACAACGAATTTTGGCTAGTTGATATTTAGCCAAGTTGAAATATAAACTGTTCACTCAATACAGAAAAAGTTTAAATAAACAAAAAATTACAGTTTCCGAGATATTAATTTTTGAAAAAAGTCATATTTTTACTAAATACTAAAAAAAAATTATCTTTTTTTTAACTATATGCTATTTTTTATGAACTTCTATTCAAGTAAAAGTAAAAACGAACATTTCAAAGAAAAAATCATGAGAATCGGTTAATTTTTGACAAAGTTATTGCGAGTTGAAAAAATGGGCGAAGAAAATGTTCACTGCATTTTAACGATTTCAACGGCCGATAAATCCGAAAAAAAATTTTTTTCAGGAAAAAAAAGACACGTATTTCTTTATTTTGACCAAAGAACAACATATTAAAATTTCATGGAAATCAAAAATCATGTCCCGCGCGGACCGGTTGTCTTGAAATGGAATGAGCCGAACAAATATATTATGTTTAAGAATAAATAAAAAAAAAAAAATAAAATTACATAAAAAATAAAAAAAAAAATTTAAATCAAATCAAATTTAATAAAATAAAATGTAATAAAAGGAAGAAAAGTACGGGAGAATTAATTAAGATAAAGTAAAACAAAATAAAATAAAATAAAATGAAGTAAAAATAAAATAAAATACAATAAAAAAAAATGAAAAAAAAATATATAAACAAGAAAAAAATAAAAATAAATACAATGAAATAAAATAAAACAAAATAAAATAAAATAAAATGAAGTAAAAATAAAATAAAATACAATAAAAAAAAAATGAAAAAAAATATATAAACAAGAAAAAAATAAAAATAAATACAATGAAATAAAATAAAATAAAATAAAATAAAATTAATAGATAAATTAAAGTAACCTTAAACAAAATGAAATAAAATTAAAAAAAAAAGAAGAAATAAAATACATAATATGAAATCATATAAAATAAAATAAAATGAAATAAAAAAAAGTTGAGTAAAATAAGATAAAAACGGATAAAATAAAAATGGTTAAAAACGGAAATAAAGCAGGGAAATTGAAAATCAAGCAAAACTTTAACCCAAAAAATCATTATGAAGGGGCAGTGCTACTGCCATAAGGAGTACATAGAAATATTGTTTATTACTATCGTTATCGATTGGTGAAAAGATTTTTTTTTTTATTTTTTTTAGTAAAATTTAAAGATAAAAGTTATTTTTCAAATTCGATCGCGAAATAAAAGTTATTTTTTAGCTTTTAAATTTCGATCGCAAAGTAAGAGATATTTTCCAATTTTTGAATTTGGATCGGAAAATAAGAGTTATCTATGATTTTTTTTCATTTAAAATTGAAAAAAAAGTTTTTTACGAAGGAAAATAAGACATAACTCACGAAGGAAAATCAGAGATAACTCTATTTTCGGATCGAAATAAAAAAGTTTAAAAATAACTCTTATTTTGCGATCAAAATTTAAAAACTGAAAAATAACTATTATTAACAACTTAGATATATAATAAAAGTGAATGTTTCTGCGGTCCTTGAAATAAAGTAAAAAAAAATTGAAAAACAGAAAAAAAATTAAAAAAAAAAGATGAATAAAAAAAAATAATAATAACTAACGTATGTATGAAATTTTTCGTCCATTTCAATCCACTGTGCTTTTCCTATCCTCCGATTACCTGTTTCTTGGTAAGACCACCTTTTGCGTGTGGCACGTTTGCATGTGTGCTTATGAATGTGTGCGTGTGTGTGTGCATGCGTGCGAGTGCATTTTATTGCACTTTTACATAACAATAAAAATCTATTAGTAAATTATAAATTGTTGCCATTTGTTGTTTTTGCTAATATAATTACTTTTTCCATATGCTGACATGAGATCGTTGTTATTCTATGATACTTTGATTAACCTTTGAAAACTCACTGTTATGAAAATGAAACCTAACTTTGAACGAGCTCTACTTACATACATACATATATGTATTTATATTTGTACCACTATCTCGGGAATCGATTGAAATTTGGCATAGTCGAACTTCCTTAGTTTTCATCAATACCTTTAATTTTCGATCCATTTCGCACAACCACCTTCTAGCTTCATACCAAGTTTTGCTCAATATCTAGAAAACGGGAAAAGTAGCTGAAACATGTTAAAGCGCTCGTCAGCACCTCTCATTTGATACCCATATCGCACTAACACTTTTGAGGGTTCATATTACATGAACACATTATAAGGTTACCCTGGTCCACATCTTGTGGGATATCTCCAAAACCTCTCCAAATTCCTAAACGTGTTTTTTCAGCCTATAACTATTTCGAGCTGATACAAAATCTACGTTCCAACTTTCATTTTATTAGGTAAAGTCGTTTTTGACCTTTGGGATCCAGAAAAAAACGGCTTCAAATTATACATATACAGTGCACTCGCGATAATATGAACTAATTAAAACCAGGCCAGCTCATATTTCCAAGATTGTTTATATTTACGAAAGGCTATAAAACTGAGGAAAAAACTATTTAGCTAGTTTTATGACATCCAATCCTCACTAAAAACCACAAAAGAAACGTATTTTGTTCATTTCTTTTATGACACAAAGAAAAAACGTAAAATACAAATAAGATGAATTAAATTAAAACATAAGAAGCTCTAAAATTTGAGCTTTTTTTTCATATTTTAGAATACTGAATGAAGCGAAAGAGTGTACATATTTTGGGATGCTAATATTATCGCAAGTGCACTGTATTAGTATATGTAGATGGTTTCTTTGGTTGACAGTTTGGTATTTATGCCCGCAAATGGTTGAGTTGTTGACTTGAAGAGCATGCTATTCCTATTCCTGTGCCACATTTAGGGAAAAAGGGGTGGCATATTGACCTTAATCATCACCATAAACATTGGTTTGTGGTCCCACTTAGTCTACGTCTTATCAGAAACGGGTTCCCAAACAGATATCTTCTACTTAGATCCACAAATAGCCTTAACCGCCTAGGCGATTTTGGCCGTCAAGCATGTTTCGCCAGTCGTTTCTTTGTTTAGCAAACTGGCGCCAATTGGAGACACCTCGTGTTCTCAGACCTGCCTCCACTTGGTCCTGCCATCTGAGTGGTGGTCTTCCTCTTCCTCTACTTCCACCGGCGGGTGTCGATAAGAATACCTTCTGGGCCGGAGCGTCTTAGTTTTAATTCGCTGCACTATGAGCTCATCATTACATCTTCTTCGGTACTCGCCGTCGCCAACTTTTAGGGGTCCAAAAATCTTTCGAAGAATTTTCCTCTCGAATACTCCCAAAGCCGCCTCATCAGATGCTGTCAATGTCCATGCTTCTGCACCATATAGTAGGACGGGTACGATATTTGACTTATAGAGTGTTGTTTTCGTTCGTCGAGCGAGGACTTTACTTCTCAATTGCCTACTCAGCTCAAAGAAGCATTTGTTTTGCAAGAGTTATCCTTCGATGGATTTCCAGACTTACATTGTTGTAATGCTGCTTCCGAGGTTTACAATGCCCTTCACTATCTCGAAATTATGGCTGCCAACAGTGGCGTAGTTGCCAAGAGTCGAATGCGCTGACTCTTTGCTTGATGCCACCAGATAATTCTTTTACCTTCGTTCACTACCCAATCCATTTTTTTTCCGAACACATGGTCCATATTTTACTGAATATCTCGAAAACAGGGCTTCCCACGAAACTATAAAAAGTTAATTTTGTGTTTTTCCGACAGGGTGGATACTAGATGTATATTGGAACGATTTTTCGTCATCCCTTGTCAATTTTGGTTTTGTAACAAACCGGTTCAGGCGATGCCCCATCGTATGGCGGCGAATTCAATTTTTTTGTCTTATAATTACCCGAGCTAATTTAAAATTGTCGAGAAAAGTCCGGAAAAGTCCATACGTGGCATATATTTTCATATAGTTTACCGTTTTCGAGAAAAGTCCAAAAACCTAAAATTTTGACCTTGATCCCGAATAACTTTTTTAGCACACATGTGCTTATATATGATTAAATTTTGTCCAACGCTACGATTATGGACACTTGTTCAACAAGGAACATCCAACCATAAATTACCATAATGACTATCAACGGATGAGATGAGGAGCGCGATAGCAGCAATTTGATTGCAATTGCCCTTGCAACAAGTGAAATGAAAGAATATTTTGAAAGGACTAAGCATGAAGACGATCAGTGGACGCTTAAGCACAGGTGTGCTATCAACCAACACAGCTGGCTACCCGCATCGGGAACAATACCGAACTCAAACGTTCAAAAGTGGTGGTGCAAAACTGCAGAGTGTAGACGAAAAATAGCTTCTAAACGGGCAATTAAAAACAAACGTTTTTGTAACAAAAAAAAAAGAAGAATAACAAACTACCCCATGAAATGCAAATAATACTCACAAAGGTCACAAGTGTCGAAACGGAGGGTAAAACGCTGTCACGAATGCGAGAAGACGCTACACACAGGTGTCAAAAACGACTGCGTCAACAAAGACGGCGGAGCGGTTAAAGCAGACAGTTGGACAAATAGGGTGGATACAGCACGCAAGCGTGAAGCAACAAATATGTAAATGTGAAGCAACAGGGTGGAATCACGGCCACGTGATGGAAAGACGGCCCGGCCAAACTGTTGATCATTTGCATATGAAATTTAGAAGGAATGCTCGTCGCTTTTTTTTAAGGTATTATAGAATTAACTTTTCCTACCTCTAACTTTGTACATCCCGCCGCCAACTGGCCGTTAGGACTTTGTTTGACATCAAATTCATCAGAGTTTTGCAGGGTAGGCGCATCGTTCACAGGAAGCCGTTAAGCAGGGTTGCTTCCGTCGCAAGTGTAACGTATTTTCCTCGTCCGCGCTGGCTGTCGTGCGTACTCAGCGTGCACTTGTTCTGCATATCTGCTATGTGGGTGTGGCACTTGTTGTAAAGCTGAGCTCATTATGCTCGTCCCCTAATTATGAATATTTAGTATGCTTTTAAATATTTTTTTATTTGATTGCAGGACACGTTGTAACGTCTTTTTGAGAAAGTAATCAGCATTACATTTCTTAAGGATGGATTCCTTTGTGTAGCGAAGCGTTTATTTTTGGTTCTTCCGTAGTTTGTAACGGCCAACTGCTAGGTAAAAGATTGAAACGGAAATTAGATGGACGTGGTAGGAGCTCGTTCGACAAGCTGGTGTAAACTAGATCCTATCAAGCCACACTTGTCTAATAATAGCGCGCCGATCTAAGGAGTAAGTCATAACAGCTAGTCTCAAACCATTGGTAACACTTTCTCGTATTCAAGTGATTCGAACTTAACCCCCTACAAGACATACAAAGGATTGTCTCAGTTGTAGTCCTGGCCAAAACGGCTAGGGGGTTAGATGCCTATATTAAGTAAGTAAATAAGTCCTGGCATTGCGGTGGATAAGAGAAATCCCACAGCCAAGTGCAATCGTTCACAATGGTTCCAAAATCTACATCGAGGCAGGACCCGGGCCTAAGCCTAAGGTAAGAGGAGATCGGGGTTTCAAGACTTGGGCGAATTCCTCCACAAACAACAATGGCGAACTGGTCACAGACCTGCAGAGCGTACTTTGGTTATGGAGGAAACACTACTCCTCAATGTAAAAAAGCGAAGTAGATGTAGGTTTTACCCTACTCTAACGAAGTACGATCGGAAACGATGGAAAATCAGTCGACCATCATCATCGTCATAATCTAATGAAATAAAATAAAATAAAATAAGTTAAAATAAAATATAATAAAAAGAAATACAATACAAAAAAAAAATTTTATGAAAAAAAAAAAAATTAAATAAAGTAAAATTAAATAAAGGAAAAAAATTAAGTAAAAAGAAAATGAAAAAAAAATAAAGTATTATTATTATTATTATTTATTTAGACTTAAAATAAATTTTAAGACTAACAAGTTAAGGAAAAGAGTAAAATTAAATTAAATGAAAAAATAAAGTAAAATAAAAAAAAAATAAATTAAAAAAAAAAAAAAAATGCAAAAAAAAATAAGAAAAATTATATAAAAAAATAATATAATAAAACAAAAAAAAAAAAAAAATTAAAATAAAAGGGAAATAAAATAAATGAAATAAAGCAAAATAAAAAACATACAATTAAAAAAAAAAATACAAAAAAAAATTAAACTCAGTAAAAATTAAAACAAAATAAAATAAAAATGAAAAAGTGCAATAAAATAAAAATAAGTAAATGGAACAAAATGTGATAAAAAAAATAAAAAAATAAAATAAAATAAAAATAGAAAATAAAATCAAATAAATTAATATAAAGCAAAGTAAAAATAAATAATAAAATCAAATAAAATTACATTAAATTAAATTAAATAAAATAAAACAAAACACAAATGAAAAATTAAAATCGAATAACTAAAATAAAAGAAAAAAAAATAACGAAATAAAATAATAAAAAAATCTCTACATCTCTACATATAATAAAATTGTAACAGGCGAAGTCTGTACGTGGCAGATATCAACAAAAAATTGATTGGTGGAAGCATTATTAAGCGAGTAGAATCCAAATCAACCATTTACAAAGTTTTTGTGTCTCTGTCTGTCTGTCCGTATGTTTGTGGCCGTATCATTCTGAAAGTAATGAATGGAATTGAATGAAACTTTTTTCGTTGGATTGCTCGACGCTCAACTTAAAATTTAAGATATTACTTTTTTCGATATCTCAACTGGTTTTGGAGTTATCGCTCAATATGTGGACCATGTCTGTCTGTATGTTTGTGGTCGTAACACTCTAAAAGTACTGAATGGAATTGAATCGTTGGATTGTTAGACGCTCAAGTTAAAGTTTAAGATATTATTTTTTGCGATATCTCAACGGGTTTTGGGGTTGTCGCTCAATATGTGGACCAGGGGTGACCACAAATGTCTTAGTACAATATGGGTGTCAAACGAAAGGTGTCAATGAGTGCATAATATGCGATTAGATTCATTGAAATATCTGAAATGGTTTGGGAGATATCTTGAAATTTCGATAGCTAGAACGGTTTCGGAGGTATCGACGAATATTTCAACAAAAATGTGTTAGTACATTATGGGTATTAAGTGCTGAACTCCAGTCTTTTTGTTGGATTTTATTCTTTGCCAACCCAGCTGCAAAAAAAAATCATCAGAAATTATACGCATACGAAGTCGCGGGCTAGTAAAAAAATAAAAAAAATGCAACCATCGGATTTTAAGTCGGCAAGACAAAAAATGTATAAAATAAAACAAAAAATAAAATAAAATATATGAAAAAAAAAGTAAAAAAAAAAAAATTTGATAAAATAAAAAAAATAATTATAAAAAAAGATAGAAACAATTAGAAAATTTAAGTAAACAAATTAAACAATATAAAAAAAAACACTTTTTCCTTAAAATCTAAAATAAAAAAAAATAAATAGCTACATAAGATACTAAAAAAATAAAATAATATTAAATAAAAAAAGAGTTTTATTTTATTTAAACTCTCAGATTTTAGGTCGGCAAGACTAAAAAATGTATAAAATAAAACAAAATTTAAAAAATTAGATAAAATAAAAAAATAACTATAAAAAAAGTTAGAAACCAATTAAAAAATTTTTAAGAAAAAGAAATTAAACAAAGAAAAAAAAAGAACTTTTCCTTTTCGTTAACATTAGTTCGCGCACCACTGTTAAGGACTTCAACTATAGCGAGATTAATTCTATTTTCATCTTTTTATATTCGAAGGGGATCGCAAAGATTGAGTTGAAACCTGAACGAGGACAAAGCAAAGTATCTTTTGTGCTTTAACAAAGCGTAAGCGTGCTTTGCATGCGATCCAGCTTTTATACCTTTTCCTGCCTATTGTGTCATATTTATTTGTAAATCGCTTTATTTGAATTTGTTCATGTTTCTTTTTCTTTAGTGGAACTCGAACAATCTCGCATTGCAATTGACGTTTTGGCTTTTTGCCGCTGGTTCAATGATTGCTTTGTGGCTTTTCCCCCTTTTACAAATGCGAAACCCAATCAAATACCTATTCAGTTTTTGTTGTTGCCCTTTACCTATGGCATACCCTAATCAGACAGACAGACATTCATTCAATGAATCGCACGGATAAATACAATGATTATTGAACCAACAAGTCAATCCTGTTGCTCATTACATCCTGTTGTTAAGTCTACCATGAAACAGGATGGCAATGAGCGTATAATAGCAACAAACATACATACATACATACATTCAATATAACCTGTGTTAATATGTTGTAATTGTTTTCGAATAATTGCATTGACCATTTTCAGGAATAAAAACTTTTAGCTTCCAGTACTCAGCAAACAAACTTTGCGCATGCGCTGTGAATGGGGTGAATGCCGACAAAACCGATAAATACGAATGAGGCGCTTGATTAGCTAGTGTTGGACGATGAATGAAAATAAAATTCAATTTCCTCTATTGGCGTTTGATTGTTTATGATTTTAATATCCGTTTAGTCGGAACAGGACGGGAGTGGAAAGGAATGTAGTTTGAAATAGAAAGGAAATACGATTTGGTCATACCTTCTTTGAAAATGCACCTGCAAAGCGATTCTGTGTGAAATAATGAGGGATATTGGAAATGCCTCCGTAGTGGGAAGGAAGTATGAATTAAAAAATATAAACTTGTGTGATTATATAAGGGAGCAGTTTAGGTACAATACCATGCTTAACTTTCGTTCGTGCTCTCAGGGTAATGTGAGACCAGGAGAAACTTTTTATAACAATAACTAGTAGTTAGACGTTATCCCTATCCCTATCCCTATCCCTATCCCTATCCCTATCCCTATCCCTATCCCTATCCCTATCCCTATCCCTATCCCTATCCCTATCCCTATCCCTATCCCTATCCCTATCCCTATCCCTATCCCTATCCCTATCCCTATCCCTATCCCTATCCCTATCCCTATCCCTATCCCTATCCCTATCCCTATCCCTATCCCTATCCCTATCCCTATCCCTATCCCTATCCCTATCCCTATCCCTATCCCTATCCCTATCCCTATCCCTATCCCTATCCCTATCCCTATCCCTATCCCTATCCCTATCCCTATCCCTATCCCTATCCCTATCCCTATCCCTATCCCTATCCCTATCCCTATCCCTATCCCTATCCCTATCCCTATCCCTATCCCTATCCCTATCCCTATCCCTATCCCTATCCCTATCCCTATCCCTATCCCTATCCCTATCCCTATCCCTATCCCTATCCCTATCCCTATCCCTATCCCTATCCCTATCCCTATCCCTATCCCTATCCCTATCCCTATCCCTATCCCTATCCCTATCCCTATCCCTATCCCTATCCCTATCCCTATCCCTATCCCTATCCCTATCCCTATCCCTATCCCTATCCCTATCCCTATCCCTATCCCTATCCCTATCCCTATCCCTATCCCTATCCCTATCCCTATCCCTATCCCTAGGTAAAAGATGGGGAATTTATGTACTGATGTAGTTATGTAAGTACTTATCCCCTCACAGGGGTACCGGCGTTCTCCTGACGCATGCGCGCCTTTACTCACCACAAAAGAAAAATTTATGACAATAACAGTTGCTGAAAATTTGTTGCTGATGATAGTGGCAATGGGTATGCGGGCCAAAAACCTAAAAAAAGATAGAAATGACAAAAAAAGAATATAACACGTTCATACAATCGGCCTATGTAATCAAGAAGTGCGACAAACGATCGATATCGATAGCAACAGCAACAGCCTGACACTTGATGCAAGCCAAGCTTTCGCATTTTGAATAGCGGCATTGAGACCAAAGTTGTGTTTCAATTAGTGATGGGCGGGGGAATATTTCATCCCGATAACGGCGATGTTTTTTAGAGTTCGAAACCTCGTTGGTTACAAACCAGTCCAACCCTAAATTTTTTTAATTCGTTTCTCGGATACCCTGACTTTCGGGGCCTTCCAATAGATAAAATTCTCTTGGATACGTTGGAGCCTCAAAGCTTAAACAAGACTTATAGTGCCTGAGTCCCACCCTCTTTAGTAAAAAAAGGCATCTATGCTAGATACTACTTACTACAGCGTGTGTCCCGTTGCGCATCATCCGTCTCCCATCTCTAGTTGAATTCCCAAAAAGTGTCGATATATCCATACATATCCCTCTATACGAGTTTGAGCATTTGTGGTCGCGCATTCAGTTAAGACTTTTTGTTGTTGTTATTCGTTTTTTATGTTAATTGTTAGGCCTTTATTTTTATGACTTCTTAGGAAACGAAAACCTTTCGTAACTCAGCACTCACAGCACAATCACAGTTTAGAATCTTTGGCTAACGCCTGCAGGGTCTTTTCAATATTATGTTGTGTTGGCTTTTGAAGCATTAGTTAAATGTATTTTGACTAGCTTTCCTTCAACGTGTTTTGAGTCTTCCGAAAGTACATACTAGAGACGTCTGATAAGAACTCAGTTTTCGATATAAAGTGGATTGAAAGAAGGGCCCATCATCCCAGAGGGTTATGGAGAGCTCCGAACCTACAGACAGAATAATTTTTCATGTTAAACTAGCAAGAAAGATCCTGTTAAGTTTGCATGGGATAATGAGGCAGATAGTGTTGTTTTAACACATGATGTTATAAAATAAATCCATGTAAATTTATCTCTATCTCTATCTCTATCTCTATCTCTATCTCTATCTCTATCTCTATCTCTATCTCTATCTCTATCTCTATCTCTATCTCTATCTCTATCTCTATCTCTATCTCTATCTCTATCTCTATCTCTATCTCTATCTCTATCTCTATCTCTATCTCTATCTCTATCTCTATCTCTATCTCTATCTCTATCTCTATCTCTATCTCTATCTCTATCTCTATCTCTATCTCTATCT
Organism: Campiglossa producta; assembly: GCA_964058755.1. Lineage (NCBI taxonomy): Eukaryota > Metazoa > Arthropoda > Insecta > Diptera > Tephritidae > Campiglossa > Campiglossa producta. Next base: position 152,929,323 of record CAXKVI010000001.1, read on the forward strand.
CTATCTCTATCTCTATCTCTATCTCTATCTCCATCTCTATCTCTATCTCTATCTCTATCTCTATCTCTATCTCTATCTCTATCTCTATCTCTATCTCTATCTCTATCTCTATCTCTATCTCTATCTCTATCTCTATCTCTATCTCTATCTCTATCTCTATCTCTATCTCTATCTCTATCTCTATCTCTATCTCTATCTCTATCTCTATCTCTATCTCTATCTCTATCTCTATCTCCATCTCTATCTCTATCTCTATCTCTATCTCTATCTCTATCTCTATCTCTATCTCTATCTCTATCTCTATCTCTATCTCTATCTCTATCTCTATCTCTATCTCTATCTCTATCTCTATCTCTATCTCTATCTCTATCTCTATCTCTATCTCTATCTCTATCTCTATCTCTATCTCTATCTCTATCTCTATCTCTATCTCTATCTCTATCTCTATCTCTATCTCTATCTCTATCTCTCTCTATCTCTATCTCTATCTCTATCTCTATCTCTATCTCTATCTCTATCTCTATCTCTATCTCTATCTCTATCTCTATCTCTATCTCTATCTCTATCTCTATCTCTATCTCTATCTCTATCTCTATCTCTATCTCTATCTCTATCTCTATCTCTATCTCTATCTCTATCTCTATCTCTATCTCTATCTCTATCTCTATCTCTATCTCTATCTCTATCTCTATCTCTATCTCTATCTCTATCTCTATCTCTATCTCTATCTCTATCTCTATCTCTATCTCTATCTCTATCTCTATCTCTATCTCTATCTCTATCTCTATCTCTATCTCTATCTCTATCTCTATCTCTATCTCTATCTCTATCTCTATCTCTATCTCTATCTCTATCTCTATCTCTATCTCTATCTCTATCTCTATCTCTATCTCTATCTCTATCTCTATCTCTATCTCTATCTCTATCTCTATCTCTATCTCTATCTCTATCTCTATCTCTATCTCTATCTCTATCTCTATCTCTATCTCTATCTCTATCTCTATCTCTATCTCTATCTCTATCTCTATCTCTATCTCTATCTCTATCTCTATCTCTATCTCTATCTCTATCTCTATCTCTATCTCTATCTCTATCTCTATCTCTATCTCTATCTCTATCTCTATCTCTATCTCTATCTCAATCTCAATCTCAATCTCAATCTCAATCTCAATCTCAATCTCAATCTCAATCTCAATCTCAATCTCAATCTCTATCTCTATCTCTATCTCTATCTCTATCTCAATCTCAATCTCAATCTCAATCTCAATCTCAATCTCAATCTCAATCTCAATCTCAATCTCAATCTCAATCTCTATCTCTATCTCTATCTCTATCTCAATCTCAATCTCAATCTCAATCTCTATCTCTATCTCTATCTCTATCTCTATCTCTATCTCTATCTCTATCTCTATCTCTATCTCTATCTCTATCTCTATCTCTATCTCTATCTCTATCTCTATCTCTATCTCTATCTCTATCTCTATCTCTATCTCTATCTCTATCTCTATCTCTATCTCTATCTCTATCTCTATCTCTATCTCTATCTCTATCTCTATCTCTATCTCTATCTCTATCTCTATCTCTATCTCTATCTCTATCTCTATCTCTATCTCTATCTCTATCTCTATCTCTATCTCTATCTCTATCTCTATCTCTATCTCTATCTCTATCTCTATCTCTATCTCTATCTCTATCTCTCTTATCTCTATCTCTATCTCTATCTCTATCTCTATCTCTATCTCTATCTCTATCTCTATCTCTATCTCTATCTCTATCTCTATCTCTATCTCTATCTCTATCTCAATCTCAATCTCAATCTCAATCTCAATCTCAATCTCAATCTCAATCTCAATCTCAATCTCAATCTCAATCTCAATCTCAATCTCAATCTCTATCTCTATCTCTATCTCAATCTCAATCTCAATCTCAATCTCAATCTCAATCTCAATCTCAATCTCAATCTCAATCTCAATCTCAATCTCAATCTCAATCTCAATCTCTATCTCTATCTCTATCTCTATCTCAATCTCAATCTCTATCTCTATCTCTATCTCTATCTCTATCTCTATCTCTATCTCTATCTCTATCTCTATCTCTATCTCTATCTCTATCTCTATCTCTATCTCTATCTCTATCTCTATCTCTATCTCTATCTCTATCTCTATCTCTATCTCTATCTCTATCTCTATCTCTATCTCTATCTCTATCTCTATCTCTATCTCTATCTCTATCTCTATCTCTATCTCTATCTCTATCTCTATCTCTATCTCTATCTCTATCTCAATCTCAATCTCAATCTCAATCTCAATCTCTATCTCTATCTCTATCTCTATCTCTATCTCTATCTCTATCTCTATCTCTATCTCTATCTCTATCTCTATCTCTATCTCTATGTCTATCTCTATCTCTATCTCTATCTCTATCTCTATCTCTATCTCTATCTCTATCTCTATCTCTATCTCTATCTCTATCATCTCTATCTCTATCTCTATCTCTATCTCTATCTCTATCTCTATCTCTGTCTCTATCTCTATATCTATATCTATCTCTATATCTATCTCTATCTCTATCTCTATCTCTATCTCTATCTCTATCTCTATCTCTATCTCTATCTCTATCTCTATCTCTATCTCTATCTCTATATATGTCCATCTAGACAGAGGCCATGTGAAAAGTTTTCTTATTTTGAATTTTCATATTCCACAAAATCGTTACAGATTTCATTTGTAAAGATTTTGGAGAAGCTCCGTTTGAAAGATCACTTAAGGCCATGAGTCAGACGTATTTTGCAACCGACCCTCGTATCTATAGAGTATACTTTTTTATTCATTTACAATAATTTTTTCTATATTTTTCGCCTTGGTTGGGCGAGAAGGGGCTAAAAGACGAAGATGCGATAATAGTCAAAGCCTAATTGTGGTCACATATTTTACAACAATAAACAACAGTTAGGCTCTTTGGTATGTAAATGGGATATTTCATTGGGGATATGGGTTATATAACGTCATTATCGTAACCATCAACACCATCATGACGAAGTATGGTAATAATGAAAGCCAAAACAGCAATAAATAACTTTAGCCGTAACACCGCAGCAGAGACATTCCACTAGCAATCCAAACGACTATTCTTCTTCCCTTTGTTCAATTATTATGCGTGGGGAAATCTTACTTGAATACTTGTTAGGGTTACTCTAAAATATGGTGTACCAGGCTTTGGAGACGTACAAAGAATCTTTTTTGTTGGAATTATCAAAGTGATCATCGAATGGGGCATGGTTGCGCCTCTTAGCAAGTACCTATAGTAGGGTTTACCATCCAATCCAGGCTTGCTCCTAACTTCGTGCACTCTTGGCAATTTGATCAACTTAGTGGGGGTTACCTGATTAATTCTACCAAGAGCCACCTCTTGTTTGGGACAAAGGACTTGATGTCTCTTCTCATAGCCCTACAAGACATACGATGACGATGAGCCCAGTCATGTAGGCTGTCAGGCCATCCTGTGTCTACTACAGCGGGCATTTAAATATGGACGGTCCATTTGTAGGTTTAGATTTGCATAGGGAAAGAGATTACGCTGGCCGAAAACTTTACCAGAAGGTTCGAGAGATGGCAAATGCACTGCCAAGCAAGCAGTCTCCTCTATCTATAATTTAAGGTCTAGGCGGCTTCGGTCCGATCGCTAATTAAGATCCGAAATATGGGACAGGGCATGTTGTTGTTGTTGTAGCAGTACTTCGTCCCTCGACAGCCCTTTCCTGGATATGAATCCGGTACGTTCCAGTGAATAGCCCCTTGTGGTACTAACCCGACTGTCTTGGGACATCGTGGACCACTGGTACTCAAAAATTCTTGCCTGTTCGATGATTGCCCGGAGCTGTCCCTCCTACTTCGATTGAGGAGTAAGGCGAGTGATTATTTGGGGATGCAGTGAATAAGACCTTATCAAAAGCTAAAACGGTTAGAGAACTGAGGGGCTATTAAGGCTTTGAGCTCAAAGCTGTTGCGGTAAGAGGTAGTCCGGTAATACCGCATAACTCTTGGCTAGATTCTTTTTGCTCGATTAGGGACTTGTGAAACGTACGTGTTGGGACTTGTGAAACGTACGTGTTGGCATTGAAAGTTTCTCTATAACTTCCTCTTGAAGAGATGGGCCCCGAGTCAGCTGAGAAACGGATGGGATGGCTGAGCTTCCAACAGGGAAGCGCGACTTTTCTGGTCTAGGCTGGACTGTAGGCGACATGTGTAGCTAATTGGGTTCATTTAGGCTCATTTACGCCTGGTGGTTGTCGTTTTGACTGTGCACAGCCTAATCGAAGTCCACTAAGGGCACTTCAGCATATCTATTGGAATCAAGCCGAAGAACCGGTTCCAATCCGAATAACACATCACTAGCCACTCAACTCCTTTCATCATAAATGCACGACAAACAAAAAGCGAGTAAAACAAAAACAACTGTTCAAACAAGAGCTTCATCAGATCTCATTTGATGGCTTTTTATGGACGTTGTGGGGCAAAAGGAGTGTAAAGAGCTTGGCACCATTATGAGATAACGGTTGAGTGGTTAGACGCACGGTATGTACGGGTATATTGCACAAACAACCATAGAAACATATGGACGGGCAGATCTATTTATGGATATTCAGAAAGAAGTTAGATGCAATGTGACTAGCTAGACAAGCCAACCGGGCCAACAACAACAAATGTCCATCGTAATGTGTATTAGCACATTTTTATTTTGAACGACTGAAATACTGACATCAATAGCCCGCTAAGAAAAGGAATTTATAGCAGAAAGACGCCTAACGCACCAAAGCACCACATCACTGCCGCACCATCGAAAGCGTCGCAATGAGGACCGCTTCAAACTGGTTAAGTTACTTGGATAGAGTTATGGCTGAAGGCGATTGGGTGTCTTACATTTTTATTTACATAGTTAATTTTAAAGAGATGAGCGGATAGAGCTGACGTAGACGTTGAGGCTGACGTAAATGTTAATGCTGCTGCTGGCATCAACGCAATTTCGAAAGGTCTCGCGGTTCAAGGCTTTCTAACGTTGGAACTCGTTTCTTTAAAATCGTTTTGTTGTAATGAAAAAAAAAGAAGAATTAAAACGTAGTAATAAAGCGTTTGGAATGTGAGCTCCTGTCCACGAGGCGCGAGGGGTAGACCGCAAATGTATGCTTAACTGTAGCTTGATAATAGATACTCGTTTGTTGCCTAGAAACATCACGGATCTAAAATTGGAAGGGAACACAAAAAATTAATCACTTTTCTTGGTTCGTTGGCGAGTCGACTGCTCGAAATTGTAGGTGAAAGCAATTTTTTTTTAATTGTTTGTGGTCCTATTGAGGTTCTTGATCCGGCAGATCCGTTCCATCTGGTCTTGATAACAAGCACTCCAGGCGCTGAGGTTTGTCCGTTTATGATTTTTTCGTTGTTGTTGTTGTAACGAGCTCGTTCCGTTACGATGGGTACAGTACAAGTACTGGTACCGGTATCGTAGAACTGGCAATACGTAGAAACTAGCCGTGTAGGCCATGTAGGTCATTTAGCGTTACCCTGGGTGCACCAACGGGGAGGCGACCTACTCTTACTTTGTTCATCTTTCTTGGCTTCGAATTAGGACTCCTACTTTACTATCAGTTATCATCGTTAAAGGTATAGTATCTGCACATCGGACTGCTCAGGTAGGTATCCGAGGTGCTCTTAACACTATACCCTTAGTGGCTTTTAATGTTATCCTGAATATATCTCCCTTAGATTTTGTGCGCAAAGAAGTCGCGAGCCGATTATAATCAGGCGCAGCTCACATGGTTCGAGGGTCGTGAGCTAAGGGCAGTGAAGCATTTTCGTACCTTCAATTTCACGCTTTTCTCTTAATTTCTCATCCTCGGAACAGCTGTTCTGAACATAGCTGCTTCTTATTTTCTTGCTCCGGACGGATGTTGAACCCAATCCTTGACCCGCAGCTCATAGCTACTTTCTTTGTAGCCCTCTACTGTTGAGCTCCTAAAATTGAGCATTTATGTCTCACAACTTTAGGGGGGTTTCGGAAGGTCCGCAAGTTAAAGAATTGGTATCTTCCTAGAGTGTCTATTTTGAAGATTTTCGTTAGATAGCGATGGTTTTCTTGAAAGAGCTCTTCTTTCAGGCCCGCGCGCAGAAGGGGGTTTTGGTAGTTCAAACATCGAAAACTATCACCGATGCGTTCGGGGCTGTCTATAACTAAAATTGTGTGCAATAGAAAAACACTATCACTATCACTATTCACTATAACTATTGGGTTTAAAGCCCAAAACCCTCCCCTCTACGCCCGGGCCTCGATTCTACAGCTTCTGTGGTAGTGATGAGAAGGGTCCTGCCTTGAAGTTTTTGGCATTACTTTATCAGCCAAGATTTACATCGCCTTTCCCCGCATTCACGCCTTTCGGCCGTAAATGGTGCATCTTTTCACTTTTTTTTGTCCGAACCAACATAAATCCTCTCAATTCCTTAGCGAGTGCCGTCGGTGAGCTTGAAACGACGGGTTCAACTTATACGTTTCTGATAACTTTTAACATTATCTCTGATCTCGGTTACGGTTTCGGTTCCGGTATCTGTCCTTGCTTTTAACATTAACTCCAAGTTTAAATTCTTGTACGTGGGCCTAAGCGGCGTAAAACTTGGAGGGTTAATTAGTTTGTAGGAAATACATAACGAAGCAAAAATGCGGATTTAGGAACAAATTATTCATACAGTAATCAAAGTACTTAATCTTCTTGGCCTGAATTAAATCAATGGCTTTAAAACTGGTTCATTAAAAATTAGATGTAAAGGTGATGTGTAAGAGGATATGTGGGTATGTGTGTGTAATGGATGTATGTATTCAGGTAAGAATTAAAGCTAACAACATTTCAATAAATTCACTTTCATGACCCACAATTTACCGAAAACCTGAAACATCAATGAAACGTTGCTTAGCGGCGAAGAGATGCTTGAGAACTTTTGAAGTCAGGCTTTGCGCATGCGCAGTGTATGAAAAGTGCAGTGATGCAAAAACAAAATCTATACATATGTGCACTTGTATGTTTGTTTGTGGGTATAAATGCAAATCAAGAGGAATTAAGGCAAATACTTCAACAGCTGACTAAATAACTGACCAACTGGTACCTAGACAGCATAAGACAGCTTTTGTGAAGTCAAAACCCATTGGGAATTAGACAACAAATACCAGACAAACCAGCCGGCAAACTACGTACTAACAGATAGCAACAACAACAGCGAAAAAATTGTTGAAATAAATCCGGCAGAAACTAGCCGACTATTGCGTTGTCTAACGATGAGACTTTAGAGTCTAGAAAAAACTACAGAGAAAAAAAATACGACAATAATAACAACAAGAAATCCGTTTAGTTACAGTTACATCCTCCGCATTCAAAGCTTCTCATGGTCACCAACTCCATAAATGGCTACAAAACGAAATTGAAATCAACACAAAAATGGAAAATGCAATAAAATGAGAAAAAAAATGGAGAAACTCTGCAGGCAAGCAAAGACTTCGAACGACGAGCTTCCCAGCAAACACAGTGTATAACGTTAGACAGATGTTGATTCTCGAGTCGAGAGAGATACTAGATAACAAGGCTAGAATTCGACTCGAGAATGATTCGAGAAATAATGCAAATTCTATTTACATTAGAATCCTATTAGAGAATAACATTAGAACTCGATTGGACAACTATGATTTTCTGGATTTGAGAACACTATATTTCTCAAGTGTTTCTCTAGTCATTCTCTGACGTTGGAGATTACAGAATGGGGCTAGTTATCTAACCTACCCCAAATCGATAACTCTGTGGTCATAAGCAATAACAGCCTAAGTCGACTTAAGAAATTAGACCAGTTGAAATTTTTGCTGGCGAATTTTTGTAACAAAACTGTTTTTTAACTAAGGCAAACATATTCGATTTAATTGTTTGTAAAGAAAGTAAAAAAAGACCAATAAAAAACTTGAAAAATGTCTCGCTGTTGCTATTCAAAATCACCAGCAAAAATGTCAACTGGTCTAATTCCTTAACTCGACTTAGGCTGTTATTGCTTATGGCCACAGAACTAATAGCGTTTTCTTTGCCATTTCGTAGAGGAATATTTTTATAATTTTAATTTCGCCCTGTGCTGCACACTTACAACTTTCAGTGTCACCCTGCATGTCTTCAGAAGAAGAAAACACTGCCGCCATATGTAATGTCAAAATTGTGTATGCCTATCGGTGCTGCTTTATCGTGGCTGATATACATGTGTTAGAAAGAGACAGATAGTACACTGTTTTTGTTTGTTATAGCCATTTATCAGGGCAAATAATCGCACCATCTACGACAGCGAGGGCAAGAAATGTTGCCTTTTTGCAATTTTATAGGGGAGGGTGGTTGAGAAAAGATAGTGATGCCCTCTATGAAGGTAAGGCCCATTTTACAACAGAACATGGCTTTTAGCGGGCATGTGGCGAGGGCGAAATTTTCGTGCACAAAAGAAAACGCTATAACTTTATGGTTTGTTGAGTTAAAGCAAGTTACACTCATAATTATACCCAGCTTGCACTGAGAGAGGACGGGTTCGAAATGACTTAGAACGACGGGAAATGCTCAGACGTCTCATCATCCTCAAGTCTGATGGGATAGATGTCGTTTTTCATATCCTGATCACAGCCGTGTTAAGTGACCTGCCTGTAACCCCGGTAGTTGTCTGCAGTCCGTCTGCTAAATAAGAAAGATGAAGTTTGTCACTATTTCCTTCAACGAACATTCCAATGTTAGACCCATTTTTGGAGACGAACCACAGGTATAGCCGCAAGCTAAGTCATTTTGCAAACTGGGTAGGTATATTGCTATGTGTCTAACATATAGAAACAACAACAAAAACTTTGAGCCATAAAAATTTGAACGCATCTAATCTAATAGAATTGAATAGTCAGAGCACCACCAATGTATTCCAAAGAGTAACGACTTTGGATGACAAAAGATGTGGGCGGATGGGGAAGGAAGATGTTGCTACATCGGTTCATACGAAGATCAGCAGTTCAGTATACATAGAAAAGCTTACATAGTTAGATACATACTGAAGTGAAACAAGAAGAACTTAGAAGAGGAAATATGCCAGTTTACAAACTGCAAATATCGTATTGAAAGCGAAAGACACCACAACTACAACTGGACACAGTGGGCAGCTGAGAAATAAAGTTATATCTCGACGAACAGTGATCACGATCTATAAGTCTCTCACAGTACCTGTCCTAATGCGTGTCTGGGAATAGTGGACGGTACCAAAGGAAATAAGATTACCCTTGGAGTTCGAGATCAAAGTTCCTTGCAAGATTTACGGTCCTTCATAGCTCAGCGAATTAGAGCCTAACGGCTTCGCTAGCCCTATCCTGTTACGCGAATGGAGAAAGAAGCTCAGGACCACACAATGTTCACCTCGACACCCAAATTGGCAACAGATGAAGGGAGAGGTCCCCATTAATTTTTAAAGTCAGATGGAACAATACTTTGGCCTGAGTTCCTCTCTCAACGAACAAAAACAACACTTTATAAGTCACTTAACGCACCAGTCCTGCTAAATGTCGCAGAAGCATGGACACTGACAGCATTCGATGAGGCGGGTTCGAAACATGTATGAACCTTTAAAAGTTGACGACCGCGAGTATCGAAGAAGAGCTTTACGCAGACGTCGACATAGTTCAGCGAATTAAAACTCAGCGCCTTCGCTGGCTAGGCCATGTTGTGCGAATGAACGAAAATGGTTCGGAAGAGGGAGGTCACCACTCCGAAGGACGGCCCAAGTGGAGACAGATCGGCGATTACGCGGTATCTGCAATTGGCGTCAGTTGGCCCATCAAAGAATCGACTGGCGAGGTATGTTGAACGGTCAAAACCGTTGAACCGGTTAAAAAATGATGAAGGCTCGATCTGTACTTGGTAACATTTGAGATCTATGTGGGATACCTCGGTTTGAATCAATGGATAATCCGATCTTAAGTTCTTCTCCTTATAGCATATCTACAAGGCCGAACCCTTGGGTCCCGTACGATATGTCGAAAAAAAAATGTCGAATTTCCAAGACCGAATTTAAAAAAATTTTAAAATACCGAAGAGATTTTTGACCGAAAAAAAAAATGTCGAAAAAATGTAAATGACCGAAAAAGGTCGAAATTTGGATGCTTAATGTAAAACTTCGGAAATTTGAGTTTAACAACGTGTTTTATGACAGTATACAATTATTTATCACTTCCTTACCTCTTACCAAGAACTTTTCAACCTTTTTCCAATACAAAGTCTATTCAAATTTTCCCCTTGTTAGAGGTAACAACAGAAATATTCTCAGACATTTTCGGGCTACAAACTGCACATGTAAAAATTAAGATTGAGAATGACTTATGATTTGTACTTATTAAAAGCATAACACTAATCATTTGGTAATGATCATTTCGAGAAAGGTCCCGTTATGTTATTGAGCTAAACTATGCTGGAGTCACCAATGGCAAAAATAAATCGATGTGTCTTTGATGCGAAGTGTATGTACATTTGTTTCGCTATATATGTATATCGATGATTCGACTTGGTTAGTTTTGTAATATGTGTATATTTTTCTAATTACGTGCATATTTTTGAACAAGGAAAAGATGTTGGTCCAATTTACTTTTGTTTTTTGACAAGTGAGAAACCGAAATAACGTTTAAACGTTCAAAACTTCACAATTTTTATAGAAACATCGATACATCAAATATTTACGTGACTATAAAAGTCGCCAAAAATCAAAATTTTTCTGACATCTTTAAACCGGAGATTCGTTTCTGAGAGGTTGTTGTTAATTATATTGAGAAGAGCTTAAGAGTTTGTGCTTATAACTTTACCGTCAGGTTTTATATTTGCTTGCAAGAGCTATTGCAAAACACTAGAAAAATAATACTCAACATTAATATATAAGATGTAGAAACAATGTAATGAATGATGTGTTAAATTCGCGCGAATTTTACACATCATTCATTACATTGTTTCTACATCTTATATATTTTTTTTTCGACATTTTTTCATTCGACATTTTTTTTCGAGACATTTTTTTTCGACCTTTTGTGTTTTCGACAAATTTTTTTTCGACATTTTTAGTTTCGACTTCTTTTTTTTCGACATATCGTACCAGACCCCGAACCCTTTCAGGAAATCCAGGATTAAGGTCGTCTTCAGTTCATGTGTTTTCACTTTAGAGTTGGGACTCCGACAGTTTTCTGCCATCTTCTAGAAATAGCATTGCAGAAGCGACACAGGCTGGCTGACGAAATTTCAAATATATGCATATTAGACTAAAGCCTACCTGGAGCCTGAGTCCAATTCCTGCCGGATCTTTCAAACCTTCGGTATGCCGTACTAGTGTCCTGTTCTGGTGGAATCCCTCCACTTTCGGGGCATACCATGTTATCTTGTCTGCCAGTTCTATTTTGAATCTCTTGTCAAAGCTTACTACAAGCTGTCTTTTTATGTAAGAAAATATTTCCATAAGTGCTTTGAATCTTCATATGCGGGCGACAAAATCGTCTTAAAAAAAGTATTTAAATGGTAGGTATGTAAAAAATGTTGTAAGCCATTGGCATGGATATGGACACGCCATTCGAGCGATCGATAGACGAACGGAATTTCATGGTGTATTTCATGTATATTGCGACCTTAACCATTTGTCAACCTCGACAACAGGGTGTGCCTTGATTTGAAAACTTTATAGAACAAACCAAAAAGCCCATAAAAATGTTGACAGCTCTTAGAAGCATTGGTGGACAATAGAACAGCCGAGTCCATATTATAGAGCGGAGAGCAGCCTATTGTTTATATAAAAAATATACTTGTGTATGTAATTATACAAGTTTGTAAGTCGCATACACACAAGTCACCAAAAAAGGGAGGGTCCCACCAAGCAACCTAGAAACAACCGCAACTATTCCTACAACAACAATATAGGATGTTTTGTTATGATTATGACCATCAGAATGAAGCTTCAACTCAAAAGCCAAAGAGATATGAATGCAACGTGGTTGATGAGATTGGACGCTCTCAAGCGTATCTTCGAATGAATAACAAAGTAACGGAATGGAAAATCAAAAAGGCAGGAAAATGTGAAAAGCAGCGGAAAATACATATAATAGACGAATGCAGATACATATGTACGTATAAAGTTTTCCCTATGTCATAGATTTGTAGTGAGAATAGCAACAGGCGAAATAGTTTCACATCCATTGTACTTCATATCGTTGTATGATTATATGAGTTCAGGGGCGGATTTGTTGAGTTGCGATGACAAACCCCTGCGGTTTTGTGAATTAAGGTAACGAAATATTACTTTACTTACTTTATTTATTTTGTTTTTTTTTTGTTTTATTTTTTTTTTTTGTACTCTATTTCGTTTTTATTCAATAATTTTTTTTCTTTTATTTTTTTTTTTCTACCTTATTTTAGTTTACATATTTTTATTTTATATTTTATATTTTAGTTAAATTTTTTTAAATTTCTTTTTATTTAAATTTCCATATTTTATTCATTTATTTTATTTTGCTTTGTTTTATTATACTTTACATTATTTAACTTTTAATATTATTTTGTTTTTTAGTTTTTTACTTTAAATTTTTTCAATATTAATTTACATTATTTTATTGAGACTAGTATCGCCTGTGATCGAAAATTCCCATATTAATGGGGGTATTATTTTTTCCCTTTACTGGGCCACTATTAATATTAAACTAAATAAATCCGCCCTTGCATAAATTCAAGCTATGTATTTGTTTGCCGAGGGTAAAATGGAATAAATGAGCTGTTTGAAGGAAGGAAATGCAGGGCGGATATGTGAAAAGCATACAACAAATCTTTCATATTAAAAAATCTACTATTTTGTGGGTGCATAAATCAAAAACAAAAAAAAATAAAAATCATTCTAAATTAATTTTTCACATGCAATTAGACATGTTTGCTTGGGTTGGCGTGTCAATGCAGTGCTTGTCACCCTGTTTTTTTCCTCTGACCAGTTTCACTGTGTTTTAGCTGAAATGTAGATAATAATAATAATGTTAAGCTCAAAGGATTTTTGGTGGGAAAGTTAGTTTGAAACAAAACTCTCAGCCATATCATTACTGATCAAGCAGAGACTTTCTGTTATATTAACTTGACTACCAGTTAAATTAAAACGACTCCCTGTAATTAAATTAACTAGTATCGCCTGTGATCGAAAATTCGACCAAAAAAATCTGGTGCTGGTGACTGGAGGGGGTCGTAGGATCGCTAGCCCCGCACCCCATCCTTAAATTTCGGGGGCGCCCCTGAAAATATATCGCATATACCTCAGTTTTTTCACTTTCCTTTCCATCAGTGCATATTTCATTCAAATCGGTCAAACGTTTCGCTCACAGAAGGTTCCTAAAGTTTTTCATGTGGCGTATTTATATATACATTAGGGTGGTTCAAAAAACTAAAGTTTTTCTTAGAGACCTACGGACCCTCCGATTTTTTACATCTAGCAAAAGAATAATCTATGCAAAATTTCAGCACTGTGGAACATATGGGAGGCAGCGCTCAACGAGGTTTAAATTTCATAAATTAAAAGAGTAAATTTTAGAAATTTTTAATTGCATTTTTTAATGATTCAGATTAAAAAAATGTGTTTTCTTCAATAAATTTGATATTTAACATGTTGAGCACGTTCTCAAATATTAGTTATTTTCTGGTATTTAAAAACTTTTTCATTTCAGCTATAACAGATACTTCAATCAAAATTACTGCTCGTAAAATGGTTACGTATTTCAAATATCCAAATAAATTACGGGTTTCGCCTCCTAACACGTCTCGTAATTTGTTTAGAACAGTACCGTGATATGTCAATTTGTGTGATTTTCGAAATTTTCGATATCGAAAAATGGGGCGTGGTTATAATCCGATTTCGCCTATTTTTAATAGCAACCTAGCTTGGCCAAAAACTAACCTGTATATAAAACTTCATGCAATTTTTACTCAAGTTATCGTGTACGTACTACCGTTATGTGAACAAAATTAATATACCCTTGTACTAGTACTAGTACGCTGGGTATAAAAAGAGCTATGAAATTATTGTGTGTATGTAGTGGTAAAGAGAGAAATAGGAATAGAAATAACTAGAAGATAGTGAATAGTATGAAGAATAATCGGGCTATATATTTGACTCTACTGAGTTAATGTAAAATACTTTCCTGAGAATATCTGCGTAGTAATTATTAAATATGCTACAACAAGCAGTTTGTATTAAAATTAACTTTTGGAGGAAATTACTGATTCCTCTAAAAATATAATGCTTAGAAAACAAAAATTATGCACCCTCGCCCCGATGAGCTGAAAAACATTTCACGCTCACATCATTTTTTGCCGCTCAATGTGACTTACATATTATCGTAATGATTCACGTGCAGGTATGACTATGTTGAGATCCGTTCTTATGTATGTAGGTACCTACCTAATACATTTCGAAATGCAATTGCCTATGTGGCACATCCGCATCGCATTTCCTTATCACTTCCGCTTTTGACTTTGTTACTTTATTTCATCACCCCTAACAGTATTACGAAATATTTTATGCTGAAAATTCAAAACAAAACAATGTTTTCTATTCATATGTGCTTACATTTTTATAAGTGTATATTAGGGTGTTTCATTTTTAGTTAAATTATTTTTTTCTTTGTCATCGAACTCAGCAGTAGAATGTCCATACAAAAAATTTAGTAGCCTTTTTTCCAACATCATTTTAAATTAACGAAATATAACCTGTTAAATTAACATGACGGCGTGTTTTTTTAACAAGGGGACATGTTGTTTTAAAAATTAGACATTTTAATTTAACAGGAAGCCATGTTAATTTAACAGAAAGTCGTGTTAGCTCAACATGAAGTTCCTGGAAGAATAACATAAGTTATATATCGTTACCCTAATTCATTTCGATATCGAATTCGATTTTTCAATAACAACTATCCTTGGACGAATATGTACATATCTCGATTCCTTCCTGTTTTATGGACAAAGTTGAAAGCATTGTATTATAGTACATCTAGATATTAAAACATCGGACGAAAACGAAGCACTCTAATGTCCATACCCTATCACACACATGAACACCCGGCAACTATCCGTATTCTGTTGTATATTGTCTTTTGGGTAATTTTCGTGCGCCCAAGTGTCCGGAAATGAGATGCAAATTTTATGTGGGATTCATACGTTTCGTGTCCTTTTGTGCAGACAATCCCTCCCTCACCGTTTTCCTACGCTGCCCTACCGTTGTTGTGCTCTTTTGTTGCACAATGAAAAAGTTACAAGGCTGATGCGGCTCTGGTGATGGGGTGATGGTGGTGGTGGCAATGATAGCGCTATGTAGTACTGGTTGGAGGCATGAGAAGGGCACATTCCTCTACATTTTTCGTGTAATTCGGTTTATCTTTTTTTTTTTTAATTTTTCATGAAAATTAGCGTTGTTCTTAGGTACTTTGATGAGCTAGAGCTTCAGCAATTAAATGAAGTGCAGTAAGGAAAAGTACTTTTGAGGACTTTGTTGTGACATGTCTTCTTCTTCTTGACAAACTGTTGCTTAAATAAATGTTTATTCACATAAGTTTTTAAAAGGGGTATGAAAATGAAAAATGTGTATATGGGTGGCTTAATGAACTCTTAACCCTTTTCTTCCCGAATTAAAAAAATTATTTTAAACGTCAAATTTCAGTGATCAACATCAAGTTAAAGTGACGTTTAAATAAAGCTTTTTATTTGGTAGCCATATGGATACCATGGTAGAGAAAGGGTTAATAACGATTTGGAATCTTCGTGGATTGCCCTTAGGGAGAGAAGATACGACACACATGTTAAGAAATTCATATGCTTAAATGTATTTAGCCAGTATGTATGTACATATGTATGTATATTAGGGTGATTCAAAAAAATGTCGACTTGGTCTTCCCCCCTAAAAAGTTAGGTATTGATGAGAAAATAAGCCTTTCGAAAAAATGGCGCTCTAGCTTAATCCTTAGGGTGGCTATTTTTTTTCGCCGTTTCCCATACATTTTTTATGGGGAAAAATTGTATTTTTTTTCAAAGTGAATTTTCTCTTAATTTTTTAAACTTTTTTCAAAATATTTTTACATACTCTTAAAGTTGAAGTCTTGAAGCTTCCAAAATGGTAAGTCATGTGCGATTATCGGAACTATTAAAATAATTACAGCCAATAGCGTCCGAGGGTGTACCTTGATATAGTGGAACCTTGAGATTTTACATTCTTCCTTGGGTCATTCACTAAAAATTAAGAGAAAATTCACTTTGAAAAAAAAAAAATGCAATTTTTCGCTATACAAAATGTATGGGAAAGGGCGAAAAAATAGCCATCCCTAAGGGTTAAGTTATACGGCTGATACATTAGCCCAAATTCCGAATTCACTCCGCTTTTGGGAGTTAACTTGAGCACTTGTGTGTGTCAGGGTAAAATTTAGATCTGATTAAAGAAGATTTATTGGAGATAATCTCCGTGGGTGTATCCATAGCATTAGAACGCAAATTTTTTGCTAGGCTTATTTTCTCATCCATACCTAAAGTTTCAGGGGGCAAGACCGAAAAAAACCATTTTTTTTTTAATTTGAATCACCCTAATGTATATATTTAGTTTGATGTATCGGAGGAAGGGTTAACCTCGTTAATCCTGCGGCCTAGGAGGTTAGAATATGCCCGTGGTAGGTATGACTGTTGTAAGAAGCGACTAAATCTGCAAAATGTAATGACAACTAATGGTTGATCTGCGGAGATGATGCCTCTCATCACAAACCTTCCTTTTCTTTCAAAAGGAGGCGGTGAGACAACCTAGAAGGTCCCACTGTCGCGACAGCATTATTTCAGATGGTTGACAACTTGGGACGCCAGTCCTTGTAATGGAACCGAACAGTGGGATCATATTTTCTAGCGAGCCCCGAAGAATAAGTGGTAAGATGAGTAATCTCGCAATGCCTCCGACAATACGGAAATGCTGTGTATGGGAGCGTTATAGTGGGCCGAGGAGGGAGAGATACGCCTTTTTAGAAAAAAAAAAAAACGTACGGCCGAAAGGCGCGTTTATGTGTGGAGCCTGAGATGACTGGCGTTCTTCGGTGCACAATGGCCAAAATCGATGCAGGAAGTTGATGTAGGCTCCAAAAGCTCGCTTGACATCTTAGCTTATAGCTTCTAGGCATTCCATTCTCAACTTCGTCTCACTCTCCCGCCTTTTCAAAGTGGCTGTGATGTCTCATGTCATTAAAGGCATTATTTTACATAATTTTTGCTATCATCTTTAGAATATTCAACAGGTACCTACGTCTTAAAAAAATTCCCGCCTCAAGTCGGTGTCTATTTCATGAACCGGCATGCAAAGGCTTAGATACAAAAAGACGTAAATAGCTACCAAGGAGTTTGTGCGCGTTTTTCTTTGTTATGTGTGAATTAAGTGTTTTGGAAATCCCGTCCAAGTTCATTGACCGTAAAATGGGTTGCTCCATGGTGGAGCACATCTACCTAACTGCACACACTCAAACACATTTTGTAACTTTGTTTGGTAGATATGTATGTGTTTCCCATTCCCAACCCAACGCTTTCTATTGTCTATTTATATAGATTCAGTCCTCTACTTAAAGAACCATCATCATTACGTTTATTTGTTGTTACAATTCTTCACATGTTGCATGTTGTTGTTGTTGTTGCCCGTCTTTCACTACTCCCTGCTTGTTTCACAGCACAGCAGTTGGCTTGAATTAAGCTCGCTTTTGATTTAGTTTAGCTTGATTTTTAACGCGTCCAAGTTTTTTTTCTGACTTTGACTGTCTTCACACTGACTCCGTTGCGTCTTCCTGTTTTTGTCTTGGGACTTTTGTGTCGTCTTTACATTCTAATGCTCATGCCCTTTACTAAGTTTTTTTTCTATTTAGCTTTTGGTGTTTGGACTTTTGTACGAAGCTTAGATATTTCCTCTTTCTTCTTTGTCTATTTTTTTGTTGGTCTCTTTGGCTGTTCTGTGTTGCTTCGTTTATCTTCTGCATTGTAACTCAACATCGGGAATTTATTCAGCTCTTTTGTCTATTATCTCTAAGCCTGGAAATTTGTCATCTACTTTCTTCTTCATAAATTCTCTTGTCCGCATACAGTTAATGGTATTCACGTACGCAGGTTTGTGTGTGCGGTATTCTACTTTTTTTGTGGGCTTTCCGTGCCCAACCAGCATCGCCGTAATTATCGTCCGTCCATCGACCTAAAGGGAAAAGCATTACAGTTTTGTATTTCCATACCATCTACAAAACAACCGTTAGTTGTATGCAGCCCATGTCCGTGTTGAAGAGATCCACGCGAGTATCACCTACCTACAATGATTTTGCTTGGTGGATTAGTGTTGGAATGTGTGTTCATTGTTTTGTTGTCCACGTTGTGAGTTGACTATTTAGTTGTTATCGTAAAGGCCAGTGAACTTACGTGGTTTTTTGTTTTCAAATGTTTTTTGGTAAGCTCGGTCTCATTTCCATGTTCGGTGTAGGGATTTCATTATGTTTGGTAGGATTAGATTTCGTTGATATCCAGAAAAACATGCGCATTGAGCTGGGAGATGATTTGTATCTTCAGAGTTTTAGAAGAGGGGAACCCTGTAACACATTCAATCCTTTAGATACCGTGGAGTTCCTCAAAGACAGAGCTTGTGCTCTGTTAAACAACAAAAGTTGCCCAGAAAACACATTCAAGGTAATGGTTAGACTGGAAGCTTAATAGAGAGGATGGAATCAAGCGAACATATAGGACCCTGTAGGCTTACAAACATAGACCCCAAGAACCCGCAGCTAGGATGTACAAAGTAGCTATTTGACCCATCCTAGTCTACGTGGCAATAGTGCAGTGGAAGGCAGTCGAGGTGAACTTCTTGAGCCACATACTAAGGAAAGTTAAGCGAACTGATTGGACTGCGACAACAGACGCAATGAGAATGCTCTACATAGGCTCTGAACGTGATATGCAACCTGCCGCAGATCGATCCCTTTATCAAGAAATCAGAGTCCCAGCGTGTACCTTGGCTTGAGGAGCCCCTCCTTTGTTAAAATGCAGATGATTTAGTTCTGTAGTAGAACATTTCACATTTTACACACGGATCCCAATTGAGCTGTGAGGAATTAGTGGGAATCTCTGCAATACTCGCGGCCTAGCCCTTATTTATGCATCACCCGGATTCAGGTGTGATCTTCATAGAGCGAAAGAGACAATGAAGCAGCTGCGCATAGCCACAAAAGAATGGAACTTCTAAGAAAACCCCCGTCGAGAGAGAGATATAGTGGAACCTTGTGTCATTCACTAAATGTGGCATCAAAGTCCATAAATGGAGTCACAGTGAACTAGCCACACAAACCGAGATGGGAGCTCCCCGTTCTTTTTGTTGCTAGCGCAGCATTGAACCTTGCTCAATTTAAAGACCCTCAACGGTAGACCCCAAAAAGCTATAGGATTCTACCCTGGAAGAGTGACAGTTGAATCACTGTTTTCATTTTGCAATTTTCTTCTGCAAGATAGGCATTGTAATCGGCTTAAACCACAGAATTATGCAGGGGAGTTGTTTTAAGAAGTTGACTTCTCTTCGGCAGCCGGGTTAGTACCGGAGCTTACCCAAACGCATTCCGGCAAAGGACTGCTCATATCTATATCACTCCCCATACATTCGAGGAGTGTTTTCCAACAACAACAACGACTTCCAGGAGCTTGACAGTGACTCGAGTTTCCGCGAGTGCGTAGAAAAGGTTAACAACCTAGCAGCCTATAAAAGCGTGTCGATTGAACTCGTTCCATGGCAAATAGTAGTTGGAGAAAACGAGCAAGTGGACAACCTAGCGAGACACTGACGAAGCCAGTGGGTCTACAAACAATTAGAGAATGCTTAAGAAAAGAAGAGGAAGAAAAAGGGAGGAATGTGCCAGGTATACGGCAATCGAAATTGTACCTGACGGGATATGTCAGATCTCTCCTAAGGTAATTTAAGAATGATCACTAATTAGTATGGCTCAGCATAAGGGAAATAATATCTTTCAGAAATTAAGCCGGCTTAAACGGCCCGTTTTCTGGTAAATTATAAAGTAAAATATATCCTCCGAGGTGGAGCTTGATGCGTGAAACCCACAATTGTTTTATTTTATTTGTAATTTGATTTGGAATATGTGTACCGTTATCTTATCGGCTCGACAGGCTGGGTGTTTGATTTGAGACAAGTGCATATTGTATAAACAATCGTAAATGCGTCTGTATGTAGGCCCTACATTGTAGGGTGTACAAAAGCGTAAATGGGAGGAGAGCTCGTTTAGTAATAACAGAGAGAGAGCTCACGATCAACGCACATATCTACGAAAAGACATATCATAAAGAAAACTAAAAATATAGCAGAGTAGCAGATAGGGCGGCATGAGAAATGCATTGGTGTCAGTGAGAATGACTCTTGCATATCAAGTCTACACTGATGAGTTGATCATTAGAAAAACTCTACAAAGAGACGCAACAAAAGCTTTTTGCCACAAACACATCGACATGATTTTTTTGTAGCTTATCATGCTCAAGTAGGCGTTGGAGCTCAGCGTAACCAAAAGCGAGTCGTAGTCTCATTCGCCTCAGAGTCCACAAGCAGTTGCTGCCGTTGAAGTCTTCTGTCGCTGCTGCGCAGTTTACTGCGTTTCAGGCGGTCGTCCTCTCAATCTGTCGCTCTTGCAAAGCTCCTACGCTCCAACGCTCCACTGCTACCTGCTGCCCACCTTGGCTGTAACTGCGCGGCATGCGTGCTTGTATTTGTAACTCAAATTTGCTGGAGTATTGAGGCAGCAACCAAACACACGTACAAATGTATCCATGCAGTTGGGTTGTTGTAAAAAGGGTTCTTGAACTTAAAAGGGGTCAGTGCGCAGTTGCGTCAACAACAACATCAACAAGCACATAGTGCGCCCCACATCGTAGTACGTGGTACAAGAGTTTGTATGAAGAAATAATGAAAAATGAAAATTTCAAATGCCTTGGCTGCGTGCCAGAGCTCGCTGTACGATCTCAAGCGCGCTGACAAGTCTGCCGCCAATCATGCTGTGTTGGTACGCCTCGTTTCGAGACGAACAGACGGACGGACTAGGCTTGGCTATTTAATATAGATACCTATACGTATCAGTAGTGGTGTATATAAAAAAATAGGCTCTGTGCTGCATACCATCATACATTTTCCTATTTTACCCAAAACAAATGCCTAGGTTGCCTACGTGCCTTGTGGTGACTATTGCTTTAGCCATTGAGTAGGGACTTTGAGCTCAACTTAGTTGCTATGCATTTCTAACGATTTTTCAATTACCGGTGCGTTGCGAAGGCATTTTTGTAGTTTCACCCCACATACGCTGAGCCACACTTGGGTTCGTATTTTCCGCATTTTCTAATTTGTTTTGTTGTTTGCATGCTTTTGTGGTGCTTCTTCTCCTTTTACGCTTTCTATTGACTTATTTTTAATATTTTTTCTTGTTGAAAGCCTGTTGCTTTTTCTTCTCGCTTGAATTGATTAGGTAAACTTAGGCAGAAGTCCCGTTGCGTTAAACGCACTCAAATGCGTTCGATGGATATTAAAATGGCGCGGCTGTATATGCTTTGCACTTGCATATGAAGGTATGTAGGTAAGGTTGAATGGGCTGGCTGAGCTATCAGACCGCGTCTTAGGCCATATAAGGGCCCATTGTGGTACCGTACAAAGTCGTTCCCCTTTCTGTGCCTAAAACAGCGGATCGAGTAACATCGCCGCCTCAATAAACTCCGTAATAGCTTTTTTTAAATTTTAATACCTACCAATGTGAGGTCATTGAGAAAGGGTTGACCAGAAATAATCTGCCCCGGCTCTTAAAACACCTCGAAAAATGCCGGGAGAGTGATAAAAAGACGCATTTCATTCCCAGGAACTCTTTCCGAGTCAGTAGTTGTCGTAATTACCGACGTAAAAGTAGCAATGGGTATACCTACCTTCCCGGAAGGATTTGGTGCCGGTCCTAACCCACCTGGTAACCATATAAGACGCGAATTTAAGTGCAGGGCCATACACCGCTGTGAGATACTGTCCGTATTCAGTCCTAAAGACTTTGATAGCTTCTAAGACATCAAGACCCATTCTACACCGAACCCTCATCTTACATCTCGTTTTCTTGTATATTATTAAATAAACGGTAGTGCTCCTTGCCAGGTATGTGGCCTCTTTCTACATTGAGCTGCCAGGCTCGATGTATGATTACTGATCCTAGAGCCCGCACCGTCGACTAGCTATCAGAAAATATTTCTATTCTATTATAGGTAATGTACCCATTCAGTAATACGCTCGCTAAGCCTTAGTAGGGAAATACTTCACTGACTATTTTGGAACCGTTCGTGAAAACTGGAATGTATTCTGAGGGAATTCCATGGCTATCCTATACTCCACGAACCGCACTAGCTCACAGTTTATGGCTGATAACTCCTGATCGAGGTAGCCGCTCTATCGAGTATGCAATAGTGGCTACACTACCAAGGGAATCACTTCATCTAGAGCAGTCTCAGTTCGGTGGACCTTGAGATAGGATGAGCTAATTACAGCCCCGAGCTATCCAAACTCTTTCGAACGTGAACATCAGAAGCCTTTCGACAGAGTTTTAAAACAATCAGCTAGAGATTAATGGGTTGAAAGTCATTGGGGTGTTTAGCTCATTTCACCTTTGGGACTAGATATCCTCAAAATAAATTGTTTTTTATATGAAAAGGTAGCACAGAGAAGAAAATAGCTTGAATAATAAGAGCCACCCTATTAGTTATGCTATTTAGATACGGTTTACGTATTTTCTTGTAAAACCCTTATCTATTACCCTCACAGTCTGGAAAGACAGATCATCAACGACATTCAAGTCTCAACAGTTGGTCGCATCTTCATTATCAACATAATCATCACAGTGACAATTATCAACATCAGAAATAATTTGAATGCATGTGTCGCTGAGTTTGCCAACGCTGGTTATTTCAATCCCGAAGCATATTGAAATTGCCTTGAGATGCGAAAGCTATTATTCCAGGATATTTTCGGGATTTACCTATCCTATAAATAGTAATCACTCTGAGTGTCCCTTATATATGTATGACCAAAGTCTTCGCCTGTACAGCTAACAGCAGGCCCTATGAACAACCTGCACAACCTGCACTTCGCCCCTGCGGGTTAGGGGTTTAGAATATGCCCGAGGTAGGCATACCGATCGTAAGAAGCGACTAATATGCACATAGGTAATGACGTGCTAACTCGATGGTTGATCTACGGATATGATGCCTATCACCTCTCATTACCCATCTTCTCCTTCCTCACGGATGGAGGGATGTATGACCTAGAAGGTTCCACTGGTCATACCAAATCTCTACCACGACAGTCGGGCAGTACCGCAAGGGAGTACCGCATCGTACCGGGGTCATATCCGGCCAAGGACTGTCAACTTCGGCATCACTCCCCAAAACCTTCGGGGAGTGTTTTGTTGTTAACAACAACAACAACAGTACCGCAGCGTACCGGGTTGGTTCATATCCAAAACCTTCGGGGAGTGTTTTACTGTTAACAACAACAACAACAACTTGCACTTATGGAACCGTAACAGGACCCGCCGTAAAGGTGATAACAAGAGCAATCATCATTGGCGTCTTCGCTACGAAAATTGAATATGGTAGGCAAAGTAGAAATAAAGGAAGGAGTTCATAAAAAAGTAGACGCTGGTATGGAATGTCAACGTGAAGCAAGTTTGATATATCATATAGCCTATGTTTGCACTGGATGGAAGAGGAAGCGAGAGATAAGGAGAGAAGTAGTCTACTTTTCTTTTTAAATGAAAGCAAGAAAATTTTCTGGCTGGATAGCAAGTACCAAAATTGATATTTTGAGAAGAAATTAATGCATCTTGATGGCAGATATGAGAAAGGGTTCGGTATAAGGATCTCGGGATCTAAGCCTAAACCGACACATCTCTACCTCTTCTTCTTTAGTTACTTTGGCCTTCTCGGCTATTTTGTTTGTCTAATTCATCTTTGTTACTAAGAAATTACATTTTGTCGTTATTTTTTGTAGCTATGCTATCTCTTGTGCATATGTACATTCGTATATATGTCTATAATGGTACTTTGGAGCGTCAATGAGGAGGATTTTCCAACTCTTTCCCTATCTATTTTGCTTCTTCAGCTGATCAACAACAAAGATGGCACATTGGTAGTACATCAAATGGTAGGCTAAAGTATTACAAATTCATAGGAATCTATTAGAGATGGGAGAGAGACTATATATTTATTCAATCCCGATTGCGACCATTTCGTTCCATAAAATAAATTAATTTAATTAAAATAAATCCATAAAATAAAGTAAAAAAACAATAAAAGAAAAAATTGAATAAAGTGAATTTAGTAAAATATACATAAATTAAAAAATAAGTAATAAAAAAATAAAATATAATAAAATGAAACGAAACAAAATGAAACAAAATATGATAAAATAAAAAAGTAAACTTAAATTAAATAAATTAAAATAGAATAAAAGCAAAAACATAAAATAAAATAAATACATATGATAAAATGAAGGAAAATATTAAAAAATAAAATAAAATATAATAATAAAAGTAAACTTGAATAAAATATAATAAAATAAAAAAAAAAAATTGAATAAAATGAAAAAGAAATAGAATAAAATAAAATT
Organism: Campiglossa producta; assembly: GCA_964058755.1. Lineage (NCBI taxonomy): Eukaryota > Metazoa > Arthropoda > Insecta > Diptera > Tephritidae > Campiglossa > Campiglossa producta. The sequence continues at coordinate 152,954,090 of CAXKVI010000001.1, forward strand.
TATTATTATTATTATAAGGCCTTATTACACCGCGACCATTCATACGATAGGGGTGTAAAAGTAGGCCGCCTCCCAGTTGGTGCACCTTGGGTAACGCTAAATGGCCTACATAGCCTACACGGCTGGTTTCTTGTATTGCCGGTTCTACGAGAACGGTACACAGAGCCAACACTGCCTAATAAAATAGAACAAAAGTCATATGATATCTCTATAGATTTTCTTCAAGAAGAAGTTCTTTTTATTTTTGAAGAGAAAATCTTATTAATCTTTACAAAGAGAAATCTTGCAAAAAACGTACTGATTTCTTAGGGTTCCTAACAAGAAGATTCGACTTATTAATGTTTTCAAAATGAAATCACATATTATTGAGAAGAAAATAAAAATTATATTTCAGAGTTCTTATATTGTCTTCGAGAACTTCAGATTATCAGTTACGATTCAGTTTTAGATTTCTCTTGTATTGCCTTTACCTTCTTATGTTGCCTTTTTATATTTCCTTCAAGCCATCTCACCGCACTCTTCCTTACATTGCCTACCACACTTGCCATATTGCCTCCACGATCATCGAGCCATCGGGTACTTCTGCTTCTCAGCGTATAATTGTTCTATATGATGTCTGCTGATGATGATGCAAGGTTTCCCTTTGAAAATATTAATAAGTCAAATCTTCTTGTTAGGAACCCTAAGATCGTCTTATTAACACATACAATTATGCGGAAATCTGTTAATAAGTCAAATCTTCTTGTTAGGAACCCTAAGATCGTCTTATTAACACATACAATTATGCGGAAATATGTTTTCCCTTTGAAAACATTAATAAGTCAAATCTTCTTGTTAGGAACCCTAAGATCGTCTTATTAAAATAAGAAGTTTTTCTCTTTCAGCTTTTTTCAATATTTTGACAGAAATTTCGAGAAGATTTTCTTATTAATAACACATATAAAAAGAAATCGCAAAGAAAAAAGAAGAAATTGCTCTTGATAATATCAACAAGAATTTCCTCATTAAACCAAATAGATTTGCGTATGGTTTTTTTTTCGTTTCCGCCGTCTTGACTACCCCTGAGCCTGAAAACCGTTCATAAAGACAATCTTATTAATTTTATTAGGCATTTTTGGCTCTGTGCACACATATCTATTAAGTAGTTATGAGAATGTGTGTAGGTAACTTTGGATCTCTACTTGAATTTGCTAAGAGAAATGTGTTTGGATTTGATAGCTCTACCAGGGGACATTAGTGTTTGCAAATGGATAATAGCCTACCTTCATAGACAGGCAAGTAAGCATCAGTAGAGACAGTGAATCAATGGCAGCAAAACATCAATATGCAAGTATATATGTGCCGGCAGGAGAGGTGAAACATCTTTCAAGCCTCTTACTTAGTTCATTCACAAAAGCTGTCATTGTTAAGTTCTTTAGATCCATTCAGTAGGTAGTAAGTTTATAAGGCCATATGAGCTCTGCGAGCTACTTGGCGTGCGCTGGATCCAGAAGCACGTGAAGTAAATGAATTTTCTAGATTCGGTTTGGTTATGTAGAGTGTCAGCTAACCCGATTTTTAACTCCGTCTTTCATCTCTGCTATGAGGAATATTGTCAACTGTCCTATTCCGACTGTCCTATTCCAAGTCGGTTGTCGGTCTAGTTTTGCCATAATCCGGTAAGGAATTTCCATAATTTTTAAATAAAATAAAATATATTCTGTTGCGCGTGGTTCTTTCGGACGCTTACCTCGAAGTATCCTTTCCTAAACATTCATCTGGAAGTTAGCTTAAGTGAGAAGCCGAACAAGGTCACAACGATATAATTTTACTCAGTGCTGGGAGTAGACCCCGTCGAGATCGAAGGAAACGATATTAGTGTAAGTAGTCCTCGCTGATTACCTTACCGCGAGGAAGGAGACGAGACGCCTTTTCTGAGATGTGAAGTTTCGTCCTAACTGCTTCTGATCAGGAGACATGATAACGGTCGAAAAAAATCTACACAGTGAAGGCAAATCTCTCAGATACCAGAAGCACGACGAAATACCCAACAGGCGATTTCTGCTAAACTGTTGTAAACCAATATAGACAATTCCTCGAAGCTGAGCATTAACAAAATTCACACAGATTTTATCAGCTTCTTTGTCAACTTCCGCTTCAGCTGCAAAGTAATGCGATCGTCGCTGGAGTCATTCTAGCTGAAATTTGGCCTAGACTAAGCTCCGAAAACTCATGTTTTCCGGGATATGGTGTGTCCCGCCATTGACATAAATCATCTGTTTAATTCTCCAAACGAGAGAACATTAATCTCAGTATGGACGAACTCTAACGGAATTTGCCCATTCCTTGAACTTCCGTTGGAAGACATTAAGGACAATTACCAAATTATATCAAAACAGCTCAAGTTTCTTTAAGGCTCATTTACACGGGTCGATTTTTTAGTAGATTTTTGTCGTGCCACTGTGTAAATAGCAATTCGATCGATTCACACCTTATATTTGAAGGTAGAACGTGGTGGAACGACAAAAATCGACCAGAAAATCGAGCCGTGTAAATGATCCTTTAGGAAATTTCTAAAAAAGGTGGTACATTTTGAAGTTGGCTGGCTAGAAGTTGTAGAAAATCTAATTTCCACAGGAGGGGTAAACGACCGAAGTCGTAAATAAATTTAACGAATTCTAATAGCCAGACTCATTATTGTGCTCTCAAGAATTACTCCCACGCCTAAGAGAGTTAATTTTTCGTGAATTATTCAATTCTACTAGTTCTTGTGAAAGTCAGAAATCTGCAAACTAATGCCGGAAATCCGGACAAACTTGATGTAGAATGCAAATTACTCAGCATCAACTAATTTATTCTAAGGAGTGTGTGAACTAAACAAAAAATCTAAAAGAATTGTTTTAATATGTAAACAAACTCAACTTTAGACCAAACAGCTTGCTTCACACAATTTCCATAAAAATTATGCGCATTTTAAATTCAAAAAAGGGGGCACAGAACAGCTACTGTTTCGACGAAAGGACCCCGCGATGCTAAGAACCTTGTTGCTTGGCAGCGAGCTAATAGAAATGTGAGTCGGTCGAACAACAAGTGCAACGCGGTCACGCTAAAATTTTCTCACAAAACTTCGAAATGATCGCGAGCAGACAATGAAAAGCATAGAAAAGCGAATAATTGCGTGGTCACGCTACTTAACACCTGCTGCTGGTGAGATCCTGTGATCCTGCAAGCACAGCGAGGGGAGCTAGTATTTGAAAAAGTAGAATATTTTATGTAACTGAAATTTTTATTTTTTCACCCTCCACATATTATGATACTGCAAATGAATATATCAAAAGGATAAATTTATATGCTTCACACGCCTTTTACAATTTAAGAAGAAGAAGAAGAAGCAGCAGACGAAAAAGATATAAAACTTCAGTGAGAAAGAAGCAATTTTTGGGTAAAAACATTCAAGGATTTTTGTGTGTGAAAGATTATTAAATATGCACACACACACTAATATTCAGTTTGAACACACCTGTGGCATGTAGATAACAACAAAGAAGACATTAAAAAAATTGTGATCATAAATTTTTGGCCATTTACCACCAAATCTCAACGAAAATACAATCATATCTCAACGTTAGGACAACGCATTAAATAGGGGTAAAACACTGCCAAGCCAAAAGTAGTTAGGACCAGCCAAACTCAACCGAACCAAGCCAAGCGGTTTACTTTTTCCCCTCGAGGGCAAGATCGGTGCGCTACGCCGTTCTCATGCCGGTCTTGCTCCTGTAATCACACACCCTTACATGCATTCAATTATTGTTGTTGTTGTTTGTTAATGCAGTGCAATCATAAAATTAAGCAACAATTGCCACAAAGACCCATAACAACCACCATCGTCATCGACAACACTAAAGCAAAAGTCAAGCAATCAAATCAAATTTTGAAAAACTTTCTCCTTGAAGCCTCGATGACGGGATGTCTGAAGAAGGAACTGGTTTACGTTGATTTGTTCACTGGGATGTATGTATGTATGTACGTTATGTAGGTTGTGGAAAAACTTCTCATAATGTTGATCCATAATTTGCTGTTGGTGGTGGTAGTTTGTTGCATTGCCGTGGACAACCACTTACATACACTTCTTTCCCAAATAATAGCCCCACAAAGGCTTTATGCCAATAACTGAAAAATGGTATTGGTAGTTGTGGTCGTTGTGCACCCCTGTCCTTGAGACTCGCCAGTATTTGGTTTCAGGCAAGGCTACTCGATGTCTTGTGATTTTTTAAACCTGTTACTGGCGAATGTAATTCGACCATGCGAAATATGTAAGTTGGTCTTGCGAACCATTTGTCAATTTTGACAGATACACATTTTTGACTATCTGGAGAATCACTAGTCTTTTCTCGACGAACAACGATCACTCACGATAAGTCTCTCATCATACCTGTCCTGATATGCGGATCGGAATAGTGGACCGTGAGAAGGAAGATGAAATGGCTATTGGAGTATTCGAGGGAAAAGTGCCCCGGAAAATGTATGACTCAACTCGAGATAATAACGGTGCTAACCTAAGAAAGCGGAGAAGTACACCGCAGTTCATGTTATGAGAATTAATTAAGACGTATAAACCCAGCAAGTGTTTCTATCGAGATCTGATTTTGGTAGCAGAGAAACGGGAAAGCTCATTGGGGGAAAGCTTAATGGGGGATAACTAAAATCAATCTCGCATACAAGTCACTACAGTGTTGTGAGTTCGACTCTCACAACGCCGGGAAGAAAAGTCCATGAAAAGATGTAATTCCAGTATCATCGAAACACTTGTCTCGTTCCTGCAGCGCGTGAGTAAATTTTTCTCAAAAAAACACATTTTCAAATCAGGTGTGTTTTCTTTTTGAAAATTAAAAAAAAAAATTAATTAAAAACGGAGCTTCTTTAGTAGTCTGTAACACCGGATTGTGTTTCTGTCATGTATAAGCTTCTTATTTGACATTTATCTTTGAATTGGAAAATTACGTTCAGAATTAGCATAAAGCAAGTAGGTCGCGCCATTTTGTAGGTTAAAATAAGAAGCAGCACACCACAAATTGGACGAGAAGCTTAGCCTTAATCTCCTCTAATCTGATGTGATGTACCAGGAAATGAGATGTCAGACGAGCTTGCAGTGGGGGCACTTGTTTTCCCCTTTCACAGTCCAGGTAGGGTCTGGAATACTTAGATAGAATAACTACAGTACATTCTTGCCATGAAACTGGTATTACCAGAGTTTAACGCGAGGAGATCGGAAGACTATCAAACACGTTTCTTATGTGGCGCTCACGGCAGACACGCCAGAAGGTCGGGTATTTCCTTCAATTACTTTTGCAGAAGCTGCGGAGATGAAGAGGAGCCTGTGAGACATCTCATTTGTGAGTGTTCTGCGAAGGGATAAAACCAAAGCAGCTGTGCGGAATCCACAAGATGGTTCGAGTGAGGAGTTATTTATATCCATCTGCTGGGGTGTAAGTTAGCAGTTGCTGTTAACTAATCTAACCTAGAATGAAGGTAGCTACTTTGTTCGTTTGTCTGTCTGCCTGGTCAATCGTCCGCCTGTGCTCGTTATAACTTAGGTGCACAATTATTATATTTCAATGAACTTTGCTATTAAGGCTAAGGATGAGAGTTCCTTTGAAATTCTGCGATATCGAGTGATAATCACGCCCTTTTATACGATATCGAGTACCAAAAAAAAAATTTGGAAAATAATTGTGAAGTCACCGAGTTATGGCCACCCAGAAGAATTTTCTTGTTGAATCAACGAGTTCAAGTTACTATTTTACAACACTGTCGCTAATTATACCTTTCATGAACATGAAATCGTATTATAACTTTGGTCCGCGTTTGTAAGTATGAGAAGAAGAAGAGATAGACCCACCAATAATTATACCGATATGATCAGGTCGATAAGCTGAGTTGACTTAGCCATGTCCGTCCGTTCGTCTGTCTCTTTGAAAGCAAATCTTGGTGAGCGGCTGTCATTTTGTAGTCTATTAATCGTTTGTCGGAACCAAAAAAAATTCGACCAACATTACATATGTAGATCTCCCATACAATCGATAGTTTCGATAGACGGATTTTGGGCTATTACTCCTGTAATTAAACAGGTAGAAACGTGAAATTGTGTAACTATTGCTCCTTTTGCACGTGCAATGTCGATGTTGAAAATAAATGGGTTGAACTAATTTTTCACATAGGCTCATACAATCGTTTGTATCGATAAACGGGGTTTGGGTTATATATCCTTTCGATTTCAATTTGATGTTAATTTACATGCTAAATTAGAATATTCTAATAGTTTCACCTAGCCTCATTTTGCTGGCGATAAGTGTCTTTCATGCAGACCCGGTATACAGAAATTGACACGATCAATGTCTGTACGAGTTTGTTATTGTTTTCCATACGGAGCGATTGGACGCTTAATGAATGTCGGCAATGTTTTGAATTGATTTTCAACATTGTTGAATTGTTGCTGGTCCTCATAACCAACCATTCAATGTATCCTTATTTAAATTTTTGTACGTTTTGTTGCCTCAGGACTTGTGATCGCACAATCGATCGATGATGATTTTTAAATTTCAGGTTTCATAACTTTGTTTTCTAAATACATACATACCTTTCCACATGTGTAAATACATACGTATACAAACATATTTAGGTACTAATTTGTATATGCAACAATTTTTGTTTATTCGGCTTGTCCGGTTGCGTTATAAATATCTTGCGTGAGATCGATCTGTGCTACCCTTCTCCTTCAAAGCATTTATTGCGTTCACGTTGTAATCATAAATATTTGATTTTTGTTTATTTTAAACTCTACATTTCAGTGAAAAAAGTATTTAAATTTCAACCCTCTAAAATACGTAAATTGAATATACAAATACGGTCCTGTTTGAGTGATCGTATCCTGATCGTTGCCGCCAGCGCAACACTGCTCCTTTCACACGCTATTTTTAAATAACGCAATCAAACACAGACAGGCCAAAGGAGTTGGGCAAATAAGGACACAGTCGAGACTGTGTTTATAGCAAGCAAAAGGATCTTAAGTTTATTCGTTGCTGATCTAAAGGTCTACATTGTGATTTGTTTATCATGTCCGGCCAGTGGTGTAGGCATTTAAATTCGTTGTAGTATTTTGTATTTTTGCCTTAGGAATCTGCAGCACACTCAAAGGACAGGACTTTGACGTCAGAAAGCATGAATTTATTACTGACTGTTTTCGAAATCAGTTTTTATGCTCGTCTCTCTTAATGGCTAGTTGTTAGAGAATTAATTTACGATTACAATCTCAATGTTGCGTGAGTTGGTTTTTATAGTTATCTGCGCTTGTCACGCAAGGTTTATGTTGTTGTAGTAATAATTCGCTCGATCAGGTAGAGTCTAGGTAAATAAGGTTGAGTTTTCTGTTAGATTGCACTCTTCTGCAACTGAGGGTGGTGCTTTTGTGTCTATGAAGCTGCCAAAGGATCTTACAAACTCAGTGTGCATATTTTTGCCTGCTTGTGAGTTAGCCGCTGGTTCGAAGGGCCTGGATTTATAAAGCCAAATTTCACGGTAGTGGAGATTTTTCGGGGTGATAAGGAGACATCCTGGAGCAGGATATAGATTGATTTTCTTTGGGACTTATGTATGTTTGTATATCATTTGGAAGTTTTTTCTTGGTACCGTCCATGGGATGACCGAGGATTTTTTCGGTGACCATGGCAAGTCCGGATAAGAACGGGAATTAACCGTTGATTTGAGGCATAGCTCATTATCAGAATGGTCAAGGTAACAATAAAGTCCAGTCATCTGTATAGGAAAAAATGAAAACTTCTTTTGGTGTGGAAGTGGGCTTCAAAATAAAGAGATTGGACAATTTAGGAAATACTCCTCGACCACTCACTCCATCTCTTTAGGAATGGTGGGATAGAGTTTTCCTTAATATTTCATAAATTTTTTAAGACTACTCTCTAGAGCGAATTTTGTTCTTATAAGAACGATGGTGAGACCTTCGCCCACAACCGTGAATGACATTAAGCCCCATCCCGAGCCCGACACCGATGAAATTGGTTGCCGATGATGTCAGTCTTTGCAGTAACGGGGACTTCGCACAGTCGGGCCTAGGCTCCTTCGAGCGGATGTTCAGTTTCTACCAGAGTCCGCAACTCCCATAAGCAATGACCTGCTTGATCCCGATGTAAAGGATTTGCTTTGTCCATAACTACCTACTAAGGATTTGGCAAAGACTGTACTTAAACATTTTTTCCTTTCTCTTCTTCTCAGAATATCTTTCGAAATGAGGTCGAATAATCTCACAAACATAAATAACAAAGGTCCTTAATTATCGAATTCATGATGCCAAAAATGTGACCGAAATGGACCAAAAATGGAGGAAGAACGTAATGACCGAATTACTCACTTCCTTTAATTGCTGATTGCAAAAAGTATTTCACTAAGTACCCTGCAAAAAACGCGATTAGTCTAGGGAGTGTCCGGGATGAGTCGTAAAGGAGAATGCGACTAATACCAGTTCTGATCACTTTAAGTGTGCTGAAATGTTCACATTTGTTTGAACATGTCCTATGGAAAGACCAATTGCAGCCTAGCCGGGACAAAAGCAGTAACCCATTTTCTACACAAACGGGTATTTTTAACTCCTATGAGTATGCTATAAACCAAAAAATTGCTACACAAACAACAATCTACTTACTATACGAAACTATGGGCGAAAGGTATTAATCGCAGACAACTCTCTTTATTAATGGCACAATTGTTTGTAGTGTGCCTAAATAAACTCCCTTCGCATTCATAAGCAAGTCGATTGTATTTCAAAAGGGTTACTGCATAAAACTTGGGTTGGGTAATATTGCATTCGACGTGCATTGAAATTAACCACTGCAATGCGCCTGCGCAAAAATCAGCAGCAACAAAATCGCAAAAAATAAAAAAAAAAAAACAGACAAAAGTCCAAATTGTACATAATGAAGGGTGAAGTTACATAGAAACACGTCAACACAAATACTTCGGAATGGAAATCGGGACAAAAAAGGGACACTTTATTCCGTTTGGTGTCGCAAGCGCAAGCGCAAAGACTCCCAAACTTTTATTTTGAGGTTATCTTTAACTTCAACTTTAACTTTGCTTTAACTTTAACTTTACCTTTAACTCTAACTTCAATTCTAACTTTATCTTTAACTTTAACTTTAACTTTAACTTTAACTTTAACTTTAACTTTAACTTTAACTTTAACTTTAACTTTAACTTTAACTTTAACTTTAACTTTAACTTTAACTTTAACTTTAACTTTAACTTTAACTTTAACTTTAACTTTAACTTTAACTTTAACTTTAACTTTAACTTTAACTTTAACTTTAACTTTAACTTTAACTTTAACTTTAACTTTAACCGTAACCTTAACCTTAACTTTAACTTTAACTTTATCTTTAACTTTAACTTTATCTTTAACTTTAACTTTAACCGTAACCTTAACCTTAACTTTAACTTTAACTTTAACTTTAACCGTAACCTTAACTTTAACTTTAACTTTAACTTTAACTTTAACTTTAACTTTAACTTTAACTTTAATTTTAATTTTAATTTTAACTTTAACTTTAACTTTAACTTTAACTTTAACTTTAACTTTAACTTTAACTTTAACTTTAACTTTAACTTTAACTTTAACTTTAACTTTAACTTTAACTTTAACTTTAACTTTAACTTTAACTTTAACTTTAACTTTAACTTTAACTTTAACTTTAACTTTAACTTTAACTTTAACTTTAACTTTAACTTTAACTTTAACTTTAACTTTAACTTTAACTTTAACTTTAACTTTAACTTTAACTTTAACTTTAACTTTAACTTTAACTTTAACTTTAACTTTAACTTTAACTTTAACTTTAACTTTAACTTTAACTTTAACTTTAACTTTAACTTTAACTTTAACTTTAACTTTAACTTTAACTTTAACTTTAACTTTAACTTTAACTTTAACTTTAACTTTAACTTTAACTTTAACTTTAACTTTAACTTTAACTTTAACTTTAACTTTAACTTTAACTTTAACTTTAACTTTAACTTTAACTTTAACTTTAACTTTAACTTTAACTTTAACTTTAACTTTAACTTTAACTTTAACTTTAACTTTAACTTTAACTTTAACTTTAACTTTAACTTTAACTTTAACTTTAACTTTAACTTTAACTTTAACTTTAACTTTAACTTTAACTTTAACTTTAACTTTAACTTTAACTTTAACTTTAACTTTAACTTTAACTTTAACTTTAACTTTAACTTTAACTTTAACTTTAACTTTAACTTTAACTTTAACTTTAACTTTAACTTTAACTTTAACTTTAACTTTAACTTTAACTTTAACTTTAACTTTAACTTTAACTTTATCAAACAAATTCAGCTCGCTTTTGCTGTTGCCACGTCATTATCATATTTTTCTCAGTTCAATATTTACGTAGATTAGAACAGAGCTCATTTGCATCGATCAAAGCGAAGCCAACAAAATGACTGTATCTCGATACAATTCTCCCCCATTCCTTTCATATAAGTGAATTAAAAAAAGGCAACAACAAACTAAATACTCAAGGATAACAGTGGCAACGCTTTGTTTTGGAAACACAATCCCATTCACTGTGATTACGATTGCTGCAAAAACAAAAACACTGTACGATTAACGACCCCTTCCAATAAACCAACAGTTCAGTCCCATCCCAGACCAAAAGCAACAATTTACATTCATTCGAACATTCCTTTGTATGGCAGGGCAGTCATTTAAAGCGGCTTTCCATTCCTTTATTGTTGCTCCCCTAAGTGAAGATCGCATTAAGTGATCGTCGTACGGGTGTGTATGAAAATTGAGCTGAAGGCAAAAAATTAAAAAAAGAAAACAAAACAACAGCGAATTCAAAAAGCATAGGCGAAAAATATCCTGCACAAAAGCAAAAGCAATCGGACCCCAGCAACCAATAAGCCAAACAATCCAATAGCCAGTAAGTCGCACCCTCAGCAAAGCGTCGAGTCGTTGTGAAGAGATGAAACAATGAAAATAACATAAAACTTATATTCGAGTCAATCAGCAACACCAAAGAGTAAAAAAGTAACAATCAGCAATTTTTCAAGCCCTCGACAGAAGCGTCCATTTACTCGTATTCAAAGGAGAAGCCGTTTCACTTGATGATCTCAAAGTAATTTATTTTTTCCGTCGGGGCGGGGAAAAATATAAAAATAATAATAGCATAAAACACCGTCAGTCCAGCATAACTTACGACGAATGAAGCAAGTATTTGTTAGGGGTACAAACTTAAATGCATTGCGAAGAATCAGCAAATTACAATCACATACAAAACTCTATCACAAAATGGAGGATAGTTAGTGTACAAGGGGTACTGTGGTCTGTGGAACTAAAATCGCAATTTAATTTAGCTGCAAAACAACTGCATTGAAGATCGAGCTTGGAACCGTAGCTGGAAGCGGTATAGCAACGCACACTCTAGCCTTATTGGGGCTTATATTATACCCGAGGTGAGGTAGGTATGCCTTTCGTAAAGACAACTAAAATCCGCGACCCGAAGCTTGGACGGCAACAACACGCGTAGATTTTCTGCGCTTACAACAACAACAAAGCAGAGCAGAGACCGAGCTGACTAGAGACCGAGCTGATTAGAGACAGGAATTTGGGAAAATTTTATAGTGCTAGTCGATAAATTGGTGCCGGAAACGTAATTATCCTCGAACCAACTTTGCATATGACTGTCAAGAAATCGGAAATCAGTTTTGGTAAGCTAGCCTACCTAACTTATTTCCAGTTTTCTTTTAACGATTTGAACGATTTTGATCGTCCAGCTTCTTCCAGCTCTCCTATCGTAGTAGTGGCCTCCTTCTTCCTCGGCTTCTACCGACATAAGCCTCCAGATATTAGAAGTAGGTCGAAGTCATGCGCTGGAGCCCATCTAAAATGGTTACTGGGGTAAGTAGATCAAAAAAACGAAACGTGCGGTAATGGAACCAGGTTGCTCCGAAACAACTGAATTGCCCTTTGAATATTCGATAGAATAGCTCTCGGGGAAAATGTATGTTTTTTTTTTTTTTTAATTTTAAATACTTAGTTCAGTGAATAAAAGAATTACCCAAAAAACCCGGGCCCAGACAAACTGCCAAAACTGTGATGGCATTGCCTTCCTTAGCTTCTACACAGGGTTCAAAATGCTTAAGCAAAAACAGCAAAAGCAACGAAAATTTGCTGATGCTGAGCTTTTAAATGGCCTTGCTTAGAAAGCGGCATGTTTGCTATTGCTTTTGCTTCAAAAAAATCAGCAGCCAAAAGCAGAACCTTTTGCTTGTTATAAAAACAACAAACTGCCAAAGTAGCAGCATAAATATGCTGAGCAGCAAACAGTAGATTGTTGACATTTCATTATTCAAAAACAAAAAAACAGAGAGAGAACAGATTTAGAAAAAATTATAAAATTTCAGCATAAAATATTTGTTTGGGAGAATTTCAAGAACTATAAAGAGGAGACACTAAGGCTCCTTATCCCTAGCACGAAGCTTTCTCTGCTCTTTTCCTTATTTCCCTATTTCTTCTTCCTCCTCTTCCATATCTCTCGTCTTCCTCTTGGTGGAATCAACCCTAAATTACCCTAAAATGATACAAAACTTTGTATCCCGAAATGACCTGAGAATGATCCTAAATTGGCCCCAAAACATGGCAGCTCTTTTTTCACACTTGGCAGCAGCAGCAACCAAGAAATAACAAAAGCCTATCGATTACATTTGCTGTGCTTCTGACATTTTTAGCAAGCTATCAACAGCTAACTCATAGGATGCGAAGTATTGAACATTTGCTTAATAGTAAACGATCAATTGCTTACAGCGGTTTCGTGCTGCTGCTGTGGCAGTTGGCGTTTTCATTGCAAAAGCAAAAACAAAATGCTTTAATATGTTTTAAGCATTTTCGACCCCTGCTCCTACTTTCTTTCGCAACTTGAAACTGGCTATAAAACACTCGTCTTTAGTCGTACTTAGAAATTCATACAAATCTATTTTTTCTTGTTTAATCTTACACAATAAGTGGTAGTTACTTAAATGTCGCATCGTGTTTATGTGCTCGTTGAGTTTATGGCTTTTGAAACCAGAAGCTAAACAAGGCACTGCTAACTGGTACGAGTAGAAAAAGTCAATAAAATGAAAAGGTAAATGCCACCGCAAACGAGAAAACAGGCAATAAAACGCTCAACGCTAAATGGTCAGAAAGTCCTTTCCCAGAAGTTGTTAGCTCATAACTAAGTTTGAAGTTATGGAATCAAGTTAGAGGTAGGCTTAAACTCGAATGGCTGAATTAAAGCCGTATTGCTATAATGCGTTAGAGAGCTCAGTGTGTTCTTACATAGAGTTTGTGGTTGTTACATATACCCAAATGTCAATCCAAGTTTGTTATCGTCTTTCATTGGAAATTGTTATCAATTCTTGCTGAGGAACTTGGTTCAATTCCCGCACGTTTATAAACATACCACGGGGACTATTGTTAGATAAGCTCCAGCACTTCTTTTCCGCTTACTTCTCAAACCACTTGGATTGGTCAATGAACCTTCTAATTTCCTGTATGGCTCGTTTTGGAATCTGTCCAAGGTACTCTGAGAGAAAGTAAGTGACTGATTCCTTGGAGGCTTCGTTGGAGCTACTGCTGCACTTCTCTTTGACTCTCAATCTTTTTTTCACATGCAGGGTCAACATTTGCGCTTCTGAACATTTATTTTCTCGATCTGATAAGCATAATCTCTGTTGGTTTTCTATCGTAGGTGGCCCAAGTCGTATGGCGCATTTGCCTGTAAGTGATATAAAACTCAGTTGGATCCCAAAGGATTAAGTAGTACGCAACTGAATCCCAAACCGAAGATGCGAGGGATCAAACCCCATCGTACCCGCGGCAGCCAGGATAGTAAGCCCCGCCCTAAAATGGTTTTACTTAGACAATGATTTTAATTTCACCGTACCCAGGCATGCTGTTGTTGTTGTTGTAGCTACAAAAAATACTTTCCGGAGGTTTGGGGAAGGTTGTCGAAGTAACAGTGCTTGGGCGAATATGAACCCGGTACGCGCTGGTATTCCCCGACTGTCGGCACTCCCGAGTGTCGTGGTATTGATTTATGACCAGTAAAATCTTCTGGGTCATCTCACCCCTCCTCCTTGAGGAAGGATAAGATGGATAATGAGAGGTGAAAGGCATCATTTCCGAAGATCGACCAACGAGTTGCACGTTTATCACGTTGTTCGCCTCTTACAACCGGTATGCCTAGCTCGGGCATATTCTAAACCCCTAAAACGCACGGTTTAGCCCATTCCTGCTCGTATGACCCTGATAGTGGTGCCCGCCGTACGTATTTGTGAAGACACACACAGCCATCTTCAGGGAACGCATATTCCTCGAATGGTCTTACCTCTATCACATCCTCAAATGCGAGTTTAGAAAATAAAGATTTCTTACGTAATAGGACCCTCACCAAGTACTTAGTAGAGACACACAAGATGAGCAAAATTTGTATCGATTGAAACTTGATTGCAAATAAAGTAGAGCAATACAGTAAATACTTACAATCACCATCCAAAATACGCGAGTTCTACTCAAGTGGAATCCCTCTTGCTGGCTGTAAGCTGCCAAGCCTAAGCCAAACCACATCCTACTCTAATTCCCGACATATCTAGTATGCTATCGTGTGTTAAATTGTGGAAAAATAGTTAAAGGAAAAACGTTGTTGAGATACCACAGAGAGGCCAATGCACCAAATGGGGTAAAATGCACGCCAAGACGGATGCGCTGAAGCGCAACCAATGCGCATGCCGGCAAGTAATCCAATGGGAAATAGCAAAAACGCACCACCAGGCGACGAAGCATAGACCAACAACAAACATAACAAAACAACTACTGGCAAAAAAAATAAAAATTAAATATTCAGTCAACCAAGTTAACCCACTATGCAGGTAGAGTCTACATTGTGCAGAGCAACCAAACTAACAAAGAGTCCAGTTGAACCAACTAAGTCAAAAGCAAAGCATGATGGAGCGTAAAATGCAGCAATACACGCCAACCTAGCTACACTCCATTTCAGTTAGTCAGCCATAAGGCGGGCTTTGTTTTTCCTTTATCAACCAGAGCTCCAAAATAAGAGCTTTTACATTATTTATTGCTGCTAAGTCCCAAATCGATTTTGGTTGTTGTCTATGAAAGCACCCTAGTCCTCCCTCACTTCTTTTTTGTCTATCTTACTCGGAGAGTCCCCTCTCATCTGTGGCCGAATTCGGATGCCGATAGAAAAACCGGCTGCGCAGGAGCTCCTTTCTTCATTCCCATAACGTGACCAAGCAAGCGGAGACTTTGAGCTCAATTTCGTTGTTCATCAATTTCTCGGAGAACTTTTCCCTCGAACAAGTGAAATATCATCTGATGCCGACACTGTTCATGATTCTGAACCGCTCTCTCCGAGAGAAAGCTGCTGAGAAGCTTCTCATGGCAGAAATACACCTGGAGAGTTTGTCAAACTACTGCCGAGGGGCAACCCCGATTAGAAAGTCTTTTTCTAAATAATTGTATAGATACCCTACTACTCGGTGTAGTAGTCCGAACACACTACCGCTACACCACGCCGGCCGCCGATACCGAAGAACAATGATAAAAAGGCTAAAATATCCTGCCCAAAATGTAGCTCTCCTCCAAAAACACTTATGGAGACATTTTTTATCGCCTCAGAGTTATACCAGAGCCCTGATATAAACTAAACACAGCTGTGCCACAACCAACCAAACATAAAATTAACGTTCCTTCGACTTGTTGATTCCTTGTGGGTTGTTGGTTGGATTTGGCTTGCATGGGTCTTGCTGTTGGGGTTATAAAGGAGAAAATTACTTGTTGATTTCCCACTTTGATTCACCCTTTTCAATGTTTTGCGGTGTTTCCTTCATTGCACTTCACTTTATTGCGTTTTTGTTTTACTTTTTTTCTGGTTTTCTTCTCTCGAGCTCACTTTCTTGGGAAATTTGATGCATAAAATTTAGTTTAAGCCCGCACTTGAGATTTTTCCATACTCGAGTTGCTTGCCTGATAATGGTTGGTGGTAGGGTGTGTACTTTTTTTTGTTTAACTTTCATGGAGTTTTCTATAACTCTGGGTTTTTATACGCTGATAATAGTGGAAAGATAATAATCGAGGGAGTGGGTGCTCTCTAATATTACCTTATAGACTCCTTAATACTGCAGATTGATCTAAAATCCGTTGGTCAGTTTTAAAACTTTCAAAACTAACCAAGTTTTCTATTTATTCGTTTTCGAATTGAGGTGATTCGAAAAAATCGAATTCCATTTCTTTCGAATTAAGTTAGTTGGAATAAGTCCGATTTCGGCTTTTCGAAATTAAGTTCTTTAAATGAATTGACGTTGTTCGAATTAGTCGAGACCAAGTATATTTAAAAATTCAAATATTCGAACACGCTACTATCTATCCTTTCATGTACATTTGTATATAAATATTCAGACTCTTGTGAAAGTTGAGGCGAACATTAATTACGAAGTTTATTTATTTCGAATAGGATGTTTGTGAATTAAATTGAATTTAATTTTGTAAACTCTTCAAGTGGAAACTAAAGTGAAATGGACAAAATCATATTAGGAAATGCATATTTTGAGGGTTTCTTATGATTCTTCCGGACTTCTGACCCCTGCGAACTTTTGCAAAAGGGCAAACCTAAGCTCTCCACAAACATTTTTGTTATACAAGAAACTAAATTTACCAAGCTAGTAGTTTTTAATATTATGCATGGAGAAAAGCCCTGTAAAAATCATTCGATTTTGTGTTCCAATTTAGTGATATTGGAGTACTCCAATTGTAATCCCTTGTAATGCCTCAGCGGACCACCATCAGCTTATTGAAAGCCGATTATTGCTCGTGCTTGAACGACAAAAATCACGACACAATCTCTGACAGTTGAATTCCACAATATAAAATAAGTGAAAATTAAATAAAATTAAAAAAAAAAAAATTTAAAAAATAAAAAAATAAAATAAAAGTGAATTAAAAAATTAATAAAATAAAATATAATAAAATAATAGTAACCAAACATTCCTGAGTCAATCGAATTTTCTGCAGGGTAATTAAAAAAGGTCCCCAAACTTCAACAACAGCAATTGTCACTTATTTTGCAACCTTTTCATCAATGGCATCACTTATGTCGCACTGTTTCTTGCTTCAACACTCAGTGTCGACCGATCCTGGTGACCAATAACAACAAAAACAAAATACTGAAATTCAATTAATTCAAGCTTGTTGCTTTTCTCTTTGTCCTTTTTGCTGTCCTATTTTTTTCTGTTGTTGTTGTTTTGTTTAGTTTTGCGAAATGCAAATAATGCAACACGTACGCAATGTATCCGGTAACATCAACGACAACAAAAACATAAAATATCGCATTCTGAAGTCGAATTGTCATTTTTTACGTAGTCAAAACAGCACTGACGTCAACAGCAGGAGAGATCGAGGATATTTGAATAATACACTGAGAGAAATGCCGTGAATGTTGTGACAATATCGCTATTAATAGCGCCGAGTTTGATGCAATATTCATTCAGAATGAGCGAGTTATTAAATATTATTTTCTCCCAACAAAAAAGTCAAATGGCATGTCAACCACTTCGATATGATGTACTATTTTTTATATTTATGGATAGCATACTAATATATTTGAACGGCATGTCAATATCTATGGTCGTGATATTAACTTTCATTGTCGCTATATCCATATCCATATTTACTGCATAGTAATAATGGTAGAGACATCGTATTAATATATATGGGCGAAATGTAAATTTTCCTGGAATTTCCTAACAATATAACAACTTGTTGGAGCGTTTTTTAAATTCAAAATTTTTTGAATTTCTTATGATTGAACATTTTTCTACAAATTTTATAATACGAGTATGCCGTAGCCGAATGGTAGAATACTGAGGTAACGTGCCAGAGGAGCAGGGCTCGAATCTTACTGAAACCAGATGTCAAATTATGTAAAATTTTGTTTTTTAAACTATTTAGAATTTATCTATAGTTTATTGGCGGGGTGTAATAAGGCCTTTAAGGCCTTATATTGCAACCAAAGTGATATAAAGCCTTTATTTTATCATTTTTAAAAAAAGGTCTTATTTCACATTTAAAACGCAATTAGGTCTTTTTTGAAATGTGCAATAACCCAATTATTTATGGAAGCGTCTATTTGCACATGACTGCATAAATACGGGTACCCGTATTTGTACGGTTCCGTGTTAATACGGTCGGAACCGTAATTTATACGATCGGAAAATACCCGTACTTTTACGGGTGGAAAAATACCCGTACTCTTACGGGTCCGTAACGGATAAGAAAATTCCCGTACTTTTACGAATCTTAAAATTGCGTATATTTACGAGACTTAAAATGTCCGTACTTTTACGGGTCTTAAAATTTCTGTACCATTGATGTGGGTGCAAAACCGCGTATGTGCAAAATTTATAATTTAATTTTAAAAACAACCCTGGACTGCACCATGCTAAGTCCTTCTGCGTAGTACACCCTTCTGCATGCAAATTAATTTTCGCTTTCGGATTCTTAATCTACTCGTGAATGCGCGTCTTTTGATGCCCCACTTTCCCCTTTTGGACAAAATTTTAGTATAGTTTAGTAAATTGGTATGGATTATTAGCTTTTCTCGGTCGTTGTTCGCTATACCAGGCATTTGCCACAAAGTGAAATAAAACCTCTGGGACCTTATTTCACATTTCAAGTGAAATAACACCTTATTCTTAATAAAAGCTTTTTTTCTCAATCGATAGCGATGTAAGGCCTTATCTCAAAAGGCTTTATTACAAACCGCCTAGTTTAGATGGATACCACTTCAATAGTGATTTATCAAAAATTCATTTATGAAACATCCATATTCATTGATAGGCCAGGATTATCAAGTTTTATTTAATGGGGTATCAATAATTATGGATGCTCGATCCATAGATTTCCCTCCGTGTATGAATATATATATGTCTGAATGTACCCTGTAGGAATATACATTTTAACAACAGGCCTTAAATTGTTTCTTTTAATTTCACGAACATTTTTCATTCACAGTTTCTTTAAAGCTGGCCTTTTATGCTTGTTTTTCAAAAAAAAATATATCTACATTTGTTAGTATGGACAATGTCAGATTCAAGGTATAACTTATGTTACTCGCTTAAAAAGTTACCGAATGTGTATAACGTAAACGCAAAAATATGAGTTGTCCGTTTTACTATTTCTTTGTGTAATTTTTCCTGAATTTTTTGCGTCATTTTCTCCCTTTTTTGCGTAATTTTTACTTCATGTTTTTGCATAATTTTTACTATATTTTTTTTTGTAATTTTTACTTTATTTTTTGCGTAACTTTTACTGTATTTTTTGTGTAATTTTTCTATATTTTTCGCGTATTTTTTATTGTACATTTTGTGTTTTTTTGATTTTCTTTTTTGTCTAATTTTTGCTATATTTTTTACGTAATTTTTACTTTATTTATTTCGCGTGACTTAATATATTTTTTTGTGTGGGCTGTCGAAATAAAAATTTTGACATATCATTTTTTAAAATCGGATGAAAAATAAAAAAGATACATTACAAAAACCACTTGGGCTGTTTTTGTAAGGATAAAAAAAAAAAAAATTCCCGAAATCCTTTCAACATAACCTTCAAATTTAGGGGCGGACTTGCAACTTTTTTCTTCGAACCAGTCTAATGTACATTAGAGCGTCTCGCCTTACAAGCAAAAAAAAGTCGGCCGTACCTCCTCTCATATGAAGCGTTTTTGAAAAACATTTAAAAAACAATTTTTTTTTCTGGCAACCCTAGATGTCGCCCAACGGCATTTTTCTTCATATCTTTGGCATTTATTGTCGGATTTTAAAGTGTGATACATCAATTTTTTATCTCAGGGAGTGGATTTTTCCTAAAAAAAGCTCATTGTTCTCAGGCGCTCCGTTGTGGTACCTACCCACCATATCTCAGTTGCTATCACCCTAATGTACCGATCTAAGAACAGCAAATTAAAAACCGTAAAAATCGGAAATCTTTTGCGGTCTACAATTAACTGACATTAGGTCGTTACATTAGGGTGGTAGAAGCTGAGATATGGTGGGTAAGTACCACAACGAAACCCATAAGCTCAATGAGCTTTAACTCACACTTTAAAATCCGACAATAAATGCCGAAGATATGAAGAAATATGCAATTGGGCGACATCTAGGGTTGCCAGAAAAAAAAAATGTTTAAATGTTTTTCAAAAACACTTCATATGAGGGGAGGTACGGGCGACTTTTTTTGGTGATAGGCTCTAATGTACATACATACTTTATACATTACCTTTTCCCACTGGGTACATACATATTTACCCATAGCTCCATAACATGAGTCCACATTTATTATTCAGTCTCATATTCGTAATTTTCGCTTCACAATAGAGCCTTTAATTTTTGTTTATTTGCACCCTTTTATGCAAAATAAACTGGATCCTATTGACTTCACATTTGTCAGGGTTGCAATGAATGCCAACTCAAAGTGATGCCAGACAGGACTATTGACGTCTTTGGTTAGACATAAGCGCTGTAGGTATGTTAAACACGCAGAGCCTATGGTCTTGTTTCGAAATGAAATTAGATGAACTCCGGAAAGAACCGAAAAAAGCTGAGCAAAACATAGGAACACGACCAGAGAAGCCTCTGAAATAAATACAAGCGAAGCCGACAGTTATGGCAGACCGCCATTGGACAATCTTCGGAGAAGCAATTACAGAAACACTCCTTCTAGGGAAATATCTTTCGGTAGATACCAAATTGACCTTACTTGTAATGGGGTTAAACAAACCTATTCGTAAAATACAATTTTTGTTTGGGGTTCTTGATCTCTTCGTACCTACTTATGTTTTATTTAATTGTTGTAATTAGTGTAAATTCATATTATGTTTCGCATTGTATTTCCTGTTTGTCAAACCCCTTCGTGGTTCCTACAGTTCTTGTTTTTACAATTTTGGTAATGTACTTAGTTCCTTGAACTAAAAAGTTACAACATAAATTGAATGACCGGCCAAAAGAGTGCGAAAAAGGGGAAGCTAAAACCTGCCTTAAAATCAACGAAATCCTCGCTTGTGCTCATTAACACGCTGATATGGGAGGTGTTTAAGTGAAAGGGCATAAGTTATTCACTTGAGTACAGGGACGCATCTAGAATTTAAAGTCACGGGCCCAATACTAGGTGAGGGGCCAGAAGATTGAGAATGGTGTTACAGATGTAGGTAGTCCTTTGTCAGATATGAAACAGGTATGCTCGGGTAGTAGCACCTTCTGGTACTACCTCGACTACAGCGAAGGAGATTTGTTTGGGTAGTGATATCAAGCAACTTTGTTTTATATTAACTTTAAGCTATTCCTCGGGCTTATTTAATATATCGTGTAAAGTAATTGGCCAGTCACAGTTTTATTATACATATAAATATTATGTACATATGTATATCTCAGACTCAAAGTTGGGGTACATGGCCCAAGCGCTTGCCGGCCCTACATTAATCCAGCCCTGTTTATAAACATAAGTAAGCAAGTAACACCGCACACTAGAGTAGGTAAATGTAGCCCTTTTTTGACCACTCGAATGCTAACAGCAACAACAAATTTGAAGATTCAAAAAAATAATAATAAGAAGCAATAAAAAACACATAAATAAAAACGAAATCAACTTACATACTCGTACCATGAGCCGCACATCCCTTTCTGTCTTTTTTTTGGGTTGTTTTATTTCACCCGAATTACGGCAGTCGTAATAAAAATTAATTTTGATTGCATTTATTTCTTGAAATAACGAATTCCTCTTTGCTGGTCGTATCGTTGTGACAGTGGCTCCTGCCTGCAGTTCCGCCAACATCCAATGTTCACCATCCTTCTCGCTACCATCGTTTAAAATAGTTCGTTCTTCTCATTCTACGTTGGATGTCAACGTTGACTTTTTTGATTGTTGCTGTTTTTTTTCTTGACCCAAAGGCTCCTGCTTGTTTTGGAGCTTCATTGTTGTAGCGACTTACGCCGTACAAGCGCATATTTCATACGTCACTTCTCTTGGTCGTTACGGATTTGTAGGTTTGAGTTATCAGAAGCACGGTTGTACTTTGATATCCCCTTGATCAGACAATATAAAGATGCTTAAATATGCCCTTCCTTTTCTAGATTTGACTGCGAATTAAAGTATTTCCTTCATTAGAGAAGTCCTGCGAAAGGCAGACCATCTGTTGCCATGTCGTCTCAGACATACTCATCTAATGCCTTTTCCATCTGGTCCGTTTACATCGAAGTTGTATGTTTCTCGGTCTTCTTTGCGCACAGGAGCACAGGAAGCGCTATCTGTGGACCACGGGAACGTTCCTAGCTGAAGCATTTTCACCAGAAGTCTTATGCCTCTAGTCTTAGTGAATCGTAGTTTATGCTCTGTGCTCTGAAAGTGCATTTTTGATAAACTACCTTCCCAAAGACTCGAGTTGGACGAGAAATGGTTAACGGCGTCTTTGTAAGAGGTACTAAAAGGCACTATACAATGGACTGTACCGGATTCATATCCGGCAAATGAGTGTCAACATCAGCACAACCCTGCTCGGCCCATTTCCTCCCTTTTTATGAGGGGATGAGCCGACTAGGCAGGGAAAAGTATTGTTACAAGAAGAAGAAGAAGAAGTAGTAAGAAGCAAAGCAGAAAGGCTTTGGTTTATTTGTACTGCGGGTCAAACCTTGAAAGCTATCTCCAAGGGTCCACCATATAAAAATTGGTAGCAGTGTTCGGGCTGCTGGTTCTGTCAAAAGTTCGAAGTTAACAGGGAATTTGGGCTACCCGACTATTATAGCGTCCTCCAAGCGCCATAAAGTATGCGAAAAATGGTCCCAAGGTTTAACATTTAAAGATCCTCGGTAGGAGGCAAGAGACGGGGTATCCTTAGCCATATTTTTCTAGTAAATCACTTTGGGGTTAAAGGCAGCATCGGCCCGTTTAAATGAGTGCCGTAATAGCAAAAACAAACTAAGTAAAGTTTAACAAGAATTTTTAGGCTACTTACTTATGTATATGAAGCATAAAGTTACTCCTTCCCCCTTTGGACAAAAGCAAAAACCGACCTTGGTATTCTTCGCTGTACCCTAAAAATAAAATCACGCAATTACAAGCATTCACTCCAACAGAAGCAAGTGTTTATTACCAGTTTCACGTATCCTCCTTATATCGAAACAAAACCTTCTAAAAAAGTAACAAAAATACAGGACATTCAAACAAGATAAAGGAACTACACAGACTTCCACACATCTATAAACAGCACATTAACCCTACTCCTTTGGCAAAGTGTAAGTAGGTAGTAACTCATAACAAACGACCATAGACAAAGCCAAGTACAGTCTCCCGACGTATACAAAAAGCCCCAACGTGATCAAACGCTCAAAGGATCTCAAACAAAAAATTGCTTACCAACAAGTCCAACAAGTAGTGGGAAAACATCACAACAAAAACAACAACACATAAAATGCGATAAAAAATACGTTAACAAATAAAATAACAAAATCAAAAAAAAGCGAACAAGAAAAATCACTAACCAAATGACTTTTGCTCCTACCAAAGACAAACCTCCAACAACGATTATACGGCACTCATGTCGACGTCGTTCGAGCCCAAACCAAAGCAAAGTATCCTCCACAGCACAAATGGGGGATCACACGCTGACTATGGCAGGCTACAAGGGCGGCGATCTGCCCATTTGCCAGATACGTTCGTTCGTACGTGTGTGTACTGCAAAGTACTCTTCGCTGTTCGTTTAATTTCAGATTTTATGGTAGAAGGACATTAATGCTTTAGTGCCAACTCATCGCTAGTGTTGCGGCGGTGTTGAAGTCATCGCTCACATCCATCCTCACAGCGTACACCTACTCCACTCCTTTATCGCTCCAATGTACTTTGCCTTCCTTGTTGGCGCAATCTTGACTCAGAGGATCAAACTGGTTTAACATTTTTTGTTGTTTATAAATAAAACTCCTTTCAAGTTGTATGTTTACGTATGTGTAAATGTTTGTTTGTATGTATGTATATGAGGAGTTGATGTTATGGCATAAAGTACACAGTGAAACTAGTTTATGATTGCCAAATCAGTGATGCACAGTGGACATAACAATCTTTATGGGCTCCCTTTTCGTGGAGCAACAAGGAGTCATTGGAGTATTATAATAAGTCGCTTTCTTATTTGTTCCATCATTTCCATACGAAATTTCGGAATCTTGCAAAGCCTTTTTAGGTAACTTCCCGTTGAGCTAGGCCCTTGAAGTTCCGCTAGATGACGCACGGATCGAGATATACTACATTTTGCGACCCATATTTAAGTACCTTCCCGGTGAGCAGATTATTGAAACTTGGCATATAGATAAACAATTAAAGACAGTAAAATTTGTTGTACACAAAATTCCGCAAGATGGCGCACTGTTCGAGATAATACAAAATAATTTCCACCTTAACTTATTTTCCCTAAAAACTAGTACAGGACTCGGCAACTATACAATTTGTAAAGACGAAATTCCGTTAGGTGGCGCGCTGATCGAGATAATTGAAAACTGCTGAACATTTGTGAATCTCGCGATCGATTTTTAAGTAACTTCCATGGAAAGCTGAAGTCGTGAAACCTGCTTCAAGAACGAATCGAGCTATTGCCTTATTGTAGGCAGTACCAAAAAATAGAAAATAAAAAGATGATAAAAAATTGTTTAAGGGGCCTATTACCGCTTGCGAGTCGAAAAAAAATATGATCGTCTCGCCGATATTTGTATTACCGACTGCGAGTCGCCTGGTAACATTCGCCTCAAACTTCAAAATTAAGCGAATGTAAAAAATGAGGCGATTACTGTTTTCGTTCGCCGGAAGTGTCAAAATCCTGCTTTGATTTTATGGTGATATTGGCATCAATCGGGGTCATTTTGTCGTCATCTTGGGTAATTTCGGGTATACTTTGGTGTCATTTTGGAGATATTTCTGGTTACGACCTTTACAACGGCGTTCTCACAGCCAAAGACAGCTCTTTCCTTACTTGTTGGAATAAAAATTTTAAATTGTGTCGACGGCCGCTTAACCGAGCAATCAGAACACTGAAAACTGAATTTTTATTCGTACTTGACAATCAGAAGATGGGACAGTTCTTTCCTTCAGGCCGTTGAGATAATTTCTCTGGCTAAGAACTTGTCTTCGCATTGCTTTTCTAATTAACGTCAGACCAATAAAATGAAATGTTCAGCCCAAATTTTAAATTTTACATAACTCAAACCGCTGACTCAGTAAAATGAGAGTGATTCATAACCCCTACAAAGCTTGTCGCTGAGCTCATCACATCAAATTCAAATTTATCCTTCATGACAGTTCGTTAAATTTAAAAAAAAAATGCGCTCATATAAATACATAGTAGGTACATATGTTGGTACTTATATACTAAATCTTATGCTGGACTGTATGTATCCACAAAGGTATTTCGGTTGTACAACAAATCTTCTTAACCCCCTTCAATGTATCGGCTTTTGAAGGCACAATCCTCTATAAATATGTATCTACATAAGTATATTCAAACATACAAATTGACGCACGTACTCCACTCATACCCCGACATTTCATATTCATATCTGCGTATAGCCGATCGAGCTCGCTGTAGGATATGAGCTCATGCCAATCCATTGCTGTTTGTACGCGCGCATGAGCTATGGCATCGGGACATTTAGGCATTCTTCACTTGGGTGTGATATTTCTTGTTTTATTTACCCACACACAAGCTCCCCAAATAAGATCTGTGCGGCGATCAGGCGATGTACCTACAATGATTGCCATCTTTGAGGTGATCTTTGGCCGTACGTGTGAGTGTGTGACTTGTATGTACCCAGCTGAAGTCTAACCGAAAGGATGGAAACAAACAAAGTCAGAAGGCCAAGGCGACAACTGGGATAGGCATATTTGAATGTAAATATGTGCAGAAGGGATGCGATGGCGTTGGTTGATGGAGTTGACTTTGACTTTTTTTATGTGGCAGGAAAATAAAAGTCCCAGTCCCATGAAATACATAATAAGAAAAGGAAACATTCAGACTCACATTCGTACATACATACATACTCTGTTCGAAAACAAATAACTAAAAGGGAAAGGATTGTGCAATACAAAAGTAATATTCAAAAGGCACAGCCGTGACAACACCAACACAAACACCCGAACAGGAGGAAGATGCGGGAATCAAAACAGCAACGCCATGAGTCAATGACGTTGGGCAAGGGCGATGCTTGGTACCTACTACATTAAGCTGCCTACACAGGCGCATACATACAACAAATGGAGTACAAAAATATTTTGTATCCCTTTTTCGTGGGAGCTAAGGAAGACGGTGATCATGCCAAGCACAAGCGTGTCATGCAGGTAGAAAGACAACAACAGCACTAAAACCATTACTGCCCACATTCGAGACTTTGTCATCACGTTCTTCTTTGATGGCGGACCATGGAGGATGACGATGTTCTTCTTTGATGGCGGACCATGGAGGATGACGATACGAAGGGTTGGGTAGTTACAGTGGCTCATCGAGAAAATGACATAGCATTCACTATTTCTGGGGCTAAGGTTTTAAATATTGGAAGTACCTACATCACAGCATACATATGTGTTTACTAGATAGATATTTAGTTCAATGAAAGGAAGTGAAATATTCTAATTCTTGCAATCCATCCACATAGTGCTTTTTTCAAAGCGTCCTTCTAACGGCTTTTCAAACCGTCGAGTTTATTTCTGCAATGAAACTTGACTTGATTATGTTGTTCGGTGTCAGCGCAAGGGAAGCTCGGCCTTAATCTCCCCACTATGTGAGGCCATTGGGCAGGGCGAAAGGAAATTAGGCCTCATATCTCTCTGATATGGTCGAGTTAGGGGCATAGCTCGCCAGTGGTTTCTTCGTTGGGCCAATTGGAGACAACTTGGGATCGCAAATCGGCCTCCCCTTGGTCCTTTAATCGGATTGGTGATCTCTCTCTTCCCCTGCTTCCACCGGTTGGTGCCGATATGAATAGCTTCTGGACCGACTCATCTCGTTCATTCGCACAACTAAAGCAAAAATACTAGCTAAGAATTTAGGCGAAGGGCGCTGGTGTTAAAAGTCCTTCGAAATTTTTGACCACGTTAAACTTATTATTATTAATTATTACTTTGCTTATCTGTCTCCAGAAGATTATTGACAAGTGAAATTTCCCCTGACCTCTCAAGGGCTCCCTATAGTTTCGTGTCTGTGCGCTACAGTCGAAAAATTTATTTTCGCGTGTTGAACGACAAGCCATAGCAAAGTCTATTCGGATCATCATCGTGTGGCAGCCAAAATATTCCCAAAAGGGTTGCCACTTTGGGAACTTGTTTCCTACCAAAACTCAACTAAAACCTATCGAACTAAAATCATACCAATATTTTCTATCTGGCTCTAGGGGTTGAATTCAGTAACGGTGAGTTTTGCAATGTATACCTTTTTCATATAAGTTATTTAAAGAAAAATTGACCTTACGTTCCTTCTTAGCGATAACTCACGCCAATTGGAAACCCAAAGGAGGTTCAAGTCGTCCTCCACCTGTTTTTTCCATCTCAGT
This sequence comes from Campiglossa producta, assembly GCA_964058755.1. NCBI lineage: Eukaryota > Metazoa > Arthropoda > Insecta > Diptera > Tephritidae > Campiglossa > Campiglossa producta. The sequence continues at coordinate 152,981,777 of CAXKVI010000001.1, forward strand.
CGAGGCCGCCCCCTTCCTCTGCTGCCGAATTCGGGCGACGATAGGAAAACCTTCTGGGCTGGAGCTTCTTCGTCCATTCGCATGACATGAGCCAGCCAGCGGAGCCGTTGGGTTAAATTCGCTGGACTATGGTCAGATCTGCGTAAAGCTCGTACAGCTCATCGTTAAATCTCCTTCGATACTCGCCGTTGGCATCACGGAAAGGACCATAGATCTTCCAGAGAACTTTTCTCTCAAATATCCCAAGGGCCATCTCATCTTCTCTTGACATTTTCCATGAATCTCAGCCATACATCAGGATAAGTATGATGAGAAACTTATAGAGCGTGATCTTTGTTCTTCGAGAGAGGACTTAACTTCTCTTTACAGGAATCTGGAGCAGGAGCTTTTATTTATGGTCAAATAGGAGTTGAGGACCAGATGATGATATCCTTGTTTAGTGAGCATCCCAGATTGAATGGCCTGACCGCAGAGCGAACCGCTGTTAGTTATAACAAGAACAACAGTATCCCTTGGTTGGACTGCATTAAAATCGAGCATAAATACTTAAATACATGAGAGTGACACTTAACAAAAAAAAAAAAGAAACTACCCAAAAGCAGTTTAGCCTTAGTACAGACGTACTAAGTACATAAGGTTGTCCCAATTAAGTGCTTATAAAAGTTATTAATTTTTCTCACATACTTTCTGTCTTGTTAACCCTTTCAACCCATTTCCTTCATAACCTTAGCCTTTCAAAATTAAATTATATCATGTTTGCCCAAAACTTTTTCGGCTTTCTCGTGTTTTAACAATTAAAAAAAAAATTAAGTAAATGATGAACTTATAATGAACCCATCATCAAGGCGCGCTTCTCTTCTCTTCTCTTCTCTTCATTTTTTTTTTGGTGTGGTAATTTGTAATTTCAGGAATTTGTCATTTTGATTATGATTGTTGTTGCTTGCCACATTTTGCACTTATTCATTCATTCAGCTGTAAGTTGCGGTTTCGCATATTAAGGCCAACGTCGAGATTCCATCACAGCCAAGTTACTTCGCACGTTGAATTGCGCTGAGTCTTTGAGACTGATTATATGCTAAGTTGGGTAAATGGAGGGCTCGCAGGCGAACCTATAGTAGACATAGATACTTCACTTTTTGCTAGGCTTCGTCTCCAGGTTTTTGCTTCTACTCCTCATTTGCACACTCAATTTAGCGATTCTCGCAGCATTTAGTACGGAAGTAACTCAAGTCATTGTGTGATACGAAAGTGGAAATTGGAGAAATAGGCATGTCGCACTTACATATAGTAACTTTACTTACTTGAATGCGGCATTAGAGTTAGGGTGTTATTAGGCTCCTCGTGGCTTTTCTTCAACCTGCATAAAGGGTGATTGGTTAGTACCTAAAGTTTATTTTAACAAATATGAATTATTTTGCAAAGCTCCATATTTGACTTAAAGAAACATCAATGGTGGGTAGAGCCTCTTTTCTTCGCAAACATCGTGTAGGCCTCCCCTTAACTGTGCTGTCACCAGTAGTTCATAAATCTTCGAGGGAAATTATCTCTCGAATACTCCAAGAGTCACCTTACCTTCTCTCGACGCTGTGCATGATACCGAGCCCCACATTAGGACAGGTATGATGAGAAACTTTTAGAGCGTGTAATATTAGGTCGTCGAGAGAGGATTTCACTTCTCAGTTTCCTACTTAGTCCGACTGACATTAGTTTTGTGCTATCGCTGATTCCCATATACATATACGAAGTCCTCACAGTTTAAAATTTGAAACTATCAACAACAACAAGTCTTGTCCTAATTCACCGCTCGACCTACTCTTTTCGCTTCTTTATTCAGGCCAGAGAACGAAAATACTACGTGCTTGTTGAGCCCAATCATATCAAAATATGATCGACATACGGCCCCAATCATTTTTTCTAGCTTCAAGTTGAAGAATTCGCATGAAACGGAGTAACTTTTTCTAAAGCCTTCGTTTTTCCGACTCGCTCGGGGAGGTCCATCCCAGTTGAGGAGACAAATTCCGCGGTAGTTGGATCGCCTTTCTTTTGGATGTGGTAGAGCCCACTTATATTTGGCATACGAGTTGGTTTTTGGTCCTTTTTTGGCGTTTTATTGATTTGGAGCCGCGATATTGAGATCCTCCCTTCATTACAGCCAGGTGGTGGAACATTTTTCTATCGCCAGAAATTGGAATGTGGGATTCGTCGTCTCCATCGCAATTCAGCTTCGGTTGCTAGGTCGCCAAAATTTTGCCCCGGTTTTGGAACCTTCAGGCGTCCGCTGTATCTTTTAATAAAATTGTTGGACATTATCCTGTTCGCCAGCATTTCAAAGCTCCTCATAATCACGTCTTTCGATCTCACGTTGTTCTTTCCTAAAAGGCGCTTCTCTTCGCCTCACGATAGCGCTCCTTCACATCTTTCCCAGTAGGCAGCGTTTATATTTTTGTCCGAGGCGGAGCGACATTCCGCATAGTACTAATTCCTTTTTTGACCTAGCTAATCAGAGGCGTTTGTGTTTGGCTGCCGCAAAATAATGATCCGTCTATATTGGGGCCCCGTATGGTCCTTTTGTCAGCGAGGAGCTCCGCAGTTGTAGTTTGCACTACTACAACTGCAGACGGACCTCGAACGTCAGTGAGAGCATCTAGCTAGGCCCGTTTGCCGATAACAAATTAGTTGACGACCAATCTCAAACTCTACTGACCGTCCCCAAAACTTCCATTCTGTTGGTCTAACCTGGGTGGGTATTCGGAATTTTAAAAGCTCAACTTAACATCAACCAGCTTATTTGGTCACCTAAAGTTATTAACTGGTCACCCTATATCTTGCATCCACCACCATACATAGGATTGCGCTTCGAAATGGGAAAATTGCAGTTACACTGGCGCAGTCTTCTCCAAAGAAAGGTAACACCAACAATATGAATCTATGAAACTTTATAGGTGAGAAAACAACGGCAAAAACAACAACAAAAGTGAAGGAAATTACACACGCACCATCACCAAGCAAACTGTTGCTTTCTTGGCTGCTTTGATGGACTGCGACGAGTTCGAGCTAGGGCTGCGCTGTTCATTTCACGTCATATTGTGTGAATTGAAAGAGGATGAGTTGACTACAACACCACGTGGTAGAAAACAAGAACACACACCCAAACACACATTCAATCTCACAGACAAACGTTACACTTGTTGCGCGTCGTTAGGAGCGAAAGTTGAATGCCCTCAAATACCTCGTACACGTATGAAGATAGATAACCGTCAAACAAAGTGAGGTTCCTTGGGAAAAGCAATGACTTTTCAAAGGAAAAATTATCTGCATTTATATGGCGAAGCAACAAAGAAGTTTTTGTATCTATTTGTCGACTCGCTACAAAAACGCAGAGAAATTGTGTGTTAGGAAATAAAGAAAGAAATCCTGTTTGAAGCAGGTGTACTAGGCGAGATGGGTAAGGGAAAGCGGTAGGACAAACTGCTGCAAGACAAATAGAAAAACCAAAAAAGGAATTGTAACGAAAGGGTTAGATATCTACGAATGCCACCTGCGATCCTCATCAAATCAGCTAGCGCAATATCGATCAATTGTTTTAAGATTTACTGGTAGGCAGCGTGGGAAAGAGGTTCATTGCTTTCCAATTATGTAAAGGGGTTTTGTACTCAATCTGCTATGTAGAAATGTTGGTAATGACATGATGATATTGTGAGACTGTACTCGATTGCATATAACTTTAAGCAATTTCGGGATCGTAGCCCAAAACTGTAGTAGGACGAAATAAAATTGACTATGCTCTACAAAGCTCGTTGGGTACCGCGAGGAGCGAGGAACTCTTTAAAATGGTGATGTAGATGGGCGTCACGTTAGTTCGACTCTTTTTATTGTTTTCAGGAGTTCCGTGAGCTTCCACTCATCAAATCATGGATACAAAAAGTCGTTCACACGGCAGTCGAAATCGTCCCCTCAGATAACGCAAGCGTACTGGATCTATGTCAGATAAAGGACTCTATATTCGACAAATGTCAAATCATACTGAAATGCATAAAAAGAAAGTACGCGACGGTACTATCACCTTATGGTATTAGCCCAACTGTCGCAGGAACGAATTCTGTGACCCCGCGAAGCTTCGGAACGTGGATTTTACCCGCGTCTTATGACAAGCCGCTCATAAATATGTATTTCTCAATCCATCATAGATCCGCCCGTTGCTAATACAAATATTAAAACTCAGAGTCAGATGGGAGAAAGAAACTTGCTGATCTCATTTGAGAGGGCATACAGCGACCACCCCTATTTATTGCTACATGGCTGAAGTAGAAAAGTTTGTCACGAAATACCTAATTCTTCAACGCCATATCAATTTTCTAAACAAACTGCAACTGGGCAGTGAATGGAGCTCATTGTTGACGGATAAAACTTGAAAGTGTCGGCTCGCCTTTCATGCATGGTTTGTATGTATGGTGATAAAAGTGTGTATGAATTTGTTTGTTTTTTTTTTGCTATAGTTGCGATATCAGAATGCAACAATTCCTTGAAAATCCTCTTAACTCGCAGTTAAGGCGACATAGAGACAAACGCGACGGATCAGAGATCATGTTCATGAGATCCATATAAATATTGTACAATCAAACGAAATATGAATATCACATACAGAAAATGTTTATACAATACACCAGCAATCAAGTCGACACATTTATACAATATACAAATACTTAAATATGTATTTTCATTAGGGTGGACTGAATATTTATTTTCGCTTACTATGGATGTAGAAAGAAAATTGTACTAAATATTTTGAAATACCATAAAAATATCGAACTTAATAAAATAAATTGGATGATTATAAAAAAAGAAAAAAAAATAGAAATAAAAAATAAAATAAAATTAACCAAACTAAGATAACATAAAATAAATGATAGATGTAAAAAATTGAAATAAAATTAAATTAATCAGAATAAAATGAAAAAAATTAAGAAAGTATACAAATAAATTAAGGTAAAAAAAATATATTATACTGAAGTTAAAATAAAATAAAAAAAGGTAAATAAAATATAAAATAAAAAATGAAAAAAATTTAAAATAACAAGTAAGGAAGTCTAAGTTCGGGTGAAACCGAACATTACATACCCAGCTGTGCACATAAAATGCTGTTATTCTTTGTTTTGTATACCTAGTTTCGGAAATCTATCTCACACCGTTCTGAAGTTGTTAGCAGTCGAATTTAAAAATTGCTTGACTCATAAGTGGGCGGTTCCACGCCCACTTTCCAAAATTTTGAAAAAATTATGTAAAGAATATGAAAGTTGATGTATGTACCAAATTATATTATTATAGCGAAATCAGTTTATTAGATATGGACTTTTCAATATTTCCACCTCCTTTCAATATAACTTTTATGAAAAAGTAGGCGTGGTCGCAAAGCGATTTCGTTTATTTTCTATAGCTGAATTTACCACAACAATAGTATGTCCTCTACGAAATTTCGTTATACTAGCATAAACTGTTCTGAAGTTATTAAGAGTCAAAATTTTAAAATTTCTTCAAATATACGTGGGCGGTACCACGCCCCCTTTTCAAAATTTTTTATAAAATCGGCCTTAGACCATCTAAATCAATACATATTGCAAATTTTATCATTGTAGCTGCTTCTAATATTGAATTAACCCATTTTATACGTTTTTCGAAATTTTCGATATCGAAAAAGGGGCGTGGTTATGGTCCGATTTTACCCATTTTCAATAGCAATCTATTCTGAACCCAAATAAGTACGCATGCCAAATTTGGTGAAGATATCTCATTATTTGCTCAAGTTATCGTGTTAACGGACAGACGGACGGACGGACGGACGGACGGACATGGCTCAATCAAATTTTTTTTCGATCCTGATCATATTGATATATGGAAGTCTATATCTATCTCGATTCCTTTATACCTGTACAACCAACCGTTATCCTAACAAAGTTATAATACCCTGTGTACAAGTACAGCTGGGTATAAAAAAAATAAAAATAAAATGAAATGAAATAAGACAAAAAAAATTAGGCACAATAAAAAATAAATTAGTTATAAGTTTATTTAAAAACTGAGTGGTTCACCTAAACAAATGTTACCTTTAGGGGTAAATCGAAAGAAAAAAAATACATAACAATAATTGTTCAAACCACCCTAATGTCCATGGATATGTATGCAACAAAATCAGCGAATGCAGGAGCAAGTCTGGAAATAAAAATCCAAGCAGGAACAGCAAAGTAAATAAAAAATTCCCATGAAAAAGGGATATGCTGCTGAGTAAGAGGAATATGAGTGGCTTGCAGCAGCAAACAACAACAACAACAACAATGAAACGATCGAGCTCCAGTCACTGGGGTGCATTATCAAGCGAGGAGGTAGTGCAGAAGGAGGCCAAGTCAAAGTCAATAGGATCCAGTTGAAGTGGAGCCAGTAAAGAAAAGTCAACTACAGTCAGCAAACGACAACACAGAGCAGGCACTCCGTTTGATGGGATTGAAAGCAGGAATGGGGAAAATACTTAAATTGAGCAACTGGTTGAGCGAGTCAACAAAGGCAATACTACAACAAATAAGGTGGTGGCGATAAGATGTCGGTTGAAGAGGGGGGAGCACACGCGGAAATCAGGCACAGCAAGTAGTAATGGGAGCCTGAACGTAAAGGCTGCGAACGATGTTTACATTTCCACGCACCAACACCAAGATGCAACAGGCTCTGGTTATGTACTCCTATGTAGTTATATAAATATGTACCACAACAAGATTCACTGGCATGCTACAACACTCCTATCGAGAGTTGGCCTCCTGCCATCACAACGATCATGGCATATTACTCCTTTTCGCTGTGGGCTTAAGTTGGCTGTTGTAGTTGGGTCTATGCTGATGCAGCAATTACTTGCCGTGAAAGCATTGGAAACATACCTAAGCAAAAAAAAAAAAAAAGAAATAGGAAATCTACTACAGGAAGCCATAATTATATACCCAGTAGTGAATTTTCAGTTTAATTTGGAGCGGTTTGTCTTTATTAGGTTCCCCTACCTGCTTCAAAAAGTTCGTTGTGATACTCAAAATTAAAGAGATTACCATTAATGATGGTACTTGTCTTCTTCTCCGAGCTCGTCCGGGTGGTAAGTAATTTAATATTCTTGACTAGGGATTCTTTGACTCTATCATCCAGTCACCGGTTGCCTGAGCTCGGACAACTCTCTTGCACTATAGTCTCTCAATTCGTCTTAACCATAGTAACCCTAGAGTTGCGGTAGTTCTATTGTCGCTTTTGAGGAACAACGGTTGACTTTCCACTGTAGATTCTCAAGGAATGACCTGAAGTCCAGAAGTCACTCACCAAAATCCACACTTGACATGTGTCTGCATTATCTAAGCCATGTCCTAGTGACCAACGACGGCGTCAGAAAAGACAATCGACCTAAATCCTAAACTAAAGGCGCGTCAACTAGTGTTAAAGGTTTTTACCGGAACCATGCTCTTAGGTGGCACCAGAGTGCTAGAAGATAGGAAGGCATCGCGCTGAAGGTTTTCGACACCAGAACTACTATGTCTATATCACTGGGAGAGTTGTTCAGGCTTAGGTACACTAACGCCATAATTCTGTGGGCAGAAATAAAACTTCGACGTGGTTGCTAATATGAGATCGCTATACTTAGTCCAGAAACACTATCCGGTCGCACCTAGATGCCAAGCCACAGAGACGTTGGAGTAAACGGCCAAGCGGATAGCTTGGGCAGAATGCAGTTACGGAAAGACTCATTGCCCCGGGATACGTCATGGTATTAGGGCAAGCATCGGCGCCCCATAGATCTTAAGATCAGTCAAACAAGTTGGATTCCTCACACAGACACGTTGTGCTCTTTGGTTACCAAATGATTTAGTCGTCGCTGGGCAAGGGGCGAAACCACATCGCGTGGGGGTGTCGCTTGTTGGGTCAGCGAATGTTAAAAATATAGTTCGGACGATCACAGCGCGTGTATAAGCGTTCTCACTTATACTCCTGCATTTACAAATCTGCCGACCCATGTATTAGGGGCTCACAATATTAAGTAATATGCTACTGTATGTATTTAGAATCTTAACTACCATACTTATAGGGCACTGCATACTCAAATACAACCTCGGCTTCAGCAATCTCTCGCTCTACTTTAGTTCTCAAGGAAACCAGCTTAGTATTACTTGGGCATTTTGTTATTTTGGCCTACCTAACGAAGATTCGGTAGTATAGACTGAAGTTAATGCGGACTCTGCTTAAAAAATCCCGCGCAGATTCTGTAGATGGATCTTATACCAATATTGCAACACACTTCATAGATGATATCTTCTGATACTGGCCTGACTGTCGCGAGAATGTTGGTTAGACCCCTCAACCTTCATCTAAAATTGTCGCCTTGCAAGACTCGCCGTCAGACCATTTCGTATCTTTATTCGTAGCAGGCCAAACTTGAAGTGTATCACCTTAATGCACTTGGGTAACACCCTAATGCGCTTGCAACAGCACCAAATAAGCTATCTAAGAAAGCAAGCAGGAATTGAAAAGACGAAAAGAAAATCCACTTTACCTAGAAGGAAAGACGTCCAAACAAAAACTAGCATCGTGGAGGAAAGCCAACAGAGCCGCACACAGTCAGCAAAGACCGGAAAAGTCAATGATAAAAAATATAAATAAGCAGCCAACAGACAAGCAACCATGGGGAGGGGGTTGCGCAAAGTGCATTGGCGTTTGAGTGTAGGCAAGCAAGTCAGTGTAAATAAACGAAAGGATTGAAGCGTCAAAATGCAGCGCACTGCACTCTGCCAAGGAATGCATGCAGCAGGCGTCGCTGTAGCCGAGGTGACTGCAGTTCGTTGAACTCCACATTTTATGTGGCGAGAGTAAATGTTTCCTCAAGTTAGTTGTACTCGTACATCTGTATATGGAAGTAAGGCTAAATGTGTATGTGTTTGTGTGGAGGATCTAACAGCCTCGAGTGCAGCAAAGTGGTGCGATGCAACAGGCAATGCAACAGTTTTGTGATCTTTGCGTGGATGGATGCAACATTTACCAAATACATACTGAGCGCAACTGAGTGGAGGCTATATTAAAATGCGTGACTATGAAAGGAGTTGACTGAGGCAGTGAGTTGTTGTAGATGCATTTTTCACATACATACACTGTTTCGTGGACTGAATATTTTCTCAGAATCATAATCTTAATGCCTTCCAAGAGGGAGGTCAAGGGTGATTTCTTCTTTGACATTGAATGACCTTTAAAGTAGCTTAAAAGCTAGTTCTGGGATTTTGAAACAGAAATGATGGTACTAAGTGGTACATTGACAACCTTCTGTATTCCTCATTTTGTCATTAAGGGACCCGATAAGGAATCAAAGCTTTAATTTAGGTACTTGTACTTCAAGAACGCTTTACGAATATAGTAGTTGCGGTAGCTGAAATTATCGGTTGATACACGTTTCACATAATAATATAAGCACATTCGTAGTCCCAGATTGTAGAGTTTTGGGAACATGTTGTGGCTCGGGAACAATTTTGGTACTTTCACGCGAATGTTTTCAAAATCATTATGGTGCTATTTCGTGATTTTTTATCGAAAATTTCAAGACTTTTTTGGGATAATAAAAATTTTGTTTTTGAAATTGATACCAGTCCGATTTGGAGAAACACAGGACATTTGCAGAATCAGTTTAAGGCTGCTTTGATCAGTCCAGGCCTTTTCGGGATATGTTTACAAACTAGGCGAACGTCGATAAGTAACCAGTTATAGTTTAACTACTCGTGCCAACCTCTAGAAGATACTGAATGGCCGCTATTTATCATGTTTAATCAACAAGCGCCGGAAGATGTTGTCCCGCCTCAAACACTGGTCGATAGCTTCAAAATCGACCAATAACATCGAAATCGGGCGAGCGAAACTGTTCAATACGAAACCCTTAAATAAAATAATTGCGAAGAAATGTAAATTGGTAATAAATGTGTAGGCTAGGGTGGTCCTTATAATCAAATGTACATTTTTTTCCAGTCTGATCTCCTGGATGGAGGTGTTTTCGGCGTGTCGCATGGGAGTCAAAGTTCATATTGCCCTGTGGAGATGAAAAAGTGAAATTTGGTTCCGATTGGAAAAGCCTAAGACCTGTCTCAGATACACCTGGGTAGTTCATGAACTAATTAGTTTATTGAACTAGATCATGGAAGTGATCGCAGGAACTAGTTTCAAATTTCAAATGAACTTTTTGAACTATGCAAAATTTTCGTCAAATTTATAGAATTTATTGAAAATTAAAAAAATACCGAGAAACCGCAACGCGGTGCCAACCAGGGCTAGCCATGGTGAAAACAAAATCACAAATCAGTGCTATGCAATACCAAAAATGACTGTGGGTAAGAGTAGGCATCGAAATAACAACGCATAATTCGACATAGTTCGATAATTTTCGACAAAAATTAGCAACTCCAACATGGGTAGAAAAAGAACCTCGCTGAAAAAAATTGTCAACTTTTTTATCCTCTTTTTTGATAAGCGCGACGCAGTAATTTCCCATAATTTTATCCGCTGCTGATTAGCAGGGTTTGTAATACCGTACATTAGGTCGTATTTGTTTATTTTAAGAGTCTACTGGAAAACACGTTGAATAGTGTAGGAGAAGGTATCAAAAGGCACTCCTCTGGAATATTGAGGCCAAAGGCATCTTTTGATAGCCATCCCAACATTTTTGGACGTTGTTTAGCAGTTATTTCCTAAGAAAACAAATACAAATAATTGAACTAAATGAACTAAAAACGAACTACATGAACTATGTCATTTTGGTGAGCTGGTTCGAAATCTCGGATCACTTTTATGAACTAAAATTCCCAACTCTAGTCGCAGGGGGGCTAAATCTCAGACTATCCCATGGTTCCGATTGAAAACTCCTAAGGCGTGTCGCGACATTTAGTGCGATCGATTTTGAGTACTAGATAAGAAGAAAAATCCTTTTAATTTTCTCAGTCTCCATAGAGCAATCTGAGCTTTAACCCCCTTGCGACACGCCTTAATCGCTCCAAACGCGACCAAAATTTGTGTGTGATATCTTCGGCTATATTACTATCGAATAAGGGGTTGAGCCTTTGAAAATCTGATGATAAAATTGTCTCCCTCCAAATAAGGACCACCCTAATGTAGGTAGTAAATCAGGTACAAACATACATTGAAGCAGACACGCAAGCAAATATTTATTTTTGTAACACTCAGAAACCTCAATAATGCCACAAGGATGTCGATATACAGTCCTGCAATGAAATGATATCATTATGACAAATAAAACAAATAATGAAACCAGTTGATTGCGGTGAGGCAACATTAAAAAAATTTAAAAAAAAGTTCTTTGTGCTCAACAGTTGGACATGGAAATTTGAAAAGAAATATTTCAAGATAGCATGCTAATAATGCAGATTGAGAAATATATGTACATACATACATACTACAGTTTACATAGCATGATTCATACGATCCATTTGCAGTATCTACGATTGATGAAGTGATCGAATGTTTGAAGTGTTCGAGTTGTTAAACGTTCAAGAGGGGTTGGTTTGCTTCTTTCTTGGCTGATTTCATGACGTGACTTGAGGGTTGATTCCTTTGATCGTTCTGGAAATTTTGTTACAGTTTTTATTCGTTTTTTAATTTTTCCTTTTCAATTCACATTAATGCCTTTTTTATTAATGTTATCATCTATTTTCATTTCTTGGCTTTTTATTTGTTCAGTCTGTTCCAAGGTTTGTTCCTTTAATTGAAGTATTATAAATTTATTTCGAACGATTAGCAATTTATCACTTTACTATACAAATTTCAATTCACACAACTCGGGGTTGATCGAAATTGTCATTATAAAAAACATTAAATTGGTGTTGTTCATTATTAGGGTGTGTGCTAAACATTTATGATTTTTTGCTTGGCAATTTTTTTCCCTTAACTTGAGGACACTCTATACGTCCATTACCAGGTCGTAAAAATTGTAGCTACAGGGATTTGCTCCCGGTCTCAAAACCTTCGGTGATCTACTGGAGAATTTTGGAGAATTATTCCTGACAGTCAGCATAGCAAGCTCCTCAACCAGAGATTTTAAAGCTTGATACAGCTCTCCTTGTCCTTGAGGTTTACCTTGGTCCCATATTCAAGTGAGAACATATGTACATGTTGAGAACCGACTCTGGGCTTTTATCACGTTTCCGGTCTCAAGTTGCCGCCTCTTGTTAGACTTTCATCTTTCGAATAGAACGACGTTGTTTTGTGGTGCGGTATAGACAATGGTCTTCAGTAAAGTCTACGTTCCCGATTGAGTCAGGTCTAGGCACCAAAAAGATCAGAATTTCTATCTGGCCGCGAGATTTTAATCAGATGACCCTGGCCCAGAGTCAGAAGACTTTATCAAACGAATTTCAAACTTATTTTAGTCTCGAAGATCTCCCTACATTTTTATAAGTGTCAGTGTGGGTGAGCTGACATTAAACTGTTTTAGAGTATTCTCCCCAAATCATTGATAACACTGTACTATGGCTAAAAAATCCTAGAGGGTTTCTCATCGGCTTTTAAAGCTTTTGGGTGTGTTGAATCCGAATCTGAGAACACATTTTTCGGGTCATCCTAGGTTTTCGCTCCAGAGGGTGGTTTGTTCTGAGATCGGTAGTTGTAAAAAAAACAGGAACCGAAACTGAACCGGTCCAAGGACTCAAAAAGAAATGTACTCTGGATCAAAACAAGATACCGAATCGACCGTAAAGGGAGCAAAAAACGAGATCGAATCTGGAACCGAAATGAAAACCGAAATAGACTCTGGAACCAGAACTGAAAAGGAAGCCGAACTAGAACCAGACCAAGGAGTCGAAAAGAAATCGACTCTTGATCGCTACCGGAACCGAATCGGCAACCGAAATAGATTCTGAAACCGGGACCAGAATCGGACAAAGGATCAAGATTGAACGGAATCGCCAACCGAAGAAGTACAAACCGAAATCGGCTTTGGAACCGGGACCGAAATAGAAGCCGAAACTGTAACCCTAAAAGGAACACAAACCGAGATAAACTCTGAACCGGAACCGAATGGAAGCCGAAACTAAAACTGGGCCGAGGAGTCAAAAAGAAATCGATTCTAGATCGAGACCGAAACCGAGCCTGTAACCCTAAAAGGATCAGTGATCAAAATATACCCTGGAAAAGGAGCCGAAATGAAAGCCGGAACTAGAACTGGTTTAAGGAGTCGAAGTGAAGTCGACTTTAGATCGAAAGCGAAATCGAATCGGCTACCGAAAAAATAAGCAAAAACTTCGACTTTGAAACGGGGACCGAAAAGAAAGCCGAAATTAGAGCCGGGCCAAGGAGTCAAAAATAATCGCCTATAGATCGAGAACGAACAACAACTGTAACAAGAATCCAAGCCGAAACGGAACCCCAAATTTAATCAGGACAGAAAGCAAAGTTAGACTGGACTTAAACCGAAGTCGCATTTGAAGTGAGAGCGAAATGGGTAATGCAACTGCATTGAGCTTAAACCAGAGGAAAGCAAGCGGAATAAAAACATAACTGAAATCGAAAATTGAAAGACGAACCGCAACCTAACCCGAAATCGACTTTGCTACCCAGACCTAAAAAACGAGACCAGAAACTGAAGCTGTGCCTAAAACCGAAGTCGACTCTGGACTGAGATCGAACCCGATCTGTCAGCTGGCCGTACGGCAACCCAAACCGAAAAATTCACCAACCATGACCCAAACTGTAACCGAAGCAGAAACTTTAGCGGGAACTGAGATCGAAATAGGTAGCGAATCGACTCTGCAACCGGAACGGAAGTTTAAGATGTCAGTTTAGTTAAATTATTTCCAAAGCATTCGGTTACACTAATAATAAAATGAAATGGATTTAAATTCAAGTAAAGAAAAAGGAAGCACTCAAGGATTGCATTAATATAAATTTAACACAATCTACAGCACTTCCATCAAGAAAGGGAGTGTTTCAGTGTGGGATAATGTGGCACATTCGACTTTACTTTCATCCTTATCGCCTTGTCCAGCCATTCCCAACAATTGACGCCAATTGAATCCTTGGCGGCGCGCTGTCACTAATCAACATAAATGAAGTCGACCTTCTATTTCCATTTCGTTTTTTTTCAGACTCTAAATCACCCTCTTCAGCAGTAGCAAAAGTTCAGTAATGAAGCAGTTTCTACTTAAATTGAATAATATTTTTAAATTAATGCCACTCGGCGTCATTGTATCCTTGAGATCGCAAGCGAAAATTGCTTGCAAACGTCTGCTACTGCCACTGATTGCCAGATGAGGGCCACGCGCAGGCGCAGCTTCATGCGATATATTTTAATAAATACTTTAATCTATATTAAACGCCAGGGGGTTGCTACTGTCTAATGACCCATGAAGGAAAAGGAAAAACTACCCTCAGCTCCTGCGATATAGAGTTCTCAGGCGTTATAGAAAAGTTTTAAAATACTTTCCCACTCACTGGGCTGATTTGCGCACCCCGCAAGCGTTTAATTTATCGAATTTAAGCACGCACACAAACATCTTCCACGATCACATTACATTACTCTTCATATTTGATATTCATTCACCCTTCTCTTTCCCATTCCTTTGCTTATCCTTTTGATGTCATGCTATTTTTGGAAGTCGACAGCTCTTGGCATGAGTCCTCTGTTTCGAGCAGCGTATGCTAAATTTAGACAGTAATAGCACACAAATTACTTTAACACCCAGACGCTACCAACAAACATAGACGCGCTTACATATTTACACAATCTCATGTAAGTCGATTTAGTATTGAATTTCCTAGTCTGTGGCAAATCGTTTGATCCTTTCGTTGTGCAGCAAGCGACTGAAGTAAAGCAGCAGAAGCAGAGCTCGTCAAGAATCAATACTTCACTTTTGGTATTGAATTTCCTTGTCGGAGGTGTGTTGGATTTTATTTACTTTAATTTGTTACGGCGTGTGACAGCGCAAGTTATACTGGAAAAAGTTTATATGAACTTGTAAATATCTAATAGGTACCAACCTTTTGCCTTTTTCAATTTAACTCATTAAAGAACCAAGCCGAAAGCGACGCGAAACTGAAATGGGGGTCACACATTCACTGAACCGAAAGGGAATGCGAAACTGGGACCAGATTAGGAACTCACACCGAAAGAATATCTGGAACCGGATCCATAACCTAAACTGCAACCGAAGCTGGAACCAAACCAGAAAGGAGAGTGAAACTGCAACCAGAGCAAGCACTTTCATAGAAATGAATTCGGATCGACATCAAACTGGAACCGGAGCTACATAGTTCCTTAACTGAACCTGGGACTTAAATGAGAAGCGAAATTGGAACTGGACCAGGTACTCAAACTGAATTAAACTCTGGATCAAAATCGAACAGTAAGCTGGAACGGAAATCTAAGCCGGAACCGTCTCTGAAACACAAAACTGAACCGAAACGAAATCAATGTTCTAAACAGAGCTCAAATCAAAATAGGCTGCGAAACATGAAGCTAATTTGAAGTACAGACTGAGGTCAATACCTGGCCAGAGATGGGGCTGTAAGCGACTGCGGGGACTGAAGTCGATATTCTCAAGTAAACGAGGCGAAATGAAAATACTGGTATGTAGTCCGAAACGGAAGCTGAAACGGAATAATGTGTTTCAAATAGGTGACCGAGACCGTTACCAAGACCAAAAAGACAACCAGATAACAAAGCTGAAGTCGAAATCTAAAGCCTGAACCGAAAAGGGAACGAGAGCCCAAAACGGATTTGAAAGTGAACACCAAAACCCAAAGTATACCATAATTGAAATCACAATGTTAAGCTTAAGCCAAACTGGAACCGGAATAAAAACGAGACCAACGGTGGAAACATGGGTGAAAGTGGGAAACCAGAATTTTAACCTAAATTATACATAAGCCGGAAGCGAAATAAAAAATCAACTTAAACCGAACCCGAAATAGTTATCCAAATCGGAATGTAGACTTAACTCGAACTAGAACCGGGATGTTTTTGTAGCGACAAAAACACTCTCCGTAGGTTTACGGGAGTGTTGCCGATAGTGATAGTCCTTTGCCGGTTATGAACCCGGTATGCTCTGGGACAAGCACCTTGCGGGAGCGGGAGCGATTAGGTATGACCCCTCCTTCCTTAAGGCAGAAGAAGGTTGGTAATGAGAGGTTAGAGGCATCATATCCGTCGATCAACCATCAAGTTGAACGTCGCCGGGATCAAAACTAAAAGTTGTGACCGAAGTTAAAAGCAATAATGAAATATATTATATATATAATTAAACGGAACTAAATGAACGAAGCTAAGCTATAATTGAAAGAAAAAACGGAGACTAAAATCAAGACAAACGACGAAATTTGACCTCAACCGGATACCAAAATTATGAAAAAACCCGGAATGTAAACCTAAATCAGAAATCAGAGAAAATGCCCCGATAACCAAACCAAAACCGCAGCTGTAGGTACCTTCACTTGGAGTTGAGATCGATAGTGAAGCCTGAGTCGAGCCGGGAACTGGAACTAAAATTTCCCCCGATACTCAATCTAATTTCGGATTACACCCGGAGCGTGAACAGGAACTGCAAGCGAGACCAAGTTGAAAAAAGGATTGGGTGCCAAATATATACATAAAATAACATTCCAATGAGTCAAAGGATATTCCATTGAAATTATTTAAGCTTATTTTCTCAACAAATTTTTTGTTAAGTTATTATTACAAACTGTTGCACTAGTTCGATTAGTCGAACTATAGTTCAATTAGGTGGGCGAACTCAGCTCTTAAGTAAATAGTTTAAAGGTTTGAACGAACTAGAGCGAACTAATCCTTTCATTGAACTAAAAATCTCAACTCTACCCAATTTATAGTAGCACACTTAAATGTATCGCACTTTTTATATAAATTACCGAAAATAAATCACACCAATTAATCGCAAACAACAACAACAGCAAAAAATCATTATCAACATGTAATATATTTGAGTTTTTTCTTTTAAGGCAGCGATCCTTCAAAGCATCCCTTCAAGCAATGATAATGAAACGAAGGAGAAAAAATAAATTTTAATGACTTTTCAGTTTAGCCTTTCACCTATTTTCTTCCTAAAAAAAACGCACCAAAAAAGGCTTCCACGCTAACTATTTCCCTTTACGGTTCAACACTCAACTCACTGTTTCTCAGTTTCTTTAAAATATACTCCTAGTATGCGAGTCTACATTTTTTATTCTCCTTCAACCGCTTGCTTTCCTGGAAAACACGTGCACATCGTCAACTTCAATCTTCGATCGTCAATTTGTTATTCAACTTTATCTGTTACTTCGATTCGGTCTCCAATTTCATGGTAGCATACATTATGTGGTTGTTTTTTTAGGATAACAATCCTGGTGGAGTGGTTTCAGAAACAGGATTTGTAAATAATGAATATTTCAAAAAGATATATATATGTGTTTGTCTGCCGATACAAAGAATTACAATCAATATCTATCTATAGAACAGCATGACTTCTCACCTCCTAATGATCGCTGTGATTTTTTCCTTTGTATCTTTTGTTATTGTCTTCTGTTGTTTCTTCTATCTACTTTTAATTCTTTTCTCTCTATATTGGTTTTTGTGCCTATTCCGTATTGTGTTTTTATTCATAAAGGAAAAATAATTGATTTTTATCTATTCCAGCTTCATTGTAATGTTCAACTTATTCTAGATAGGTTCTAAGCTGTCCTGACTGCACCAAAAGGCGTTATCATTTGCCCTTGATAACGTGATACTTCATTAGTCCTTTAGACTCTTAGACGTTTTTGTATCTCCTTTTCCCCGTTTCTGATTCTAGGACCCCCACCGAATGCGCTTGAAGGTAAAAATCCCCGAACTTGATCCTTATCCATTTTAGAAAGTTTGGATCGCGGAAACTCTAAAGCTATTCTTCCAGATTGCTGACAGGTAGCTTCTGTTAGTCTTTTTGACTTGTAAAATATGACTGTTCAGAAGTTTTTCTCTGATTTGACCGACTACTGAAACTTGAGGCTTTGGACCAATGCACGCTTGCTTTGCTGGCTTTGCCTCGAGAAATATAAAAATTCTTTTGAACTCTTTTCTCTTGTTGGCTCACTTTTCGTTCGCTCGTTTCCTTTTAAAAGCTCGTTTTCTCATTTTCTTTAGAAAGCTCGGTTTCTTTCGAAAGCTGGTTTTTTTCGAAGGCTGTTTTTTTGCGGATGCTCATTTTCATTCTCTCTTAAGATCTTTTCTCTAAACCTCATTTTCTCTATAATTCTTTTATTTTATGAGCTCCCCTTCTACCCAAAGCTTGTTTTTTTTGAAAGATTATTTTCTTTTCAAAGCTCACTTTCTTTTTAAAGCTTATTTTCTTTTGAAAGCTCACTTTATTTATAAAGGTCACTTTTCTCCGGAAGCTAAATTTCTTTCGGAAGCGCATTTTCTTTTGAAAGCTCATTTTATTTACAAAACTTACTTTTTTGCGAAAGCTAAATTTCTTTCAAAAACTCTTTTTTTTATATGCACATTTTCTTGTGAAATCCCTTTTTTTTAAAGTTCATTCCCTTTCAAAGTTCATTTCCTCTCGAAAGCTCATCTTATTAATGCATAAAGCTTTTCTCCGAATGCTTATTTTCTTTGGAAAGCTCTTTTTTCGAAAGCTCCTTTTTTTGGTAAGCTCATTTTGTTTCGAAAGATTATTTTATTTGGAAAGCTTATCTTCTTTCTAAAACTCCTTTTCTTTTGAATTCCCCTTTTTTCAACCAAATGTTCCTTCGACGAATAATCAAGCCCTGTTCAAGGCATTCAATTTTAACATAATTTCTTTATCCTCGCACGTTTTTTCGCCTTGGAGATATCTATTTAGATGAGTTCTATTCCTCTAATTTCTATAACTCACCCCGCCAATGTATTCACTTCTCAAATTCCCTCCTTTTCCCTTATCTATTTGCCACTGCTTATCTCATCTAATGATCTAGCATTTCTTTGTCTACCGCAGGCATTTGACTTTTGCGCCTGAGACACTACAATCTGAGGATCGTATGGCCGCAAGTTATTATACAAATACACTGCCAACATGGGTACATATTCACATTAAGCACATACGCAGCAGATCTCACTGTGAAACGAATGTAAGTAAAAACTTCATTCTATTATTTTCCTATTCCCCTTGTTGGTCTATGCTCATCTCAGCCTATCGGTTTGTACCTACATTAATTTTGTAATTCCTTTGAATCTACGACTTCGTAATTATATATCCCTGTGTTTCTGTTGTTGCTGCTTATATTTCTATATCTAATGTTTATTTGCCGTTCATTGAACTCCACAGAGTTGGCTTGATGACTTGACTTTTCTCATTGTTGTTATTGTTGTTTGAAATGGTGTTGATGATCTTTTTGTACGCGTGTTACTCTCGCTCCCTGGGATGCTGTGAAAATCGGCTTATGTGCCTATTTGTAAGAATGTTTGGTGTACGTGTGACCCGCACGCATTGCTTCATCCTCATAGAACGCTGTACAGCACATCAGCTGAGCTGAGTTCAGTTGTGCGGGCATTGAACTGTCGGTATTTCCTTGCTCCTGCAGTTTGCTTTGTCTCTTTGGGGTGCGAAATTGTGGTTTCCTCATTAGGATCATTAAATGCATTGTATTGCAATTTAGGAAGATCTTCATTGTGGTTTGCCGTCGATTAAGCAAATGCAGGCATCGGTAGTCGTGATGCAGTAGATTGTGTTAAATGTAGGAGGTCTCAGAATCCAGGGGGTTTTTGGGGCCACTGACTCAATATCCAAGAACAAAGATCGCGCTCTATAAGTCTCTCATCATACCTGTCCTGATGTATGGCTCAGACTCATGGACAATGTCAAGAGAAGATGAGATGGCCCTTGGAGTATTTGAGAGAAAAGTTCTCCGGAAGATTTATGGTCCTTCCCGTGATGCCGACGGCGAGTATCGAAGGAGATTTAACGATGAGCTGTACGAGCTTTACGCAGATCTGACCATAGTCCAGCGAATTAAAGCCCAAAGGCTCCGCTGGCTGGGTCACGTCATGCGAATGGACAAAGAAGCTCCAGCCCAGAAGGTTTTCCAATCGTCACCCGAATTCGGCAGCAGAGGAAGGGGGAGGCCTCGACTGAGATGGAAACAACAGGTGGAGGATGACTTGAACTCCCTTGGGGTTTCCAATTGGCGTCAGTTATCGCTAAAAAGGAATGACTGGCGTGCTTTGATAGGCGACGGCCAAAATCGCTTAGGCGGTTAAGCGCCAATAAATGATGATGATGATGACTCAATATCCTCTATAGAAAAGATCTCACAGCATTGCATCTCGAGCTCTGCAGATTACTAAACGTCCAAGATTTGTATTTTGTAGTGGAAAATAAATACCATTAATTGGGTGGGACCTACGTTTTAAAAACAACCATTAGTTGCAAAACAAACAAAAAATATATAATAAAATAAAAAATTAAATAAAATAATGTAAGATAAAATAAAGTAAAGTAAAATAAAACAAAATAAAAAAATATAAATAAAAGAAAAAACTGAATAAAATAAAGCAAAATAAAATAAAAAGAAATAAAAGAAAGTAAACTAAAACAAGTAAGGAAGTCTAGGTTCGGGTGAACCGAACATTAAATACCCAGCGGTAATTTTCAGAACGGGATAACAATGATATAGGCCCTAGGAGGATTTACCTAAAGTTTTTACTATCTTAGCTATTTACCTTACCGAATTATGTCGATCTATGAGATTTTCGAAATTTTCTATATCGAAAGTGGGCGTGGTCCTGAAGCGATTTCGTTCAAGTACATCAGGTATACTCCCTATTATGCTAGTATACCTTGTATCAATTTCATCGTTCTAGTGGGCCACGCCCACTTTAGAAAATTTGTCAAAAAATTAAGTTTAAGAGTTACAACCAGTCAAATTTTCAAAAATGCCTTCCTTAAAAGTGGGCGGTGCCACGCCCACTATAAAAAATTTATGGAAAAATCATAAGAGAATGACCAGGGGGATTCACCTATAAAATTATATCATTTTAGCCATTTCAGCTACCGAGATATGTCAATTTGTGTGATTTTCGATATCGAAAAAGGGGGCGTGGTTATCATCCGATTTCACCCATTTTCAATAGCAACCTAACTTGGCCAGAAAGTAACCTGTATACAAAATTGCATGCAAATATCTCAGTTATTACTTACGTTATCGTGTACACAGACGGACAGACGGACGGACATGCCTTAATCAACTCCTCTTTTCAACCTAAGAACTTTCATATATGGAACTCTATATCTTTCTCGATTATTTTGTGCCGTTACGTACTAACGTTATGTGAACAAAATTAATATACCCTTGTACTAGTACTAGTACGCTGGGTATAAAAAAATGAAATGAAAAAAAATAAAAAAATAAGAAAAAATAAAACTAAACAAAATAAATAATGTTAGATAAAACAAAATCAACTAAAATGAAACAAAAAAAATAAAACAGATAAAATGAAATAAAATAGAATAAAACAAAATAAAATAAAATAAAATAAAATAAAATAAAATAAAATAAAATAAAATAAAATAAAATAAAATAAAATAAAATAAAATAAAATAAAATAAAATAAAATAAAATAAAATAAAATAAAATAAAATAAAATAAAATAAAATAAAATAAAATAAAATAAAATAAAATAAAATAAAATAAAATAAAATAAAATAAAATAAAATAAAATAAAATAAAATAAAATAAAATAAAATAAAATAAAATAAAATAAAATAAAATAAAATAAAATAAAATAAAATAAAATAAAATAAAATAAAATAAAATAAAATAAAATAAAATAAAATAAAATAAAATAAAATAAAATAAAATAAAATAAAATAAAATAAAATAAAATAAAATAAAATAAAATAAAATAAAATAAAATAAAGTAAAATAAAATAAAATAAAATAAAATAAAATAAAATAAAATAAAATAAAATAAAATAAAATAAAATAAAATAAAATAAAATAAAATAAAATAAAATAAAATAAAATAAAATAAAATAAAATAAAATAAAATAAAATAAAATAAAATAAAATAAAATAAAATAAAATAAAATAAAATAAAATAAAATAAAATAAAATAAAATAAAATAAAATAAAATAAAGTAAAATAAAATAAAATAAAATAAAATAAAATAAAATAAAATAAAATAAAATAAAATAAAATAAAATAAAATAAAATAAAATAAAATAAAATAAAATAAAATAGAACAATAACAGGGATAAAAGTAAAGTTATTGTTGAGATTCAAAAACTGCGCAAACTCTAGTATCTCTTAATCTCCCTGAGATAATTTTTAGTTTAGGTGTGAATAACTTAACAAAAGTGTAAAATATAATTATGTAACAAAGCCACAATTAGAAGCAAAATTTTTACCACAAATATGTAAAAGAATATACCACAAATCGTTTTATAATTGCCTTCGTTCAGTTTGATGGCCCATTCAAGGATAATAACCATTTGGCGATCATCACTGGCATATGTTGGTATACAAATTAGAACAATAAATAAATAAAAAAAACACTAAACAATATGTTAATTTTAGTTGGCCCTAAGCGATCAATGATGACGACTCGTTGCGGTCAATAAACCACACCGGACACCGGAAAGTCATTTGTTCGGCTAGTCGTTGCGGGGATGATAAACAAACTCAAAGGACTTTTATTGTTCCTGCAGGCAGGAGTCTTAAATTTTAGCAACTCACCGCTATTGATGCCTACAGCTTTTCATTGTTCGCAGAGGCTACCGTTTCAAGTTCGTTGTCATTACTCAATATCTAACCAACAGTCAAAAGGAGCCAATTTGTTTGTAAAAGGATCAAATTAAACAAAAAAGATGTGACGAGCCTGGTTGGTGTGTTGAAGTGGCATCGGGGTGATGTGTGACGCGTGTAACATATGACTGCGAGTTTAGCTTGCCTTGCAACGCAGTTCAAATGAATTGGAATAAATTAGTGAAAATGTTTATAAATGAAAGTTATGGTTTTTGGTTTAAGTTATAACGCAAGCCAAAAGCGTATACCCAGGTGTGGATTGTGACTAAAAAATTACTGGAGTTCGCACAGTATTTAAAATTTATTTTATTTCGTTTTGTTTTTTATCTCTATTCTATTAAATTTCATTCCATTTTATTCTGTCTTATTTTATTTTATATTATTTTGTTTTGTTGTACTTTATTTAGTTCAATTTATTTTTCTTGTTTAATTTTTATTTATTTGAACTAATTTTGTCTTATTTTTAACTAGCACCTGGGTGACGAGCTTGCTCGGTGCTATCAATTTTTCGCTAACTTTACTTAACCAAAATGATAAAAAAATGACACTTACATAATCCCAAAATAATCCTAAAATGATCCCAAAAAGACCCTTAAATGTTCCCAAAATTTAACCCAAAGCTACCCAAATATGATTCCACAATGACTCTTAAATGATCCCAAAATGATCCAAAAAATATTCCAAAATGGCCCATAAAGACCCCTAAATGTACACAAAATTATCCGAAAATTACCCCAAAATTATCTAAAAATTATCCCTAAATGACCCTAAAACAATCTCAAAAAGACCCCCAAATGTTCACAAAATGACCCAAAACTTATCCCAAAATGACTCCAAAATTATCCGAAAATTACCCCAAAATTGTCCCAAATTAATCCAAAATTTAACCTAAAATGATCTCAAAATAGCCGCAATATTATCCCAAAGTGACTCCTAAATGATCCTAAAATAATCCAAATACGATCCCAAAAATATACAATACAAATGCTTTACGGTAAAATGGTAACCCTAGGTGGCAGCCCTACTTGAAAATATTTTAGTTGGTATGACGCCGAAAATACCTTCCATTTGATACCCATATTGGCATATCTTGCTCCATAATTTAAAAAAATTTAGGTAGGTGGTAACCCTGTAAACCCCCCCAAGTGGAAACCTTCAAGTGAATAGTCTTAGGGCCGCTTGCATAAAAGCCGATAACGACAAACGGGAGTTTAATTGACGTATTTTGTATGGCTAGCTGTCAAGTTAATCACCGATTAGGCTTAATCGGCTTTTATGCAAGTGGCCCTTAGAATCAATAATACTATCTCTATGCCAAATTTCATCCCGTCGTTCAAGCGGTTCTCGAGATAGTAACGGATATACAAATATGCTGCGGTAAGGTGGCAACCCTACTTGAAAATATTTTAGTTGCCATGTCGCTGTAAATACTAAAAAAATTGAGATAGGTGGCGACCCTGTAAACCGCCCCAGGTGGCAACCCCCAAATGGATAGTCTTAGAATCGATCATACTATCTATATTCAAAATGTTATCCAAATCGGTGAAGCGGTTCCCGAAATAGTCCGGATATACAAATATACAAGTTCAGCTCATTTAAAGTTATACGATTTTATATCATTTTATTTGATTTAATTTCATCTATTAAATTTTTTTAATTTGCGAATCCTCACAACTGGGTATAAGGTAACAGCTTTTCAAGCACAAGCCACAATTTTTGTGTAAATTTGTCGAAAAAAACTTTTCATGCAGGGGTCCATATATTAAGCGAATCCTTTTTCGGCACATACAACAACAACAACAACAACAACAACACACACAGTATTATTGCCCACAGATGTTGTCGATCAAAGTCGTCAATTGGCATATGTAAATGCACGTGCAACAAAATGTTGCATGCCGCATGCGTTCAATATGCCATAAGTTGATTTAATCAAAAACAATTAAACGCACGCATTTTCAACAATTTTCAATTTAAAAGCAAACATTTTCCAATTGAGCTCACTTTAGATTGTGTTGTGTGACAATTGGATGTGATGACATTGAAGGGGTTGAATGGCAATAGCATAAAAAAGTATAATTATTTTTAGGACTTCCGCCATTTATACTATTTTTGGAGACAATTTGAACCACAGGGAATCGATTATAGAGGGGGGTTGATCTCTAACTGAGTTGTTCAGTGAACTCATTCTCGTCTCAGTAGAGACCACTTTTCGATCTTGAATTAAGAGCACTCTGAGTGAACTAATCTGAGGATTCAAACAAATTTTCTTAGATCTGAAAGGTTTCCTCTGAGGACTGCCCCTTGGAAAATTAAGCGATGAGTAATCCAAAGCAAATTCTTGCTTAGCAGGATAAAACAACTTTAAAAAGTTGACAACAGAGTGCATATACAATTTACAAAGCCTATTTTTTTACAGCTATCTTCTATCCCTATACGTAAGTACCCGCATATATATGGGTCTGAATGTAGCATAGGTAATGTTTTGTCTTTCTCTTAAACACTTCCTGCAGATTACATTGCAACAAATCGGACATTGAACTACTGTCGGTACGCGTCCGGCACTCGCAGTCCAATGCAAGACCACGTGGTGCCCGCACAATACCATGTTGCTCACCGGCGAACTCCACGTACAACTTACACACAAGAGCATAGGTGTTTAATCAACACACTCGCACACACAAACATGCATCTTTTCATGCTTCTTCTGTTTCAGTCTTCAATGGCCAGCAAACTTTACATCGAATGTAAGTGTTGCACGTGGTTTATAGTTTGTTGTTATTATTTCGTTTTGGGGCCATTGTCCCTGGGCTACTCTAATGGATTTCTCTTTGGCTGTTGCTTTGTTGCCTTTGCGTACACACTTACTTACATACCTCGCTCTCATTACGCTGTGTAACACCTCGTCGGGTCATCATTCCGTTTTGCGCTCTCCATCTCACGTAGAGTTGCGGTGATTCCTGACTTCCGATGACTGTATACAGGGTGGATGCAGCTTAGGAGTGATGTCGTAACCATAACCTTATCTCAGAATGAGGAAGTTAGGTAGTCAATATCAACTTTTTAGCCCTGAAGCTGGCGTTTCCAGAATTTAAATCTTATAACTTTAAACGAGCCAAACTTGTATATTAGTATATTTGTATATCCAGACTATATCGGGAACCGCTTGACCGATTTGCCACTTGTTGCGGGTTACAGGGTTGCCACCTATCTATTTTTTTCTAAATTATGGAGCAACATATGCCAATATGGGTATCAAATGAAAGGTATTTTCGCCAACATACCAACTAAAATATTTTCAAGTAGGGTAGCCGCCCAGGGTTACCATTTTACCGTACTGTATTTTACCGTACTGTTTTTGGGATCATATTTGGATTATTTTAGGATCATTTTGAGATCATTTAGGGGTCACTTTGGAATTATTTTGGGGCTATTTTGAGATCATTTTGGGTTCAATTTGAATTAGGAGTCATTTTGGGATTATTTTTTTGGTCATTTCGTGATAATTTTTGTGTCATTTTGGGAACATTTGAGGGTCTTTTGGGGTCGTTTTGGGATTATTTTATTGTACATTTAAGGGTGTTTTTGGGATCATTTGGGAATCATTTTTGGATCATTTTAGGGTCGTTTTGGGATCATTTTCGGAACATTTAAAGGTCTTTGCGATCATTTTAGGATTATTTTGGTATTATTTTTGGGCCATTTTGGGTAAGTTAAGTTAGCGCTAAATTGATAGCACCGAGCAAGATCGGTCACCCAGGCAGTAGCTTATAAATAAGATAAAATAAAGTAAAATAAAACAAAATAAAGAAAAAATAAAATAAAACTAAACAAGTAAAGTAAAACACAAAGAATAATTGAAAAAAAGTGAAATAAAGTATAATTTTAAATTAGATTAAAAGAAAAATCATAAAACAAAAAACATAAAAATATAAAAAGAAAAAAGTATAAAAATAAAAATCAAGGACTGAAACCGAAACCGTAACCGTAACCGATTAAAACCGATTAATTTTTCAAAACCGAAACCGAAACCATAACCGTTATTTTGATAGGAAAAAGAACGAAACCGAAACCGTTTCAAAGGACGGAACCGGTTCCAAACGGTTTTGAGTTGTTTCAGTGTGTTCTTCTTTTAGTGGTCAAAAAGCTATTTTCTTTTATAAAAAGGTACCTACCCTGAAAAATTTCCATGGAAGATTGTTGAGCAAGGTTGAAAAGACACGTTTTGAGATCAGTATAAAAATTCTGAAAAAAGAAATTTGACTATAGTTGAATGAAGCCATCATAAAAAAATTACGAGATCCGAAAAAAGTTATGAAAAGTTTGTGCTCGTGTTTTTATTTGGAAACCGGAACGGAACCGTAACCGAAACCGAAATAAATGTTGGGGAACGAAACCGGAACCGAAATTTTATTTAAATCGGTTTCACACCTTGATAAGTATAAAACAAAAACAAAATTTTCAAAAAAAAAAAAAAAAAAGAAACAAAAAAAATAAAGAAAACAAAAAAAAATAATAAGATTAAAAAATCGTTAAAATAAAATAAAATTCAAAATTGAAAGATAGATGTTACAAGCAATACTTTTTGGAGACCCAGTATATTCTGCATGTAATGCATTGTAGAAAATCCTCTAAACCGAACGCCACAATATCATTTTCCTTGACTTAGTCTTCGCCGTACATATGTATGTATGCAGTTTGACTTTTAGCTGGCTTAAAATTAGTTTTTGCTTTTCTATTTTGTTTAACTTGGAGGAAAATCGCTTTTCCTTGCATTATTATTTCCATTTCGAGTTCTCGTATTTACTTTTCCACGCACTTACGCCTAAACAAACACAAGCTCCTCATATACATAGGCACCACTCGTCGCCATCGAGGACTGTACATTTGTGGGATTTTCTTGTTGAGCTGATAAGCTTCGAATGCCTACCGACTGATAGTAATGTGTACATATTTGTTTATTGTTGTTATTGCAACGCCAAGTTGTCGATATCTGTGACGGCCAATGCACTCGGCGGAGGATTTGGAATTTTCAAATGTTTCACTACAATGCCACACTTGTCGCTCGCCACTATTACACTTGACGATGTGTGCGTTTCGGACATTGACCATCGACTTTAGGAAAATGTGTGCAAGGAAAATCTTCCTGTGAATTGGTGATAAACAGTAATGCCCTCCAACGACCCCTTGAAACGTTCAATGAACTCATCAGCCAAGTGGCGGCCATGGAGCTAATGAGCCCAAGCGCCGAATGCACTTATGTATGTAGTTGATATGGAATGTGCTTGTAGGCGAGCAGCGCCTCGACAAGGAAGATTGTTTACTCCCAATATTTATTATAAATATTTAGTAAGCCGAACACTTGTATAAAGGAAATATTTGTTCTTTTGGTGAAAAGATTGGGTTAAATAAAATTTAGTTGAAATATTTTAGTTTTTTGGGGGCGTTATCTGTGTAAAATTAAAAATAAAATAAAATTAAAAAATGAAACAAAAAATAACTGAGAGAACAAAGGCATAGGCCAGAAATTAAGGACCTCCCTAACATACGCATCCAACCAAGTGGTTCCTGGAAAAAAATTTTAATTATTTTGTTCGTTTGTAGATTGGTAGAATCGCTGGGAACCGGTCGCCCAATTTATTAGGGAAAGCCATTTCAATGCCCAAAATGAGCCAAAAATGATTCCAAAATGAACTTAAAAAGACCCTTAAATGTTTCCAAAATGAACCCACAATTATTCCAAAATGAGCCCATAATGATCCTTAAATAATCCCAAAACGACCCCAAAATTATCCGAAAATTATCCCAAAATTATCCAAAATTGTACCCAAAACGACCCTAAAATGATCCCAAGTGAACCCAAAAATGATTCCAAAATGATCCTAAAATGACCCTAAAAAATTCCCAAAATGATCCAGAAAATGACCCTAAACTTATCCCAAAACGATCAAAAATTTAACCAAAAATGATCTCAAAATATCCAAAAAATTATCCCAAAGTCCCCCTAAATGGTCCAAAATGATCCTAAAATAATCCAAATATGATCCCAAAATGACCCCAAAATATATCTACAAATACAATACGGTAAAATGGTAACCCTGGGCGACCACTCTATTTGAAAATATTTTAGTTGGTATGTCGGCAAAAATACCTTTCATTTGCTACCCATATTGACATATCTTGCTCCATAATTTTAAAAAAAATGTGGATAGGTGGTGACCCTGTAAACTTCGCAAGTGGCAACTTCCAAGTAGAATCAATCAAACTATCTCCATGCCAAATTTCATCCCAATCGGTCAAGCGGTTCTCGAGGTAGTACCAGATATTCAAATATACTGCGTTTAGGTGGCAACCGTAGTTGGCAACCCTATTTGAAAATATTTGAGTTGGTTGCATAGGTAAAAATAAATTGAGATAGTGGTGGTACATACGTATGTACATATGTATGAGTATAAAATATAATTAAACAATAATAAGGTCAACATGTATGACATTTCTGACGATTTTGTTACCATCCATCAGCAAATCAAAGAAAGCATTTTTGCCAGCGCAAAAGAACTCAACCCAACAAATGAAAAACATAACAACCACAATGTCAAAAGTAAAGCAAAGCAAATTTATTACCCTCTCTTAAAATTTCACTAAAATTTGCAAGTAATTCTCATTAAATGTAGGTCCATGAAGAAATATCCATGGGGTCACTCCAGCTCAAATTGACGAGTGATTTAGCAGTTTTGAGGCCGATCGAAAAATCTAAGTACACATTCAGGTAATATGGCCCTTTCGTTTGTTGAAAAAGATAAATTTTGACAGAGCGATGGTAAATTCTGACTTTTATCAAAAGATTAAAGTCAAATGCAACATTTTTTTTAATGAAATGTAATCCTTTTTCAGTCAAAAAAAAATCGCAAGTAGAACTACACCTTTTACAAATTTTACTTATTTCGGCCAAATATACCTTTTCAAGTCAAATTTATCATTAGTTTTATAGAAAACAAATAAAAACTTGTTATAGTCATATTTAAATTTTACCAAGACAAATTAAAGGCCGCTTTCCAACCCGGTTACCGAAGTTTAATTGACGAATTTTGTTCGGTTAGCTGTCAAAGTAATCACCGATTAGTCGTTATCGGCTTTTTTGCAAGCCGGCCCTAAAAGTTCTTCAAATCAAGTTTTAGAACTCCTTCATCTTGTTCGGAACTGTTTATAAGTTTTAAGCAATAGCTTATATCTTTATTTTCAAGAAAAATACTGTTTTATTGGCTTTCCCCTGTTTTCGTAAAAATTTCCACCATCGGTCGATTTGCATCGGAATGTCCCGTCTGCAAAAAGTGTTTTCTTTTTTATTTTATTTTAAGTACTGCCAAATGCTCACGCATGCATTTCTTCAAGCACGTGCGAATTATTTATGGTTTGTTTTGTTTTTTTTTTTTTTGTATTTTATGCAGAAAAAAATAGAGCAAGCAAAAATGGCTAAGAATGTTCATTGCTGACATTTAACACCAAAACGAGGTTAACTTGTTTGGATTACCAAGTAATTTTTGATATGCTTAAAATGTCCGTGGAAATTTAAGAAGAACTGTGCAGAATTTAAGTTTGTAATTTTAAATTTCAGCTGGAATTCAAGGTTTTCAAGGTTTTGAAAGTTATTATTTTTGTTATCAAGAATACTTGAAATTTTGTATACATAACTCTGTGGCAATAAGCGATAACAGCTAAAGTCGAGCTAGGGCGAAATTGAACTATTTTCAGCATAATTTTCTTACTGAAATTTTTTTCACACAAATCTTCACAGTTTTTCCTAAAAATATAAGATTCTGGTTTTGGTCAAAACCCGATCTGGCAATTCTTTTTTGCTTGTTTTAGTTTTGTAATAGCAACCAAACTCAGTATTAGTTGAGGAAAGCGGTTCAAATTTTAAATTACATTTTTCTTACCTTAGCCAACAAAACAGCTGAATTCCAACCGTTCTTCACTGCCACCGACATTTTTTACTATCAATAAAATGCTTCTAAACTTGATACAGAATTTCTTTTAACTAGAGTTCGCCCAGTGGTTGAAATTCAACCACAAAACCTTATTTCATTTTCCTACCTTTTTGATATTTCTTAAATTTTCCGTTTCCTTTGCTTTAGTTTCCTTTCATTTTATTAATTTTTTTTTTCATTTCATTTCTTTTCTTTTATTTTTTTTTTTTACCTTTATTTTCCATACCTTCTTCCTCGCTAATTTTCTTTCCTTTATTTTTCTCTTCTTTCCTTTCTTGGTATTTCTCTATTTGCTTCTCTCTTCCACTCCTTTACCTACATTATATTTCCTTTCTTCCCTTCCTTTTTTCTTTTCCATTCCTTTCCTTTCCCTACCTTTATTTGCCTTTGATTTTTCTCTAATATTTTCCGTTCCTTACCTTAACTTACCTTTATTTTCCTTTTATCCATTCCTTTCCTTTCCCATTCTTTCCTTTCTTTTATATTTTATTTATTTCATTATTTCCTTTCCTTTAATTTCCAACAAATTTCTTTTTTTACTTTCAATCACTTTTCTATTTCTTATTTTACTTTTTTTTTTAATTTTATCCATTTTGCATTTTATTTTATTTCACTAAGCCCAGCCACGAAGGGCCTTGTGCATGATCTGGCTTATTTGTGCTTTTTTTTTTCAAAACATCATATCTGAGCAAGCATTTGCTTCTATGAATACCCACTCACACATTTTCTTCACTCAATAAAGTTGACTCATGTTTATTATTGCTGCCAACAAAACAACTCACACTCGGACTCTCCCCAACTGCAATGAATGCAAACACAACAATGCAAGTGGTCATACCTACATACACACATAATAGCGGCTCTATAAAGTGAATGCGTGTTTAGCACTTGTAGTTGTAGAATTTCAAATCATATTATAATAAATTTTTTTTAATTTTTGGTTCATTGTCGCACACCCTGCTCGCCGAGACCTATCGATACATATCAAATTTTATATATCTTAGAATTAGGTTATTGCAAAAAAGGGAGAAAACTTTTAAGCATTGCGTATATATATATAATAGATAGATGTTGGTCATTTGAATTGAAGGAAATATATAAATTATCCATATTTAAAACAAAAATATGGTTTTTAAGACCCGGTTTTTCAGTGCAAGTTTAAACTATATTGTGAGTTTAAACTTACTTTAAAGGCCAATTTGTATGAGATAAACTCTAGTCAACTTTGTCTGTGGTTAAAACTAGCACTGAAAAACCGGGCCTTAGTAGATGAAAATATTTTTCTGTTTGACATTATATTCAGGTTCCGATTGAGAGCAAAGTCAAATTCAATCACACTTTGTTGAATTCCTTTTGGATCACTAATCTATACACGATTAAAAATTTAGCCAAAATTTGAATTTTTTTACTACTACATAGGTAGATTATAAGGCGATAAACTCAAAAAATCAAAATTTTCAAAAACTCAAAAAAATTGCCTCGCCTAATGGCGGTTTGAGTGTCAATTCCAACTGGAGAGAGGGGCGCTAAAAAAAAAGCTTAGTGTCCCAGCCGCGAGTTAAGCTCCCTATGACACTGATAGACCCTCTTCGCATCCAATGAAGGTAATTGCCAGAAATACATTAAATACTTACGTTGCGAATCTTCGTCAGCTGCTGCGAAATAAAGTTCCGTTTGTTTTTTTTTCTGCTAGATCATTGCACGTTATTTCTCAGATTTTTCTCAAATTTTTTGAAAATGTAGGAGATTTCAGGGATTGTTGTCCTTATTTTGCCGACCTCAAAAAATTATATTTTTTTTTATCGACAAGCCTCGTTTTTGAGTTTCTAAAATTTGCTAAGGCTTTCTGACTTAACCTGATCCCTAATTTTCTTTATCATTTTATGACGTGAATGGGCCCATTTTTCCCTGCCGTCAACTTTTTCTTTCAAGCGACAATCGGGTGCTTGGGATAGCTTTCGTTTTGATCTGGTCTTGGTATAAAGTAATATCTATCAGCAGTTTTCCTTTAATAAATATTGGCCCTCCGATATTTGCCAGCAGTCTATTAAGCGTGTCCAACCAAGAATGTATTATCGGTAATTTCTAGATAGAAAAGGTCATCATAGCGGACTCTCTTTTAGCACAGAGCCGAGCATTACTTTGAAGCATTGCGGTCTGCCCAGGTTTGGTAAACACAATAAGTAAATTATCTCAAGATATCGTGTGTTCCCTTGAAACAAATTCTAATTCTCTATGATTGTTATTTTGAAAGTTGTTGAATATAGTTCTAGATCAAACCTGGAACCCCGGGCTTATTCTGTATTCCTTGAAGTGCTTTGGAACAACAGATCGCGATCGTTTTCTTAAGCTTTTCAAGGACGTTTTTCCAGGAAAATATCGGTTTCGGTACAGGACTATTATTACTGGATTATTTTTAGGATCATGTATGTATGCATAAACGTTTTATCTTGTCCTCAATATTGTAGGTATTTGTAGCCTAGATAACACAATAATGGGTTAAATGTGATGGTGGTCTCATATTCTACAAAAAGATAAAACTAGCCTTAAATTAGCGGCAATATATTTATTTCATTATTTGTCTGTGCTTCAGAAATGTCACTCGAGGCCAAAGGACGTCGAAAACGCAGCAGGAGGCGAAATCAGTCTAATCAGCTATTGATAACATTTTAGCTTTGTTTGATAATGATTTTAGTTCTCTGTCCTCAAATACAGATAATTTCACTCACTTTCATAGTACAAAGCTCGCATTATTCTTCACTTTCTAAACCTTATCAATTGCTAAAGTATCAACATTTATATATATGCATGTATGTGTTCAAGTATTAAACTGCCAGGCGCATAAATTATATAAATTGTTTGTATGGTCTTATCAACAAAAGGACGATAAACTCAATTTCTATAGTTCAATATTGTGACTCATATTTCCTTTATCGCTACGAGATTAGTTCAATTCTATTTTTAGGTATTTATATAAAATGGTATGGTTGTATTTATGTATATGAAATATTGATTCATCGCTAACTTTTGTTAAATGCAGCAAGGATAGAAGTGATACAAACTAAATTGACTCTTTTAGTGAAATCACTATGTAGGGTAGGCTTTTTTAATTTGATCATAAGAGTCATCAAGTATTTATGTAAATATCCTTGCTCCAAAGCATCTCATAGGACTTTACTCATTCTCCTTTTCATTGATATCTTCTGAGTCAAGGAAAACTAAAAATCTGTTTCCAATTTCATATCAGCGATCGGACCAAATGCTCGAGAAAGATAGCACATGCGAGCGTTTTTTGACGCCTAACCTCTGAATCGAAGTCTCGGTCTACCCGCAAAGGACTGTCAATATCGACAACACTCCCCAAAACCTTCAGCCATTTTTTCGTTAAAACAAAAACAACAACAACCGAGTTAGAGAGAGAACAGTAATAAAATCAAGGGCCGACACCGAAATCGAAACCGTAACCGTAACCTATTAAAACCGATTCATTTTTCAAAACCGAGACCGAAACCGTAATCGTTATTTTTATCTGAAAAAGAACGAAACAGAAACCGTTTCAAAAGGCGGAACCGGTTCCAAACGGTTTTGAATTTTTTTAATGTCTTCTTTTTGTGGACACATATTTTATTTTACCATAGGCTACCCTGAATAATTTTCATAACTCCGGAAGAGGAAATTGAACTATAGTCGAATGAAGCCATCGAAAAAAATTTACGAGATCAAAAAAAAAAATGTTTAATGGTCCGTCTCAAAAAGCATCACTAGTATTAATGTTCCATTATAACATATTTTAAAAAAAAAGTAGGGTTAATTTTTTATTAAAACCTTTATATTAAGTCGCTTTCTTGTTTGCACCACCTTTTTCATACGAAATTTCGGAATCTTGCAAGTCTTTTTAGGTAGCTTCCCGTTGAGCTAGACACTTCAAACATGGAACATAGTTCGGAGCTCCGTGACAAGGCAATGTGAACGAAAAAAGTATCCGCTAGGTGGCGCACGGATCAAGAAATACGGTACATTCATTTAAAAATTTAAATTTTGGGACGCATAATTGAGGAACTTCCCGGTAAGCTAGATTATTGAAAATTTGCATACATATGAACAAATGAAGACAATACAAACTGTGTATAAGAAATTCCGCTAGATGTCACACTGATCGAGATAATTACAAAATATATTAAAAGACTCCTGGAATTTTGCGATCGATTTTTAGTAACTTCCATGTTAGTTAGAGACTTGAAACTTTACACATTTGTCACAACCCGATGACAATGCAATCTCTCATCCAAAAAATTCCGATAGTTGGCGCACATATCAAGATATTTCCAAAACTATTTTGAAGTTGGGAACTTTGCAATCGACTTTTGACTAACTTTCTGGTAATCTAGGAACTTGAAACTTAGCATTTATTTAAAGGAACCGTGACAGTACCATATTTAAAAATCAAATTTCGGATAGGAATCACCAAAACTAAAAATAAAATAATAAAAAGATGATAAAAAAATGTTCTATGAATGCTGTTAAAAAGCGTCAGCAAATTTGTCGTTAAACAAAGACATGGTTTCGGTGTTTTTGGTTTTGAAATTTTAGTCATACCAATTGTAATCAATTTTTGAGATTTGAAAATATAAAGGTGGAGTGCACATTTCCAAACTAAGGCAAACAATTTCTGAGAGCCTAAATAGAAAATCGGTTATCGTAAAAACATTTAAAGCCTATTAATTGCACTCCACCTTTATATTTTCAAATCTAAAAAATTGATTATAATTGGTATGACTAAAATTTCAAAACCAAAAACACCGAAACCATGTCTTTGTTTAACGACAAATTTGCTGACGCTTTTTAACAGCATTCATATAAAGGTTGTCTTTAAAGTTTTTTTATCATCTTTTTATTAAATTTATTTTGAAGAAATTTTTTCC
The DNA here is from genome assembly GCA_964058755.1 of Campiglossa producta. Classification (NCBI taxonomy): domain Eukaryota; kingdom Metazoa; phylum Arthropoda; class Insecta; order Diptera; family Tephritidae; genus Campiglossa; species Campiglossa producta. The sequence goes on from CAXKVI010000001.1 coordinate 153,017,497, forward strand.
ATATATAGCGGGAGTAATACTTATTTATTACTAAAATCCATCATGACCACCGGAGTAAAGTTATAAAAATTCAGACTTATTTTGCATTTAGGTATGTACATATTTGAGTTTTGTTTTAGATCTTAAATCGAAGCCAAAATAAATTGAAAATCTTTGTAGGTATTTAGAAGGTTTAAAATATTCCAAAAAAAGCTTAAAAAATCGCTTAAACATTAGCCGGGTTTAAAATTTAAAGCAAATTTTTTTGTTAGTGTTTTTATTTGGAAACCGAAACCGGAACGAAACCGTAACCGAAATAAATGTTAAAGAACCGAAACCGAGATAAATGTTGAAGAACGAAAGCGAAGCCCGTTAACAAAACCGAAACCGGAACTTTATTTTAATCGGTTACATACCCTGAATAAAAGTAAAGATTCCAATCACAAATCTAACGAAATAATGATAAGACGCATAACTTAAAAACAGCAACACTACCCTCTCATGAATGCAATGAAAACAAAAATGTACCGTTAAAGTGAATGTTCAATAAAACAATAAACTAATGTCAAAGCCATATAGAGAAACCCAACAAAGCTGAATAATTTGTATTGGATTAGAGAGTCGATCGAAAAACTGCGATAAAGAAAAAGAGAAAGAGCGATAATATGCATTAAGATCGCGACTAAAAGTAAAAAGCTCGCACAAATATTTTACATACCTATATGACCAAACCAAATTTGGTTGGAAATTATATCTAGACCAGTTTTCAAGAAAATTGGGTAAATGAATGTGGGTTCAATTTTAAACGAAAAATGTTTTAAATAAAAAATTTTTAAAGAAAAAATCAGGGACCGCGACTTTTATTCCTTTTAAAATAAAAGTCCGGAGAAAAAAGTTATTTCTGGACTTTTACTCTTATCCGGACAAAAATAACCGGACAACCCGGACTTTTATTTTTTCTCGCCAGCAATAAGAGTTATCCCTGTCCTTTTATATTTTAAGGGCAAAATAAAAGTCCTCTCAAATATCTTCCTCTTTCATATGATACCAAATTTCTTTCATTTGGACAAGCGGTTCGGAAGATATTTGAGAGGACTTTTATTCTGCCTGGAAGTCCTGGGATGACAAAAAACTTAATAATTTTCTTCAGGAACAATATCTAAACCCGGACTTTTATGAGATCAAAAAAAAAAAAAACAATTTTCCGTCCCTGGAAAAAATAATTGTTTTGTCTGTTGGCTGGGATTTGGCATATGTCGGGGTCCCGGAACTGACTTTCCTAGTGTTGGTGGTATCACAACGGGCCTTTTAATACTGGCCTAGGTGTGTAAATATTGTGGGAAAAATTCAATCTTAAATATGCTTTCAAAAATAAATGAAAACAAAATATAAATTGTAGACCGAAAAAGTTTTAATTTTAAACCAAAAGGTCTTTATTTTAAACCGAAAATTTTATAAATAAAATAAAACTAAAAAATGTGACACTTGGCAGGATTCGAACGGAAGCGCTTAGTAGTCACAGGCGACTGCTCTACCGCTGAGCTATGCCGCACATGAAGTTTTTGTGGGCAAAATTCAACGACTTTCAAAAAAAAACCAAAAAAAAATTTTAGACTGCTTTTCCATTTAAACCAAAATAAATTGAAAATCTTTGTGGGTATTTAGAACGTTTAAAATATTCCAAAAAAGTTTAAAAAATCGCTTAAACTTTAGACGGGTTTAAAATGTATGCTAATTTTTTTAACCGTGTACCTACTACAACCCACATAAATACATCATCACAACAATAAAAAAGAGGCAAATCACATGCGATTCACTATTACGATTTATTTTTAGACATTCAAATTTATTTTTGGTTTGTCCACAGTTGTGTGACGTCAGAATGACACACCATACATTAGGGTGGTCAAAACAAAACTGAAAGGTTTCACTCAAGTTTCACTGTATATATCTGGAAAGGACCGTTTTCTCAAACAAGTTAATACGAGAAAAAATATCTTAGTTTTCTAGCTTAGTTATGAATTATTTTTCTCATCATAACTATTTCCTACATATCTAAATGCAGAAGATATTCTGTGTACAACTCTACTCAAGGTTGAGTAAAACTGGCAATGCATATAAGATGTATGTATGTATGTTAGGATGTAGCTAAGTATGCTATGTAAGCTTGGTTCAATCACTGTTTGAAAGAATTCCCACAATAGCTAAGTCAAGTTAGTAAAGTTAGACGGGTTTACGAAATAAAAAAAAATACATACAAACCTACTGAGGTAATAGCATTATAAGTACATGCCAGTGTTGCCGCTTAAAATTTTCAAAAAGGGTCCCAAAAAAGGGTCTTAGGAGAAAAAAGGGTCCCCTAGTTTTTTAGAAAGGAACACATTTACATAAGCCTTTTCCATTTTTTGATATTGAATGACTGAGTTTTGTACTATTGCAAGAAACACGTACAAAATATAAACATTTTTAAATGGTTGTAGTTAGTTTAATAGTAATGATAATCGCATAATGTAAAAAGTTTTTTAAACTTAAAAACCCCCACTTTAAGGATTTGTTTTTGCAAAGGGTTTCAAAAATTATAGTAAACCACACTTTTAAAAGAATTCCATTTTTTCCCGTAAAACAATTATGGGAAAGGGCGAAAAAGCGACCCCTAAAGGCTATTTTAAGTAGGTAAGGGGTAAATTGCAGGCTTATTTTCTCATCATTTACTAACATGGAAGGGGTGAGACCCAAAAAAATTAAAACTTTTTATTGAATCACCCTAATCTATACATACATACATATGATGGAGTTGTCACATGATACAGCGTTGCCAGTAGTAAGACTTCAGTTCGGCAAGACATTTAGAAATCGGCAAGAGTTCCCGACATAAACGACAAAAATGCATTTCATTGCAGTTTGAAAGTGAAAAAGTAAAAAGGGTCCCGAATTTTAAAAAAGGCTCAAAAATGGTACTTTTTTGAAAAAGTAAGGTCCGGGGTCCCGGCTCTAAAAAAGGGTCAAATTGACCCTTTAGGGTCCTCAACGGCAACACTGGTACATGCCTTGCAGGAAAAAACTTGAACTTCTATACTGATAAACTTCTAGTTCATTCGAGTCAGCTTTTAGTAAGTTTGTTACATTATTAAAATTAATAGTTTTTAAACTTTACCAGATATTCGAAAATATAGCTCGGTTTCTGGCTAGAAATAACACTCTTTGGATATTGATTTTCCTACAGGGTATTTATTAAGTACATTTACTCAAGGCTATACATAGATTATTACATAAATACACGCATAAATATCATACTTTGTTTTTATGAATGAAAAACCAGTTTCCTGGGCAACCGATACGAAGCCGCAATGAGAAATGTTAATTCATGCTCAAGAGTTGGAGCTACATATGTACATACATTGGACTATGCCAAAATTTCAAAGTTATTTTATTTAAACGCATACCCCCTAATTTTGACATCAAAAACTATAATGATAAAGTTTTATGCAATTCGGACCACGGCAACCCGTGCCGACTTGCAGTAAAATCGTAATACATTCCGCTGCGTTTTTAATGATTTATGTACTCGTTTTTCCCATATTGCTGTATCCTTACCCCTTAAAGACTTCGTAATTAGAAAATCGGTTTTTTTTTTCTTTACCACAAGCTAAGGATATCATTTAAATGATCAAAGATTGTAGCGCCTCCCGAAAAATTTTAACAAAATGTGGATATGTGGTTACTAATTTAAAGGATAATTGAAATATAGGCTAAATATAACTTTTTTAATTATCCTTCAAGGATAATGTCCTTTAAAATTGTTGTCCTTCAACTTTTTCAAAACTCTACGTGTTTTGAAACAATTGTATTGTTATATGTAAAAGTTCTGAAAATGTGTGTACAAATGTTTAAGGATGCACAGGAGATGGACAGTACATTGATTTTACAATATGGGTATCAAGTGAAAGGTGTTCATGCGGACGTGAAAGTAGTTTAAGTGTTATTTCGAACTCGCAATCCGTTTCGGAGATATCGCCCAAAAAATGAACACAATTTACCTACCTGTTATTTTCATAAACATACCAGTATGAAAATAACAGGTAAATGTTACTTATGCGCCGTGTAGGACCTATATGAAGTGCACTATAATTGCAAAATTTCAAGATGTACTCAATTATTTTGAAATTCCAATGTCCTTTTCTCGTGAATATGTTTTTTCAATATCCTTTCAAAGAATCCTGTTATCCTTTTAAAAATTCAAAAGTGGAAATGTGTTACACAGTCTTTAAAATATGAACAAAATATTAAAATTATGTAATTAATGGACTTTTTAGCGAACTTAGTATAAGCTGCTAGCAAAACTTTAAATAAAAACCGGCACGGATTGCCGTTATCCTAGAACAATAAAACTTCGCACACATCTTACTTAGGCTAAAACGCATCGATATAGAGGGTATGCATATAAAATTTCGAACCTAAATTTTTTTCCCTACATTTTTGTGACAGTCTAATGTACATACATATGCATATATTTACAGCGACTTAATACCTATTTAAGTGCAGAAAAAATGCATGTTGTTTATAATGGGAAAAAAATTTAAAAAATTTCAGAAATTAATATGTATTAATTTTTAGAGGTTTAGCATTGGATTTCTTAGAACTGAAACGTTTCAGTTTTACTTTAAAAATATTTTTAAAAATACCATTTAAAATGAGATTGATCCGAAGGTTTTTTTTGTTGTTGTTGTTGTTGTTGGTGTTGTTGTTGTTAAGACAAAAATACTCCCCGAAGATTTTGGGGAGTGATGTCGAAATTGACAGTCCTTGGTCGGATATGAACCTGGCACACTTCGGTACTCCCTTGCGAGACTGCCCGACTGTCTCGGGAGTAATTTGGTATGACCATTGGAACCTTCTAGGTCATGTCATCCCTCCATCCGAAAGGAAGGAGAAGATGGGTAATGAGAGGCACATATCCGTAGACCATCCATCGAGTTAGCACGCCATGTACATATTAGTCGCCTCTTTCGACCGGTATGCCTAACTGGGGCATATACTAAAACCCTAAACCGCAGGGTCTTAGCTGCTAGTGCTTCTAATTGAATTCAGTATAATAAAAAAAAAATAAATGATATTCAAAAGCGCCTATCTTTAAAGAGCGTTATTAAAGCTAATTCTAAAGCAGATCGCTCTCCAGAAAAGTTATGAGATAGGGCTTTTTTGAAAAACATTTTTAACTTAGCGATCGTTAGTTTTGTTTTAAATTCCCCACAAACCCGTTCTGAATTAATTTTTTTTCTGGTGGGTTTTTCGTTCTAATTAGGCTCTGAAAAATTAGGCTGAAAAAAAATGTTTCCAATTTTGACACTAGTTTTTGTGTTTTTTGTGAAAAAAAAAATGTAGAGAAGACCCCTAATAGGCATAAAAATTTCAAAATTTCTGGTTCTTTGTATATAGAAATTAGGTAGCTGCTGGATCCGACTACGAGATCAGAATTCAAGAACGGTTGGAGTTTGGAAATGACCCACCTCCCTTTTAAGAAAAAGGAATTTAGGGAATTTGATTTCCTAAATGTCTGCTAAAGTTCTTAAACAATTGTCAATCTTAAAAGTTCAAAACGTATGATTTGTTATAATCTTTTACCATTCGTCTTGATTCAATTCAATTTCAATTTGTTACAAGTTCCGCTACAATAAGAATGCCTTCTTAATGAAGTTCATAACATTCAATTGATCACATACTACAGGCTCATAACATCCGCCCCTGCAGCTGACCCCTTTAGCAACTACATATATACACAAGTATCTATGTATACATAGTTAATACATATGTACTACACACATATGTACATTATGCCACAAATGGCAGTTCCTCGTTGCAGTGCCTTTAAGCGACGCCAAACTAAAAGCGGCACCTTATTTGACACACAAAAATCGTAATTGAATTAAATTCACATTAACCTCAAAATTGACACGATCAACAACGAATAATGATCGACTCCGGCAGCAAAGGGTGAAGAGGAAAAAGAGGAAAAAGAGGAAAAATAAACCAGTAAGGAAGTCTAAGTTCGGGTGAACCGAACATTATATACCCAGCGGCAATTTTCAGAACGGGATAACAATGATATAGGCCCTAGGAGGATTTACCTAAAGTTTTTACTATCTTAGCTATTTACCTTACCGAATTATGTCAATTTATGTGATTTTCGAAATTTTCGATATCGAAAATGGGCGTGGTTGCAGAGCGATTTTTTTTCAGTTTCATCAGGTATACTCCCAACGATACTAGTATGCTTTGTGCCAAATTCCATCGTTCTATCGTAATCAGTTTAAGAGTTACGACCGGTCAAATTTTCAAAAATGCCTTCCTTAAAAATGGGCGGTGCCACGCCCACTCCAAAAAATTTATGGAAAAATCATAAGAGAGTGACCAGGGGATTTACCTATAAAATTATATCATTTTAGCCTTTTCAGCTGCCGAGATATGTCAATTTGTGTGATTTTCGAAATTTTCGATATCGAAAAAGGGGGCGTGGTTATCATCCGATTTCGCCCATTTTCAACAGCAGCCTACCTTGGCCAGAAAGTAACCTGTATACAAAATTTCATGCAAATGGGCGGACGGACATGGCTTATTGAACTCCTCTTTTCAGCCTAAGAACTTTCATATATGGAACTCTATATCTATCTCGATTATTTTGTGCCGTTACAAACTACCGTTATGTGAACAAAATTAATATACCCTTGTACTAGTACTAGTACGCTGGGTATAAAAAATATAGTGACAACAAAGTTTTAAGTACTGTGCCTCCAAGTTCCTGTTGTCGTTGTTATGTATGAAATACTAAACATAAAAAAATGTTTCGACGACACACTTGTTGATTCCGCTATTGAAAGTATGCATCTTGAAGATAATGAGCCCAATAGGAAATTCTCCCTCCGCGACATTTAGTCTAGTAGCAACACGTGCTAGTACCAAGTTCTTTCGTTTTTCAATATGAGTTTCGGTTTCGTTTTATTTTTGCAAAAAAAATTCGTTCGTTCTTGAATATTAATCACGTCTTTGCTCCTGCTTTGGTTTTAGTTATTTTAATGGTAATTTCGGTTTCGTTCTGGCTCTGTCGTCGGTTTTACAAGGAGTTTCGGTTTCGGCTTCATTTTTCAAAATTAGTCTAATTTTTTCTTCGTTTTCAGTTTTTTTGAAAAAGTTTCAGTTTTTTAATTCATTTATTCTTGGTTTCTGTTTCCGTGTTTTAAACAGTTTCGAGATTTGCTTGATTTTTCACAATTAGTTTTCGTTTCACTCATGATTCGGGTTTCCAAGGGACTTCGTTTTTTTCTTTCGTCGGATATTTTTTCACAATTAGTTTCGGCTTAGCAATCATATTCAGTTTGGCTTCTTTTTCAAAAATAGCTCCATTTTTGTTTCGCTCTCGGTTCGGGTTTTGCAAAAGTTTCGGTTTTCTGGAATTAGTTTCAGAGTTTCAAGGAGTTTCGGTTTTGGCTTCGTTTCTCGATAGTAGTTTCGGTATGGATTCTTGCTTTAAAATAAGTTTCGGTTTTCCAAATAACTTCGGTCTCAGCTTCGTTTTCACAAAGACAACTTTCAGTTTTTCTGCGCTTTGTTTTCGCTGGGTTTTGTAAAATTTTTCGGCTTCAGTTTTCTGAAATTAGTTTAGGTTTATCTTTTGTTTCGGACTCAGAGTTTTGAAAAGCTCTGGATTTTGCTTCGCTCTTTAGAGTTTGCTTCGTTTTCCGCATTTCGAAGTTTTTTTTTCAAAACCAGTTTCGTTTTTTCGTTTTATGCAATTAGTTGTGGGTTCGCTCCGGGCTTGTTTCCATGTAACCCTTGTCTTGGATTCGATTTACGAAATAATTTTCAGTTTCGGTTTTTTTCAGTGTTGTAAAGAGATTCGGTATTGGCTTTATTTTCACAATCAGTTGCGGTTTCGGTTCCGGTTTAGTGAGAATCTCTTAGTTCAGATCACACGGGGAAATGTGAAATAAGTTAGCCAACATGATAAATTCATGCGTAAGCTCAGATCATTAATAGGAAGGATGCATTTGATTGGTTGCCTCCTCGTAAGATAAAATTCTGACATCACCAGTCTCAGTCGAATGTACCTATCCCCGATTAATTTCTAGATCTCAACAAAACGAATAGACTTTCCCAACGGGTACATTTAATTAAGGCTGCTTGCCTAGAGCACAATGTCCCGTGTAGGTGGTAGCCATGTATCCAATTTGTATCTGTTAATGATTAGTCTCTAAAGCTGATCTATCAACCTTTCCATGTGAAACCCACATATGGCTCCATAAGTATATTTTTTCTGTGTATATACTTAGTGAAGAACTAGCTTATAACGATCACATGAGGATCATCACATTTGTCGTCTTCTGATTCTCTCACTACAGCACGCCAGAATCATAATAAAGATGATCCATGCTAATGAAGCTTGATCTTTGCCGCAGTATGATAGATAACTAAATGAATACTTCAAGCGGATATACATAAACAACAAAGATGCTACAAACAATTATCTTATATACCCAGCAAGCTTTTTCGGGATACTCAAGACATGTAGGGTCTAATGTTCCCTAGGTTGGTTATAAAATTAGCTTTGCAAATATTTAATGTATAAACCTTTTATGCCATTATCTCTATTGGTTGAAAGATGATCTTCGCAAGTCCATCAACAAGCCATCACTTGCTTTAACCCTCTCTACCCCAACAGCCTTCGAACTCTCAGCTTCTTCATCATTTTCATTGCGCAATCGAGCTTTGCGTGCTGGCATACCAATGAATTCAGCTCAGCTCAACTTTAAGAGCTGCCATGGTCTTTTGGTCTTGCGCGACGAGGCCACTTTGCCGTTAGCTCACTATTTGGCTAACGTTTTGGGTGCTGGTTACAGACTCCCCGCTTGTTGTTGCTTTCATTTTTCAAGCTTAATTCTTCGTAAGCGAGTACAACTTTTGTTTTTGGAAAAATTTTGTTACATTGTTGTTTGTGAAATGTGGTTTTATATTGCACTTTGCAAACGTGATGACCTTGAGCGAGTCTCGTACACATTTTTGTAGTAACTGAATACATGGGCTCATTTACTTACATCACGAAATGACTACAAACCGCTGAGAAAGTAAAATGTTTATGTTAAGAAATTGTAATTTATGACGTATCAAAGAGGCAAGTTCTTAGGTTAAGCTCCTACAGCTCATTTTTACAACATCTTCTGGTACTAGCCCAACTGGAGGCTGGATCTACTTCCTTTCACCCGACGAACCTTCGCGGAAATAGTCGTGGTCTGTCAGCAGGAGCCAGCTAGCTGCTGGAATTATCTTCTTCAGCTTCAGGTCAAAGAAACAGCACGACAAGGAGACTGTTGTATATTGGACAGAGCAAACTCACTAAAGTCGTTTAGTGGGTCCTTTTTTCTATCTTCAGGGATTGGCGTAACGTCGGTGACCGGATCTCACACATGCATCTTCAAACCTAGCGACTCCATTAGTCAGATCATGAGACTGAATGAATATGCTCCGGCCAGAACGTATTCGTATCGGTAGCTACCGGAGCTGGCAGAGGGAAAGAGACACTGCTAGCTACTTCGATAAAAGGACGAATTGGATAGTTCCTTCGGTGTTTACCATTGGCGCTAGTTGGGTCAAAGAAGAATCCGAATAACCACCAAATCTCTGATTTTGTTTCTTGAAGCTCTCAGCTTTTCGCCATCTTGCAGTCAGCAACTTTGGGGCTATTTCGTGGGTCTGCCAAATGTCCTCGGCTGCAAAGGTCTCTCAATCTCCATTCCTACCCGAATTCCGTTGAGTGTAACTTTCCTGCTATCATCTAAATATCGACGGATGGATGGGGCTATCTCAGAAATGGATTCAAAAACTTCTTCTCTCAGCTGAAGTTGAAAAAATATGAATTTTACATTGCCCGTACCAACAAATATATGGATATATTTTATATATGCGATATATTTTTTTGAAAACCAACCCTAAACGTCGAGTTTTAAGAATCAAAAATGTCCTCGATTGTTAATCTTCAATTTTGTGTGTGTCAGGGTAAAATTTGGATCTGATTAAAGAAGATTTATTGGAGATAATCTCCGCGTGTGTATTCATAGCATTCCACTCAGGCGTCGATATATTTTGCTCCGCATTTCGAAAATTGGTTTTTTAATGGAGTGGTGCCCTGAAAGTTCCAAACTATATTTAGCTTCTGCTTGTTTTTTTTTTATATAGAACGGCCGCGAATTGCCATTGAAAACAGTTATTTACTAAGCAATATAACATAAATATATAATATAATAATGACGGCGATATACCAACAGGTTATCATAACCTCTAACGAGATTTTTAGCCGAGCTTCTCTTTCCAACTTGTGGTGTGTTGCTTTTTTGAGTTTTTCCTATAAGTTGGCGGGACCTACAGTTTTTTTTGCCGACTCCGAACGGCACTTGCAAAGCAAATGAATTTTTTGCTGAGAAGCTTCTCATGGCAGAAATACACCCGGAGAGTTTGCCAAACTACTGCCGAGGGGCGACCCCGTTTAGAAAAATCCTTTTTCTAAATAATTTTTGATGTTACTTTTGCCGGGCATCGAACCGCCACGACTTGGTGTAGAAGGCCGAACACTTAACCGCTACACCACGGTGGCCGCCAATATAACATAAATATAAATATAAATAAATAAATAATTTTAAACATATTAGCGCTTACTCTGCCATATTCGGCCACTCAGCCTTTGTTATTGTTTTGGGTTATTTTTGTTTGTCCATTCAGCCTATTGTTTCGGTTATTTTTTTTATTCTGTTTTTTTTCGTAGACTTTGTTGACTTCAACAAACCCGCTCAATTAAGATAACAGCACAAAACAATAACAACCCACGCAGGCTGACTCGTTAACGGGGTCAACTGTTTACCGAACTAAATATTTTTAATGGTATTTTTCTATTTATTTGAAGGATAGGTAGACAATTTTGTGTAGGATGCTGATCATTCTCGAACACAAAAAGAGTTAAGTAGAAATCAAATAGAGTAAAAAACAAATCATTATGTGAGAAAATAAAAATAAGTCCTTGAATAGCTTATTCGAAAATATATGTAATTGATTTTAAATGCGGTGACTATTGGCCAAGTATCGAGCTTGTTCAACATGCCTGCGCCTAGCCAGGGAAAAACCACTAGGCACTGAACCGGATATGAACCCGGTACTCCCCTGCGGTTCTGTCCGACTGTATCGAGAGCGATTTGATATGCTTCTGGGTCGGCTCCCTGAAATAAATCCCACGAAATAAGTCCCACTTTTAAAAACGAAATAAGTCCCACCAAAAATTGCTTAAAAAAATGAAATAACTCCCACGAAATATGTCCCACTTTTGAAAACGAAATAAGTCCCACCAAAATGAAATGATTTAAAAATTTACTTGAAATGAAATAACGCCCACTCCAAATGAAATAACTCCCCCTTGAATAATATATTTCTTAAATGAAATAAGTCCCACTTTCATAAACGAATTAAGTCCCACTTTCATAAACGAAATAAGTCCCACTTTTTTCAGAGTTTTTTTATTATAGTAAGTATAAAGTAGTTTATAACAAAAAAAGGAGAGCCATGAGAGATAAGGACAAAAAATTATGGTTGTCCCTTTTACGAAAAGTCCAATATATAACTTTTTGCATAAGAATAAAAAAAAGAGAAATAATTCATGGCTCTATCGCACTCCTCCATAAAAAAATCATCTATTTATCAGATAAATATTTGAAGGGTTTCATGAACTTCTGCACGACAGTATGGACATACTATTTTACTGGTTTGATCAGTGCGTAGTGCGGATTTCAGAATCAAAAACTGAAAAGTTATGTGGACCGATCTGTAATAATGAAATCATAACATCTTTTTGTAAATATTCTGTAAAAGGGAATACCATTCATTTCGTAAAGAGCAAGAAATAACGGAACTTTTTGTAAAGCATATTCTACAATACAATAAATTTTTTTTAAAAAGCAACAAAAGGAACATTATGAAATTCAATGAGAAACAACGTGAAGAGCAACAAATAACGGCAAAAATTATTAAGCATTCACTTAAAATGCAAAATTATGAAAATGAAATAAGTCCCACTTAAAACGAAATAAATCCCACCCAAAATATAAATTTAGGGGTATGAAATAGCTCCCACTTTACAAAACGAATTTATTCCCATTCAAAACGAAATAAGTCCCACTTAAAATAAAAACGCGTAACGAAATAAGTCCCACCAATTGACGAAGTGGGACTTATACTTTTAAAAACGAAATAACTCCCACTTTCAAAATAGCAATTTTTGGTGGGACTTATTTCGTTTTTAAAAGTGGGACTTATTTCGTGGGAGTTATTTCAGGGAGCCTCTGGGTCATGTCTTCCCTCCATCCGTATGGAAGGAGAATATGGACAATGAGAGGCATCATATCCGTAGATCAACCATCGAGTTAGCACGTCATTACGTATGTAAGGTATGCCTACCCCGGGCATATTCTAAACCCCTAACCCGCAGGGGCAAACACCTCTATAGTTAACTTTGGTTTGCTGATTCGTTTTCAAGACTTTTATCAGTTTTGAAGGGTTGGATTGTATCTGCCACTGTGCAAGAGCGTTTCAAAAGCTTAAGGCGTTTAGTACCTAACAACTACAACAACGGTCATATTTTCTGTCAAAATTAAGTTCCCATGAAAATGCGCTTAGCTCGCAATTAAAAAAGAAAATTTGGTCGATAATAACCAAATCAAATTAAAGGAAATGTGTGGCAAGACGAGCCGTATTATGTACATATGTGTTATGTAGATATGTCTTCTACTTAGATATGATGAATAACCAAAAGGCAACTCCAAATTTTCCTTAATTAAAGCGATAAAGTGTTATGGAATGTTTTTATTACTATATGAAAGTGCACAGAGGCGTAGCCAGACTTCGATCAAGGGCGGGCGAGAGTTCTATAAACGCAGGTTAGGTTAAGTAGAAGCTTCCTTCGTTTGCTGCTATTTATTCATAGACACCGTTTTTGGAAAACAAATCCCATTGTGAGAGAGAGTTGCAAATTCATTTATATGGTAATAGCACGGCGAATTCGGCAATATTCGCCCCGATTCGCTTCAAGTTTTGGTTCTTCACAATGTCAAAGTCAAAATGAATTTGAATCGACAACCATCAATTGCTTCTTTATTACTTTAATTTTGTTACATTCTTAAGCACACATCAAGGCGAATACATACAGGTCGCTTCGAGCGAATTCAGATCTACACACACGCACATACTCCTTGTAACTGAAAATGAAGAATCAACCACCTCAATTGGCAAATGGTATATGGTGGATGCTGAATTGCCCCACTGTAGCTCCTTAGATCACTTTATGCCTTATCACCGAAGTAGAGCCTATCCACTGGGCCCGTCTCCACTGTATGTATATGGGGGAGATATTCTTTATGCGGATGAGCTTCTCTTTACTGATCATTGTGGAGCGCTCGTACATAGAAGTGTACTCGAAGAAGACGGGTTCGCTTAGCGAAGAGACGTGCTCAATAGCCTGGTGGCTATTGCAGCAGGAATAGGAAAACACGTGGGATAGCAAAAGTGTGCCTAGAAGTCTAAGCCTAAAATTTACAACCAAAGTGTCCCCGTGGATTACCACACAACTTCGCAGTTCAAATGTTCCCCGGTACCCTCCCGTATACGCTCATGAAAGTGCGTACTCTCTTGTATGAGCAGACTCAACATTAGACACATCAGCAACTTCCTCTAACCAGATTTGTACAAACGCACAGTCCATAGCTAAATTCCTTGTAGCTATAAAAACTTTCCACAGAATACGCAATTAAATTCAAAAAGAAAAATTTTTAATTGGAAAGAAATTCGGTGGTTGAGCCAAATTAATTAGGGATGAGGTGAGCTGTAAAGTAGTTGTAGGAATCAGAAGAAGAAGCAGAACGAAAAAGCAAATAAAAATTATGAACTTTTAAGGAAAAGCAACAACAATGTACCAAATGACATACAAGTAGGCAGGCGCAAACAGAAAACGAAAAGCCCAACAAAACAAGGGAATAAGCTACCAAAGACTTCCAAACAAGAATAGCAATAAACGGGACGCAACAAAATTTAAAAAGCGAAAGAACCAATAACAAATAAAATTACTCACATTGTAACTGTGTGTTGACCTAAATTCATTGCAACAACAACAACAACAACTCTGATATCGAGACAATCAAGCAGCTCCCCGCAACCTACACCAGCCCAACAGCTTGGCCCGCCAACAAACAATCAACTACCAGCCCAAGTTGCGCGCTTCAGTCAGTCAGTCATTCGGTTGGCGCATGTCGTCGCATAACAATTTTGGGTTCTGCTGCTCCTACACCATACATCAACCAGCCAAGTGCATTCCTTAGCCAACGATTTTGTTTGCCCTCTGTCTTTGCCGTCGTCCCAGCCCACCTGCAGCCCACCTTTGTCGTCGTTGCGAGTTCTTTTGAAGTGCAACAAGCTGAACGCAGCGCAAATGGAAAACCTTAGATTTTATTTAGCTAACGCGGCACGTACGCCAGTCTGTCTGTGTGTCAGTGTGTCTGTGTGGGTAAATGATCACTTGCATGTGGCTTGCAGCGCTATTTTGAGCTTTTTTGTGGTCTTCTTCCCCTTCTTTGTTACCATGTTGGCGTATGTTAAGTGTTTTGAAATACCTGCGTGAGACAAAAAGTGATCAAATGATCTAGCAAAGCCAACTGTTTCTTACTGCAATCATAGCAGTTACTTTGTAATTCTGTAAGCAAGTTTTCTATTTTACGATCCCTTTTAAAAATAAGTTCGACACCTGCACAAAAATAGTTACATTACAATTAAATAAAACTAAATAGATTAAACAAATTAACTACAATAAAATTAAATTAAAAAAATAAAGTAAAACAAATAAAATTAGATAAACAAAATAAACAAAAAAATTAAATTAAATAAAAAAAACCAAAATAAAGTTAAAAAAATTTAATTAAATAAGTTAATAAAAATAAATTATAAAAAAAATTTTAAGAAAAATAAAAAGCAATAAAAAAATAAATTCATATAAAATGATAAAAGAAAAATAACGACAAAAGAATTAAATAAAATATAATGATATAAAAAATTATAAAAAAACTAAATAAATAATCTAAAATAAAATAAAAAAGTAATATACCCACTTATGTTAAATAAAAAACAAAAATAAAAATAAAAATTAAAAAAAATAAAACTAAAATTTAAAAATTATAAAATACAATTAAAAACATAAAATAAATCAAAAAAAACAAGAATAAAAACCTTAAAATAGGTTAGGTTAGGTTCAAGTGGCTGCCGCAGAGGCACACCTAGGCCAGTATTAAAAGGCCCGTTGTGATACTACCAACACTAAGAAAGTCAGTTCCAGGACCCTGCCATATGGAAAATCCCTGTATTATCGGGATTCTCCACATAGCAGAATCCCGGGGCTGACGCTCCTAAACCGACACCGTTACTCCTCCTCGAACCATTAAGATGACTTGATGAAGGCTATCAGGTCCTTTATGTCCAGCTCCGTGACCTGGCGTAGGCTAACCAGGAAGGGCACTACCAAAAAGCGCATTCTCGCGCCACTTAAAGCCGGACAGTTGCAGATGAGGTGCTCCACCATTTCCTCCTCCTCGTCATCTTTGCAACTCCTACAGCATCATCGGTAGGGCACACCTAGTCTTTCTGCGTGCCTACCAATAATGCCCAGTTAATAGCCTATTAATATGGAGATTTCTCTTCTCCTTTGGGCATAAATTTGTCTTGATCTTTTATGATCCTATTTCGGCCAGGTTTCTTTGGATATCCGGCATCCTGGAGATTGCAGCCATCTTTCGTTGGCTTGACGGAGTGTGTTTTCTTTCAGCATTACCTTGCATGTGGCAAACGGCATACCTAAGTAGCTCTGTTGGGTCATCTCTTGTAGAGATCGACGATAGCTGAGCGTCAGTTCAGAGTTGAGCGAGTAAGAGCCAAGGGATTTGATGGCCGCTTGGCTATCGCTGAGAATAACAATATCCTGTCCGATAGTGTGTTGGCCTATCCAAGCTGCGGCGTCCATGATTGCTGAAACTACAGCCTGGAAGACACTGCAGTGATCAGGTAGTCTGAAGGAGAGCTCAAGCTGCAGATCCTTTGAATAAACCCCTCCTCCAACTCTGCCGTCTAACTTCGAGCCATCGGTACAAATGGAAGTGCCGCCATTAGTTGCGGGACCTCGATCCATCCTCTCCCATTCTTCCTTGCTGGGAATGTTTATTTTAAAACCGCTATCTCCGACTGTTGTGGTCGCACAACGATCTGTGCTCAGCGGAAGAAATCTATAGGATCCCAAAATACAGGCGTGTCCAGTAGTGCTTGCGCGCAATGAAAATAAAATAAAACCAATAAATTAAAATAAATAAAAGAAAAGGAAATTTAATACAAAAACAATATAAAATATAAAAAAAAGCAAATAAAATAAAATATATTAAAAAAATAATTAATTAAAATAAAAAATTAAACTAAATAAATTGAAATTAAATAAAATAGAAATAATAAAATGGGGCGAAATAAAATAAACTAAAAAAAAAATTAAATTTAAAAAATTAAATAAATTGAAGCGAAGCAAATTAAAATACTCTAAAATAAAATAAATAAAAAAAAAACTAATGGCGGCGATATACCAACAGGTTATCATAACCTCAAACGAGATTTTTAGCCGAGCTTCTCTTTCCAACTTGTGGTGTGTTGCTTTTGAGTTTTCCTACAAGTTGGCGGGACCTACAGTTTTTTGCCGACTCCGAACGGCACTTGCAAAGCAAATGAATTTTTTGCTGAGAAGCTTCTCACGGCAGAAATACACCCGGGGAGTTGCCAAACTACTGCCGAGGGGCGACCCCGTTTTAGAACAATTGTTTTCTAATTAATTTTTGATGTTACTTTTGCCGCATACAGAAAAATTTTCATGTAAAATCAACACTTTTTTAACACTTTTTCAGGTTATTATTTTTCAACACTATCGATCATGTTATTTTAACATGAAGCTCATGTTGAATAACTTCACTTCGTCTTAAATTAACATGACTTCCTGTTAAATGAACATGAAGTTCATGTTGAAAAACTTGACTTCGTGTTAAATTCACATGAATTCGTGTTAAATTAACATGACTTCCTGTTAAATTAACATGAACTCCTGTTAAATTAACATGAATTCCTGTTAAAACCACACTATCTGCCTCAATATCTAATGCAAATTTAACAGGATCTTTCTTGTTAGTTTAACATGGTTCATGTTGACAAAAATTATTCTGTGTGCGGGCATCGAACCGCCACGACTTGGTGTAGAAGGCCGAACACTTAACCGCTACACCACGGCGGCCGCCATAAAGGAAAAATAAGTAAATAGAAAAAATTAAATAAAATAAATTTAATTAAAATAAAAAAAAAGAAAAAATAAAATAAATAAAATAAACTGGAAAAGGAAAAAAAAGTAAAAAATAGAATGAAATATAAAAGAAAATAATAAATTAAAATTAAAACTTAAATATAATAAATTAAAATAAAATGAGTTAAAAATAAATAAAATGAAATAAAATAAAATCAAATAAATTGAAAAAGTTTAAATAAAAAAATCGAAATTAAATCAAATAAATTATATAAAATAAATTAAAACAAATAATAAAAATAAAACAAAAAAAAATTTAAAAAATTTAATTAAAAAAAAACAATAAATTTACATAAAAAACAAACAAAATAAATTAAAATAAAATAAAAAAAATAATAATTAAAATAATAAAGTAAAAAAAAATAATTGAAATTGAATAAAATAAAAAAATATCTATATAAGATAAATAAATTAAAAAAATTTTTTTTATTTATAATAGTATAAAATAAATTTAAATACAAGAAAATAAAATGATATAAAATAATCTTAATAAAATAAAAATAAGACTAAAAAGAATTAAAATAAAATTAAGGACCAAATAAGTTAAAATGTAAAATAAAATATGTAAAAAGAACTAAATAAAAATTAAAAACTTAATATAATAACTCAAAATTAAAATATAAATATAAAAAATTATAAAATATCAATAAAAAATAAGACAAATAAAACTAAAAAAGTAAAAAACAACGAAAATAAAATAAATAAAAGTAATTACATTGAAAAAATGAAATAAAATAAATAAAATGAATTGAAATAAGAAAAAAAAAAATTAAATAAAAAAATTAAGTAAAATAAAATTAAATAAGACAAAATAAACCCAAACAATACAAATAAACCATAATAAATAATAAGAAACCGTAAAAAATCTAAGTTAGCTCTTATTTTAAAGAAAATTATTAATTTTATCCATGCAGTTCCTGTTATAAGCTTAATATTTCTAAATAAAAAATTAATTTTTTTGTCAAATTTTCTAAACCGCCTCTAATGCACCAAAGCGGAAGTGCAAATTTCACAGCTTCAACTAAGTTAGCTCCTATTAACACAGTTCGAGAAAATTGAAAAAATTGCTTACAAACTTATTAGCATGACAACTTTTCATTCTTACGGTTTTCGTTACCAGCTCATTCAGTTGAATTTCCGCTATGCAAAACCATTCATTGACAAATGCAAAAAAAAAAAAAAAAATAGGTACTGTAAAAATATGTATGGATTGTCATGCTACATTCATGCTTACAACAATTCCAGAGAGCAAGGCTGACAATAGCTGGTGGGGAAGAAGGAGGCTAGTTAACTGGAACCTTAAAAAGGTACTTACTTAACTGCGCGGACACTGGAACGAAAATCCATAAAAACAGAAATAATTTCTCATACTCATTATGTAAGTAAGTATCTACCTACTTTGTTGAAAAGCTCAAACTAAGATGCACCGCTCTGTGCATTGTTGGGATGGGTTCTTGAATAGTTCATTGACGTGATTGTCCAATGACAAACGCCCTTTGGGTAGAGATATGAAAATATAATATAGAAGGAGATTCAGGAGAATACAGGAAGACCAGGGCAAATATACCCCATATATATTTATGGGTAATAAACACGAGCATAATTACGAGGGAAACCTCACAAGTTCATGGCATGAGTTTCCCAAACTGGCTTCGCCGATGAACTCGAATTCTTCACATACATAAAACATGCGCGCGAAACAAGGCATCTCCCTAATCAGAAAACAACTCTTAAATTATCCGAAAACGATCCCGAAAGAGTTCCGAAATGATCCTGAAAACAATCTTACAAAAGTTCTAAAATTATCACGAAACACCGCCGAAATTATCCGAAAACAATCCAAAAAAAAATTAAACGATGACCCTGAAAACAATCGAGAAAATATCCAAAAACAAACCCGAAAATAATCCAGAAAATGTCCTAAAATTATCCTGAAAACGGTCCCAATTGGTCCCAAAAAATATCCCTGCAATCCCTAATGTCCCAAAGACATCCTCAAAACAATTCCGAAATAATCAGAAAAAAAAAATTAATATTAAACTTAAAAAAAAATTCTTACAGGTTCCGAATTTATCCATATATGTAACACTTCTATATTGATACTAAGGCACATTTTCTATGAAAAGAAAATCCGAAAACGTAGCTAACGGTACTAGCTAAGTATTTACATAGGTACATAAGTACCTAAGTACCATTTATGCATGCGTTTTTTTTTAACTTTTTGACGTAAATAGGCCTGATTGCCCTATTAAGAAAAAAATGTGTGTAATATGTACTGAAATGTTTTCGGCCGGTACTAGCTTTTAGTGCCAATATACCTACATACATATATGGATTTATGAACCTCCCCTCGTACAACAGCAAAGAAATATCTAAAAACTCAATATTCCTTTTTTCTTTGGCATCTACTTGCCACATTTTATACCCACTGTGACTGCGTAAATAAGCACATACTCACGTAGGAAGGTACCTTTTTAGAAATACCGTTAGCATAGCGAAGCCCCGTCATAAATATCAAACAATGAATGGAATGGAAAAACTGACCAAGAAAAGAAAAACCACAACAGTAATTATTAAAGGGCTATCAAGCAAGACGGCAGAAAGACCAGAATAAAACACGAAACCAAACTATGAGAGATAAAGTATGGATAGGCATGGATAGGCTCACCAATACGTAAAAGTGTCTGTAAAAAAAGAGCTTACACGGCCGTGTTAAAGTAGAAAAATATGAAGGCAAAACCAAGGTGGGCATGCAACAAGCTCAAGGGTCAGTTACATAAAGCTTTATTTTGACTTTACCTCAAACTTTGACTTTGACAGAAAAGTTCAGTATATGTATTTAAACGAATCATGGCAAATTGGAGACCTCAAAGTTGAAGCAAGGTTAAAATTTTGCAAACTCTCAAATTTTGCTTGCTTTGACAATCAGATGTTGATGACTTTGCTTTAAATAAGGAATAAAAAGTTGGAGGAAATAAAAATTAATTCATTTTTTCTCTATTAAATTAAACAAATTAACCAAAACACTCTGAATGCAAAGAAATAAATAACGAAAACAAATGTATAAAAGAGAAGCGTCAAGGCGTTCATTGTAGCATACCTCTGAAGTTGGACGCAAAGTTTTGAGGTAGCAAATGTAAGGCGAGGTTAACAAAGCTTTATGTATTTGACCCTTTAACAAGCACGTTAGTTGGAATTAGAGAACGACCGAACAACGATATTAAAGTCCTAAACAAACTAAACCGAATTTCAGCCAGTTTTAGTCCTCGTCGAACTAAAGATTAATCGACTGTCCGGGTGAATGTGAAACCCACATCTACCACTAGACCGGCATTAGTTATGCTATTGCCATGGTAATGGAACGGTAATGTCATGGACCGTTTGAGAACTCTTCTGTGAACCATCTTTGAATTAGTTTTGGAGCTACATATTTTGTTTTTTGGACAGATGCGCATGGGTCCGGTTGTAATTTAAATTCCTTTACTTAGATCACTGGACTGATTAAAACATATGTATGTAAATTCCTAGCATTATTTTCGTCAAAGCCCGCCAAGGCCAGCTGGTTCATGGTGGATGCAAGTATGTGTGTCATCTTACGTAGCACCTTACAATGTTCCTATATTTCATATATACGACTGTCTCTACCTATACAACAAAATTCTAACTGCCAAAAGGTATGTGAGTATTTACCGCAAACTACCCAACAAACATTTTTAGCTAATCTCAATTTGAGATGCATTTGAGAACCAATCATCTTCTCAAATCTCAAACGTTCGTTTTCAATTAGAGGCGAAATAGCCGTTGATAGCATTCTCAACCTAAAAGGTTCATTTTTAATATGGGATTTTCCCTTATTTTCAAATTGAGAACAGCAGAATTTTCAAACGTTTCTCAAACTGAGCGGAGTGGATCGAAATGGAATCCACATGCTCTCATTGAAATATTTATTCAGAGATGCCAATCATGAAAAACAAATACCCATTTTAATAAAAAGCGAGTTTCCATTTATGCAGTTAAGTTTTACTTAATACTTTTTTAATTAATATAGTTCAACAAATAATCCTGTTATATAAACACCATTTGAGAAAAAGTTGATAATAGATGTTTTCTCAAAGGTTAGAGTTTTTGGTGCTCGATGTTTGTTGGGTAACCGGGCCAACATTACAAAACGACGTTTTGTGTGTGAAAAGCATTCTGAATAGTCATTGCTGTGCATCAAAGTTTTTTTACTGTTCTATTTGTTACTATTTTTGCGTCCCGCCTTGTTACCTCATACGAGCGAACCTACTTGTTTGCCTTGTGTAAGAAGAGAGAGAAAAAATAAATTTCTCATGCCCATAAAGCGACTTCTTCAAATCCCGTTATGATCTACCTTTCAAACGGTGCAGTTAATAAACAAATTGTGGCAATAACAATAAATACAATGAAACCCCCAGCTAAGATTAATTTAGCAGGAGCTATTGGAGACTAGAGCTTAAGTACCTGTACCTATAGGAGATACGGCTATAGGTATGTACATTAGGGTGATTCAAAAAAAATGTCGACTTGGTCCTACCCCCTAAAAAGTTAGGTATTGATGAGAAAATAAGCCTTGCAAAAAGTTAGCGCTCTAACTTAACCCTTAGTGGTGGCTATTTTTTTTCGCCCTTTCCCATACATTTTGTATGGGGAAAATGGCATTTTTTTCAAAATGAATTTTCTTTCAATTATTGAAACTTTTTTCAAAATATTTTTGCATAGTCTTAAAGCTGAAGCTTTGATTAATTACAGCTATTTAAAAATTACTGAGTTTTGTACTATTGCACACACATACACAGTAACACGTATAAAATCTACTAAATTTTAAATGGCTGTAATTATTTTAATAGTTAAGATAATCGCACATGGCATACCATTTTGGAAGCTTCAAAGCTTCAACTTTAAGAGTATTTAAAAATATTTTGAAAGAAGTTTCAAAAATTGAAAGAAAATTCACTTTAAAAAAAAAACCATTTTTCCACATACAAAATGTATGGGAAAGGGCGAAAAAAATAGCCACCCCTAAGGGTTAAGTTAGAGCGCTCATTTTTTGCAAGGCCTTTTTTCTCATCAAATCCAAATTTTTTTTATTTGAATCACCCTAATGTACATATTTAGATATTCATATTGTTTATACGTTTGTATTCACAATGTAGATTCTTCATGAAAACCTGCCAACCAACCCCATTCTTCGCAAACTGAAAGTGTAAAAAAGGCGTCTGGATGTACATACCAACAATGAATGCACTGAGAGAAATGCCTTGAATGTTGTGACAATATCACTATTGATAGCGACGAGTTTGATTCAACATTCTTTCAGAATGAGCAATTTATTATATATTATTTGCTTCCAATAAAAAATCTAATAACATGTCAACCATTTCGATATGATGTACTGTTTTTTATATTTATGGATAGAATACTAATATATTTGAACGCCATGTCAATATCTATGGTCGTAACTAATATGAATTTCTATTGTTGCTATATCTATATCTATATATTCTGCATAGTCATAATGGTAGAGACAGCGCATTAATATATATTGACGAAATGTAAATTTTTCTGGGACGCATAATCATAATAGTTCAACAATTTTTACTATGGACTTCCTAACAATATTACAACTTGTTGTAAGGTTTTTTTGGATTCAAAATTTTTTTAATTTCTTATGATGGGAAATTTTTTCTAAAAATTTTATAATATGCCGTAGCCGAATGGTAGAACACTGGGCTAATGTAACAGAGGAGCAGTGTTCGAGTCCCACTGAAACCAGATGTCAAGTTGTATGAAATTTTGTTTTTTAAACCAAGTATTTAAAATTTATCAATAGTTTATATGGATACCACTTCAATAGTGATTTATCAAAAATGTATTGATGGAACATCCATATTCATTGATGGGACAGAATTATCAATTTTTATTTATGTGGTATCAATAATTATGGATGTGCCATCCATAGATTTCCCTCCGTGTGAGAATGACTTTCATGACATACTTTCGTACTTACATGAATATACCAACAACAAAGTCAACAGCAATAAAAATCACATAAGTCATAGATAGCTGGCAATGTGCTTAGATAGCTTGTGCAAATTAGTAGCTTCACGAACGCACCTCCAACACGGTGCGCCTGCGCTGGCAAGGAGGACATAAGCAATAACTCACTTTCAAGCCCCTTAGACGCAAATAGCTCCACCAAATTTCACTAAAGGCTAAAGGCCAGTTACTCAATCTTAGTACCTTCATCTTAACATAAGAAATATTTTCTTTTGAAAAAGATTAAACCGTCTCTATATTGCGTGATAATTATACCACAATATGTCACAACTAAGTATATAATATTCGATTTCAAACTAACTTAGACCTCCTACATTGTATATTCCTTGTTCAACGGCTATGCAAGATTTAGCATTTAATTTTACTTTATACTAATTAAAATTGAAATTTAAAAACTGGTTCTTAATAATTGAAACAGAATTTTTATCATCGATTGATCCTTATAAAATTTTTTGTTTGTTTTATTATTTGTTTCAGCAAAAGCTTAATCCAGCAACAAGTTCACCATAGGTATGTATTATATGTCTGTACTTATGTAAATACTTATGTAGAAAAATACATAAATAATGACATCTAATGCCACCTTCGCATATTCAACGGAAACTGGATCCGCCGTAAAACTTATACGTCAACATGTAGGTACATTAGGGTGTTGCATTTATAAGCTATATTTTGCCTATGCCGAAAATGAAGGATAAGAGAAAGAAGATAGGATTTAGCAAAGAGGCTAGAAATATAGAGGTTAAAATTTTCAAGATGAAGGCAAGGCGATTTTCGGTCAGTATAATATTGTGACAGTTTTTAGTAATCAAATTTCCGATGTTCCATCAAAATTGCATTGACAATTTTGTGTTTCTATTTTTTACTTTATTTCTATTTAAAAATATCGCCTGAATAGGAAACAGCCTAATGTATATACTTGTGTATAAATATATGTGGTATATTTTTGTAATATATTTCAATAGGAGTTAAAAAGGCTTTTGAGGAGGACAAGCAACACAAAACCACTTTACAGTCGCCAATGACAAAATTACGAAACTTGATTTTCTTAATAATTTCAAATGCTTTGCGGCATTTGTATGAATACATACCTCTTTGCATGTATGTGTGTATGTATAAAAAAGCTTAAAAACAAAATCATGTAAAATAAGTTTAACATAAAACCCACAGACACAGATATAAATGTGTCCGTATTACCTCGTACATACTACGTACAGTAAGCCCTCGCTAATGGTAACTTAGTTTCTTAATTCTCCACACACATACATATATGAAACAAACACGATACAGTGTGTCTCGTTTAACTTCAGTTGCCCCCAAAGGTATATTAAAAAAGTAAAATAAAAAATAAAATGAAAAAAAAAAAAAAATAAATAAAATGAAATAAAATAAAATTAAATTAAATTAAATCAAATGAAATAATACAGAATAAAATAAAACAAAATTAAATGAAATGAAATATGATAATGATATAATAAAATTGAATACAATAAAATAAATTTAAAAAAAATAAAAAATGAAAAGAAAAAATTAAATAATATATAATAAAATGAAATAAAATAAAACGAAGTAAAAAGAAACAAATTAAAATAAAATATTATAAATTTAATTTTGGATGCGGCTGTCGTCAATCAAAAAATGCTTTCATTTAACTAAGAGTACCGGAACTCCTATCATTCTTACAAACCCCAATTAATAAATAACTTAGGATCAACGGCGCTGAAATTTCACATGTCGCTTTTAGCGAGGGATGCCGGTATTTCTATTGTATTTATCATACTATGTAATAGCACCCTAGTTATAAACATTTTGTAATAAAAAGCCAACAGGAGCTGAATTTTTTGCTTTTTGGTTTTTTAAAGTGAGCAAAGTGGAAACCAGTTTTTCAATACCAAAGTCAATATGACAGAGTAACGCAACTGGGTAAAACAAAAATTACACATAAATCTACAACAAACACACTTCAATCTCTGAATAGTCAATAGAAAAGATGTTAGTGCATTTGTGTGTGCGTGACTAAGGCTCCAAACTGCGCTGAAGCTCGTCTAAAGCACGTTGCCACACTTTGGCATTAGAATCCCACGCAACATTACAAAAATTAAGAAAAAGAAGGCAAAACAAATTACAACAACAGCAGCAAGTCTACCAGGCGTGTTTGAAATGAGAAGAAGGAAACCAACAACAACACAATCAGCATCCGTAGCAACAAAAACAAAGGCAGCTCAACGGCACCAACGAAGGCTACACTACTGACTAAGCTTGCCTACATAAAACCAAATGAACAAAGAGGAAAAAAAAACTTGGCTTACAAAAGTCAACTTGGAAACGTCGTGAACGAGAAACCCCTACGCAAAAGGTTACACAATCGAAAGCGAACAACAACAGCAGCAGCAACAAGCTTTGCGGTGAAGAAGCATTTGAACATCTTTTTTTTTTTTGAAGTTATAATTTTTTCTATTACTGTTGATGACTTGTATTGTAGATACCGAAGAAGACTTGTTTTCTAAGCTTTTGGTGAGAATAGATTTAGTGTGCGGTGATGGGAAAATACGATGACGAAATAAGTGAGTATATTAGTACATCAAATGAAGAAGGGAGAAACGCATCCATACGTCTCCAGGATCTTACTCATATCAGGGGTATAAACCAAACCTTTTTTTAAGAGACAAAAGTCGTCCAATAGACCAAACAGGGTTGTACTGATGTTGACAGTCCTTTGCCGGATATTAATCCAGTACGCTCCGGTGTATTGCACCACCTTGTGGTACCAGCGCGACTGCCGTGGAGCGATTTCGTTGACACCATAACCTGCGGATTAAAAATATGCCCGAGGTAGGTATGCCTGTCGCAAGAGGCGACTAGAATCCCCAACGCGCAGGTTCAAGGAGATAAACAAATAAACTCTCATAATGTCTTCCCTTTTCTTTCGTAAGCAGCAGTCTTCGATCTAACGATGGCACATATGTAGGACACTCTACAGTGACAGCGAGGAAAGATGTATAAACACGATTGGTAAGAAAAATAAAATATTATCCCGAAAGGCGGGTCTCTGAAGAGCTGGAGTAAGGAATAAAGCTCACCAAAAAATTAGAGGACCAAGGAAGATGTGAAAACCAGGACAACTTATTTGGTCCCCCAAAAGTGGGTCACCTCCATCTAACTGTTTTTTGGCGGGCACTCCCACTACAGCCAGCAGTAATGCAGATGGACAACTTCCCGTTACAACGTAGAATATTTTCCCTTAGCTGTGCTGAGCTAGCTGGATAGATCTAATCGACTCCACGTACGAAACTGCCCTGTTTTAAAAAAAGGGTTTTGAACCTGTACCGGGTTTAAAACTAACAGAGCAGACCATAAGATAGGAATAGTACTTATCACACCTTGCGTTACAGGATGTTCAGTTTTGAAATCGGGTTCATGTATTACACCTTAGAAATTGAAGGCATAGACGTCAAATCAGATCACCTTCCGATACTTCCCTCGCTTTACTGAACCTACGCCAAATTGTAGAGGGCCGGCTTGCATTCATCCTTGAATTCACAGAGAGCTCCTTTGCTGGCGTTCCTATCCCATTTGGTCAGAGGAGAAGAGAGTGTGAGATATAGTGGAAGACAGGCTGGTAAAGGGAGTGAGTTGAGAAAACGTCAAAACTAAAAACTAAATCGAAAGTGGAATATAAGAAGGGGCCTACACAGGCCCACTACTTTCTCGTTTGCTTACTATAGGCTCATAACTTCACCGACAGCGCTGAGGAATCGGTCACCTAGATTTCGCGGCGAAAGTGGAGTAGGGTGGCAATCATGGGTTTGGCGAATGCATTATAACGGTACCGGTTAACGTTTGTTTATTGCCCTCAGCGACTTATGGGTGTAGACAAATATATACCCACGGTAAGGTAGAAAATCTCAAACAAAAGTCGGGCTGGTGCTGGATCCATTTTGGCAAAGGGCTGCTCATATCGGGAACACTAATACTTCGTGGATTGTTTGGCGTTGCAACAACGACAACACCATTCTCGTATTTGAACCTAAATTCGCTTACAAGCAACCATTATAATAAATTGTAAAAATAAAGTTTTCTCACAACATTGTCTAGTTTAGAGACCAGAGTGAAGACATTCAAAGGCAAATCGTAAAAAATAAAGGCCAACCTACCTCCTTGATTGCCAACCACCTGCATTGCTGATATTTTGTACATAGCTTAAGTAGCGACACTTTTTAGACACTTAAACTTTTTGTTTCCAACTACATATCTCGTCCATAGGCTCTACCCGCGTATTATTGGCTGGTTTGCATGCTGCACTTGTGGGACATTCCAAAGCGTACGCAGATTTGCATGCCAAAATGAGCGCAGGGAAAAAGTTTAAGCGACAAATTTTAAAAATTTGTGACAGCATAACTTGGAAATTTGTCAAAGCGATAAAATAGGCACATTAACCACCATAGCCAAAACTTAGTCAAAGCAAATTGCATAGCAGAGAAAATATGCAAAACCATTTTTAAGCTAAACGAGAAAATTATGCTGATTTGAAGTGCAAAGGAAAATATACAGCAAAGTGGCTCTTGGAGCTCTGTGGCCAAAAGCTTTTGTCGTGGGAATGTGGAAACAAAATGAAATAATAAGACGTGAAACATGGGTGCGTCTATGGAAGACAAGTAGCGCCATCTTAGCTAAATCGTATTTAAGGAGGAAATTTTTAATGCGATATCTTTGACTATAATATTGTCTTTTTTAGGTATTACATAAAAAGAAAATTTATTTTTAATATTTGAGTCTTCTTGAGTAATCTGAACTGTTACCACCGTGTGATATGCCTTAAAAGTTACAACACTCCCAAACCTAAAGTTAAGTTTCGGTGAATAACACCTTATGGTACTAGCCCTACTGTCTTGGAAACGATTTCGTTGATCCTGTCGAACTGGATTTTAGTCGCCTCTTACGACAGGCATATCTACCTCGGGCATATTCTAAGCTCCTAACCAGCGGGGTGAAGTATAGTATAGTACTATCTATACAGTGGTTGAGCTTTGGTAAGTAAGGCTCTTACAGCTAATCTTTCAACTTCCTTCGATACTCGCCATAGGCATGGCAGGTGATTCCATAGATCTTTCCAGAACTTTTCTTTCGAGTACTCTAAAGGTAATCTCATCTCCTTTAGAAACTGTCCACGATTCCGAGCGATTCACCATGATAGGTAAGGCGAGAGAAAACGTGATTTCTCAGTTACTTACTCAGACCCCCTTTTCAACATATTTCCAAAAAAGTGGACCATATCTGGCCCTAGAATATGGCTCTAAAATAAAAGTAGTTCATTAACATATAGATCAGTCCCATATGAAACCCCGGATGGGGATATGGATGGGATAGGGATAAGTAAAGTGATAGGGATAGGGAAAGGGTAAGAATGAATGAGGGGTGGACCGTCGGAACAATGCGGAGCTGAAACAAAGAGGGAGAGTTAAATTATATACATCAGGCAAGTAAATTTTTGGTCAGGGCAACGCCTCCCGGGTCTGCTTGCTTTACAAAAATGAAAATGCTTGTTGTTCAGGGTAAAGCTCGATACATGTCCCATGTACGCACATTGCTCTAAAAAGGGTCATACTAAATAATCTACCCTTGGTCGAGTAGAACCAGATTCATTCCAGTACGCCGAGTTAGATGCCGTGGAAGTGAGAAATTGATAGGCAACACTGCACCATTGTTCTCTCACCTTCCTCAAATCTATGTCTATGTAATTTTTTATATATAAATACGCCACATGAAAAACTTTATGAACCTCCTGTGAGGGAACCGTTTGACGGATTTGAATGAAATATGTACCGATGGAAGGGAAATTGAAAAAACTGAGCTATGGCGGTATATTTTCAAAGGCGTCACCGAAATTCAAGGATGGGGCTACGGGCTAGCGACCCCACGATCCCCTTAAGATTTTATTGGTCGAATTTTCGATCACAAGCGATACTTGTAAGTTTTAAATAGGGCTCCTAACTTCTCAAACCCCGCTTCATTTATATTTTAATTTGCGGTACCTATTTTCAAAATCAGTTTCAACACTTTGCGGCTTGACATTTTCATTTCATTCCATGCAAAGGGTGCGCAAGCTCAAGACTTTTTTTAGTTTTTCAGCTCACCAATGCTTCGGCGCTCAGCAAAGTTTTGTTATAATATTTTTCAATTCTCAACCTCACCTTTCCTTCCTAGCTCAACCAACTTTGCGTTAGCTAAATAAGTAGGTACATATTTCTATACATCGTTCATATGTATTTAGACCGCGAGTCAGCTTAGTTTTAAGTTGCTCAGTCGCTAGCCATGCGCTTTATTCGCACCACACCCATCCGCCATGACGAACAGCCGATCCTCACACAATATCTAGCACTACATACCTATGTACATATGTATGTATGTAGTAGGTGCATGCACACCCAGAGCTTAAATCAAATCGCGCCCCACTGTGTTGATTACCTTTTTGCACCCTAGTCTTCCTGCGATCTTTTTCAGCAGTGTTTGCTTACAAACAAACATTCAGGCATTGCACTTAGCGTGCGACTATGGCACAAACTTGCGACTTGCGTGTCTCTGTCTATGCTAAATTACCCGGCACGTTGTTTGCCCTCTTGCCTATTCCTCACCCCTGGATCCTTGGTGCTGCCAGTACTAGCTGAAATTTGTTTCGTTTTTGTTTGTGGCGCTTGAAAAATCAGTGAGCAAAATAATGGTCGCAGCTCTTCTATTGCCGCTCTTTTGTGTAGTGTGTTGTGTTGTTGTTGTAACTTCTATTTTCCTCTGCACTTGTTACGCTCCACTGATTTGAACAGCGAGTAAAACCCCACGCCACTCGTATGAATTGAAGCTTGGAATACATATGTACTTAAAACTTGCCTGGTGTAGCAAATATTTCGTCAGTAGGCTCACGGCTAGCAGTTAGCAACCCCAATGCGAGCACGATGAGTAGGTATGTATTAGATACATATGTACTTGCTTTAATGCTTATTTAGCTACCCGTTTGCTTTGAAGGTAACAAACCATGTTGCCAATTTTCATATGATGATTTTACTTGATTCCAGATCGAGGCAAGTTCGTACTTCAGCTACCGCCCTGGCTCCTTTTCTACCTTTAAAGGCAAAAGGTATCTGGCCAAGAGACGAATAAAATACACTATCTAAAATTTCATAAGGAGTCTTAAGTGACCATATCTGTTATGTTTACTATCGAATAGAACTTTCAGATTGGTTAAGTACTAAAGAAAAACCATGACAGGGTACTCGACAAACAACATTTCTTTGTCGGATAGGAGCTTTTGACAGCGCGGAGCACGTCTCAATGTTACCTTCCTACAGAGCTTAATGTTGAGCCATACTAAAAGCTCTTCGAGCAACAGAGCTAAACCATACTGACCTAAATTAAGAATAGAACAAATCCAGTCTTGACGTTAACGAGGACAAAGCGAAGAATATTCTGTCATAAGAGAAAAATCGGCGTTACAATGTAACCGACAATCCTAAGTCGAATATGAATCAGGTATTTAGCTGTTTGTGATACTAGCGCGCCTGCGGTGGCAACTATGTATTTCACTCTTACGATAGGCATACCTAGCTCGGATATATTCTAATCCTCCTAACAGGGAGTTTTACATCCGCAAAGAGACTTCGTCTATTTGAAAATCGGCTTTCACCCGCAAAAAATTGTGAGCCGAGAAATACACAGAAGTATCACTCTTGCTCTTCTTTTGACTAGGTCGGCTACTCTCTGAGAAGTAAGCACTATAAAGTTGTCCTATAGCTGTCCTGATTTAACACTCGGAGTCAGTGTTGAGAGGAAATGAGAGGGTCTTTGGGCATGAATCTACCTATCACTTTGTTACGGAACGGTACCTAAAGTCTCGCTGTTTAGTTTAGCGAAAAGTGCTACCATATAAAAGAAAGGGCCACCCTAATGTGCAAACAAATATCACACAAATACATATATGTATTATGTTTTATCTTTGCAAGAAACGCCTTTCGTACTAATCGGTTCATCTAATATCTGGTTGTCTGCATACTTATTGATTTGGTTCTATATTTATTGCCATTTCTTTCTTTTATGTACATATTTTTATCTCGGTTCAGGCTTGTTTGTAATTAATTACTCAGCATCTCTGCTTATCTTAATGAGTTTCTCACTTCAATCACGTCTAATGATCCTTGAAGTATGCGATAATTATAAATGGGTTCTGATTACTAAAATTACGCCTACTAAATGGGTACACTTTTGCATACAGATTGCTGTTTTTGTGGTCACTACTCAAAATATATATCTGAAGAGTCCATAGCTGTCATTTTTCGAACTGACTGGGTTTCAAACGCTTGAGGAACAGCTGTCGATTAGGCATTTCCTAACCCCAGCAGGTTAGGCGTTTAGAATATGACTTCGGTAAAGCATGCCTATGGTAAGAAGCGACTAAAAGCCACAAAGGGTAAGGACGTGTTAAATGGATTGTTGAGGATATGATGCCTCTCTTTGCCAACCTTCTTCTTCCCCACTGAAGGCCTAGAAGGTTTCACTGGTAATACCAAATTGCTCCTGCGACAGTTGGGCATGTTGCGGTAGTTCCGGGTTAATATCTGGCAAATTATACGCCCTTATTGTTTATGAATCTCCGCATGTACCGTGACTATATTTTAAGTTCTAATGACAAATCCCTCCCGGTGGAAGTCGTCACACAAGCCAAATCGCCAGCACATAAGATCGCGACCTTCCCAGGGCAGCGAGAGTTACTCTGGTTCAACTTAGGTCTGAACTCTGCAATAGGTTAAACCCTTTCTTCAATAATTCAACGAAGAATCGCTCTTGCCAACAAGAGGTACTGTGGATTGAGTATGCCACTGTGGCGTAAAGTTCTCTCTCGATGAACTAAGATCATTCGCTACAAGTTTTTCATGACACCTGCCCTGAAGTACGGCTGGGAATCATGGAAAGTATCGAAAGATGAAATGGCCGTGGGAATATTCGATATAAATGCTCTCCGCCTGACATATGGTCCTTCCCGTGATGCAAACCGAAAGAATTTTAACGATAAGCTGTACGAGCCTGACCGTAGTTGAGCGCACTAAACGCCATAGTCTCCGCGGGCTGGATCATATTATGCGAATGGCTCAGAAGACACCCAACTTCAGCAGCAGAGGAAGGGGAGGCCTCGACTAAGGTGGAAACAAGTGGAGGATGATTTTAACTTCCTTGATGTCACCAATTGGCGAAGTTACCCCTTCCCCTTTCTAGATTGTACCGATCGCAATAGTTCATTGTTCTTCAGCACTTGTCTCTACAGAAACTTTACTGAACACAAATTTGCTCTTTGAACTGATTTTAAAAGGAAATATTTTCCGAAAACAACAAAAATGGGCAGTGACACAATTTCGCCCCTTACGAAATTGTTCGATTCAACAACTTCAATGCATCCAAAAGCAAAAAAAAAAATCATTTACCTCAATTCAAAAGAATTACAAACAGGAGAAACTGATTCGTTGACGCTGTTGCTGCAATTTTAACCCGACCACCACAAACATACAAACGCATAAAGATTTGTGCAATTGCGGCACTTCTGCAAGTCTTCCAGCGGCCAAAACGCTGAGATAGCTGAAGCCAAACGAGGACAATGACGACAACCACGATGACGGCAAGCAGTGCAACTGCAAAACCACCACCAGCAACCAACAACAATAATAAAGCAACAACATAGGTACTACATAGCGAGGAATAGCGATCGCAGCAATCCGATTGCATATTTCGCAATGCACCCCAATCCAACTCTGCCCCAATCCGCGACTTCTCCAGTCCATTGAAGACGCTTGCTTGTAGCCATTTCTGCTGCTGCCAGAGTGAACCGCGCGCGTTACTTCAGCCTTGTTGGTATGGAATTGAAATTGAGTTGACTTGAGTGGTGATCGCTGAGACAGCAGATTTCATTTCATTGCCGTAGCACAGCAAGTGGTGCTGTAAGAGCTTTTGTAGATGAGGGGATTAATAATGCAAGGGGGAGTATCAAGTGCAAGTGAGTGTGGAGTTGCAGCTATGTTGGTTACGAGAGAGCAGTATTCATGCTGCTGCACTTTGCTGTCGAGATACACGCAAAAAAATTTGGTGTCAAAACGGCACTTTAAGGTGCTGCTGTATATATAAACTAAAAAAGTGTTATTCTAACACCAAAATGGAGTCAAAGTAACAAACAAAACTATTTTACAGAGTTCTTATACCGTTGCCTTCACCGAGAGTCGAACTACATAACACTGTTAGAATACTGAACTCAACTCAGTTGTCTACCACCATGATGCCATCGTATACTTAGGCGTGTCAGCGTCTAATTACAGTTTTAAGGAATTAGACTACACTTTTTCACGTTACACCGTTTTAGTGTACCAAAGGAGCCTTGGCACCAAGGAGTGTAGACTTTGAATGTTTTGGTTTTTACCTACTATGATTTTTCTCTTCGGTAGTTTTAACCTACATACCTACTACCTATGTATGTCTTTGAGGAAGAATAATACGACAGGGTGTAAAAAAGTTATTTTCTCGAGCCAATCATTTATTTTTCCATTCTAAGATTTCCTACTTGGGCGTGGCCACTTGGACCGGGGGAATATTGAACAAGATATGCCGATATGGGTATCAAATAGAAGGTAATTTTGGCCGCATACCAACTAATATATTTCCGAAAAGGGGTTTGCCGCCTAAGGTTGCCACCTAATCGTATTTTATTTATTTTTTGGGTGTCAACCACTATTTTCGAAACCTATTGACTGATTTCAACGAAGTTTGGTAGGTGAAAAGTGTTAGGTGAAGACTGTTTTTTCATTTGGATCGTAAATCGAAACCAAAAGAAACTGAAATTCTTCGTAAGTGATTGAAATGTTTGGAATAACCTACAAAAAAATTGAAAAAATGGCTTAAACTTTAGCCGGGTTTGTAATTTAGGCTAATTTTTTTAGCCGTGTAAAATTTTATTACAAACATAAAAATGTTCTCTTTCAACAATAACGCGCACTGAAACACTGTAAAAGTGTAAACAACATAGTGTTAGCGCTCTCTTTTCGCAAGCAATAATATAGAGCAACACAAATAAAAATATATCAATATTCGCGAATGAAGCACGCAAAATGCCAAAGCTCCCGCTGAGTACAGCCCCCAATTACGCTCGCACGCTGTTTACGTATGCGCCAGCTGAGCTGCAGCGTAGTCGTCGTTGTATCGCGGGTATGCAGTTTGCCGGTGGCACATTTTTGCAGTGCTCGCAGTGCATTTCTTTACACTACATTTCACTTTTCGATCCATTTATCCATCCACAACCCCAAGCAATCGCACTAACTATTCGTGTGTGTGATTACCGCGAGCCCGTACATATCCGTCCTACAAGCCTTTAGTGAGGCTTGTCGTAATACTTAAGTAATTTAGATTAAGTGAAGTTTAATAATATTTTTAATAATTTTTTAAGTTAAATTTAATTTTTTTTTTAACTTAAACGCGTGTGCAAACGGAAGAAGTGCATTTTTCGTGTTAAAATTGTTTGTTTTTTCAAGTGACATACTCGCGAATCGTTCGTAATTTATCTCCACCGCAACTTGTGCAATCATCAATTCAAATGTGTCCGTGAGAGTGTCCATCGTTACATTGTTGCTCCCCAAGCCATGCTAAAAGCAACAAAACTTTGTGAACAGTAACAACAAAATTATTACATTCTTCGACTCTCATTTACCCAAGTCCTCATTCATACATACAAATTAAGTTATTCACCTTTCATCATCATCAGTGAGTGGGGACATCGTCAATTGGTGAGTCCCTTAGCCGAGTAGGTATGAGTAATAGCAACGGTGAATCTATCCACCAGATGCATTGCCTAAGAGCAAAAGCAAACAAACATACATACTTAAACAGAGATACCTATTAGTGTGTAACATAAAACAAAAATAAAAACAGCAAATCAGCAAGCGATGGTATCCAACCAACCGCAAAAATCTAGCTAGTAGCTAACCAGGGACGTATTGGGGAGACGGATGGAGTCCATGGGGGGCCTAGGCTGATTTTACAAAAGTTAGTTGTTTCGCAAGATAAATAAATATCTGCTTACAGAGCTGGATAAATTTAATTCTAAAACAATTACACCAAAAGAATTGTTTACATTTTAACTCCTTTTAAAAAAATATCAAAAATTATTTCCTGATTTTTGGTAATTAATTTACACAAATACAATTTTTGTTCAAATAATTTGGAATACCAATTAAATTATAAGAAATCCCAAAAATGCTTTCGAATTTCCAATAACAGTCCTCGAAAGAATTGTGAAAGCATTTGAAAAATTAAAAGTTTATTCGTTAATTCCTAATTCATTTTTGTGTAGTTTTTTTTAATATTTCGGAACCTAGAGTACTCAATTAAAAATCGTTGGCACCAAAAATTGGAAAATTTCTAATTTTAGAAAATTTTTAAATTTTTCCAACTTAATTTTTTTAATTTACTCGACTAGAAAGTAAAAACAATAGTAAAATTTTCTCGATTAAATTTTTTCTTACGTATTATATACGATTAAAAATTTGAGCATAAATTGTAAACTTTTTTTGACTATATTTATGACAAACCAAATTTGATTTCAAATTTAAACTAGACCAAGAAAAAATTTGTGAGTTGTCAGGGCTTGAGCTGAGGCGTTCTGAATCACAGCTGTCTGCTCTACCGCTATGCCGCACACCAAGTGTTTATGGGCGAAATTCAATAACTTGAAAAACTGCTTTTTTATTTAGATCTTAAATCGAAACCATAAGAAATTAAAATTCTAAGTAGGTAATAGAAAGGTTTATAATATAGTACAAAGAAGTTTTAGGGCCTCATTATGTATGGCGAACGAAAGCTCAGACGAGCTCACAATATCGCGTAGCCATCGCATTATCAATCATTTTCATTCGCTCCATAGATTCTTTTTAATATTTTCGACTTTTCTTTAACATAAAAAACAAAAATGAAAGAAAATGCCATTTTGGAAGCAGACTAATCTTTCGTCTGAGCTGTCATTCGTCATACGTAATGAGACCCTAAAAAGTGCTTAAGTTATAGACGGGTACCAGTCTCATCCTAGTTTTAAAGAGGAAAGCAATACTCATTTAGTTAGAAATAGGTAAGAATGATTTAAATACCACCGTGTCAGCGTTTTTTTACTTGAGGGACAGCAGAGCGGTGGAGGACATCGAATCCTGGGAGTCTTTTCTGATAAGCAAATTGGCGCATACGTATGTGTACGATTTTTTTAATTGTCCCGGAAACTGTAAAACGACTTGATTATAATTAATAATTTTAGTGAAAACTTTTATATTTATTTTCAACTCTGCAAAAAGTTCGACCACGTTTCGCGAATTTGTCGCAACGACCACTTTTTCGAAATTTTCTTTTGGATGCAAATTTGTTTCAAGTCCCTCAGCGCATTATATGCTAAAATATTCTAGCTGAAATCCTCGCAGCTGTGCCAAAAATTGGTATTCTTTTTTATCAATTTTTATCATTTTAAGACAAAAAATACTCTCCTGTAAAATTTTTATTTTGTCCC
The DNA here is from genome assembly GCA_964058755.1 of Campiglossa producta. Taxonomy (NCBI): domain Eukaryota; kingdom Metazoa; phylum Arthropoda; class Insecta; order Diptera; family Tephritidae; genus Campiglossa; species Campiglossa producta. The sequence goes on from CAXKVI010000001.1 coordinate 153,054,573, forward strand.
TTACGATAATTTCGCGAAAATTTCTGACGATTTGATATTTTTCGGACTATGTAGTAGTTACTAAATTTGTATTGGTAATAGACCAAATTTAAGTTCACTTTATTGAAAAAATTTGTGGCGGTCGAAGGGCCCCCAAAAGTGTATGTACCGGCACCTGTAATACTCTCTGCGCACCTGTAATTGCTAGCTCAGGTTCTCACCTCGTTCATGATTGGCAAATCGTATCTGCGGCAGCGACCGGCAACGTCGACGTCGTCAGGGACACATAGATGCCCCGTTGTCGTTGGTACGGATTCGCTGGTATCCTCAGCTAGATTTCAGTATTCTTTTGAGTTTGAGCTAGTTTCTACTATACTTTTTGCTGCTTCAAAGGCTACAAATTTGCTTCTAGTTTTCAATTTTTATTTTATTTTGCCTTGTCTGCTGGTTAAGCTGTTTTCGTTTGAAATAATTTGTTGCGTTTATGTTTTAGTTGTTGTTATTGTTGTTGCTGCAATAAACGATAAAACAAATATTTTGATAAGAAGGTGATATCCAAGTTATGTAGCAAAATATCGAGAACGTGCAAAAAAGGTGCAGAAAACTTATATGTCAAAAACGAAAAGATAAAATGAATGTGTGGCAGTGTTGTGCAAATAAAAATTGAAATTAAATACCGGCCGGCTTTTGAACACGCGCTTTTTAAAAACCTTCGAATACATCACTAAAAATTAAAAAAAAAAAATTATAAAAAAGTACTCTATTTTTAATACAAGCCAAAGGAAATCTTATTTGAATGAAATTCATAATTTTTTCAAGGTAAGTAGACCACAGAAAACGAATCTTTATCGCATTTGCTTTATATTTACGGAAGTTTGTAAGTATGTATAAATGTATGCTCCAACTTGCATCCTAAACGGCTCGACGGAATTGAACGAAATTTTGTGAAAACATACTCCGCACATTTAGTTCTGTCTTAGGCTACATACCAATATTTTTGGACAAGTGGGCGTGGCACCATCCATAGTGAAAAAAAATAAACATTGCAATTTTATGCAACGGAAATCAATGAATAATGTCGTGGCGGATACCTAATGTATTTTCAATCGTGAGCCGCACAGTGCTTCCAAATGGAGCTCTTACCCCGTCTATAGGCAGCGCAACCTCTAAAGGGGGAGGATAAAATTACATTGTGACAGAACACAATAAAAGACGAAGAAAATAGAGTTAGGAACATACAACGGCGGATCCAGAACTTTTTTATGGGGGAGAGGGGCACAAAGGTCGAAAATGCAAAATATCAAAACCTGATAGAGATAAAATAAGTACCATATGGGTTTATCTTCACAAGTACAGGAATATATGGAACTCGCATAAAAATTAAATTATTTGTTTGTCTTTTTCGACTAAAAATGCATTGTGATAATTATTTCAAATGTGAATGTACTTCTTTACCCACCATTGGCCCACAGTGATAGGGAGTGGGAGAGAGATAATGGATATGCAAGGAGAGATAGACGATACGTAGAAGTACATGACAAAATATAAGGAAACGGGGTAGAGTCGATGGAAAGAGTGCGAGAGAGGGGGAGATATAACGGGAGAAAACAGGGGGAGCAAGAAAGATGGTGAATCTGGAAAAGGAGTGTCATTAAGAAAGCGTAGTGGTTTCAGTTTTCTTAAAGAAAAAACGACTTGTCGACCTAATTAACTCGTGGAAGAATATAAGATATGTAGCTGTCGTCTTAGGCCAGTTTACCTTAGAAAATCTGCTATTATGTAGGCTTGTTGTGTAACCGAATCTGTGCTCGATGTAATAATAACTTCAATTAAATTTAGATCTAAGATAACTTCTGCTACAGCTTCATATGAGCGATAAACTTTTGAAACGATCGACGCTATGACATCAGCGTCAACAAGCAAGAAACTTGTCATAGTTGTAAAAAAAAAATGTCATAATTACTAAGGAGGCTTTTGTCAACAACAGAACATCAAAGTAACGACGAAAATCATCAGCTGCACTCATTAATGGACGACAATTGCAACATCTGTGAACGCCTAGATCGGCAAGATCGCTATGATCATGGGTCGATCGATGTCGCATGTGCAAAAGATCGATGTAAGAGCTTTTGCGTTTTTTTCCAATTTAGAAAAAGTGTAGGTTGGATACCCTACAAAAGTATTTGAAATTGATCGCTGAGGCCTAGATGCAGTACGACCACAACGAATCAAATACAAAGTTCCAATATGAGACTATGTCACCATAACGAATTGATATGCACCCACTAATGGTGCGTCCGGCTTGCTGTTGGCTTCTCACTACTGATTACGTGGCAGCAGATATTTGTTTGTCTGTGATGGACTCTCGTTCTACGACTATTCATACATGCAGTTGTGGTTAGCGTTCTATTTGTTTGGTTATGCGCCGCTTATGATGCCACATCTGGTTTGTCCCTAGTTTGAAAAACAGATACGTACAAGTAGCTGTATCTAGTTTTTACATAGTATAGAAGAATATGAAGACGAAGGGCGTAGGCTCAGTTATGAAGTGATCTCATGCAAGCATAATAAATATAGAAACCATATGTGCAATCGATAAAAGCTTAGAGGATGCGTTGTTGTGCGTGCTTAATCACTGAAGTGTAATAGAGATGGGGTGGTGCTGTAAAAATATGAAACCAGAATACTAAGATTATGTATCAAACAAATCATAAGGAAGCCCTTTTGTAAAGCTCATACCCAGTGAAATGTCCAATTCGAAAATGAAGCTTTATGTGGCCCTCAGAGACAAGTTGTTTTTATTGTAGGGCTTCGGGAGCTTAAGCTAACACTGCTGAGGATCTAGGGCAGTAGTCGGCACCGAGAGAGCGCTTGCTATGTTAAAGCATTGGTGGTTTCCTCCCAGGAAAGTAGTTGCCGGCCTATGATCTAGGGTGAATATAAAGCGTTGCATCGAAAGTACGTCTGTCACAGCTTTAGTTGAACCCGGTCAGAACCCAATCGTCGCGTGAAAGTGATAAGGAGATTGTATAGTTCAGGTAACAAACAGAAATACGAGAAGACTGCCATGAAGACTAAAAACACAGAGAGTAGCTGCGTCTTTGGTCATTATGAAGACTTCAAAAGAATCTTAAAAAAACTAAGTCCATTTAACTCGTCATTCTACTTTGAAAGAGGTGGCAGATGTGGTCGAATAAATCACGTTTTAGGTCAGATATATGTGTCATCATAAGCATCCGCTGCTTTGAATTTTTCCTGCAAGTTGGCAGGATCTACAATTTTTCCCCCGACACCGAAGCAGAGGAATTTTTGCTGGGAAGCCTTCCCTGGCAGAAGTACACCCGGAATGTTGCCAAAAATTATCCGAAGGGCGACCCCGTTTAGAACAACTTGTTTTTGAAAAAAATTGACTTGCTCTTTCCTTTCTCTACACCAGGGCGCATGTTTTTGGGAGCCCAACTAACAAGTCTTTCTTGATCAGCTGTTGCTTATAATGTTGCCTAGGGTCCTAGATGTCTAGAAAAGTAGCCTTAGTTTCCAACGCTTTTAAAAAGAGGAGGCAAATCCAGATTCGATGCTCATTACATCCTTAACCGATGCACAGAACTAAATGTACAGATTTTCGGGATCCTAGCGTGCCAGAGGCTGAGAATATACCGCAATTTTCGGGGTGAGAGCACTGAATGAAAACGAAGTGGGACTTAAAGCAGCAGGTGCTATTCGTCATTCCTGGTGGATGGTTACGGTCACATTTTTTCTAAATATTAGACACCAACCTTAAAATCGAAAATGGTGAACATGTGCTAACTCACAGACTAAAAGGGATACCTTACCTACAATGAAGGCTGACAAAACACACCCTGAAAAAATCGATTAGTTTAGGAAAAATCTAAAATGAATATCAGGGTTCATCTCTTCCCTTTTGTTGAAGCATACCCTATATAGAAGCTAAGTTAATGTACCCGTTATGCCTCAACTGGTACTTTCGGAATGGTCCTTCGAGTTTCCTATATTCTTGCTACACAAATTAAAATTTACATATCTCAACTATTAAAATAAAGACCTAAATAGTTAGGATCAACAACAGATCATTATAGACCAAAGAGGGGCCTCTTTTTTCTAAAGATTTTTTACATTTTTATATACCTAAATTAAATGTTTTTGTAACCAAACTTGCTCTTTTTTTACAGACAAATTAATGTCAGCTTGCTACTAAACTTGATTAGTGGCGGATAATTTTCTGTCTTCGTATTGTTATTGTGAGTTTTTTACTGATTTATTTAAATTTTTATTGCTATAAATATAACTTAGGCGTTTGCATAAATGTGTGTGTGTGTCTGTGTGTCCGTGGCAAAGCACAATGAGAAGTGGGTTAAGTTTGCAACAATAAAAAAATTACCAAACAAAAGACAAAACGCAAAAACAACACAAAAACAACTAACAAATCGCCGGTAAATTTTTTTTTTAATTTAATTTATTTTGCATACGTTTAGACAAATTTCTGTGTTGCTTTGAATCAATGTTTTATTGCCAAACTCTTGGTTTTGCCTCATTTTCGCAACAGGTGGCAGCAACTTTGTGTTTTTTTTTTTTGGTTTAGGGATTTTGACCTCGTTTCTACAAAATAATGCAATGTAAAGCGGAAACTAGTAAAGGAGATTTTGTAGAATAAGTGAAAAATTTGTTTGCTTTTTCATTTTATTTACTACTTTTGTTTTTTTTTATAGCTGGGTGCAAAATTGTAGGTAGAGTAGGTTTAAAAAACGCTTACTTCACACGTCCAAAGGAAATAAGTAATAAACAAATTTTAATATCTATTAAACATTTTTTGACAATAAAATGAGTCGAACCCGAACCCTCTTTATTACTGTTATCCGTCTCTTTTGTTGAGCTTCGTCCATGGGGTTTTCAATCTTTTGAACATGTTGGGTTGATGTTGATCCGAACTTACAAACATAAAATTCTTTAAATCATCATAGTAGGGAAAATACCCATGTCCCCATATCTTTTTATAGTTATTTTGCAAGAAGTTCCTAACCTCTATAAGTCGTTAAAATCACCCTCAACAATGATTAATCTTCCTCTTTATTCTCCTTTTTCTATCCCTATCCTTATCCCTATCCCTATCCCTATCCCTATCCCTATCCCTATCCCTATCCCTATCCCTATCCCTATCCCTATCCCTATCCCTATCCCTATCCCTATCCCTATCCCTATCCCTATCCCTATCCCTATCCCTATCCCTATCCCTATCCCTATCCCTATCCCTATCCCTATCCCTATCCCTATCCCTATCCCTATCCCTATCCCTATCCCTATCCCTATCCCTATCCCTATCCCTATCCCTATCCCTATCCCTATCCCTATCCCTATCCCTATCCCTATCCCTATCCCTATCCCTATCCCTATCCCTATCCCTATCCCTATCCCTATCCCTATCCCTATCCCTATCCCTATCCCTATCCCTATCCCTATCCCTATCCCTATCCCTATCCCTATCCCTATCCCTATCCCTATCCCTATCCCTATCCCTATCCCTATCCCTATCCCTATCCCTATCCCTATCCCTATCCCTATCCCTATCCCTATCCCTATCCCTATCCCTATCCCTATCCCTATCCCTATCCCTATCCCTATCCCTATCCCTATCCCTATCCCTATCCCTATCCCTATCCCTATCCCTATCCCTATCCCTATCCCTATCCCTATCCCTATCCCTATCCCTATCCCTATCCCTATCCCTATCCCTATCCCTATCCCTATCCCTATCCCTATCCCTATCCCTATCCCTATCCCTGTCCCTATCCCTATCCCTATCCCTATCCCTGTCCCTATCCCTATCCCTGTCCCTATCCCTATCCCTATCCCTATCCCTATCCCTATCCCTATCCCTATCCCTATCCCTATCCCTATCCCTATCCCTATCCCTATCCCTATCCCTATCCCTATCCCTATCCCTATCCCTATCCCTATCCCTATCCCTATCCCTATCCCTATCCCTATCCCTATCCCTATCCCTATCCCTATCCCTATCCCTATCCCTATCCCTATCCCTATCCCTATCCCTATCCCTATCCCTATCCCTATCCCTATCCCTATCCCTATCCCTATCCCTATCCCTATCCCTATCCCTATCCCTATCCCTATCCCTATCCCTGTCCCTATCCCTATCCCTATCCCTATCCCTGTCCCTATCCCTATCCCTGTCCCTATCCCTATCCCTATCCCTATCCCTATCCCTATCCCTATCCCTATCCCTATCCCTATCCCTATCCCTATCCCTATCCCTATCTCTATCCCTATCCCTATCCCTATCCCTATCCCTATCCCTATCCCTATCCCTATCCCTATCCCTGTCCCTATCCCTATCCCTTTCCCTTTCCCTTTCCCTATCCCTGTCCCTAAAATAATTCCATTTTCAAGGGAGGTGCCACGTCTTCTTCTCCCTCTCCCCTATTTCTGGGTGCATTACAGATTAATCTCGTTTACAAAAACATAGTTGTGCCTCGAAATATGTTGAAAATATATAGCAGAAACCCCTAATGCATCGCATAAACTATGAGTCACTGTATCTACGAATTTTCAAATTTAATAGGAATCTCATGCTAATATTGTATCTACGACGTTTTGTTTGTGCCCCCGCGCTACTCTGCCACAACGGTGACATACCCACCACGTAATTATTAGAGAACAATAACAAAGAATAAAATCAGGAGCCAAGTGGAGCGGGAGTGGAAGGGGAGGCAAGTGTAGCAAAGAAAACAATGGAAAACAAAAATGGGAGCCGTAATGGCTGCTGATAGAGCGTACCGCGGTCTTAAAGCTGTCTTTTATTCATACTCTATTACACTCTCTCTATTTTCTCTCTCTCTCACTCTCCTTCTTGCCAGCTTTCTCTTTTGCCACCACAATTTTGGATTCCTCCCATCGCACCCCACCCCAATACATAGTTAAAAAACACTGCATAGAGATTCAAATATTTATGCTATAAAATGAAGGCATTTTATGAGAAATCAACAGTTAGTTATGCTCATATAGAAAGAGATCGAAAAAATGAGTGAATAGAAAAAAACGAGAAACCGCTAAATAAACACTGGCAAAAATGGGAGTACAAAAGGAAATAAGCACTACTATTTGTACATATGTATGTATGTGTGTAGATAGGCACACTTGAACACAAAGTAGTCTGCCAAGCAACTCACCTGTTATTCGCATCAATCACGCAAAGGTATTCCCCTTCATATTCATTTCTGTATTTCACCCAATAGGTCTGTCTGCCTGAGGGCGCTCGAGCCAATTTTGATTGGACTGAGCTTTTTTAATGTTAAGGCGATGGAGAGTACATTCACGTTAAAATACTTGCAAGTCATTTCTGACTAAAAGTTTCGGCGTGATCATTTGAAATCATTCCCCCGAAGATGCTAACGTCCGAGTGTAACGGATTAATACCCGACAAAGGGCTGTCTACTTCAAGAAACCTTTAAAAATCCAAAATATAGTGGAAGTATACCTACTTGCGCAATGCGTATATTTGGACAGAATACAGTAAATGCTTACGGAAGTCTTCATTAGAGCAATAGAGAAAACACACGGTTTTTTTTTTTAATTTTTTTCTGTTTGTTTGTTTGTGCATCACTCAAAAACTACTTCATGGAATCGAATAAAACTTTCACCAATGTATTGCCAGGTGTTCATTTTAAGCTTTTGGCTCCATTTTTCTAGAAGAAATATTTTTATTCCGCTGTCTATAATGGTGCTACCTCCCCAATTTTCAAGGTGCACAATGCCCAACTATGATAAATATGTATTTGCGAAAGCAGGAGAGTGCGTAGCTTGTTTGTATGTATTAGCCATGCCTTTATCCCATCAGCAGCATTTCAGTCAAGTCACTTTGTCAGTTAATCAGAAAGTCAGTAAAAGTTAATTCACAACTTATTTTCGACATCCATTCAAGCTAACGCATAGCTAATAACCAATGACTACTGTGAACATCGCAAATTACCGTAAGGAATTTAAGTTTTCATATTTTTCTTCATGCCTTTCACTACGAATTTACATGCATAGATGTGTATGTATATTATATTCAGCATTGGTACTATAAATCAGGGATGGCCAAGCGCTAGGTCGATAAGACCTCAGGGCTGCCACCTAGGGATGCCAGCTAACCATATTTAATTTATTGCTCCGCATATCGTCCACTATCTCAGGAGCAGCGGAAGCGTTGGATCAAATTTGTGTTATAGATAGTTTTCTTCATTCTCATACTTTTTACTTGGGCGTTGGCCTTAGGGCAGTTTACATGGTTGCCACCTTTTTATATATTTTTTAAATATTGAGCAAAATATGCCAATATGGGTATCAAATGAAAGCTATTTTTGGTCGCATACCAACTAAGATATTTTCAAGGAGTGTTGCCACCTAGGGTTGACACATTTCCGCACTTAATTTATCCCTTCGTAGTTATATCGACCACTATCTTGGGAACCTATTGATCAATTTGCGTGAAATTTAGTAAATGGATGGTATGCTTCATTCTGTTGCCACTTGCGGTGGTTTTTAGGGTTGCCACCTATCTCCATTTTTTATTGAAAAAAAAAATATTGATAGCATTATCACTACTTCCAGTTGACGTCTTATTAGAGGTCGGGTGGCATTCAATCCCTTCTCCTTTTTTATATGTGGAATACTTTGGGGGTCATATTATCTGAAGGAGACATCGAGTTGGAGATGTTGGCAAATATCTTTCGAATTAAATTTATTTAATCTGATCCGTATCCCTACTCCGTATTAAATCATTGCATTCCAAGAAAAGCTAATATTCTTTCATAAAACCTTCAATCCTCATCGTGGTCTTATCTACCTTCACAACATCTTTTGTACGCAATCACTCTACCAGTTTGACTGACTGTATGTCTGGTGGGTCATCGGCCATCAGTTATCATATTTACCGTTGTTATCTTAGTTGCTGTTACTGTTGCCGATTTTTTTTTGGTTGCTTGTCAACGCAGTCAAACGTCAACAATCATTTTATTTAACACTACTTGCATATTGCGCCATCAAAAGTTGACAGTCAAACGTTCTGATTGACTTCTTGAGGTCGTGCGTCCTATCTACCGCCAGTCGCTCTGCATACCTCCTCGTGCTAGCCAATATTACCTTCTTCGAAATCAGCCACTTTGCAGTAAACGCTTCCTCCTTCTTTATATCCCCTACAAACGTCCATATGTATTTGTGTGCTTCCTCTCTCCCGCTTTCTACCTGTTTTCTTTATCATATTACAAAACACACCATAACTTGGTCAGTGACCTTTTTCGCCTCATTTCTTTTGAGAAACGCACGCGCTTGACTATATTCAGTAGATATTTATGTAGTTGCGCGACGCATTGTCTCCACATTTTGTGTGTGTTCCAATTTTTAGTTGCGTTGCTGCCACTTACCTTTCCTTTCACGCGATCAACTTTACCGATACACCGGTATTTATGACGAAATTAACTTCTTCGGCTGCTTGATTGCGCACACTCATTTCTTCTTTGCTCAACGGTTTTATTTATTTGTGTCGCTTTCAGGGATAGAACTTTCGAAAAGGAAAAAAACTTGGGGATTAAAACAAAGCCGTATTTATTTTATATTTAATTTTTACGTACTAATATGTATTTTTTTTTTTAATATGCCTTGTTGTTGTTGTTGTTAACAACAAAACACTCCCCGAAGGTTTTGGGGAGTGATGCCGAAGTTGACAGTCCTTGGCCGGATATGACCTCGGTACGCTGCGGTACTCCCTTGCGGTACTGCCCGACTGTCGTGGTAGCGATTTGGTATGACCAGTGGAACCTTCTAGGTCATGGCATCCCTCCATCCATGAGGAAGGAGAAGATGGGTAATGAGAGGTGAGAGGCATCATATCCGTAGATCAACCATCGAGTAGCACGTCAATTACCTATGTGCATATTAGTCGCCTCTTACGACAGGTATGCCTACCTCGGGCATATTCTAAACCCCTAACCCGCAGGGGGTTATATGCCTTAGTTTGGTTAGGTACTGTATTTTATTCAGTATATCTTTTTGTTATTATTTATTTTATTTTATAATATTTTTATTTATTTTGTTTCATTTTTGTTATTTTATTTTATTTGATTTCATCTAATTTTTTTTTTTGTATTCGCGGGAGGAGGAAATGCTTTATGCACTAACCGGTTTAAGCCCTCGTTACTAGATGCATCTAGCATCGGGACTCTCCGAGTGTGGGACTCCCTTCTTATCTTGAGGTATACCGCACTAAAACCTAACCTCCCACGGCCCGCGCATTCTTCCTTACCTGGGACCGCGCTTAGCATTACTTCAGGTAAGGAAGCGCGTTACGTGAGCCCTGTGGCTACTTCACGCTAACTGGCTAGACAACCGTCTTCCCGTTTCGCAAGGAGGACGTTCCTCGCGTATCGCCTGACTATATCCCATCTTGCATTTTCAGAGGTCATTTTTCGAATGACACTGCCTGGGGAAAGCACGCCAATTGTCTCTTCCACCCGCCTTCTTTCTTCAGCGAATTGCTCGCATTCGAAAAAGGTGTGGCGTACATCGCCTATGGCTCCACAGTAGGTGCAGTTCGGGGTTTCAACCAGGCCCATTCTGTGCAGGTACTCACGGAAATAACCGTGTCCGGTTAAGAATTGGGTCAGGTAAAAGTCGACTTCTCCATGCGGCCGATTCAGCCATCGGGGATTAAAACCCTGGTCCACCTTCCAACAGTACTCTTGCTCCATTGTAGTTGCCACCGGCGGATCGATTCACCTCGCGCCTTCGTTGCAGCAACGTCTCTACGTACCTCTGCACGAGTGTCGTACATAATTTTTCTTTCCTCAGCGAGGAGATATATCGGTATGGTCCCCGCGGTATGCTGAGGCGATTCTCAGGGCCCCTCTGCGTTGAACCGCGGTAATAGCTGCCTGGTACTTCTGAAATTTCATTGCATCCGCCCAGACTTCTGCACCGTACAACAGTATAGAATCTGAGGCGGACGCCAGCAACTTTCTTATGCATGGCTTTGGTCCACCTGTGTTTGCCATTAGCCGACTCAGACTTGCGATGGTTTTCACAGCCTTCTCGCAGGAGATTCTTAAATGATCCGAGAAGGTCAGCTTGTTGTCCAATTTCACCCCTAAATATTTTGTAGAGCGACGCGTTTCTATCATCTAATTTACTTTATTTTGTTTTATTTCATTTTAGTTAAATTTTTTTGATTTTGATTTATTTTAATTTAATTTATTTTTATTTAATTTTACTTCGTTATTTCGTTTTTTTTATGTTTTATTATATGTACATTTTTATTTTATATTTACTTCATTATCTTTTTTTGTTTTTCGCTATTTTATTTAAATTAATTTTAATATATTTTATTTTATTTTATCTTATTTATTTTTGTATAATTTTTTTAATTCCTTTTTAAAAATATTTCATTTAATTTTACTTATTTTATTATACTTTATTTCATTTTATTTTTATCTTTTTGTTTTATTTGTTTTTTAGCTATTTTAATTAATTTATTTTAAAAATATTTTATTTTTATTTTCTTTTATTTAAAATAATTATTATTTTTTTTAATTTAGTTTGATTACACATTATTTTTTTATTTTTATATTATTTAATTAATTCGGAATTTTTTTTAATAATTTTTTTAATTTTATTTTAATTTATATCATTTTGTTTTCTTTAATCTTTTTTTTTATTATATTTTATTTCAACCAATTTTTTTTATATCTCGAAAATCGTAGCAAATCGACTACTATCTTCGGAAAGTTCTAAAACTGGTCACTTAGTTGCTTCAAGTATGGAACTTCTTTTTTTTATAATTCTTTTCTTTTCGCTGGGTTGTCTCTCCTTCCACAGCCGCTCTCTAGCCGGTCTCTTACTTCACGTCTGCCCCCTTTTACCTCGTTGCGCAATCCACATAGGTATTGACTTGTCATCAATGGTCCGTCGTCGTCAACTTTTGAGGAACTGGAGAAAGTGGGTTGTGTTAGTTCTTTTTTCTCTCGCACTCATTTGGGTATGTATTTTTGTGGAAAAAAAACTGTTCCTCATTCAATTACGCTGGTCATCCGCAACTGAAATAGATACAGATTGGCACAGTTTTATAACGCGGGTTAAGCCTTGCAAATAAATAAAACAGAAAAATAAAACATGTCGAAAAGGCCGGAGTAGCAAAGAAAGCATGACATTGAGGTACATAATATATTTTCGGCTTCTTTTTGATATTCTTTAGCAAGATCGTGTTACAGTGGTCAGCTGATATTTGTCAACAATTCTTATTTAGATATTTAGATATTTTGACATTTTCCACTTTTTTATTAGTAACGTAACTCCGCCTCCGATTGAATTTGAATTGCTATTCGTCGTCTACCAACTCATCCAAGGATAGGTGAGAAAACGCAATGTTTCTACAAGGTTCCCTCGTCCGGACGTCGATCACCAGGTATAAATTAGCTTCAGTTAACCCACTGAGCTCCATACACCGCCAAAAAATTATGTTGGCCCCTAAGGATCGCGGTACCCTGCAAGAGGAAACGCCCGTCCAGCACCAAACTACGACACTGGCTTCACGATTTGGTTCCTATCGAGTATAATTCCGATACCAGACAGCACTAGCGCAACTTCCCTGGCCGACGAGGGCAATCTGAAGGCATTGATCTTACATATTCTAGCTAAACGAATAAGCTTCTCTAACGAGGAACGTTAAAGTGTAAGGTTAAAATGTGAGCAGCCACTTGTACCCGTTCGCCTTTACATAATTGAAGACCCTGTAATTTGTATTAGGCATTGACTTGTCTTCAAACATTTAGCAACTCATCCCACCAAAGAATGCTTCTATTAGCATGTGTTAGTGGCCCTAATAACCAGAATTAGACTAAAAGGATTTGTGCGATTTTTGCACTTCTTTTTCTTCATAAAAAAAATTGTTTCAATTGGATTTGCAAATATTTAGTTGGATCGATAGTTGCGGTGGCTTCGGCGATTTCCTTCTACAAACACTACATCTATTTATGCAAAAAACAACAACGCCTTGTTGCACTTAAGCCTTCCGCAGGCGACCGCACTGTCGCCTTTGTGGCATCCACATTCGGTTGCACTTAATTCAATTAGCCGTGGACAACATGGGGCAAGTGGCAATGGTGTGGCAGGGTTGGCGTAGCATGACCGACCGATACTTTAGCTGGCTGGTCAGGCAACAGAAAGGGCCGTCTAGCCCTAAACAGGCGTAGAAGATATGTATGTAGTATGAACGGGCAAAGCTCATTGTCCCAATAAGTGTGCGAATGTGTGTGTTTGTGAGTTGATGTGAGTGTGCTGCAGCGCGTAAAAATCATAGAAATGCAGTAAAAATTAAAATTGCCACTTCCTATTTACAAATGTTTGTTCATATATCTATGTTTGTCTTCATAAAAATATATACAGAAGTGTTTATTAATGTTACACGTGTGTGCTACATTTGCCTGCAAAAATACCCCTGGCATACCGATGGTACAGGAAACAGGCTGAATTGAACACGCCTGCGTTATGTGCGGGCACGTACCTGCCCTGTAGGAAACGCGACACACTTTGCACTATAGGAGAGCAACAGAAAGAAATAGGGTTATATATATTACAATTCCTAAAGAGAAGAGAGCTGTGTGATGTACATACATTCGGCATGTGGAGGTGGCTATATTGGCCATAGAGGTACCTTTTCCTAGGTTTAAGGGTAAAGGGAAAAATTGAGGAACTGAGAAAAAGTTGAAAGGGCGACAAGGAAAACATAGAAAAGTATGAGAAAGCGTAGAGTAATAGAAAGAAAAGACATAACAGGAAAAGAAGAATAAAATTAATAGAAATAAGTAGACCCCAAAAGCACTCCTCTTCAAAAAATTGAAGGGAAAGAGGGGCGAAGCAAATTTAAAAAAATGGATAGAATAGGGATCGAGAGAGAAATAGTAGTAGAAACCTTGGTAGAAACCTTATAAAAGGAAGAAGAGAAATAAGAGAGAGGTAAAAAAGAGGTGGAAAATAGAAGAAACAGGAAGAAATGCAAAAATAAGAAAAATAAAAATCATTGGAAGAAGAACAAGAACAGAAAGGGGATGTCCCTTACATTCCGATAAGCACTTCTGCACCAAGGGCCAGATTAAAAAGACCAACATTTTATTTTACTACGGATGTGCGATTATAAAATGGCATTATATATATCGTAAATTATTCTATTAATTAAACAAGCTGATTAATCATAAAAAAATTTACATTTAAAATAAAAAAAAATAAGAAAATATAATAAATTAAATTAAAATAAATAAATGAAATAAAATAAAACAAAAAATTAAACATAATTATAAAAACTTGAAAATAATCAAAAAAATCAAAAAAACTTAACTAAATAAAATAAATAAAATAAATCAAAACAAAAAAACAAAAAACAATAGAAAAAAATATACAAATTTAAAAACAAAAGAATGAAATTTTTAATTAAATCAATTAAACCAGCTGATTAATCCTGAAAAAAATGTATTTAAAATATGAAACAGATTGAAATAAAATAAAATAAAGTGAAGAAAAAGTAAATTGAAAAAAAAAAACACAATAAAATAAATTAAAACAAAATAAATTCAAAAAAATAAATTAAATTAAATAAAAAAGCACAACGTAATAAAAAATCAAACAAGATTACACAAGTTTAAAAATCATAAAATAAACACATAGATAAATTTTCATGTAAAATCAATACTTTTTCAGGTTATTGTTTTTCAACACTATCGATCATGTTATTTTAACATGCAGCTCGTGTAGAAAAAATTGACTTCATGTTAAATTAACATGACTTCCTATTAAATTAACATGAATTCCTGTTAAATTAACGTCAGTCCCTGTTAAATTAACATTAATTCCTGTAAAAACAACACTATCTTCCTCATTATCTCATGCAAATTTAACAGGATCTTTCTTGTTAGTTTAACATGGTTCATGTTGACAAAAATTATTCTGTGTGAATAAATATAAAAAAAAATCAAACAAATAAAAATGAAATAAATTAAAATAAAAAAAAAATAAAATTAAATATTATAAATTAAAATAAAATAGTACAAATAAAATTCAAATAAATAAAATTAAATAAAAAAGATAAAATAAAATGAAATAAGATAAATAAAACCAAAATAAAATAGAAAAATAAAATAAAATGAAGTAAAAATTTTAATTTAAATAAAATAAGTGAAATGGAATTAAATTAAATTAAATAAAGGTAAAAATGAAATGATATAAAGTAAAAAGAATGAAATGAAAAAATCAACTAAAAAATCAGTGCACTAAATCAAAGTGAAATAAAATAAAAATGAAATAAAGTAAAGTGAAATGAAATAAATTAAAATGAAAAAAGTAGGATATATTGTATCACGAGTAGTAAAAGGTTACTCATACGACGTGATGAACCAAATTTCAGTAAAATCCACACATTTGCAAACCAAGAGGATTTGTCTGGATCCCAAAAAGCAAGGTAAACATACCACATTTGGTCACAAAAACAGTTTTGTAGGCCCACAGTGCGCTGCCCACGCACCGCTATATCTCAATACAACGAACAATAAACGTACATAGCAACGAAATCCACAGCAGCAACAACGACTTTGCTTGCCCACAATTAATCCTCCCAAAGAGGATTTCTTCTTAGTTTTTTGCGCACGGCACCAATACGCTAATTGTATGTAAATTGACTAAGCGAAAAAAAGCAAAACCACAATACAGGAACAACAAATATTCGAATGACGATAACAGAACAGCCTGACGAACAAATACACTCATATGTATAAACGAAAATAAAGAAACAAAAACAACAATAATCAAACAGTGGCTATTATGGCGAAAGGCAACCAAATAAAAAATATTCACGCTCACAAACAGACACTCATGAATAAATATCATTCAAGGAGAATGCAGGAAAGTCACCTCTAAATAATATTTCTTTTGTAGCGGCTATACAGCAAGGCGAATGACAACAACAAAAGTGATAGCAGCAACCACAATGAGGGCGGAGAAAGAAAAATAAAAGCAAGAGAATGAGCCCCATGAGGGCAGCAACAGAATTGAAATAAGTGAATCCACAGGCGCAGGCACAGGCCACTCACTAGCTGACGGAAGGTTTTCTATGCAAGAAGGATGAGGCGGTGAAAGTGTCGAGTGAGGAAGCGTGTGCGGTGGGTTGAGTAGAATTGTTGATATGCGAGTATCAAATACATATGTGCGTCCGTGTAGGTATGCGGGCAACAATTAGCGATAAGCACCGAATAAATACGAATTCCTAAATGTGTACAATAAAACAGAGGACAACAATGCTTTGTGTAAAGTGGAGAGTGCTGTGAGAGTGATTTTTGTTGCAAGGCATTGAGTGGCAATTCAAGCGAACAGCAGGCGATATGCTGAGCAGGCGAATTTATGTTTATCAGCAATTGAAACGGATGAGCCTAGGAATTGTATTAACAGCGAAAAGTATTTACTACATACGCTCACTTTTGACGTATGGAAATATGTATATTTTACAATTTAAAAGAAGTACCTTGGTGACCAAAATGACCCTAAAATAATCCTAAAGTGATACCAAAGTAATCTTAAAATGATACCAAAAAGACCCTTAAATATTCCCAAAATGATCCGAAATTAAAACTATGCTGAAAATGACCCCAAAATAATGCTAAAATAGTCCCAAAACGACCTAAAATGTTTCCAAAATGATAATTCAAATATGATCCCAAAAATATACTTACAATACAAATACAATACGGTAAAATGGTGACCCTGGGTGGCAACCGTACTTGAAAATATTTTAGTTGGCATGCCGCTGAAAATACCTTATATTTGATACCCACATTGGCATATTTTGCTACAAAATTAAAAAAATTTATATAGGTAGCAACCCTGCAAACCGCCCCCGGTACCAACCCCCAAGTGGATAGTCTTAGAATCAGCCACACTATCTATATTAGGGTGATTCAAAAAAAATGTCGACTTGGTCTTACCCCGTAAAAAGTTGGGTATTGATGAGAAAATAAGCCTTGCAAAATATTAGCGCTCTAACTTAACCCTTAGGGGTGACTATTTTTTTTCGCCCTTTCCCATACATTTTGTATGGGGGAAAATGGCATTTTTTTTTTCAAAGTGAATTTTCTTTTTATTTTTGAAACTTTTTGAAAATATTTTTAAATATGTACTCTTAAAGATGAAGCTTTGAAGCTTCCAAAATGGTATGCCATGTGCGATTATCTTAACTATCTATCGATTGTTCCGATAAAAGGATTTTGGTAGATAACTCCTGTAATTATATAGGTAGGAACGAGAAATTTCGTAATTATTGCTCTTTTAGAATGGAAAATGTCGGTGTTAAAAATCAATGAGATTGGACCAATATAACACATCGCCCCCATATAATCGATAGTTCCGATAATTTCGGTATGAGCTCAAGTTAAATTGACACAGGTTGTACTGGGGATCGAACAGTGAAAATCGTGACGCTTATTCATGAAAGGTATATAGCCTTCGGCACATATTTTATTTCATTTTATTTATTTTGTTTTATTTTATTTTAGACCATTTTTCAAGAAAATTGGCTAAATTAACCAGACTCTCATCATACCCGTCTGATCTACCACTGAGCTACATCGCACTCATAAATGTTAACGAAAAAAAAAATTGTATACCGCCCCTTCGTTTAGATTTTAAATCGAAACCCAAAGAAGTTGAAAATCTTTGTATGTAGGCTCATTTTTTAACGGTGTAGGCAAAGATAATATATCAATATATATATTCTCTTTGGTGTAGGGAAATCTCGCGTGAACATTATTTCCCTATTTTTAAAGATCACACTAATGCACATATGTACGTAATTGCTATCAGCTCCTTATTTGTTCCCCTGTATATATAGTAACCGTATACCACCTACCCATGTCATGTTCGACCGAAGAAAAGGAAGCACAGCAGTTCAACGAAGCTATGTACTAGGACGGGATAGAAAAAAATTACAAAAATGGGTGGGGTGGCTGGAATTGTAATAAAGAGACACGATTGTTGCTTTTCACAAAAATTCGTGTTGAGAGCAGGAAGAGATCAACTGAGTATGAGTTTCCGACAATGTAGCTCACTAAATACATGAGCACATATATACGGACATACATACCTATGTATCCCCATTAAAAATATTTGTTTGTCGCTGAACAGGAGGATGTGATTGTGCTGAGGAAATCGGCAAAGCAGCTGGGGCATAATGTGGAATTTAAAATAAGTTTATATCGTGGGTGTGTAAATATGTTTAAATAAAGAAAGTGTAGGCGCAGAATGTGGTGACGTGATTTCATACGCAGTGTAGTGCATGTTCAAGTAGATACTTTTGTGTGTATGTATGTTGTGCGTTGCGCTTGCCAGGAGGATCGCCTTTATATGAACGCTGTTCGTCCATCATTTGCGCACGGATCTAGGTCAGTGTATAAAAATAAAAGATATCATAAGCCGATACATACAAACATATACTAAGTATATGTGGCATATCCGTACATTGCACGTATATAAAGATGTTGCTTAAGCGAAAGGCAAAAACGAGGCACAGACAACCAACGAACAATCTTAATCAATTTTGTGCTTAAAATAAAATGGAAATGTAAACGAAACTTAAAAAACTGTTAAATACTTGTGGAATTCGACTCGAAGATACAAGTGATTAATTCTAAACAACTTTGGCTATTTTATACGGCAGCGAGTTTAATGTAGTGTCTTCTATAGCATCTTATATCTTATATGTATATAAATGCGCAATGTTCAAAAGTCGTTCCTTTTTTTGCAATAACCACAATTCTAAGGTATACACTATTCTATATGTATCGATAGGTATCCTCGAGCTGTGTGTGCCTCAACAAACCTAAAATTAAAAAAAAAAATTAATTATAATATGAAAAAATTAATTTGAAAGTTGTACCACTACAAATACTAAACACGTTTTCACTCTATAGAGCCGTTATTATGTGTGTAGACATGAGCGATTGCATTGGTGCTTTGTAGGAAAACCTGATTTTGAGCGCAAGAGTAGGTTTGTTGGAAACATCAAGGGAGCAAAATCAAACACAAGCAAGTACATAAACTGGATTGATCACAAAAATAGAAGCATGTGCGTATTCATGTTCAAACAGAGAAGAGTAGTGACTGCGGGATTTCGAATTAAGAATTTTGACATATAATTTAAAAAAATCGGATGTAAAATAAAAAAGTTACAATAAAAAACCATTTGGGCTGTTTTTGTAACGATAAGAAAAAAATCCCGAAATCCTCTCAACATAACCTTTAAATTTAGGGACGGACTATAGCAACTTTTTTCTTCGACACGGTCTAGAACACATTTTCCCCTAAAAAAACTGGACTAATACCACTTGTGCTTTAAACGGCTCATATATCAAATAAAATTAATTTATATAAAGAAAAAATTAGTAGCGAAAATTCTAATCAGCTATAGGAAAGAAACTCAGCTAATTTAAGTAAAAGAAAGGAAAGCAAAGGAAAAGAAAGGAAACGAAACGAAAGGATAGGAAAGGCAAGGAAAGGAAACTAAAGGAAAGGAGAGGAAGGGAAAGGAAAGGAAAGGAACGAAAGGATAGGAAAGAAATGAAAATGCAGAAAAAATGTAAGAACAAAGTTAATTAAAAAATCATATGAACCAAAATAAATACAAATAAAAATTGACACTGCGTTTTTTAATGATGTAGAGAAAAAAGGCAGAAGGAAGAAGAATGTGAACAAAGGAAAAATATAGAAAAAAGGGAAAAAACGTTAAATCAAAGGAAAGACACTTCAAAAAACATCGTAAATTTGGATAAGGTTTTGTGGTTGAATTTCAACTACTGGGCAAACTCTAGTCTATTAAGATAGATCGATCATAAGAGTTGGTATACCTACCTCTCAATATGCTTCTTACCTTCACATAGCTAATAATAATGAATGTATTATAAACTTTCTATATCCCAAAATTTTCCCGAATAACATAAGTAAAAGGTTCCATTTTTTTTTTATAGGTATGCTGAATACTCATGGCGAACTTTTACGAAGATCATATAGTAAGGTACGTGGGCATGCCTGAATTATACTCTCAGAAAAAAGTTGCCTTATTTTGGCTCCAAAGACATGGTTTCCTTAAACTAAGTAAAATATTCATTAACTTAAAGACTTTTTTCCTCAATTTAAAGACTTTTTTCCTTAAACTGAGGAAAATAGTCTTTGAATTAAGGAAGCCATGCCTTTGCTCTTTTTTGAAAAAGCAAACAGAATCCTATTAGAAATACTTTCTTACTCGGACCCGCTTCATTTATGTACATCGTCAACGATAAATCCAGTAACCAATGTTATAAAATCACCACTAGGGCTTATCGGCGTAAATATTTATGCATTGTTTTAAGAAATTTTGTTTTCTTCTATTCTAAGAGTTGCATTAGCGTACAAGCTGGATTGCCTTGATTTTTCACACATACATAAGTTTGTTTCTTGAACCTAACATGTTCTCTACTTCCCTCCATTCAGTATGACAAATATGGCGTGCAATTAAATTCATGTGTAAAGTAAAACAACCCTCTAAATTTTGGAAATTGTAAGCAGGCGCTAAAAATAATCCCTAAAATCAGGACAACCACCCCACATGTATGTAAGTACATAGCATCATCATAATTGTGTGCTTATTTATACTTCCATATTGCTATCTCACCAATCAAAAGAAACAAAACCGCGATTGCGCATAAAGCCAAGGATAAAAACGTCAGCACTATTTAATCTGCAGTCATACGTCAATATATATACATACATACATTTACAGGTACAAGTACATTTACTTAAAATGCCCTGCAAAAAACGCAAATACTCTGTTCAATCATCTGAAGAATAATTCGTAAGGACTATCCTTTTTACATAAAAAAGGTGACCCCACTTCTTGGATTACACCATCTCTTTGCCTCTGAGTGCTCAACGTGTTCCGTGTATGAAAGTTCATTCCATAAAATACTCCATGAAGTACTCCTCAGCAAAGCAAGAGAGGACGTAATTGATCATGAAAGGAAAACCTAATCCTGCTTTTTCTTGCTCCCGAATACTCCATGGAGTAATGATTTTGTAGAGAGCTTAGGTTCGCCGTCAGAAAGAAAACTTCAAAATCCCAATCGATTCCATGTGTGCTAAATAAGTTATTCGGGGTCAAAGGTCAACATTTTAGGTTTTTGGATTTTTTTTTCGAAAACGGTCATGGGCGTAGCCAGTAATTTTTTTATGTCTTTTATCGAGGACAATTTCTCAAAATCTGTGAAAAAACGAGGACATTTTTTTGAAAAAGAATTAGGACATACATATTTATTGACATGAATATTGAGAGATACTTATATACTTTAAAAGTATCATTTTTTAGTTTCTCATTTTATAAAAATTTTCATTGATACTCCTTTTTTCGCTTTGAAAAGTCCTCGTTGTTTCAGCATTTTCTCCAAATGTCCTCGAGGACAAAGATTAATTTTTTTCTTAAAAAACGCAGAATTTTTCGAGGGCATTTGGCTTAGGTTGGGGCATTTGCCCCTGCCTGCCCCTACCTGGCTACGCCCATGAAAACGGTATATCTCCTTACTAATTTCCAGGCCCCTACCTTAACCCCTTGGATATATTAGCTTGAACCGACAACTCCCCTCTTTTTTCTGAATGGACGGTACTGATATCATATATGGGACGAAATTCGCCAACCGGACCACCTAAAAATTTCATCGCTTCGATTTGAATGAAATTTGGTGAAAGTGATCTGCTATGTAAAAAAAAAAATATCGCTAAAGGTCGCGTATAAATATTGTAGGGTTACCGAGATATACGGGTTTGAATTCGCATTTTTTTTTTTGTGTTGTGTTTCTTTTCGAATATAAATAAAATAAAAAAAATTATTGAAAAATTTTAGTAAAAGTTTTGTAAAAAAATTGTAAAAATTTTTTTCTAATTTCGACATTTTTAATACTTTTTTATTTTCATTTAAAACTTGATCTTTTTCCTTTAAAATTATACCTTTTTTGTAAGGGACCTCGAAAATTTCTTTAATGATTTGTGATCTTAAACAAAAAAAGCACACCATAAAAAGCAATTTATTTTTATTTTTCTTCATGAAATAATGTGTAATGGGTGAATTTTAGCTGTAAATTTTTAACAAAGAGATCGGACACCATATCATATCGGAACTTAAACAAAAAGAAAACAAGTAAGGAAAGTTGTCTTCGGCTGTGCCGAAGGCTATATACCTTTCATGAATAAGCGTCACGATTTTCACTGTTCGATCCCCAGTACAGCCTGTTTCAATTTAACTATATTTACTACACACATTACACATCTTTGTTATAATTTAAAAAAAACTTACAAAATAATAGGATCCGAGTTATCGGAACAATCGATTGTATGGAGGCTATATATTATACGTGTTCAATTGTACTGACTTACACTATACACATTACATATGTAGAAAGTACTAAAGGTGCAATATTTTACGTTCCTAACTTTTTAAATGCGGAAGTATTGGCCAAAAAACCTTATATCTGAACAACCGGTTGTATGGGGCTAAATATATGTTATATTTACCCGATCTTCTTGATTTTCCTCTACACACTACATAAATTGAAAGTACTCAAGTTGCAAAATTTTATGTTCCTAACTTTTTAATTGCAGAAGTTTTGGCCAAAAAACCTTATATCTGAACAATCGGTTGTATGGGGGCTATATGTTACATTTGCCCGATCTTGTTGATTTTCACTATATACACTACATAAATAGAAAGTACTCGAGATGCAAAATTTTACGTTCCTAACTTTTTAATTGCAGAAGTTTTGGCCAAAAAACCTTATATCTGAACAATCGGTTGTATGGGGGCTATATGTTACATTTGCCCGATCTGGTTGATTTTCACTATATACACTACATAAATAGAAAGTACTCGAGTTGCAAAATTTTACGTTCCTATCTTTTTAATTGCAGAAGTTTTGGCCAAAAAACCTTATATCTGAACAATCGGTTGTATGGGGGCTATATGTAACATTTGCGCGATCTGGTTGATTTTCACTATATACACTACATAAATAGAAAGTACTCGAGTTGCAAAATTTTACGTTCCTAACTTTTTAATTGCAGAAGTTTTAGCCAAAAAACCTTATATCTGAACAATCGGTTGTATGGGGGCTATATGTTACATTTGCCCGATCTTGTTGATTTTCACTATATACACTACATAAATAGAAAGTACTCGAGTTGCAAAATTTTACGTTCCTAACTTTTTAATTGCAGAAGTTTTGGCCAAAAAACCTTATATCTGAACAATCGGTTGTATGGGGGCTATATGTTACATTTGCCCGATCTGGTTGATTTTCACTATATACACTACATAAATAGAAAGTACTCGAGTTGCAAAATTTTACGTTCCTAACTTTTTAATTGCAGAAGTTTTGGCCAAAAAACCTTATATCTGAACAATCGGTTGTATGGGGGCTATAGGGTACATTTGCCCGATCTTGTTGATTTTCACTATATACACTACATAAATAGAAAGTACTCGAGTTGCAAAATTTTACGTTCCTAACTTTTTAATTGCAGAAGTTTTGGCCAAAAAACCTTATATCTGAACAATCGGTTGTATGGGGGCTATATGTTACATTTGCCCGATCTTGTTGATTTTCACTATATACACTACATAAATAGAAAGTACTCGAGTTGCAAAATTTTACGTTTCTAACTTTTTAATTGCGGAAGTTTTGGCCAAAAAACCTTATATCTGAACAATCGGTTGTATGGGGGCTATATGTTACATTTGCCCGATCTGGTTGATTTTCACTATATACACTACATAAATAGAAAGTACTCGAGTTGCAAAATTTTACGTTTCTAACTTTTTAATTGCGGAAGTTTTGGCCAAAAAACCTTATATCTGAACAATCGGTTGTATGGGGGCTATATGTTACATTTGCCCGATCTTGTTGATTTTCACTATATACACTACATAAATAGAAAGTACTCGAGTTGCAAAATTTTACGTTCCTAACTTTTAAATTGCAGAAGTTTTGGCCAAAAAACCTTATATCTGAACAATCGGTTGTATGGGGGCTATATGTTACATTTGCCCGATCTGGTTGATTTTCGCTATATACACTACATAAATAGAAAGTACTCGAGCTGCAAAATTTTACGTTCCTAACTTTTTAATTGCAGAAGTTTTGGCCAAAAAACCTTATATCTGAACAATCGGTTGTATGGGGGCTATATGTTACATTTGCCCGATCTGGTTGATTTTCACTATATACACTACATAAATAGAAAGTACTCGAGTTGCGAAATTTTACGTTTCTAACTTTTTAATTGCGGAAGTTTTGGCCAAAAAACCTTATATCTGAACAATCGGTTGTATGGGGGCTATATGTTATACTGGTCCGATCATGTCAGTTCCGACAAATGATTCCTATATTACAAAATGGTGGCCACATACAAAATTTCAGCCAGATATCTCAAAAATTGAGGGACTAGTTTGCGTTCAAACAGACAGACGGACAGACGGACAGACGGACAGACGGACAGACGGACATGGCTAAATCAACTCATCTCGTCATCCTGATCATTTCGGTATACTTATTGATGGGTCTATCTCTTCTTCTTCTCATATTTACAAACATCGGACCAAAGTTATAATACCATTTCATGTTCATGAAAGGTATAAAAATCGTAAATTGACTGCATTTTATGGTGAACTTTATGTGCTTTTTTGATTACACAGAGCCAATAATGCCTAATAAAATAGAACAAAAGTTATATGATATCTCTATAGATTTTCATCAAGAAGAAGTTCTTTTTAAATTTGAAGAGAAAATCTTATTAACGTTTACAAAGGGAAATCTTGCAAAAAACAAACCGTTTTCTTAGGGTTCCTAACGAGAAGATTTGACTTATTAACTGATTTCCGCATAATTGTATGTATTAATAAGATGATCTTAGGGTTCCTAACAAGAAGATTTGACTTATTAATGTTTTCAAAGAGAAATCTTGCAGAAAACGAATTGATTTCTTAGGGTTCCTAACAAGAAGATTCGACTTATAAGTGTTTTCAAAATGAAATCACATATTATTGAAATGATATCACATATATTTCAAATTAAAAAATAAAAATTATATTTCAGAGTTCTTATATTGTCTTCGAGAACTTCAGATTATCAGTTACGATTCAGTTTTAGATTTCTCTTGTATTGCCTTTACCTACTTATGTTGCCTTTTTATATTTCCTTCAAGCCATCTCACCGCACTCTTCCTTACATTGCCTACCACACTTGCCATATTGCCTCCACCGCGAATCGAACTAACCACATATTGAATGCTGAACACAGGTGCTTACCATCGAGCCATCGGGTACTTCTACTTCCCAGCGTATAATTGTTCTACATGATGTCTGCTGATGATGATGCAAGATTTCCCTTTGAAAATATTAATAAGTCAAATCTTCTTGTCAGGAACCCTAAGATCATCTTATTAAAATAAGAAGTTTTTTCTCTTTCATCTTTTTTTCATATTTTTAAGGAAATCTTGAAAAGATTTTCTTATTAATAACACATATAAAAGGAAATCGAAAAGAAATAAGAGGAAATTGCACTTAATAATATCAATAAGAATTTCCTCATTAAACAAAATAGATTTGCGTATAGTTTTTTTTCGTTTCCGTCGTTTCGACTACCCCTCAGCCCAAAACCCGCTCATGAAGAACATCTTATTAACTTTATTCGGCATTTCTGGCTCTGTGTAAGATAACAATTCAATTAAGAAATCTTCATTTTCGAGGTCCATTACAAAAAAGGTAAATCTTTAAAGAAAAAAGGTCAAAATTGATAACATTTCTTTCAAACGTTTACTAAAAATTTTCAATAACTTTTTTTATATTTATATTTGAAACGAACGGAAAAATAACTTTAGAAAATGGTTTCCATGTTCCTTCTGACTTCTAGTTTAAAGAAAAAAATATTTTACACAAAAGAAATTGCGAATTCAAACCCGTATATCTCGGTAACCCGTATATCTCGGTAACCATCCAATATTTATACGCGATCTTTCACTTTCACCGAATTTTATTTAAATCGAATTTTTAGGTGGTCCCTTTTCCGATGTCTCGATTTTTTTCTGTGACAATGGTATTGATATTATATAGTTTTTTACCAGTTTTCAGGTCTCTACCATAAACTTGTGTTGAGATATTCAGTCTCAAAAATTAAGTAATTGTGAGAGGTGTCACGCCCCCTTTTGAATGGTATTGATATCATATAGTATGTACACTCAAAAAAAATGTATCGGTATCGGTTTCATACCGGTTGGGTTAAAATGAAATTTCTAGAAGTATCATTTTCTTCGTATCAATGAAACAATGCATCATATAAAAAAGATAGTGAAAAGTATCAAATCTTCATTTTAGTTATTGAATCGGTGAAGAAAAGTATTAGATTGGCACTTCAAAAATGTCAAATTGAGAGTATTAGTATCAATATAGTAGCATAAATCATAGAATTGATATTCAAAGATATTAAATTACAACTTATAAAATATCAATTGAATAATACGTTTGATGATACTCCAAAGTTGCATATTGACACTACTATTTGTACCTTTTAGCATCGCCCTGATACCAGCTGTTTTTTGAGTGTAGTTCTATACCAATTAACAGATCGCTGCCATAAGCTTTTGTTGAAATATTCAGCCTAAGAAATTAATTATGTATGGGAGGTGCCACGCCCCCTTTTCCGAATTTGTTTCGTTAGAATTTTATTGTTATCATATAGGTCTATACTTATTTCCAGATCCCTGAAATAAAACCTTTTTGAGATATTCAGCTTTAAAAATTAAGTATTTATGGGACGTGCCACGGCCCCTTTTTCTATAACTCTAATTTTTTCCTGGGGTTTTATATAATTTAACATCTGGTTTCAGTAAGATTCGAACCCTGCTCCTCTGGCACGTTAGCCCAGTATTCTACCTTTCGGCTACGGCATTTTATAAAATTTTTAGAAAAATGTTCAATCATAAGAAATTCAAAAAATTTTGAATTAAAAAAACGATCCAACAAGTTGTAATATTGTTAGAAAATCCATAGTAAAAATTGTTGAACTATTATGACTATGAGTCCAAGGAAAATTCAAAGAGAATATATCAACAAGAGCCACCACTCGTTATGAAAGCAACGAACAAGATGGATGCCGTTTTCTTTCAGGGTTTCGGTAATTTCGATATAAATATGTTATTGTCTAATCAAAACAAAATGTGTAAAAGAAAATAGACGAGAACTGAAATAACACAAGAGTCGAAACAAAAATTTACCAGCTGTCGAATTCACAAAACTGAGGAAAAGAAAATTACTGAAACCCTGAAAGAAAACGGCATCCATCTTTTTCCTTGCCTTTATAACGAGTGACGGCTCTTGTTGATATATTCTCTTTGGAAAATTCTTCAAAACTTCATTTTAGTTTCGCCCATATATATTAATACGATGTCTCTACCATTATTACTATGCAGTCAATATGGATATGGATATACCGACAATAGAAATTCATATCACGACCATATATATTGAGGTGCCGTTCAAATATATTACCTTTCTATCCATAAATATAGAAAATAGTACACAATTTCGAAATGGTTGACATGTCATTTTCCTTTTTATTGGGAGCAAATAATATTTGATGACTCGCTCATTCTGAATGAATATTGCATCAAACTCGTCGCTATCAAAAGCGATATTGTCACAACATCCAATGCATTTCTCTCAGTGTGAATACATACAAGGTTATACTGAAGCATTTCATGCAAATTACTGTGATTTAAAGCTCTCTCAAAGGTACATAGGTACCCATTCGTACTCATTTTAACAAATTTGGACATAAAAAGTAAGGAAGGCTAAGTTCGGGTAAACCGAACATTAAATATCCAGCGGTAGTTTTGATATGATTTTCGAAATTTTCCATTTCGGAAGTGGGCGTGGTTGGCAAGCGATTTCGTCCAATTACATCAGGTACATCGATACGAGTATGCTTTGTGCCAAATTTCATCGTTCTACCCTAATCAGTTTTAAAGTTACGACCAGTCGAATTTTCAAAAATGCCTCCCTTAAAAGTGGGCGGTGCCACGCCCAATATAAAAAATAATAAGAGAATTACTAGGGGATTCACCTATAAAATTATATCATTTTACCCATTTCAGCTACCGAGATATGTCCATTTGTGTGATTTTCGAAATTTTCGATATCGAAAAAGGGTGCAACCTACCTTGGCCAGAAAGTAGCCTGTATACAAAATTTCATGCAAATATCTCAATTTTTACTCAAGTTATCGTGTACACGGATAGACGGACGGACGGACATGCCTTAATGAACTTTTTTTTTTTTTTTCAAACTAAGAACTTTCATATATGGAACTCTATATCTATCTCGATTATTTTGTGCCGTTACGTAGTACCGTTATGTGGACAAAATTATAATACCTTTGTACTAGTACTAGTACGCTGGGTATAAAATGTTATAACAAACAGCAATGAATAAAAATCAGCAAAAGCGAAACAAACAAACGACAAAGCTAGAAGTTGGTAAAACATTACAAAAAAAGTTGAATATAAAAAGGAGAAATAGAAATATATAAATGATTCGCGCTCGTGAAACGGAAAGCGGAACTTCGAATTAGAAAAATGTGTATGAAAGTTTGTAGATACTATTAACGAATGTATGTTTGTAAAAAAGGCAGAAGAAATAGAAAACATTCCAAAAAAGAAGCAAACAAACAGGTTGAACGAAAGAAAAAACAGAACCAAGCCTTGTTGTCGTTCGATACGTTTGAGCATAAAGAGCAGAGCTTTGCTTGTTATTGTTATTGTTATTATTATTTGTATTATATTTTGCCTTTTTCAACTAAAACGCTATGAGCTAATGTTTCGACGCCAGACCGACAGCCTGGCAGCCAGACATGCTAAGCACACATGTGTACGAACCTTGCGTTGGAGAAAAGCTTCAAAGCCGCAGTTCAATACCAGAAATAGAAATGAAATTAGAAAAATATGTTCAAGCGCAATATTGTATAAATGGATGTTTGTGTCTGTGTAAGTGTAAGTTTCCAAGAGCAGTGAGAAAAACAGGCGAAGCCGATCAGCCAACCGAAGCTTTGCGGGCTGTTCCCTCGACAATTGTATGGTATGATGCATAGAATACCCTTTGGCCCCGCCCGACCATATAAAGTCGCCCACAAACAACAACAACCCCACATGGCGCACCATGAAACTAGAAAAACTAATGCGTCTGGTACGACGAATGTACTAATTGAAAACAAGGCTGCTGCAGCTTGGAGCAGCGCAAAAGGCGAGCTTTGGCCTCATGCTGTGTCTATCATAAGTTTGTATATTTATGTAGGTATATACATCACAGCAGATCAATAATAATAAATTTTCATATATCTTCACATACCTATCCGTATCCATATGTGGTTACTCAATATCCGTTCACACATCATAGAGCAAATGCTTTTCGATGAAATCATTTCGTTGTTGTTTGATCCGTTTTCTTAGAAAATCATTTAAGCTAGAAAAGGTAGAAAATGGAATGCGTAGCCATTCGTTGCTTAAAAGTTTTCGTTAGAAGCCATTTTCTTAAGATGAGTGCGTAATACTGGATTCAACGAATAAATCACAAAAACCGGACCCAATCATCATGGGCCCCTCTTTCCTCTGTTGTCGAATTCGGGTGTCGATACGAAACCTTTTGGGCTTGTCCGTTCGCATAGCATGACCCAGTTGTGGACCTTTTGGGCTCTAATTAGGTGCATATCTGCAAAAAGGTTGTACAGGTCATCGTAATATTTCCTTCGATACTCACCATTGGCATCACGACAAGAACCATACATCTTTCGGAGAATTTTGCTCTCAAACACCAAAAGCCAACCCATCTTCTTTCGACACTGTCCATGATTGCCAGTCGTACATTTGGGTCTCAAGGTACGACGATATTCCCAAAAATTTTATGAACCTAAATCTGTGAGGTGAACAAATAATTTAACGTTCTTGGTTTTCCTGTCCCAGATCCAAGAAACCTCAGTTTCCCTGTCCCAGGCCTAATAAACAAATCGATAACTGATCCACGAACACTTCAAACCGCAGTTTGAAGCGGCAGTGTTCGGGAATAGTTATGTATGTATATCATATAGAGAACTTAATACTTACTTACTTAAAATAGCCATTTAACCGCCAGTCGGTTCTTTGTTAAGCTAACTGGCGCCAATTGGAGACACCGCTTATTCGCAGCAGGGCGAATTGGAATTTCGCGGATCTCTCTCAATCTGGTCATTAAGTCGCAGTGGAGGTCTCCCTTCTCCTCTACTTCCACCGGCGGGTACCGATAAGAATATCTTCTTCGTTCATTCGCACAACGTGGCCTAGCCGGCGAAGCCGCTGGGTTTTAATTCGCTAAACCATGTCGTCGTCTGCGTAAAGCTAATACAGCCACGGAGGGAAATCTATGGATGGAACATCCATAATTATTGATATCACATTAAATAAAAATTGATAATTCTGTCCCATCAATGAATATGGAAGTTTCATCAATGCTTTTTTGATAAATCACTATTGAAATGGTATCCATATAAACTATTGATAAATTCTAAATTGTTTAAAAAAACAAAATTTTATATAATTTAACATCTGGTTTCAGTAAGATTCGAACCCTGCTCCTCTGGCACGTTAGCCCAGTATTATACCATTCGGCTACGGCATTTTATACAATTTTTAGAAAAATGTTCAATCATAAGAAATTCAAAAAATTTTGAATTTAAAAAAACCGCTCCAACAAGTTGTAATATTGTTAGGAAATCCATAGTAAAAATTGTTGAACTATTATGATTATGCGTCCCAGAAAAATTTACATTTCGTCCATATATATTAATACGCTGTCTCTACCATTATTACTATGCAGTCAATGGATATACCGACAATAGAAATTCATATCACGACCATATATATTGACGTGCCGTTCAAACATATTAGTATTCTATCCATAAATATAGAAAATAGTACACAATTTCGAAATGGTTGACATGTCATTTTCCTTTTTATTGGGAGCAAATAATATTTGATAACTCGCTCATTCTGAATGAATATTGCATCAAACTCGTCGCTATCAATAGCGATATTGTCAGAACATTCAATGCATTTCTCTCAGTGGCTCATCCATAAATCCTTCGAAGAATTTTTTTCTCTAATACTCCCAAAACCGCGCCATCGGATGCGGTCAGTGTCCATACTTCTTCACCATATAGCAGGACGGGTACGATAAGTGACTTGGGGTTTTCTTTTTGTTCGACGAAGGAGGACTTTACTCATCAATTGCCTACTCAGCCCAAATTGGTAATACACATTAAGATAATTTGGGTAGTCTAATTTGCTCTACAGGTATGCTTTCATAAGTATAACTTCATATACAAACATACATACATACGGACAGTCTAGCTGTCACGGTGAGAATATTCTATTTCGTCACTTCCTGCATTCACTTCCCTATTTGAATCAATGAACTCGTATACCTCTGTAACAATGCGTAATTTCCTTTTGCCCCTTTTCCATATAATAAAGATCACTGCTTTCTAATTGCCGTAAAAAAACCACACGCAACCGCGCACATACCCTCTAGGTAAAGTCTAAAGCTATGAAAATCTCTAACTATTATTTGTATGCGTGTCATTCATTTTTAGTGATGAATGACGCGAATTGGAAACCTCAAGGAATGCCAAGTCATCTTCACCAGCCGTTTCAATGTCAATCGCGGAACCCCTCCCCCCCTTCCTTCCTCATTCCCATGACAAGACCCACCTAGCGGAGAGTCTGTGTTAATGGGGTTTACTTGTCAACCCCTATATGTTTTAGTACTTTTCACCAGAAACAGTTGTTGTTATTAATTTCCCTACAGGGTACGGCAGAAAAAGTCCCCCGACAGGTATTTCAATTTTAAGTACAGTTTTATGATTATTAGGGGGTATCTTACTTGCACAAAAAATCATAGCTTTGCGGAAAATTTTCCCATATGAAATGTTTGGTTACTTCTTGACGACACTCAACGTAGCTCTTTTCTTTGGTTCTAGAGTTGTTTGAAGCTGCTTCAAAGAAGTATGGAAGAAGTATGCAAAGTATGGTCTTCCTGATTTCTTAATGGAGTATTGGTCGTAGGAAAACCAGACTAGACACTGTTTGTGCTATCAAAAAGGGGGATATTCGAAGAACAGGAAGTTAAGGGTGCTAGACTATTATAGTGTCTTTCAAGCAGAGGTCAACGCCATTAAGGACTCGCTTAATGGAATGCCATCCAGCGCTGTAACTGTAAAGTAGAAATTAAATTAGAACCCAACAAACGTGCGATCGAGGCCTGTTATCGACTTCTTGGCATCTCTCTCGTGAGACGGACGTCGGAAATGGCAATCTCTGTGAGGTCGACTGTAGTCTAATACTGGACAGGTGGACTTTGATCATGTTCTCCTCTGGTCGGTTATCGACTACAAGCGATAATGTCGTGACTGCATATGTGTCCAGTCTATACGACGAAGCGAAAAGGGATCTTGGGGTGAACGAGAACAATTAAAAGTGCCCGCAAGTACTTTTTAATATCGTTGATATTTTAGACTCAAACCCGGTCCTTACTCAAGGACTGTATCTACACCCTAATGTACAACATTCATTCACATCGGCTAAATATTCTATTAGAAGATCGCTGATGGTGCTCCAGTTATAATAACTCTTTATGAGCAACTCAGCAGTAGCTGAATTCACTACTGGACTTGCGAAGTTTATATTTGATATTGTTATAGCCCACATTCATATCCATTGTAAATGCTTTAGTTAGTACGGACTACCGCCGAGACTCTCATACCTATACAAGCTCTATTGCCTCATATAGGGTAGTTTACTAGTAGTAGTAGTATCTACTATAGTTTCCGTGATCGCGCCACCACCGTTTCTGTTGTTTTCAGGTCTGTTGTTGTCTCTCTATTGCTACGCTCTCCGAACTTTAGTTAGTTCGCCTAGTCACTGAAACGCAACGTAAATATCATACCGACAAGACCAAGCCTTTGCAATCTCGCCTGTCTGCTTGCTGGCGTGCCTAATTGGTTGGTTGGTTAGCTGAGTTGGTTTCCAGCTCGCCTCCCAACTACCGCGCACCATCATCGCACATCGTCAATCTACCGATCTAGTATGTAGCTATGAGTTAGCTATCTATCGATTTGCCTGTTTGCCTTGCCCTATTGCGTGTTTTGTGTTGTTTTTTTTTTTTTTTTGTTGTTTTAAGTCTGTTTTTCATTTCACATACCATCACTCTTGCCTCCACCTAAATTACTTCCTCTCGAGTTTCGTTACGATCTACTCTATGGACGCCTGTTTTTATTAACAACAACGCGTCTAGGGAATAGCGAAAGCTAACCGAATATTTGTATGAAATGACTAGCAAAAGCGATCAAGTCGTCATTGAGTGAATTGAGCTGTGTTGGTCTATGAAAGCGTTGGCTTTGTCAGTGGTCTGTCGGCGTCAACGTAGTCGTCACATAGGCGCAAAGTCGCAGAGTCAACAGGCAAACAGAGTACGTACACATTCCTAATTACCGAAACGGACGTCTGTATAGCCGATTATAGGTTGTATCCTTCTGATTTCAATAGAGCCTACCAAATGCGCATTTGGTTTGAGACTAGTCTGAAAAGTACCCATGACGCGTAAGGGACGTATCTGCTTTCAAATCGACAAAAAGATCTTGCGTGTGTATTTTCTTATCGTGATTTGGGGTATGAAGGAGATCTTGTCAATAGTAGAATGAAACCGCACTGAGTGAGTCCAATCAGTTAGTCGACGATCAATTTCAGTATATCTTAACAAAAGAGACTGATTCCTCGGTAATATAATCGGTTTGTGGAATGGATCTGCCCAAGATTATCCTTATATTTCTAATTGAAGGCGCCAATTGGAAAAACCAAAGGAAGTCAGGTCATCATTCACCCCGATCCTTGTAGCACTTGATCTCCGATAAACTCTTTACATCCGTCTTCAAAATGCTCAAAAGGCAGTCCATAATTTCCCGGTCCTTTATTATTTTTCGTCCAATATATTACAATTCATTCGCTTCGTCCACCGTCATATTTGATGTATCATGACCTCACCCTCAATTGAGCAATATGAAAAAGCTTTCCCTCGATAGCTTGAGTTGGTTCTTTATTAAGCTTCCAGGTAGATATTATTGTCCCTACAATAATTCCTAATAATAAGGAAACTAGATCACACGGCCAAAATGGCCTGGCTGTATCCTCACGCTTCAAGAACTTCGTAATTAGTAAATCGGTATTTTTTTCGATACCAGATGCTCAGAATATCCTTTAAGATTGCAGGAGATTGTAGCTCCTCCTGAAATATTTCAACAAAATGTGGATATGTGGTTCCTAATTTAAACGATAATTGTAATATAGGCTAATTATAACTCAAGGACATGGAAGTAATGTCCTTTAAAACTATGTATTATCATTCAACTTTTTCAAAACTCTGTGTTGTTAAAAATCTCAATCCATTTCGGAGATATCGAC
The DNA here is from genome assembly GCA_964058755.1 of Campiglossa producta. Classification (NCBI taxonomy): domain Eukaryota; kingdom Metazoa; phylum Arthropoda; class Insecta; order Diptera; family Tephritidae; genus Campiglossa; species Campiglossa producta. Next base: position 153,089,205 of record CAXKVI010000001.1, read on the forward strand.
CAAAAGAATTAATACAATATACAAGTATGAAAAGAACAGGAAAATGTTACGCATACGCCGTGTAAGGACTATAAAAAGTGACCTATAATTGCAAAGTTTCATGATGTACTCAATTATTTTTTCTAGAAAACATATAGTTACGCAATCTACTAAAACACTTTTGAAAATCCAATGTCACCAATGTCCTTTTCTCGTGAATACGTTTTTGCAAAATCTTTGCAAGGAATCCTGTTATCCTTTTACAAATTCAAAGGTAGAGATTTGTTACACAGTCTTTTAAATATGAGCGATATATTAAAGTTATGTAATTTTCGAGGCCTTAATGGCCTTTTTTGCGAACTTAGTATAAGCTACTAGCAAAAACTTTATCTAAAAATCGGCACGGATTGCCGTTATCCTAGAACAATAAGACTTCGCGCGCATGTTATTCAGACAAAACGCACCAATATGGAGGGTATGTATATCAAAATTCGAAGCTTCTTTTTTGATACTTTTTTGGGACAGTCCAATGTATGTATGTATATCTACACTTTCTGGCAAAGGAACACATTTTTCGATCCTAATATCTTTGTTCCATATTTTTTAATGCCTATCAGAACTAGTGCGGAACTAATCTAAGAAAAGAGAAGAAAAATAAACAAATGAGTGTGTGCTTCGAAACAAACTAATACGCCTAGTTGTGCCACGCCAACAGCCCTCGTTGTCAAGCTTTCACGATCCAGCTAAATTTGTGTAACTGAGTGACGACTGACTGAGAGCTGATTTTGCCTTAGCTGGATTGTTGTTGGTTATTTGTTACGCCATACAACCATCCTCAAACGAGCAACGATCGGTATATACGCATTAGGGTGTGCCTTATTTGTAGGAAGGTACTACCTATTTTGTTACCCTAAAACCTAGATTACTTACTTGCTTACTTGAAATAGCCTTTAACCGCCTAGGTCGGTTCTTTGTTGAGCTAAACGGGGCCAATTAAAGACACCTCCTTTAAACAAGTTTCATAAACCGAGGATCCGATCACCTTGAAAATTATGCACCACCATAATGTACACACACATGAAAGAACAACTGGCTGTGTGTAGGTATTTGTTTGCCTTGAGCGCCTTGTATGAGGCAATATTTCGTAGTCCACGGAACGTTAGATACAGAATGTAATAGATGAAAAGATAGATAAATAAACGAATACTTAGATAGATGTTTAGATGTCAGCATGCTAGTGTAAAAAGGAAAATATAAAAACAGAGTTAAATATACTAGGCAATGGCTGGCGTGGCGTGAAACGAACAGCAACAGCAGTAACAAGTGAAACAAGTATGTACTTCGTAACAACAATAACAATAAATGTGAACCTGTCGGATATTAGGTACTACCGACATATTTCTACACCTGTATGTACATAGGTAGGTGTTTTAATAAGCATACATCCCTATATTCATACAGACTACCACCCACCAAAAAATGAAGCACATTGTTGAAATTGAAGTCTTTGTGAAATCATTAAAAGATAAAATAAACTAAAACAAAAATAGATAAATAAAAAATAAAAAAAGGAGCGTGGCACCTCCCATACAAACTAAATGTTTTCAAGCAGAATATCTGTTAGAGGGTTCAAGGTAGGGTCCTGAAAATTGGTATAGACTTATATCATATCAAAAGCATTCTCACACATAAAAAGGGGGGTTATCAGAAAAGGGGGCGTGGCACCTCCCATACAAACTAAATTTTTCAAGCAGAATATCTGTCAAAGGGTTCAAGGTAGGGACCTGAAAATTAGTTTGGACCTATATGATATCAAAACCGTAAGTAGGGGTTATGTGAAAAGGGGGTGTGGCACCTCCCACACAAACTTAATTTGTTGTGGTTGAATGTCTCTAAATAGGGTTAAGGTAGGGGGCTGAAAATTAGGATAGAGGTATAAGTTATCTATACCAATCTCAACAGTTCTCACTCAATATTACACAGAACTAGGGCTTTAATGCCTCAAACATGCGAGGTAGCGTTCCTCTTACGCGTGTGGCTATTGTTGTTAACGGTTTGCTTCGAATGCACATTTTACTCAAATATGTACACAAAACCAGTATACAGAGCGTCTTTTCGCTGAGGCATTGCAACAGATCGGACGTGGTGTTGTTGTTGTTGTTGTTAACAATGCATTGCCCTGTCTAGAGTGTTTGATCATTCCGAAGATCTTCATCAAGCTCTTCTAAGGGGAGTCCAAGGAAACGTGCAGTTTCAACAGGGTTTGTCTAGAGGGACAAAGGGGTTTGAAGAGTAGGTTCAGATGAACAACTGAACAGATGTAGAGTATCATGGGGGGTCCTACCACATGCAGGGCATGTGTTTGAGATTGTATAATTCAGTCTGGACAAGTAGGAGTTTAACCTCACACTGTATCCAGACCTAAGCTGTGCCAAGGTGACTCTTGTCTCCCTTGTTAAGGTGCGTTCTTCTTCAGCAATATCCGGTGGAGGACTGGACAGAACGGGATTCACAGGTAGAGATCTGACAAAAGTGTCTACGAACTCGGTGTGGATGTCGGTTAGAGCCCGCTTATGATTCTGCAGATCAAACGGCAAGGTAATATGATGCCGGATCTCGTCATAATGCTTACGGAGATGTTTCCTTATGTCTCCCGGGGGCGGATCTGTGTCCAAAAGATGACGGTTTGGATGTGCTGGCTTGTGGCAGTTCAGAAGGAATTGCCTGCTCAGCATTTCCGCGTGCTCTTTTACATTGAGCAGTTTTGCCTCCTAATGGAGGTGAGACTCGGGAGACATGAGGAGACATCCCGTAGCAGTTCTGATGGCAGTATTTTGGCAGACTTGTAACTTCGTCCAGTTGGTGTTATGCACATTACGCGACCATATGGGTGCGGCATAGTCAAAGACTGGTCGGCCAATGGCCTTATACATATGTAGTCAGCAACGTTTCTTTGTCTTTTCCCCAAGTACTGCCGGCAAGTGACTTGAGGATCTTGTTGCGACCACGTACCTTTAAGACCATTGCAGACACATGACCAGCAAATGAGAAAGTATTATCCAGTGTCACCCCTAATAACTTTGGGTGGCTGACAGTTGGTAGCTTAGTGCCGTAAACGAAAATGTCTAATTCATTTCTCACCTGATGCGTCCATGTCGTGAAAAGCGTCGCCGTGGATTTAGTCGGAGATATCGTCAGATCTCGCTCAGTGAAAAACCTGGAAAGGTCGTAGAGGTAACCGTTGATTTTGGCACAGAGTTCATCAGTATAGGGGCCCTTCCCCGTCGCCATTATTGTACAGTCGTCGGCATATGAAACGATGGTGACGCCCTCTGGTGGTGGGGGCATCTTCGATAGATAGAAGTTAAACAGTGTCGGGGATAGGACACCACCCTGTGACACCCCCTGTCTAATACGTCTAGGTTTTGATGTTGCGTTTCTAAAGTTGACCGACGCCTGCCGCCCATTCAAATAATTAGCGGTCCATCTCTTTAACCCATCAGGTATCTGTGTTTCGAAAAATCTTGTATGAGAGTGTCATGATTGACTGTGTCAAAAGCTTTCGACAGGTCAGGTGCCACTAACACAGTCCTGTGATTTGGTTGATTTAGGCCGCTATTTATTTGCGTTGTAATGGCATTGAGTGCGGAGGTAGTGCTGTGAAGCTTACGGAAGCCATGTTGATGACTAGCCAGGTGCAGATTTGCAGTATAATACGGGAGCAAAATGGACTCTAGCGTCTTCACTACCGGCGACAAAAGTGATATAGGGTGATATGAATCGCCTATGTTTGCCGGTTTTCTAGGTTTTAGTAGTGGAACCACTCTCGCCTTTTCCATATTTCAGGAATGACGAAAGTGTTCAGTGAAAGACTGAATAGAGCCGCTAAGTATTTGTGTCCCTCCTGGCCTAGATGTTTCAGCATCTTCATGGCAATGCCGTCGGGGCCGATGGATTTTGAGGGCTTAGCCTGTCTGACGTGGTAACTTACGGTGGCAAAACAGTGAAAGTGAAAAGTGTAAATCAAGGTCAAAAATAATTATTATTTCGGAAAATTTTAATAAAAATATCGTTGGAAAATGTGAACACAATCCCTTTTCTTAAATATTTTCATATACATATATTATTTTTGCAAATGATTGATAGCAAGGGAAACAGTGAACAAATGCAATTGAAAGTCGGCGAAGTGATCATTATGTTACGAAATATCAGTCAGCCGAAATTGTGCAATGGGACAAGATTAGCAGTGAAACGGACAATGAACAAAGTAATTGAAGCAACAATTTTGAAAGGCAAATTTAAAGGTAAAAATGTTTTGATTCCGCGTATTCCAATGATTCCAACAGATTTGCCTTTGGTTGTAAGCAAATTCAATTTCCCATTCAAACACTTATAGCGTTTTCTTTTCTCCGCGAAAGTGTTGCTATTTTGTAGAGGAACATACCCTGCAGCGAAACCTCAAACTAGTCAGAAAAATAGTAGTAGATATACAACTATAATTTTGTGGCAGAACTCATACTAGTCAGGAAATATCCATTCCATACTAGTATACAACTAGATTTTTCTGGATGAAATTGTACCAGTTGAAAAATACAAAATTCATTCGTTTCGTTTTCTCTTATAGCTGCACACTTAACATTTTTAGTGTCACCCTGCATGTCTTCAGAAGAAGAAAACACTGCCGTCATATGAAATGTCAAAATTGTGTATGCCTATCGGTGCTGCTTTATCGTGGCTGATATACATGTGTTAGAAAGTGACAGATAGTATACTGTTTTTGTTTGTTGTTGACATTTATCAGGGCAAATAATCGCACCGTCTACTACTATCTAGGGCAATAAATGTTGCCTTTTTGCAATTTTATAGGGGAGGGTGGTTGAGAAAAGATAATGATGCCCTCTATGAAGGTAATGCCCATTTTACAACTGAACATGGCTTTTAGCAGAAAAGAAAAGTATTAAATTGTGTAGAATTGACCTAACTTATCCATGCTTTGAACATGGACAACTGTATGTAGAACGTCCGCGAGTAGGGAAAGCATCGTTACTGAATATTTATACACCGAATGAAAATAAAACAAAAAAAAATGTTGTGTATCAGAAGGCTTTAGATTAAGTTGTTAGTTAACAATAATTAGAGTAACATTGTTATTAGAATAAGTTACAAAATAATGGCCGAACATGTATTTAATGATAAAACAAGAAAAAACAAAGAACACCTTTAATTTCTATTTTTCTTTCACCCATCGAAGCGGGTGAGGGTCCGCTAGTAGATAAATAAAAAATTAAACAAAAAAAAGCCATATACATAAAAAAATAATGATAGTAAAACCAAAAAAATACACTGAACCAAAAAAGTACATATTTTCTACGAAAAAGTACATATATTTTACGATTTTTTTTCATTAAAAGCTCTCCAAAGAACGTTTTCGTAGAATTTAAGAACAAAAATTCGTAAATATTCATGTCAAAATAAATTTTAATAATAATACTTAAAATCCAAGAACTCATTCTTAGAATCTACGAAATCATTCTTAGAATATGTTAATACATACTACGACCTCATTCATAGAACATATGAAAATATTCTTAAATTGTACGAACTCATTCTTAGAATATGACAATCCAATTATTAATTATACGACCTTATTCATAGAGTTTATGCAAATATTCTTAAATTGTACGAACTCATTCTTGGAATAAGTCAGTCCATTCGTAAATTATACGACTCATTTTTAGAATGTATGAATCCATTCATAAATTATTCGAACTCGTTCTTAGATTGTATGAATCCATTCTAAATTTTACGAGCTCATTCTTAGAATGTATGGATCCATTCTTGAATTTTAAAAATCATGAAATTCAGTTGGAATGTTTTATTTTAATTGACATACTTATTTCTCTTACAAAGGTAGTAACGTATTTTCATTAAAAAAAATAATTAAAGTTAAACATTCATTAGCAAAAGTAGTTTGTATGTATAAAAGGAGGGCTGAAATAAACATATGTAATTAAAAATATAATATAATGTTTCTGCTTCTACTAAAGTTGGTGTTGTTGCATAATGTTCGATCTGTTACGGCTGTAGGTTATAACGATGCTGCTTCAGTTGAGGTTGAAGTCTTTTTGTTTATTTCCAGATGTCTTATGTGGGTTCTTTTAAGGTGAAACGTTAATTTCTCGGGACTTAACAAGTCTTTATCACACACTAAACTTCATAATAGCGAACTTTTTTCTTTTTCTTTTTTTTTTTTATATATATACTATATGTTTAATTTTTAACACACGATCTTTTCAATAAACGTATTAATAAAAAAAATTCAAACAGTGGCAGCTGTCTGCTCTAGTTAAGAACGTGTTGGTTCAATCGATGACGCTTTCCTAAAATATAAGAAATAGTTCTTAAAATCTACGAAACAAGTTCTAAATAATAAGAAAAAGTTCTTATAATCATAGTAAAAAAATTGTACGTACGTAATATCTTAAAATTTAAGAACAAATTCGTAATATTTAAGAACAAATTCAGCTAAAAAATTAATGAATTTTAGTTCTTATATTTTAAGAAATAAGTTCTGACGTTAATAAAATGTAACGTATTTTTTCATATATAATAAGAAACTTTTCTTAAATTATATGAAATTTGTCTTAGATTCTAAGAAAAAATCAGCGTGAACTTTTATGAAACTTTGTTCGTACAAAACATGTACGTTTTTGGTTCAGTGTAAAATAAGACAAAACAAAACACAAACAATTAAATAAAAAAATTAAATAGAAAAAAAAAAAACAAAAAATTATATTTAATAAAGTAAATAAAATTAAATACATATAAACTTAAATATAAACTGAAAAAAAACAAAATTAAATAAAATCAAAAAAGGCAAAATAAAATGAAAAGAAATAAAATAAAATATTTGAATAGAAAATTAAAATAAATGACAAAAATTAAATACATAAAAAAATTAATTGATAAAACAATAATAAAAACTGAGTAAAATAAAATAAAACGAAATGGAAGATATATAATAAATTAAATCAATTAAATGAATAAAGTAAAATTAAATGAAGTGAAATAAAATACCTACCTATACTTAAATTAAATGAAATGAAATTATCGTGCATAGTTTTTGGTGGGTACAGATATATGTATTTACATTCATACATAATATGTATGTACACATTTTTATCTGAATGTTTTGCCTGCAACTGGAAGCTTTTTCAAACAGTGATTTCTACTGCGATCGTTTGCCATACAATTTGTAAAGGAATTTTTACCCTATAACTACATACAACTGTTGTAGCGAAAGTAGGAGGCAACGAAAACAATATACATATATACTAACAACAACAAAAAGTGATACGATCATAGTGAAACCTTTTTAGCTCAACATGAAATAATGTCGGGCTCCATAAAAATGTGTAGATAAGGGGAACAGGCGGCATCAGAGATACTTTAAAAGTTAGTATTCATATATCTACCTATGTATGTATGTACATATGTATGGTAGGTATGCTAGAAATAGAGTGTAGTTCATCTGAGTAAGTACCTACAAAACTTCGTGTTCCTAAATATAACCTCTGTTAGAAAAATTGAGTATTGATCCATATTTATCGTTGCGGACAGGTGTTGGAGGGGGCGTGGGAGACGACGAAGATTAGGAATAGGAAGGACCTAGATGAAAAAAATAGGAAAATGCGTAGATAGGAGCAAAGGTAGAGGAAAGGGGAGAGGAAAAGGAAACTGGCGTGGGAGGGGATTACTAAAAATGACAATAGAGGTGCAAAGGAGGTTGAAGTGATAGATAAGTAGAGAGTACAATTGCTCCAATGTACCTAGTCAAGTCGATATTGGAACAAAACAAGGTACTACATAGGTATGCGGCTAATACAATCTGCGTAGGATAGTAGCGGATATACATAAATACAAACGCTCATATATACATTTCCATAAAAATAGAAATATATGTATAACAAAGATAACCGAATACACACACATATGCACCTATGGAAACCTCTCAAAGCTTATGCTAACGCCTCTGGAGAAACGATCTTCCAAAAACTCTGAATGCATGTAGGTATGAGCAATTGGATACTTGTTATTTGTTATTAGGAGCTTTTAAGCGGAATAAATAGAAAAAAAAATATTGTTAAAAGGAAAATATCTGATGCTGTGAATTGGAAGTGAATTAACCAAGAAAAAAGTTCAACAAATGAATGGAAAAAGGTCAACAGCAAAAGAATATCAAGGAATGGCAGAATGAAAAACGTGAGTGAAAAACTCTACAAAACTAATACAAATACAGACATCGGACCGGTGAGACTATAACCGGGAGAGCGACACCCCTTTTAACACTCATTTGATATTGCTGAAGAGCTTTTAATTAGCTTGGCAAGTGCATTTGAATGGGGTTATAAAAGAAAACCAGAAAAAACAGATAAAAAATAATGACACATTCACAGAAAATGCAATGCTGGTGCGAGCGGCAGGCATGCTATTGTACACCCAGTGGTGGAAATGCGTAGCACTAAATCCATAGTATGGCGACTTTCTAGGCATGAAATTAATATCATTCCATTTCGACCATTTTCTCTAGAAACATATTTTGGCCATAAAGTAACATGAAAACCAAATGGTGAGGTGCGATAAAGCCATGCGAGATAACCCCATATGGCTCTATCTCCCATCCAATTGCGAGGTAAAGCCATATGGCACTATCACGCTTCGTATTGAGAGATAATGCCATATTTTTTTTTGTCAATTGTGAGTTAAAGCCATATGGCCTTATCTCTCATATGAATTTATTTGTCATTGTGAATGTGCATTTAAGGTGACAGGTAATAGTGTCACTGGTAATAGTGTCAATTGACAGGAAAGGTTAAAATCACTAATAGTGCTCATTTCTAAAAGGAGAAACCATAATTTTGTAAATTATAAAATAATAGAAGGGAATTTTTCCTTTTACGAAAGGTTAATACCACTAATAGTGCACACCTTCTTGATTGCATATGGAGCAGAAAATATTCCGTAAAAGGGAAAATCAAATGAGAGATAAAGCCATACGAGATAACGCCATATGGCCTTATAGCTCTTTGAAATTGGAAAAAAGCCGTACAGAAATTTTGGCGCGAATATGGCTTTATCTCTCTTTGAATTGAGTGATAAGGCCATATGGCGTTATCTCGCATGGTTTTATCGCACCCCACCAAACCAAATTTCATGCAAATATTTCCATTTTTACTCAAGTTATGTCAATTTATGCGATTTTCGAAATTTCGATATCGAAAAAGGGGGCGTGGTTATCAGCCGATTTCGCCGAACTGTATATAAAATTTCATGCAAATATCTCAATTATTACTCAAGTTACCATGTACACGGACGGACAGACGGACGGACATGCCTAAATCAACTCCTCTTTTCAACCGCGTTCACATATGATGGAACTCTATATCTATCTCGATAATTTTGTGCCGTTACATAGTGCCGTTATGGCGACAAAATTATAATACCCTTGTACTGGTACTAGTACGCTGGTTATACAAATTGTACGGGTTTTAAAGTTTTTTGATGTGTTCTAGATATGTTATTATCAAATTTCGTTGCAAATTTTGATTGTTTTTTTTAACAACAATATCTCTGGGTTAAGAAAAAGTAGCAGGCTTTATCGAACCAGAAAGTACGCAGGCCTACTGCCTGGTCATCGATTCTTTTCTGGATATGGGTCCGGTACCAGCTCGACTGTCGGCGAAACAAGCACAGACCATATAAAGGCCGTAAAGGACTTTTCTACACTGAATAGTTCCAAAGATGTGCAGTACGAAAAATCCCATTTTTATGGGAAGTACCGATTTTTGGCACAACTAAAACAAATTTGCATCAAAAAATGATTTTCGAAAAAATGGTCGTTACGATAATTTCGCAAAAAAAGGGACACATTGGTCAGGATTGTGGAAAGATGTTCAAGAAAGTTATTAGGTTAGTTCCGCTTTTCGGTACATTTTGACCACTGTGCAAAGGTATTTGTACTATTCCCCTCTCTTCTCAATAGTCAATAGTTTTTTAATTAATTATAAAAAACATTCAATGATCAGAAAGCTCATAATTCCTTCTCTTAAGTTTTTTGGAATTGGGTTGCACGAACATACCTATTGTCCATTCATTACACCACTGGGTAGTGTAATACAAAGAGAGAGAGCGAATAGATGAAAGCGAGCAGCTGAGAGTAACAAACTGATTAGAATGTTTTCTAGTCATTGTTTATTTTTTCTTATAAGATCCCTAATATTGCACCCTCTTTCGGGACTAGCAAGTAAACATGATTGTTGGAAATTAAAATTTCGACATAGTACTATTTTACCAACAAAACTCATAGACGTGGTTGAGCTCGCCCATACTTGAGTTACATTCATACACATACCTACATACATACGTGCTCTTCAAATGCAGCAGGAAAAGGAGATCGCTGAGTCAATGAGCAGCAGCACTCTAATAGATTTGTTTGTTGTTATTGTCGGTAGCTTGCTTGCCTATTATATGTATGCATGTTGGGTATTGTTGTTATAATATATTTGTACGCACATATAAGCATACATACGTACATATATACATAAATAAGCTTTGTAGGATTTTCTATGCGTCGCTATGCCATGTACATTTTTTCTAACAAAAGAGCGAGCAATGAGAAGAGGGGACGTAGTAGCAGCAGAACTAAAAGGCGAAAACGCGTAGGATTGTTCGTGGTAGACAAAACTGTTTGTTGTTGCTTGCTAATGGGGCTGCGGCTGCGAAGGAGAACAACAAAAGGCAACAGGCAAAATTGTGTGGCAGCTAAGTCAGCAGAAGTGACTTTTTGACTTTGACTGCGACGTCAACGACAACACACATTCGTGCATACAATTTGGCCTCGTTGCTTGAATGAGTGTATGTGTGTGTGCGCGAGTGATTTTGTGAGTGTGTGGCTGCTTTGAAATTTCCCTTTTTTGAGAGGATTTGAGGATCGTGCTGTTGCTGCCGGCGTTTGTACGCTGCGTCTCTCCCCGCATTCCCCTTATAAAAAATACTTCTGCCACTGCGACATTGGTTGCTGCTGCTGCCTTGCCTTGCTGTCGTCACTGCTACTTCGTGGCGTTTCTTTGCCAGGCTCGTCAAGCAGTATGAATTTAGTCGCCGTGTGCTTTAGTGGTGTTGTTGGTTTAGTTAAGCGCGCGTGTGTAATTTATATGTACAAATAAGGGAAAGAGAAAATTGTGTAAAAAATATAAGAAAAAGTTTCACAACCACAACTGCTACAAAATATTAAAATTACTAAGATTATTTGCTATGCAATAAAAAAATGCAACCACGCGTGCGATAAATGCAATAAAAAAATGTTTTTGGTGTAAAAAAAAAATTCCCAATTGGAACGAAACCCGAAATTTTGATGTTATGAAAATCTCTCAAAGTGCATTGAAAGCTTCAACAGCTGAGCATATTTAAAATTTTAACACAAAAAATATACAAATTTACGTGATCTGGCAAAGTTTGATGTTTTCCCAGCAGTGAAATTGGGCGTTTCAACATTACACAAAACAAAAACCTGCTGATAAAAGTTTATACAAATGTAAGTGGGTAAAAGCTTTCGATTGATTTTTTCTTAAAAGAAGGCAACTTGTTACATATTTTTCAATCGGTTCACTAGGCTGGAGTACATTTGGAAAAAATAATATCTAATTAGCTATCAGCCGGTTTCACGAAAAATTTTAAATTATGGATTTTATTTGAAATCTGACAGCTATAACAATTAATTGTAATGACACCGGCCATATTGTTTTAAAAATTTTCCAAATCACATTTTACCCCATTCTTTAGAGTATATCTGAAATACCTACCCAAAGAATAATTTTTGTCAACATGAAACATGTTAAACTAACAAGAAAGATCCTGGTAAATTTGCATGACATAATGGGCAGTGTTGTTTTAACAGGAAGTCATGTTAATTTAACACGAAGTTAAGTTATTCAACATGAGCGTCATGTAAAAATAACATAATCGATAGTTTTGAAAAATAACCTGAAAAAGTGTTGATTTTACATGAAATTTTTTCTGTGTGTAGGGGCAGGCGCGTATTCAGGGGTAGGGGTCATGTTTTTTTTAATCCCAATCTCTCCAAGCCACTACTGTTGAATGCATCAAACTTTTCATATTGCTTCTAACAAACTGTTGCTGAACTTTGCCGCATTAATTTTTCCTCGCCAAATCCAGCTTTCGAGAAATACGGGCCCTACTCTGTTTTTTTGACTCGACTCGTCTCATAGTTCCAACTCCACTGATGTTTTTTTATGAACTGGTTTGGTTACCCTTTTACCCCTTTCTTCTTGCTTTATGAAGTCATAAAATTAAAAAAAAAATTCATATAAAATTTATGAACACAGTAAAAAGAAAAGTCTAACTTTAATACCATTTTGGCGTTTATATATAACAACGCCGAAAAGTATTAAATTAATACCATATTAGGTCTAATTAAGAAAGAGAGGAATACAGTCAAAGATTCTCTCAGGCAAAAAAAAAAAAAAATTACACAGTTTTATTATATTGCCTTCACCGAGAGTCGAACTCACAATTTATTGAATGCTGAACGGAGATGTCTACTATCAAGCCATCGAGTACTTATGCTTGCCAGCGTCTAATTGTACTGCTGTTCTTAATGTAGTATCGCAATAGCGACGAACCGCGTGCTCTGAAGAACAAACCACCGGACTTAATTTAATCCTAAAAAGTAATTAATTTAATACTTTTCCTGCTTTGTTTTTAAACAAATAGTACCTAAAACATTATAATAAGAGAGAGCGCTATAGAGAGAGCGCTTTAGTATTATTTTGTTATTATTTTAAAACTCAAATTTAATTCCAAAAAGGCTTAATTTCAATACCGACTGGTATTAAAAGTAATATTTCATTTTTTACTGTGTACGTTTGAAATATTGGGATTACGTAATGGTTACGATTATAAATAATCATGATTACTCTAGATTACTGAAAAGAATCAAAAATAATCAAAACAAGTAATTGATTCTTTTCAGCGATTCTTTTTGATTCCTTTCAATCCAAAAGAATCAAAAATAATCAAAACAAGTAATTGATTCTTTTCAGCGATTCTTTTTGATTACTTTCAATCCAAAATACCAAACAACTTTTGGAGTGAAAGGAATCAAAAATAATCAAAAAGAATCGCTGAAAAGAATCAATTATTTTTTTTTGATTATTTTTGATTCTTTTCAGTAATCTAGAGTAATCATGATTATTTTTTGATTCTTTATAATCGTAATCATTACGTAATCTAGTTGGGACCAAGATAATCGTAATGTAATCAATTATTTCACAATCAAATACAAAGTAATCAGATTACTAATCATTACGATTAGTAATCAAAACTTGACAGGTATGGTCTGAAGAAAATGTACAGACACAAAATGAAAGTGTTAGTTTTCGTCAGACACAAAACAAAAGTGTTAGTTTTCTTACAGAACTTTCCGCCCTAAGTGTTAGTTTTGGTAAAAAAAAATAAAAAGTGTTAGTTTTCGTATGGCGCGTCGGGAGACAAAGAGTTTTTGAAACTCATTCTAATATAAAGCATTCTTCAACCACATTCTGAAATAGGGCTTTGGGTTGTCGTTCGGTGATGCAGGGGGATCTTCCACTCCAAATATATCCCCTTATTTTTTTAGCTTAAACCAGCAGGAAATTTGACTACGTAGTCTAGAACTATCCTAGAGCCAAGCCCTCTTTTGGCTAAACTACTAGTTCTAGGGCAAGTTTTGGTTGTGGATGAAGGAATATCGATATCCGCCAAACTGCAAACTTTGAAAAAAAAAGTTGATACCTTAAGCTTCACAATTGAAAATTTATTTGGATTTGTCATTTTAAAAACCTTTATAAACCAAAATTTTTGACGAATATTATTGTAACATTTTTTAGCATAGAAAATTAAACAGCAACATTTTTTTAAGAAAAACTCCTATTCAATTCCCATAGTCCAAAAACGGGCGTCCGCCCATTCAAATATTTTTTATTTCTTTTCGGTTCAAAAGTGACTGCGTGTTACCCCCTTTACAATAAAAAAAAACAAGCACACACAAGCACTTGATTTTTAAACAGGCGAAAAAAGGCATATTTATTACATATATACATGCAAACACACATTCATACATATGAAGGGGTCGCCCTTTTAATGAGATCGGAAAGCAACAGGCAAAAGCAGCGCTGGCGATAGGAATAGCGACAAACAGATATATGTATGCATGTATGTATGTATGAACGTAGCAAAAGCAGCAAAGGCAACGGAATTTACCCTCTTCAATAAATCTCTGTATTGTGTGAGTACTCAGTACTAGGAGTGTTTTGTTGTTGTTCTTATTTCACTCACATACACGCAAACACACAGAAAACTTGGTGATGTACAAGGCAAAGGCAACAGTTAAAAAGTTGTACCTATTCCTCCCTCCTCGTACGCCCCTCAAAACAAGGGTGGCGTACTCAAACAAGCTTACATACCTACGTACGTATTTCCACTGAACCTGAATATGATCGCCGTATTGTATCGGATCGTCAAAGCAATTTTGTATAGAAAGCCTGCGCGTATGAGTAACCTAAACGAACGCTCAATAAATCGGGTACGAATCCCATATACTATAAAACGAATGAATAAAACCATGATAGCTACGAACAGGGGCGGTGTTGATAGGCGAATCGTTTGTGGTGGAAATGCAGGGTGGTGTTGGGGGTTTCAAGTATTTTTTTATTTTCATTTTTCTTTGATTGCCTCCTTCGCCTGTAGGATTTATAAAAAAAAACACACACAAATTTATACACATGTAAAGATATTTGTGTGTGCTTTTTATGTTGTGCTGTGCATATCAGTGATCGCCTCGCCTTGACGTGCTTCGTAACGCTTCGGTAATTCCCCATGCATTCGTTTTGACATCGTTAAACGGGACGTCGAGTATCGTAGCGTATACTTGAATGGTGGTGGTGGTGGTTTTGTTGTTGTTTTTCCTATACGTTTACATTTGTTTGACGCTAGCGTCAACGTCGCTGCATTTCAACTGTTGCTGATGTTGGTGGTGTGGTGGTGGAATGGTGAGCAGCGCAGGAGAATCGCGACCAACAGGCATTCCTATTTGGTGCCTGCGCGTGTAAGGACGTATTGCTCCTTAAATTTTTTTTTTTTGAATGAAATTGGCCACGTAGAACTATATATAAATAAGTGCTTACAATAAGAATTGCAAATCAATGTGTAGCTAAGAGCTTTTTTCAAGCAAAAAATATTGTACATAAGCTCACTCAGTGTTGTATGAAAAATTGGTCATTTTTGCTGATAAAGGAATTTTTGTTAATGAGATTGTGTTGAAAATAAAAAAAATATACGAATGTACCAAAAACGTAACTGTACGGATTTAAAAAAAAAAAGTGCAACTAAAAACTGTTTTATTTTTAAACATGACTGACGGTTTTAAATGGCAATATAAATACTAAATGAACAAGCTGGTGTTTTATGAACAATTAAATAAAAAACAGGAAATAAAAAAATTGTATTTTTCCAAGTGCCTCAAAAACCAATAAACAACAATAAAGTGAAAAAACTAAAAGTGATCGTGATTGAATTAAGGTAATTTTTTGTAATTATGTAATGAAATCCCAAGTACCTAGGCACCTAAACAGTAAGGAACAATTTAAAAAAAAAAAATTATTTAAAAACATAATGCTCTGAGACTTGAATTATGTTGAAAAGGTACAATGCTCAAAGTAAAAGTACCTTATTTGAACAGTGTAACCTAAATAAAGCGAACTTGAACTGACTGTAAAAAGGGGTGAGATTTTTTTTAGTGTCAGCTGAAAGCTATATATTAAAAATCTGACATTCAAACAATAAAAAAGCAAAAAAAAAAACTAAAACCGAAAAAGGTTAAAAAAATTAATTTTATTATAAAACAAGTAAAATTCGAAATACAGTGAAATCTTTGATGAAAATATATTAAAAAAGTGTAAAAAGGGATTTAAAATGAACTGCGCACCTGCTACTCATAATTAATTCAAAAAATTAATTGAAACTAGGAAAGTATGCAGTGACTGTCGTTCGAATTGGCCCACTTGGGTTTTCTAATAATTTACGAAAACTTATTTAGCTCAAATATTTTCGTTAATTTAATATACGAGCAGATATAGTTTTTTTATAGAAATCGTTCGAATCAGTGTTGCCAAGTCTATGTAAATATGTATTTAAAAAATTCCTGGAAACTTAGAAAATTTTAATTTAATTTCTAGTCTCACCAAAACGCAAGTTTCAATAATCTAAACAATTTAGTGGATTTTTTTTTTCAAAATCTACCTATATTTTTGAAATTTTTTCCATACAAATTTAATGAATATGTAGAATTTGTACTTCATAAAAACCATAAATAAAAATTTTTGCTTAACATTTTTAGATTGCCCACTTTTTCAGTCCAAAAGTGTGAAAAAGAATATTAAAATTGTGTAAGGAAAGAACTTTTTTAACTTCTGGCTTTTTATTGGATTACGAGAAACACCCTGATTATTAAAAACCATTTAAATTTTTTTTTCGTTGAAACTATCCTGATCATTTTTTAAATCCACAAACTCGACACTAAGCCAAAAAAAACAACAACAAAAATAAGGCTCACCCTATTACACGCCAAAAAAATTTTCTCAAAACAAGTACATTTTTACTCAAAACAAGGAATATTTTATTTGAAATATGGAATTTGTCTTCAAATTATAAAATGTTCGCATACTATATTTTTGTTGAAAAAATGTCTATAGCTAACTACATCTTTTCAAGTTTATAATGAGAAAATGTAAGTTTATATTGAGAAAACAAAAGTTGATATTGAGAAAACACAAGTTGATGATGAGAATTGTAAGTTGATATTGATATTGAAATATTCCCATTATCAACTCACATGTTCTCATTATCAATTTACGTATTATTAATATCAAATTAGCATTATCAATTTACGTATTCTCAATATCAACTTAGAATTCTCATTATCAACTTCTGTTTTCTCAATATGAACTTACATTTCCCATTATCAACTTGGGTTTTCTCAATATCAAGTTTCAATTCTCATCATCAACTTTTGTTGTCTGAATATAAACTTGAAAAGGTGTAGAATGATTTTTTTTTTAATTCTTATGGTCGTATATCTATAAAATTATCGCCAACCTTATTTGCCATTTCATCCTCCTGTTAAAATGAAGTGGCTGTTAAATTGCCAGTGAATTGACAGTGACCTTTAACTTTATTGTTATTATTCGTCATATATTTATATATTTGTGGACTTTTGACCAGTCGAATAACTTTTATCAAATTAATCTTTTGAGTTTTGGCGAAAAATGCTACAAACAAAACCAACTCCGATGATTGCAATTTCGATCTTGTTGAAGGATCTTGTCAAACCGCTTTGTATTCTTGCTTAGACCAGTAAAGGTGATGCAAATTTTCTAAGCAACAATGCAAAGTGGTTTGACAAGATCCTTCAACAAGATCGAAATTTCTATCATCGTAGATGGTAAAATCCACAAAATTTTCAAAGTTAGTGAACTTTACCGTCAACAGGCAGTCGAGAAATCCGCCCCAAGTCTGGGCTTGTTTATTCTACGCTTTGCCTCTGAAATTTCGGACATAGTCGATACATTGATTGATTCTTGTGATGTTATATATGACTGTACAGATATGAAAATATAAGTCATATTTAGGCCATAGTTACAGCTTAGAAATCTTTAGGTAAGAAACTACCTAGATCAACGTAACATAAAACACTTTTGTCTATGTACTCAGTGTTCCCACCTTACTCATTAAATTTATTCGTTTCAATAAAAAAGCTTCTCTGTAAAAACCCATTTTTGTAGAGTCGGAAAGATCCATGTTTTCGGAGAGCTTCAAGTAGAAGTTTATATTATATTTGAACTAGATTCGAATTTTTAGTTCCAGTAAACATCGGATCCATTCATATCCCCTTTGCTAACGAAGTATATATACTCTAGCTATGTCATAGAGTGATCCATGTTTCGGAACGGAATATCACGCTGAGTAAGCTTATACAAATCCCATTTTATTAGGTGCTTCTTTTGACAATAGAGGGATTCATCAAACCTCATAAAGCGTGTAAACGTATACATTTATCAAGTGTGTAAATGAACTGTCAAAATTTCTATGGAACGAAGTTTACACAAATTGGATAAACTTCCGCGTCGATTTTGGCGTGTAAAAGAGTTGGTAAATTTATCCAACTCAATGACGCCGTTCGACATGTAATTTTTTTTAATGCATTCATATGAGTTCATAAATGTATAAATTTACGCATTTCGTAAACTTATAAGGTTTGATGAATCCCCCTATTATTTTATTTATAACATATATACCAAATACCTTTGTAGTAGTCAATGCAACAATAACAACAACAACAACAGGCAGTTGCGAAGTGTAACGTAAGCTCAGAGATAGAGTGTGTAACTTTGCGAAACAACGCTAAAAATGGTAACCAGGTAGCGATAGAAAATTACAACTTCAGGAACTACTTATTCAAGCAAATAAGTACCTACCTACATTAAAATAAAATAAAAAAGAAACTCAAACCAAGCGAAGGTAAATCAGTTTTTTTTCTCACTAGCGAATAGACGACAAAAAGCAAAACAGCACAAAAAAGATATATAGCCGGTGTGATCGTGTGATCTGTTGATTGTTCTCAGAGCATGATAGATGTATGATAGATGTGGGCTTAGTGTGCTATAAACGCACAGCTAAACAACTGAATGGAGAGTGGAGAGAATAGAAAAGAAAAGAAATGAAAGCCCCACAAAAATTTACGCATAGCAGAGTAATGATGGAGAAAAAGTTGGGAAAATGTGGGCAACAAAGTTGTTAAAGAAAATGATTGTATAAATACAGATGTGTAAATGTGAAAACAGACGATGTAGAAAGGTAATTAAGCTAAGAGACGCAAACAATAAAATTTTAAAGCTGTGCTGCTTGCGACTCCATTGACGTTGGATACCAGTCGAGGATCTGGTAAAACAAGAAAGAAAAAACACCCAACTTTGGGGGTGATCGTACTCAAAATGGGAACGCACGAGCACGCATACATACATACACAAACACACATGCAAGTGGAGAACGTATTTGAGGTTTTTTTTTGGAAAGTTATCAAGAGGGGTAGGCTGTGTTGGGTGGGGAGCATATTGTATACATATATCTGCTAGATAATGGATACTCTGAGACAAAAACGTACACTTGAACGCAAAGCAAGCACGATCACTGACAGCAGAAATATTCGAAAAAGTTAACACAGAAGATCGCCGCACGGCCGCACACACTTGTTGTAGAAAACATTATCTTATCTCATTTTTGAAAGTATTTTTGTTGTTTGTATATTTCTTGAAGACTTTTGGTACTCAATAGACGCTTTATTCGTTCATATTGTTGTTGTTTTTCTTTATTTGCTGCTTCTTCTTTCATACGAATTTGTTGTGACAAGCCAACAACAAAAGCAACAACGAGGTAGCTACACAGTCATCCAGGTTCTAGCGACTCCATTGCTGTCCAATTTACATACGAAGAAAGTAAATAGATATTGTAAATGTACAAAAAAGTAACAACATGTGTTTGTGTGTTTATCGTTTAAAAAGTATTATTTAGCTTTCCTGTTTTGCTTACGCATACAAAGTTCTATATTATTCTACAATAGAAAGCCACGAATGAACCGATTCCAGGCAATGTGCGGTCACAGAGACAGGGAATCATCATAAGATCTTAAAACTTTTGGTGATATCGCAGAGAGAAAATACCTAGCTGGACTTGAAACTTTAGGTTCGATTTCAGGGAACAAGCAAGAAAAGCTATTCTAGACACATTTACTTTTCGGTATTCTACGACAAAGTCCGTGAGTTATTTTTCTGTCTATAAAAGCTTCATAAACCTTTAAGGATGAAAAGCTTTTGAAAGCTCAAGCATGCACAACTTAAAAGCTTTTACTGCATATATTCTACCAGATTACTTCTACCTTAAAAATCCTCATAAACATGTAAGCTTGATTTGTCCAAAGTAAATAGGTATATATTTGCCGAATCATCATTATTTGTCTGTATGTACTCTATGGTATTTGTAGATACTTTTGAAGCACACAAGTGGCGCTGTACATTTCTTTAAAATGATACTTTTGTTGTTGCCTTTTCCTTTTATATTGCTATAATTATTGTTGTTGTTGTTGTTGTTGTTATTATTAAGTCATGATAAGGCTGTTTGTGTCGCCGACACTGCCGCCAACAACGTCAACAGGCTACAAAATAAGGCATCGTTTTCATTTAATTTCTTCGTGTTAAAAGTCAAATACAAATCACATACATAGGTACGTCCGTGTGTGTTGTGAAATTCGAAACTTTATGATCGGCAAGGCACATAGTCAGTCACAGCAAAGGGATATAGCGCGCTTTTAGAGAGGGCAAATAAAAAAATTTCTGTTTATTTTTGGTATTTTTTTTTTTGTTGGAAATTTACGAGTACAATGAGATAAGGCGTTTGAGGAGTAAATACTTATGATTCCTTTAATACTGTGCAAATATGTATATATGTATGTATGCCATACTTGTTCGAATTACTTTATATTTTTGTATTCTTAGTCTGCGAACCTGTGCAAAACTTATTTAATTTAAAATATGTTGAGTTATTTTTTTTTTTATGAACTGGTGTAAGCTACTTACATACATGTATGTATTACCAAATTCAAATTTCTACTATTGTATCTACATATCTCCATACTATCGAGGTAAAGAAAAAGCTCATATTGGAGCTTATAGTTATTGAGCTTTTACATTTGTTCCTTAGTACGACATAGAGTATTGAAAATAAAGCCCTTTTCAAATGTTAAAAACTCCGCTGTATAGCGGCTTATAATGAACTCTGTTTAGAAGTAAAGAAAAATCTATCTTTCATAGACCTTCAAAAATTGTTGCGCAGTAATGAAAATAAAGCTCTGATATATAAAGCTTCAACTTGTTGAAAAATCCCCTGGATAAAGAATTTGAATATGTATGTATATGTGTGTATCTGTTACGAAGTAAACAAAAAGGCTCTCCATAGAGCTTTCAACGAGCTTTCAAAATAGTACCATGGGACTAGTTAGAAATATTAAAAGTAAAGGTCTTGCATAAAATGATTAAACACGTTCAACGCTATATCTTAAAGTAAAGAATGAGCTTTCGATGGAGCTTTCATAATTACAGCTTGAAAGTGTTAAAAGCCGTTCTGGATACAGTTCTTTAATATACTCTAGTGTATATGAAAAAAAGGTTTCCAGTTGCTTCTAGAGCTCTCAGAATTGTTTCGCAGTACCACATAGAATAATGAAAATAAATCTCTTACATATAAAGCTTAATAGTGTTGAAAGCTCTTCTGGGTACCACACTCTAATATTCTTTGTTGTAAAGGATAGAAAAAGCTTCAAATGAAGCTTTCACAATGATTTCTCAGTATTTCAATCGCCTAAATGTTAGGCAGACAAAATAGATAAACTCTGTTCTGAGCACATCGGGTTATAAGAAGAAACTAACATGACTAAAGAAAGTAAAACAGTGCACAGTGCACAATTGTTAACCAAGAATAGCTAATCAAATTGACGTCGAAATCAAGAGTATGAGTAATGAAAGCAATTCACATGTTCATAGGAACCACATACACACATACGTACACACAAATAAAAACGTCAATATGTCGGAGAGCGATCAAAAGCCCATCGTGTGGAGCTAAAGATCAGTTGTAAAAATATGTGAATGGAGAAAGCGACTACGAGAGGTGCGAAGAGGTAGACTAGGTGAGAGTGGGAGAGCTTCAGAGAAAGAGTGGTGAACAAATCAAACGAATGACGTTTCGACAATTTTTTATGTCTTTTATTGCTTTTCATATTTTGCATTATTTTTTTTAATACAAAGCATTTGTATAGGTAAATATGTTTCCAAAATGCAGGATATTTGTGACAAATTTCTTTGGAATTCAAACGGTTGATAATTTCGGTTTTTTATTTGTTCATGCTAATTTTTTTTTCATTAGTAGTGATCTTTTTTTTAGGCTCTAAAACTTGATTAACTATTTTAGTTTGGAACTTCCAAGACTTTACAAACGGCATTTTTTAATATCTACTACATATAGGTATAAATATATTCTAGATCAATTTCTTTATTCTATAAAACGATCTTCTGTTTTTCAATATTAAAATAAAAATAGCAAACTTTGGCAAAGCTCGCTTAAAGACTTTAAAAAGCTTAACATAGCTTTAAGTAGAGCCTCAAAAGTTGTAAACCTCGTATATTCAGTAGGGTTAAAACTTTGGTTTAAAGGTTAAAATTTGCATCGAAAATAATAGAAATAATAAAAAACACCATTTTTTATGATTTAAAAAGCTCAAACCTAAAAGTTTTGAAACCCCGATCGCAAAAAACTTGGAAACCTCTTGGGCACCAGCCACATTTCGGAAGGGTATTTCTATTTTAGTTACAAAGAAAACAGTGCTTTTTCACCTGAAAACTTACAAAATCTGTCTCAAGAGATCTTTTAAAACCTTCGTAGTATTTTTAACTCACTAAGTATTACTTTTTCCTACTGGGTTCTATGTTTGCCTCTAATTTACTACTGAACCATAACGAAATCATAGGCTACATTCATACAGAGCGTCTTAAAACGGATACAAAAAATAGATAGACTAGCGAACGACGATCATTGATGGTTTATTTCAGTGGCGGATCCAGGATTTTTCAAACGGGGGCGTTCACATTTTTATACCCAGCTGTACTTGTACACAGGGTATTATAACTTTGTTAGGATAACGGTTGGTTGTACAGGTATAAAGGAATCGAGATAGATATAGACTTCCATATATCAATATGATCAGGATCGAAAAAAAATTTGATTGAGCCATGTCCGTCCGTCCGTCCGTCCGTCCGTCCGTCCGTCCGTCCGTCCGTCTGTCCGTTAACACGATAACTTGAGCAAATAATGAGATATCTTCACCAAATTTGGCATGCGTACTTATTTGGGTTCAGAATAGATTGCTATTGAAAATGGGTAAAATCGGACCATAACCGCGCCCCTTTTTCGATATCGAAAATTTCGAAAAACGTATAAAATGGGTTAATTCAATATTAGAAGCAGCTACAATGATAAAATTTGCAATATGTATTGATTTAGATGTTCTAAGGCCGATTTTATAAAAAAATTTTAAAAGGGGGCGTGGTACCGCCCACGTATATTTGAAGAAATTTTAAAATTTTGACTCTTAATAACTTCAGAACAGTTTATGCTAGTATAACGAAATTTCGTAGAGGACATACTATTGTTGTGGTAAATTCAGCTATAGAAAATAAACGAAATCGCGTCGCGACCACGCCTACTTTTTCATAAAAGTTATATTGAAAGGAGGTGGAAATATTGAAAAGTCCATATCTAATTAACTGATTTCGCTATAATAATATAATTTGGTACATACATCAACTTTCGTATTCTTTACATAATTTTTTTCAAAATTTTGGAAAGTGGGCGTGGCACCGCCCACTTATGAGTCAAGCAATTTTTAAATTCGACTGCTAACAACTTCAGAACGGTGTGAGATAGATTTACGAAACTAGGTACCAGGCATGTTATGTTTATGTAGAGTACTACCACAGAAAATAAGAAAAATCGGTGAACTATCACGCCCACTTTATGTGCACAGCTGGGTATGTAATGTTCGGTTTCACCCGAACTTAGACTTCCTTACTTGTTTCTTTTAATTTCGGGGACATTTTTATACCCAGCTGTACTTGTACACAGGGTATTATAACTTTGTTAGGATAACGGTTGGTTGTACAGGTATAAAGGAATCGAGATAGATATAGACTTCCATATATCAATATGATCAGGATCGAAAAAAAATTTGATTGAGCCATGTCCGTCCGTCCGTCCATCCGTCCGTCCGTCCGTCCGTCCGTCCGTCTGTCCGTTAACACGATAACTTGAGCAAATAATGAGATATCTTCACCAAATTTGGCATGCGTACTTATTTGGGTTCAGAATAGATTGCTATTGAAAATGGGTAAAATCGGACCATAACCACGCCCCTTTTTCGATATCGAAAATTTCGAAAAACGTATAAAATGGGTTAATTCAATATTAGAAGCAGCTACAATGATAAAATTTGCAATATGTATTGATTTAGATGTTCTAAGGCCGATTTTATAAAAAAATTTTAAAAGGGGGCGTGGTACCGCCCACGTATATTTGAAGAAATTTTAAAATTTTGACTCTTAATAACTTCAGAACAGTTTATGCTAGTATAACGAAATTTCGTAGAGGACATACTATTGTTGTGGTAAATTCAGCTATAGAAAATAAACGAAATCGCGTCGCGACCACGCCTACTTTTTCATAAAAGTTATATTGAAAGGAGGTGGAAATATTGAAAAGTCCATATCTAATTAACTGATTTCGCTATAATAATATAATTTGGTACATACATCAACTTTCGTATTCTTTACATAATTTTTTTCAAAATTTTGGAAAGTGGGCGTGGCACCGCCCACTTATGAGTCAAGCAATTTTTAAATTCGACTGCTAACAACTTCAGAACGGTGTGAGATAGATTTACGAAACTAGGTACCAGGCATGTTATGTTTATGTAGAGTACTACCACAGAAAATAAGAAAAATCGGTGAACTATCACGCCCACTTTATGTGCACAGCTGGGTATGTAATGTTCGGTTTCACCCGAACTTAGACTTCCTTACTTGTTCTTTCAAAGTTTCTTTAAAGCTTTGCTTTTATGCTTGTTTTTCACAAAAATTTATATCTAAATTTGTTAGTACGGGCAATGTCAGATTCAAGGTATAACTTATGTAAATCGTTTAAAAAGTTACCGAGTGTGTATTACGTAAATGCAAAAATATGAGTTGGCAGTTTGCTGGCAGTTTTACTATTTCTTTGTGTAGTTTTTCAGTATTTTTTGCTCAACTTTTACCATATTTCTTGCGTAATTTTTACAAATTTTTTGTGTAATTTTTACTATATTTTTTGGGCATTTTTTACTATATTTTTTTATTAATTTTTCCTTTATTTTTTTAATTATTTTGACTGACTATATTTTTTGTGTAATTTTTTACTGTATTTTTCACGTATTTTTTATGTGTTTTTTACTGAAGTTTCAACCTGAAAACCCACCCCGTGGATCCGCCCCTGGTTTATTTTACACTCATTTGTATGTATGTATTATCAAATTTTAATGCATGCCCACTAAAAAGCTTGATCTAATGCAAGATTGAAATATGTGTATGTACATTAGGGTGGTCCTTATTTGTAGAGAGGCAATTTTATCATTAGATTTTCAAAGGCTCAACCATTGTGTATCAATAACAAGTGTGAACTCTTCTTTTGACAACACACATTAAAATGTCGGTTTGTTTACATCCTGCACATATTAAAATGTCGCCAGCACCGAATAACAGAAAAGCAATGGCGTTGTTTAACATCCTGCACACATCAACATGGCGGTCTCCTATCTTTTACCTAATGGTAGAAAGAGATGGGAAGATGGAAAGAAGTGAGACAAAAAAGGAAATTAAAAACAGGTGACTAAACTCACTTTGAAATTTTCACGCCTATGCCTATGATATCACACTTGTTATTAACCAAAATCTCAAACAGGTGTTAAACTCATTTTGGAATTTTGACGTCTATGCAGAAGAGTTTACACTTTGTATTGATACACAATGGGCTCAACCCTTAAATCGATAGTAATATAGCCGAAGATATCACACACAAATTTTGATCGCGATTAGAAACGATTAAGGCGTGTGGCACGGAGGCCAAAATTCAGAATGCCCTATGGAGACTCAAAAAATTAAAACAATTTTTCTTTTTGTCTAATACTCAAAATCGATAGCACTAGGGTCAGAGATATTACATACAAAATTTGGTTCCTATTAGAAACGCCTAAGGCTTGTCGCGGAGGGGTTACATAGAGTGAGCTAAATTTGAATACTCAGTACAACCTCTTTTTCCTTCCTACAACCATGCATCGTTTTACCACCCATTTGACATTTATAGTACACATACGCGATGGCTGACTTCGATTAGGTCATGCTTATTGTTGCATGAGGTTTTTGAGCCATGGATCATGGTGCTCAGTATGTGTGGATTTGTGTGGCTTTCATCCGCATCAGTTTTAGATGGGTGAGCATTCAAATAAGCGTGGGTGTGTTCTTTCGTAATACATACATACATATCTACACTCTAGACCACAGACATTTTGCTATAGCTTTTAAAGGCTTTAATTTACAAAAAATTCTTATTGATGACTTCTCCTACATATGTACATATAAGTAGAAACACTAGATATAAAAAGCTTTTTTATTTCCGCCTTGACTCTGTGATGTAGGTACCACATCTCTATCTATTCATGCATGTCAGCATGAATAAGCTTTCGTCCAAAAATTCATATAAATATCTTACAACTCACTAGTTAAGTTATTTTCCCTTTTGCAGCCTCCCAACCGCACGCAGCGCTTAAAAGCTTGCATTCAACATCGAACGGGTTGTTTTGGGAATATTTTTTTTGCTCTGTGCTACTTCACTCTACTTTATAATCTCCCATTCAATTAACACACAGCTTTAAAACCTGTTCTAGCAAGCTTTGGTACTCACGCTCTGCTTGTTAGCTTTAACTAAACGTTGTACCAAAGCCGCTGGCAAAAGGTTTATTTTTACAAGCTCCCCTAGCTGTATATCTGCCGGTATTTCACGCTTACACATATTTGTTGTACATATAGGTATGATCGATCTGTGTATTGTTGATTATCGACATTTACTGATCGCCGCCTAATGTTCCACGATCCTAAGCCAGTATTACTACCAAGATGACGTGACACACTTGTTTGCAGGCATTTGAGCCGGTGTCCCATGGTATTTGTTTATAGTATAAA
Organism: Campiglossa producta; assembly: GCA_964058755.1. Taxonomy (NCBI): domain Eukaryota; kingdom Metazoa; phylum Arthropoda; class Insecta; order Diptera; family Tephritidae; genus Campiglossa; species Campiglossa producta. The sequence goes on from CAXKVI010000001.1 coordinate 153,116,171, forward strand.
CTTTATACTAAGCAAATAAAAAAGAATAACTATGAGAATTGCACATACTGTAGATATTACAGTAAAAAACAAAATCACTTCAAAGCCAATCGTTGGAACACTTGTTTGTGTGTTTCTAGGAATCACGTATTCACGCCAATTCGCTGGCTGTGGAAAAATTATTTGTAATTATGGGTTTTCATTTATTTGTGATTACTGATTATGGGATTTCCTATTGGTTCATATTTTTCCATTTATAAACTCGTGGTCCACAATATTTGTAGTACGCTTATAATTTGTTATCTTTAATTGTCTCCTTTCATATTTTCTGCTCTATTGAACCCCCTCTCTTTGCCCCCTTTATTTTCTGCCGTTTTCCCTCTCTCTCTCCTCCGTATCTTTCATCACATTATCTGCTACCATCACTATTTCCTTTCTTCTCTTTTTCAAAATATCCATATCTCTTTAAGCATCCCCATCTTTCTTTCGATCGGCCTCTTTCACTGCCAATTCCGTTGTTCTCGCTATTCTTCCCATCCTATCATTTTGTACTCTCTACCTGTGTGTTTCCAATTTTCTCTAGCTTCTTTTCTGTGTTGGTGCTCACTTCTCTTTTCTTCCTTCCTTTTTAACTGTTTCCAATTTTCTCTAGCTTCTTTTCTGTGTTGGTGCTCACTTCTCTTTTCTTCCTTCCTTTTTAACTGTTTTTCTTGATTCTTTCTCTCTCTCTTCTTGTATATCCCTTGATCCAGCTTTTTCTTTTTGTTTTCCTATATATTAACCCTTTCTTCGTCCTCTTCACTTCAAATTTCGGTCTAATGTGGCTTGTGAGTCAAAAGATGAGTAATAAAAAAGGGGCGGTGTCACGCCTACATTATAAAACATGCTCATTCCTTCTTACATCAGTTACAGGAATATTCTGGTATCAAATGTGTTTCCATAAAATCAGCTTTCTTTGAACGAGAGTTTCAAGTAAGCATCCCTCGCGATCTCCATTATTGGTCTTGAGTCTTTTTAGAAGATTACTACGAATTTTTAACCATACTTAAGCATATAATTAAGTAATACCTATACGCTTTATGTTTACATTCTACAACTTTGACTCATTATAAATGACTCATAAAATTAGCAAACCAACAAGTATTAAATGTTGATAAACTACAATGTAAAAGAAAAAGACATAACAATCGTTTGACTAATTGACTAAAAGAATGCCGTTGATGGCACAAACCGTTCATCGTTAAAAGCAGATATTCATTGTTGAATATTAGTAAAAGCAGAAGATATTTATGGTCTAGGAATTCAAAAGTTACGGAGAATAATAACAGATATGAATAAAATAACAGATATGAAAAGCTTAGAACAAAATATGGTTTCAGGTTTACTTTTAATATCTCGAAATGCAAGACATCGCGAGATGAAAGGAGAATGCAGATGTGAAAGATTCTTTAAAATACTTATTTTTTGTATATCTTATAACTTTAAACGAGCTTGTATATTTGAATATCCGGTACTATCTCGCGAACCGCTTGACCGATTTGGATGATATTTGGCATATAGATAGTGTGATTGATTCTAACACTATCTATCCACTTCGGGGTTGCCACTTGGGGCGGTTTACAGCGTTGCCACCTAGCCCAATTTTTTTAAATTATGCAGGAAGATATGCCAATTTGGGTATCAAATGAAAGATTTCGGCGACATGCTGACCAAAATATTTTCAAGTAGGGTTGCTACCTTACCGCATTATATTTCTACATCCGGCACTAAATATCTCGAGAACCGCTTGACCGATTGGAATGAAATTTGGCATAGAGATAGTATTATTGATTCTAAGACTATCCACTTGGGGCTTGCCACTTGAAGGGTTTACAGGGTTGCCACCTGTCTCAATATTTTGTAAATTATGGAGCAAGATATGTTAATATGGTATCAAATGAAAGGTATTTTCGCCGACATACCAACTAAAATATTTTCAAGTAGGGCTGCCGACCAGGGTTACCATTTTACCGTATTATATTAGTATATTTTGGGGTCATTTGGGATCATATTTGGATTATATTAGACTCAGTTTGGGATCATTTACGGATCACTTTGAGATAATTGTGGGGCTATTTTGGATTCAGTTTTGGATTACTTTGGGACAATTTTGAGTTCATTTTCTGATCTTTTTGAGGTCATTTTGGGATCATTTTTGAGTCTTTTTGGGGTCATTTTGGGATTATTTTGGGGCTGTTTTAAGATCATTTTGGGCTCAATTTTACGATAATTTGGGGGTTCTTTTTGGTGTCGTTTTGAGATGATTTCAGGGATGTTTTGGGATTATTTTAGGGTAATAAAGTTAGCGCTAAATTGATAGCACCGAGCAAGCTCGGTCACCCAGGAACTGAATGCTAATTACGGGGCCATATGCTCCAATAGGGATTCACCTATTACTTCCTAGGAGAATAACGTTTTTATTATGGGATAGACCGTGATGGAACTCCAGTTCTAATTGCAATGTCAGTCTAGAAAACCCCTTTTGTCTGTAGAACTTGTTCCTGATATTTTAAGTTTCCAATCTAATCCTTTAGATATTAGTTAGGTAATATTTATCCTAAATATTCAGAACGATGTTGGAAGGGGACATCAAATATACATATTATGTATATCACGTGTTTCTGGTGACTATAGTCTTGAATAGAATATCAAAGAAAGAAAACATTTGTATGCTTCTTTGGACCGAGTACAGAATGCTTTGTGGGGAATTCTGAAGCGAAAACAAACACAAAACGACGTGGTGATTTGAAAAAAGAGTCCAGTTTGTGACCACTCGTGAAACACTTTGCCTCCTTTACACATGTCCATTAAAAAATAAAACTTTCGAAAACATTTTGTTTAAACTGATTTTAAAGAGTTTCCTTTTCCTTCACATTGCAGGAGTTTTTGAAAAACATGTACATTTGAAAGGAGAAAAAGGAATGCGATCAAATTGATTAAACGAGGACTTTGCAAGGAATAAATAAATATTTAAAGAAATACTTCGAAGAAAAATTAAAAACCAAAAGGATCAACGAAGTTTACGCTGTGGCTCGTTTTCATCACCAAGCCACAATCTGGCAATAATTTAACTCACTTATACTGAATCTTGCGGTTGTGAGCAACTCACAACCAAATCAAAAAACACTTCCAAAAACATGAAGATGGCATCCCAAAGATTTTGCTTACGATGGAATAACCATCAGAGCAATTTATTATCTGTATTCGATCAGTTGCTGCATGCTGAAACGTTTACGGATGTTACGTTGGCCGTAGATGGACAATACTTAAAAGCGCATAAGGTGAGTTTGTGAAGCACGCGAGAAGCCACAAAAGCTCATCTCATTAATGTCCATTTCTCTCTCCTCAGATGGTACTCTCCGCATGCAGTCCTTACTTCAATGCCCTATTTATTAATCATCCAGAAAAACATCCCATTGTCATATTAAAGGATGTACCCTATTCTGATATGAAATCCCTGCTTGATTTCATGTATCGCGGTGAAGTATCTGTTGATCAGGAACGTTTGACCGCTTTTTTGCGTGTCGCCGAGTCACTGCGTATTAAAGGTTTAACCGAAGTGAATGATGATAAACCATCACCGGTTGAGCCAACACCACCACCACCACAACTACAACGTATTCAACCATATTTGGTGCAACAACAACAGACACAACATCAACGTAGCAAATCTCAAAACAATTTATTGACTGGTTCAACAAGCGCTGGTGCTGGTGCTGGTGCAATGGGTGTTAGTGGTGGTCAACAGCAACAATCACTTTTGAGTTCAGCGCTCGCATCGATGCCGAAACGTAAACGTGGACGACCACGAAAATTATCCGGAAGCTCAAATGGCACTGGTGATTATGATGAATATGAACGTGAGGGAATGAATGAGTGTGAGATGGGTGATTACAAAATGGGTGATTCGTATTCTGGCAATGATGATGGCTCCGATGATAATCAACGGGATGGAGGTGATATGCGTGATCCGAGTGTAAGTATGCAAATTTTTTGAAGCGAAAAACTATTTTCTACTAAAAGGAAGTCGCTAAAATCGCGGGATTTCCGAAAGAAGAGGAATAGGTGAAGGAAGTGATAGAGATAGAGGTAAGGGTAGAGGAATAGGATAAGAAAAAGCCAAATGAAAGAGTAGTTAGAGGTGCTGATATAGGACGTTCTTGAATTCAATTAATGTTCAATTTACATGAACATTTTTCTGTGTGAACCAAATTTTAAAAGAGGTTCATTTTGAATAATATTTTGAGCTAAAGGGTTTTTCAAATAAATTGATAGTAAGGGCGTTTTTGAAAAACATGTTGAAATGGGGTGATCTGCCACTCCGCCTTCGAAATATGAAAAAATATGAAAAGTGAAACTGTTGAAGTTAGACACGTTGATTGAAAAAATGGGCCTGGCACTGCCTACACTTAAGTAAGGAGATCGTAATGAATCGAACAAAACGGTTGAGGTATCTTGCCAAATCTATTCGCAGAGTTACTTTTGGTGTTAGATATAGTGTTACTGGGTAAGAATGGGCGAAAACTTTGAGAATGGGCAAAATCACTTTTATTTAGAAGGTAAAAACAACAAAACTTGCAATATGAACATGCTGAAAAGCCAGTGCGAAACTAGATTTAAATGTTTCGAAAATGAGTGCTCCATTTCAAACAAATTTCCAGTATTAACTTTTGTTTTCTTTTTTCATAGTCTAATTTCTTTCTCTGTATTTTTCTCTCCATGCAGGAAAGCCGCGATTCTGTTACTCATGGTAAAAGATTCAAATCAAAAGACAACAAATCCAAACATGATAACGATAACAGCACATCAGGTGAGTTCAAGTTTTAAATTTTGTTGCCATCACAATTCATTAAACCCCCGATTTTTTAACTATGGTTATTCCAGCCCGGGTAGAAAATTTTAGAATTTTTTTAATTTATTCTTTTATCGAGGTGTATAACTGTGCTATGTAGGATAGAAATTGTAGTTAATATTTTTGTAATGAAGATTTTTATTTTAGATTTAACAGTTTACAATCTATTGAATTCATTCCAGTCAAATTTTCAATTAATCATTTCTCCGATTAGTCTAAAAGACGGGTTAATAAATTGCAATTCATTCATTCAGTTCTTGAGTTGCACAATTGAAGATGGATTAAAAAGTTGTGAATCTTTCAATCCATTTTATAGATGTGCGATTATTCGGTTAGTCAAACTTTCAATTAATCATTTATCCGATTAATCTAATTGTGATTAATTGAACGTCAAAAATCGCCTAGGCGGTTAAAAAAAATTATTTTAAACTTGAGCTTTTTTCATTCCTTCCCAATTGAAATAAGATTATGACTAAACTAATTGTGATTTATCACAAAAATCATTTTGATTAATCGAACTTGATTATTATTTATTTGAGTAATTAATTAGGTTCGTATTAACAAACATTTCGATGAATAAATAAATCGCACATCCATAAAACTATTTTTTTACTATAGAAAAAAAATTTTTAAACAGATGTCAATATTTAATCTTTCGCTTTTAAAAAATTTGTACATTTACAACCAGAAAGAAACTCAAAACATTTTTATAAAAATGTGAAAAAATTTTAGATTTGTTTACAGTGTATAGTATTAAATCGGATATAGAAAAATTTTAAAACCTTTTTTTTGAAAAAAAAGAAGCAAATCGATATTCCTTACTAGGTATATTTTTTTGTAAGCAACTTGTAAAAGCAACTTCCACTCGGTGAAAAAAATTCATACGTCAGGATAATTATGGGAACTGTAATAAGAAATAATATATTTCCTCACTCATTTACATACAGACTACGACACTCATGTTTAAGAAAAACTCACAAAATCTCGTGAAAACGTATAATAAATTAAATTTAAGAAGAATAAAAAAATGAATATCGCATCGGAAAAGCTATAAAGGGATTTATTAAGTAACTATTTCAATACTTTTCGAAAAGTAAAAAAAATCGATGTTGAGATCTATAAAAAAAGTAGGTCAACTGTGCGAAAAAAGTGAAACAAAAAAATGTTTATAAAAAGTGAACTGATTCGTATCTTCCACGCGATTAGTAGTGTTAAATGCAAAGTTCAAAGGCCGCGCAGCGCATTTTGTCGGCAGGTGAGTTGCAAAGAAAAATCATGAAAGTGTGATGCAAAAAAGGCAAATAAAGCGAAAAGGAAATGATTAAAATAATTGAAATATGAAAGTGAGTAAATTACAATTGATCGGGCTAAGCTTAGGGATTCATGGCCGATGTTATGATACAAAAAAAAAATTCGAAAAATTGCTACAAATTAAAACAAACTCAAAATTTATAAAACAAAAAAAGCGAATCGTTTAAACAGTTAAATGACTCGTAGATCTAAAAAAAAATAGATACCCGCTATTTATACAATTACGAGGCATTTAAGCGTTTAAACGAATACCCTAAAAATTTCAAAATTTTGCGTACCAAAAAGCTTAAGAAATTTAGAAAAGTTTTGTAGTATTTTATTTCCTTTGATGCTGCACTTCTTGGTTTACATTTTTTTTTTATTTCTCTATATTTTTTTATGTTTTTTTTTTTACTTTACGCAATCAGTTATTGCATTCATGAAAACGTTAAGTTTCGCTGCTTTTCCAAAAACTCACTTATCGACTGCGCGAATGGCTTGAAATCCCTACAGCTTTTCCGATACGTTTTTATTCATTTCAAACTGAAATGATCGTTTTTTTTTTAATTAATTTTTTTACAGCAAAATGTATTTCCTTTCCGTTTTTTGTTTGCTTTTTTGTTGCTTATACATTCACACATGTACTGAGAAAGAGAAAGTGCACACACATACATACATATTTCCATATATACATATGCATATTTTGGTAAAATCTTTGGGTTTTTCTGACTGATTAGGTGGCAGCACAGAAAATATAATTTGACGGTAGCGAAACCATTTTACTGCCTGATGAAGTTTGGAAGGTTTGGTTCGGGATCACTGCATTACTTTTTGCCACTATGACTTTTGCGTCAATGGAACCGAAATGATCTCTTTCGTGGGACCATCGATATCACGAAATATTTTGTAACAAGTGATTTTTTTCAAACCAATGTGGGTAGTCGGTTTTTTGAAACCGGTCAGTTTTCTGTCACTAGTGACTTTCTGAACCATTTGACCGATTTGAGGCCAGTAATTTCTCTCTATTACCTTGTGAAAATAATTCCTTTTTGTTTTTAGTGACTTTCCCCCGTTGAATCCCGTTTGTTGAATCAGTGTCTCTTTAGTAGTATTTTTTAACCAATGTGACTACTGAATTTTGTGAAACCAGAGATATTTTTTCACGTGGCTCTTTTTGGAATCAGAGACCTTTTGGTCACTTTTGACTTTTTCCAAAAGGTGAAGAGTTAACATTGCTTTCCAAATGATCTCACTACTTCATTTCGTGAGACTTACCCTCCTATTCTGGCTCGCAATGACTGACAATTAAAGACATACATGGATGAAGGGGGTATGTCGCATTTTGAGTGAAACGACAAAATCGGCTTTAAAGTTTTGCTTAAACATTTGAGGTTTTTTCGAATCTTTATGGAAAACTGACAAAAAAATTATGCAAAGCCATAAAAGACGTTGCATAATATGCAATAAAAAGCATAAGTTTATATTTAGTGTTTTATATGAAAGAAATCGGAACATACCCCCTTCTTCCACAATTCATATTGAAAAGTTGTGTACATACCCCCTTCATCCATGAATTATCTTCTACAATTTTCACGATAGGCAGATTCTGATAAGACATAAATATAGATCTGCATAAACACTATTCACCAATGCCAAAAACACAAATTGAGTGAGAATGCGACATACCCCCTTCATCCATGCATGTCTTCAATTGTTATAGCTCTATTTCAAATTTTCCTATAATTTATAATATGAAAGTGAAAACAGAGCTATGACAACTGTCAGTCACTGCAAGCCAGAATAGAGGGGTAATATTTTTGGTTCAGAGAGTTTTGTCAATAGTAATTTTTTGGAATAGATCACTTTATGTCTGTCACTAGTCTGACTTTTTTGTCACAATCGATTTATATTAACCGCAATTGTAGTCCCAGAAACACGAGCTATGGCGAAATAAAACCAGAAGTTGTCTCAAAGGACCCCGGGTAGTTCCAGATAAAACCTCATTTTTCTTTCTGTCACTAATGATCTTTGGCATCTGTCACTTGAGATACTTTTAACAACCATGGCATATTTTTGAAAACTGTGTCTTTGTTTTCTGAATTTTTGTAACCGGTTACTTTATGACTTTTTTGATACTTTAATCATTGGCTTAAAATAGGTCCCAAAAACTATTCCAAAATGTTCCCGCATTACAAAACTGTGCCTTTTTTGGTACTTTTATCTTTGTTTTCAAAGTTATCCCAAAAACTATTACAAAATGTTTCCAAAAGGATCCCGAAACTGTAATCCCGACATGGTCCGCAAATATTCGTTCCCGTTTCGAAATAAAACCCGAAGTAGAACCTGAAAAAGATGTACGAGTGTGTGCCCTTCCTTCTCTTCATCCACAAATTTTTCTTTGTTTACCTTATCAAATACCTTCCCAAAAAAATAATCCACCAATTTATTAAAATTTTAGATGGCAACGACAGCGAGTGTGATGAACAAATGGACACCTCTTACATGGAACCGCAACTGATGCTGGACGAATATGATGAACCCGTTGAATTCAAATTTGATCCCAATGCAACAAGTTCACCAGCACCACAACAACAGCAAGCCGCTTCCCAAGCGCAACAACAACAACATATGGAACGACAAATACTACTCGCCCAACAAAAGAAACAACAGCTAATAGATGCATGTGCTGCTACCGCGGCATCCATCAAACTATCATCAGAGGCAAGCGGCAGTGGTATGCCCGGTAGTGTGACCTTGATCAATTCAATGGTTAGCATACCAAAGCTAACACCCATCGGCAAAGTGACCAAGGTGAAGGTGAATAAGCGCACCAAATTGAAGCAGAATGGCGTGAGTGGGGGTGGAGGCGTGAGCGGTATTATAATTGGCGCCGACGGAAAGGTGAGTGTGCTGAGAATGAAAACCAGTGTTGCCAGTAATCAAGCTATGAAAATACAGCAAATATTTACAAAAAAATCCATTTTTTTTCAAAAAATGCCCTATATCCCTTTTAAGTAGCAAAAATCCCTAAAAAGGGATAAACAATCCCTAAAAGGGAACAATCCTCGAAATTGGCAACACTGATTAAAATTCGAATTTATGGGAGGTATTTATTTAAAATTTACTATTATTTTATTTTAGAATTACACCAGCGACTATATGGAAATGTTTAATGCAAATTATTTAGCTGCAAATGTGGCGGGCACACAACAAGCTCTAGCTGCTGCACAACAACAAGCGAATAAGCTAAAGAGCGCTTTAAGCGTCGGCGGCGCTAATCTAACCACCACCACCATTACCTCACCACCACCCAAAGTCAAGCTGAATACATCAGGTGGCGCACTACCCGAAGGCGAAGCGGAAGGTTCCGTACGCGATTATTGCACCAAAGAGGGCGAGCATACGTACCGTTGTAAGGTTTGCTCACGCGTCTATACACACATCAGTAATTTCTGTCGTCATTATGTCACATCACATAAACGCAATGTCAAAGTATATCCCTGCCCATTTTGTTATAAAGAATTCACCCGTAAAGATAATATGACAGCGCATGTAAAGATCATTCATAAAATTGAGAATCCATCATGCGCATTGGCTAATGCATCAGCTGTGGTGGCAGCAGCGGCTGTAGCTGGTATGACCACGGCATCGGCATCAGCACCACAATCGGCCGCAGTGTCAACAGCATCAACACCCACACCACCCGATTTGGCGCAGCAAAACTCAAATCAATCGATGCCAAGTATGCCGGCAGCAGCAGCGTTACCAGCATCGGCAGCATCATCGTCCACCTCATCTTCGTCGACGACGTCATCAACGGCGTCGCTCTTGTTGACTGCAGCGGCACGTTTACCTGAAACGGCGGCAGCGCAGTAAATGTGGGCGTGCGAGAAGCGTATTAGAGACTATTAAATTAAAATTATAAAAAAAATATAAAATTTATTAAATGGGACTACATACTAAAAAAAGGGTGTTGGGATTGCATAAACTCACACACACACAGGGACAGATACACAACACACATGCATACTTGTACATGTTAAATAGTATGTAGAAACATATATTTCCACTTTACAAGATATATTGTATACATGCGGCGCAGGGTAGGGTGTTAGGCGTGCTAAGAGAAAGGGGAGTTTGGTCAGTGGCCAAACTACTTTGCGACATATCGATCAGTGATGCCAGATAATCTGCATCTGTATTCGCCTTGCTCTCGTGTACATCACTGTTGTACCTACATACCTCTATGCCCGAATACCCTTGTTGCTCGCTTAATCACGCATGTCAGGGAGTTTAATTTAATTTATAAAAGGATAGGAAATGTAAATTTAATCGACTTTTGAGGTTTGTCAAGGACAAAAAAAAACTAAAATAAAAAGCAGTAAAAAGGCTTCCAAATATGCGCAAGAAAAATTGCAGCAGAATAAATATTTTCACTAAGTTATTTTTTTTTGTTTAATTAGAAATTTAATTACTTGCTAAAAATGCACTATGTAACGTTTGAAACGTTTGTTAAAATTATTAATTTTTTTTAATTATTTAATTCTGAAAATGTTATTTTTTGCTTATTTATGTTTTCAATCCTTTTTATTTTATTTTTAAGTCAACTATTTTTAATTTTTAAATTATTACATTTTTACTAAAGGAAACACTAAAATTGCAATAGCAATATAGAACTATTTGGAAAATAATAAAAAACTGTATGCAAAAACAAATATGAAAATATGATAATGCAAGAATTGGCAGAGAAATAAGTAGGAGCGGGACGAGGATAACAAATGAAATATAAAAAATGGCGCATAAAAGAGCATATAAAACCATTGAATATGGATTTTCGGTTTTTTAGTAAAAAAAAAATTTATAAAAAAATGTACAGAAAAGTTATAATTCAACCATTTTTCTCAAAATTTGTAAAAGATTTTTTTCACCTCAGCATAGTATTAATATTTGTTTCAAACCAAAAAAAAAAAACTTTAAACAACTGAAATTCATTACTGACCTACTTGTCCTAAAATTCGAAGAAATTGAAAAAAATTTTAATTAAAATTTTTATTAGAGCAACATTTTCGATAAAAAAATAATATTCAAAAACAACTTGTAATTAACACTTTTTTAGTTTTATTTTTGTTTTTTAATTAGTTTTTTAAAAAATTCTTGAGAAATTTTTTTTTGCAATGTTGAACAAAATTTGAATATCAAGTTATTAAAAAAAATTCCCACCACAATTTGATTTCTGATGTAATTTTTTTTCAATTCAGCTAAATTTAAACCTGTAGTTTTTTTGAGGTTTTTTTTATAAATTTTAAATAGTTTTGTTTTAAAAATAAAATTTTTTTAATTTATTTTTTTATTTATTATTCCATTTCCATTGTCAAAAAAAAAATTCCACAAAAATTTTCAAAATTTAATTTTGTTTTAAATTTGATTTTAATGTTTTTCATTTAAATTTTTTTTAATTTCAGCAGTTTTTTGATTTTTACTTTTTTAAGGGTTTTCAAATAAATTTTTAACATTTTTCCCGCTTTTATAAAAGAATTAAATTTCAAATTAGCAAAAACAACTTTTCAGCATTTCTGATAAAAACTAATATTCAACAAATTTAGAACTAACATTTTTTTAATTTAATTTTGGCTTTTAAGGTTTTTTTAATACAATTTTTAAGAAATTTAAATTTACCATTACCTATGTATTTAAAAATGCTAGGGATTTTTTTCATTTTTTATTTTCATGTTTTTCTTCAATAAATACATATTTTTTTAAGTTTTTTTTTTTAATGTCAGATATTTAAAAAAAAATTTTGTTTCCATTAATTTTCAATTTTTTTTACCCAAAATTCGTGGAAAATCTTTTTGATTATGTCTTTTTAATTTCAAAAAATGTATAATTAAAATTTTTTTAACTTAATTTTTTTAAGGTGTTTCTTAAGACATTTTTGACTAATTTTTTTTGCATTTAAAAAAATAATTGGTTTTAAATTAATAAAAAAATATTAAGAATTTTAAATTTTTTTTCTTCAATTTCCAAGTTTTATTTTTTTTAATGAATTTAACCAATTTTTTTTTTTCTTTTAAATTATTGAAATAATATTAAGAATTTTTTATTTTTTAACAAAAAAAAAATTGCTCGAAACTGAAACAAATCTATAAATATCACTTAAACAAAATTTGTATCTTTTGTGCGCTTCAAATAATATTTGACACCCACTTACTTTGCTAAACTTATGCAGTGGAATTTTATGTTACCTTTTTTCCAAAATATTTTACCAATATTAATATTTTTTTATAATTAATACTTTTTTGCACAAAATAATAATTTTCACTTAAATGAAATTTTCACATGGCATTCGACCATAAGTGGCCTTCTTTTAGTTAAGTTTCATAAAAAAATAAAAAGCAGACGTTTAGTGAGCGTTAAAAAAAAAAACATTATAATGTTTAAAAAATATTTATAAATTTTAAACAAACGCACGACGCTAAACGACTAACTGCACTTATCAAAACCAGCACACATACAACACTGACAGACATACACACACACATTTTACACACTTAGTTAATTTTACGTACATATTTACAGCTATTATTAGTTATTAATTCTAAAATATTTAATTTAAGTAAGAATTACGTAATAATAACTGATTCAAATGCAATTGGAAAATTTATAAAAAATGAATATATAACTACCTTGTTGCCTTCAAATGAAGCTAGTTAAATATAATATTTTAGTATATAGTTTATAATTTTAATTTTTTATGTATAAATATGAAAACTATAATATTTGGGAAAATGTAATTTTCAAATAATTACACTGTGCAAAAATTGTATGGCGATTGTCAATGAAAGCCCCAAATTTCATAGCAAGAAATATTTACTTCTTAATGGAAATATATTTTGAGGTTATGCTTTACGAGTTTGGGTCAGTGCACAGTGTTATCGTTCATTAAATATAGCACATAAATATATGATATTTATATTTAGTATTTCTAATAATTAACTATACTATTTTTTGTTTATTTTTTATTCGTTAATAAAATGTCGAAATGTGAGTAAATAATTTGTATAGAAAAAAAAAAAACACAGCAATAACAACTTATTTAAGTAAAAACAAAATACAAAAAACGTAGTGAGAAAATATTTAAAGAATGTAAATTAGTTGCATATAAACAAAATAGAATATTTATATACATACATTTTAATCGGAGGCTTAAATTATCGCCAAAGAACTACAAATACAATAATTTAAAATAAATATAAAAAAAAAACAATAAATATACACATAAACATAAACATAGTTTGCACCGTAAATTTTGACAATCAATAATTTGTTTACAAGATACCCACTATACTATAGCGAAAACTAGTCGAATTTTTGGGAAATCCCATTTCTCCAGAGATATTCGAAAATGTTACCAACTTTCTTGAAACACCCGTAACGATTGGTTGAAAATCAGTTTTTTCTAGAAATGAAAATTTTCCCGAGTTTTTCGAAAACTAAACTTTTCTGAAGAAGTTCGAAAGTCTTTCCAACTTTCTTATAGAGTTCGTAACGTATCGCTGAATCAGCGTATTCGAATTTGTCGGAAATCGAAATTTTCTGGAAAATTTTAAAATTTCACCAACTTTCAAGAAGAATTCGTAACGAACCGAACCGGAGGAGTATTCGCATTCGTCGAAAAATAAACCATTCTAGAGAAATTAGAAAGTCTCACAACTTTCTTATCCGATATTCGAAATTTTCAAAAGTTAAACTTTTCTAAAGAAGTTCGAAATTCTTTCCAACTTTCTTATAGAATATGTAACGAATGGAAATTCGAATGTATTTTCAGTTTCTTAAAGAATTCGCCACCCTTGAAAAAAAAACAGAGTATTCGAACTTTTCGAAAATCGAAAGAATTGCTAAAGATTGAAATTAAAAAGTCTCTCTCAATGAATTCGTAACGATTTCGTTTAAAAGACTCCGTTCGATTTCTTTTAGTTGACCCTCTCATACAAATATCTTGACAACTTCAAAAAGCTATCGACACCGACTTCGACTTTTTTTTTTAAATACCGTTACGCTTTCGGCAAAAAGTCGAATGAATTGTTTGGTGGGATTTGTACGACCATAACAATTTTGATTGTTCTCTAAACATAGTTTAACAATAGTTGACAATAATTTGTCTATAACATAGCCACTAGGTCCAAAAGTATTCAAATTTTTCGAAAATTAAATCTTCCTAAAAAAATTCGTAACGTTATGTAACGACTTCGTTTCTCATTTCTAAAGATTTGGTTCGATTTTCTGTAGCTACTTTTAAAATAAATCGTGGTAACAATATCATATAATGTTTTTAACAACTTCGAAAATCTATCGACACTGACTTCGAAAGAGTTTTTAGACGCATCAAAAAATCGAAACAAATAATTTAGTGGGCTATATACGACAATAACAGTTTTGTATACATAGTTTAAAAAAGACAAAGGTAACAAATAATTCTAAAATAAAAAGTGCACTTATTTTTCTTGTAAAAAAAAAATTTAAAACTATATACAAATCTATATAAAAAATGTTTGCAATAAAAATGCGATAATTAAAAAACTAAAAAAAAAACATAGCTTTTTACTATTTTAAAAGTATATAAATCATATGCAATAGAAATTGCAATAACAAAATGTAGCGTAAAAATAAAAAATAAAATAATTTTTGTATGCGTAAAATTAATTTTTAAAAAGCAAATAGTAAAAGTCTCGTAGTAGCAAAAGATCTCCAGCAAGACAGTAGGAAAATCTTACTAAAAAAACCCTTTCCAATTAGAAGCGCAAAAAATGCTTTCAAAATTCATACATTTCCGAACCTAACCTCAAAAGTTGCAAAACTTTTCTATATTCTAAACGAACATGAAAAAAAAATTAATTATACAAAGCGCAACTCAGACCGCAATAAATACTTTTTTTCGCTAACACCTTTCCACATACTTGAAAAAAACTTGAAATTATAATAAAAACACTGCATATATTTTAGTTTTTATTTAACTAATATTTAATGTTTATATTCTACATTTAATAATTTTTTTCTTCGTTTTTAGTGGTAGCTAGTGCAATTTAGTTTTTAATTTTATATAACATGTTAATGTTAATTATCAATAATTATAAACATAAAACAATATATTACATAATAAATATGTTTTGCATAAACAAAAACCTCACAACGTCAGCTCCTTCAATGTTTAAAACCTATTTTAATTCCTGTATTGTAGCATATTACATAAATGTTTATCTACATACTAAATACATACATACATTTTACATTGAAAAGAAAAAAAACATCGATTAATATTTTTTATTAATAAAGAAGTTTTGTTGCACTAAAAAGGAAATCAAATGTGATTTTGTATTTCTTTGGGGGTATAAAAAGAGGGGTGTGTTAGTGAAGCGCTTTTTCTCTGAGGGAACCAACTCAAAACATCGCAAGCTATCAATACTCGGGTAAGGGTTCACTTTGGCGTAGTAATTTTTGACTCCACTGGGATCACATTATATCTAGGTACC
The DNA here is from genome assembly GCA_964058755.1 of Campiglossa producta. NCBI lineage: Eukaryota > Metazoa > Arthropoda > Insecta > Diptera > Tephritidae > Campiglossa > Campiglossa producta. Next base: position 153,131,858 of record CAXKVI010000001.1, read on the forward strand.
AACTTTTTTTACCCTCGAATTGATTTTTTTAACGGGCAATGCAGCATACGGGACCACTTTCGTATAACTTCAGGATGGCGTTCCATTTTTACCGTTTTTAAGAGCCTTCTATTGTGCCTGCATCCAAACCCAGCTTTACTAAATGTGGTTTTTTCTGAACCGCCCAACAACTTTCCTATGACATTCATACCAATTGTAAATATTTTTTACTGGTGAAAGTGAAAAATTATTTAGAATCCCAGTGGGAAAGTAGGTAATGCATTACCTTTTTCATCCACGAAAAGAAGCATGAGTAAAGTAACGCATGAACAAATATTTGAAAAATCTTCCCATGTAATGAATTTCATAAGGTTTATTTTTCAAAAACATTACTTTTCCTATGACACTGCTGTAGAAAAAGTAATGCATGAATTCCATTATACATAAAAAATTGTATAGTGTATATACATTACTTTATACATTACCTTTTCCCACTGGGATCAGCCTGATTATCTACTCATTACTCGAGAACTTCTCGCTGCAGACTCTTTGAAAAAGTAAGATCAACATCGTATTCGTTATCATTCATCTGCCTCGGTGTTCAGTTTCGCAGCGCTCTTACCATAGTATGATCGCTCCCTCGCTGATTTATTTATCAACTATTCTTATAAGCTCTTCATACTTCTTCTTTTTTGCTTTCCATAGCTTTCTTCTTTGCAGCGCTTTTAGGTTGATGGGGAATGTTTATGGTTATCGCCTGTACGGCTAGTCCAGATGCGGTAGGTATAATAGGGTGGAAAAGGTAATATCCATCAGCATTTTGCTTTTACTTTCTGTTGGTCCTCAGATGTTGGCCATCAGCCTACTTAATAACGACGCAAGCTGAATTTGAGCCAAGTTGGTTAGTGTCGAGTCTAATCTTACGCCTGGGCAGCTTCGGCAGAGAGTCGTCGTTGTATGCGTGAAATTATTTACAACAATGTGCGTGCGAAGTAGGCGCACGTATAGTGATGACGCCGTCGCTGTCTTCTCACTGCTCGCGTATATGCACACTTAAACTTTGCCCGCCGGGCAACGCTGCCCAGGATTAGCCTAAATAGTTGACTACTTTCGTTGTTCTTCTGATAGTTTCGGAGAACGCTTCGAAGCCAACGTCAACCGTTTCGTGCTTTTTTAGCAGTATCAGTTGAGTTTATTCTGCCGCCAGTTAGAGACCTTCTGTGTGCTTCTTCTGTATTCCGGGCGAAAATCGTATCCGTATAAAAAGGTGTCGCCGGATTTCCAAGTTAAAGAATTCATCGTAGCCAGGGCTCAAAACTAAACCTTGTGCTGCGACATTGATGCTCCTCGGGTCCTCTAAAAATTTCGCAGATGATGGGAAATTCCGTTGTATTTATGTATTAGCTTGCATCTCCACAGAGCCAACAATGCCTAATAAAATAGAACAAAAGTCATAAGATATCTCTATAGATTTTCTTCAAGAAGATGTGCTTCTTATTATTGTAGAGACAGTCTTTTTAATTTTATTAAGAAGATTTTCTTTTTAATATTTTAAATGAAAAATAAAATGATATCGCCCTCACCGAGAATCGAACTTACAATTTTCGGAATGATAAACCCACCTGTTAACCATCAGGCCATCGCTCACTTTTGATTGCTAGCGTCTAATTACTGATATGTGTATAGTTGTTAATGTTTCAAAGGAAAATCTCATAAATATAATTGAGAAGATTTCTTTTTGACATTTCTAATTAGGAAAAAAAGAGAGAGAATCGAACTTACAATTTTTCGATTGCTAAACCCAGCTGCTAACCATCCGGCCATCGTATACTAAAAATTTCCAGCGTCTAACTACACCTTTGTACTAAATGTATAGTTTCTTTAATAAGAATTTCTTCTTAAAACCAAAAAGATTTCCTTATAGTTTTTTCTTCGTTTCCACCGTTGCGACTACCCCTTTGCCCAAAAACTGATCATGAAGACAATCTTATTAATTTTATTACGCATTTTTGGCTCTGTGTCCACTTTCTTTAAAGAAATCTCACTCACGATAGTTTAACTTATAAAAAAAATAAAGTTCGTACCTACTATTACATTTAAAATTACCGCGATATTCGAACAGCTGTTACGATATATGACAGTTTAGTGCAATTTACTGACCTAACTATCGAACTAGTCGAATTAAGAACTTAAGTAGCTCAAAAACAAGCGCCGCCATATTATTACTAAGTTTGCTCTATTCAGACTGTTTGAGGACTAATTTTGTTTTATCTCTTTACTTTTCGTTTCAGTACAACTGATAAATACATCACCAGAATTATCACAAAGACTTTTCGGCTTAATTAAGCCAGCGGCAACAGTTCAACCACAACAACAACAACAAACATCACAAAATGAAGAGCCGGCACAAATTTCGCTTTTACAATTTAATGATCCGCACGAAGTTATATCAAATTTACCAGCTGCATTGGGTTTAAAAGTACGTAGCACCCTACAGTTAACTGCACCAGCACAACAACAACAACAACAACAACAGCAGAAATCACAACAGCAACAACAGAATAACACTCAAAATACAAATTCCTTGTTAAAGCAGCAGCTGCGTGCCGGCCCCAAGGATATCGCAAATACGAACAATACAACTGATCCAGCAACACCGAATCCCAGTAATAACGATTTCAGTTGCGCAGCACTACAATCGCTCGCCAGTGTTGCCGAACGTCAAACACCAAATGCAATACAGCCACCTTCAGCGAATAATTTGCATCACCAATTTCTCTTGCATATGGCAGCTAATCCGATGCTGAAGCCAAGCGCTGATTTCTTTCGACAACAACAGCAGCAGCATCAGGCGCAACAGCAGCAACAGCGCGAGCAGGAACAATTGAATGCACAAGAACAACAGTTACAAAATACGCAATCACAAACGCAACCTCAGCCAACTTCACAATCGACACAACACCACGAGCAGGATTATCAAAACGAAGAAAGCATGTCACCCACAAATATGGATCTCATACTCGATCAGACTGACAAGTCTGAACCGGAATTGACGTTGGTTGAAACAGCTGGTTTCGATTATAAAAATGCAGATACATCATCCACAGGAAATCTTGATGACTCCACAGTCGCTATGACAACAATAACAATAAGCGACACAGCGGACAACGAAAGTCCAAACGCGAACGCTACAACCGAAGTGGGTAGATCGAATATAAGCGTTGCCAGCAGCAACAACAACAACACTACCCGCCGTCCAGTGCAACGTCGGCGTATACGTCGCAAAGCACAATCCACAATGGACGATCAGGCGGAGCATTTGACTGAAATGTCGGTGCGTGGACTCGATCTCTTCCGGTATGCGCGCATCAACGAAGGTGTCTATCAATGCACCGAATGTGCTAAAGATGATTTACAAAAGACTTTCAAAAATAAATATAGCTTCCAACGTCACGCATTCCTCTATCACGAGGGTAAGGTGCGTAAAGTGTTTCCATGCACATTGTGCGGTAAGGAATTCTCACGTCCTGATAAAATGAAGAATCATTTGAAGATGGCGCATGAGAATTTCGTAGCACGAGACACGAACAGCTTCAATCCGTTAAATTATTTGATTTCGGCTGCGACGGCTGAGGAAATGCAAACGGCAATATATACTGCAAGTGCTGCAGCACAGCAACAGCAGCAGCAACAACAACAACAACAGCAACTGCAGCAACAACAAATTGCACAGCTGCAGCAACAACATAGAGCGCTAATGCAAGAGGAGTTTATGGATAACAACGGTCTGAGTCTTTTGAGTGCTATGCCACAGGAGCGCCAAGACAACCAATCACGCCCAACATCACCAACACCAGCATTGCTCAAGCTGCGTAGCGATCTAACAATTAAAAATGAAATTGTAATATCTCCGTCTCCCTCTCCGGAGCCGATTATGTCTATCGAGACAGCGAATGCAAATACGCCGAAATCTACAAATATTTCGATGTTACAAGCGAAGCGCATAACCCAAAGACTGGAAGAGGTTAAGTAGAAAAAATTTGTAGCGATTTCGAGATTAGGGCATTATTCATAACAAAGCGTTTCGGGTGTTTTGAACTGGGGCTGAGAGAGTTTCTGAATACCTGAATTAAAATTCTTCAACCGAAATTTTAAACTAAAGGCTAGAAAAGTTAGTGAATACAAAGTTTCGAATATCGACGGATGTACGGAAGATTTTTTTTTTAAATTTGTAAAAAACGCTCAGTTCAGATTTTTTCAAACGCCCGATTTTTTACATTTTGGTTGAACAACGCTCTTTCCCAGCCAATCAAGTACGATAGCTCCAAAAGCACAACGTAAAGGAGTCCAAAGAGCTCCCAAACGGCGTGTTTGTTAAACTTTTCTACTCAGTCATAAATTTTAAGTTTTTTTGGGGGAGTCCGCATGGAGTCTTTTCGAACTATCTTAAGGAGCTTTTTGCGACTCCGAAACTTTCATTTAAGGAGTGTTAGAGGAGCTATTTTCTTATACTTTTCAAGAGGCACTTTCTTTCCTTAGAGAAGTGAGCTCTTCCCTTAGGGTGGTCTAGCGGAGCACCGTGTAGACTCCTCTGGTTGGCTGTGTTATCACAATTTTTTTTTTTTGCCTTAAAAAATATGGGTTGCACTTTCTCTTTAGTAGAGCATTTTTTTTTTAATTTTTTCTTAATCAGGGCTTTTTTTGCCCAAATTATGGAATCGGACGTTGTTTGAAAAAAAAAATCAGAACGGAGTGGGTTTGTCAAACATATTTTTAAATCGCGTGTTCTTTCAGCCGTTTATAACTGAAATTCATTACAATCCAAGAGAAAAAGTGAGGGAAAGGGCCATAAGTATTCACAAAGTCGGCAGTGGCGCACACAGAAAAATATTTTGGGGGGGGTTTTCAATATCCAACGGAAAATTAAAAAAAAAAATACTGAAAACTCATACCAACAATTTTTACTTAAATTTATGTTTGGGGAGTGGACCTACGTATGCACAAATTAAACAAAGGCACCTTTTAAAGCTGAATTCATTGCATTTTCTCTGTATTTAAACTAAAACTAAAAAGGAATTCAAACATTTTAATAACTAAAAGAATTTTATGAACATAAACGTTAAAAATGTAATTAATGCTATTCAATTAAATTAATATACACAGTAGTGAACATAAATTAGACAAAATAATATACAAAAATTAATATAATTATATAAGTTATTACAGTTGTATGTCAATTTTTCTTGACTTCTCTGCCAGTTTGTCTATAACTCTTTCCACTGAAGGAGTAACTTCTCTATACATATAGAGAAGTGCTAGCCCGTTTAATCTCTCTTGGGAAATTGTACTTCTCAAATACGTTTTCAGTCTTCGAAGTGATGAAAATGATCTTTCATTTTCACATGTTGTAATAGGAAGAGTTACTAGAATATTCAGTAAATTAAATACATTTGGTAAAATTTCCTTTCCACAAAGTTCAATAGCTTGTAAAACTGTATTTGGCCTATCTTCGAGCTTCGAGCTTGAAATAGTTTTATACCAAACGTATATTTCTGCTTTAACATCTTCGAAATCTCCCTCCAAGTCATCGGAATAAAAATTATACAACTTCCTTAAAGTAGCTACAGCATTATCGTCAAGTGTAAAGACCTTTTCTGGAAAAAGAACTTTGAATCCAATGAGTAAGTCTTTATGCTTCAGAAACCTATCATTGAGACTAGAAATAAATGCATCTAAAAATGGGATGTAGAGATAAATACGGTAAAAAGTTTCGACGCCTAATGTCTCCGTATTAGAAACCCTTGGTTTTTTTAAAGTGAAGCCATTCGTTTCTGCTTGCTTCTGAGCAATATTAAACAAAGTTCTAAACTCTTGCTCGGCATTTTCTCTTATCAAGCATAAATCTTTCAAAGTTATATCGGCTAAGTTAACTGCTTGTTTTAAGTCAATACTTCGAGTTTGAAGAAATTTACATAAGATATTGGCTTTGCTAAACACTTGATTAACGCATTGCAGAGCAATTACAAACTCACTTTTTTGTATGGCACAGTTAAGTAGATTAGCATCTTCAGCAACATTTTTATTATCCCAACAGGATATTTGATGCAAAGCGAACAATATCCCATCAAAAAATTCTGTAAAAACAAATACTGAATTATATCTTTCAATCCACCTAGTGGGACACATTTTTTTCAATTTTTTGTGGTCAAAAATCTTTAATTTTTCCAGACACTCCTGTAAAACACTCTGTCTTTTAGGTGTATTGAAAAAATCATACAATTTACCTACAACACCAAGACAATTTCTTATATACACATTCCCACACGAACTTGAAACGGCCAAGTTTAGCGAGTGCGCTGCACAATGTACATATAGAGCTTTAGGGTACTTCCTAGAAATGTGAGATTGTACACCCTTAAATTGGCCACTCATTGATGCAGCACCATCGTACCCTTGGCCGCGCATTTTACTTAGGTCCAGTCCAATTCTCTCCAACTCTTCTAAAATTATTTTTGACATACTCTCTCCTGTCAAATCCTTCAGTGGAATGAACTTAAGAAAAACTTCATTTATTTCGTGAACACCATTATCAAAATATCTAACACAGAGTGACATTTGTTCCACACCAGATATATCAGCTGTCTCATCAGAAAGAACGGAGAAATAGTTTGCCGAGTTAACTTGTTCAGACAGGGTTTTTAAAATCAATTTTTCACATATGTCAATAATTTCGTTTTGAATCCTCCAACTTGTGTACATTGCATTACTGCTACTCTCCGACAACACACTCTTTAAATGTGTATCATACTGCTGTCTGTACTTCAAAAGCTCCCTGAAATTGCCCTCATTTATTGCACTTGCGTCCTCTATACGCCCCCAGTCCCGATGTCCTCTTAGTGCAAGTCCTTGTTTTCCACAGAAGAAAACTGTTTCAATGATGGGCCTTAATTTGTTCCGATTTTCTAAGACTTTCTGTTTGGCCATCTTGTCAATCTGATGGCAAACGGGTTCTTGTTGCTTGCTTACTATTTTCATAATGAAATGAGCATTTTCTACGCTATTTTTGTGGTAATTAGTTTTACTATGATTTGCGAAATACTCTCGAGCTTTTTTCCAATTATTGAACGGCTCTTCCACCAACTTTCCCATTCTTTCTGTGCTATTTTGCCCGCATACATCTTTATTTTTAAAAAGGACACAAAACTTACAAAATGCTCCATTTACTGCTTGAGAGTAGCAAAGCCAAATCCATTCCGCTATCCACTTATGCTGAAACCTAAGATTTCGAGGCCCGGTTGAAGGGAAAGCAAACCTTTCAGTTGGAACCCAAACCTTATTCAACGCCTCTACCTTTTCCTCATTACTAAGCTTTCTTAGAATGAAATTTGAAATATCATGTGGACTGCTGTCCTTCGAGTTGTCATTTTCTTCGACCGTAGTGGACTCTTCTGTAATATCAACATAAGCTAAAATCTGCAAGAATGAATAATGCATCTTTTAATTTTTATTATTTACCAACTATTTTCCTGGAACACGATGGTTGCTCATCATTTGCTTTGGGTTTTTTAGAAAAAAATTCAGTCAAATCTAACTGACGCTTCGACATTTTTATAAATTTAATTGCACCAAAAATTTGACCACCAGCAGCGACGACAAGAACTGTTTTTCTATAGACTGTCAATTATCCACTACAGCAGTATTTTTCTTTTTCACATTTTTTGAATTGCAACTGAATTCATATTTTTCGTCATGTAGCAGCTACATTGTAGCTTTGGTGGAACGAATTGGATTATGGTGAATTAAATATTCGTTAAGTGCACATCGTTGGTGAATTATTTTAAATTAAAACAATCCTCAGCTAATATCCATAGCATACTTTTAGGGAAATGTCTCCACACTGCTTGTTTATAAACATATTCAGTAGATGTTGAGTCAACATTGTTGACAAACATTGGCAATGTACATCCACGAATATTCATAGATTTTACAACATGTATTTACACAAATATTTATTAAATTTTTCATAAAATTTTTTTTTATGGTATGTTTTCAAATTTTTGGGGGGGGGTTTTAACCCCAAAACCCCCCCCTTGAGTGCGCCAATGCAAAGTCGGGATACAGTCTAAAACTGGAGTTGGTACCGACTTTTGAAACGAATCTAGTACTGGAACCGACAACGAAAGCGCTTTTCAGACAAAAATTAAAACGATAATCAAAGATGAATACAAATCTGGTATCAAAACCAAAAACTAAACTGGAACTGAAACAAAACTGACATCGCAACGGGACATTAATCTAAACCTGGAACAAAACAAAACTGGAAACGAATCGAGAACCGCAACCTACAATGAAATTGTCCCTTACACAAAAACTTGCACCGAAATTGGGACAGGAAATGATTCTGAAATCGGAACCAAGACCGAAACTGGGCCTTAAACAAAAACTGGAAACGAGACCGAAACTTTAGACGACTGTGAAATTCAGGTTCTTGCAACTATTCATTTACACTAGATATTTGCTTTTACTAGCCGTACGAATATTTGTACAAATATTCAGATTATACCCACCCTAGTTTATAAATCACCTGTAAACGCTGACTGCAATATGAAGTCTGATGGAGAATTTTGATTTTACACTCAACTAAAGCTGCAACAGGTCATACAAGATGCAAAAGTCTCTACTTGAAAAGTCTGTGTGCGGCTTAAGTTGGGTTGCTAGACGTGCTAAGTAAGCGTATAAATTGCACAGAGTGCTTAAGATAAATATATTTTTATAATTATTTTTAGTTTACATTTAAATAAAAAAAAAATTTGTTAGGCCGCAAAGTGCAAGAAATTAGTATAAAATAATAAAAAAAAACTTTAAATGTTGTTTTCATATAAACGCATAACTAAAGGGTCTGATTTATCATACATATATAGTACATATAGAAAATAATGCACAAAACTCAACTCATTTACTTAATTAAATGCATAAATAGAAATAAAACATAAATTAAGAATAGTAACACTGTACAACAAAAGTGAAGTTTTTGAAAATCCCACCGGGTTTCTCAACGGTTTTTGAAGCTGAATAAGAAACTGAAGTCAGCTTTTTCGGGTCACAATATGTTTCTTCTGCAAAGGGTGGTTTGTAAAGAAGTCGAAAGTTGTAAAAAAAAAAATTTTTATAAACTAACTAATTTTCTGGGGTCATGTTGGGGTATAGTAGTTAAGTTATTAAGAAAAAAATTACAAAAAAAGTGTTTTACTACTACCGATCTCTGAACAAACTACCCTCTGGAGAGAAAACCTAGGGTGACCCGAAAAATCTGACTTTAGATTCGGATTCAGCACACACAAAAGCTTTAGAAACCGATGAGAAACCCTCTGGGATTTTTTGGCTGTCGCACAGTGTAATTAAACCATAAAAAATATTAGCCTTATAGTGTGAAACGCACAACAATTAAGAGAAGAAAAAGACCTTAAAAGCAAACGCAAGCAATAAACTTGGCACAAACGTGAGATTAAAATATTGTATATTGTAATATTGTATTAAATATTTTAAAAACTTTACTCAATAAAAAATATACGATACTAAAGTAAGCGCACAAAAAATTACACTAGGGGTATTCACTTCAGACTGGTCGTCATATCTAGTGTATTTTGTTTTTGTAAGCATAGAAAGCAAAATAACCGCCTTGAATACCCCAACTGTACTTTACTTAAATATTCAGTAACTAATTTTTAATATAAAATAAAATGTAAAAGAACAAACTCAATGGAATAATAAGCAATAAAATTAGTTTAAGTAAATGACTTTCTGCCTTATAGTCTAATGCACAAAATATTAAAATTATTATTATTTTATTTTATTTTAAATATGTAAATAACTTATGAGCCGTCCATTTCTTTAACCCATTAATTACATTCATACTTACATACATACATAATTACATTAAACGGCTAATCACATTAGTTAATATATATTGGCTTTAGTTAAGCAACTTATTACACCACTATTCATAATCTATTTAAATTAATGAATTTATTTTATTATATTTTATTTAATTTTTGTTTATTTAAAATTAAAGTTCTATTTACATACACACTTGCACATATTTATTTCACTTAAGTCACTGGAGGGCCGAGAATCAGAGCGGTAAAAAATTGCAATCATTTAGTCGACTGCAATCAAATTGTATTATTTACATATTTATGATTGTATAAATTATTATCTACAATCAACCTGATTGCAATCATTTTCGTGGTTGGGTTTCCCAGCGCAATAAATAGTTTCACTGTCGCTGGTCTACGCTGGACTTAGTTCTAGAATTGGTTGCATACTTTCGGAGTGTTTGGTTAGGTTGCGTTGGGCGGTCTGTGAAGGCCTCATATAGACTGGATGTGTCCGTACTATTACCAGACGGTTTTTCGATCAGATTAAAGAACCTTATCAAGACACAGGACCCGTGTTATAACTAGCAGATCTTTACGGTACGCAAATCGTTGCCGATGTCAAAGCAGCTTTTAACAGCACGAATGGGAGCTGGCTAAATACTGCCATGTATGAGTTGGAATCATCTGCAAAGCTTGAAAGGCTGTTCCAAGAGTTCCATCAGAAATGTGACGACTCCACATTGTGCATTTTCTTTAGCTTGTTGCTGAAAAAAATATTTCGACAAGTGCTACTTTTGAGATGAGCAGACAACTTAAAAGCAAGCTACTCCAAAAAGAATCCAATTCCATATAAAACAAGTAAGGAAGTCTAAGTTCGGGTAAAGCGAACATTAAATACCTAGCGGTAGTTTTTACATGATTTTTGAAATTTTCTATTTCGGAAGTGGGCGTGGTTGGCAAGCGATTTCGTTCAATTACATCAAGCATACTCCCTATTATGCTAGTATCATCATCATTTATTGGCGCTTAACCGCCTAAGCGATTTTGGCCGTTGCATATCAAAGCACGCCAGTCATTCCTTTTTAGCGATAACTGACGCCAATTGGAAACCCCAAGGGAGTTCAAGTCATCCTCCACCTGTTGTTTCCATCTCAGTCGAGGCCTCCCCCTTCCTCTGCTGCTAGTATACCTCTACCAATTTTCAGCGTTCTACCGTAATCAGTTTAAAAGTTACGACCAATTGAATTTTTAAAAATGCCTCCCTTAAAAGTGGGCGGTGCCACGCCCACTTAAAAAAATTTATCAAAAAATCATCATATAATGTCCAGGGCGATTCACCTATAAAATTATATCATTTTAGCCATTTCAGCTACCGAGATATGTCAATTTGTGTGATTTTCGATATCGAAAAAGGGGGCGTGGTTATCATCCGATTTCGCCCATTTTCAATAGCAACCTACCTGGGCCAGAAAGTAACCTGTATACACAATTTCATGCAAATATCTCAATTTTTCTCAAGTTATCGTGTACGCGGCAGACGGACGGACAGGCCGTAATGAACTCTTTTTTTAACCTAAGAACTTTCATATATTGAAATCTATATCTATCTCGATTATTTTGTGCCGTTACGTAGTACCGTTATGTGGACAAAATTATAATACCCTTGTACTAGTACTAGTACGCTGGCTATAAAAAGGTGCTCCGATTTACATGGCGATGTCCATCCACACATTAGTATTTTACAAAAAAGGTCCAACTAGATTACTACAAAACAAAGCGAGATAGGAACCCCTACCCCAACTATCGCTTTACATTGGATTACTATGTATTTGTATATAGCGTCGCTCCCAACGAAGACTAGCGCGGTTCGTTGTTTGCTTAGAAAACTAACACACTTCGTTCTCTGCGTGGAAAACTAGAAAATCTTACTACAAACGGTTTTTAATTTTTTATTTCCGTTTCATTTGTTTCTTAAAGATTTTTTAAATCGCCAATTTTTTTTATTGGTAAGACATTTCTAGTTTTAATTTGAAACCAAATTTCGTTTCAACATAAATTAGTAAAAAACAAGTAAGGAAAGCTGTTTTCGGCTGTGCCGAAGGCTATATACCTTTCATGAATAAGCGTCATGATTTTCACTGTTCGATTCCCAGTACAGCCTGTGTGAATTTAACTTTAGCTCATACCGAAATTATCGGAACTCTCGATTATATGGGGGCAATTTGTTATATTGGTCCAATCTCATTGATTTTTAAAATCCACATTCCACATTCTAAAAGAGCAATTGTTACGAAATTTCATTTCTACCTATATAATTACAGCAGTTATCTACCAAAATCCGTTTATCGGAACAATCGATTGTATTGGGGCTATGTGAAATATTTATCCCATCTCGATGATTTTCAACAACGATATTTCTTGTATGGAATAAGCAATTCTTACAAAACTTCGCGCTCCTACCTGTTTAATTACAGGAGTTATAGCCCAAAATCCGTTTATCGGAACAATCGATTGTATGGGAGCTATATGTAATATCGGTCCGATCTTGCTGGTTCCGACAAATGATTCCTATATTAGAAAATGTTGGCCGCATACAAAATTTCAGCCAAATATCTCAAAAACTGAGGGACTAGTTTTCGTGCAAACACACAGACAGACAGACGGACATGGCTAAATCAACTCATCTCGTTGTTGTTGTTGTTGTTGTTGTTAACAATGTAACAACTCATCTCGTCATCCTGATCATTTCGGTATACTTGTTGATGGGTCCATCTCTTCTCCTTCTCATACTTACAAACATCGGACCAAAGTTATAATACCATTTCATCTTCATGAAAAGTATAAAAATCAGATTTAGGCTAAATTTTTTAGTCGTGTGTAGATTGGTGATTTTGTTTTGAAAATAATTATTTTTGTGTACACGGAAAAAAATTATAGACTCCGTCGACTTCCAGTAATATAGACAATCGATTCTTACGTTTAGCTAAACAAAAGTTTGGATGCTTTTTGCACTGTTTCCTCCTTGGCAAGGTAGTTAACAACACATATGTATGTATGTAAATGTAAAAATAAAAAATAAATAAAAAAAATCATTTTATAATTACATATAAGTTAATACTCAACATAAAACCAAACCGCACAAGCAATTAGAAAACCGAAATATTAAAAATATTACATGCATTAAGTTAAGCAGCAAGACTTGTATTTTTTTTAAATAATAATTTATTTACTTAACGCTCAATTCAAATGAACGAATAATGTAAAAACATGATTTTATAGAAAAAAGTCAAATTTAGTTTAAGATTTTTTATAAGCATTAAAAAATAAATTTTTTGAGCAAAAAAATCATTAATTTTAATTGACTTCACTGCGACGTGAAAAAAATTATTAGTTATTGTAACTACAGTAACGCACAAAATGTACATACATTAGTATAATAACATTGATGCTCAAGACTTTTTTCCAGTGGTTGTTTAATTTTTTATAAAATATTTTTTCAGTCGCATTAAATCAATAAAATATGTTGAAAAAAACTTCAATTGAAACTATGTCAAATATAATTAAACCTTTAATAAATATGGTATCAACAAACACACAAACATTAAAAATAAAGGCTTTTTTATTTAAATTAAAATAAAATATATGCATTATAATAAATCAAAATATGTGTTTTTGTTCTTTCTGGAAAAAAATTTGAAAAAAAATTTGCAATTTTGACACCATTGTGTTAATTTCTTGTGTTTTTATGAAAAAAATTAGAGATGAGATCCATATGGCTTTTTTTCAAAGGGTCATTTGTTGAGCCAACTGGAGAAACATGTTAGACGACCAAAATCGCCTAGGCGGTTAAAGGCTGTTTTAAGTAAGTAAGCATTTGATGACCCAATTCAACGTGAACGTAATATTACATGGATAATCGAGTATCAATATTCCAGACTGTTTCTATAATTTTATATCTTTTTTGTGTCAAGTGTTTATTTATTTGTTACGTACAAGGATTACAAATATCGAGTTTTGAAAAAAAACCAATTTTTAACCGTATTAGTCAATTCACTGATTTGTTGTACGACGATACCAAAAACGTGCACGGAAATCATCTGAGCATGTAAGAAATGCAGGCGAGTTTGGTGAATGTGTTATAAAACGCACAGGGCCATTGTGACCCAATGACATAAGATTTAAACGAGCACCATTACGAGAATTCCATGAACACAAGGAAGTGGTGGCCTCATCAGGAAATAGCACATAATCCTCTGTATGATTGAAGACTGCCTGTGTATTATGTTCCTGTTTGCCAGTAGTACCAGCACCAGTATAGGTTTGTACGGGACGGCTGGTACATAGTTCCCATAAATAGACTAAGGAGTCCTTGCCAGATGAAAGTAAGTACTGAGAAGAAAAGAAACAAATCGTATTTGAACTAATCTGTTTAGGTAAAAATAGTTGTACATACCTTTCCATTTCTCGTAAATTCCAATGAACAAATTTCTGCACCTGCATGTGCTTCTGGAATAGTATTGATGCAACGGCCGCTTACACCATCCCAAATTTTAATCGCACCATCTAAACTACCTGTGGCGTACAACTTAGCAGTGGGCGCAAATTTTACGCAAGTCACAGCAGCTTTGTGTTGCTGTGATGGTATTGCGCTCACAAAGCACTGACAAGTGTGTACATCATAAACACGCAATACAAAATGCTCCGTGCCAATAGCCATAAAATCGCCAGAAGGATGAAATGATAAACAGTTGACCGGTTCACAATCGGTAAATACTTTATGTGCCTTCTTCACCGATGGCTTTGCAATATCAAAAAGTTTTACTGTGCCATCACGTGAACCAGATGCCAGAATATGCTCTTTCGGATGAAACTCCAAAAAGGAAACTTCATCTGTATGATCATAGAGTGTACGTATAACAGGATGACCTTGCTGTTCGCGTCCTGCCTCTATATCTTCGGGTGCTGATTTTGCTAACATACGTTCAACATCTAATATCTTTATACTGGCGTCAACACTGCCCGTAGCAACGAGCGTACCATCGTGACTGAATGCACCAGCGCGACAAGACTGTTTATGTGAGGTAACGTATGCTGTCTCATAAGATGCTGGCTCCGGTGCGAGTGCGGATGCTTCAGGTTCGAACTCCAAATCAATTCCTGGCAATACATCATCTAAACGTTCATTGGGTTTCTCGGTGGTGGCGCGCATGCCAGCTATCATAACATGCAACAAACGTTCGCTGGGGGCGCATTCATCTGCTTTAACAAGCATAGACAATTCCATTGCAAACTTCTCTAGGCCATCGTACATCAGTTGACTGAAAACGTGCAACAATTTTAATTTAAATCAAAGGTTTTACTTGTAGGTATATATTAGCTCACCTGATTATCAGCCTATATAGAATTTCACGATTTTTAACCAGATTTCTGGGATCTAATATCTCAATATCGCGCATTTCCACACTTTTTTTATTATATTACAAGTCGATGGTATACTAAAATTTCAATTGTTTGCAAATAAAACAAGACAAAACAGCTGTTTTCAGAAGCCGGTGCCGTTCACAATTAAGTTGTCTAGTTGTTCACAAATCTTTGGCAGCTCAAACGTATACCCTATTTCCGATTCAACTTAAATTTCGAAGACACTAGAGGGCGCGCAAATTTTCTACTCCGTTTTTTGATTTGTGAAATGGAAAATATTTCTGTCTCACCGAACATTGGGGTAAAACAAAAGTTTGACAAACCCAATGTTGTGTGAAAGAGAGGTATTTTTCCGTTTCACACAACATTGGGTATAAAGCTTTCGGCAGAATCAGTCCGTCAATACGTCATGTACGTGACGTACGTCGTGACAAAACGTACGTGCCGCACAGGGATGGCACATAGCGATTGACGTACGTCATGTTGAAGTACACAGATATGTCAACAAAGTAATTGGCGCAAAACGAAAATTATTAAAAAAAACATAACAAAAGCAAAATTTCGGTTAAAAACATGGAAAATATACAAGTAGTACTTGTTATAGTGATGCTAAGCAATGGAACTTTTCAGGCGGCTTTACAACCGCAGATGGTGGGTACGTCCATCTTTACAGGACAGGAACATCCACGGCTTTTTTGATGTGAATTTTGCATTCCCTGAGGAGTTCATAAGGGGTCGTGCATATATGACGTCACGCTCTTTGAGGGGGGGAGGGGTCTGCGATTTGTGACGAAATGTGACATTGGGGGAGGGGGGGAGTAGCACTTACGTGATGTCACGTTATTTTTTGCATGTTTTCTAGCGTGCAACGTCCATGAACGTTTTCAAATTTAGCACGTTTTCATTCTTTCGATTGGCAAATATTATTTAATAATTAATATAAACATTCTAAATATGTATCAGATTTTATGTCAAATAAATATTGAATTTATATTTATTAAGGGTGTGATGTGACATTCGAGGGGGAGGGGGGGTCTGGAGTTTGTGACTGGGTGTGACATGGGGGGAGGGGGGGGTCAAAAACTACCAAAAATCGCGTGACGTCATATATGCACGACCCCTAATTAATATTAGAATGGAGAAGCCCATATTTGATCTACTGCTGAACCTGCTTAGGGAAAAACTAACCAAGCATTCAAACCGCAAATCTATAGATAAAAATATAAATCGGCAATTACTTTGGTTAAATTTGCTTTTTCACAAACGCGTTGTCAAATTGGCGGTAAAATTGATTTTGACATTAGTCACGCAGTCAAAATAGAAAGTTGGCAAAGGATGCCGGATCCGTTGACTGATGCTTTGTCAATCTAGCGTTTTACATGCAAAATACACACATCCTACCCGGCTGTCAGTTTCTTCCTTTTCCGGCAAGTACGTGACGGACTGATTCTGCCGAAAGCTTAAAGCGTTCAGCAGAATCAATCCGTCAGTACGTCGAATTAACTGACAGCAAAGTAGACTGCGGGTTTTTGTATGCGGTATGCGTCATCATGAAATAAGAAAGGTGACAGCAAGAAAAATCACGTATGTTTGCTGTTGTTGTTAAAAGTATTTTGGGCTGTCAAATATTTGTCAAACTGCGTTCGTTTGTTTACAAATTTATTAATTGAAAAGTTTGCAGCCTAAAAAATATTGAATACAGCTTGTTTTGTAATATAATTCTGGTGTTTTTCGGTAAATAATATGTGTGATATTCCATATGTGCATGCATTGCACGCAAAATAAGTTGAAACTCGCATTTATTTAACCATTTGTTGGTAATTTTAGTGCGGAAGTTGCGGGCTTTGGTAATCTCCCAAACGCAATTTAAATGGGCACTGCGGTGAAGTTGCAGACTTTGCTATACATCCACCTGCTTTTTTCACTTAGATGTTTGCCAATTCCAACCAAATCTCACAAACTCTTCCTAGAAAATTTTTGCACGATAGTTTGTAAACAAAAAGGTGGCTTTTGACAACAATTTGACTTAACAAAGTTGAAAAAATCAGAAAAAAGTAGAAAAAAAATTGAACAGCTGTTCATTTGCTGTCACCTTTCTTATTTCATGATGGTATGCGTAACGCCAGATACGACGGATACGTCAAAGTAGAGTTTGCTCTAAAGCTTTCGGCAGAATCAGTCCGTCAATACGTAATGTACGTGACGTACGTCGTGACAAAACGTACGTGCCGCACAGGGATGGCACATAGCAATTCACGTACGTCATGTTGAAGTACACAGATGTGTCAACAAAGTAATTAGCGCAAAACGAAAATCATTAAAAAACAACATAACAAATACAAAATTTCATTTAACAAGTAAGGAAGTCTAAGTTCGGGTGAAACCGAACATTACATACCCAGCTGTGCACATAAAATGCTGTTATTCTTTGTTTTGTATAGTTAATGGTGTTAAAATTAATAAAAATTGCTTGACTCATAAGTGGGCGGTGCCACGCCCACTTTCCAAAATTTTGAAAAAATTATGTAAAGAATATGAAAGTTGATGTATGTACCAAATTATATTATTATAGCGAAATCAGTTAATTAGATATGGACTTTTCAATATTTCCACCTCCTTTCAATATAACTTTTATGAAAAAGTAGGCGTGGTCGCGAAGCGATTTCGTTTATTTTCTATAGCTGAATTTACCACAACAATAGTATGTCCTCTACGAAATTTCGTTATACTAGCATAAACTGTTCTGAAGTTATTAAGAGTCAAAATTTTAAAATTTCTTCAAATATACGTGGGCGGTACCACGCCCCCTTTTCAAAAATTTTTATAAAATCGGCCTTAGAACATCTAAATCAATACATATTGCAAATTTTATCATTGTAGCTGCTTCTAATATTGAATTAACCCATTTTATACGTTTTTCGAAATTTTCGATATCGAAAAAGGGGCGTGGTTATGGTCCGATTTTACCCATTTTCAATAGCAATCTATTCTGAACCCAAATAAGTACGCATGCCAAATTTGGTGAAGATATCTCATTATTTGCTCAAGTTATCGTGTTAACGGACAGACGGACGGACGGACGGACGGACGGACGGACAGACGGACGGACATGGCTCAATCAAATTTTTTTTCGATCCTGATCATATTGATATATGGAAGTCTATATCTATCTCGATTCCTTTATACCTGTACAACCAACCGTTATCCTAACAAAGTTATAATACCCTGTGTACAAGTACAGCTGGGTATAAAAACATGGAAAATATTAAAAAAATTATTGGTTAAATTTGCTTTTTCACAATTTTCACAAACCCGTTGTCAAATTGGCGGTAAAATTGATTTTGACATTTGTCACGCAGCTGCCGTTCCGTCAAAATAGAAAGTTGGCAAAGGATGCCGGATCCGTTGACTAATACTTTGTCAATCTAGCGTTTTACATGCAAAATACATACATCCTACTCGGCTGTCAGTTTCTTCCTTTTCCGGCAAGTACGTGACGGACTGATTCTGCCGAACGCTTAAAATTGACGTACGTCACCACCATTTGACAGCCGACAGTCTCACACAAACAAATTGTCAAATTGTCAAAAAAACTTCAACACGTGCAAAACATTTTCGTTTTCAATGCATTTATTGATTTACAACTAAAAACAGCTTAAATAAAACTAATAAATCATGAAAATAAGAAAAAATCATCAACGTAAGCGTTATCGCTACAATATCAATAGAAAAACGCTGAGGAAAACACGGGAGTCAACGGGAAAAATAAAAGAGTAAGTTTGGCGAGTTTGGTTGCTGGTTGCTTGAGTTAATGCATGCACTTTTTTACAGCCCAGAAATGAAAAAATTGTGGATAGAGGGTAAGCGTAATAAAAACTTTTACGAAATAGGTCTATCGTCCAACCCAAACAAAGCTGTGCCCATACCAAATTTCAAACAACAACGTCTACAGACAGTGAAAATAATCAATGGATTTGTGGAGGAAGATATGGACGAAGATGAGCTCAAAGAGAAAGTCACGTATCGTCCTAGAGGCTATGTCGTCGAGCAACTGGAAGCAGATGCCGCTGCACCAAGGGAGAAACTGTTAAGGTAAACTTGTCTTATATCCCTTTTTCCGTCTAGCAACTACATCGATTTTTTTATTTCAGGCTGCCCAAAAACTCTGTGAGTCATCTTAGCTATTTTCTAGATAAGTACAAATTAAACTACAAAGCTATGGTACCAGACCAGCGAAATTATTTGCAATGGACGTGGAAACAGTTCCGCATGAAAATACGCAAGTTCATGTCAATTCCTGAACAATTCGATGAGTATTTGAAGGAACGGAATCTGAAGCCAGGAGAAAAGCCAGCGTGGGATGAGTATGATTCGGATAGTGAATGGAAATAATTGTAAACTAGTCTTAAGAGCTTTTTAATATACTAGAATAGTATAAGGTTTTAGTGTAAATAGAACATTGTGTTATAAAGGAATATTAGGCACCTCTTAAGATAGTAAGTTTTTAACGTATTACAGTATGAAGACCAAGTTGGGCATGAGTGACTTGTTGTTAAACGCACGGCTATGCCAAATGAAGTTGAGAAATATCAAGAGTTGGGTCAGAATTCAGAATGAACTCTCTAAACCAAACGGAGCTTCTGATGCTGAATAACATCACAGCAAACATTTAGGCTTGAGTTACGTTAGATCTTAAGTTGAGAACTAAGGGGCTTCTCAAACCTCAAGCGTTGTTTGTCAACAGGAAAACCACTTGAGAACGATGGCGTTCTCAAGCAAAAGGGCATTTATTTATATGAAAAAAACGCTGTTTCGTTGAATATCAACTTGAGAACTAAAAAGTTATCTAAGGTTGGAGAATTGTGTTGGATATCAACTTGAGAATTATACAGTTTTTCAAAGGTTGGAGAAAAAAGGGAAATTGCGACCAGCTGAGCTAAGCCCCGATGTTATAATATATTACAAGAGCGTGTAGCTGCTGGCGAATTCCGATGATCTTGATATCATTGATCTTAACCACGGCGCCGTAAGCTCTGCCTTCTCTGGACTGAAAAAGGAGCGAAAAAGTGGGTCTTACGGTAAACGAGGACAAGACGATGTATTTAATGTCATCAAAGACAGAATTCGCGCCCTGACACTCTCGTCAGTGTTGCTACATACAAAGTTGAAAATGTAACGGACTTCGTTTGCCTAGTCGAAAGAGTCATTTATAAAAAGTTACATGCCGGACCAGACAGGGTTGTACTGATGTTGACAGTCCTTTGCCGGATATGAATCCGGTACGTTCCGATGAATATCACCAACTGTCTTGGAAAAGATTTCGTTGGATTTCAGTTACCTCTTACAAGGTATGCTTCGGACATATTTTAACCCCCTAACCAGCAAAAGGCCTACAACAACAATATCAGGAGGTTTTGATCTTTCGCTTTTTGACATCCACTCAGGCTTTAGTGAAGGGCTACGTTTGTCTTCTTCATTTTTCCCGGGATGACAAAAGTGGCCGAATGGCCCCATTGCAGAAGCCTATAGATTTGGAGCTTTAAGGTTACCCCCAAGCCGCTTCGCGTTGTTGTTGTTGTAGCGAGGTGTAGCCCTGCCTAAATGTCAGACAGGGTCACCCCGAGTGTATTGCTCTTGGCCGGGTCGATATAAGAAAACGGCCCGGGTCGTTTCGGCACGATGGGTACAGCACAAGTACTGGTACCGTTCTCGTAGAACCGGCAATACAAGAAATTAGCCGTGCAGGCTATGTAGGTCATTTAGCGTTACCCAGGGTGCACCAACTGGGAGGTGACCTACTTTTACACTTCGCCTTGGCTACCGATGGATGCGCTACGAATTTTCGCCAAAATATCCTCGCACATTTCTTCTGCTCCGACAAAGTCCCTTGCCGGATATGGACCCGTTTTTGTAAGGCGCGTTTTTGCTGAGCCGCCAGGCGTCTAATTTCCGCACTTCTCTAATTTGGAGGTTGAAATGTCGAACTTGAATATATGGTCATGCAGATCTCTTGTTGTATTGACGATGGGTAACCCTGCCTAAACGTGTACTTTTCCTTAACCTAAATTCTGATCAATGTCTCCTAACGACGTTCCACAAACTTTGTATGAAAGCGGATCCTTCAAAGTTTTATGTAATTGGGCCTGAGGGATCTCTCGGTAAACTCCGAAATCCTGTCCATTCAGCTTTGGTAAGGTTGATGTAAGCACGGGTATCCGAGGTGATTAGGTCGGCCCGGAGGTCGATGAAGAAGATGATAGGTAAAGGGTCTGATGTAAAATCTATGGTCGGTCGCCTGTAATCTCAATAACAATGTACAACGTCTTGAATAAGCGTCCCTTTTCCGTGTAGATCATCGAATCGTTTATTTGAGGGGTTAAGTCTTATTTAGATCTGTCGAGTTTTGTCGTTCCACTGCTTTGAACTTTCAAATACAAGGTGTAGATCGATCGAATTGCTATGTACATATTTGCACGGTGGAACGACCCATGTAAATGATCCTTTAGCTCCTGTCCCATGGACCAAGAGGCATGGTCTCGCGAAGGTGAGGTTAGCACTTGGATTCGAAAAGTTGTCTAGATATATACTGCTCTTTAACAACCCTTGATGATAATAATTGGAAAAACTCATGAATTGTAATTCGGAAATCGACGACTAAGTGGAAGATCGCCCTTGTCCAAAATATTGATATAGAGCATTTTTGAATTCAATTTTGCAATAAGCCGTTATTGACAAATTTCTGAGATAGAGCGTTTTTTAAAAGTATTTTCAAAGAGGATGATCTACCCAGCAACCAAATTTGTCTCTTCCCCGAAGTCAGACCCTTCTACCGTACTTTCAGTGTTCAATATTGAAAGTGCATTGCTAAATTAGCATCTCTTATTTGCTGGTACCAAGTGAAAATTGCATATTTTTAGCCCCAAATGTGACAATACCTAGGCCCCAACACACCCCACCTACCGCCCGCTGCAGAGCCTATATAATTTAGTAATCTCTTCCAACTATAAAATACTCAGAGAACGACGAAATGTCGTTATGCAGACATACAAACAAATACCTATGCACGAGCTTGCAGTGCGCCACCAATGCATCCAAATGATATAGCTCCCATTGAACGAGAGGGGATGACGTTGGGTCAGACATTGATGGGTGGAAAGGGTGCATTCGCTACACACATACGTACAACCACAAAGCGAATGTGATTTGGTTAGTCAAATATAATTGTAGCCATGGGATGATGATGATTGTGGTGGTGATGGCGATGGCGATGCCGATTGATGTTGGTATTGGTGGCACTATTCCAGCGCATGTGCATCAGGGCCATTGTGAAAATCGGCCTTTCCGTCTTTTGTGCTCGAGGTAAGTGGCAGGTATTTTATTAACGTTTCGTATTTATCTGAAAATTGCTAAAGAAATTATTAACATCATTCCGTAAATTGTGTAAAAAATATTTCAACTCACATTGGGTAAGTGCATCATATAAATATTTTTCTCATCATCTTCAACAGTTTTGCAGAAAAACGTTTCAAAAAGAAATTTTCAAACTAAAAAATGTGTATCTCATTGTACTGTGTGGATGAGTGCTTTGGGAAGACGAGAGGAAGGCCGGCCGGCGAAACAGTGAAAATTAATGGCTTATTGAATATTTATTTAAAATCGATTTTGCAATAACTTACCTGCAAAAAACGGATGTCAGTGCACAGTCAGTTTAAAGCGTATTAGCGCACTGCAACCCTGCAGCATCCTTTTGCAGTTTCCGTTAATTACAGAAAAAAAAATATGGCTACCTTCGACTTATCTAATGCAGGAAGTGGGGCATACTTATACGCCAAGTTTGAGCTTATTCTTAGCTCAACTCTGCTCTTTGTTCGTTTAAAATATAACCAAAGTGCGCTTTAAAACTGGGGTTCAATCAGGAAGGATTATTAAATTTTATACACTGCCACAAATCAGAAATTTTTTTTCTAAATTACTCACATACGGTGGAGCACCTCATCTGCAATTCTTCTTGGATAGCCTACGCCAGATCGCGGAGCTGGACATAAAAGACTTGAACGTCGTCGGTTTAGGAGTGTCAGTCCCGGGACTCTTCTATGTGGAGAATCCCAACAACTCGGGGACTTTCCATATGGCCGGGTCCCGGGACTGACTTTCCTAGTATTGGGCCTTTCAAAACTGGCCTAAGTGTGCCTCTGTGGCTGCCACTTGAACCTAACCTAAATACGACTTAATTGCGTACTTTTATTTTCTCTTGCGGGCGGGGCGTATGAGTAACATTAGTTTAGTTTTCAATTTATATGTTGGGACTAATCAAACTGCTTCAAAAACTATCAGTACTAATCCAGGCGATTAGGACAAGAAATCCACTTAATACGAAAGTTATTCGAACCATAGGTTTTTTTTGGTTTATAACTAGCCATTAGGTTTTCATTAGGTCAAAAACTGACTAAACTGTCACCATGTCAATTTGGTGTCAAATGTGTTTTCAGTATGTCTTTAAAACTGTTCCATTTTTTTTTTTATTTTACTTCTAAGTATAATGAAAATATTTGCAAGAAATGTTCTTCAACAGTTTGTTGGTAAGGTTATTCCCCTTCAAAAGTGTTCTGACAGTTTTTTCTTTTAAATCATATATTTTTCCGACTATAATCAATTTTTCCCAGTGTAAATTACAAAAAACCTGCAAAAAATTAGATGCATTTTGTATGGGGCAAACACATTTTTTGTAACAAAAAAATCATTTAGTAAGAAAAAATTTGTTGGTCCGATTGAAAATTCATCACAAAAATTTACTTGTTTCCATTTTTTTTTTTGTAACAATGCACTGGGAAAAATCATATAGCAATTTCAAGGAAAACCGTCAAAACACTTTCGATGGAGAGTCACCGCACCAAAAACCTGTAGAAGACATGCTGCCATTGCCGAAATAATTAAAAAAAAAAACATATATATTGGATTATTTTTTACCCTTTCATGTGTATTAGTTTCGACATGGAAAGTGTAAAATAAAGTATTCGTCCTTCAATCGAAATTAGTGATCGTTTTTGAAATGGAAATATGTACCTTGTACCTGAGTTCATCAAAGTTATAACAACCACACCAGAAAAAAACGCTAATTCGACCATCCTTATGGAAATCAAAGTAATCGCTTAATGGTGTCACACCATACCGCCATTTCGAGTGCATTGATTTGATTAAAAGCTTAGTCTTCCTTCCTCTAACCTTCATTATTCCAAACATAACCATAACCATATACGTATATCAGCTGATCCAACAAGCTTTATGAAATGAGGTATGGCGTTATGGTAATACAAGATTAATCTTTTACATTGATTTCCAATATTAAATACGTTAACTACTGCGGCCCTTGAGATAGAGTTATTGAGTTATTAAAGATATCTATGTACATGTTCAATGAGCAAGGAGGGGTGGGGCGTATGAGTAACATTAATTGCATTTGGGTAATCATTTCTGAAACGTATCAATTAAGTCTGGTTTTCATTAGGTCAAATTTTGATAACTTTTATCGACTTTATCGAAATAAGCAACCACACCCGATAAAATCGATGAAAATTGACACCATTTGACATGATGAAAACCAGCCTTTAAAATGGTTCGCGAGCTAAATTATCAGTCTGTCGAGTTATGGGGTGTTATAGCCTTACTCCCTGACTACGTGTAGTTAGGTCAGCTCTAGTTCCATTTCATGCATTTGGCTCCGTAATGCAGACTCGTACGGACTTGGTGAGTTTAAAACAAATTTGTATGCGTAAACATACATTTTAGGAGGATTTCTTAGTGGTATATTTCGTACGGTCCCTAGCTCCGTAGATCCCAGAGAGATTTCTATACCGCTTGTCCATCTCTAATATCTACTGAAGTACTTGTTTTTTATCACACTTACCCTGTAGCGAAAGCAACTAGTTGAAAACTTCTTTACAACTAGTTGGTGAACCAGGCCAAACTAGTCAGTGTTTTGTCTTTTTTCCATAAAGCAACTGGCATTTTTTACGCGTTGATGTCCTACGAAATGTCAATTGTCAGATTTCCACCAGAACATACCAGTCATCTACTAGTCATGATATACTAGAATTATACCAGTTGTAAAATACTAGTTCCATACTAGTTTAACCTGGACTAGTATGATTTCCATAAAATGTTCTAGTCTCCATACTATTACAGGAAGGACTAGTATGAGATATACTAGTCTCCGTACTAGTCCAAAAAGCATTTAACCGGGACTAGTATGATTTCAACCAGAAATTCATAGTCGCATTATTTTCATGACTTACACTTTATTTTATCATTTGCCTTCATTTTTATGTTTATTCTTAAGAAAGCAGCGACTGTTTGTATTTACCCAAACAAGAAAAAACATTATAAGAGAAAAGAGAAGAAAACGAAACGAATGAAATCGGATTTTTGTAACTGGTAACCCGAAAAATATAGTTGTATAATAGTATAAAATTGATATTTCTGACTAGTATGACTTCTGCCAGAAAATTATAGTTGTATACTAGTATATTTCTCACTAGTTTGACGTTCCGCTGCAGGGTATTCACTATTGAAAAACTCATTTCGGCTGTGTGAACATTTTTTTGCATTTATCTACGCCAGCCGGTTGGCCACATGACGAATGTGTGCGCATAGAAACAAATCAGTGGGAATTTATCTGACTTGATTTATTTTGGGTGTTCATATGGACATACTTGCATGGATATGAATAGACATTAGGGTGATTCCTATTTAAGCAACTTCTGAATTTGTGAGCGTGCTTTTATTACAAGTGTTGTCAAAGTCAAATGAGAATAAAGTTGTAATCACTAAAACATGATCCTAAATAAACATCATTTTATTTGTGGCATACCCTGCAAAAATCGACAGTACTCTATTTCCTATCCAAAGAGTACTCCAATTGGAGCATCACAGTACTCAAAACGTAATCCTTTTTCGTATAAAAATTGTGCTCCAATTAACATTGCGATGTCCTAGGACTGGACCACCTACTCCAACCTTCGCTTTGTTTCTGGTACTCCATGGAGTACCTACTGTCAGAGTACTTTGCAATGTACTCCAATGTTGTTACTCCTTGGAGTATATACTGCCAGAGCGATAGTGTCGTGATATTAGTCGATAAGGCACGAGCAATGGTCGACTTTCAAAAAGGTGAAGGTGGTTCGATGATGTATACAAAGGATTACTATTAGAGTACTCCAATATCAAAAAATTGGAACACATAATCCAACGATGTTTGCAGGGTAGTTAACCTAAAAAAGATGAGATAAGATAAGATAAGAAGCACCCTAACAGACATAATATTTGCATGTATTTATAATTAGGTGTCTTTTTATATAAATGCACTCTTGTCACAGCCACTGATTTCCACATGTCTTGAAAAATCTGCACTTCTGTCCAACAAAAAGTGCGAAATAATATGAAATTGACATACATAAAGGAAATGAGATTATTTCACGTTACTTGGCACTAAATTGTGAATATTGGAAAGCTAAATATACAAAAAAATATGACGAATGAAAATACTGAAAAATATACTCCACATTAATACTTAAGATACTTAAAAGAAAAGTTTGAAAAAAATTATGTAACTTGACGGCTTTCGAATCGCATTTCCTTTTGCATCGCGATATGGGATATCCAAACCGAAATCGAAACTGGGCACAAGATAAAAGAACTATGTTGAGATATTAACTCACTATTGGCCGTTTAAACAAAGTTTAAACTCGCACTAAAGTTTAAACTTGCACTGAAAAACCGGGCGAGATAGGCATACCAGTCGTAAGAGGCGACTTATATGCATTAACTATAATGGCGGGCTAACTCGATGGTTGATCTACGGATATGATGCCTCTCATTACTCATCTTCTCCTTCATCATGGATGAAGGGATGAACTGACCTAGAAGGTTCCACTGGTCATAACAATTCGCTACCACGACAGTCGGGCAGTACCGCAAGGGAGTGCCGCAGCGTACCTGGTTTATATCGGGCCAAGGACTGTCAATTTCGGCATCATCACTCCTCAAAACCTTCGGCTGTCTGGTTATGGTTTTGTAATGGTTATGGAAAATTAATTTAAGCTTAAGGTATTGTTTTTGCTCAGTCCCGGGATTCTGCTATGTGGAGAATTCCGTTAATACCGGGATTTTCCATATGGCAGGGTCCCGGAACTGACTTTCCTAGTGTTGGTGGTATCACAACGGGCCTTTTAATACTGGCCTAGGTGTGCCTCTGCGGCAGCCACTTGAACCTAACCCTAACCTATTGTTTTTGCTGCTTCTCAATTCCCGCTTAAAGCGTTCAGCAGAATCAATCCGTCAGTACGTCGAAATAACTGTGAGCAAAGTATACTGCGGGTGTTTGTATGCGTAACGCCAGCTAAGACGGATAGGTCAAAGTAGAATTTGCTCTAAAATTGACGTACGTCACGCAACTGACGTATTGGCGGACTGATTCTGTTTCCCGCTTAACTGTGTTGACGGCTTTGTGATTTAAGCGAGTTGAAGAAGCTGGAAAAGTTAGTGAGATTGAAGTTTTATCTTGGAGCAAAGGTTATTAATGGCTTGAGGCTCCCACGGTTTTCGGTCTGGTATCAGGGGGTACTGAATTCATAGAGGTGAGCGTCGTACGTGTTTTTGAACGTGACACGAAACACGCACGCGTATGTCCATGTGCTCGTGTTTGAAAATGTGATTACGTGTCGTGATCGTGTTGAGCCCGAAAACCAAAAAAAAACACGCACGAAAAAACACGACCAACTTTTTTCACTTTTTGAATTAAACTGGCGCACTTGTATTTTTTTGTAAAGGCAAAGATACAGTTTTTTTTATTTTACCATTATATTAGTGTTACCTATTGTTTTTTATTCATGTATGTATGTTTATAAATACTTAAAAAAAATAACGCAATTCACAACCTCTAGTATTTCGTGCTATCTGTCTATTTTTCAAAAAATGTATATTGGAAACCATGGAAACATACAACGATAGACGAATACGACACCCCTTGTGAATTGACCAGAGTTTTGAGTTTTGTGAGAGTTAGAAATACATCGGGCTGAAAGTTCTTGGTTGAGGTGGCTGCAATAAATACCACTGCATTTGGTTTTCAATCCTGAAAAATTTCTGAAAAATTCAAAAGTTCTTGAAAAAACCCTCGTAAAAGTATGTATTTATTATAATCTGCATACAAATATGGGAATATACAAATATGGATACCGGTTTTTGTGCAAAACCACTCATCGGACATCTAAGAGACCGCGTAAACGACGTTTGTGAAAAACACTTTTATAGCCCTTCAATTAAGACTTGTTCATTTATTCTTAAGAAAACTACTTTTTGGTTGAATATTGATTAAACCCTGCAAAAATGGAGAGTACTCTATATCATATTCAAAGAGTACTCCAATCGGAGCACCAGAGTACTCTAAATGTAATCCTTTTTCATATAAAAATTGTGCTCCAATTAACATAGCGATGTCCTAGGACTGGACCGCCTAGTCCAATCTTCGCTTTGTTTCTGCTACTCCATGGAGTACCTACTGTCAGAGTACTTTGCAATGTACTCCAATGTTGTTACTCCTTGGAGTATATACTGCCAGAGCAATGATCGACTTTCAAAAAGCTGAAGGTGGTCCGATGAGGTATACAAATGATTACTATTGGAGTACTCCAATGTCAAAAAATTGGAACACATAATCCAACGATT
The DNA here is from genome assembly GCA_964058755.1 of Campiglossa producta. Lineage (NCBI taxonomy): Eukaryota > Metazoa > Arthropoda > Insecta > Diptera > Tephritidae > Campiglossa > Campiglossa producta. Next base: position 153,160,858 of record CAXKVI010000001.1, read on the forward strand.
TTTGCAGGGAAAGAATCGATCTTGATCGGAGTTGTCTTAAAATTCCATAATTTGTAGCTGCAAAACCGCCAAACTGAAGTTTCGCATACACCGTTTTGAAAATGCCCGTTACGTCGTTTTGCAGAATCACCGACGATATGTTTTTTTAACAGAAAAATTAAAAACTTTTGTTCAGACTGGACTTAAGTCCATTTTGAAGATGTATGTGTGAAATGCTCATGTAGCGTTCAAATTTGCAATCCAACATTCAAATCTAAAAACTTTCACGGAAATGATTGCATAGATTAAAAAAAAATGTCAAAATATGAATTCAATTTCGTTTCAAATTTTTTGAATATTCCAATGTAGACATTTTTTCAAACAGCCAGGTATTCAAATTCAAAGCAAAGCAATGCCGATTCAATTCAATTCAAATTCAATATGAATGATTCATTTGCCGTTTTGGATGGATTCATGCAGGGGTCTAATAGGTACATACCAAGCACAAAGTACCTTTAAAAGTATATACAAAAATAAAATAAAAACTATAATATACCGTTTTATTTTTTTCGTGCGTGTCCTGTTTTAGTAGTTTTTTCCCGTGCGTCTTAGTGCAAGTTTTCAAAAATCTGTTTCGTGAACGTGTCGTGTTGTGTTGCAAAAATCATGCAACGCGCCCTCCTCTATTTCGGACAAAGGACTTCACATATCCGTAACAACCGAAAACTGAAGTTCGCAGTGTCTGTCCAACCAGAGAAGAAGCGAGCTATATGAATGTTTTCATTCCCGCAACCCAGCGTGTGATCTAAGGTGATGGCCCAATGCACGCTTGCCTTGCTGGCTTTGCCTCGAGAAATGTCAAAATTCTTTTGAACTCTACTGAAATGTATGAAATTTGGCCCAGTGGTAGCCTTCCCTGCAAAAATCGTTGGATTATGTGTTCCAATTTTTTGATATTGGAGTACTCCAATAGTAATTCTTTGTATACCTCATCGGACCACCTTCAGCCTTTTGAAAGTCGATCATTGCTCGTGCCTTATCGACGAAAATCACGACACTATCGCTCTGGCAGTATATACTCCAAGGAGTAACAATATTGGAGTACATTGCAAAGTACTTTGACTGTAGGTACTCCATGGAGTAGCAGAAGCAAAGCGAAGGTTGGAGCAGGTGGTCCGGTCCTAGGACATCGCAATGTTAATTGGATCACAATTTTTATATGAAAAAAGATTACATTTGGAGTACTCTGGTGCTCGGATTGGAGTACTCTTTGGATAGGGAATAGAGTACTCTCGATTTTTGCAGGGTTGCTTTGCTTGCTTGAAGCGCTTCAAAGCGTCGAAGAGCCCAAATCTGTATTTGACAGCGCTTTACACGCTTTACTGTTTGTCTCATCCTGTATTTCTGACAGCTTTTGAAGCTTCTATTTGGCCATATAAGCTTTCAAAGCAAAGCAAGGTAAGTCTAGGTAAGCAAGGCAAGCAAATCAAGCCTGCATTGGGTCATCACCTTTAGGTTTTGTACCAGCAACGTGGAGCCCGCTTCCAACCAAGAATAAATAATCCTTCCCTCAGCTAGTTACTTGCGTTTGGAGCCTCTTCATGGCCTCATCTCAAAACTGAGCTCCGAATGCAAATCATTTTGCATACTCCAACCCGACTCCAGAATCCAAATTGTGCAGATACGCACAAAAATGCTACCAACCCTTTTTTCGTTTCTTGGCCTTCCAGCTTTTTACCAGGGATTACAATCTTTGGTAATAATTTAATTGATTTTTGGCATTCATACCCGTGCGCGCATATGTTTCCAACTCCATATTAACACACACGCAAACAGAGATGAAGCAAGCAAACAGGGATATGCAAGAAAAGGCAAACATATATTTATTTTAACCAAACCCAGCCCAGTAGCTGCCCAAGCTACGACGACGACCCACCAACCTAAAGTACTTACAGAGAAGTACAGCTCGAAGAGTATCGACAAGATAAGAAGACAGACAGACGGACGGACAAGTAAAGAGACGGACGACCGAAAGAAAACAAAAACAATAACAAAAAATCAGTTGACTGGATAGCACGAACGCGAACGCACTTTCCAATGCAGAAAACAAATCCAAATGCAATACGGGGCACATACACAATAGCTAAACGAATGGCTTCCCGGTCTCCACATCCCCAACCAAAACAAAAAAAACGGCTGGTTAGCTGTCTCACATGTACTCTTTGACATTTCACTGCTGCTGCTGCACCCATACCCAAAGCCGAAGTCTATTACTCGAATGAGTATCCGCTATGCATATTTTTGGGGATGTGCATTTGGGCCGGGTTATTTTGCGGTAGGTTGCGTGGGTAGGAAGGTAGGCAATGACGGACTGGCGTACAAGTGGGGTTGTAGTACAGCCATATGTATGATTCCATCGTCAAAGATGATTATTGATTTTTCATATAGAGAAAAGACGAAACTTTTGCATATTCGGTCGTGTTGTAGCGGTGCATAGAAGCGTAGAGACAGTAAAATTGTTGCGGTGCGATAACTATGAAAGGCAGTCTAATTAATTAAAAGTGAAAAATTATACATAATATTGTGAAAATTAATGTGAAAAACCATTGTGCAAAAATAAATAGTGAAAAATGTGCAAAATTTTAGTTGTTGAGGCTTGAAAATTTCTTAAACGCCAGATATACATTGTATAATATCCAGTTTGGGGGGTGGTTAAATGCAATTTTAGAATATGTACTTCATTTTGATTTTTGCAAAACTTTTAAAATTTGAAAAGGAGTTTAAAAATCCGTTAAAAAATCGATATCATACATACATATATGAATAAATTATTCGTGAATCCAGAACTTTTTATTTTTTTTCCTCTTGTGTGTAAATTCAGATACACACGTCTTCGGTCGACAGTGCTTTAAATATTAACTACCATCTCACGCACTTGCCACTCCAACCTATCCCAACTAACTTCCGTTTATTCGAATTTCATAGCTCAAAATTTAGTGTACTTTCCTTTTTTTGCAGAATTTTCTCTAAACTTTGACTTTCGACGACTGTGCGGATAAAGAGGTTTCTTCAATTTACTTCCTTTGAAGCCGGAAGTAAAACAAATATGTCTACAGGAAAAGTTTGTGTGCTCCATATATGTATATAATATATATATGGTGTGCTCGTATAAGATATATGATATTAGGGTGGTTCAAAAAAAGTTTTTTTTATTAGAATTCCAAAAAATACAACTTCATTTTCGTTATTATTCTTCAGCTAAGTAACGATGCTCATTTGTAATAAAAGTCGTTTGCTATAGTTTTGTTATATGTAGGTTTTGTTTCTGTTCCGTTTCAACCCTTTTGTTTCGTTTCGGTACAAGGTTTCTTACAAGTCTCTGGTTTCGACCCTTAAATTTCACACAAATGAAATATATTAATCAGGCTTTAAACATTGGTAGGGTAATTTTAACACACTTAAGTTGACGCTTTAATCCAGTAGTCCTTTGCTCTTTGCGTGATTACTCTGGAACGGCCCGTGTGACAAAAAGTTTCATCCATAACTTTTAAAGGGGAAACTCGGTTTCCTAAAAAACTTCATGTGGCTAAATGCATTACTTCAATGGCTGGGCAGTTTTGAAAAAAAAAAATCAGTGCGGATTTCTGTATTTTTTAAGCGAATTTGTCTTCGTGAAAAAACATTTTGTTACACACGTTTCTGTACAATAATTGTCAAAATTTCTGCTAACAACACGACAAGTTGCCGTTATAAAGTGACAGAAATCAACTACAGACTCAACCAAAAAACATTCCCTGCTAGACAGTGCTATGGCATTTAGTCATCTTTGTTATGTTGCTTTTGAGAACGTGATAGAAAATCGTGACGTAAATATCAGCTGTTTTATATTTATATCACGATTTCCCATCACGTTTTCAAAGGCACCATTACAACACTGACTGAATGTCATAGCATGGTTTAGCAGGGGTCGGCCTACTACACCAATATATATGTATATACGGATTGTCCCTCTGATTAACAGGTGCCCTTCAGAGTCGTCAAAATATCGTGTAAGATGTCAAGTGTGGTAGCAAAGCATAGACGTCAAAAACAAAAGCATTACAATCGATCAGCTGTTGTTCATGCGTCTCTTTGTAACACCCGGATAAGAAATTTGTATGAGAGGGTTGACGGGAGTTCGTTACCAATTTTTCATAACAAAATCGGCAGTTGAAAATAGAAAAATTTAAAATTTGAAAAGGTTTTGACAGGCATCGAATCGACGCGCCCACTCAGCTTCAGAGTACAATGAAATTCTTTGGGCAATATTCAATAGCTTTCATTTCATAACTTTTTACACTTTTTTCTTTGCGAAATGATTACTAATTTTTTAAGTAAAGTCGAAACACTTTCGAATTTCTATAAAAAAAAGTCTGATATCTCGGTTTGGTGATATTTCGGTTTGGTGGGTTGTGGTTCAAAATACAAATTTACTACAATGCCTTTGCAAATTCCGTCACACTGATTTAACTTTTTATTCTAGTACAAAAAATAAAATAAATATTCAAACCGACATCTTAGTGGAGCAACTAGTAAAAGTGTAATCCAAACTGTAGACAACAACAACAGCCAAGAAGATGGGTAAGGAAAAGACGCATATCAATATTGTGGTGATCGGTCATGTCGATTCTGGTAAATCGACCACCACCGGTCATTTGATTTACAAGTGTGGTGGCATTGATAAGCGTACAATCGAGAAATTCGAAAAGGAAGCTCAAGAAATGGGCAAAGGCTCCTTCAAGTATGCCTGGGTTTTGGATAAGCTGAAAGCCGAACGTGAACGTGGTATTACCATTGACATCGCTTTGTGGAAATTTGAAACTCAAAAATACTATGTAACCATTATTGATGCACCCGGACATCGTGATTTCATCAAGAACATGATTACCGGTACTTCGCAAGCCGATTGTGCGGTATTGATTGTTGCAGCCGGTACCGGTGAATTTGAGGCCGGCATTTCGAAGAACGGTCAAACACGTGAGCATGCTTTGCTCGCCTTCACTTTGGGTGTTAAACAGCTTATTGTTGGTGTGAATAAGATGGATTCAACTGAGCCACCGTATAGTGAGGCACGTTATGAGGAAATTAAGAAGGAGGTATCATCTTATATCAAGAAGATTGGTTATAATCCAGCATCGGTAGCATTTGTACCAATATCTGGTTGGCATGGTGATAATATGCTGGAACCATCCGAAAAGATGCCTTGGTTTAAAGGTTGGACTGTGGAGCGAAAGGAGGGCAAAGTGGAGGGCAAGTGTCTGATTGATGCGCTGGACGCAATTATGCCACCATCACGGCCCACCGATAAGCCATTACGTTTGCCATTGCAGGATGTTTATAAGATTGGTGGTATCGGCACAGTGCCAGTTGGACGTGTGGAGACTGGTATACTTAAACCAGGTGAGTGAACGTTACACTTATGTACATATGTATATGAGCTTAAGTTATTTTAGTTTTGTATGTATGCATAAGTGTAGAGCTGTGAGTTGTTGCAAGTCCGCCACCAGAGGTGTTTGCGTGTAGGGGTGGGCAAAGCAAGTGTGGGTGTAAGTATTTAGTAAAATTCTCCTTCCAAAGCTTGACGCGGGAAAAGGCAGAGTTGCAAAAGTGGGTCGGCTTCATTCGTTCGTGGCGAGTTCGAGTGTCATGTGGGAGTGTGCATAAATGCATGCATACATGCACAGTTTTTTTAGCCCAGCATACATGCATCTTGATTTGGTTTTGTGATTGCCTAGCCCGGTTTATTTTGCTGCACATTTTTTAGTGCTGTCTCTTTGGTGCTGTTTTCGCATCCGCGTAATGCAGCGCTGAGTACGATTGTAGTCGTGTGTTTTCGTTTCCAACTTCCAACGCTTACATGTGTATATACCTGGTGAATAATAGATATTTGCTGGAAACCAAGCAATGCTGTCACGGGCAAAATTTTTGTATCTAAAGACACGAAACACTTCGCAAAAACTATGCTATAGGTATATTATAATTTAATATCCCTTACGAAAAACTCTGTTACCCTAAGATGAATCTGGGATGACTCGAAGAGGAGCAGTTGCCTTTTTTGAACTGAATAATTAGGGTATACCAGCTATTCAGCAGGAACATGAAACACAATAGAAAATTTTCTACGGAATTCCGATGAATTTTCTACCAAGTTTCACGTTCCGACGGAAGAGCTGTACCCTTTGTGTCTGAAAAATTCTTATCAATTATATCCCCTGTAGACAAAAGGAATTATGTAATAGCTGGCCACTGTCTCTTTAAAAGTGAGTATGATTTGTTGCAGGTTTAGTTACAAAGAGATCGAAAAGTGTTTTTTTTAAGCCAACCACTGACTTGGGTCCGAAAATTCTTAAATAATTGGGGCTTAGCCGTTTAAATTGCTTTTGAGCTCTTTTGCCAACTTACGCTAACTGGAAACATCAAAGAGGTCTCAACTAGGTTTTAATTTGGTCAATTCAACTGGGTGAAGCCTCCCTAATCTTTTGCTTCTACCGGTGAAAGCTTTTAAATATACCTAGCCAACGTAGCGACTGGGAAATCGATGTCGCCAGCACAAATGTTCGGAGTTTCTGCACAATAGCTCTTGACCGAAAGACCCCACTTCACTCTATAAACCTCAATATCCACATAGAATGAGACAAGCAATCCATTGGTGTCCGGGATCCATTAATTGAAACCCATTAGATCCCATTAACTTCTAATAGTCATAGCCTGCTGGCCGTGTACTACATTCATCGTAAAACAAACTTAGTTAGTTTATACCGTCGTAAGGTATCTTGACCCAGTCTAATACGGCTGATACATTAGCGCAAATTCCGAATTAACTGCGCTTTTGGGAGTTAACTTGAGCATAATCTTCGTTATAAACTCCCAAAAATTAAGAAGATTTGAGCAGTTTTACATAAATAGACAACAACACCAAGAAACACTAGGAAATTAAGGTTAGCTGACAGATAGGCGTCGCACTGGTTTGTAAGATCCGACTTTCGACAACTAGATGTCGCTGAGGTAGGTAAGAAAATGATGCAATAACAACCAAAGTAGTAATTCTCAATGCTGTTAATCTTGATTTTTGTGTGTATCAGGGTAAAATTTGGATCTGATTAAAGAAGATTTATTGGAGATAATCTCCGTGTGTGTATCCATAGCATAACCCAATGTAATGTTTATCAGCTCTATTAAAATAATAGCTGATAGACCCCAATGTAATTCTTTCAAGTCGAATTTCGGTACAGCATGGTGAGCTCCTTAACAGCGAATTGGTATCATGTGATGATTTGCGTCGGTTACCGTTCTTAATCCATGCTTTCTGGAACTTCCTTGAACATTCTTCCAATCTTACCTTATTCTCCTCACTCAGAATAATTTTTGTCAACATGAACCATGTTAAACTAACAAGAAAGATCCTGTTAAATTTTCATGAGATAATGAGGCAGATAGTGTTGTTTTAACAGGAATTCATGTTAATTTAACAGGTGTTCATGTTAATTTAACAGGAAGTCATGTTAATTTAACATAAAGTGAAGGTATTCATCATGAACTTCAGGTTAAAATAACATGATCGAGCGTGTTGAAAAATAATAACCTGAAAAAGTGTTAAAAAAGTGTTGATTTTACATGAAAATTTTTCTGGGTGCTCAATAACCTTATTTACCTCTAATTTTATAACATTTTCAGGTATGGTGGTAAATTTTGCACCAGTCAATTTGGTAACTGAAGTCAAGTCTGTTGAGATGCATCATGAAGCTTTATCTGAAGCCTTGCCCGGCGATAATGTTGGCTTCAATGTAAAGAACGTTTCGGTAAAAGAGCTGCGACGAGGCTATGTAGCTGGTGACTCTAAGAATTGCGCACCTAGAGGTGCTGCTGACTTTACAGCGCAGGTAAGGAAGTATAGAACTTACGTCCCGATTCTGGCGGGTCTCTTTTGACGAAAGAGAAATTATCTGCAAACTTTTACACTCTTTTGGTATTATTCCGGCGAAATTTACCGTCTAATCTCATAAACCTCAAAATTTATGAGGACTGCCTTACCGATGGTGTCGATGTTCAGTGAGATAGACATCCAGGAACAAAATTACCATTTCCGGTCAGAATAAGGCCGTTAATCTCTATGTCGTTTTTTACATCGTTACTAGTGATGAAAAAACATCGATGTTCGTGCATATCATGGTAACAGGAAAAAAACCGGAACATCGATGTTCGAAAACAAAGCAAAAACATCGATGTATCCATATTACACAATCCTCAAGAAAAAAAGCCGCTACGCTCATAATCACCTTATTTTTACCGCTACATGTTTTCTAATTATTAATTTTTCTTTACTTTCGCCTCACAGGTCATCGTACTTAATCATCCTGGCCAAATTGCCAATGGTTATACACCGGTCTTGGATTGTCATACTGCTCATATTGCATGCAAATTTGCTGAAATCAAAGAGAAATGCGATCGTCGTACCGGCAAGACAACCGAAACCGATCCGAAGGCTATTAAATCAGGTGATGCCGCCATCATAGTACTTGTACCGACTAAACCGTTATGCGTTGAAAGTTTCCAAGAATTTCCGCCGCTTGGGCGTTTCGCTGTACGCGATATGAGGCAAACTGTCGCGGTGGGGGTAATAAAGTCGGTAAACTTTAAAGAGACAACTTCGGGTAAAGTCACAAAAGCCGCCGAGAAGGCCCAAAAGAAGAAATAACTAGAGTGCCAGCAGAACGTAAATAAACAACAAAAACAACAACTTGTAATCGAAATACAAATGCAATTTGTATTTGTATTCTCGTCATCAGCATCGTCATTGTCATCGGTAGAGTCGTCGTTGTCATCCGCAAAGTTGATGTTGTCATTGGCATTGCCATTATCTATTACGTTATCGGTATGGTGGTGCTGGTGGTGGTTAGAGTCAGCACCGGCAATAACTGCAACAACAGCAAAATTCTTACATAAATCGCAAAAGAAAACATTTAATAAGCATAAATTTAAAAAAATACTACAATTTATTATTATAAATGATATAAATATGAATATAAGTAATTATTATGATAGTTATGCTATGGCATTCAATGTGAACAACAACAACCACAAACAAAATTATACCTATACCACATACAACACAATAGACAGCAACAACAACAACATCAACATTAAAAAGAATAATGGGATTAATTACAACACTTACAATAACAAATCCATTTCCTTTAGCAACACTGTAGCCACCGCCTATATGAGACAAAATTCACCATCATTGACTAAAACCATATTCGCATCATCTCAAACATCGGTCGAGTTAAATGCGAAAATATCATTCCCTACGCAAGTAGCCAAAAATACAAAACTAAAAGACATTGATCATATAAAAACCAACAAAATCAACTCCATACTAACACACAAAAAACCAAAACAACTCAAAAATGTAGACGCATCAAATTCATCACAAATGACAAAATCGTCACTTACATCATTAGCAACATCTGCATTATCTTCATTATCATCATCATCGTCATCCTCACCTTTAATCACTACTACTACAACAGCAATTATGCCAATTTCTTCCACACAAACCATAAACACGTGTGATTTTGCACGCTTAGCGAGCAGTTCTAAATTTAATTATTTATTATTTTTGATTATATACTATATTTATGCCTTTCTTAATACATACCGTCATCGTAAATCGTTTCGCAGGAAATCTGCTTTTATTGTCAACATTGAAAAAAATATTGCAAAGCAATCATTCAATTCAAATTCAAACATTTCACACAACTGCAATATCGACACTTGGAAAAAGTGGGCAAACATTTTATAATTGGCATGTTTACCGTTAATCTTAATACATGGATGATGTTGCCAGCTTGCTCATTCATTGCAGCTTAACCCGCATCGTATTCCTGTTCATCAAATCATACACACCACACGCACATTATCATAGCAACGTATTAGCGCTCATTAACGTACATTTTTGTTGTACGCGTATTCATAATTACATAAATTTCCTATAGCATGTATTTTAATACCAAACTGTGAGACTCAATCGAATTGAATTCATTTTGTTGTATTTTAATTCTAATACATAATTATTATATATTAGGTTTTTTATATTGCATTGTGTTAACCCAACCATTGTTGTTGGCGAATATGTACTCCTAAAATCCTTATCTCAGAAAAGACACAACTGCACTCCACTAACCGCAATACACATACACACGCACACATATACAAAAGTCAACCAAACCACCCACACTCGCTGGATGTGCTGCTGGCTGCTGCGCCAAGGTTTGAGCGATAAAGAGTGACAGCTCGAAGTTGCCAAGATTTGCTAAATATGTCAAATAAAAAAGAAATGTCAGGCAAAGTATCAGCTAGAAATAGCCGTAATTGTAATCAAAATTATTGCAAAAGTCAAAGTTAAATAAAAAATACACACACCCTTACATACATACATATTTGTGCAAATACACCTACAATATCAAATAATCACTTGAATGCATAAATGCAAAGCATGAGAATAGACAGTGAATGTGTACTACATATTTATTAAAAATAAATATTAAAAAATCGAAAATCCCCCAAAAATATATATGAAATATCAAAAAATAAATGTAAAAGCTGGAGTTGCTTCAATAAAGATGAAAAAACATTTTAATTGTACGATTGGAATTCAACAATTTTAAGATATGAATTGAGAAATAAAGAAGGCTTAACCAAAAACAAGTAATTTGAAAAAATTATTTTTAAACAAAATTGCACTTCACGACCCATTTTTGAAAAGAAGTATGGCTGCAAGTGCTATATCGGAAAATTTTAATTTCTAGAAAAAAGAATGATATAAATACTATAGGTAAGCCCGTTCTCTCTTTTGATTTTGTTTTGACGTTTTTAAGCAATATAAAATGTGTCAGTATATACATAAGTCAAATAGAAAAAAAATATTCAAAAAATTTAAAAAATATTTTCCAATTTACACTGCACGTTTAGGTGGACGCTTGGACACTATAAAATGGCAGAAATGAGATGGTACATTAGCCTGCTAGAGGGGCACAATTCTAGCAATAGTTCTAATCGCAAATTGAAGAAAAATGAAAGGAAATTATTTTGATTTGTAATTTATTGGATTGAAAAAACCAAACAGAAAAGTCGTTGCAAAAAATAAATGGGTATGAGAATTGCTTAAAAATGTCACTAGTGTCGTTAACGGTTTTACCTGTAGTATTTATATCATGGAAAAAAGTGTGAAGTAGTTACGTAGCAAACTTTTTACACATACTTACACATAAACGAATAAACTCCATATTTTCAAGGTGTACTTCAGAATTTATCAAATGAACTTTAGGGTAGTCATCTGCACTTTAGAAAGGAACAAAAATAGTTGTTCCCGCAAGGGACAGAAATTTGATGGAAATTGAAAAAAAAAAAAATTGTTTCTGTTTAATTTATTATTTAACCAGAAACTAATTTCATTTTATTCCTGCAAGCAGATCTGATGCCAGACATTATTGCGCAGAATAAATAACACTATACGACAAAATCAACTTTTTTTCTGGGTATGGGACCAAACCACCTTTTTTGAAGAGACTAAGACATAAGTAAAAAAATGGCGTTCCCCGTTTTTCGAAGTTAGTCTCCAAAAAATAGTTACGGGCTTTCGAAGTTCGATGTTGGGCGCTTCGAATATTTGGGTTTCTAATTGTTTTGTTTCAAAAATTGAAAAAAGTTAAATGTGGTCGTGTCCATCTTGCTCCTCTTACTTGCTTGAAAGTGTATGTATAAGGAAATATATAATTAAAAAAATACGGCTTTTGATTTTTTCGAAGATCTCACTTTGGCCCTGTATAGCACTTCTACATAAACTTTTAAATAGAACAAGTAAGGAAGTCTAAGTTCGGGTAAGCGAACATTAAATACCCAGTGTATGGAAACAATAGTAGTACCTATAAGGTATATATTTTCTATATATATTACAATGTGGGAAAAACGAACTCAATAAATTTATTAGTTAGTTTATAAAATTAATATTTATTTATGCTACGGTATAAAATATATGTACATTGTTCGTGTGCCCTCAAAATCTTACTTATAGTTGAATACATTTCTTACTTCTTATATACTTCCGCCCAATTTGTGACAAAGTTTTAAATTGAAAAAAATACGTTTAGGCCAGTTTTTCGAAATTCGAATTATTTTCAAAGTTATAGCTATCACCACTTTTCGAAATTCCTTACTTTTTGATGATTTTCTCACGATTGGTCAAACCGATGGTATCTTCTACCAAAAGACGAATCTATCTTTTGTAACTTTTGGGCGGTACCACGCCCACTTTTTAAAATTTAACAGAAAATCATAATAGAATGATAAGAGAGATTCACCTATGAAATTATATCATTTTATCAATTTCAGCTACCGATATATGTCAGTTTATGTGAACTTCGAAATTTTCGATATCGAAAAAGGCGGCGTTGTTATCATCCGATTTCGCCCATTTTCAATAGCAACCTACCTTGGCCAAGAAGTAACCTGTATATAAAATTTCATGCAAATATCTTAATTTTTACTCAAGTTATCGTGTACAAAGACGGACGTACGGACGGACAGACGGACAGACATGCCTGAATAGACTCCTCTTTTCAACCTAAGAACTTTCATACATGGATCTTGATTATTTTGCGCCGGTACGTAGTACCGTTATGTGGACAAAATTATAATAGCCATGTACTAGTACGCTGGGTATAAAAATGCCTCCCTTAAAAGTGGGCGGGGCCACGCCCACTTTAGAAAATTTATCAAAAAATCATTATATAATGACCATGGGGATTCACCTATAAAATTATATAATTTTACCCATTTTCGTTAACGAATTATGTCAATTTAGGTGATTTTAGAAATTTTCGATATCGAAAGTGGGCATGTTTGGAGGGCGATTTTATCCATTTTCATATCTAGTATGCTTTTTTCCAAATTCCATCGTTCTATCGTAATCAGATTAAAAGTTACGACCAGTCAAATTTTCAAAAATGCCTCCCTTAAAAGTGGGCGGTGCCACGCCCCCTATAAAAAATTCATGGAAAAATCATAAGAGAATTAGCGGGGGGATTCACCTATAAAATTATATCATTTTAGCCATTTCAGCTACCGAAATATGTCAATTTGTGTGATTTTCGAAATTTTCGATATCGAAAAAGGGGGCGTGGTTATCATCCGATTTCGCCCATTTTCAATAGCAACCTACCTTGGCCAAAAGGTAACCTGTATACAAAATTTCATGCAAATATCTCAATTTTTGCTCAAGTTATCGTGTACACAGCGGACGGACGGACAGACGGACGGACATGTCTTAATGGACTCCTCTTTTCAACCTAAGAACTTTCATAGTTATATGGAACTCTATATCTATCTCGATTATTTTGTGCCGTTACGTACTACCGTTATGTGAACAAAATTAAGATACCCTTGTACTAGTACTAGTGTAATGGGGTGTGGTTGCTGAGTGACCTTGCTCAATCCCGACTCTTGCGTCCTCGTTCGTGCACTCTGGGCAACGTGAGCTACCTAGGCTCGCGGCAGAAAGAGAGGGAGCCCCGGTGGGGCCACTCTGACATACTTGGTTTAAGGGCTCACCGAGGTCTTTTTCGCAGCGTCTGTTCACCACATGGTGCGGCTGCAAGCGGGTGTCTGTCTTGTAGCAAGCGGCTCGCTATATAAATGTGTGAATATTTTTATCAAAATCCCGGAGACGGGTTGTGCGCTGGGTTTGGGACCCGCCACGGAAAAACTTTATTCCAATGAAAAGCAAAGAAAAGCCTCGGATGAGAACCCCCTTTAATGTTGACGACCCGGCAAAACGAAATAAGGACTACGAGAAGGATATTAGGGCATGTACCTGGAATGTCCGGACCCTTTCAAGGGATGGTACCGCTGCCCGACTGGTTGATGTCCTCGTTAACGCAAAGGCTGACATCACCGCCCTGCAGGAAATGCGATGGACGGGACAAGGAAAGACGACCATCGGACCTTGTGACGTATACTACAGTGGCCAGACACGCGGCAAAGCGCGTGGTGTAGGATTCGTGGTGGGAAAGAGACTTCGCCGCCAAGTACTAGCGTTCACCCCCGTGGACGAGCGTCTCGCTGCGATCCGCGTCAAAGCGAAATTTTTCAACATAACATTTATCTGCGCCTATGCGCCGACTGAGGAGACGGACGACGCAGAGAAGGACTCCTTCTACGATAAACTTGAACAGACTTATGATCGCTGCCCCCAACATGATATCAAAATCGTGCTCGGCGACTTTAATGCGAAGGTGGGCAAGGAAGGAGTCTTTGGTCCAACAGTTGGAAAATTTAGTCTCCATGATATAACATCCCCCAACGGCACTAGGTTGATTAATTTCGCCGCTGCTCGCAATATGGTCATCAGTAGTACCAGGTTCCAGCATAAACGAATACACCAAGCCACATGGCTGTCTCCTGATCAAAGAACAAGAAACCAGATTGATCATGTCATGATCGACGGCAGACATAGCTCCACCGTTCTGGACGTGCGTACCCTTCGTGGTCCCAATATCGACTCGGACCATTATCTTGTTGCAGCCAAGATACGCACACGCCTCTGTGTAGCAAAGAAAGTGCGCACAGTAACGGAAGGAAAGTTTGACGTCGACAAGCTGCGCACGACACAGACAGCTGACAATTTCTCCACTCGACTCTCACACCTGCTATCGGAGAGCAATCCTCGACCTAACGATGCAACCGAGCAATGGAAGCATATCTCTCACTCATTACGTACTGCCGCTGAGGCCACTATAGGGTTCCAGCGAGCCCGCAAAAACAACTGGTACGATGAGGAATGCAGCACTGCCTCGGACAAAAAGGACGCTGCCTACAGGGAGACGTTGCGAACGGGCGCAACCCGCAGTGTATGGCAACGCTATCGTGAGGCAAAGAAGGAAGAGAGACGCCTTTTCAGAAAAAAGAAACGTGAGGCCGAAAGGCGTGAGTGTGAGGAGCTTGAGATGCTGGCTGACAGGAATGATGCCCGAAAATTCTATGAAAAGATCCGGCGGATGACTGAAGGTTTTAAGACCGGGGCAAGTTCCTGTAAGGACAATAATGGCGACCTGGTAACCGACGTACAGAGTGTACTTAAATTATGGAGGGAGCACTTCTCCTCACTGCTAAATTGCGAGGGAGACGTCGAACCCGATACCCCAATCCCTGACGATGGAAAAGTCGTCCCACCACCTGACTATGATGAAGTGAGGATAGCTATATCCCGGCTCAAAAACAACAAAGCGCCTGGAAAAGACGGACTACCCGCCGAGCTGTTCAAACACGGAGGCGAAGAGCTGGTAAAAAGCATGCATCAGCTCTTATGCAGAATATGGTCAGACGAGTGCATGCCTCCAGATTGGAATTTAAGTGTGCTCTGCCCAATCCACAAGAAAGGCGATCCCGCTAACCGCACCAACTACCGCGGAATCAGCCTTCTTAATATCGCATATAAGGTTCTTTCTAGCGTATTGTGTGAAAGACTGAAGCCCATCGTAGACAAGCTGATTGGACCTTATCAGTGTGGCTTTAGACCTGGTAAGTCTACCATCGACCAGATTTTCACGATACGCCAAATCCTGGAGAAGACCCATGATAAAAGAATCGACACACACCATCTCTTTGTCGATTTCAAAGCCGCTTTTGACAGCGCAAAAAGGAGTTGCCTGTATGCCGCCATGTCTGAATTTGACTTCCCTGCAAAGCTTATACGGCTTTGCCAAATGACGTTGAGCAATACTAACAGCTCCGTCAGAGTCGGGAAGGACCTCTCTGAGCCATTTGAAACCAAACGAGGCTTCAGACAGGGCGACTCCCTTTCGTGCGATTTCTTCAACCTGATGCTGGAGAAGATAATTCGAGCAGCAGAGCTAAACCGCAATGGTACAATCTATTACAAGAGCGTGCAATTGCTGGCGTATGCCGATGATATTGATATCATTGGCCTTAACAACCGCGCCGTAAGCGCTGCCTTCTCTGGACTGGATAAAGAAGCGAAAAAAGTGGGTCTTGCGGTCAACGAGGACAAGACGAAGTATTTGCTGTCATCAAAGAAAGAATCGGCGCACCTGCGCCTTGGCAGCCACGTCACTGTTGATAGTTACAAATTTGAAACTGTGAGGGACTTCGTCTATTTGGGAACCAGCATTAACACCGAAAATAATATCAGTCTAGAAATCCAACGGAGAATCACTCTTGCGAACAAGTGCTACTTTGGACTGAGTAGGCAATTGAGAAGTAAAGTCCTCTCTCGAAGAACAAAGATCACGCTCTATAAGTCTCTCATCATACCTGTCCTGATGTATGGCTCAGATTCATGGACAATGTCAAGAGAAGATGAGATGGCCCTTGGAGTATTTGAGAGAAAAGTTCTCCGGAAGATTTATGGTCCTTCCCGTGATGCCGACGGCGAGTATCGAAGGAGATTTAACGATGAGCTGTACGAGCTTTACGCAGATCTGACCATAGTCCAGCGAATTAAAGCCCAAAGACTCCGCTGGCTGGGCCATGTTATGCGAATGGACAAAGAAGCTCCAGCCCAGAAGGTTTTCCAATCGTCACCCGAATTCGGCAGCAGAGGAAGGGGGAGGCCTCGACTGAGATGGAAACAACAGGTGGAGGATGACTTGAACTCCCTTGGGGTTTCCAATTGGCGTCAGTTATCGCTAAAAAGGAATGACTGGCGTGCTTTGATAGGCGACGGCCAAAATCGCTTAGGCGGTTAAGCGCCAATAAATGATGATGATGATCTCAATTTTTGCTCAAGTTATCGTGTACACAGCGGACGGACGGACAGACGGACGGACATGTCTTAATGGACTCCTCTTTTCAACCTAAGAACTTTCATAGTTATATGGAACTCTATATCTATCTCGATTATTTTGTGCCGTTACGTACTACCGTTATGTGAACAAAATTAATATACCCTTGTACTAGTACTAGTACACTGGGTATAAAAAGGGCACACACAGAAAAATTTTCATGTAAAATCAACACTCTTTAACACTTTCAGGTTATTATTTTTCAACACTATCGATCATGTTATTTTAACATGAAGCTCATGTTGAATAACTTCAGTTCGCGTTAAATTAACATGACTTCCTGTTATATCAACATGAAGCTCATGTTGGAAAACCTGACTTCGTGTTAAATTAACATGACTTCCTGTTAAATTAACATGAATTCCTGTTAAATTAACATGAACTCCTGTTAAACTAACACGAATTCCTGTTAAATTAACATGAATTCCTGTTAAAACAACACTAGTTGCGTTCGCCATGCAAATAATTTGTACAAATTTGTACAAATTATCTTCTTTTGTGGTAAAATCGCGTTCGCGATGAAAAATTATCCAGCAAGGAGAGAGGAATTGAGAGAGCAAAATGACATTTAATTTCGAGAGAAGCTGATAATTCTTGCTGGACAAATTTGGTCCAGCACGAACTAGCAATCACGGAAATCAGCTGATTTTGAAATTATATTTTTTCGCGCCTATATTTTGTATGACATGCAACCGTGGTATCAGCTGACAGCTGAACTTGCAAAATTTTTGTACATTTCGCGTTCGCGTAAAAATTATCAATCATCACTCATTGAGAGAGAATGTCACAGAAAAGAGAAACATTTCGTTGCTGGATGATTCGTACTGAACTTTTAGACGAACACACTTACTATCTGCCTCATTATCTCATGCAAATTTAACAGGATCTCTCTTGTTAATTTAACATGGTTCATATTGACAAAAATTATTCTGTGTGCACAAATCTATCAAGGCTTAAGCGGGCTAGTCACCTGCCAAGAAATGTTTTCGATTTTTTTAATAAAACAATTAGAAAACCACGTTCGAACATCCAACGTCGAAAGCGAAATGGTATTATAACTTTGGTCTGATGTTTGTAAGTATGAGAAGAAGAAGATATGGACCCATTAATAAGTATACCGAAATGATCAGGATGATTTACCCATGTCCGTCTGTCTGTCTGTCTGTTTGAACGCAAACTAGTCCCTCGGTTTTTAAGATATTTGGCTGAAATTTTGTAGGCGGCCACCATTTTCTAATATAGAAATCTTTTGTCGGAACCAGCAAGATCGGACCGATATTACATATAGCCCCCATACAATCGATTGTTCCCATAAACGGATTTTGGGTATAACTCCTGTAATTAGATATGTAGGAACGTGAAATTTCGTAACAATTGCTCTTTTAGAATGTGGAATGTGGATGTTGAAAATCAATGAGATTGGACCAATATAACACATTGCCTGCATATAATCGATAGTTCCGATAATTTCCGCTAAGGCTGTACTGGGAATCGAACAGTGAAAATCATGAAAGGTATAAGGTCTTCGGCACAGCCGGAGACAGCTTTGCTTAATTGTTTACTTATGTCTTAATCTCTTCAAAAAAGTTGGTTTGGTCCCATATCCAGCCGGATGCTGTACAGTCCGTGAAAAAATCGTTGGATTATGTGTTCCAATTTTTTGATATTGGAGTACTACAATACTAATCCTTTGTATACCTCATCGGACCACCTTCAGCTTTTTGAAAGTCGATCATTGCTCGTGCCTTATCGACGAAAATCACGACACGATCGCTCTGGCAGTAATACTCCAAGGAGTACCAACATTGGAGTACATTGCAAAGCACTCTGACTATAGGTACTCCATGGAGTAGCAGAAACAAAGCGAAGGTTGGAGTAGGTGGCCCAGTCCTAGGACATCGCAATGTTAATTGGAGCACAATTTTTATATGAAAAAGGATCACATTAGGAGTACTCTGATGCTCCAATTGGATAGGAAATAGAGTACTCTCGATTTTTGCGGGGGTAGGGTGGCCCATATTATATAGGTGAAAAATCAAATATGATTTACGGATCTAGGCACCCCCTACATTTTTAGCTATCGCCAAAACAAATATTCTGGGAGAGTTTCAAGCTAATATTCCAACGGCAAGGCAGTGCTCAAGGACATACAACATTATGAAAAAAAAAAAAAATCGTAATTTTGGTAATTTTTTGCAAAAAGTACAACTGCGTAGGAAGAAATAAATGTATTTATTTGATAGGAAAACACATTGAGACTGCCTTTTTGTAGGAAAATTGGACGCAATGCACGGTTTTCCCTCTTTCCTTCTACCACGCCTCTCTTCCTCTATATTCCATTCGTATTGGCCCCTGTTAATTTAGGCCCAATTCTATCCATGTACCAAATTTTAATCTTTATGTGTTCAAAGAAAAAGTCTTACACTCATTTACACCCGTGGTACCCGGGTACCATACAACAATGAGCTTGAGCTGAACAATGAAGATACAATTCGTAAGGCTTAGAAAAGATAATAATTGATGTATATTCGAACGATTTCTCGTCATCCCTTGTCAATTTTGGTTTTGTAACAAACCGGTTTCGGCGATCCGCCATCTTCAGTGCTTGATTTCGTTCTCGATAATAATTAGGTGGATAAAGGTGAATATAGATTCCTTAGTTGTAATTTTTTGTTATTTTAATGACCTGTGTAGGTATACCAACAAGCAATTTTCAAAAAATTTATGAAATTACTTTGCATGCCAAAAATGCGACTTAATATAACTCAAGTACTCAGACGACAGGGGCTCAAACATGAACATCAACACATTGATGAAAACCTTCGCAGGGCTCCAAGCAGGATTTTCGTTATAAAGTGGTACCAATCGGGGATATATTCACTTCTGTAAAAACCCAAAAGTTTTGCACGTTATTTTCGATTTCAGAAAGTTTTTTTTGCGACGCTGTACGAGTGGCTTAGGTCATATCAGACAGGTCACAGATATCAACGAAATTATTAAGAAACTATAGAAAAGCATGTCAACGTCAAGTGTAGATTTCGTGAGATACCTCACAAATTTTGGTGTCGGGCGAAAACATGTGATCAGGCAGTTAATGTGTTAACCATATATAGCATTTTCAGGTCGAATGAAACCTTCAAGTAAAATTAAACTTTTTTTCAAATGTAGTGAAACCTTTTTCAAATTAAATGAATCTTTTTTCAAATGAAGTGACTTGAAAAAAGTTTATTTTCACTTGAAAAAAGTTTATTTTCACTTGAAAAAGGTTTCACTTCATTTGAAAAAGGTTTCATTTGACCTGAAAAAGGTTTCATTCGACCTGAAAATGCTATAGCTCAAGCTAAGACTAGTACGCATAACATTTTGCAGCAGAAAGCGTCAAACAGCGTGAACTCTGCCAATATATGGTCAATACAGTTGTACGATAGACGAGTCAATTTATGACTGCATAATTGATGCTATAGAGCTCGTAAGAGATTCGACAGGTCGTTTACCAATTAATTTTAACTAGTTATTTTCTTTAATTCATCTAATGTTTTGATGGCAGTTTCGAGTGTAAAAATTGTGATATTTAATATAAAAAATCCATTTAAATGTAAATAAATTAAATTCAATAATGGTTATCTGTTAGATTTGTCGTTCTTTAATATTTTTCACAGAAACCAGCAAAAGTTAATCTTAAACGCTCATACTAAATGAACAGGTACCCGGGTACCACGGGTGTACACTTAGAGGGGAAAAATAAAAAGCGGCTAAAAAAATAAAGAAAATATTAAATACATAATATTTTTTTAAGCGTTTTATGAGCAAACTAGTAATACCCGGCGTGCGTTGATACGCCAAAGAAAAACACCTGAATAAGATTTTACCATTTAAGGACTTTTATTTATCTTAATGCTAAAGGATAAACAATATTTTTGGTTTTTTCATTAGGTGTGTAAACAAATAAATTTTTTGGTGATCCAACTCGTGAACAGGCGACGTATAATTGACCATGCGAAAAACACGCATTTCTCAAATCCAGTCCAGCGATAGAAAGTGATTGTCCTTGTGCTTTATTTATGGTTACAGCAAATGCAAATTTGAAAATGATTGTCAAATTGGCGGTAAAATTGATTTTGACATTTGTCACGCCGTTCCGTCAAAATAGAAAATTGGCAAGGATGCCGGATCCTTTGACTGATACTTTGTCAATCTAGCGTTTTACATGCAAAATACACACATCCTACTCGGCTGTCAGTTTCTTCCTTTCCGGCAAGTACGTGACGGACTGATTCTGCCGAAAGCTAAAGGCATAATGGGTCAGTTACATAAAGCTTTATTTTGACTTTACCTCAAACTTTGACTTTGACAGAAATGTTCAGTATACGTATTTAAACGAAGCATGGCAAATTGGAGACCTCAAAGTTGAAGCAAGGTTAAAATTAGGCAAACTCTCAAATTTTGCTTGTTTTGCTTGCTTTGACAATCAGATGTTGATGAATTTGCTTTAATTAAAGAATAAAAAGTTGGAGGAAATAATAATTAATTAATAATATAAATTTTCCAGCTAATCCGATCTATCAGGGTCGAGTGCAAATAAAAAACGATTTATTCCACAATTTTGCCCAACGTTTCGATAAACTCCTTATCTTCTTCAGGGGCTTTATTTGGTATAAATTATTAATTATTCACTAGGTGTTGTTACCATCACTGTGTGGTACCCTTGTCAAGTTTGACAATTTATACCAAATAAAGCCCCTGAAGAAGATAAGGAGTTTATCGAAACGTTGGCAAAATTGTGGAATAAATCGTTTTTTATTTGCACTCGACCCTGATAGATCGGATTAGCTGGAAAATTTATATTAATAATTATAACCGATCGGAATTTGCCATTAAATAATTAATTAATTTTTTCTCTATTAAATTAATAAATTAACCAAAACACTATGAATGCAAAGAAATAAATAACGAAAACAAATGTATAAAAGAGAAGAGTCAAGGCGTTCGTTGTAACATACTTCTAAAGTTGGACGCAAAGTTTTGAGGTAGCAAATGTCAGGCGAGGTTAACAAAGCTTTAGGGGTCAGTTACACAAAACTTTATTTTGGCTTTACCTCAAACTTTGACTTTGATAGAAAAGTTCAGTATACGTATTTAAACCAAGCATGGCAAACTGGAGACCTCAAAGTTGAAGCGAGGTTGAAATTTGGCAAACTCTCAAAGTTTGCTTGCTTTGCTTGCTTTGACAATCAGATGTTGATGAATTTGCTTTAATTAAAGAATAAAAAGTTGGAGGAAATAATAATTGTTGGCGCGGCCTAGCAGCAAATGATATTTAAAGTTTTTATAATTTCCTAATATGTGGCAACCGTATGTATTGTACTAAATTATTGTAAACCCTTTATAAGTGGCAACGCCTTTCCAATATTGCACAAATATGACAGTCATAATGTTCGAAAGAAAATAGCGGGCATTCGTGGCTGGCATATTGGAGCAAGAAGGTTGCAATCACACAAATGTGTAAGTAAAAAAAAATTCATCTTGTTAGCAATTCATTTACCTTTCATTTTAAATGTATTTTCGAACAGGAAATAAAACACAATTTCATCTCCATTATTATATTACATAAACCTAAATCTGAGTTTCAATTTCGAGAGGTTTGTGTGAGTCCAGCCACGGATCAACACCTTTTATTTCACATTTTTGGTGAAGTGCATTTTTTGGAAAGGCACATACATACATACATATACGTTTGCCGGCAAGAAGCATTTGGTTAGCAGAATAGCATTACAAGGCACGGTAATAAAAGCAAAGACTGGCGGCAAATATAAAGCGAAGCAGATAATTGAATGCATTAAGTGGCATAACTGCAGTACGTAGGTCATCTTTGGTACGTAGTCTGCAAAAAACACAACAACAACAAATCTGTGCAAGGCAATTGCGGCAACGGAATCATTCCAGATGTTTCGGCAAGAAGGTACATATTAGCTGGTTGACTAGCGGAATTTAAAGTCAGGTGAGTGCTTTGGGGAAAATGTATGGGGTTGGTTTGTTAGTGTGTTAACTGGTGTGCACGAATAACGGAAACTACTGATCATAAGCACCCAAGTACAATAGCGACTTTAATATACATACATATGTACATGAGCACTGATGAAAATTAGAGTGCGCCGAAAATATACGAATGGTGGTGAAAACTAATAAAATATGCTGTGCCAAACTTACGCCTTTTCTCTATTTGATTGAATCAAGTTCGCAATAATATGCAGGAAAAGTAGCCGCTGCTACAAATTGAATGCGCATAGTCGAATAAAATTTATTGCGAATGATTTACGTGCATCTAAAAGTATATGCCTTAAGAGTAAACGTTAAACGTATTATTATATTTTGATATTGAAATAGAGAATTTTAGATTATTTGTACGCCGCGTGGCAGTCAATCTGCACCTCAACTAACTTATTATATTTATGTTGTTCAAGCGGTTCTAAGTGGCAGTTAGCCAATCATATTTCGTGACTACGGATCTACGTTCCTACTCATTTTGATTTACTTTTCCCTGCGTCTCTTAATAACACTAAGTCCAAAGCCGGTTGGTGGATGAATTAATTTGGGCGGATGCAAACGTCGATCTGCGCCTCAACGAATTTAATTTTTTACATATTGTCCCTACGGTTCCAAACACCAGTGGTTTTGCGCTGAAAACCATCGACCCAATAGCTAGTCGTTGGCCTGCCCATCATTAGGGCTGCTCGAATGCAAACAGGTTTGCGAATTATTAGTGTGGATGCAAAACATTGAAACGGTGTATAAGCTACATTGACCCTGCGTGTCCTAAGCGAAATATTAGTCGTCTGCTTCTTACAAATCTGCGTACCGGTCATAGCAAATTTCTGGGATTGGGTATCGAATAGGGTTTAGGCCTCAGCAAACAAATTTGGTTAAGAAGTGACAGTTGAAGCCGTACATAATGCCAAATCTAAGATCTGGAGGTAGGACCAGTGCAACTGAGGAGTGGTTGGACGACTTAAACACGACGATTCAGCAACAACCAGCGGGAACGGGCGAAGCTCAACCACTGACGATGGAGGCGAGACTTGATATGATGCAGCAGCAGATGCAGAACCTACAGGCGGAACTACGGCAGAGTCAGCAACAGCATGAATTGCTAGCAGCGGCTTCTAGACCACCAAGCAACATGAATGTCGAAAGCGTCAACGGGTCATTGGCAGGGGTGTTAAGTGATCTAAATCGAACATTGGCAGATAGCAGAGCAACGCATGGGCGCAAGTTATACGATTTGCCTGAATTCGATGGGCGGCATGAAGACTGGCCCATGTTTAGGGAAGCGTTTACGATGACCACCGAAGAGTACCATTATAATGATAGGCAAAATATGATGCGCCTACAAAAGGCCATTAAAGGTCGGGCAAGGGAGGTAGTTGAGTGCTTGCTAATTCATAGCAGCAACGTGTCCCGCGTTATTAGTACCCTTGCAGATAGGTTCGGTAGGCCAGAGCAACTAGTGAAAAGCCAAATTGCAAAGATACATGGTGTAGCTCCTATCGCGGAAAATCGTATCGATCAAATTGTCCCGTTCGCTACGAAAGTACAAAATTTATCATCATTTCTACAGTCTGCTAACTGCGATCATCATCTATCGAACCCCACGCTTATGGATGAACTATTATCGAAATTGCCAGTGCAGAGGCGGATTGACTGGGCCAGGCATGCCTTGACGATAGTACCAAGGCCGAACATATGTCATTTCAGCGACTGGTTGCAGGAGCTTTCAAAGTTAGTGGCGACTGCTATGGTAAACACCAATGCGGATTCCAGGCAAGGCGGGAGAGCCGATGGTCGTACGCGTTTTTTTCACACGCAGGATATAAACAGTGCCAATCGTGATCTGAGCGTATGTGTTCTTTGTAAAGGAAGACACAGTATAAATCGGTGTAAGAGGTTCGTCGACATGCAGGTGGGTCAGCGATGGCGTGTGGTCCGTCAAAATAAATTATGTTTCAATTGTTTGAAAGGTGATCATAGGAGCAGCGATTGCACTAAACAACACAGCTGCGATGTAGACAGGTGTACGCGGAAGCAGCATGGACTATTACATTTTCGTCAGCAAGGAACTACAGACGGTCGGAGTCAAATGGAAACTACAACGCGGCAACAGGTCCTCACTAACACCATCGTTGACAAACCGGGTTTAAAATTGTTGTACAAAATTCTGCCGGTGCGGTTGTACGCCAACGGTCGAGTCATAAACACCTTTGCACTCTTCGATGATGGTTCAGCAATCTCGATGATGAATAATGAATTGGCTAGTCGTCTAGGTCTCGAAGGGCGGAAGGAAAATTTAACGCTACAATGGTTTGGTGGTACCACAGTTACGGAGCAATCAAGCAGGGTTGATGTGGAAATATCCGGAGTTGGAAGATATAACAAAAGGTTTTCATTGCGGAACGTCAGAACGGTAGCCAATCTTCAACTGCCTGCGCAAACACTCCAGCGGTCAGAGCTGCATTACAGACATCGTCACTTGCCAATCAAGGAGTATGTTGGAGCGGTTCCAGAGCTGTTAGTGGGGTTAGATAACGCGCATCTGAGTATTTCAAAGAAAACTGTCGACGATGGAGGGAATGGCTATTCGGTGACGCTCACGAAACTGGGATGGATCGTCTACGGAGGTGATGACCGAGCCATTGGAGATAGGCGACATTTTGTAAACTTCGCTAAGACAGATGACAGCGCTGAGCGGCTCGAACGTTTGGTGAGTGACTACATAATCAACGAAGAGCTAGGAGTTCGTGATGCTGTGGAGGTTGTCGAAGCTGCAGATATTGCAAAAGCAAAAGCTTTATTAGAAGAAACAACAGTAAGAAAGGGTTCACACTTTGAGACAGGTTTGCTCTGGAAGCATGCATATGTAGCCCTACCAGATAGTCGAAAAATGGCAGAGAACCGGATGTTAGCCCTGGAAAAGAAATTTAAGCGTGATGGAAATTTTAAGTCTGCATACGTCAAAGTAATAGAGGAATACGAAGCCAAAGGTTATGCGAGGAAGCTGACAACGGAGGAGATCATGGCAGGAGGTGAGCGTAGCTGGTACCTACCACACTTTGGAGTTTGGAACGCGAACAAACCTGGAAAGATGCGACTTGTATTCGATGCTGCGGCAAAGGTCAACGGTGTATCATTGAACTCTGCACTGTTAAGCGGGCCGGATCTAAACCAACCACTCGCAACTATTTTATTGAAATTTCGGGAGAGGCCAGTTGGAGTATGCGCCGATATAGTGGAGATGTTCCACCAAGTCAAGATACGTCCGCAAGATCAAGCAGCACAACGCTTCATATGGAGAACAGACTCTAAACAGGCATTTGTGGTATACGGTATGAACGTGATGACGTTCGGGGTTACTTGCTCACCGAGCTCGGCCCAGTTCGTGAAAAACAAAAATGCAGAGGAGTTTAGCGAACAGTTTCCAGAGGCGGCGAATGCAATAATCAACAACCACTATGTCGACGACTTCGTACACTGTTTCTCTACCGTCGACGAGGCAATCCGAATAACGAAGCAGGTAGCTTGGATTCATAAACAAGGAGGGTTCGACTTGAAGCGGTTCGTATCCAACTCCGAACAGCTCACGAAGCAAATGAATAATGAAGAAAAGCGTTCGCCTTGTTTGAATCTTGACAGAGATAATGTTGGTATTTTTCAGAAAGTCCTTGGGCTACATTGGGATACGCTTAACGATGATTTTAGATTTGTTCTCTCGTTTGCAAAGGTCGATCCAATCGTGCTGGCTGGGACGAGGAGACCCACAAAACGCGAACTACTGAGCGTCACAATGTCGGTGTTCGACCCGTTCGGAATGGCGGCGGAGTACACTATGGAGGCAAAGCTTTTGCTGCAGGCGACTTGGCGCGCTGGTATTGACTGGGACGAACCTATTCCTAATGAACTGCAAGAAGCATGGTTGAGATGGTTGACGGCGATCAAACGCTTGGAAGCAGTAAGCGTGCCGCGGTGTTACGGATTAGGGCTCCATCAGTCACCAGTCGAATTACATGTATTTGCGGACGCAAGCGAGGTAGCTTATGCAGCTGTAGCGTACTGGAGGTTCCCCGAAGGTACAAAAACTGCGAATCCCATATTCATCTCAGGAAAGGCCAAATGTGCACCATTGAAGCTGACATCAATTCCCCGACTGGAGCTGCAGGCGGCAGTGTTGGCTACACGACTTCGGAAGAGCATCCTTCAATGCTATGGTAAAGTCCCTGAAAGAGTCGTGATGTGGAGCGACTCGAAAACTGTCCTAGCTTGGGTGAAGTCTGATTATCGGCGTTATAAACCATACGTGGCGCATCGTGTTAACGAAATTTTAGAGGCTAGTGACGTAAACGAGTGGCGATGGGTTCCAAGCGCATTAAATCCAGCGGATTGGGGAACGCGTCCGAAGGCGGATAGAAGAAGCTCGACATGGATTAGTGGGCACCCGTTCTTGTTGCAAGACGACAGCTTATGGCCGTCCAACGATGTTAACCCGAACACGCAAGATGAGCTAAGAGCGAATGTTTCAGTTCTGACAGTAAAAATCGATAATCACACGTTCACCAAATTTTCATCATTGATACGTTTAACAAGAGTCGTAGGTTGGATATTGAGGTTCCATAACAATTGCCGAAAAGATGCAAGTGAGAGGTGTTCTGGAGGGCTCAGTGCTTCGGAAGTAAAGAGCGCAGAAACAGCTATAATCCGCTCGGTTCAAAGACAAAGCTTCCCGGACGAATACTGTGCACTGATAGCAGAGAAACAGGTGGAACGCAGCAGCCCTTTGAGGGCCCTAACACCGATGTTAGATGAGGAAGGAGTGATACGAGTAGGTGGGCGAATAGACGCAGCAGTAGCCATTCCAACGTATTCACGTAGACCGATAGTCCTTCCTAAACGTCACCATGTTACCGAGCTTGTAGTGGAGTATTACCACAAAATCTGGAAGCATCAAAACGAAAATACAATAGTTGCAGAAATACGACGGCGATACTGGATCCCTCAGATCAGAACAGAGGTGCGACGCGCAATGAAAAGATGTCCAGTTTGTATAAAAGAAAAGGCTACGCCCAACCCTCCGCAGATGGGACAACTTCCACCGGATAGACTTACACCTTTCGTACGGCCATTCACTTACGTAGGCCTTGACTACATGGGTCCGTTTACAGTCGCGATTGGCAGAAGAAGTGAAAAGAGATGGATTGCGCTATTTACGTGCCTTACTGTGCGGGCGGTGCATCTGGAGCTCGCAAGAGACCTGACAACGGATACTTGTCTTATGTGTATACGAAACTTCATGAACCGTAGGGGAACACCGGTGCGCATCCGATCGGACAACGGCACAAACTTCATTGGAGCTGATAAAGAGTTGAGGCGGCAGAGAATCGACTTCGATAACGGCATTATATCTAATGCCCTGGCAAACAAGAACATCGAGTGGGTTTTCAATTGCCCGTTGAATCCTCACGCTGGGGGCTGTTGGGAAAGACTCGTCCGTAGTGTAAAACGTGCCATGGGGCATGCCCTCAACAACGAAAACATCCAAGAGCACGGTTTGTACAGCCTCATGTGCGAAGCGGAGAACATAGTTAACGCACGACCATTGACGCACATACCGTTGAACGAACACACTGACGAACCGCTAACCCCTAATCATTTTCTCCTAGGTACTTCCAATTCCGAGCAAACGCCGCACCCGCAAGAAGAAAATATGATTCCGACCAGAAAAATGTGGTACAAGGTGCAACAAATGCAGCACAGGTTTTGGCGGAAGTGGATAGATGAGTATCTGCCAGACCTAACGAGGCGAACAAAATGGTACGGAGTGCAGAATCCTCTAGCCGTAGGTGATGTCGTCCTTCTCTGCGACACCAACGTTCATCGCTCCAAGTGGCCAATGGGGCGAATCATACAAGTATTTCCAAGTAAAGATGGGCAAGTAAGAGCCGCGCTAGTGCAAACGAAGGACGGCGTTTACAAACGAGCAGCCTGTATATTGGCCAGGTTAGATTTGGTGAATCTGGGCAGATCCACGGAGGCGGGGATGTTGGCGCGGCCTAGCAGCAAATGATATTTAAAGTTTTTATAATTTCCTAATATGTGGCAACCGTATGTATTGTACTAAATTATTGTAAACCCTTTATAAGTGGCAACGCCTTTCCAATATTGCACAAATATGACAGTCATAATGTTCGAAAGAAAATAGCGGGCATTCGTGGCTGGCATATTGGAGCAAGAAGGTTGCAATCACACAAATGTGTAAGTAAAAAAAAATTCATCTTGTTAGCAATTCATTTACCTTTCATTTTAAATGTATTTTCGAACAGGAAATAAAACACAATTTCATCTCCATTATTATATTACATAAACCTAAATCTGAGTTTCAATTTCGAGAGGTTTGTGTGAGTCCAGCCACGGATCAACAATAATTAATTCATTTTTTCTATATTAAATTAATAAATTAACTAAAACACCACGAATGCAAAGAAAAAAATAACGAAAACAAATGTATAAAAGAGAAGCGTCAAGGCGTTCATTGTAGCATACCTCTGAAGTTGGACGCAAAGTTTTGAGGTAGCAAATGTCAGGCGAGGTTAACAAAGCTTTAAGGGTCAGTTACATAAAACTTTATTTTGGCTTTACCTCAAACTTTGACTTTGACAGAAAAGTTCAGTATACGTATTTAAACCAAGCATGGCAAATTGGAGACCTCAAAGTTGAAGCGAGGTTGAAATTTGGCAACTCTCAAATTTTGCTTGCTTTGACAATCAGATGTTGATGACTTTGCTTCAATTAAAGAATAAAATGTTGGAGAAAATAATAATTAATTCATCTTTTCTCTATTAAATTAATAAATTAACTAAAACACTACGAATGCAAAGAAAAAAATAACGAAACCAAATGTATGAAAGAGAAGCTTCAAGGCGTTCATTGTAGCATACCTCTGAAGTTGGACGCAAAGTTTTGAGGTAGCAAATGTCAGGCGAGGTTAACAAAGCTTTATGTATTCGACCCTTAAAGCATTTTTGACAGATAGCACTTGCAAAGTTGTGTCAAAAAGCTTTAACAAACTTAAAATCATATTTTATTTCGACTATGACTTCGGGCCTACGTATTTATTTTATGCCTAACTGTAGTGCTTTTAAATGGTGAACAAGTGTTAATTTCAAAACTCAGTTAGAGAATCCTGGCCCTGGTAGAGAAGAGAACGTCAAATACGTATTTGACGTTCTTTGTGTTGAAGTTTTTCTGACAGCGGTGGAGATAACTGAAAAAACACGAAAACATAAAATCTGGGGAAGCCGGTCACTTTGTGAGTCATTGCAACAAATAAATTGAAAAAAAAACAACCGAATTACACATTTTTCTTTGAGTGGACCTGGACGCCATACAAATCAAATATAAAACAGCGATTTCCAAGTTACAAAACAGACTCCATGGCCGATCCCCGTTTGAGACAGCTAACAATTAAAACTGGAGTTGTGAAGCGTTTAACCAAGGAAAAAACCGTTGGCGAAAAGGAAGTGCTAACAGAGCAGAAACGCCTGGAGCGTTTCAAAGGTGAAGGTGCCGACGATCATGTTTTAAGAAAGCAGGAAGAAGTGATAGCAGAATGTACAATGATGCTACCTGATACATTGCGCAGGTAAGCATTTAACGAACAGATGGCATGTGCGGGTGCATGTTACTAAACAGATGTTTATATTTCTTTGCAGATTGAGAAAGGAACTGGAAGCATTGGAGAAATTTTTGTTCGACGAGGAAGAACTCAAGGAAACAAAGGAGTACGAGACAGCTACGCAGGTGGTAAATGACGCTAAAGAAGTGCTCGCTAAAACTGATTAACGGCAGTGACATAAAAGAGTAGAATATAAGTAGCGTATATGGTATTACTTCCCAGCAACATTTGCCATTAATTAACACATTTATAAAATCAAAAGAAACATTTTTAGTTAAACTTTTGCTCATCAATCTTGAAAAAATCTCACAATGTCTTATACTAAAAGAACAAACCTCGAAATTCCATGTCTAACGCAATTAAGAAATAATATTTATAATATCCTTACTAATATAAGCGAGTTGGAGCGTTGTATGCACGATAACCAAACATCCGTAGCGCATGTCGATAGCCTTAAGCAACAAACTGATGAAATACTCAAACGTTTAGAGGAGGCACCGTTGGAAAACTACCGGGAAAAGTTGAAGAAAAAGAACGAGATACGCAAACGTAAAAAGTTGCGTCTGCAGCTAATGAAAACTGCCTTAAAAAGCAAGCAGGTGCATCAGCAATCATCAGCTGCAGCTCTTGAAGTAACATCAACAGCTCCAACATATTCAAATAGTAGTGCTGCCGTAACTTCAACGCTTCCCAATAGTCGTGCTAAAACCACAAAACAGAAACCACATAATCGTCTGCTGAAACACAATGATGCTCAACGTTTTCTACGAACATTCGAGTTGTTAAAAATTCTGCACTACAAACGTAGTCACGATGCTCAGAGAACCGGCGAATTTGCCGAACAACTCAGCGATTTACGTGCAACTTGGAGTAAAGTATTGGATGAGAATGCGCCAGAAAGTAGACAAGAGCAACATGTAGAAGATCAATGGAATGAGGTATTCTTTGGTCCAACTGAACATTCCTATTATGGTGGTGAACCACCAAAAACCAGCGAATTTCTCGATCTACGTCGCGTTTGGGATAGTTATTTAACGCATAGTAAACATGGTAGCTCCATACCATGCGGTTGGGTTTTGCCGCGTGAAAATGCTATGGGAGAGTGGCAGCAATACAGGGCACCGTTCTAAGTTATAATTGATTAATTTTGTTGCATTTTACTTTAAATAAAAATTACACTTACTAAAAAGAACTAAAATATTTTTGCAAAACGCAGATTTCCTGAGTTGACTGGCTGAGCGTAGGAACAAACCAGATATCAATACCCAGCCAACAAAGTACGGAGCGCCCCCAAAAAGGAGGAAACTGGACTTCGTCCTGAATGATGAGGAGCTAGTACGGAGTCCGTACGAATTATATGAGGGAGTGTTTTGGGAATCTATAAAAGCAACTAAGAGGAGTCCTAAATGAACACATTTTCCAATATCTGAGAAAGTGTTTGGGGTTTTTAAATGCATCTTTCAGGAGACTTTTTTTTATACATTTTTAAAAGCCAATTTTTTCGTCGGATGTGCTTCTTTGGGACCACCGTGCGACCTAAGAGCCAAGTTACAAACGCAAGAACGTGTCGGCTCCCACGACCTGTCTTATTAGAGCAATCTATGGGCTCTTTTCAATATGTTGCTGACCTCCTTTATCATTCAAGAGGCTCCGCGTCGCAAAGCTGAGAAGCCGTAAAATCTTGGGAGAATTTTATCGCCTGTTGCGAAGACTTTAAGGGACAGTCTGCCAGCCAGCACACAAGGTGCATCTCGCAAGCACTATGAGATCTGGCTTCATCTAACAGCCTTTTGAACTGAAATAGCTAAAGGACATTCTTTTCAAGAATACTCGGAATCATTATGTTCAATATAACCTAGTCTTCTATCAATTTCGCCATGGTTCAATCCTCAGGCTTCTTGTTGTTGTTGTTGTTGTAACGAGGTGTAGCCCTGCCTAAATGTCAGACAGGGTCACCTCGAGTGTATTGCTCTTGGCCGGGTCGATATAAGAAAACGGCCCGGGTCGTTTCGGCACGATGGGTACAGCACAAGTACTGGTACCGTTCTCGTAGATCCGGCAATACAAGAAACTAAACTAGCCGTGCAGGCTATGTAGGTCATTTAGCGTTACCCAGGGTGCACCAACTGGGAGGCGACCTACTTTTACACCCCAGGCTTCTTCTTCTTATAAAGGAACCTCGCTCCTGGGAGGTGCGATGTTTTTCAAGGTTCCAATGATCATACCAATTACAATAAAAATATAATTAAATCATATTCAAATTTCTCTTTTATTGGAATTCTAAGGCAAAATCATACTTTTTTTCTTAACATATTCTGAGTGATGGAGTGTTTAAGTTAATAAGTCAGCAAATACGTCTTATTCATAAACCCAACTTTCAGCAGCTGGTTGCCATGAAACCAACTCTTTCTCGTTGAACCACAAACCGATTTCCTTGTTTGCCGATTCAACAGCATCAGAACCGTGAATAATGTTGCGTCCGACTTGGATGCAGAAATCACCACGAATGGTGCCGGGCAAGGAATCAGCGGGGTTGGTGGCACCCAACATTTGGCGACCAGTTTTCACAACATTCAAACCCTCCCACACCATGGGAACCACTGGGCCGGAGCTCATGTAGTTGACCAAACCGGGGAAGAAGGGGCGGGCAGACAAATCAGCATAGTGCTTCTCCAAAAGATCTTTTGATGCCTGCAATGAAATGGAAAAAAAACGAAAAAATTAATATCGCAAGATTAGTTGGAGGTCATCCAACTGTCCAAAAAGCGGTGTTTTGTGCAAAAAAAATTGCATACACATGTGGCATACAAGTTCCAAAGTCACCTAACCTCACTTTTTTGTCGACACACTGGAAGTACGACTTCCAATCAACCCCATTTCTGAACACGAATACGGTAATTGGATTAAGAGACTGCCTCCACCACCAGTTGTACTTACCCATGTGAATTTCATGGCCACCAATTTGAAGCCCTTCTGCTCGAAGCGTTCGATGATCTTGCCGACGAGTCCACGTTGGACTCCATCGGGTTTAACCATGATGAAAGTGCGCTCCTTATTTGCTGCCATTGCGTACGAGAACAAAGAGAAGAATGCTAAAATTGTTCCAATCATGACAGCTTTTTTGCCCAGTAAATTAATTTGCATGCCCGGCCGGTTGAAAGAGCAGGAAGGCAAATTTTCGTGCAGTTGCGCAGATGACAAATGGAAATTTGACAGAACAGGGCTGCCAGTTGCAGTATTTTTTTTAATGTTTATTTTACTGGAAAATGGCAAAGCGAGCTGTGTTTATTGCGTTTAAGAAAAAATTGAATGTGTGCCAGCTGGAAATATTTTGCTCAGTTGAAATATGAGGTAAACAAATTTTCTATAGTGGAAAAACATTTTCCTTTTTGCTGTGCCAAAAACGAGCTTGCGAAATAATGACCTTCATTTTCAGCAGGATTCAGAATTTTTCTTTGCTTTAGAAAATGTGCTAATTGGTATAAATCCTATGTATGTACGTCAACTCGAAAAAAAAAAATGTGATACGAATCCATCAGCGGAAAACTAATATTTTCAGTGGATTGTGAGATATTTGCATTTAAAGTTGAAAACTTAACTCAAAAACATGGTCTGCACACAAATACCATGGAGATAAGCAAGCTTTTCGAATTATCTTCACCTCATTCAATGTGAAATTTTTAACCACATATAAATTCTAGTAATAATTTATTAAACTGCTAAAGGGATGCAGACGATGCCTTGCCCTAGTTTTCACTCTCCTGCATCTGTCCCACTGCTCATAAATACTTTAATATTCTATGCTCTATCTTTCTCTTCTCTCATGTCGTCTCCCAGCCAGCAAAATTTCCGTAAACGCATGTGAAAATGGAAAAAAAATCAGGTAAAAAGTATATTTTTCCGTTTTCATGCTTCATTTAAAGTACTTTTCCTGATCCTTTTTTCCTACTCAAGTGGGAGAACGAAACGAAGGTACAAAAAACCTTCTTAAAACCGACGGATTGTTTTTTTACACGTTTTCTGATACGATTTCTGATGTTTTTGGGATAACTGTTTTTATCAGTAGATGTAGGAGTAGGGTATAAGGTGTAAGACGAAAGAGGTAGAGTGTAAGATGACAGGGGTAAGGTGTAATATGTAAGGGGTAAGATTGTAAGAGGAAGGGATAGCGAAAGATGTTACATGTAAGAGGTGTAAGATGTAATAGGTACGGTCTAGAGAGTAAGAGGTAGGGGAAGGGTGTGAAATGTAAGTCGTAGGGGAAGGGTGTAAGATATGAGAGGTAGGGTGTAAGGTGTAAGAGAAGGGTGTAGGACGCAAGATGTAGGAGGTAGCGTGTAAAATGTAAGAGGTAGGGTATAAGGTGTAAGATGAAAGTGTATGACAGGGGTAGGGTGTAAGATTGTAAGAGGAAGTGATAGGGTGTAAGATGTAAGAAGTAGCTGGTAGGGTATAAAATGTAAGAGGTAGTAGGTACACCCTACGTAAGATGTCAGAGATAGGGTGTAAGATGTAAGAGGTAGGGTATAGGGTGTAAGATGTAAGAGGTAGCTGGTAGGGTGTAAGATGTAAGTGACAGGATCCAAGATGTTACATGTAAGAGGTGTAAGATGTAATAGGTACGGTGTAGAGTGTCAGATGTAAGAGGTAGGGGAAAGGGTGTAATATGTAAGTGGTAGGGGGAAGGGTGTAAGATATGAGAGGCAGGGTGTAGGGTGTAAGATGTAAGAGAAGGGTGCAGGGCGCAAGATGTAGGAGGTAGGGTGTAAGATGAAAGTGGTAGAGTGTATGTGTAAGATGACAGGGGTAGGGTGTAGGATGTAAGGTGTAAGAGGAAGGGATAGGGCGTAAGATGTAAGAGGTAGCTGGTACGGTGTAAGAGGTAGGGTATAGGGTGTAAGATGTTAGACGTAAGATGTAAGAGGTAGAGGGTAGGGTGTAAGATGTAAGATGTAAGAGGTAGGGTGTAAGATGTAAGATCAAAACAAAATATCCCATTTGTATGGGAGGTGTCACGCCACCTTCTCCCCACCTCCTCTTGTTTCTGCAGGTTTTGAGATTAATCTCATTCAATTCCTTACCCACCATTTTCAATATTCTACGATGAACACTTTCAGAGATATGCAGTACAAAAATCTCTTATGTATGAGAGCTGCTATGCTCACTTCATTCATTGGCCCGGAAGAAGATTTATGTATACTAATATCGCTTGTGATCGAAAATTTGACCAATGAAATCTTTAGGGGGTCGTGGGGTCGCTAGACCCATACCCCTCCCTCCACCATCCTTAAATTTTGGTGCAGATTTCATACAAGTCGGTCAAACGGTTCGCTCACAGGAGGTTCCTAAAGTTTTGCATGTGGAGTATTTATATATACCTACATAGATAAAGAATGATGGTTTGGTATGAAAAATGTATATATTTGTACGCATTTAACTAGCATAAGCCAAAAAGTTGCTGTTTATATCATTCTACAACATCGTGTCGGTAAATCAAAGTTTCCTCAGTTACCTACTTTCGCCAAACCATCCGCATACTGAAATTCCGGACTATTCTCATACTCGCACATATCCAATGCTATTTCACAACTTTCCTTAACAACACGTTGCTCGTCCTTGACATAACAATTCAGTATGTCCGTACACTCCTGTGTTGCAATTGCACCCAAAGCTTCAGCACACTCATGACGTACCATCTCATTTTCCTTGGTATCCTCCAAGTTGTGCTTAAGATAAGGAATGCTACATGGTTCTTGTATTTGACCCAACACGAAAGCTACCTCATGACGGAATAATGCTGATTGATCATTCAAACCTGCGGCGATCGCCAAAACACTTTCAGTTGTACGAAGATTCCTTAGACTAAACATGGCGCGATATCGTTCAAATAAGCTTTGCTTTCGATCCAGGTATATTGCCTTCAGTTCCTCAACAGTTTTATTACCTTCAGCTGGTGGTGAGGGATCAACTGACGCGTAGGGATTTGCATCATTAACTTGCCGTCCACTTTGCACCCAATATAGTCGTTCTAGCGCGATTAAACACGTTTCCGCAACTTCCACTACAGGATCATTTTTGTATTGTTCTAATATTGGTATAACTTCTGTTGCACCGATAGCGCCAAGTGCTTCACCTGCTTCGTGTCGCACCATTGGTTCTTGGTTTGTATCTGCAAGCACTTTTGTTAAGATATCTATAGCTTTCTTGTTCTGCATCTGTCCCAAACAATATGCTAGCTCGTGTTTTAACAAAGCTGAGTCATCTGCAAATCCCCGACTGATTTCTTCAATTGCGTTATCGCCGCCAAGATTTTTGAGTGTGAACAGCGCTCGGAAGCGTTCTTTGAGAGGGCGATCTTTATTATTGAGCACATCCCCAATGGACTTTACTTGCTCCTGCGTTACCATTTCGATTTTATTTGGCTAATAGTTAATATTTTTAGTTTTCGTTGCAAAATTAGCAAAGAACGTCCAGAACGGTGTTTACTTTTTTTTTATGAAATTCCATCTGTCAATTGAGATGAGTGAATTGAGTAGCTGTAGGGATTTTCGTGATTTATCGATTGTCGCCCTCTGGTTTGTTCCACTGCAGTGCCCTGCTAACCAGCAGCGGATAATTTCTTGCGAAATTATCGGGTCGCGTTTCCCCAAAAGAACGATAAAAAAGCGGATAGTTTTCCCTGCTAACCAGAGCTAGCCATGGTGAAAACAAAATCACAAATTAGTGCTGTATACCAATAATCATCATCATCATCATTTATTGGCGCTTAACCGCCTAAGCGATTTTGGCCGTTTCGTATCAAAGCACGCCAGTCATTCCTTTTTAGCGATAACGGACGCCAATTGGAAACCCCAAGGGAGTTCAAGTCATACTCCACCTGTTGTTTCCATCTCAGTCGAGGCCTCCCCCTTCCTCTGCTGCCGAATTCAGGCGACGATAGGAAAACCTTCTGTGCTGGAGCTTCTTTGTCCATTCGCATAACATGGCCCAGCCAGCGGAGTCTTTGGGCTTTAATTCGCTGGACTATGGTCAGATCTGCGTAGAGCTCGTACAGCTCATCGTTAAATTTCCTTCTATACTCGCCGTTGGCATCACGGGAAGGACCGGAGAATTTTTCTCTCAAATACTCCAAGGGCCATCTCATCTTCTCTTGACATTGTCCATGAATCTGAGTCATACATCAGGACAGGCATGATGAGAGACTTATAGAGCGTGATCTTTGTTCTTCGAGAGAGGACTTTACTTCTCAATTGCCTACTCAGTCCAAAGTAGCACTTGTTGGCAAGAGTGATTCTCCGCTGGATTTCTAGACTGATATTATTTTCGGTGTTGATACTGGTTCCCAAATAGACGAAGTCCCGAAGACCAATAATCACTGTGAGTAAAAGTAGGCATCGAAATACCAACGTATAATTTTGTATAACTCGATATTTCAATAATTTCCAACTCTAATTAGCGCTTCAACATAGATAGAAAAGGAACCCCGCTGAACAAAATTATACACTTTTTTATTCTCTTTTTTTGGGAAGCGCGATCCAGTAATTTCCCAAAAAATTATGAGAAGATGGGATGGTTAGCAGGATTGTTAAGCGAGGCGCCTTTTCTATCCATTTTAAAGGTGATAACTAAAGGGCGTTTACATTGATCCATTTTTCATTAAATTTCATGTTGATTTTGAATATTGACTAGTCTTTCAAAATTGCATGCAACAAAATTAGTAGCCAGCCGACTTTTGTTCAACTCATCATTCAACTTTTGTACAACCGTACGTTTGTTTACGAATGTCAGATTTTGAGGTAAAATTTTAATATATTTTTTACAAAATTTTTCATCTATATGTTGTACTAATTTTAATTGGCATGAATTCGCCTAGGCATTTTTTGTCTTGATCATTACCAACACCTACTTTGAAATCTTATTCGGGGATCGCGTATGTATCAATCCATATTGAACGTGTAGCGTTAATTTATGATCCATTTAGGTTCCCGTACGTACAGTCACTTCTCAGAGCAGAAAACCCAGGACATCGCCATGGATCTCTGCGCAGTGGAACAACTCCGGTTTTACCCCGGCCAAGGGCTGTCACTTTCAATGTAACCCTGTTTAGTTTGTTTTGTCCCATTCCGAAACTATCATCCTCCCCCCTGACAGCAGGGCTGCAAGATATTCTATTGTTACGGCCGGGCGTTGAGTCGAACCCCGGACCAAACGAATGGATATGCAGTGTCTGCTGCAAAAAGATAAACGGTCGCATTCTTTGCAATGCGTCTCGTGTAAGAGATGGCTCCATAAGTCCGGATGTTCAGGTCTTAACCCTAACATCCACAGACCCCATACTTTCTTTAGTACTTTCGTGGCCCCTTGTTGTTTGCGCCCTCGGGCGTCCCGCGGTCAGCGCCGATCAAGCGCACCCCTACCGCCTTCTAGTAGCAATACTAATAATAATGTCTTAACGACTAGCCGCACTTCTGCTATACTCACCACACAAATTCCAGAGTGTAGCTCGTGCCTTACGGCGTCAACATCACGCGCAGCACCAGTCTCTCTCTGTTCCTCCATCGCACCCCGCCGGTTATCACCCCGACATTGGCCTGCTACTACGAGGAGATAACCGCGTGATCCTGGGCGACTTCAGTCCGCACCACGACATGTGGCATTCAAACCTGCCAGCAGACAATAGAGGGCATGCACTTGCGGAGCAGATATGATACAGCTTTCTGTACATTGAACGGAAACGCACAAACTAGAGTATCGGGTAATTGCTATAGTTCGCCGGAAATTTTTATCGTAAGCGCAGGACTACTGAACAACACAAATTGGCGACCCATACTCACGTTGGCGTCAGATCATCTCCCAATAGTCATTACCATCGTACGACCGACGGACTTTATAACACCTGAGCATGGTACATACATCAACTTTACCAAGGCGGACTGGGACAGTTTTCAGACATATACGGACGAATCCTTGACTGCTCTATCGAATATCCCAAATAAGACCAAATTTCCTCGTGGAGGCAGCGGACATGAAGTGCGAAGTCTCAATCGCGCCGACCCCCGCATAAGGGATCTCAACGTGGAAGTTCGTAGGATGGTCGATAAACACAAACTGGCCAAATGGACAAAACACCTAGACAATGCAACCTCTCTGATGGTTTTGGCAAACTATGGACTACGATCAAAGCTCTATCCAATCCAACAAAGCATAGGGATAAAGTGGATATTACTTTCGGCGATAGGGTGAAGAAGGATCCTAGGGGATGTGCGAACTCCTTCTGTAGACAATTTATACTACATTCCCCGCCCGATAGAGCTAAACGTAGGATCATGCGACATGCGCGTAAATACAAAAACCAAAACACGCCCATTGTCATCACTGCCTCGGAATACAAGGAAGCCATCAGACAGGCTAAGCCCTCAAAATCAATCGGGCCTGACGGTATTGCCATGAAGATGTTGAAACATCTAGGTCAGGAGGGACACAAATATCTAGCGGCTCTATTCAGTCTTTTACTGAACACTTTCGTCATTCCTGAAATATGAAAAAAGGCGAGAGTGGTTACACTATTAAAACCAAGAAAGCCGGCAAACATAGGTGATTCATATCGCCCTATATCACTTTTGTCGCCGGTAGTGAAGACAGCAAATCTGCACCTGGCTATTCATCAACATGGCTTCTGTAACCTACATTGCACCACCACCGCACTCAATGCCATTACATCGCAGATAAATAGCGGCCTAAATCAACCCCAACCAAATCACAAGACTGTGTTAGTGGCACTAGACTTGTCAAAAGCTTTTGACAGAGTCAATCACGCCACGCTCATACAAGATCTGCTTGAAACACAACTCACTGTTGGGTTAAAGAGATGGATTAGTTACCCTTATCGCTAACGCCATACCCATAACGCTAACTTCGACCTTTCCACCATGCTGCACCCATATGGTCGCCTAACGTGCGTAACACCAAGTGGACGAAGTCACAAGTCTACCAAAATACCGCTATCAGAACTGCTACGGGATGTCTCCTCATGTCTCCTGAGTCACATCTCCATCAAGAGGAAAAACTTCCTTCTGAACTGCCACAAGCCGGGACATCCAAACCGACAATTTTTGGACACAGATCCGCCCCCGAGAGACATAAGGAGTCAGATCCGGCATCATATTACCTTGCCGAGTCGGTTGCCACTTTTGTCGGATCTCGACCTGTGAACCCCGTTCCAAACAGTCCCCCACCCGATATTGCTGAAGAAGAATGCACCTTACTTACCAAGGGAGACAAGAGTCACCATGGCACAGCTTCGGTCTGGATACAGTGTGAGGTTAAACTCTTACTTATCCAGACTGAATGATACAATTTCAAACACATGCCCTGCATGTGGTAGGACCCCCCATGATGCCGTACATCTTTTCAATTGTCCAATTGAACCTACTCTTCTAACCGCTCTATCCCTCTGGTCCAACCCTGTTGAAACTGCGCGTTTCCTTGGACTCCCGTTAGAAGAGCTTGATGAAGGTCTTCGGAATGATCATACACTCTAGGCAGGGTGAGTTTTGAAATTTTCACTTTTTCACCATTTAAAATATATGAGAAAAAAGTACATTTCAAAACATCTCAGAGAATTCAGCGTCTGTAGCGAGCTTTTCGTGATCCATCCCCCGCCAACCAGCGCTAGCCATGGTGAAAACAAAATAAAAAATTAGTGCTGGGCAATACCAAAAATGAGTGTGTGTAAAAGTAGGCATCGAAATACCAAAGCATAGTTCAATATAACTCGATAATTGGCAAAGTTCCAACACTTATTAGCGCCTTCAACAAAATTACCCGCTTTTTTATCCCACTTTTTGGGAAACGCGGCCTGATAATTTCCCAGGAAATTATCCGCTGCTGGTTAGCAGTGTCATTACTAAGGGCCGCTTTCATAAAAGTCTCCAACCCGGTTACCGGAGTTTAATTGACGTATTTTGTTCGGTTAGCTGTCAAATTAATCACCGATTAGTCGTTACCGGCTTTTATGCAAGCGGCCCTAAAAACATATTCTCTTTTCTAGTAGCTTTGATTTGTTGTTGTTGTTAACAATGCATTGCCCTGCCTAGAGTGTATGATCATTCCGAAGATCTTCATCAAGCTCTTCTAACGGGAGTCCAAGGAAATGGGCAGTTTCAACAGGGTTGGTCTAGAGGGGTTAGAAGAGTAGGTTCACCCCAGAATTCCGTAAGCTGTCTCTAGTCACTAATAGAGACAATAGTCACTAATAGAGACATTTTGTGTTCCAATTCCATTTCGTCCATATCAAACCCCAAACGACAAATCTCAATTTTTGTGACTTGAGATGAGACAAAATTACAGAATTCGGGGGTCAGTTGAACAATTGAAGAGATGTAGAGTATCATGGGGGGTCCTACCACATGCAGGGCATGTGTTTGAAATTGTATCATTTACCCCCGAATTCTGTAAGCTGTCTCTAGTCACTAATAGAGACAATAGTCACTAATAGAGACAATTCGTGTTCCAATTCCATGTCCAATTACAAACCTCAAATGACAGATCTCAATTTTGTGACTTGAGATGAGACAAAATTACAGAATTCCAGGGTTAGTCTGGATAAGTAGCAGTTTATCCTCACACTGTATCCAGACCTAAGCTGTGCCATGGGAGAGAAGAGTCCCTTGGTAAGGTGCGTTCTTCTTCAGCAATATCCGGTGGAGGACTGTTTAGAACGGGATTCACAGGTAGAGATCTGACAAAAGTATCTACCGACTCGGTGTTGATGTCGGTTAGAGCCCGCTTATGATTCCGCAGATCAAACGGCAAGCTAATATGATGCCGGATCTCATCATAATGCTTACGGAGATGTTTCCTTATGTCTCTCGGTGGCGGATCTGTGTCCAAAAGATGACGGTTTGGATGTGCTGGCTTGTGGCAGTTCAGAAGGAATTGCCTGCTCAGCATTTCCGCGTGCTCTTTTACATTGAGCATTGAAGTGCGACTCGGGAGACATGAGGAGACATCCCGTAGCAGTTCTGATAGCAGTATTTTAACAGACTTGTAACTTCGTCCAGTTGGTGTTATGCACATTAGGCGACCATATGGGTGCGGCATAGTCAAAGACTGGTCGGCCAATGGCCTTATATGTAGTCAGCAACGTTTCTTTGTCTTTTCCCCAAGTACTGCCGGCAAGTGACTTGAGAATCTTGTTGCGACCACGTACCTTTAAGACCATTGCAGACACATGACCAGCAAATGAGAAAGTATTATCCAGTGTCACCCCTAATAACTTTGGGTGGCTCACAGTTGGTAGCTTAGTGCCATCAACGAAAATGTCTAATTCATTTCTCACCTGGTGCGTCCATGTCGTGAAAAGCGTCGCCGTGGATTTAGTCGGAGATATCGTCAGATATCGCTCAGTGAAAAACCTGGAAAGGTCGCAGAGGTAACCGTTGATTTTCTTTAACCCATCAGGTATCTGTGTTTCAAAAAGATCTTGTATGAGAGTGGCATGACTGACTGTGTCAAAAGCTTTTGACAGGCCAAGTGCCTCTAACACAGTCCTGTGATTTGGTTGGTTTTGATTTAGGCCGCTATTTATCTGCGTTTTAATGGCATTGAGTGCGGTGGTGATGCTATGAAGCTTACGGAAGCCATGTTGATGACTAGCCAGGTGCAGATTTGCAGTATAATACGGGAGCAAAATGGACTCTAGCGTCTTCACTACCGGCGACAAAAGTGATATAGGGCGATATGAATCGCCTATGTTTGCCGGCTTTCTAGGTTTTAGTTGTGGCTTTGATTTAATGGCCCGTAGCTTTGTGTATCAGTACAAGCGTGAACTCTTCTTTTGACAACACACATTAAAATGTCGGTTTATTTACATCCTGCACATATTAAAATGTCACCAGCACCGAATAACAGAAAAAATGGCGTTTTTTAACATCCTGCACACATCAACATGGCGGTCTCCTATCTTTTACCGAATAGTAGAAAGAGATGGGAAGATGAAAAGAGGAAATTAAAAACAGGTGACTAACTCGCTAGGAAATTTCCTTTTTCTAAATAATTTTTGATGTTACTTTTGCCGGGCATCGAACCGCCACGACTTGGTGTAGAAGGCCGAACACTTAAGCGCTACACCACGGCGGCCGCCCAATCAGTTGTTAAACTCATTTTGGAATTTGGACCGTAGTCATAGTCAAAGTTAAGTCCCGTTTACATTGCTCGATTTTTCGTTCAATTTCATATTGAAAATTGACTCGTGTCAACGGGTCTTGCAAAATTGCATGCAACAAAGTTGGTCGCCAGCCGAGTTTTGTTCAACTCATCATTCAACTTTTGTACAACCTTGCGTTTGTTTACGAATGTCAGATTTTGAGGTAAAATATTGGAAATAGAATTTTAATATATTTTTCACAAAATTTTTCATTAATAAAATTGTAACAATTTTAATTGGCATGAATTCGCCTAGACCTTTTTTTCTTGATCATTACCAACACCCAGACCAAACCCAGTGCGTTCCATCCCATCCAACTAGAAGAGTCCACAAGGCGCTGCGTTTGGACTCCCTG
This sequence comes from Campiglossa producta, assembly GCA_964058755.1. Classification (NCBI taxonomy): domain Eukaryota; kingdom Metazoa; phylum Arthropoda; class Insecta; order Diptera; family Tephritidae; genus Campiglossa; species Campiglossa producta. Next base: position 153,205,014 of record CAXKVI010000001.1, read on the forward strand.
CGCGGTGCGCTTATCAGGTAATCCTACCTACATATTTAGGACTCTTTTAACGTGCGTTTATCAGATAGTGAAAAAAATGTTCCTTCAAGAAACACTTCCTGGAAGGACTCTGCTGACTCCTCTTTAATTGGGATTCCTTCAAGAGAGTTTTGACGGAGCCCTTTTCGCTCCTTTTGAGCGCTCCGTACCTTGTTGGATTTTATTCGTAAAGCATTTCCTAGCTAGGATGTCCGATAATTTTATACCCGCTTGACTAGACCTCTATTTCCATTGTTGTTGTTGTAACGAAATGTTGCCCTACCTAGGGCAGTCCGCAGACGAGGCGGATCGTCATAGACGAGTACTTGCCATTTCACTGATGACGAATTTCCCTGCGTCTCAAGATCTGCACACGACGCTGCAGAAAAAAAAGCACACAAAGAACTGTCAAAATTGCAATATTAATTAATTAACACGTTTTCACAGTAATGGACGTACATCTTTTCTCCGATTCTGCAAATTTTGAAAAATTTCCATTTTTTCTTTAAAAATAAATAATTAATTGAATTGAAAAAAAGAAAGCAAAGCCACGGCACACAAAAATCGAAAATGAAAAATGTAAACAAATGCTTATTCTTCCTCTTTTCTAAGCGTACGACGCCTGGCGACCAGCATTGTCATACGCTGAGCAGCATGTAGCTTTCATGCTTTGCCACTTTCGTGCAGCTGCCGATTCGTGTGCAGCTCTTCATGCAAATATACGTGTTCAGCAACAAAGCGTACAAAAATCGAATGTAGCGTCTAATACGCGTCTATGACGATTCGCTCCGTATGCGGACACGCTAGAAGTAACGCTTATTGCCCCTAAATTGCCACCTTTTAATAGGATTCCAAGAAAACATTTTCAATATCGTTAGGCCAAAGTGAGAATGGTGTTAAAAGAGTATGCTCCGAGGAGCAAGTGAATAAGTGGTTAGTGTCGTGAGGAGAAGAACCACATACAACGCGAACATTTTGGCCCTTCGGTATTCAGTCTGGATAAGTTTCGCATATTACATTACCCAGATCCGAGTTGAACGAGAGTGCCTCCGGTCTCTCTCGGGGGATCGTGTCCCTCTGCAGCAACCGGTACTTGTTGTAGCAGGACGACATTCGCCTGACGGGAGCTGGCAAAGGTGTTCCCTGTCTCTGTGTGGATACTGTTAAGGACCTGTCTATGACCCCGTGAATTAAAAGGTGTAGTCTTATAATGCCGTTGTTGTGAAAAAATCAATAAATAAAAATAGATTTTTTTCTTTTTTCATTTAATTTTTTTTTCAATGACATAAACAACCGCCAAATAGTGCCCTGCGGGTTAGGGGTTTAGAATATGCCCGAGGTAGGCATACCGGTCGTAAGAGGCGACTAATATGCTCATAGGTAATTGACGTGCTACTAGATGGTTGATCTACGGATATGATGCCTCTCACCTCTCATTACCCATCTTCTCCTTCCTCATGGATGGAGGGATGCCATGACCTAGAAGGTTCCACTGGTCATACCAAATCGCTACCACGACAGTCGGGCAGTACCGCAAGGGAGTACCGCAGCGTACCGGGGTCATATCCGGCCAAGGACTGTCAACTTCGGCATCACTCCTCAAAACCTTCGGGGAGTGTTTTGCTGTTAACAACAACAACAACAACCGCCAAATAGTTTTAAAAAAAATTGATTCATGTAAACGGGTAGTCACGGCACATGCGATGAAAACTGATTCCTAATTTTACCCACAGTGATTTTAGGTATTGCACAGCACTAATTTGTGATTTTGCTTTCAGTTTTCACCATGGCAGGGTTAATTCATTTGCATGCAAAAATTTTATCCATATCTGGATCACGGAAGGCATCATTCTGGCAATGCTGATTCTATTATTATTTAGCAGTGCTACCAACCACAGTTTGTGTTTTGACATCTATTCAAAAAAAATTTCAGATTCAGGGTAAAATCAACGAGTTAGCTTTCCATAACAAGCACGTGCTTCAGCGCTTAATATTTTTAATATATTAATTAAACTTGGTCAAATTTTGCTTTAAAGTAAAATTACTTGGCTACAAACTGCATAGCACATGAAACAAATTATTTATTCAGTTAATACTCGTAAACGATGGCACCACTCGTGCAAAGTCATTGAAATACAACCCTGAGGCGTTTGGTAGGTATTCGTTAAAAAGAAACGAGTAAGCAAGCTAAACGGATGCGCGGCGTTACGTTGTGGTGTGCAAAATTTATTTCTTAAAATTTACATGTTTTCGTGTACAATTGATACAAAAAATTATCAAAGAAATATATCTGAAGAGTTAGAGTTGTGCAATTAATAGAAATATAATTGAAATTAGGTTTTTTTCGGCACAAACCGTGAGAAAAAGTTGCACCGCTAGCAAAGGAAAATTTTCGCCGTGTGCGTTGTGAATCACGTACATATATAAAAAAAAGAGTGCAATTGAAAGCGCAAAATCAATTCATCGCTTAAGTGCAAAACTATTCCAGATTATAATATATATCTAAAACACAAGAAAAACATTAAAAACAATGTCTGAAGTTGCAAATGTTAGTGAAATACAGCAAAAAGCTGTACCAGTGGAACAGACCGTCGTCGAAGAATCAGCAGCAGAGGCATCGAGTATACCGACGCCAACTGAAGGAGCGAGTAAACCGACGCCAGCAGATGCAGCGAGCAAACCAGCTCCAGCAGAAGCAGAGGAGCCGGTTGTGACCGAAAAGCAAGTGGTCAATAACAACAGCGAAATTGAAGCTGCTGCTGCTGGAGATGCGGGTACAAGCGTTGAAGAGGAGGCGGCCAAACCAGCTGAATCTTCACCAAAAGTGGAAAACAAGAAGTCACCCGTAAGTATGGTAACCAACTGATGCATTAACTCTGTGTGTGTAGGTGTCTAGATGTTCAGTATGCGGAGGGTTGCTACAATTAGCGATTCGGTGCGATAATATATGATGTGAGCATATACATACTATACACACAAAATAAAACAAACTCGTGTCTTTGGAACCATCTGGAGGGCATTGTCTTGCTTCCGATGTATTTCATAATACAATAAAATAAGTTCAAAGATTTTGGACTGAAAAATTTCAAATTGTAAATGATTGCAAAGTGTAGCACATGCTTGAATAAATAAATATATTGTAATTAACCTATCTAAGCATTAAATCATGTTAGCACGAAGGCGCGCGTTTTTTGCTCAATACCTTTTTCGCACGAGTACTTGTGAAAATGCCACATTTTTCGCTGCTGTCATATGCAATGCGCTGCTTTTCCTCTGTTGCCGCTATACATTTTTTTTCAACTACCATTTTCCTCACATTCGCTGCTCGCCTTGTTGACAGTGTTGCCATTGCCCTTTGACATTAATGGAATGATCGATTTTTTAGCTGATTCCCCTGAGATATTTAAAGTAATTGAAACTTTGTGGATTTATTAATAAGCCGATTATTGGATATCTTTCTTAGGCGGCCCGTACACAGCACAGATTTATATGCGCAGAACATACATCTGCACAAGTATTTGTGTGGTGTGTGGGTTGGTTGAACTATTTGCACAAAGAACTGCTAAAATCAAAACAATTTAGATTTTAACGCAAGTCTGCGAACTTTGATGAAAAATGCTAGTTCAGAAATGAATATATATGCAATATTGGACAGTTTGTTTGAGATGTGTATGTAAAAAAACTTTGTCGCCCTTTGTCGCAATTCCCTAATATGTACTAAAAGTATGGTAAAAGTAACGTCTAAAAGAATTTTGAGTATCGGACGAGATCAGCTTTGGTCCCGGGAATATTAATCCGAGAACTAATATTTTTTTTTTATGTCTTAAGCTCTTTCCAACTATCAAATTTTCCAATCTCGAATAGAATTTTCAAAGTAAATCAGGCCGATTCTAAACAATTTCTCACATTGCGGATTGTCTCACTCTCATATAATTTGTGAGCAAAAATGTATGAAATGGTGAAACGGTTTGCGATTCACTAGTGAAAAATTGTTTAGAATTGACATGATTATGATTTTTTACATAACACTCATGCAAAAACACAATCTTCAAAAAAAACTGTAAATTTAATTGTGCTCAGGGATTTTTTAGTTATTTATGGTAAATATGTTTCTCCATACCGGCAACACTGATGGCTAGTTATTTTTTTGTGATTTTCTTTGGATTAGATATTCGGTGTAGATACTCGCTAAAATGATAACTCGGCGAAGCAAGCATTGTGTCGTGGCAGAGCGGTGTGTTGCGCTGCCTGCGCTTTCGTTTTCTGTATTTGTTGTCTTTTTTCGAGGTTTGCTGTACTTATGATTACTTGCATGGTGTGTTTGGATTTTCGCGCGCTCCAAGTTTTGTTTGGTCGGCATCTGGTGTTGTAAATTGCGCGTACTCACTTCTGTTCAACATATGTAGGTGTGATTTGTTTCTGTAATGATCTTGTCCTTTTTTGCAATATTTTGCATTGCGTGAGGGTTGCGCTTGTATGCAGGATCCATTTTAATTATAAGTAACTGAACTAGGCTATTCATTTAATGATATTGGTAGAATGAAATATGAATATTTATTGTTAAAACATTCTAATATTGCTATTAATTTTCAGGTCAAACGCACTCCATCAAAGCGTATGTCATTTATCGAACGTGCACAAAAGGAAAGCGAAGAACTTGTTAAAAATATGGGTGGTACTTTAGAGATAGAAGGCGGAAGACGTACCCGCTCAAGTGCACGTGGCACCCCAACGCGCGCCACAGCAGTTTCGACCCCGCCACCTGCTAAAAAGGCACGCACTTCGCCGGCAAATGCAAAAACCAATACTCCGTCGCGCGGTCGAGGACGTGGTAGAAAAATTGACATATCAGAAGAGGCTGAGGAGGCTCAGGAGGTCACTGAAGCTGAGGCGGCTAAAAAATCGGAAAAGGGCAAAACCCCTGAAAAGGGTAAAACACCAGAAAAAGGCAAGACACCAGAGAAAGGAAAAACTCCAGAGAAAACAAAAACGCCTGACAAGAAAGAGGTAAGAAAATTAATTGAAAAGGAATTTATACTTATAGTAAACTATTTCATTAATAATGCAGCTCTCTACTGATAAGCCCAATAACACTGCAAAAGAAGCATCGCCATCTGTTGATAAATCGGCTCCATCCAGTGAAGTTGCTGAAAAGTCTACTCTGGACAAAGAGACAGATGAAACAGATAGTGCTGTATCAAATACCGAGCATACGGCGGATACAACTGAAGCTAAAGCTGATGTCGAAGTCATCCCAGTAGAGAAGAAAAACGATGATGAACAAGCCAACAGTAAAGCAGTTGAAGAAAACGCAACAGCTGTTGAAAAATCAAATGAAACTCCAATGGAAACAGATGATGAGCCGGAGGTTGTAGCAGCCACACAGGCAGAGGTTGAAGTAGCACCGAAAACAGTCGAAAGTCGACCTGCAGAAGTAACACCATCCAATGCCACCGCAGAAAATGCAGCAACTGAGGTGGTAAAACTGCTTACACCAGAGCCAATGGATGTCGATTCGAATTCCAAAAGTAGTGATGTAGAGTTGATTGAATCTACGCCAGCTGCGCCAGTAGTTTCAGCAGTCATATCAGCACCGGCACCAGCTGCGAATACTAATACCGCTGATGAGATCAAAGTTCTTGATGCAGATGTTGTAGATGCTGATGCTGCTGCTGTTAATGCTAATAATATTGACAGTACACAAATTGCTGCTTCGGATGATAAGCCAGCAACAAAACCAGTTGCTCCAGCAGTGGGGAGTGCTGAAGTCAAAGAAAAGTCAATTGAGAATAGCGCAAACAATGAAACGGTTACCGGTGCTGCTGCTGTTGGCTCTGAAGTAAAAGCTGCAGCAAACGAAATCAATGCCAACAATGAAGGAAATGCAAAACCAGCAACAAATGATTTATGTAAGTTTCATATAGCGTTGGGGCTTTTTTAGTTTAATGAAAGGATTGCTAACAACCAATTAAAATTGAGTTTAAAAAAATAATACATCTCTGTTCTTTTATAAGGCTGTCTGAACCCCCCTGCGGGTTAGGGGTTTAGAATATGCCCGAGGTACGCATACCGGTCGTAAGAGGCGACTAATATGCTCATAGGTAATTGACGTGCTACTAGATGGTTGATCTACGGATATGATGCCTCTCACCTCTCATTACCCATCTTCTCCTTCCTCATGGATGGAGGGATGCCATGACCTAGAAGGTTCCACTGGTCATACCAAATCGCTAACACGACAGTCGGGCAGTACCGCAAGGGAGTACCGCAGCGTACCCGGGTCATATCCGGCCAAGGACTGTCAACATCGGCATCACTCCCCAGAACCTTCGGGGAGTGTTTTGTTGTTAACAACAACAACAAGGCTGTCTGAAAAGTCGGTACAGTTAAGTTTAGTGCACTTTACTGAACGGACTAGTCTTTAGTTTAAAAAACCCCAACCTAGTTTCTTTTCAAAAAAGAAATATATATTTTAAACATTACTTTAATTTTTATCTTTTTATAACGCAGGTGTACCGAAAGTGGTATCGCCGTCGATAAATAATGCAAACAATGATGGTACCGTGACAACGATTTTGTAAATGCGACATATGTACTCCAACATGAAGTAAATTAACAACAGTCAACTGGTTATGAGATTGGCAACAACAATTAAAACAATATGGACACAATATCTAACAAATTGGATGATTACTATAAGAGCAGACTAATTTCTTGATAAAATGTGTTGCCATTTTCTTAAATGCACGAATGTCTCCAACACGCCCGCCTGAAATATATAAATGGAAGTTTAGATATAAAATTGTTCACATATTCCTTTCTTTCTTACTTTTAAATATTTTACACAATTTTGTATGGCAAAAAACTCTTAAACGTTTCAATTGTGTATGCCTTTTGACGGTTAGAGTTAATATGTATGTTGCGGCACATATGGATTTCTTTTCTGAATGATCTACAAAATAAACATAAAATGTATGTATAATAATATATATATATTATATATAAATTTTATGCAAACAATTAACAAAAACTACAACTATTTTAGATGATAGCGTCTATACAAAAAACAATAAAAGCAAAAACTAAACAATCATTTATTGTTTTTATTGTGAATTTTAATCAATAATGCAGCAAATTTCATAAACATCAACATTTGAATAAAAAGAACCCGCAAATATATATCTTACCAACTATGCGCGTAGTGTGGAAAGTCTTGAGAAATAATTTTAAAATTTATTACAAATACTAAGATAATTTCAACAAGCTTAGAAGAGAACTTTAGTAGATGTGTGTATATTATGAGGATGAATATAAAGGAGCAATAATAAAAAACGAAAACTTAGACTTATCTTAAGTATAAAATGAAATTCGGGGGAATATATTCGAAATATAACTATATTTGCAATCCATCACAAAGCCATTCTATACAACTTCAATGAAATGCAATTAAATGCATTACACGGCTTACAAGTCAATACATTTTTCACAAGCGAGTTTTCGCTTATACAGCAATAAGTTGCTCTTAAGTAGATGAATAAAAACAACGTTTTTTCTCTTTAAATGCACATGTTACTTTTCTTTGGTGTATGTTTTAAAATTTATGTACTTTCATTGAATTATGAATCTTTTTTTTTCCAAGAAGCAAAATAAGAATTTTTTTAAATATTTATTTCTCACTTTTACTTAAGCATGCTAACTTTTAATGCAGAATTAATGAACAAAGAAATATTCACTTGACGAACGCAGCTAAACATTCGCTCGTAACTTTCTCAATTTCCATTGCATGCTGCTTCACAGCTTTTATAAATAAATATATACTTTTATATTTTTTAGGTGAGCTAATACTTTTTTTTTTTTTAATTTTAGCATAATGTACTCGTATGTATGTAAAAGAGTGCATTTGAAGGCAAACACAAAAAATAGCTAACAATAAAAAAAATAAATTTCAATAACAAATTTTACTGTCTTGTATGTTTGAAATTTGCTAAACATCACTTTTGGGTCCAAAATAGTAATGAAAAATAATCATAAAACTATAAGCGAAATTAACGTAATAAAACTTTCGTCAGTGCTACTTTACCGGTAACAACAGCAAAAATTAATAAAAAATAAAAACAAAATTTTAGTTTAGCTGTAAACAAACTTATCATTTAAGATATCTGTACAATTTAATTATACATACATATACTCTATATACATTTCTTTCTTTTGTAAATAAAGAATTTAAATATACAAAAGAGACAAAAAAAGCAGGAAATGTTACGGGCATTTAATTACAGGCAAAAGTGTTTGAGTCAAATAGGTGTAATATTTCTAGCGGATTCACTGGCTAGGCCATACTGTGCAAATGCATGAAGATGCTTCGGTCCAGATAATGTTCTTATCGGCAGCCGCATGTGGAAGCAGCGAAAGAGGGAGACCACTATTTAGATGGAAGGACCAAGTGAAGAAGTGCAATCCCGCAGTATTCTCAATTGGAGATAGTTGGCCCAACGAAGAAACGACTGGCGAGCTATGTTGGACGGTCAAAATCGCCTAGGCGGTTAATATGGCCTTATTACAACTTATGACGGAATAAGTCGACTAAAGAGGGTTAAAAACCACAACAAATATAAAACAATCATCATACTTACCGGAAACTCTTACAATATAGTTTAATCAGCGTTGATAAGTAGGCCGGCTAGATAAGGTACTTTTCGAACCTTATTCTTCTTCATTTGTTTTCCTTAAGTTGAGAACCAAATCGCTACCACGGGCGTATGCGACTCTGGCCAAGCTTCGGTCTGTATAATGCAGGTATCGCCATTTCATGTCACTGAGGTGCAATGCTGTTGTTGTTGTAACGAGGTGTAGTCCTGCCCAACGCGTATTTTTCCTTAACCTAAATTGTCATCAATATCTTGTAACGGGAGTCCAAGGAAACTAGCAGTTTCTATAGGGTTGGACCAAAGAGAGATGGGTGTTAGAAGAGTGGGCTCAGAAGAACAAGAAAATAAGTGATTGGTATTGTGGGGGGACGAGCCGCATGCCGGACATACATTCGGCACGTCAGGGTTCAGTCTGGATATCTAGGAGTTTAACCTGTTACAATATCCAGAGCGTAATTGAGCCAGAGTGACCCTTGTCTCTCGAGGAAGATGACGCTCCTCTTCAGAAATGCCTGGTGTTGCGGCATGTAAGACATTGGCAACAGACGTTGTGTGGATATGCCCCAAGGCCTGTTTATGCACCTGTAGATCAAACGGTGTTGTTATAGTGTCGGATCTCATCAAAATGTTTACGTAAATGCGAATGCGACCTTATAGTCCTAGGAGGCGGAATGAGTTCAAGCAGTTGTCTACTGGGATGCTGTGGTTTACAGCAATTCAGTAGGTACTGCTTGTTTAGCATTTCATTATGCTCCCTAACTGGAAGCATTTCCACCTCATTGTGTATATGAGATATAGGTGACATAAGGACGCACCCCGTAGCGGTTCTGAGCGCGGTGTTTTGACAGGCCTGAAGCTGCTTGCAGACGTTGTTGTTGTTGTTGTTGTTGTTGTTGTTGTTGTTATTGTTGTTGTTGGTGTTGTTGTTAACTACAAAACACTCCCCGAAGGTTTTGGGGAGTGATGCCGAAGTTGACAGTCCTTGGCCGGATATGACCCCGGTACGCTGCGGTACTCCCTTGCGGTACTGCCCGACTGTCGTGGTAGCGATTTGGTATGACCAGTGGAACCTTCTAGGTCATGGCATCCCTCCATCCATGAGGAAGGAGAAGATGGGTAATGAGAGGTGAGAGGCATCATATCCGTAGATCAACCATCGAGTAGCACGTCAATTACCTATGTGCATATTAGTCGCCTCTTACGACCGGTATGCCTACCTCGGGCATATTCTAAACCCCTAACCCGCAGGGGGAGCTTCCATTTGTCGGGTATGACAGCTGTGATCAAAGACAGATTGAAGACGGCAGCTAAATATTTAACTCCTGGGCCGATATGCTTCAGGTGCACCATGGCTATGCCATCAGGGCCGATGGCTTTGGAATTTTTGGCCTTCCGGATGGCCTCTTGAACCTCTGTAGCGGTGATGGGAACGGGGGCATAGTTTTTGTGTTTATGCGCGCGCCTGAAGATTCCACGTCTTGTCCTGTCTTGCGCAGGGTGTGGGACATACTGTCAACAAAAAGCCTGCGCACATTTCCTGGGGTCATTTAATGTCTTGTCACCAAAGGTGATGTCGACATTTTTTGGTGGAGCCGAAGGATTCGACAAGGACTTGACGGTGGACCATAATTTCCCAACACCGGTAGAGAGGTTACAAGACCTAAGGTGTTCCTCCCATTTGGTTTGTTTGTGTACGTTAACCAGCCGTCTGATTTCCACATTGAGATCACCGATCTGTGGGTCAGAGGGATCGATGTTGCGTATGAGGTCACGTTCGTTGGCCAAGGCTGCGGCCTCAGCTGGGAAGTTAGGCCTAATATTTTTTATTCTACCAGCTGGAATAAAACGGCCGTAGCCTTTTTAATGACCTCACGTATGTTACGCTCGCCAACGTGTACATCAGTAGGAATGGGAAGATCACCAAAGGAGCTCTCCGTGAATTCCAAAAAGCCGACCCAATTAGCCCTTTTGAAATTCACGTATGTTCTTTTCTCCGAAGTAATGAAATCCGTGGCACGATCGACGGACAGGATGATAGGCAGGTGGTCGGATGACAAGGCCACCATAGGTTGCCAGTTTATGCTGTTAATTAACACCGGCCTAACAATAGTTAGGTCCGGGGAGCTACTGCAGTTAACAGCCATCCTTGTAGGGGTGTCTCCGTTCACAGTGCAGAAAGAGGAAGTGTCAATTTGCTCGGCTAATTCCCGTCCTCTGCCGTTCATAGAAAGGTGTGAATGCCACATATCATGGCGGGCGTTAAAATCGCCCATGATGATACGGTTATCGCCACAAAGAAACGCCCTAAGGTCAGGACGATAACTTCTGGGGCAGCAGGTGACGGGAGGAATGTATATATTGATTAGCTCGAGATCAACACCTCCAGCTTGTATAACTATACCCTGACACTCTAAGGGTAAGTCTCTTTGGTCAGTGTTGATATCAAATTCCCTATACTGCACTGTATGGTGAACAAGGAACGCGAGACCACCTCCGCCGTCCACACGGTCATGCCGGAGAACGTGGTAGCCTCCACTCGCTCGGAGATTCGAGTGGGGGCCAAGTTTTGTCTCCTGGATTGCAGCAATGTGGTTATCTCCGCTATCTTGCCGGTCAAGCCGTTGCAGTTAAATTGCAACAATTTAAATTGCGAAGGAGAGGCAATGGCCACTCTGGGAGTTAAAGACTGATGTGTAAGCCTAGATGGTGGTAGCCTAGGTCGCGATATTGATCTCCGTAGCAGTCCTGAAGCCGCCGGATTTCGTTCATTAGAAGATGAGTGTACATCCGTCGGCGTTGAGGGCTGCACAACTCGACAGCAAGGCGCGACGAACACATCAGTCCAGAGATTTCTGTTTGCGAGCTCAGAACATATGCGTAGGTGACATCGGCCTAGGCAGGAGTTGCACTTGACCGATGCCACAGACGCATATATCCTATGCCGACATACAGTGCACGAAGAGTGAGGGACCAGAAGTTGATGGACTTGACTTGCATTCGTGCTAGTGCCGGAAGAAGTTAGTAAAGGGTTCAGAGACGGGGGCTGAAACTCGGTAGTGCTAAAAGCATCGACAGATGTGCTACGAAGAAAGTAGCCATGAGTGGATGCTTGAGATGTTGACGCACTAGGAAGCGAGCCACAGCCGGGAACACACATGTTCTGCTGAGCAATATAAGTATTGCAGGTCGTGGAGAGATTTGATTTGTAGAAGGCGATAATGCAACATTTGAGCGTCGCTTGCCTCGGGACGTCCTAGGACGTTAGCAGCAGGGCGCCACAAAACTTTTGTAGAAACTAGTGGGCCGGTGTGTTTTAGGATCTAGTCCGGAGCAACTAGATTTATGCAACCAACCTTTGCATGATGCACACTGGACTTAGTGTGATCGTCTTGTGTATATTTTCTTCCGGCAAACGCAGCAGAACCATTCTCCTGGGCCAGGATTTGGCTCAATGCCAGCCCGGATCAAGAGAATAAGGAGCAGTCGTGCTGCAAGGGGCTGTTCCGGGGATGACAATAGGTGGGGGAATCGTGACGCGTTAGACAGGGTCACTTTAAAAAAAAAACAACCCGGGTCGTATCGGAACGAAGGGTAATGTACAAGTACAAATACCGTTCTCGCAGAACCGGCAATACGTGAAACGGTGCAATGCTCAACTCACACAGATTGCTATACTCTCTCGTTTTGTCGCAGTAAGAGCGTCGCATCGTTCAGGGCGGGCAAAAAGACAACAACGTACGCGCATACTTTGTTTTCATGCGCTTTTATACCACGTCGCATAATGACATTTGAAAAAGTTATATGATGCCCAATTCTTTCGAGCCACTTCAATGCTAAGCTATTTCCTCTAAAAGACATTTTGAGTTTTTCCATCAAAACATAAATGAATTAAACCAAACTAAAAACGAAGAATTATTTAAAGAAAAAATTATTTATATATTAACCAAATTAAAAGTTGTTGGCTAAAATGGAAGGGGCCGGGCCGGTGGGGAAAATCTATGTAAAAAGAAACTAAAATATTTTTTTCTATAAATAATTCTTCCCTTTTAGTTTCGGTTTAGGTGAAATACCCCAAACGGCAATAACACAAACTGAACGTGAAATAACACAAAATCTAGCAAAATTTTGAGGTTTGGTTTATTACCACTCGGAAAGAAGTCAAATTTTGTCTTATTGCTCAAATATAGTGTTTCATTTCAGACAGGATCGCAAGGGGCTTATATCAAACCTGCTTAAGTCGTTGGGGCCAAGCCGCGTACGACCCGCTGCGACCGGTCGTCGCGAAAAAATTTATAAACACAACAATCATTCACGAAATAAGCATAGTTATGTAAAGTTTAGTAAAATATAGAGAAGGCATCATTAACAACTGCTCGGCAAATCGGACAAATTATTTCTGTATTTCCTTCCTCAGCATTCTTTTTCATTTGCTGAAAACAGTCATTGCAAACTTTCAAAAACAAACACAAGTTGCCGTTCTTGTTCGCAGCATATAATACAAAGGATATGGTTTTGTTGAGGTTCGTCTACAGGTACAGTTTCGGATATTTCTTCATCACTGTCAGAGGTGTGGATATATGTATGCTTATACGAGTATATTACTGGACTTATGCTGCAGCGGTAAATCTACTTATTTATGCGACAAATGTGCCGTGCGAACACAAAAAAAGTCAGTGATGCGTTCATGTCCACTTTTTTGCCTTATTGCTCAAACGTGGGGAAAAAATTGACTTATTTCTCAAAGTGATGCAATAACACAAATTTGTGTTATTTCACATTCAGTTGAGCAATAACACAAATTTGGTTTATTGCCGTTTGGGGTATTTCACCCCCACTACAATTTCTTCCATCGGGAGCTCCGCCGGAGAGCTGATACACCCCTATGCTATTATTATAAGGCCTTATTACACCGCGACCATTTATACGATCTGTTGTGTCACACCCCTATAATAACTCCTGTAAAGGATGTGCTTGTAAGGCGCAAATGGGGAAAGACTAATTTGTTTCGCTTTTTCATTGGTGTGTAAATTTTTACAAAGTTTTCGAATAAAAACAACCAAGAAATTTTTTTTAAATTTATTTACACTATCTAAAATTAATTTTTGTTTGAGAATCTTCATCCATCATTTCCTTCAATGGTATGGGCATTTTCAAAGGATATTCTTCCATTTCTATAGGTTTGCGCTGTCTCAAGAAACGTCTTATGATTGGCGCGTAAAGATGTGGATCAACTTCTTCGTCTTCATTGTAACGAAAAATGTAGCTCAGTGGTATAGCTAACATCCAGACGAGTGCAACTCCAATAACCTTATACCAATAGAATGATATTTCAAATATGGAGAAGTCGCGATTGCTGCTGAATGCGGTGGTGATCTTTGGTTCTTCCGTGGGTTGTATACTAGTGGGTAGATCGACATGTTTGTTGGAGGAACTGTAAAAAGATTAAGTAAAGTAATAATTTAGTAGATTGAATAGGATTATTGAGCTTTAAAGAACAATGAGACCCACAAATAGCCTGCAATCTACTATAACGCAACGTCAGACCGGCGCTTGGCCTTCTGACAGCGAAACTCTGAACTCTTTACAGACATAAAACGATCCACTACGATAAATTAGTCTCTAGCCCCATTCCGCCCTCGAAGGATTGACACACAGCAATCGGACCGACCCATGATAAAATCATTGCCGGAAAGAATGTTGAAAAATTCCTGAGGATAAGATCGCGAAGGTTGACTGGGAATTTGTCCCCGGTCAGGATTTTAAAACCATCGACGAAGGCAACCACTGGTTTCAAAGTACAGCAAAATCTGTTTTAGCACAACCCAGAGTAGCGCAACCCAGCAGTTTGAGACGCTAAGGAAATTTATTTGTATGACAGAAATACCCATTTGGGATTACCGATCACCGGATGGATGATAGAAATCGGAACTATGTAGTTGTAGCTCAACAGAGACCCCCGTGGCATACTTCAAAAAGTGAATAGACAAGTCAAGGAAAGGCAAACGACGACTTAGAGTTAAAAAAACCTCACTAGAGCTTTTTAATTGGCTAGATTGGGACCACCAAGGGTTATAAGAAGGCTGTAGACTCCTAATCTCCTTCTCTCTTTTTATAACGATATAAACGAAGTTGCTGAAAATTCTCTCTTTCTCTATATTCGGGTTTATATTTGGAAACTCCCATATTATCTCGTCGACTTAACATACCCCGGAAGGTGCCTCGTTCAACTTTCTTCCAAAAATCATGTACCGACCTATTTATAGCAGAAATGTTAACTTACATAGATTCTACCAACACATGTAAACCGTATGCTGTACATCCATCAGTGCTTGTAGGCAATGGAGTATAGACTATAGCTCCCTCTCGAGCTCGAATCTGGCCTCCTATGATTAACCATGCCATGCCTACTATGCTGAAAATAACCGAGGTAGCGGCTACCTTTGATAAAAAAATAAAAAAAAATTTAGGATACTGGTACACATTTGAATACCATAAATGGTTAACCTTATCATACATATATAAAAATAAAAAAAATTATATATAAAACAAAAAAAAAATAAAAATTGATACATATTAGGGTGGGCCATACAAATTCGAATTCCTGACCATAAATAAAGTATAATGACGAAATATGAGTTTTTTATGTTAATGGGCAAGCGTACCTCATCGCCGCTTTTGAGCTAGACAACAGTTGACAAAACCTCACGGGTTTCAGAAATAAGTCAATTTTCAATTTCGAAAATCTTTGTAATGGCCACACTTATGAAGTTTATAAGACCTCTTTTGGGTGAGAAAATAGGTATCAGTGGTAGAGCAGACGGGCATGATGTCAGAAGTCCCAGCCAGCCGTCAAAAAAATGGGATTATTTTGGAACGATTTTCCGTCATCCCTGGTCAATTTTGGTTTTGAGACATACCGGTTTCGGCAATGCGCCATCTTCAGTGTCGATTTTCGCACGAAAACAAAAAGACGGAAAATCGAACCAAAACAATCCAGCTATTCACCCTGTCGGAAATTACAATCAACACAAATATAAGACAATAAAATATGTTGCCTTTAAAAAATTGTTAAAACATTTCTAGTTTAAAATTGAAACCCCATTCACTTTCACTTTAAAACCACAAATCTTTAACAGTTTTTAAAGAAAAAATAATATTTTGTCCGCTGGCTGGGACTCGAACCAAAGACGCCCCGCATCATGCCCGTCTGCTCTACCACTGAGCTACATCTCACACATAAATGTTGTGGGCAAAATTCAATCTTGAATAAGCTTTCAAAAATAAATGAAAACAAAACAAATATTGTAGACCGGCAAGGTTTAAGTTTTAAACCGAAAAGTTTTAATTTTCAAACCAAAAAGTTTTAAGAATTAAATAAAATTTAAAAAAATGTAGTCAAAGCCGACTGCTCTACAGCTGAGCTATGCCGCACATGAAGACTTTGTGGGCAAAATTCGATTACTTTCAAACAAACCAAACAAAAATTAAGACTGTTTTTTCAGTTAGATCTTAAATCGAAACCAAAAGAAATTGAAATTCTTTTTAAACTTTTGGAAGGTTTCAAATACTCCAAAAAGGGTAAAAAAGCTTAAACTTTAGACGGGTTTAAAATTTAGGCTCATTTTTTAAATAAAACAAAAGCAAAAAGTAATTAGAAAAATAAAGGGGCCAGCTAGTTATTACGGCGGAGATCCCGACTGGAGAAATTCGGCTGCGCCGTAATAGCCGATCGAGCCCAAAATAAAATAAAATAAAAAATAAAATAAAAAATAAAATAAAAAAATAAACAAAAAATATTTTCAAAAAAATTTTTCCATACTACACTCCTTATCATAATTATAGGACACCTTAGAACATGTCAAAACGAGGTGTCCTATAATTATGTTTATGTCATTCATCCACTTAGCCCTCGATATCTCAATCGAGCCATAACCGCCAAAAGAGCTTTTACTCACCTTGCCATTGGTTCTTGGTACCAGCATGCCCAGCAAAAATATACCCGAAACAGCACCAGTATTCATGCCGGTAACCGTCACGACTAGTTGCAATATTGAATTGAAACTTTGCACTATGAAACCCCCAAACACACAATAGCATCCCATTACAATAACAATAACTTTCATAATTAAATTTGCACGCTCATCTGTGTGGTATTTCTTCATACACGGTTTTACAACATCAAAATATACAACACCACCCAAAGAGTTTAACATAGCTGACATACTACTTAGCGCAGCACTGAATACACACGATATAAATAGGCCTGGTATGCCAAATAGGTGTCCCATAATATCTTGAACAAAAAATGGTACCATTTTATCAGGTTTATCAACTAGCTAATGAAGAAAATAAGGAAAATAATTATCGAATTAGCTTTATCGCGGAATTTCATTAGATTATGTTATATAGGGCCGTTTTATAACGTTACAGTCCTGTAGCTAAAATTATGACATTTAAACTTACCCCAGCTTTCATTGGATCACAACTATGGTAGTAAGAATACATTACAATACCGTTGAACATATTTAACGTTAGGACAGCAAGAAAACCAATGCTAGTCAACCATATTGCCCTGCAAATAGTTTGAATGTGTAAAGGATTGTAATATACGTGGCTCATAACAAAATTTAATCGCAAAAAAGACAAAATATTTGATTTGGAGTTTTCGATAGAAACAAGCAATAAAACTCTTTGAAATTGAACAGTGTTTTACAGGTTTTGGTTCCGGTTCGCTCGGTTTTAGCACTCTCTCGCTCTAGCCTGACTATCCCGAGAACTA
Source organism: Campiglossa producta (assembly GCA_964058755.1). Taxonomy (NCBI): domain Eukaryota; kingdom Metazoa; phylum Arthropoda; class Insecta; order Diptera; family Tephritidae; genus Campiglossa; species Campiglossa producta. The sequence goes on from CAXKVI010000001.1 coordinate 153,222,459, forward strand.
TTTGTTGAAAGGCGTCATCACATTCATGAGAAGTTAAGACCCCAGCCCAAAAAATTCAGGTAAGTAAAATGAAAAGCATAAAACCGAGTAAAAAAAGGAAATAAAAGAATCAAACTAAATATAAAAAAACAAGTAAGGAAGTCCAAGTTCGGGTAAACCGAACCTTAAATACCCAGCGGTAGTTTTCATATGATTTTCGAAAATTTCTATCTCGGAAGTGGGCGTGGTTGGGAAGCGATTTCGTCCAATTACATCGAGTATACTCCCTATTATGCTAGTATTCCTTGTACCAAATTTCATCATTCTAGCGTAATCAGTTAAAAAGTTATGACCCGTGAAATTTTCAAATATGCCTCCCTGAAAAGTGGGCGGTGCCACGCCTACTTTAAAAAATTTATCAAAAATTCATAATAGAATGACTAGGGCTTCATCCTACCAAACTATATCATTTTAGCCATTTCAGTTACCGAACTATGTCAATTTGGGTGATTTTCGAAGTTTTCGATATCGAAAGTGGGCGTGGGTGGAGGGCGATTTTGTCCAATTTCATCAGGTATACTCCCAACGATACTAGTATGCTCTGTGCCAAATTTCATCGTTCTACCGTAATCAGTTTAAAAGTGGGCGGTGCCACGTCCGCTTTAAAAAATGTATGGAAAAATCCTAAGAGAATGGCCATCATTTTAGCCATTTCAGCTACCGAGATATGTCAATTTATGTGATATTCGAAATTTTCGATATCTAAAAAGGGGGCGTAGTTATCATCAGATTTCGCCCATTTTCAATAGCAACCTAGCTTGGTCAGAAAGTAACCTATACCTATTCAAAATTTCATGCAAACATGTATCCAATTTTTACTCAAGTTATCGTGTACACGGACAGACGAACGGACGGACAGACGGGTGGACATGCCTTAATGAACTTTTTTTCAACCTAAGAACTTTCATATACGGAATTCTATATCTATCTCGATTATTTTGTGCCGTTACGTAATACCGTTATGTGGACAAAATTATAATACTCTTGTACTAGTGCTAGTACGCTGGGTATAAAAAAAAATAGAAAACAAAAATAGAATAGAAAAAAAAGAATTGAAAAAAAAAAATAATCCAAGATAAAATAAAATAAAAATTAAAAACCGAAATTAATAAAATGGGTAGAAAAAGAGCATCGTTGAAAAAAACTGCCCACTTTTTATCATCTTTTTGGTTAGCGCTGGTTTGGCAGGGTATCTGATACTTACTTTTGTGCATCTTTTAAAGTTGGTAAAGAAACGATACGTTGAACACAGCTTTGATTTAAACCAATATGGCCTACCATCATAAAAATGCCGCACATAGATGCTGCCCAGAAAGTAAGTCGAGTTCGTGGATCCAGCGAAAAGCTGTAGGTAAAAAACACATGCAGAAATATTGAGTGAGCTATTTATTCCTAATTTCATTTGGCTTCAAATAATTCTTTATATTTTAGCAACTTACTTTATATCCAAACGTTCACCTTCTGCTGCATATTCAAAAACTTTTCCTAGGCCGCCCGTTTTAATAATGCCCATAATGCAAATTAATAAGACACATGTGAGCATAATGCCACCCTGTATTACATCAGTCCATACAACAGCTTTGATGCCACCCTAGAAACAGAATTCATTCGATTTCATCAGAATTTGGTAGTGAATTTCAATAATATCGATGCAATATCTCGTTACCTTAATTCACAAAGGCCCTAATTGACTATTTCAAATATTTAAGTATGATATAGTAAAATTCACACTTACTACAAATTTTAAGGAGTTACTAGCAGTAATAACGGAGATATTCCAAATTTACAAAGCTATATTTGCATGCGTTCAATGTAAACAATTTTTTGTTTTTGCTTCTACTGTACATTTTTTTTTATGTCAGTTAGCGCCTTTGTGGATTAAGGTAACGATCTATAGACTCTCCCGAATAATTGTCGACGGAAGCTCCGCCGGAATAAATGATATACCCCAAAAACCGTCTCTTTAGAACTGAGCCTGGATTCTCTAACAGTATGTTTTTCACCATTTAGGGCCGCTTGCATAAAAGCCGATAACGCCTAATCGGTGTTAATATCTTGACAGCTAACCATACAAAATACGTCAATTAAACTCCGGTTAGGCGTTATCGGCTGTTATGCAAGCGGCCTTTAATATATATGGGAAAAAAGTGTACATTTCAAAACTCATAGTTAGAGAATCGATCGATTTTTTTTTCTCGACAGTGTTTCATGTAGAAGAGTGGAAATAAATCGTCGCTCCCAACGAAGACTAATACAGTTCAGTTAGCGTGGAAGACTAACAAAGTTCGCTCTCTGCGTCGAAGACTAACACACTTCGTTCTCTGCGTGGAAGACTAACACACTTCAGCTTTCTGCGTCGAAAACTAACACACTTCAGTTTTCTGCGTCGAAAACTAACACACTTCGTTCTCTGCGTCGAAGACTAACATATTTCAGTTTTCTGCGTCGAAGACTAATAGTGATTTCGTTTCATCAAAAAAATGCGCATTTTTGTTACACTCTTCAATTTTCCGTTTTCGTTTGCAAAATGAAGGTAAAACGTCAAACATGATATGTTTTCGTTTCCTAAAAATGTACACTTCAAGAGTGTAAAAAACTCACACTTTTTACCCTCTGAAGCTTTGACAGGGTAGCTGGTTGCACTGAAAATCAGGTGACGAAAATTTTATTTCATAGATAAATTTGGTGAAATAAATTGGATTTTGCAATAACAATTAAATATGGGTGAAAAAGGAAACCTAATTATTCAAGCACATAGCATAGCAAACGGGGCAGTGTTTTATGTTCGTTTTATCGATAACAGGTTCATGCAGAACGGGTACACTTTTATCACATCTTTATAGTGTTCTGTGCAAGAGTGTAAACATGTTCAACGTCAAAGTGTACATTTTTTTCGATGAAACGAAATCAGCATAATATATTTCAGTTTTCTGCGTCGAAAACTAACACACTTCGTTCTCTGCGTCGAAGACTAATACAATTCGGTTTTCTGCGTGGAAGACTAACACACTTCAGTTTTCTGCGTCGAAAACTAAGGTTAGGTTCAAGTGGCTGCCGCAGAGGCACACTTAGGCCAGTTTTGAAAGGCGCGTTGTGATACCACCAACACAAGGAAAGTCAGTCCCACATAGCAGAATCCCTGGACTGGCATCCTATACCGACGCCGTTACTCCTCCGTTACTCCTCCTCCTTAGATGACTTTATGAAGGCCATCAAGTCCTTTATGTCCAGTTCCGCGATCTGGCTTAGGCTATCCGGGAAGGGAACTCCCAAAAAGCGCGTTCTCGCGCCGCTTAAAGTCGGACAGTTGCAGATGAGGTGCTTCACTGTTTCCTCCTCCTCATCATCTTTGCAACTCCTGCAGCATCGCCGGTAGGGCACACCTAGCCTTTCTGCATGCCTACCAATGAGGCAGTGAACGGTTAATACCCCTATCAATATAGAGATTTCCCTCCTAGTTAAGGCATAAATGCGTCTACACCTTCTAAGATCCCATTTTGGCCAGGTTTGTTTCGATATCCGGCACCCTGGGGATTGCAGCCATCTTTCGTTGGCTTGACGGAGTGTGTGCTCCTTCAGCATTAGTTTGCATGTGGCCAACGGCATACCTAAGCGCTCTTTATCCTGAAGAACCTGCTTGGTCGTGCCCTGCTGGGCAAGCTCGTCTGCCTTACAGTTTCCCTCAATGTCCTGAAGAGATCGACGACAGCTGAGCGTCAGTTCAGAGTTTAACGTGTATAAGCCGAGGGATTTTATGGCCGCTTGGCTCATCATCATCATTTATTGGCGCTTAACCGCCTAAGCGATTTTGGCCGTTGCATATCAAAGCACGCCAGTCATTCCTTTTTAGCGATAACTGACGCCAATTGGAAACCCCAAGGGAGTTCAAGTCATCCTCCACCTGTTATTTCCATCTCAGTCGAGGCCTCCCCCTTCCTCTGCTGCCGAATTCAGGCGACGATAGGAAAACCTTCTGTGCTGGAGCTTCTTTGTCCATTCGCATAACATGGCCCAGCCAGCGGAGTCTTTGGGCTTTAATTCGCTGGACTATGGTCAGATCTGCGTAGAGCCCGTACAGCTCATCGTTAAATTTCCTTCGATACTCGCCGTTGGCATCACGGGAAGGACCATAAATCTTCCGGAGAACTTTTCTCTCAAATACTCCAAGGGCCATCTCATCTTCTCTTGACATTGTCCATGAATCTGAGCCATACATCAGGACAGGTATGATGAGAGACTTATAGAGCGTGATCTTTGTTCTTCGAGAGAGGACTTTACTTCTCAATTGCCTACTCAGTCCAAAGTAGCACTTGTTGGCAAGAGTGATTCTCCGCTGGATTTCTAGACTGATATTATTTTCGGTGTTGATACTGGTTCCCAAATAGACGAAGTCCCTCACAGTTTCAAATTTGTAACTATCAACAGTGACATGGCTGCCAAGGCGCAGGTGCGCCGATTCTTTCTTTGATGACAGCAAATACTTCGTCTTGTCCTCGTTCACGGCAAGACCCACTTTTTTCGCTTCCTTATCCAGTCCAGAGAAGGCAGCGCTTACGGCGCGGTTGTTAAGGCCAATGATATCAATATCATCGGCATACGCCAGCAATTGCACGCTCTTGTAAAAGATTGTACCATTGCGGTTTAGCTCTGCTGCTCGAATTATCTTCTCCAGCATCAGATTGAAGAAATCGCACGAAAGGGAGTCGCCCTGTCTGAAGCCTCGTTTGGTTTCAAATGGCTCAGAGAGGTCCTTCCCGATTCTGACGGAGCTGTTGGTATTGCTCAACGTCATTTGGCAAAGCCGTATAAGCTTTGCAGGGAAGTCAAATTCAGACATGGCGGCATACAGGCAACTTCTTTTTGCGCTGTCAAAAGCGGCTTTGAAATCGACAAAGAGATGGTGTGTGTCGATTCTTTTATCATGGGTCTTCTCCAGGATTTGGCGTATCGTGAAAACCTGGTCGATGGTAGACTTACCAGGTCTAAAGCCACACTGATAAGGTCCAATCAGTTTGTCTACGATGGGCTTCAGCCTTTCACACAACACGCTAGAAAGAACCTTATATGCAATATTAAGAAGACTAATTCCGCGGTAGTTGGTGCGGTTAGCGGGATCGCCTTTCTTGTGGATTGGGCAAAGCACACTTAAATTCCAATCCGGAGGCATGCATTCGTCTGACCATATTCTGCATAAGAGCTGATGCATGCTTTTTACCAGCTCTTCGCCTCCGTGTTTGAACAGCTCGGCGGGTAGTCCGTCTTTTCCAGGCGCTTTGTTGTTTTTGAGCCGGGATATAGCTATCCTCACTTCATCATAGTCAGGTGGTGGGACGACTTTTCCATCGTCAGGGATTGGGGTATCGGGTTCGACGTCTCCCTCGCAATTTAGCAGTGAGGAGAAGTGCTCCCTCCATAATTTAAGTACACTTTGTACGTCGGTTACCAGGTCGCCATTATTGTCCTTACAGGAGCTTGCCCCGGTCTTAAAACCTTCCGTCATCCGCCGGATCTTTTCATAGAATTTTCGGGCATCACTCCTGCCAGCCAGCATCTCAAGCTCCTCACACTCACGCCTTTCGGCCTCACTTTTCTTTTTTCTGAAAAGGCGTCTCTCTTCCTTCTTTGCCTCACGATATTGTTGCCATACACTGCGGGTTGCGCCCGTTCGCAACGTCTCCTTGTAGGCAGCGTCCTTTTTTTTCGAGGCAGTTTTGCATTCCTCATCGTACCAGTTGTTCTTGCGGGCTCGCTGGAACCCTATAGTGGCCTCAGCGGCGGTACGCAATGAGTGAGAGATATGCTTCCATTGCTCGGTTACATCGTTAGGTCGAGGATTGCCCTCTGCTAGCAGGTGTGAGAGTCGAGTTGTGAAATTATCAGCTGTCTGTGTCATGCGCAGCTTCTCGACGTCAAACTTTCCTTCCGTTACTGTGCGCACTTTCTTCGTTGCACAGAGGCGTGTGCGTATCTTGGCTGCGACAAGATAATGGTCAGAGTCAATATTGGGACCACGCAGTGTACGCACGTCCAGAACGGTGGAGCTATGTCTGCCGTCAATCAAGACATGATCAATCTGGTTTCTAGTTCTTTGATCAGGGGACAGCCATGTGGCTTGGTGTATTCGCTTATGCTGGAACCTGGTACTACTGATGACCATATTGCGAGCAGCGGCGAAGTCAATCAACCTAGTGCCGTTGGGGGATGTTATATCGTGGAGACTGAATTTTCCAACTGTGGGACCAAAGACTCCTTCCTTGCCCACCTTGGCATTAAAGTCGCCGAGCACGATTTTGATATCATGCTGTGGGCAGCGATCATAAGTCTGTTCAAGTTTATCGTAGAAGGAGTCCTTCTCTGCGTCGTCCGTCTCCTCAGTCGGCGCATAGGCGCAGATAAATGTTATGTTGAAAAACCTCGCCTTGATGCGGATCGCAGCGAGACGCTCGTTCACAGGAGTGAACGCTAATACTTGGCGGCGAAGTCTCTTTCCCACCACGAATCCTACACCACGCGCTTTGCCGCGTGTCTGGCCACTGTAGTATACGTCACAAGGACCGATGGTCGTCTTTCCTTGCCCCGTCCATCGCATTTCCTGCAGGGCGGTGATGTCAGCCTTTGCGCCTACGAGGACATCAACCAGTCGGGCAGCGGTACCGTCCCTTGAAAGGGTCCGGACATTCCCGGTACATGCCCTAATATCCAAATCGTTATGCCTTATTCGTTTTGCCGGGTCGTCAACATTAAAGGGGGTTCTCATCCGAGGCTTTGTATATTTTTTTCATTGGAATTAAGTTTTTTACGTGGCGGGTCCCAAACCCAGCGCACAACCCGTTTCGGGGTTTTGGAAAATATTTACACATTTATATAGCGAGCCGCTTGCTTCAAGACAGACGCCCGCTTGCAGCCGCACCTCATGGTGAACAGACGCTACGCAAAAACCTCGGTGAGCCCTTAAACCAAGTATGTCAGAGTGGCCCCACCGGGGCTCCCTCTCTTTCTGCCGCGAGCCTAGGTAGCTCCCGTTGCCCAGAGTGCACGAACGAGGACGCAAGAGTCGGGATTGAGCAAGGTCACTTAGTAACCACACTCCATTACACTCCACCGCCGCTTGGCTATCGCTGAAAATAACGATATCTTCTAAGATAACACGTTTGCTTATCCAGGCCGCGGCGTCCAGGATTGCCGAGACTTCCGCCTGGAACTCTGCCGTCCAACTTCGAGCCGTCGGTGTATATGGAAGTGCCACCATTTGTTTCAGGGCACCAATCCGTCCTCTCCCAGTCTTATCTTCTGGGAATGTTTATTTTGAAACAGCTATCCCCGACTGTAGTGGTCGCACAACGATCTGTGCTTAGAGGTTTGCCACATCCCGGAGGTTGCCTATCCACGACGAGTTGTTCCGATTAACTGCCCGATATGTCGTTGCGGGAGTCGTGCTGTCTGTAGCGTCAGTCTTCCTCGCAGAGAACGAAGTGTGTTAGTCTTCGACGCAGAAAACTGAAATGTATTAGTCTTCGACGCAGAAAACTGAAATATATTAGTCTTCGAGGCAGAGAACGAAGTGTGTTAGTCTTCGACGCAGAAAACTGAAGTGTGTTAGTTTTCCACGCAGAAAACTGAATTGCATTAGTCTTCGACGCAGAGAACGAAGTGTGTTAGTTTTCGACGGAGAAAACTGAAGTGTGTTAGTCTTCGACGCAGAGAACGAAGTGTGTTAGTTTTCGACGCAGAAAACTGAATTGTGTTAGTCTTCCACGCAGAGAACGAAGTGTGTTAGTTTTCGACGCAGAAAACTGAATTGTGTTAGTCTTCCACGCAGAAAACGAAGTGTGTTAGTCTTCGACGCAGAAAACTCAACCGTGTTAGTCTTCGTTGGGAGCGACGAAATATGAATATCAAAAATAAAATATTAATACTAGCATCGACGTTTTTGTAACTCTAATATCTGAAATACCAATGTTACTTACCACCATAGTATAGAAAACACAAATCGCGCATACAACTGTATTGACAGCATGAATATTAAATCCGCTTACTGTAAATAAAAGGTTTTTTAAAATTTAATTAAATTAAAACTAAAACTAAAATTAAATTAAAAAAAACGCGTGTATCCAGTACACGTGAAAGAAGTTAACTTCTTAAGTTCAGAAATAACGAAATATGAATAAGATGTATTCGAGAATGGTTTAGATTCACAATATCTTACTTCCGGGAAGTGGACCAGGGAAACGACCCATTCGAAAATATCTTATATATGGTGCGTTTTCCTTAAAATTTGGTACATGAATTAGGCCTAAATGAACAGGGGCCAATACGAATGGGATATAGAGGAAGAGGGGCGTGGTAGAAGGAAAGAGGGCAATGAAGAGCAAAAGGGAGGGAGATAGGAAAGAGAGTTGTACGAAGAAAGATAGGAAGACTAGGTGGCAAGCCTGCTTGAAATTTAAATATTTGGAACACGGTGGCAAATACTTTTTACTTGATACCCATATTGGCATATCTTGCTCAATATTAAAAAAAAAAAAATAGATAGGTGGCAACCCTTTGAACCGCCCCAAGTGGCAACCGCCATGTATATAGTCTTACAATGAATCATACTACTAATAATGCCAAATTTAATACAAAACGGCAAAGCCGTTCCCGAGATATAAGGAAAAATAAATAAAATACGGTTTGGGGGCAACCCTAGCTGGAAACCCTCCTAGAAATTGTCATATTCGAAATAAGACCGAAAATACCTTTCATTTGATACCCATATTGGTATATATTGCTCAATGTTTAAATAAAATTGAAAACCGCCCAAGTGGCCACACCCACGCGTATAATCTAAGAATGAATCATACTATCTATAATGCCAAACTTTATCCACACCCGTCAAGTGGTTCCCGAGATATCAAAAAAATAAATAAAATGCGGCTAGGTGGCAACCCTAGGTGGCGACCCTGCTTGAGATTTACATATTTGGAATACGGTCAAAAATACTCCATAGCATATCTTGCTCAATATTAAAAAAAAATTGAGATAGGTGGCAACACCCACGCATATAATCTTAGAATGAATCATACTATCTATAATGCGAAACTTAACTGCTTAAGATTTACATATTTGGAATACGGTCGAAAATACCTTTCATTTGATACCCATATTGGCATATCTTGCTCAATATTTAGAAAAAATTGAGAAATCGGTCGAGTTCCCGAGATATAGAGGAAAATAAATAAAATGGCAACCCTGCTTAAGATTTACATATTTGGAGCACGCTCGAATATACCTTTCATTTGATACCCATATTGGCATATTCTGCTCAACATTTAAAAAAATTTAGATAGGTGGCAACCCTGTGAACCGCCTCAAGTGGCAACACCCACGCATATAATCTTAGAATGAATCATACTATCTATAATGCGAAACTTTATCCAAATCGGTCGAGCGGTTCCCGAGATATAGAGAAAAATAAATAAAATGCGGTTAGCTAAGTGGCAACCCTACTTGAGATTTACATACTTGGAATACGGTCGAAAATACCTTTCATTTGATACCCTTATTGGCATATTCTGCTCAACATTTAAAAAAATTGAGATAGATGGCAACCCTGTGAACCGCCAAGTGGCCAGACCCACGCGTATAATCTAAGAATGAATCATACTATCTATGGTGTCAAACTTAATCCAAATCGGTTGAGCGATTCCCGAGATATAGAGAAAAATAAATAAAATGCGGTTAGGTGGCAACCCTAGGTGGCAACCCTGCTTAAGATTTACATATTTGGAGTACGGGCGAAAATACCTTTCATTTGATACCCATATTGACATATCTTGCTCAATATTTAAAAAAAAATTGAGATAAGTGGCTACCCTGTGAACTGCCCCAAGTCGCAACACCCACGCTTATAATCTTAGAATGCATCATACTATCTATAATGACAAATTTTATCCAAATCGGTTGAGCGGTTCCCGAGATATAAGAAAAACGCCTACGGCTGAAAGTCTGCAACATACGCCTGAAAGTCGGCTACAATTTCTATTTCCGTGCCATAACTTCCGTTTCATCGTCATCCATTTTCTCAAGGTTCACTCTCAATCAAAACTTCATTTCGTGGCCTAAGAAGTTAACTTCAAAAAGTTTCACATTGCAGCGATTTTAACAACAGCTTTGAATAAAGTATCGATTTTAACTATCATCATTTTTTTGTTACTGTCGATTTTTTTAAATCGACTTTATACACAGAGTTTTAACATGTCAATCGATTTCAAGAAAAATGCATTTAAAAAAATGTTTGTAAATGGATGCCACGGATGAGATAATGAGGTAAAAGTATGTGCACACTACAACTGGAAGCACATATGGGCAATTCACAAACGTGTTGTATTCGTCGTATCGTTGTTGTTGCATTTTGTTTCCATGGTTTAACAAAATACAACATACAATGATACGACGAATACGACACTCTTGTGAATTGACCAATAGTTTCGAATAAATCGATTCACATAAACATATTTATGTAAATTTTTGAAAGTTTAGTCCAGGGCTCCCAAATACCAGTTACTTTTATTATAAAGTTTGTCATAAAAGTTATTTTTTAATTTTTGTTAATGGAATCGGAAAATAAGACTTATTTTTTAATTTTTTTATTTCTTTCGAAAAATAAAAGTTATTTTTCAATTTTTAAATTTCGTCGCAAAATAAGAGTTATTTTTAAATTTTTTATTTTGATCGGGAAATAAGAGTTTTTGGTGTAATTATTATTTTAAGATCATTTTTGGGTAATTTTTGGATAATTTTGGGCCTTCTTGGGATCAATTTTGGATAATTTTGGGCTCATTTTCGGATCATTTAGGGATCATTTAAAAGAGTTTTTGGGTACATTTTGGGATCGTAATACCACCCTAATGATCTAAATATACCCAACAATGGGAGAAGCACATTCGCGAAACAAAAACTTTTATTTTCCGATCGAAATAAAAAAGTTTAAAAATAACTTTCATTTTGCGATCGAAATTTAAAAATTTAAAAATAACTTTTGACTTGAATTTTGTGAAGTGAGCCACTTTTTTTCGAAGTTGTACTATTTTTCTGGTTCACAACAACAAGAAAAAAATACGTTTGGGCCAGTTTTTCGAAATTCGAATTATTTTCAAAGTTATAGCTATCAACAATATATATAAAAGATGGTATCTGCTTCCAAACAACGATTAAAATTTTTGCAACAAAATTTTTTTGCAAACATTTTTCGCAATTTTTAACTTCTCCATCGTGGGAAGATGGCGCTTTTGTATGATGTTGTTGGGCATTCCATTAGTAACTATTAAAAAAAATTTTTTGGCACTTTAAGGGAGCGGGAGTTATGGGTCAGTTACATAAAGCTTTATTTTGACTTTACCTCAAACTTTGACTTTGACAGAAAAGTTCAGTATACGTATTTAAACGAAGCATGGCAAATTGGAGACCTCAAAGTTGAAGCAAGGTTGAAATTTGGCAAACTCTCAAATTTTGCTTGCTTTGACAATCAGATGTTGATGACTTTGCTTTAATTAAAGAATAAAAAGTTGGTGGAAATAATAACTAATTCATTTATTCTCTATTAAATTAAGAAATTAACCAAAACACTCTGAATGCAAAGAAATAAATAACGAAAACAAATGTATAAAAGAGAAGCGTCGCAGCGTTCATTGTAGCATACCTCTGAAGCAGGACGCAAAGTTTTGAGGTAGCAAATGTCAGGCGAGGTTAACAAAGCTTTATGTATTCGACCCTTTATTTACATTTTTTTACAGACTAGTTAATTTTTCATGAAATTATATTTTTTTTCTCTACGTACTGTGTACTATGAAGGTAAAAAATGTAAATAACTTCCGCTCCCTTAGAGTGCCAAACAATTTTTTTTTGCTAATAGTTACTAATGGAATGCCTAACAACATCATACAAAAGCGCCATCTGACCACGATGGAGAAGTTGAAAATTGCGAAAAATGTTTGCAAAAAACTTTTTTTTCCAAAAATTTGAATGGTTGTTTGGTAGAAGATGCCATCTTTGATATATATTTAAAAAATTAGCAAAATCGGTTAGCCCAATCATGAGAAAATCATCAAGTAAGGAATTTCGAAAAGTGCTGATAGCTATATCTTTGAAAATAATTCGAATTTCGAAAAATTGTTGTATATGTATTTTTGTTTAATAGTTGTGAATCGTACTACCAACTTTCATTAAAATACATGGCCGTCGAAAAAATTGTAGGTGGCTCAGTTCACAAAATTCAAGTCTTTTATTTTTAACTTTTACGAAAAAAATGCCAAAAATAAAAAAATCATTTCACTAATCGATGACGATAGTTATAAAAAATGTTTCTATGTACCTACTCCTTATGGCAGTAACACTACCACTTCATAATGATTGTTTTGGTTAAAATTTTGCTTGATAACTGTTATTTGGGAGCCCTGGTTTAGTCTCAAAACTTTAATTATAATTAAGTTATTGTCGATTATTTTTGAGGTAAAGAAAATTATTACTTTCACTACTAAATAAATCTTCAAAACTAACTTATTTTTTTTACTTCCAACATTTTATAACGCACTAGTATTGAGGTGTAGAACAGTGGTTCCCAAATTTTTTAATAATAATATTCTCAAACCCCATTTACTTGTTTAATAAATACAAAAAGACCCAAATAATATCGTCACTCGCTTGCCAGAAGCATGAATGTAGCATGAATAGCAAACTACTTGAACTGACAGTTCGCACCAGTGAATGTGAAACGAAGAAACAGCTGATTTTCAAAGTGCTTCGAACAAAATTTGTGTTTATACGATCCTTCAAACTATCTGGAGATAATAAGGACCGATTTGAAAACGAATACAAGCCAACGCGCTTCGTTTGGTATATACATGTGTTTTGAGTAGCGACCGTAGTGAATGGAAGCGTTGCATACTTGCGTATAAACGTAGTAATAGTTTTTACCTAAATATTCCTTCAATTCTTCAATATTCGGCACATTCATCTTTAAATTAATTTTTGTTGTGCCAGAAACATGAACACTGTTTGTTAAATTGAGAATGTGTGCTACACATTCATGTTTCTGGCATAACGAAAATGTTAAAATTTTTTAAATTTTTTGTTGCACTCAACAGCAAACACCATGGCGTATAAGTAACAATTTTGCTAGACATTCATGTTTCTGGCAATATTAAAATTTAAAAAAATTTTAAAATTCGTTTTTACAATTTTTTTTTGCACCAGAAACATGAATGTGTAGCGTGACCAACCGGTTGGGAACCACTGATGTAAAAGGAAGAATGGTACATAAAAACGAACATGATGAAGAATATAGAATATTCTTTTTTTAATTTAAAGGAATAAATACTTTACCTTGAGCAAAGGCTAGTGATGGGATGAAAATCGTAATAGGCAGCAATAGGAACGCATTCAAAATAAACGAGAATGTCACCAATCGGCGGGTTAATTTATTATAACGCCTTTCTAGGTACTGGAAAATATGTATTAAGTAGAAAACATTAATATCAAAATCGTAAAACTTTTTCAGCTTTGTCAAAATTATAAACTTCTCTCAGCTCAGCAATACCATTTATTGTCAAACTAACAGAAAAGTCGTGCGGAATTGGCATGAAAATAGGTTAGTTAACATGCGCTACCTACTGATAAAATAACAGTATAGTTCTCATTAAGCTAACACTATTTCATTTCAATGTAACAGCATCTTGTCTGTTATTTTACATGATTCCTGTGGAGTAAAAACGTGTGACTATTATTTGGTTGCATGGTGCGTTTTTATTTGGTTGAGCTGTGATCAAAGTTTTCAAATCGCCAAATTAATTTTCGGCATACTTATGACTTCGGCAGATTCAGCATGTCACGAACTTGACGGATAAGGAAAACACTGACAGACGAGTAGAATGTGTTTATTTTGTATGAGAAACGCTAGATTGGTAAAGTATCAGTCGACGGATTCGGCATCCTTTTCCAATTTTCTACTTTGGCGTTACGTCAGCCCCATCATAAATGTGAAATTCCATTTAACCGCCATTCCAAGTACGAAAATGAATAATTTTTCCGAAATATTACATACATACACTGAACCAAAAAAGTTCATGTTTCCAAAAAAAAAAACTACACGGATGTGAAGAATTGTTCAATAAAACTTCTCCAAAGAACTTTTTCACAGAAATTTAAGAATATTTCTTAGAATATAAGCACTTGTTCTTAAAATATGTAAACAAATCCTCAGAAATCATGAATCCTCAGAAGAATGAATTCATAAATTGTAAAATAATTTTCTTAGAATCTATTAATTTTTTCTTTTATTCTAAGAAATATCAGCTTGAACTTGCATGAAACTTTTTTCTTGAAAAACATGTACGTTTTTGGTTCATTGTATATTATAATATCTTATTGAATTGCAATTATTTTAACCAACAAAAAAGTGAGTGTTTGCGTTTTATATGCCATCGTCTACGCCACGTACATACATACGTACGTTCTGTCAGTCAATCGCGACGTACGTCAATACGGAAACGTGCTGTATCTGCTTGAGCCATTATATGGATTAAAATTTGTTAAACAATTGTTACCTCGTAGCAATTAGAGATGTTATTTTCGTAGAAAACCGGCGTAGTAACGTAGCAAAGTGTCGGTGCCACGACTATCATTGAGAGAGCTAAGAAATAATTATTGATACCAAATGTATAACTCTCCGCAGGAATTGTAGTTATCGATAAGACAGAGAGTTGGCTGAAACAAAAGTGGTTGAATGATTATAAATCTTAGAAATAAGATCATATCATAAGGGCCGTTTTCTAAAAAAAAGTTAAGAATTTATTTGCCCAGTAAAACTTTTTTTGTATAAAAATTTTTTATATTTTATTGATAGTTGCCATGAAAAATTGTTTTCAGCGCAAGATACTTAGGTACACTTTTTTTTAAGGTTGTAGGTTGACCTTATAAATACCTTTCGCCTAGGCGGTTAAGCGTCAATAAATGACGCAAGCCAATATTAGATGTGTTACCAGTAACAAAATCATCTGATAACTTTTACGCCCTGTCGGTATTCTTTCAACGTATGCACAAAAAAAAAAAAAAAAAAAAAAAATAAAAAAAAAAAAAAAAAAAAAAAATATAAAATAAAAAAAAAATAAAATAAAAATAAAAAAATAAAATGATAAATATTTTGTTACTATTGCCAAATTCGTACCCATAATATTCTCAATAAAGTTAAGATTTGTGGTGCGCCTACTACACACACTCAAAAAAGAGTTTCCTTAATTCAATCTTGAATATGCATTCAAAAATAAATTTAAATTTTCAAACCAAAAAGTTTTAATTTTCAAAACAAAAAGTTTTAGTTTTAAACCGAAAAGTTTTCGGAATAAAATAAAATTAAAACAAGTAAGGAAAGTTGTCTTCGGCTGTGCCGAAGGCTATATACCTTTCATGAATAAGCGTCACGATTTTCACTGTTCGATCCCCAGTACAGCCTGTTTCAATTTAACTATATTTACTATACACATTACACATCTTTGTTATAATTTAAAAAAAACTTACAAAATAATAGGATCCGAGTTATCGGAACAATCGATTGTATGGAGGCTATATATTATACGTGTTCAATTGTACTGACTTACACTATACACATTACATATGTAGAAAGTACTAAAGGTGCAATATTTTACGTTCCTAACTTTTTAAATGCGGAAGTATTGGCCAAAAAACCTTATATCTGAACAACCGGTTGTATGGGGCTAAATATATGTTATATTTACCCGATCTTCTTGATTTTCCTCTACACACTACATAAATTGAAAGTACTCAAGTTGCAAAATTTTATGTTCCTAACTTTTTAATTGCAGAAGTTTTGGCCAAAAAACCTTATATCTGAACAATCGGTTGTATGGGGGCTATATGTTACATTTGTCCGATCTTGTTGATTTTCCCTATATACACTACATAAATAGAAAGTACTCGAGTTGCAAAATTTTACGTTCCTAACTTTTTAATTGCAGAAGTTTTGGCCAAAAAACCTTATATCTGAACAATCGGTTGTATGGGGGCTATATGTTACATTTGCCCGATCTTGTTGATTTTCACTATATACACTACATAAATAGAAAGTACTCGAGTTGCAAAATTTTACGTTCCTAACTTTTTAATTGCAGAAGTTTTGGCCAAAAAACCTTATATCTGAACAATCGGTTGTATGGGGGCTATATGTTACATTTGCCCGATCTGGTTGATTTTCACTATATACACTACATAAATAGAAAGTACTCGAGTTGCAAAATTTTACGTTCCTAACTTTTTAATTGCAGAAGTTTTGGCCAAAAAACCTTATATCTGAACAATCGGTTGTATGGGGGCTATATGTTACATTTGCCCGATCTGATTGATTTTCACTATATACACTACATAAATAGAAAGTACTCGAGTTGCAAAATTTTACGTTCCTAACTTTTTAATTGCAGAAGTTTTGGCCAAAAAACCTTATATCTGAACAATCGGTTGTATGGGGGCTATATGTTACATTTGCCCGATCTTGTTGATTTTCACTATATACACTACATAAATAGAAAGTACTCGAGTTGCAAAATTTTACGTTCCTAACTTTTTAATTGCAGAAGTGTTGGCCAAAAAACCTTATATCTGAACAATCGGTTGTATGGGGGCTATATGTTACATTTGCCCGATCTGGTTGATTTTCACTATATACACTACATAAATAGAAAGTACTCGAGTTGCAAAATTTTACGTTCCTAACTTTTTAATTGCAGAAGTTTTGGCCAAAAAACCTTATATCTGAACAATCGGTTGTATGGGGGCTATATGTTACATTTGCCCGATCTTGTTGATTTTCACTATATACACTACATAAATAGAAAGTACTCGAGTTGCAAAATTTTACGTTCCTAACTTTTTAATTGCAGAAGTTTTGGCCAAAAAACCTTATATCTGAACAATCGGTTGTATGGGGGCTATATGTTACATTTGCCCGATCTTGTTGATTTTCACTATATACACTACATAAATAGAAAGTACTCGAGTTGCAAAATTTTACGTTTCTAACTTTTTAATTGCGGAAGTTTTGGCCAAAAAACCTTATATCTGAACAATCGGTTGTATGGGGGCTATATGTTACATTTGCCCGATCTGGTTGATTTTCACTATATACACTACATAAATAGAAAGTACTCGAGTTGCAAAATTTTACGTTTCTAACTTTTTAATTGCGGAAGTTTTGGCCAAAAAACCTTATATCTGAACAATCGGTTGTATGGGGGCTATATGTTACATTTGCCCGATCTTGTTGATTTTCACTATATACACTACATAAATAGAAAGTACTCGAGTTGCAAAATTTTACGTTCCTAACTTTTAAATTGCAGAAGTTTTGGCCAAAAAACCTTATATCTGAACAATCGGTTGTATGGGGGCTATATGTTACATTTGCCCGATCTGGTTGATTTTCGCTATATACACTACATAAATAGAAAGTACTCGAGCTGCAAAATTTTACGTTCCTAACTTTTTAATTGCAGAAGTTTTGGCCAAAAAACCTTATATCTGAACAATCGGTTGTATGGGGGCTATATGTTACATTTGCCCGATCTGGTTGATTTTCACTATATACACTACATAAATAGAAAGTACTCGAGTTGCGAAATTTTACGTTTCTAACTTTTTAATTGCGGAAGTTTTGGCCAAAAAACCTTATATCTGAACAATCGGTTGTATGGGGGCTATATGTTATACTGGTCCGATCATGTCAGTTCCGACAAATGATTCCTATATTACAAAATGGTGGCCACATACAAAATTTCAGCCAGATATCTCAAAAATTGAGGGACTAGTTTGCGTTCAAACAGACAGACGGACAGACGGACAGACGGACAGACGGACATGGCTAAATCAACTCATCTCGTCATCCTGATCATTTCGGTATACTTATTGATGGGTCTATCTCTTCTTCTTCTCATATTTACAAACATCGGACCAAAGTTATAATACCATTTCATGTTCATGAAAGGTATAAAAACGCCCAGTAGGCACAGCGGACTGCTCTACCGCTGAGCTATGCCGCACATAAAGTTTTCTGGGCAAAATTCAATTACACAGTAAAAATAAAAGTCTAACTTTAATACCTTTTTGGTGTTTATATATAACAACGCCGAAAAAGTATTAAATTAATACCATGTTCGGTCTGATTTCTCGTGAGAGAGGAATCCAGTCGAAGATTCTCTCAGGCAAAAAAAAAATTACAGTTTTATTATATTGCCTTCACCGAGAGGCGAACTCACAATTTATTGAATGCTCAACGGAGATGTCTACTATCAAGCCATCGAGTACTTATGTTTGTCAGCGTCTAATTGCACTGTTGTTCTTAATGTAGTATCGCAATAGCGACGAACCGCGTGCTCTGAGCAAACAAGCCACCGGACTTAATTTAATGCTAAAAAGTAATTAATTGAATACTTTTCCGGCTTTGTTTTAAAACAAATAGTACCTAAAACATTATAATGAGAGAAAGCGCTAGGGAGAGAGCGCTTTAGTATTATTTTGTTATTATTTTAAAACTATTTGGAATTAAAAAAAAATCAGAGTCTTAAATTAATACTATTTAGTATTAAAACTCAAATTTAATTCCAAAAAGGCTTAATTTCAATACCGACTGGTATTAAAAGTAAACTTTCATTTTTTACTGTGTACATTCAAACATACCAAAAAAAAAATTTGATTTTAAATCGAAACCAAAAGAAGTTGAAACTCTTTTTAAACTTTTGGAAGACTTAAAATATTAAAAAAAAAAATTAAAAAAATCGCTTTAACTTTAGACGGGTTTAAAATTTAGGCCCATTTTTTTAACCGTGTACATGTCGCAATAATATTTTATAACGGTATATAATAACTGCATGGTACTACTTGAAAAGTTTCTGCATTATCACCGTAATAAATTATTGGCGCTTGGCGATAATTTTTGTTGCGTTTCAAATCATTCTAATCATCTATTTATGGCAAAATAACTGACCAGAACCTTATGTTTTCTTCATCTCCGTCTAGCGTTTTCCTTTTTTCCTCGATACATGCTGTGGCCAGAGTCTTTTTATTTGAAGCCGAAGACGTCCTTCTCTATCCTTAGAGCTGATTTACATAGAACTTTGTTAAACTACAAATTTTGTATTGAAGTGGATCCTTAAAAGTTGTATGTAAACCGACCTTAACGGCTCTGTTATCCATTTGCATGCCCCCAGCTCTTCTCCGCTGTTAAAAAAGCCGATTTGAAATCGACAACGAGATGCCGTCTAAACGGCTTCGTCCTTTCAACATAGCGCACACTGGTCGTAGTTCATTGAAGGTCCGGACACATGTCATATGTGAACTATTTAAGAAATAATCCAAAAAAGGTTGAAATCCGTGAACCCCTTTCATATAAAAAAATTTCAATAAACATTTTGAGTTTCAGCTCGCATGAAGCACCCATATTTTACATATAAATTTAATAATGCTTTCCTAGAAAAACGGAGTACAGTTTTGTGATCGGGATGACCCCCCGAACATTTAAAAAATCACCATTTTAAGCACTTTACATGAAAAAGTCAGCGAAATGGAGTTTATTTTTCTCTTGAGAAATTAATTTTTTCAAAACCCAAAAACTCCAAAAAATTTGATCTCAACCGCGCAAAATCCCGTGTATCACCGAACAATGAAGCATCATCATTTGCCAGGAGAGCAAAAAAACGCTAAAGTCATATTTTTTAAATTTATTTCTCTCATCTGTTTCCTTAACTTTTTCTCTTATATCTTTCATATCTTCCAGTGCCGTTACGAATCACTCTCGACGCTTCTAGGCAAAATGATGCATGCCACTTTAAATTAACCTGCTATTTTAAAATGCCTTTTTACAGTTTTGGTGGGTCAAATTTTAGAAAATTTGTTATCTGGACAATGCAAGAGAGCAATACAAAATATTATATGCAATAAAACCGGTTTTGATAAACAATGACACTACAACGTTATTCGCGACGATGCTTCAAATATCAAGCAATTTAAAAGAAAAGTTCCGTAACTAGCTAGAAAGCTAGCCATAACAACAACAATTCGAATATGGGTAGTTTCAGCACATGACAAAAAACTGTTTTTTGTATGTTTTTCTATGAAAAATAAGAAAATAATTGCTCAAGTTTTCGAGTAGTTATACTTTGTTCGCGTTTTAAAGTAGTCAATGGAGAAAAAATGTTCAAGTTTCCGAATGTTCGAGTTATCGTGTGTTTGAATTTTCGCGAGTGCACTATAAATATTTGTTAAAATGTTACGTATACGTCATGGTATTTTATGAAAATTTGAAGTGACTTCATCAATAAATTAAGGGGACAAATATGGGCAAACTTTTCTTACAGGAATCGTTGAAAAATATTCCAAACTTTCATTTTATTAAGGTTAGAAGGTGTAGCACCCCTACAAAAATCGCGTATACTCTATTTCCTATGCAAAGAGTACTCCAATTGGAGCATTAGAGTACTCCAAATGTAATCGTTTTTCATATAAAAATTGTGCTCCAACTAACATTGCGATGTCCTAGGACTGGACCACCTACTCCAACCTTCGCTTTGTTTCTGCTACTCCATGCAGTATCTACAGTCCTGCCATCCGAGTGGTAGTCTTCCTTTTCCTCAGCGAAGTCGATGGTTTTTAACTCACTGAACTATGTCGACGTCTATGTGTGTTATTCACACATATGCTACTTCTTATAGTTAAAGCAATTTCATACACCCGTTGTAATAGTCAAATTAAAATAGAGTTTTATCTGCTCAAATATGATTCTAAAATAAACACATTGGCCCGTAGTCATAGTCAAAGTTAAATACGAGTTTAAGTTAGTTAAAGCATTTTTGACAGATAGCACTTGTAAAGTTGTATCAAACGGCTTTAACTAACTTAAAATCATATTTTATTTCGACTATGACTACGGGCCACTCTCCTGTCTGTCATAGTCAACTTAAAATACATTTTATGTCTAAAACGGAGCTTTAATTTTAAAATGACAAAAAATTCAATTTAACATCTTCAAATCACACCTTAAATTGACGTTTAAAATTATAAAGTTACTTCACTTTTAAAACTAACCTCGCAATTAATGATATAGCAATCGGTATGGGTTTCATACGTTTGCCACCCAACAAATACTCATCGGTCGTGTTTTTAGTTTTCGAAAAGAAACCAAAGTATACACCAACTGCAGTCGAGGCAGCCAACATAAAAACAAAAACACCATAATCCACAGTACCGAATGTAGAATTGCCTCCAGCCGCCGAAGGAGCGACGGTCGTAGTCGTCATTGTTGACATTTCAATTTTTTTTTTGTTTTTAAATTTATATACAAAACTATATATAATCACACTATTAAATTTTAAAACACCTCTTTATATTTCTATTTATTTGTGCACGCGAAATTTTAAAACCCGCATGAAACGCAGTTTCATTAAAACTCAGATGAAACAAGTCGAAAACACAACCATAAATACTGCCTACATTTACAGCTTATCGAATTCTTATCGATACGCCTGAGAAGTTATATGATTATCGAAATATCTACATTTTTTAAATTTGTTAATCGCATCGAGATAACCCATCAAGGCAGTAGCTGGTGTTTTATTGCGACAGGCCAGAGTTAGGCCGCCGCACAGTGGTCTGAAAATGGTAGTTTGTCTTTTGTCAGGAAACTGAGTTAACGGTAAAAAAGTGATATTTCCCATACATTTAAATTTTAGACTATCTATAACTTTTTTGTAATAGACTTAATGAAAAACAGCGGTAGTTTTCATATGATTTTCGAAAAATTCCATTTCGGAAGTGGGTGTGGTTGGGAAGCGATTTCGTTTAAAAGTTATGACCCGTGAAATTTTCAAAAATGCCTCCCTGAAAAGTGGGTGGTGCCACGCCTTCTTTTAAAAATTAATCAAAACATCATAATAGAATGACTAGGGGGTAGAATCCTACAAATTATATCATTTTATGTGGACAAAATTATAATACCCTTGTACTAGTACGCTGGGTATAATTACTCATAAACAAAAACGTCATGTACTGAGGTTAAGAATTGAAATACATCATAATTTTTTCATAATTAACTAGCATTTTTTTCACTGTGTGCCGTGGTTGTTTAAAAAAAGTTTTTTCTAAACGGGGTCGCCCCTCGTCTGGAAAACTCTCAGACTGTATTTCTGCCATGAAAAGTTTCTCAACAAAAATTCATCTGCCTTACAGGTGCCGTTCGGAGTCGAAAAAATAACTCTAGGTCCCACCCATTTGTAAGAAAAAATTCAAACAGCGCGCCATAAACTGGAAAATTTCAACTTTTTGGTTTGAAAATTAAAACTTTTCGGTTTAAAATTAAAACTTTTCCGGTCTACAATATTTGTTTTGTTTTCATTTATCTTTGAAAGCTTATTCAAGATTTAATTTTGCCCACAAAATTTATGTGTCAGATGTAGCTCAGTTGTAGCAGACGGGCATGATGCGAGGAGTCTTGGTTCGAGTCCCAGCCAACGGACAAAATATTATTTTTTCTTTAGAAAATTGTCAAAACATTTGTGGTTTAAAATTGCAACCCGTTTAATTTAACCAATTTTCTTGAAAACTGGTCTAGCTTAAATTTTAAACCAAATTTGGTTTTGTCATATATGTAGTCCAAAAAAGTTTAAAATATAGGTTCAAATTTTTAAGCGTGTAAGAACTCTCCTTCTTAGGCTTAAACCTTTTATTTTTTGAAGAAGTGTGAGATGCTGACAATAATAATGTCCGGAAGTTCTACAAAAAGTTCAAGCGGAAGGCGACCCACCCTATGAATTTGACTTACTAACATTAAAACTGGAAATATGTAATGTCAGCCAAGAGCAACAAGTTCTACTTTGGACTCGTTAACGATTGAGAATTAAAGTGCTCTCTTTGAAAACGAGGATCATGCTCCACTTGTTGACACCATTTCCAAAATGTCAAAAAAGCTGACGCTAACTTTAATACCTACTTTATTTCGACTATGACTGTGCCCCATAGTTACGTACATCTTAATGTACGGATCGGAATTATTGATGGCATCGAAATAGGGGAAAATTTAATTTGGGTGGTTGATACTCCCCTTGATTACCTCCCCACTGAATTAGTAATTAGTAATTGATTGATTAGAAATTTTTTTTAATTACTAATGATTATTTTAATTGCTTTCAAGAAAAAGCAATTACTAATTGATTACGATTAGAAAAAATAAAAAAAAAATCCAAAAAAATAAAAAAAAAATTAAAAAATCAAGAAAAAATCAAAAAAATCAAAAATAATCAAAAGTAATCAAAAACGGCTTTTTTTTGATTACTTTTGATTTTTTTGATTTTTTCTTGATTTTTTTTAATTTTTTCCATTTTTTTTGATTTTTTTTTTGATTTTTTTTTATTTTTTTGATTTTTTTTTATTTTTTTTTTGATTTTTTTTGGATTATTTTAAAGTTTTCTTGTTAAAAGTATAAACATCTGTGTATCTTTGTATGCAAATATAAACACCTACTTACACTTTGGGGCTCATGGATTTCTAGAATGAACCTTGATCGCTAACTATATGTACATATGAGAAAAAATGCCAGGTTTGATGGTTATATGCGTTGTAGTGGTGAAAATTTGTCCTTTTTATATCTAAACGGGTAGTGTCGTGCATTTCTCGTTTAAAACCCTATGGGTACGGTCGGATGGTTCTATTCGAACACTTATAAGTATGCTACACAAAGTAAAACACTTATAAGTATGCTACACAAAGTAAAACGTGGGCATACCAACTACATATGTATGCCCAAAAGAGACTAGTAATGATCAATTGATCAAAAATTAAGTGGTTATTATCCATAGAGAGAGGTCCGGGATTAATAACTTTCGGCCAAAATGGACGACGTAGTCATTTTGTTGGAGTAGAGAATAGTAGAAGTAGAATCGTTTTATTTTTATTCATTTTTGTTTAAGTAATGCTATTTAGTAATATTTGTGAATAATATGTAAGTAATAATTTAATGACAATTAAAGAACAATAACACAAATAGTCAACAATAACGGTATTCAGTTTAAAAATAATTCATGTAGGTGGACATGAGTGCGTATCGACACGCAAATTTTCGCCGTTCACTCATATAAAGTATTTGTGTTGAGCGTTCGGCAGATACAGCACGCCAATACTTAGGAGTTAAAATTTGATTTTAACAATGTAAGTGCTTCAAAAGAAATGTCAGATAATGACCCACTAGTTTCTTGTATTGCCGGTTCTACGAGAACGGTACCAGTACTTGTAATTTTTTTGATTTTTTTTGATTTTTTTTTTAATCAATTGAAAAAATAATCATTAAAAAGTGAAAGTAATTGGTAATCAATCATTAGGTGGCTTCTCAAAAAATAATCAATGAAATGCTAATCATTACCGATTACTAATCAATTATTAACAGGTCTGAGTGAAAGTATAAAAACGCCTTTCAAACCCGCGTAGCTAAGATTAGTGTTAAACATTTAGTTTGAATAATATTGACATCAATTAATGAGTTAATTAATCAATTTTCAGTAAAAAAATTTATAGTTCCTTTAGGTAAACTCCAATTTATGAAGGTATGAAACCGTTTAAAAAACAAGTAAGGAAGTCTAAGTTCGGGTAAACCGAACATTAAATACCCAGCGGTAGTTTTCATATGATTTTCGAAGTTTTCCATTTCGGAAGTGGGCATGGTTGGGAAACGAAAAATAAAAAATTCAGTCTTTATGTTAATAGCATTTTAACAATGTATAAAAAAAGTATAAAAAATATGTTGCATTTTCTAGAGATGCACTAAGAAAACACAGCTGACTATAGTCTGAACCCAAGTAATCGAAAGTGATGACACTTTAAACGAATTGATTGTCATACTTGCATAATTAAAGTGGCGATATTGAATAATTTCGGGCAAGTTATCGTTCGAAAACTTAGGCCTGTTCAATAACACGAAAATATTACTGGAATTTGCGATTTTCTGTCGCTTATAAAAAATCAAAAACTCGTAAAATTCAGTCAACTTTTTTTGTTATTAAACACATCAATTATTCGGCCTTTTCAGCCGAAGGCCGAAGCCGAATAAAAAATACGGGCCGAATATTCGGTCGGACACTAAAATTAGGTCTGCATTTTTATAACTTTTTTTCTGCGGGCATGATGGATTTTCCCCCATTAAGTAATAAATGGTAATACTCACGGTATGTATGGATAAAATTTCTACAAAATAAATTCTAAAAATTAGCTTCCCTTTTTATTTTTTAATTTGAAATAAATCTTCAAAAACAGTAATTTGAGTGGTGATTCCTGAGACGCTTTGCTTGATGCCAGCAGGTACTTCGTTTTACTTTCGTTCACCACCAAACCCATTTTTTTCCGCTTCCTTTTCTAATTTGGAGTACGCAGAAGTTACGGCGCGGTTGTTGAGGCCCATGATGTCGATGTCGTCGGCATACGCCAGGACTTTGTATACCTGGGAAGCAGCATTACTACCAACAATAATGTAAGCCTGGAAATCCATAGAAGGATAGCTCTTGCAAACAAATGCTACTTTGGGCTGAGTAGGCAATTTAGAAGTAAAGACCTCTCTCGACGAACAAAAACAACACTCTATAAGTCACTTGGCGGCCGCCGTGGTGTAGCGGTTAAGTGTTCGGCCTTCTACACCAAGTCGTGGCGGTTCGATGCCCGACAAAAGTAACATCAAAAATTAGAATTTTTCTAAACGGGGTCGCCCCTCGGCAGTAGTTTGGCAAACTCTCCGGGTGTATTTCTGCCATGAGAAGCTTCTCAGCAAAAAATTCATTTGCTTTGCAAGTGCCGTTCGGAGTCGGCAAAAAACTGTAGGTCCCGCCAACTTGTAGGAAAACTCAAAAGCAACACACCACAAGTTGGAAAGAGAAGCTCGGCTAAAAATCTCGTTAGAGGTTATGATAACCTGTTGGTTGGTATAAGTCACTTATCGTACCCGTCCTGCTATATGGTGCAGAAGCATGGACACTGACAGCATCTGATGAGGCGACTCTGGGAGTATTCGAGAGAAAAATTCTTCGAAATATTTATGGACCCCTAAAAGTTGGCGACGGCGAGTACCGAAGAAGGTATAATGATGAGCTGTATGAGCTTTACGCAGACGTAGACATAGTTCAGCGAATTAAAACCCAGCGGCTCCGCTGGCTAGGACACGTGGTGCGTATGAACGAGGACGCTCCGGCCCAGAAGGTATTTTTATCGGCACCCGCCGGTGGAAGTAGAGGAAGAGGGAGACCACCACTTCGATGGCAGGGCCAAGTAGAGCCAGACCTGCGAGCACGCGGTGTCTCTAATTGGCGCCAGTTGGCTCAACAAAGAACCGACTGGCGTAACATGTTGGACGGCCAAAATCGCCTAGGCGGTTAAAGGCTATTTTAAGTAAGTAAGTAAGATTCCTGAGACGGGCCACTAAACACCTTTTTCGGATCTCGTAAATTTTTTCTATGGCATCATTCAACTATGGTTTAATTAAAACGTGTCTTTTCTAAAATAAATTATGTGCTCACAAAAAAATTTTTAAATGGTAAAATGGGAAAGTTAAGGTAAGGAAAGGAAAGGCAGAAATGAAGGAACACCATAAAATTAGAAAACAGTTTTTACTTCTTAATATAAGTACAAGTGAAATATGCAGGTTCAAACTAAAATACATTTTTTTTTTTTGAATTGGAAGGTTGAAATTAAATAATTCGTGTCGTATATTTGGTTGAATTTCCAAAATTTTTCGGAAAACAAAGCTGGAACTTTTTGTGTATTTTACAGTTTATATTTGCTAAAATATATTACAAAGTTTTCGTTTAAAATATTTTGATAGCCATAATATGAATAAGTACTAAATCTCAACTTGTCTAATTACGTTTTGTCAGCTCTGGTAAATCATTTGTTGGCGTTGTTTCGCAAGCGTAGAATGAACGTATCACAGGCGACAACAATTTCGGATTCAGCTTGTCATTTTTCTCTGTTGGCAGAATATAGCTAAGGGGTATGGCAACAAGAAAAACGATGGCAGTGCCTACAGTGGCATACCAATTAAAAGAGAGATTAAATATGCTAAAACTTTCATTTGGCAGTTTTATTGGTGTCATTGCAAGTGAAGATGTGGCATTTAATGGAAGAGTAGCAGCATTAACAGTCACTGTACAGTTTTCCACTGTTGTTGGCAAGGAGCTATAATGAAGACGACCCTGAGCACCCATAACAATTATACACATTGAAACCATGCTAACGATAACGGACCAAAGTGCCGCCTGTAATAAAAAAAAAAGAAATTTTAAATATAATAACTTCTGGCAATACTGTTAATGTTGTTAACTTACCCGACCGTGCGTCCGTGGTATCAACATGCCCAATATGAATACACCGAAAACCGAACCTATTGTTACGCCACCAATCGAATAAACCACTTGTAATATGGAGGTGAATTTCACCACTAAAAAGCCGCTGGCAATGCTATATACACCACAAAGACAAATGAACGCACGCATGATGAAGTTTGCTTTTCTCTCAGTGTGATTTATGCGTGGTTTAATGTAATCAAAATATACAACACCGGCTAGAGAATTTAAGCTAGCCGACATGGTGCTCAGGGCAGCACTGAAAACGCAAGAGATGAACAACCCTGGCATGCCTTTGAGATGACCAGCGATGTCCTGCACAAAAAACGACATCATTTTATCGGGTTTTTCTACATAACCGCCTTTGACTGGGTCACAATCGTGATAGCGTGCATACATAACTGAATAGACAAATTTAAAAAATTAACATAATTTGTTTGTTAAATAAAATATAAAAATTTACGAGAAAAACTATAGATGGCAAAATAAGACTAACTTAATCAAAATTAACTTACCGATTCCTGTGAAGCAGGTGAAAAATATTATAACAAGACATCCGAGACCAAAATAGATGAGCGACCGCCTAGCATGACTTAGAGATGGTAGCGCAACGATACGTTGTACACAACTCTGATTTAAGCCAACATAAGCAGTCCACATTATGATGCCATTCATGGAGCAATTCCAAAATGTAGAGCGAGTGCTGGCATCAAAGGTAAAACTAGAAGTAAATGAATAATACTGTACAACAGCCAAAAAATCCCGGAGGGTTTCTCATCGGTGTCTAAAGCTTTTGGGTGTGCTGAATCCGAATATGAAGTCAGATTTTTCGGGTCACCCTGGGGTGTCTCTCCAGAGGGTGGTTTCTTTGAAAATCGGTAGTGGTAAAAAAATTGGTTTCTTTTAATTTTTTGAAAAGTTTAGTTGTACATTGATACGCCAATTTTTTGCACTCTGGAACATCTGTATGCCGCCAAAAATCTAATAACTCTAAACGAGCTAAACTTGTATATTTGTATATTTGTAGGTCCGGTACTATCTCGAGAACCGCTTTACCGATTGGGATGAAATTTGGCATATAGATAGTATGATTGATATTAAGACTATACACTTTGGGGTTACCACTTGGGGTGGTTTACAGGGTTGCCACCTATTAAATTTTTATTTTATTTATGGAGCTAGATATGCCAATATGGGTATCAAATGAAAGGTATTTTCGCTGACATACCAACTAAAATATTTTCAAGTAGGGTTGTCCGCAAAAATTCCATCACGGCTTCGAAAATTACAAAATTTTAATAATTTGCCCACATATAAAGGACAGTGTAACACGTCCTCACAAGGTTGGTAAGTAAAGTAAGCACTAAATTAATAGCACCGAGCAAGCTCGGTCAAGCAGGTACTAAAAACCAAAATTAGATTGTAGTTTCATGACATCAGAAAAATTATTCCAAATTTTTTTTTTTTTAACTATCGATCTCTGTACAAACCACCCTATGGAGAGAAGACCTAAGGTGACCCGAAAAATCTGACTTCAGATTCGGATTCAGCGCACACAAAAGTTTTTGAGACTATTGATAACCCCGGCGGGATTTTAAAAACTTTCAATTTGGTTCTACTGTGTAATTAGAGATGAGTATTTCAAAACAAAAGTGTATAGCTACAGTTTGTACTTCTAGTCGTAACTTACTCAATATCCAAACGTTCTCCTTTAGCTGCTATACTTAATACCTCACTGATTCCGCCGAGTTTCATCACGCCTAAAATGCCCACAACTATTACTGAGGCTATCATTATAGCAGCCTGTACCACATCAGTCCAAACAACTGCCTTGATACCACCCTGTAAAATTTATAAACTAAATTAGTGCGGACTTGACTAATTTTATACAGATGATCTATTACTTTTTTGGGATATAAGTATAAACGATTCTAGCTTAATATTATTCGAAAATCACAATTTTCTAATTTACCTATGTATGTATATAAGTATTAGATTTTATTTTATGTTTGGTAAGGAGAAATGCTTTATAACTTACCAACATTGTGTAAATGACACAGATTGAACATATAGCTAAATTTATCAAATGTATGTTCAGACCAGTCACTATAAGGAAATGTAATAAGAAATATGAGTATTTTGTCATTAAAGGATGTAAAGAATACTTATACATATAAATTATCAAATGAAAAAAAAAAAAATGTACCGAAACGCGTAGGAGAATAAATGAAAACATTGTTTTTGCTTAACCCTTCACCGACCAAACAGCTCCAAAAAATTCTAAAATTCTTAAAAAAATTATGATAAAACTCAGTTTAAATAAAAAATTGAATTAAAAAACATAGCGCCCTTTAAGCGTTAAGTTACAGTTAGTTTTTTGGGAGGTTTATTTTCTTATCAATTAGTAACTTAAAATCTATGTATAAGATGTTTTTTCAATCACCCTAACGTACATTTAGTACCCATTTCGCGAAGCTATCGTAAGGGCAAAATAAACATTTTACAGTAGAGCATTGTTTTGTTTTTATTTCTGTGTGAATTGAAAAACAATTTGGCTTTCAAAAGTATATTTCGAAAAAACTTTCGTTGTGATAGTTCCGCGAAAAGGGGTCGATTTAGTATGAATAAAATAATATAGTTACTTAGACAAATTTTTTTCTAAGATGGATCAGTATTGACAGTTTCGTGGATTTATCCCTTTTTAATTAATTTTTCCAACCGAAATGTATTTTTTGGCAAAATAAGGGTCTGTAAACAAACTTAAAACTTAGGATCGTTACCCTGTGAAAAAGCTAAAGATGGTATGAAGATAAAAACCGGTACCATTAAAAACGATGAAAGTAAGAAGCCAAAAGTAAGTAGTTGCCGTGTACTCCGATTGAAACGCAATTCTAAGTACTGAAATAAAACGAAAAAAAGTATATGAATTCATTCATTGGTTAAATTAGATAAATAATATAAAAGAAAAAATTGAAGGTAGTGTGGAAGACCCAAAAGCTCCCCTCTTCAGAATTTTTTTCAACAACGCCCTATAAAGTTTTTGTGGGCAAAACTGAATGACTTAAAAAACCATTTAGATCTTAAATCGAAACCAAAAGAAATTGAAAATCTTTGTAGGTATTTGGAAGGTTTAAAATATTCCAAAAAAAGTTTAAAAAATATTTTATACTTAGGCACATTTTTTTTAACCGTGTAGTTATTCAAGGAAGAAAAGTTCAAATCAATCCAGTCTCGCTCGCAATAGTTTCTTGAGTCGCGACTAGTAATAAGTCGACACTACATTGATTTGAACGTTTCTTACTTGAATAACTAAACTTAACTCATACGCCATGGATGACCTATAAAAGTGCACTATAATTCGAAAATGTCCAGGATATACATTAGACTGGGTCAAAAATTCAAAATTTGTTGTTTTTTTCAAAAATTTTATGGATTTGCTTTTTAAGAAAGGTGAAAAAATTACTGTAATTTTTCAGATTTTTAAATTAAAGTCTAGAGGTCTATCATCGTTAGTTTAGATTTTACAGACTTTACCTCATATTTGGTATATAAAAACGACAAACCATTGTTGTAAAACACCATTTAACTGAACATATTTTAGAACGAAATTGAGCTCCCTACAAAATTTGCATTGACCAAAATTTTCTCCACTAGCCGTTTTCTAGTATTCTAGCTTCAAAAAGTAGCATGTTTTTTCAATTTCCCATTTTTTCTTTCAAAACTTGTCAAAAATGCAAATATCCATGTACAAAGAACATAGGTACAGATTCTTAAAGGAAATTGGATGGGCTACAAAAATGGTTAAACAACTTTTTTTTGTAAAGTTACTTTTTCAAAACTAATTTAGTATTAAATTTAAGAAAATCATATATCGGTCTTTTCTTGGTGTTTTTGATCCAATTTTTTTTTTTACTAAATTTTGTTTATTGATATTCTACAGGATTAATTATCATTATATGATCAATGTTATAACCAAAAATACACATTTCTCATATACGTTCAAACATATTTTTGCTTAATATGTATATGATTTCTCTGCGAGGGTGTAGTTTTACAATATTCAAATGACGCAGTCACAAAAAACAAAAATTTGACGGATCTGTGAACTCAATACATTAAATTTCATATATTTTGGCGAGCTAAATCCAAATCCGTGATCAGAATTTGCCTTACAAGTCGCAGTTCTTCTCCAACTTAACAAAATCATCACAAAATAATATTGGACTTTTTTGCTAGGTTAGGCCCGTTGTTAAATTCTGATATCGAATTCGGATATGTATTTAGTTTTATTCGATGTTGATTTTTTCATGTTTCACAAATTTTCAAACCAAAATCGGGAAATTCAAAAAACATGCCAATGCATGAGGGTAGAATACTAGTAAACGGCTAGTTTCAGTCTAGGCAGCTTTTGTAGGGAATTAAATTTCCTACAAAAATATGTATGGGTAAATGGTGTTCTACAACAATGATTTCACGTTTTTATACAAAATTGGAGGTTAAGTCTGTAAAATCTAAACTAAAGCGATGATAGACCACTAGACTTTTATTTAAATATCTGAAAAAATTACAGTAATTTTTTTTCAAATGAAATTTTGAATTTTTGGCCCAGTCTAATGTACATACATATACTGCAAAGTACATATATGCTACATGTGAAATATTTTCATGCGCATGGTTAATATTGGCGTACAAATTTTCTTCATACACCTTCGGGCCACCCTAATGTGTATCTATAACCTACCTCATAACAGTTCGATATGTTATTATCGTAGAATACCGGTATTATAACCCAGCAAAGTATGGGTACAATCAGTATCATTGCGATAGCAGTAAAACACCAGTTTATGCCAAAACTATACATTTCAGCGGGTATCGTCATAACAGAAACAGCTGTCAATTGACTAAATGTAGAATGGAGAACATTAATTTTATAAATACTTAACTGAGGAAAAGTGTAAAACGTTAGCAGACACTTTTCACTAACCTCGCCACAAGTGAGATTGCAATCGGAATTGTTTTCATACGTTTACCGCCAAGTAAATATTCCTCGGTATTATCAGCACCATGTCCAAAGAACCCGAAATAAATACCAATTGAAAGCGATACACTTAACATAAATATGAAAACAACATAATCGATTGTATCGAAAGCGAATTGATTTAATTGCTGATCGATTGCAGTGAGTGACGCATTTTCTAACGGCATTTCTATCTTGAACAATTAAAAAGATGCTATTTAAGTTTTCGATTTTTTTTTGTTTTAATTTGTTATGTCAATCACTTTTGTCTATCCGACTTGCAGTGTTACAGTTTAATCAATGACTAAATTTTTCTCAATGTCGTCGGCAGCGATTATACATATCTAACTACATACATACATAGAATTTCATATTATATTTAATAAAAAAGATGATAGAATTTAAAACCTACCTTTATATGACCAAATACCTATTGGTCTTTTACTACAAAAAAAGTAATTCTTTACAAATTTTTGGTTTCTCCACCTTTTTATTGGATCCTAACGTTAAATCAAACTGTTACTTAATCTTTCCCTGCAGCGAAACCTCAAATTAGTCAGAAAATATCCATTTCATACTAGTATACAAGTAAATTTTTCTGGATGAAATCATACCAGTTAAGAAGTGCAAAATTCATTCGATTCGTTTGCTTCTTTTTTCTCTTATAACTCACAGATGCTTTTTCGTGACAGGGTAAAGACAAATAGGCGCTGCTTTCTTAGGAATAAACATGAAAATAAAGGCAAGTGATAAAAAAAAAGGGTAAGTCATGAAAATTCTGGTGGAAATCATACCAGGTTTAATGCTTTTTAGACTAGTATGGTTCTAGTATATTTCATACTAGGCATTTTTGGACTAGTATAGGGACTAGTTAATTTTATGGAAATCATACTAGTCCACGTTGAACTAGTATGTGACTGGTATTTTACAACTAGTATAATTCTAGTATATCATGACTAGTAGATGACTGGTTTGTTCTGGTCGAAGTCTGACAATTAACATTTCGTAGGACATCAACACGTAAAAAATACCAGTTGGTTATATGGAAAAAAGACAAAACACTGACTAGTTGGGCCCGGTGCACCAACTAGTTGTAAAGTAGTTTTCAACTAGTTGCTTTCGCTGCAGGGTTATAACAAGCTACATAAAATCACCTATCTAAGAAAAACCTTAATAAAACCTGTTTAAATTTTTATATTTTTTTTCCAAAATGGGTTTGCCGATATTTTTTTCGTTCACATTGTATTGTCACGGTCTAGCCCAAAAAGAGTTTGCAAGATTCTGAAATTTCGTATGGAAATTATGCTGCAAACAAGAAAGCAACTTAATATAAAGGTAGCAGAAACTAATGATAAAATTCCTCAATGTTGTCATCAGCTACGTGCTATATTTAGACTATCATCCAAAATAAAAATGATATCAAAGCGCGCCCCTCCCTTCCTCTAACAGCTTCAGTATATGGGCAAATTCGCACTTTACTTTTTTCGATACTCGGATGCTACATATCGGTTAATGAATTGAAGCCGGTAGAAAGCATATGGATATTTTGTTTGACATAATGACTATCTCCTCTGATGATATGGATGGCAAAAATGTCGACAATAAGTTTTTGCAGAAGTTTTAAAA
Source organism: Campiglossa producta (assembly GCA_964058755.1). NCBI lineage: Eukaryota > Metazoa > Arthropoda > Insecta > Diptera > Tephritidae > Campiglossa > Campiglossa producta. The sequence goes on from CAXKVI010000001.1 coordinate 153,256,551, forward strand.
GTGAAAAACGTCGAATTTTCCGCCTTTTCAAGCGGATACTCTTAATTTTTTTTTAATAAAATTTTGAGGTATCAATGTATCGCTTGAACTGGGTGTAGGGTGGAGCTTATGTGCTTCTCCAATATTCAATGTTATCATCAACGAAAGTACTGATACTATTTTTTGGCCATTTTCAATATTTGTGAATTTGTGATTAAAACTTTTTCCGACAATCGAGTATAAAAACGTTGGTTATATGCGGTGATAGCCTGCTAGACAGCAAACGTATCTGTGGTTTTGACGTGCCCTATTTAGTTTTCAAGGTAGAGGCCGAAATGTCCAAGTACTTTGTTGCGTGACTTTTTTTTCGGTATACATATTTAACTATGTACTTCCCAACTAATTTTTATTTAAAAGTTAGTGCACTAAAATACAAATTCTGTAAAGTTATTACAACAACAAGATTTGAAAAAAAAAGTAAGGAAGTCTAAGTTCGGGTAAACCGAACACTTAATAACCAGCGATAGTTTTCATGATGGGATAAAAAATTATGTGATTTGGGCGTGGTCGGAAAGCGATTTTATCCAATTTCATTAAGAATATTCATGATTCTACCGTATTCAGTGTAAAAGGTAAAAAATGACCGGGTGGATTCAACTATAAAGTTATACCATTTTAGTCATTTCAGCTACCGAGATATGTCAATTTATGTGATTTTCGAAATTTTCGATATCGAAAAAGGGGGCGTGGTTATCATCCGATTTCGCCCATTTTCAATAGGAACCTACCTTGGCAAGAAAGTAACCTGTATACAAAATTTCATGCAAATATCTCAATTTTCACTCAAGTTATCGTCTACACGGGCAGACGGACGGTCATGCCTTAATGAACTCCTCTTTTCAATCTACGAACTTTCATATATGGAACTCTAAATCTATCTCGATTATTTTGTGCCGTAACGTAGTAACGTTATGTGGACAAAATTATAATACCCTTGTACTAGTACGCTGGCTATAAAAAGAGAGGAAAGGAAACAAAATTAAAGAACGGAAAATTACAGGAAAGGCATAGCAAATAGAGGAATGGAATGGATCGGAAAGAAAACGATTAATTAAAAAAGTATAAGTAACAGTTCTTGGTTCTTTGGTAAATAAATTCAGTTGAAAATAAAATTATTCTGGGGTCTATCAGCAATTCCGACGGAGCTTCTCGTTGGGAATAATTCGTGAAAGTCGTTAGATATTTTATCGACTTAATCGAAGTCCTTTACCAAATTTCGATAAGATCGATGAATTATCTGTCGACTCTCCCGAATCATTCCGAACGGGAAGCTCCGTCGGAGTTACTGATAGTCTCCCTCTTTTTTTCTGATGTGAGCTGTTTGTAAAAATGTATCGGTGTAATCCTGAGCAATCCTTTACTTTTTATTTATCTTACAGTTTTTATTTGTTATTACTTATACACTACAAAAAAATTTAAAAATAATAATAAATATCAGCACGTATCATTAGGTTTAGTTAGCTCTGGTAAATCATTTGTTGGCGTTAGTTTATAATCGTAGAATGGGCGTAAGACAGGCGACAACAATTTCGGATTAAACTTGTAACTCTTTTCTGCTGGCAGAATATAGCTCAGAGGTATGGCAACAAGAAAAACGATGACAGCGCCTACACCGACATACCAATTAAAAGAGATATCAAATATGCTAAAACCCCCAGGTGCCATATGTATTGGTGTCGTGTTAATTGGAGCTATGGAATTTATTGGAAGAGTTGTACAATTTTCCACAGTGGTTGGCAAAGATTTGTAACGTAGATGACCCTGAGCACCCATAACAATTATAAACATTGACACCATGCTGATGATGACAGACCAAACTGCAGCCTGAAATCAAGAATAAGGTTTCAATATTATTACATCTGGCAACAATATATATGACAACTTACCCGACCATGCGCCCGTGGTACCAACATGCCCATTATAAATACACCGAAAACCGAACCTATTGTTACGCCACCAATCGAATAAACCACTTGTAATATGGAGGTGAATTTCACCACCACAAAACCGCTAGCAATGCTATATACACCACATAGACAGATAAAACCGCGCATGATAAAGTTTGCTTTTCTCTCAGTGTGTTTTATGCGTGGTTTAATGTAATCAAAATAGACAACGCCGGCTAGGGAATTTAAACTTGCCGACATGGTGCTCAGGGCAGCACTGAAAACACAAGAGATAAACACTCCTGGCATGCCTTTGAGATGACCAGCAATGTCCTGTACAAAAAATGGCATCATTTTGTCGGCTTTTTCTACATAACCACCTTTGAGTGGATCACAATCGTGATAACGAGCGTACATAACTAAAATAAAAAAATATAGAAACAAATATTATTTTACTTATGTATTAGTAAAACTGAAGGGTAACGACTAATAATTTGGTATCAAACAGGATGAGGTAGTTTTTGCACTAATGAATTAAGTCTTTTAATTAAACTAGGTCACTAGTTCGTTCAGTAAACTGAACTACATTAAGGAAAGTGGCGATGCAAAGAAAATGAAATGCAAGTACATACACACAAACTGTACGGTGATCAATTATCTCACCGATTCCAATGAAACAATTGAAAAACATTATAAAAAGAAATCCCAGTCCGAAATATATGAGCGACTGTCTAGCATGACTTAGAGATGGTAGCGCAACGATACGTTGTACACAACTTTGATTTAAACCCACATAAGCAGTCCACAAGACGATGGCATTGATGGAGCAATTCCAAAATGTAGCGCGACTGGTAGCATCAAAGGTAAAACTAAAAGTACGTTAAAAATGGTGAAAGAGTATTAAACGCCAGAAGTGGAATAGTGGAATGTATGAACGTAGAGACCATGTCGAAACTCACTCAATATTCAATCGACCTCCTTCAGCTGCTATTCTTAATACCTCGCTGATTCCACCAACTTTGATCACACCCAAAACGCCAACCAATATCACTGCACCTATCATGATACCAGCCTGTACCACATCCGTCCATACAACTGCCTTGATGCCACCCTGTACAATTTAATAAACAAGGTTCTACGGGTTCTATCGAAATATCGACTGCTGAATGGAAGATCACCCTATATCGCTGAATTGTTTTCAATATCGACCTATTTCAAAGTTGATTCAAAAAGGTCCTATCTCATCTGTAAAAGTATTAAATTTTCATTTAGTTCTTGAGCCGAATTTTGAATTAGGGCATTATTGACAAATGCATAGTCTGAAGTAGTTCTTGAAACAAATTCTGAGATAAGGCCTTTTTGAAAAGTATTTTAAAATAAGGTGAACTTCTACTCAGCAATCGATATACTTTACGTTTTTAAGATTTCATGCAAAAAAATGTATAACTTACCAGCATTGTGTAAATCACGCAGATTGAGCATATAACTGAATTTATTAAATGAATGTTTAGACCAGTTACTATGGGAAAATATAAGAAACATTTTTTTTTTTGTAATTACTTAATTTAAGAATTTTCGATACTTAAGTATGATATCTATCTCAAAGCTATAAGCACATACCTTGCGAAAAAGCTAAAGATGGTATAAAAATGAAAACTGGTACCATTAAAAACAATGTAAACAAGAAGCCAAAAGTAAGTAGTTGCCGTGTACTCCGATTGAAGCGTAACTCTAAATACTGAAATCAAACGACAACAAATTGACTACATTAATCGAAACAAATCTCGATTTATGTAATATGTAAACAAATCATGAATTTATTCATAAATTGTAAAATAATTTTCTTAGAATCTATGGGGCATAGTCATAGTCGAGATAAAGTCGGCACTAAAGTTAGCGTTAGCTTTTTGACACCATTTCCAATGGCCTATCTGTCAAAAAAGCTTACGCTAACTTTAGTGCCTACTTTATCTCGACTATGACTACACCCCTATGAATTTTTTCTTTTATTCTAAGAAATATCAGCTTGAACTGCTATGAAACTTTTTACATAAAAAAAATTGAAAAGGGATGACGAAAAATCGTTCCAATATACATCCAGGTATTTTAAACATTAAGTCAGACGTCTAGTAATGCAACAGTGAAAGTTTCAGTCACAGTTTTTGTATGATACGTACACAAATATACAGACAGACAGAAGTTTACAATAGATATTATTATATCGAACCCTTATCGCGAAATTATCGTAACGTTAATTTTTTTTCGAAATTTTTGCCTTGATGAAAATTGGTTTTACAAAAAATTGGATTTAATCTTATATCCTATGAAACAATTCGTACAGTGATAAAAAAAAACAAAAAAATTGTCTCCTCTAAAATTTGCCTTTTCTTCCTTAAGATATTAAAGAATTTTTCTAAAACTGGCTCGCCCCTCGGCAGTAGTTTGGCAAACTCTCCGGGTGTATTTATGGCATGAGAAGCTTCTCAGCAAAAAATTCATTTGCTTTGCAAGTGCCGTTCGGAGTCGGCAGAAAACTGTAGGTCCCGCCAACTTGTAGGAAAACTCAAAAGCAACACACCACAAGTTGGAAAGAGAAGCTCGGCTAAAAACACGTTAGAGGTTATGATAACCTGTTGGTACATATATAATAATATAATATAGCAACCCTTCAAATCATTCAATTCAATCACGCTTTTATCAATCAGTTATAATAAACAAAATTACTGTAGGCATTAACTAAGCAAGTATACAAATACAATTTTCTATAACGCACCTCGTAACAATTCGATATGTTATTATTGTAGAATACCGGTATTATAACCCAGCAAAGTATCGGTACAATCAGTATCATTACGATAACAGTAAAACACCAATTTATGCCAAATGAGTACATTTCAGCGGGTATCGTCATAATAGAAATTGCTGACAATTGACTAAATTTCAAATATAGAACATAATTTTAGTTAAAACAAGTAAGGAAAGCTGTCTTCGGCTGTGCCGAAGGCTAAATACCTTTCATGAATAAGCGTCACGATTTTCACTGTTTGATCCCAGTACAGCCTGTGTGAATTTAACTTAAGCTCATACCGAAATTTTCGGAACTATCGATTATATGGGGGCAATGTGTTATATTGGTCCAATCTCATTGATTTTTAACACCGACATTTCACATTCTAAAATAGCAATAGTTACGAAATTTCACGTTCCTACCTATATAACTACAGGAGTTATCTACCAAAATCCGTTTACCGGAATAATCGATTGTATGAGAGCTATGTGAAATATTTATCCCAGCTCGATGATTTTCAACATCGATATATAAAAATAGTGATACGTCCAAAATTTCACGTTCCAACGTGTTTAATTACAGGAGTTATAGCCCAAAATCCGTTTATCGGAACAATCGATTGTATGGGAGCTATGTGAAATATTCATCCCATCTCGATGATTTTCAACATCGATATTTCACATATAAAAATAGCAATACTTACAAAATTTCACGTTCCTAGGTGTTAAATTACAGGAGTTATAGCCCAAAATCCGTTTATCGGAACAATCGATTGTATGGGAGCTATATGTAATATCGGTCCGATCTTGCTGGTTCCGACAAATGATTCCTATATTGGAAAATGGTGGCCGCATACAAAATTTGAGCCAAATATCTCAAAAACTGAGGGACTAGTTTGCGTTCAAACAGACAGACAGACGGACAGACGGACATGGCTAAATCAACTCATCTCGTCATCCTGATCATTTCGGTATACTTATTGATGGGTCTATCTCTTCTTCTTCTCATACTTACAAACATCGGACCAAAGTTATAATACCATTTCATGTTCATGAAAGGTATAAAAAGTGTTTAATGAACTATGGAAAAAGTTGTAACTATTTGGGGACACTTTCCACTGACCTCGCCACAAGTGAAATTGCAATCGGAATCGTTTTCATACGTTTACCGCCAAGTAAATATTCCTCGGTATTATCAGCACCATGCCCAAAGAACCCGAAATAAATACCAATTGAAAGCGATACACTTAACATAAATATGAAAACAACATAATCGATTGTATCGAAAGTGAATTGATTAAATCGCTGATCGATTGCGGCAAGTGACGCGTTCGCTAACGGCATTTTACGTTTGAAATCTAGCAAACAAAAAATTTGTGCAATTTTGAATTTTTGTTTTATATTTTATTTTAGCCACTTATATCCGACTTGTAGGGTTACAGCGTAGTTAATGACAATCATTTCTTAATCTTGTTGTCAGTGATTTGATTTTATTGTACAAATTAGATGGTACAGCATGTAAATAATAAATTGTAACAATGAAGCTCTTATCACATCTAGTTAACTCATAAAAATCTGAAATGATAGCTTTTTGGTACTGTAAACAAGTGTACGTTCTTATCTTCGAAGTGCAATAGACCTGGTGCATAGCGCGCTAATCAAGAATTAGCGTTAGTATTGAAGGTAAAAATCATAATCTTGAATTCTTAAGAATTCGAACTATGCGAGTGTTCGATAAAATCGTTTTTAAATATCATGAGGTATTGACTCAAACCTACATATATGACATACATCTTTCAAGGGCAATATAATGTCGAAATTTTGTTTCACTTATTGCCAAGTGTTTACGAATAAAAAAGGCCTATTTTAAGTCTTATAAGCTAGTTTGTGAGATTTTTTTTCGATCAAAATATTTACACAACACGTACAGTTATTCTAGTAATAGGAGGTTACCATAATTTGTTTCGATAAGGAAATTTTCACACAACTTTTTCAAGCAGAATACCAAAAGGGGATATCTAGATGATCAAAAGTGTGTCTACCTCACTAGAACAGAGGCGGTAGAATTAAATTGACTCAACTTATAGATTTGCTTACAACTAGTGCATTCAATCCCGAAACAGTTTTCACAATTTTGGGACTTCTAGATTTAAGAAAATTAAATTCATAAAGACGTCACACTCATTGTTTCTGTAAAAGAGTTAAATTTTGATGATTTATTTTCACTTGGTTTTGAGGTGGTGACAAATTTTTCTTTTTACAATTTCGAATCGAGTCAAGTGTGACGACATTACGGGTCTCATTATGTATGACGAACGACAGTTCAGACGAACGATTCGTCTGCTCACAAAATCGCCTAGCCATGGCATTATCTATCATTTTCGTTCGGTCCATAGATTTTTTTTTTAATATTTTCGACTTTTCTTTTACATAAAAAACAAAAATGAAAGAAAATGCGATGGGTAGGCGATATTGTGAGCAGACGAATCGTTCGTCTGAGCTATCAGACATAATGAGGCCCTTAGATCTAGAATTTAAGAACATTTCTATACAAAAAAAAACTGCCCTTAGATAATTAACAATACACTGAACCAAAAACGTACATGTTTCTTAAGGAAAAAGTTTTTTTTCGAGGGCATTTTTGATTCTTAAAACTCGACTTTTAGGGTTGTTTTTCAAAAATTATATACCTACATTTGTGGGTACGGGCAATGTCAAATTCAAGGTATCAAGTAACTTATACTATATTTTTGTGTAATTTTATTAATATATTTTTTATTTAATTTAATTTTATATTTTGTGTAATTTTTACTATATTTAGGGGTCATTTTTTAATATATTCTTTTGTATAACTTTTACTATCTTTTTTGTGTAATTTTTACTACATTTTGTTTGTAATTTTTATTATACTTTTTTGAGTAATTTTTACTATATTTTTACTTTTATGTGAAAATGTTTACAATATTTCTGTATAAATTTTACTATCTTCTTTTGTGTAATGTTTACTACCTTTTTTGTGTTAATTTTTACTGTATTTCTTGTATAAATTTAACTATCTTTTTTGTGTAATTTTTATTACATTTTGTTTGTAATTTTTATTATACTTTTTGAGTAATTTTTACTATATTTATAATATTTACTCAATTTTGTCCAAATTTTTCTTATTTTCTTTGAGTAATTTGTGCTATATTTTTTGCTGTATTTAGCGGGCTACTCACCTGCCAAGAAATTTCAAACTCCATATAAAAAAACGCTCAAGAAATGGTCAAGAACTGTTTTCACACGTCAGATTTTCTTGAGCCAATACTCAGCTCATAAGAAAAAATACTACAATTTTCGATGGTTGGCAATGCCGGTTTACCTCAAGAAATAAATATGCTCGTATATATTTCTTGAGCGTGCAGATTCACGGCAAAGATGAGTATATACTTCGCTACACATGTTTTATGCATTTTTATAATAATAATCTGCAATAAAATGGAAAATGCCGTAAACGTCAAAATTTCTTGACCAGGCATAGTAAATATATGCTCGTTTTTTTCTTGAGGCATTTCTTGGCAGGTTAGTAGCCCGCTTTACTGTGAAAAGTATGACTTTTTGGATCCCGAAGGGGAGGGTTTGAACCTGAAAACCAACCCCGTGGATACGCCCCTGCTTCAACCTAACTAATCCCCATCACATGGAAGTTCGTGTCCTCAGTCTTTTGATTTACTTCAACTAGACTTGGCACAGTCACCTAAACAAAAAAAGTTACATTTACCTACATCGTAATGAGTATTCAAAATAAGTAATTCGTATGAAATCAAATAATAAAGGCAGACTCCCTCAGCAGTGGTTTGACAAACTCTCCGAGTGTATTTCTTTCAGGAAAGTCTTCTCAGCCAAAAAACATATTCCGTTCGGAGTCAGCAAAAAGCTGTAGGTTCAGCCAATTTTTAGAAAAAAAAATCCAAAGCAGCACTCCACAAATTGGAAGAGAGTTTTTCTAGTACGTTTACCTTTGTCCGGCAATTTCACTTTTTAATTCCTATTACGTATGAGCACTTTTATCCAATTTTTTCCAAATTTAGCTGAAAACGTGAGTCTACTGCAAAGTGCAAAAACAAAAAAATTAACTTCAAAGTTCCTCATGACTCTTCCGTATACCTATCTTGACCTCTTGTAAGCTTTGTGAAGTGTTTACAAATTTATTTTATTGTGTTTTTGTTTTCTTGTGCATTAACCGGTCTCGCTTTGTACAACTTTTAAACCTAGGTAGGTAAGAGTATATTTTATTTTTGCATGGAATGAAATAACCAACAAGAAATCAGGAAGTTGAACTGCATTGCCATTTGTTAAAGTTTACATTATTTGATAACTGCATTCATTCGCCATTGCCCAGTCACAATGCCATCAACTAACTGCCGAAAAAGCGCACCATCATCGACTCCGCCGACGCAACTCAATTTGATGTATTCAATTTTAAATGAATTTAACGAGCTATTCGATGCCTTGCGAGTTGGCAAATCGTTACTAGCACTCAACTTGTAGATGAAGCACAGCATGCAATGTGAAATTTAAACTCTTCACTACACTCTAAAAAATTTATGTAAATTTGCAAAAAGTTGCTTTGCTTAATAATTGCGAATTAACACACATTGTGCCTATGTGTTTCTAGTAAATCAGTAAACGCAACGAAAATGCTTAAAAACTGAGTTTTTAAATTTTTTAAAATTTTCGTTTCGCCGGAAATATGAATTTGTAGCAAAATTGTTACGTATACGCCATGGTGTCTGTCATTGAGTGCAGCAAATTCATTTCTCTGGCAAAACAAAAATTTTAAAAATTTAAGCGGGCTACTCACCTGCCAAGAAACGCCTCAAGAAAAAACGAGCATATATTTATTATGCCTGGTCCAGAAATTTTGACGTTTACGGCATTTTCCATTTTATTGCAGATTATAATTATAAAAATGTATAAAACATGTGTAGCGAAGTATATACCCATCTTTGCCGTGAATCTGAACGTTTACCTCCAGAAATATATACGAGCATATTTATTTCTTGAGGTAAACCGGCGTTGCCAATCATCGAAAATTGTAGTATTTTTTCTTATGAGCTGAGTATTGGCTCAAGAAACATTGACGTGTGAAAACAGTTCTTGACCATTTCTTGAGCGTTTTTTTATATGGAGTTTGACATTTCTTGCCAGGTGAGTAGCCCGCTTCAGTCTTTAAACATTTTTAAAAACTTTCTTTGGGAATTTTCAAAAGATGATGGTGACGAATATTAACGTAAAAACTAACCTGCAAAAACATAAATTTTTTATCATTCAAACTGTATGGGAAAGGGCGAAAAAAGCGACCTCTAAGGTTTAAGTTACAGCGCTATTATATTTTTATCCATTACTGACTTTTTAAGGGGGTAAGACTTTGTCGTCATTTTTTAAAATACAATGTGTGTAAATTCGTAATTATTACACACCCTTTTTTAGAGTGTAATCTCTGAAATACTAAACCCAACTCTTAAATTATTTTTAACAAAGGTACGGAAAACATAAAACAAAATAAAAACAAACAAAATAGTAACAATAAGTTTACGAACTCAACTTACCAAAGGCCATGATATTGACAATCATTTGGAGTTGATTTCGCCATGTTGGTATGTTGGGTTATTAATTTCCCTGATTTTTTTTTGTATTTTCATGTGCATGTACAGTAAAGTGATCTAAGTTTTCTGAAAGGCAAAACTCACACTGTAAAGACTGGTTTCAATTAGGTAAAATTTTGAAAAATGCTGACTTTATCGAAATAAGCGACCAAATCTCGATAAAGTCGATGAAATTAGACACCATTTGAAAGCTAGCCTTAAGGATTTAAGACCTTAATATAAATTTTATATTTACACCGCACCAAATTAGGCAAATTTGTCGAAAAATTGCAAATTTGGCGCTTTTTCCATACAAATCTCATTTCCCAAATTTGGAATTCCATCACATTTGGCCTCAAAGTAGCAACACTGTCTGTGTTCCACATTTAGAATTGCCCAGCAAGAACCTTAATGGGTAATTAACGTGTGATAACTTTTGCATTATGAACAGCTGTAAATAACAATTTCAACTAGTTTTTTTTTTTACCAATTCTAGCTAGAAACGACAGAAGCCTTCTTGGCTCTTCATTTATTATTACTCTACAGGTGTTTAAAACATCACGGTGGTGCATTTTCGTTCGGTGGCTTTATGTTCTGGTAGACGATTCTTGCAGGGAAGTTAAAGCCAAATGCAAATTTACCAGTGTAAAAACAGGTTCGGAATGACTCATTCGAATTCGCCAAATTTGGTGCAGTGTAAATGTAGTATAAGGTTGACTTTTCTAAATTTCAGAAATCGAACTCTTCTCTCACCTCGTCTTTCGTTTTCTCTTCCTTCATTTCTTCTTTTCCTCTTATATTTTTATACCCAGCGTACTTGTACTAGCACAAGGGTATTATTATTTTGTCCACATAACGGTACTACATAACGGCACAAAATAATCGAGATAGATATAGAGTTTCATATATGAACGTTCTTAGGTTGGAAAAAAAAGTTTATTAAGGCATGTCCGTCCGTCCGTCTGTCCGTGTACACGATAACTTGAGTAAAAATTGAGATCTTTGCATGAAATTTGGTACACAGTTTACTTTCTGACCAAGGTAGGTTGTTATTGAAAATGGGCCAAATTGGTTGATATTCACGCCCCCTTTTTCGGGAGGCATTTTTGAAACTTTTAAACTGATTATGGTAAAACGATGAAATTTGGCACAAATCATACTAGAATCGTTGGGAGTTAACCTGATGAAACTTGATTAAATAGCCCTCCAACCACGCCAACTTTCGATATCGAAAATTTCGAAAATGACCTAATTCGGTAAGATAAACAGCTAAAATAAAAAATAAAATAAACTTTTGGGTAAATCCTCCTGGGGCTTATATCATTGTTATTCCGTTTTGAAAACTATCATTGGGTATATAATGTTTGGTTCGCCCGAACTTAGACTTCCTTACTTGTTATTTTTCTACTTTTCCACTCCTAAACTCTCTTTATGGTGCAAATAAAGTTTTGTTGGAAAAAACTTTGCAAGGAATTAAGACATGTTAACTACTATTTAAAAACAAATCACTACTAGCCAAAAAGTTTAATAAATTTCGGAAGGCTAAGGAAGAGCGTCATATGACAGAATTCCTTATTCATTGATTATTTTTCTAGTTTTCTTCAAAATTGAACAGAAATGCAAAAAAAAATGTCGCGCCCGTTACAATGCATTATCCTACATGTATATAAGTTTTATTGTGAAGTTGGATATACTTAACTAAACTAAATTGCTTTTTATTTTCTAATTCGGCAGCAACATGTCGGGTATTAGCTAGTTTAATATAATTTCAATATTCATTAAATTTATTCATTTATTGATACCGCTTTACCGATCAATCATTTTGAAACAAAAGACTTAAGATACGAACTTGTTTTTTGAATTAACCGAATCGAATTTTAGTTAATAAGGAAGAATAAATTAAATGAAATAATTCATATTAGATTATACCCGTGAGTTCCACCCCGCACGCTGCCCTTCCCATATCGTCCATTTTTCTGAAGTTGTTGGAGATTGACTTTATTTGTCTACGTACCGAATTTCAGTCATGTAGCGTGATTAGTTCCAGATATGTATATGAACTATGGAAAAGCCGATTTTTTATGGGAGGTGCCACGCCTGCTTTTTCGTTATTCCCCATTTTCTTTGAGGTCTCGCAGTGCTTTACTTAGCAATTGGTTCTTAACCGATTCCCAAACTGGTTCCGTTTCGGACTGTTCTCGCTGTGTATGAGTGACTATCGATATCCGATACTCTATGGTGTCATGTTGTTGTCACTTTTGTAACCGGCACAGAAGAACTCACGATGTATGTAGCTCAAAATTGCTATTTTTGGAGACTGGTTCGCAATTTTACTGCAGGGTTCGTACGTAGGTAGTTTATTTTTCCATACAATTTTCGTTTTTTTAGACTTTTTTCTTTTAACTAAATTGTGCTGCTTATCACTGCTCGTTAAAGACTTGAGGCGAGTTACTAACAGAGCCACCTCCACTTTATCGAATTCACTTTGCAGTGTACGTACAAATGAATGTAGATATGTAATTCTTCACCCTGCACTGAGTACTGCATGCAGCCAACAGCATAAAACACTTTGCATTTCCTTTTCTGTGATTACTTCCAATCAGTTCGAGCTCTTGCCACCATCGCTTCGAAGCATACAAAAACTTTACTCAGTTCGGTGTAGTGGCTGAAACTATGACCGTGGCAGACATTCTTAGACCTCCGATATGAGAGGATATACCTCGAATAGCCGGAACACTTTATACGGAAATATATCCCTGTCCGTCTCGTTGTCGTCTTTATAAAGTCAAAGGCTAACATTACCATCATCCAAAAGATGCGCAGATTCGGCTTCGGATTTGTGGTGGGAAAGCGCATTCGAATGTTTCAGGATCACTTACTATTCTATTGGGTTAGCGTTGGGAATTTTAGTTCATTAAAGTGATCACAGATTTCAAAGTACTCAATAAAATGAACTAGTTCATTTAGTTCGTTTTTAGTTCATTTAGTGAAATTATTTGTATTTGTTTCCCTTCGAAAAAAACTGTCAAGCCACGTGCAAAATGTTAGTGGGTATGCCTTTTGGACACACTTCCATGATCTAGTTCAAAGAACTAACTAGTTCATGAACTATACAATCAATAGGGTATCAAGGCCCTTATCATAAGTGTAAGCGAGTAGCCAGGTGCCTTTTCCGAAAGAAGAAAGTATAGCTGAAGCTATAAGCGTTCTACTGTGCTATAAGCAAACAGAAATATCGTTATGAAAGTTCCGTTAATGGACGGTTTGAAACCAAACCTTATATGCTATAAACAAGTCGCGTCTCCTCTTATGTAAAAACACATCCTTTTTGGTTTATTTTTTTGCTTTGTTTTTTTATTTTTTGTTGTTGTTGCCCCAGTCACTGTTATTCAAATTGTAATTTTAAAAGGTAAACATTTTTTATGTCATTTATTTGGTAATGCATTTGGTTTTGGCTGCAATTGTCAGTTGACCGAAAACCAGTTTCACAATAACTCTGAGATTTTTGCCCATTCATTTGCGTAGTAAATTTTTTATTATTTAGCGGTTCACTAACTGCACAAACTGTTGCATAATTAACGAAGCTCCTCTTAAACACTCCGCAACCAAAATACCATTTCAATGGACTCACAGCTCATCTTGCAACCACAATATGTTGGACAACATTTTTCTCAGGTTTGGGAGTTAGTGTGCGAATACTTGCCGACATGCATGTGAACATCCATTCGCACAGTAGCATATTTAGTGCCATTTGTTAATTTTTTACAGTGCATGAACATTTTGTGTAATAATACCTTTGATTTACCCGTAGATATATGACTCATCTTAGTTCTTTAATTGGTATTCTCTGATTTCGAAATATGTTGGTCATTTGGTAATATCTCGGGATTCAATAAATTTTGCCTAAACCTGGACTCTCAAAGACATCCAGGCCGATTCTAAACAATTTCTCACTTTGCGGATTTTCTCACCCTTATATAATTTGTGAGCAAAAATGTATAAAAAAGTGAAACGGTTTGCACCGATTCACTAGTGAAAAATTTTTTAGAATTGGCATGATCACCTCCACTTAAAAACACTGCTGCGGGCTTCTAACATTTTTTTTTCAATAACTATACATATATACATATAAATATTTCAGAATTTGATTCAAAAATTACCTCTTTGAGAATTTGGCATTATCGAAAGCAATTTTGAGGTGACACGAAAGTTGCAATCAAGGACTCAAGTCGAAACGAAAACCATAACCGATTAAGTCGATTCATTATTTAAAACCGAAATCGTTATTTTGACCTAAAAATTGAACGAAACCGTTTCAAAAGTCGAAACCAAAATATACATATGTTGAAAAACGAAAGCGGGACCGAAACCGAAATAAATGTTGAAGAACGAAAGCGGAACCGAAATAAATGTTGGGGAACGAAACTTTAACCGAAACAAATGTCGAAGAACGAAATCAGAATCGAAACCGAAATAAATATTGAAGACCGAAAACGGAATCAAACCCGAAACCGAAATAAATGTTGAGGACCGAAAACGGAATCGAAGCCGAAATAAATGTTGAAGAAGGAAAGCGGAACCGAATCCGAAATAAATTAAATGTTAAAGAACGAAACCTAAACCGAAACCAAAATAAATGTTGAAGAACGAAACCGGAATCGAAACCGAAACAATTGAGGAACGAAACTGGGACCGAAACCGAAATAAATATTGAAGACCGAAACCAGAATCAAAACCGTAACAAATTTTGAGGAACGAAACCGGAACCGAAATAAATTCTGAAGACCGAAACCAGAATCGAAACCGAATTAAATGTTGAAGAACGAAACCGCAACCGAACCCGAAATATATGTCGAAGAACGAAAGCGAAACCGAAACCATATTGAAAGAAAATGTTTGCATCACTGGTATGTTTTTTTTTTTTCAAACCAGTTAACAGCAGAACTTCATGGCCTTTCAAGGATCTCCAAACACAGGCGCTCCCATTTAGTACGAGATGATTAGACGTACATTTTTCAATACTTATTTATGGTATGAATGCAAACGCCACTAGGCTTAACGACAAAGGTGTAAACAAGCGCATATCTTTTTACGAACCATAAATGCAGTGAACTAATTGCTCATTTAATTGAAAACTTATTGAGCTAAGCGATGGTAATCTCGAAATGTTGGTAATACTCTTTTTGAAATGTTTGATCGGGAAAGTAGTTGGAAATTACGAATACTTTAAAGTTTAAACACACAGCTCTAATTTTAAGTCTGGCAAGTAATCAAAAAAAAAAAAAAAAATTTCTTCTACGGAAGCAGTAAAATATGCCCACTTAAAATGCCATGAAGGTTTAATTTGGCTGCGCATAAAAATTTAATTAGCAAAATAGACGCAGACTTCTTAAAAAAACAAAAAAGATTAAAACTGCATTAAATACAAAGTTAAAAATGCCATTGAAACAAAATCTTTTTGAGATAAATAATAACAGCAGGCGAGCAATTAAAGCGGTGATTGCGTACAAGTTCAAAATATTATAACCGTTTTTTGGACATAGGTCATTAACATAATTAAAAAATTTAAGCAGCACGGCAAGCAAAGTAAATAAATATGGCAAATTCCACGACAACTTAGAAAAAAGTACTTTTTTTGATCGTTACTTGTTTTTAGCGATGTTTCGAAAAGTTCACAAAAATATGAGTTATTTATTTCAGGTAAAAATTTTCAATTTTTCGTAAAAGAAAAATTGTTATCAAAGAAAAGGGGAAGACCACAGGTCCCATTCGGACTTTGGGTCATTTCGATTTATTTATCGATAACAGAGTTATCGGTCAAAATGTAGTGGCGCATAAAATTTTGGAATATTCGCACAAAATTTGTACCATTCGGACTTTGGTTCATTTCGATATATTTATCGATACCAAAGAATTTTTCGCAAAATGGGTATCAAACGAAAGGGGAAGGCCACAGCTTTCATTCAGACTTTGGTTGATTTCGATATATTTATCGATAATCGAGTTATCGGTCAAAATGTGGTAGCGCATAAACTTCGGAACTTCCTCACAAAAGTGATAGCACACGAAAGGGGAAGACCACTGCATTTATTTGGACTTTGGTTCATTTCGATTTATTTATCGATAACAGAATTATCGGCCAAAATGTAGTGGCGCATAAACTTTGGCATTTTCGCACAAAATTTGTATCAATGAAACAAGTTTTCATGTCAGCTCCAAAAATTAATATTTAAACAAAAAAACTGACCTTAAGTATTTGTTTGGCTGAACTTTTGATAAATGATATCATTAGCAAAATAATTACAAAAGAAATGCACTTATTTGATCTTCTCCCATGCGTACAACATGCTCTACCTTTAGCAATTTGTCTTTTTCATGTTTTTCTCATTTACGTTGCGTTGTGCGCTTTTTCGTTTTATCAATGCACATCGCGCATCAAAGCGCAGACACAATTTGCACTACTTCTCCATCCACATCCAAACTGCGATGAAAACGTGCTGTAAATACAAATTACCTATGCTATTAGCGCATAATAGCAATTATTAAGCATTCAACAAATGAAATGAAATTACGAAATCAAAACAACTAAAATACTTCCAGTGCGCGCCAAAACAGATTGACCAACTAACCGAGATGTTGCGTAAGCATTTTGGATTTTATTGGATCATTTCGGTATGACTTAAGTAAGATCTGATAATAAATCTAAACATATTTTGGTCGGCATCCATGGCGCATTTTACAGGCCTTCGAAGTATGTACCTTATGAGTCTCAATATACTCTGTCGAGATTTCCCGACCCAATTAATGTATTTTGTGTGTAGAGGATGATAACTATCGATACAGTAACTTTTAATTTTTTTGTTTGCATACACTTAGGAGTCAAAGTATCCGACATAAAGTGGATTAGTTCTTTCGTTCCCGTTTGGTTATAAAGGGTCCATAGGACATGCTCAAACAAATGTGAACAGTTTAGTCCATACCTACAAAGTGATCAAAACTGGCATTAGTCGCATTCTCCCTTGCGACCGATCCCGGATGCATCTCGGACTAATCGCATTTTTTGTAGGTTACATACCTTTTCCAGCATTGAGAGACCGAGGCAGGAGTGATAGTTGCTATAACATCGCCGGATATATTTGAAACGGATTGCGGCGCGGATTTTTCGAGAAGTTTATCTCAAAGCTTCTTTTTTAGCTTATTCGATTACTGCATAGTTTTCCATGCCGAAGTTTTGTTCATTACGATAGTCGGTGTTACATCTTGGGAGTGACAACTTTCAATCTGAGTGATAGCTGAAGTACCTCCTCTTATCCAAATCTAATTTCGCTCAAAATTTATTTTACCTGCTCTGATTAGAGAGAAGATAAAATAATTCACTCAAAAAACTTTCCTGGCCGAAAGGGAAAAATGCTTTATTTCAAGAAAAAATTCCTTCAAATGGATTCAAATACATGGCTTCCATAACATATCTATGTAATTAAAATGTTTTACACAGTTTAAGAAATAGAGTTTTCCTAACATTCAGTTTTTTCATGTTGTTCTAAGGAAAGGGATAAAATAGTAAATAAAAAAAATATGTTTTTAGAGTTGTTATTTTAGAATGCTCAACCATCATGCTACCAGTAGCTAATTACGGCTTTCTTTTAAAAAAAATATGCCGACGGATTATGAGCTGTACTAGCTTTACGCAGACCTGACCATAGCGGATTAAAGCCCAAAGGCTCCACTGCAGTGCACTGGTTAGAACATGTTATGCGAATGGACAAAGAAGCTCCAACACAAAAGGTTTTCCTATCGACACCCGAGTTCGGCAGCAAGGGAAAGGGAAGGCCTCGACTGAGATGGAAACACCAAGTGGAGGATGACTTGAACTCCCTTGGGGATTCCAATTGGCGCCAGTTATCGCTAAAAAAGTATGACTGACGTGCTTTGATACGAAACGGCCAAAATCGACTAGGCGGTTAAGCGTCAATAAATGACGCAAGCCAAGATTAGATTAGATGCCGACGGACCGCTTTTAAGGAAATTTAGTTCTTTAAATTAATGACAAATTGAAGCTAAATTGAGGAAAAAGTCTTTAAATAGATCTTATTTTTCGTAATGTGTATTAAGTAAATCGAATAAGGAAACTGGTTGGTTGTTTCAAGGAAATGCTTTTCTCTGAGTGTAGGTACTAGAAATGAGAGATGCCAGAATCGTGAACAAATTATTTGAGATTATACTAAATGCTGGAGGGCTTAAGGGTCAGTTACATAAAGCTTTATTTTGACTTTACCTCAAACTTTGACTTTGACAGAAAAGTTCAGTATACGTATTTAAACGAAGCATGGCAAATTGGAGACCTCAAAGTTGAAGCAAGGTTAAAATTTGGCAAACTCTCAAATTTTGCTTGCTTTGCTTGCTTTGACAATCAGATGTTGATGAATTTGCTTTAATTAAAGAATAAAAAGTTGGAGGAAATAATAATTAATTAATTTTTTCTCTATTAAATTAATAAATTAACCAAAACACTCTGAATGCAAAGAAATAAATAACGAAAACAAATGTATAAAAGAGAAGCGTGAAGGCGTTCATTGTAGCATGCCTCTGAAGTTGGACGCAAAGTTTTGAGGTAGCAAATGTCAGGCGAGGTTAACAAAGCTTTATGTATTCGACCCTTTACAGTTAAGAAGTCGTCGCTACGATAAGTGACTTACAGAGAGTTGTTTTTGTTCGTTGAGAGAGGACTTTACTTCTCAGTTGCATACTCAGCCCAAAGTAGCATTTGTTGGCAAGAGTTATTCTTCGATGGATTTCCAGGCTTACAGTGTTGTTGGTATTAAGCGTTCGGCAGAATCAGTCCGTCAGTACGTTGAAACAACTGACAGCAAAGTACACTTAGGGGGTTTGTATGCGTAACGCCAGATACGACGGATACGTCAATATAGAATTTGCTCTGAAATTGACGTACGTCACGCGACTGATTCTGTTTAAGCTATTAATGCTGAATTTCTATACTCCTTTAAAAATAAAGCGACCAGGCTATTCAAATTAAAGCCTAGTTGGAATAACGGGCTTAATAAGATTTTAAGAAATAGTTTAGTTTAAAAAAGCGCTGAAAATGAAATTGGTCCATAACCTTTTCTCAAACCTTTAAGCAGCTTTTTAGTGTTGTTTATTGGATATGCACATAAGTACCAGTCAACATGAATACATACATTAACTAGGTCAACGCAATGGTATTTTGACTGAGATTGTTATTGTCTTCTTTAATTAGATTGTATTTGTTTTTTGACCTCAAGAACTTAATAGAGGTAATGCGTAGCATCATTAGTTACGAATATATATATATGTATGTGTGTGTAAGTAAGTTTATGTTTTATAGCAAGCATCGGCGCCCCATAGATCTTAAGATCAGTCAAACAAGTTGGATTCATCACACAGACACGTTGTGCTCTTTGTTTACCAAATGATTTAGTCGTTGCTGGGCAAGGGGCGAAACCACATCGCGTGGGGGTGTCGCTTGTTTGGTCTGCGAATGTTCGGCTTTGCAGCAATTTGAAGAACTTAGAAGAGAAGGTAGTGAAAGAAATGTTTAATTAAAATTTTGTCAAGGGCGAATGGATTCACGGGCGAGCCATATTGACAACCAAGTTTAAAATTGTGCAAAAAGAAGTAAAATAAATCCCAAAAACAGTATGAGCACTAATCTTGTCGAGCGCATACATACCTACTAAATATGTACTTTATATTCAAATAACTAAGACAACATTTTTTACGAAAAGCCATGACAGTGCGAAGCCAAGACGAATGTCGCTATCTTGTTGTCATTGAAGTCAAGAGTAAAGTATTTCGTTACATTTTACTAAGGTGAGTTGAGTAAAGAGCATCTACTGGATTACCATGATCTCAATGCAGTAGTGACGGAAAATATCACGAATGCATCGAAAATAACAAACAAGTTGTAGGTATGTTTTGTTTTTCAAATGTGAGTGTGGCACGTTACAGTCAGCAGATATAAAAAATAGGGCTAGTCAACACAAACTGTTTCTGGTAGTCGCTAGAAATACTAGTATGGACTAAACTAGTTAAAACGCTACCACATAGTAGAGATGGCACGAGGAGTTTTAATTTTTCGCCCACTCTCTACAAATATATGAATGCCAATACCCACATCAAATTTAGTATAGGTACCAAGATAGGTTAGGTTAGGTTCAAGTGGCTGCCGCAGAGACACACTTAGGCCAGTTTGGAAAGACCCGTTGTGATACCACCAACACAAGGAAAGTCAGTTCCGGGGCCCGGCCATATGGAAAATCCTTGAGTTGTTGGGATTTTCCACATAGCAGAATCCGGGGACTGACACTCCTAAACCGACACCGTTACTCTTCCTCGAACCACTTAGATGACTTTATGAAGGCCATCAAGTCGTTTATGTCCAGTTCCGCGATCTGGCTTAGGCTATCCAGGAAGGAAACTCCCAAAAAGCGCGTTCTTGCGCCGCTTAAAGACTGTGCAGTTGCAGATGAGGTGCTGCACCGTTTCCTCTTCCTCATCATCTTTGCAGCTCCTACAGCATCGTCGGTATAAAAAATACACAGCTATGCCCACACTGCGACAGCGTAGCAATTGTTGCAATACCAATAAAATCTTACAACAACAAAACAAAACAGCAATAACAGTGTAAATTGACTCAAAAAATAACAACAAAAACTTGATTATTTTGGAAAATGACAATCAAAGCGCACTTGGAGAAAAAAAAGCTGTGAAGGTTGACCTCGCCCTTTAAGTGCTGCATAACACCACTTACATTTGGACATTGCTGTCAGAGTGCTGGTATAGTGTGAAGTTGAAACTTGAGCTAGGTTTGAAGTTTAAATGAGATGCTAATACAACGAGAAAAACACTTTTGTATCTTAACTGCTGCAATGGAAATCGAAAGTGGCTAAAAGGCGATATGTAAATACATAAGGAAACTAAAAATGGCTAGCTTTTTAAGTTAAACTTCTAACATGTACCGAAAAAGATTGCAACTCATTCATTGCACCAAGTTTAGAAATCGAAAATTTCGAAAATCTCATAACTTTTCATATCTCGGTAGGTGAAATGTCTAAAGTGATATAGTTTTATAGGTAAATCCCCCTGGTCATTCTGTTATGATTTTTTGATACATTTTTTTAAGTGGGCGTGGCACCGCATACTTTTAAGGGAGGCATTTTTGAAAATTCGACTGGTCGTAACTTTTAAACTGATGACGGTAGTACGATGAAATTTCGCACAAAGAAAACTATTAACGTTGGCAGTATAACTGATGAAATTGGACAAAATCTCCCTCCAACCACGCCCACTTTTGATATCGAAAATTTCGAAAATCACATAAATTTATATAATTCGGTAAGGTATGTAAATAGCTAAAATAGTATAAATTGGTATTGGAGATTCAATTGCCTGCGGTACCTACCATTAGCAATTGAGTAGGTTTCATTTTTTAGTAACGGCTTTTCTACCGGCAGCTTCGAAAGCTTTCGTTTCTCATCTTGTCATATTCACTTGACAGCTGACAATGCTTGATGATTAACTTACTACTTAAGTAGGTGCTGCGTTGGTTAATTTTAGCTGTTTGGCTAGCATGTTGATATAATAACCCCAACTGAACTCAATTAAACTCAACCCAACTCAATTCTCGACAGCAGCAGTGAAACTTTTAAATACTCCATTGACGCATTGTGTGCAAATTTTTGTATAACACCACGACAGATGATTTTGGACTTACAAGGAAAACATTGAATGAGGTGTGAAAATGAAAAAATTCATGAAAGATGCACGTTGAGCGAAATATTAGTGAATTTTAAGATAGTTTTTGGGGTAATTAAATGCCTATTTCAACAAGACTGTCCTCCTCGCCTTGTCAACGCCTCACACGAAGAACGTCAATGCTGACCGTCATGAAAGTCAACATTAATCGCGAGGAAAGGCAGTGGTGGCCGGGAGCCATGTTATACTACCATCCATGTTTTTAAGCCTGTGTGTGGCTTAGCAGGCCCCTCACCATAAGATACGGTAAATGAAGCATTGCATCAAGAGCGGTTTTGTTGTTGTCACTTCCCGAAGGTTTTAGGGAGTGATGCCGAAATTTACAGTCCCTGGCCGGATACGAATCCGGTACGCTACTCCCTTGCGGTACTGCCCGACCTTCGTGGTAGCGATTTGGTACGACCGGTGGAACCTTCTTCGCCATGTCATCCCTCCATCCGTAAGGAAGGAGTAGATGGCTAATGAGAGGTGAGAGACATCATATCCGTAGATCAACCATCGAGTTAGCACGTCATTACCTATGTGCATATTAGTCGCCTCTTACTACCGGTAAGCCTACCTCGGGCATATTCTAAAACCCCTAACCCTAGGCTAAGCTGCCATACAGCACATAGTAATCGTTATTTAAAATTAAACGAGAGAGTTCATCATACAACGGATGTGGCCCTGACATTAGGTGGCCCCCTTAGGATCCACAACCCATGTTTTGCCAGATAATTTTCATATGTAGTTAAATATATACAAATATTCTGTGCGAATTTTGCCACTAAACTCGTCCTAAACACTTGGACCGATATTGATGAAATGTTTTGTGTCTACTCGGATATGCTCGAGGATGGTTTAGACTTACAATCTGGACCAATGTATGAAGGAGGCGTGCCACCTCTCCCACAAATGAGAACTTTCGTACTGTATATCTCTGGAAGTATTCATGGTAGAATATTGAAAATGGGTGAAGAGTAAAATGAGATTAATCTTTAGGGGATAAATGGGATAGAGATATGGATAGTAGGAGACATGTGACGGGCCAAAAAGAGGTATACTGATGCATGCAGCTCTTTGCCGGATATGCACCATCTCAACATGGAATGATTACCATGAGCACGATATGAATTTAGTCACCTCATACGGCAGGCAAACCTACCTCGTCATGTTTTAAACCTACTAACCCGCAGCTTTGTTTGTTTCCAGCATCTGCGAATCGCTCTGGCTATTCCCAGTTGAATGACTGTCAAAAACTTTCACACTTACGTGGACTTCTAGACACGGCCCCACCCTCCAAGTAAGTAATTAATTTTTATCCGATTACTTGGCTATCGACTCCTATGAACTGTCCATCCATGTGCTGTCTTGTATCTCATAACCTTCTAATTAGCACCGCCTTTACCCTCTTCCCTTGACTACGACAATGCCATCTGTCATCGATGATCCGCGGGTTCTCTGAGATTTTGTACATTCTGAGACCATATTAGTATCTACGCAAATACGGAAGTTATGAAACATCCAACAAAGCAATGATGAGCATTGAATAACAAAACAATAGGTAGCTGCAAAATTATTTTACAACCAATTACCAACAATGTAGTATGACGGCTAGAGCTAGTAGTCAGACTTTTTTTTCCACTCACTACGTTTCAGTGCGTTTGGTGGCATTTATGATTTTTGGAAAATTTTCGCCTTTACGCAACATAACAATTTTCTAGCGCAAATAAATGAGAACCTAAATGAAAAAAATGCACTTTTATTATCTATTTTATTTTTTTGGTTAAACACGAAAATTTGCTGCTGCCAGCGTTGTTGTCATCTTCGTGTACAAACCGGGATTATCACTTGCGCCCACAGCAAACCTCACATTGCAAACGTTCGCATAATCACCGCCACCTGACGCACTCAGCTGTTCATTGTTTTGAGGTGGCTCAACAACTTTTACAAATTTATACGTCATCATCACTTGGGAACTCGTTGCAAAAAAGAAAAAAACACGAATTGCACGTTTTGCCGGCAAACAGACGCTGTCGTTGGCAACAGCCAGATACCTACGTGGTGCAGTTGGTGCAACCCGTTGAAAATAGTAAAATCATCCCATTGCAGTGGCGTCGCGTGGCCGATTACAAATTCGAGTCACAAATGCTTTTTCTATTGCCGACCCGACTCGCCCGTTGCCGGCTGCTGGTTGTGGCAACCGATGGGTGTTATTAGTTAGTTGTTGTTGTTGTTGTTGTTGTTGTTGCAGAAAGTTTCGTTTTCTTGCTGCAGGTGATTTGTGTGGTCTCGGTTGCTCTTTTTTACCTTACCTCACCGCAATACACACACACCGCACACACACACACACTGTGTCGCATAGTAATCGCTCATCGCGCATCTCATCTCGTCTGGTCTGTCTAATGCATCGAGCCCTGACAATACCGATCCCGAATCCCGGGCCTCCCTCGTTATTTTTTCGTCCTGAAATCCTGGGATTATTTTTACTCTCGGGATTCTGCAACACGCCCAAAAATGTCGGGAAAGTTATCGAAACACGCATTTCGACTTCGACTTCATTAATCCGAAAGCGGAAATTGGAGTTTTTGTTTAAGTGAAAAATCTTTGGCCTAAAAGCAATGCGGCATAGTCATAGCCGAATAAAGTGAGTAATTGAGTTAGCATCAGCTTTTTGGCACCTTTCCAACGGCCTATCTGCCAAAAAAAATCTGCTCCTGACTTTAGTACATGTTGGATCTCATTGGAATTTTGTTTTATGTGGGGGGTCCCCACATCGGAGTGGCCTTGTCAGAACAAGAACAAAAACAACACTCTATAAGTCACTTATGGTACCCTTCCTCCTATATGGCGCAGAAGCAGACAAATTCTTCGAAAGATTTATGGCCCCTAAAAGTTGGCGACGGCGAGTACCGAAGAAGATATAATGATGAGTTGTATGAGTTTTATGCAGACGTCGACATAGTTCAGCGAATTAAAACCCAGCGGCTTTGCTGACTAGGGCACGTGGTGCGAATGAACGAAGACGATCCTCCTCTGGTAGAAGGAGAGGAAGAGGGAGACCACCACTCCGATGGCAGGACCAAGTGGAGAGAGATCTGAGAACACGCGGTGTCTCCAAATGGCTCAACAAAGAACCGACTGGCGTAACATGTTGGACTGCCAAAATCGCCTAGGTGGTTAAAGGCTATTTTAAGTAAGTAAGTAATCATCATTTTAAAGGGTCCGATTCCAAAATTTGTGCTTCACCCATGGCATTTATGGGCAAAACACCTTTCTGAGTTGAAATATCTCGGATTAAGCATGCCGAAGTCAAAATTGGTCTTTGGATACCTCTTCCTACCTTTTTGGATAGCAGCTGGGATGATCCCGAAAATTCCCGGGATCGCCATTTTAATATCTCACAATCCCGGGACAATCAAAAGGCTGCGGGATTCGATGCCTTAGGTCTGGCGCAGCTTCGACGTATCATTTGCTTATTTCCTGTACGTCGCACAATTCTTACGTAATTTTTATTTACCATTTCGAGTCATTTGGTGCTTTAAGATGATAATTGAAGTGAGAAGTAGTACAATCACATTACGGTCTGTTGCATTGTCACTGTCCTCGCCGTAGTCGTCGGCTCCCCTCTTCGTCTATATCGAACATCATTATTTCGTCGACCCGTTTCGCCAGCTTTTGCAGTTCCCATTTCATCGTCACCGTCATCCTCATCATAGCTCATCACATACCGTATGTTGTCCACTTCAAAGTTGTTTGTTGTTTGCTAGCTAACTCCTAGTAGTTGTTGGGCTCACTAGTTGGGTCGCTAGCCTGTTGGGTTGCGCTGTTACATGCACGATCGTTTGGGTTTTCCTGGAAAATCGTATAATTACGTGGAAGATATTTGCAGTAGAAGGGAATGTTAAAACAAAGAGGTCGAGTTATGGTCACACCAAAGCAATTTCCATTTTAAAATTTAACTTTTGTTGCTGGGACGTTAGCAGCGCACAAAAGATTTTGGGGAATGATGGAGTGACAGACGTAAATAAGATGTTGCAAACCAGGTTCCTATAGGAATTTCCACTTTTGTATCTTAGTTATGGTGTTTCTTAAGGACGTCAAATGAATGATTGATATATACCCATCTTAACCTTTCGAGACGACACCAGATTTCAGCTACCTGCCCTGCCCCGAAGTAGCTCGATGAAGCCGCGAGCGATGTCAGACTGTCGCTAGCCGTCCTCGATAAACGACCAAGGAAGTAAATGTTGAACGCTTTATCGTCCTTAATGACGCCTGTATCACCATTCAACCCACTCATTCAGCTGGATCCATACGTAAATAGGTTCACAAGACGCCTGCCAGAGATGAAGATGATCGCCTAAGTGGTCCAAGCAGTAGTATTACTTTGAGACAGCAGACCTGCTCTTTAACCTCAAGACAACACCTATTGGGCCATTCAGAGCCGATGTAAAGACTGGTTACTGAAATTTTTAGGAATTGGTGGCCTCTCACATCTCATTTCCAAACTTCTTCCTTACGAAAGTAGCTCCCGCTACAGGCGGTCAAGTACGGTTCATCCGGTTCATTACCATGTATCAAAGCTTTAGCGAAAATGCTCCGCCTGAACTCCTGTGAGGGTGCCTACTTCAGTAATTTCGTTCGGAAAGTATACAGCTGTGACCAGAAATCAGTCGTGGGGTACCATCGCTAGGTGTAGATAGCCTGCCTTTTTGCGAGGCCTAGTCGTTAACCACAGATTAACTCCAACACGGGGATAGCCTAAGTAGTAAAGTCCTCTCTCGACGAACAAAAACAACACCTTATAAATCAATTATCGTACCCATCCTGCTATATGGTGCAGAAGTTGGACACTGACAGCATCTGATAAGGCGGCTTTGTGAGTATTCGAGAGAAAAATTCTTGGAAAGATTTATGGACCCATGAAAGTGTAGACGGCGAGTACCGAAGAAGATATAATAATGAGCTGTATGAACTTTACGCAGACGTCGACATAGTTCAGTCTCCGATTGCCGCCAGTTGACTCAACAAAGAACCGACTGGCGTAATATGTTGAACGACCAAAATTGCCGAGGTGGCCAAGGACCGGATCCTTGTAAGAAAAGTGACCGTAGAGCCAACCCCAAAGACCAGTGGCCTTACTTTCGAAACGCCATCGGCAACGCTTTCCTCGACGTGGTGGTGGAGGCTCTAGACACGGCTAAAAAATAACCACAAGGAACTACATTTAAAAATATTTGCATTAACTCCAGCAGCCATCCAAAGTCGCACATCATTAAATCTGATGACGATTATCACCGCATACATAAAATAAAATACGATTACAAAAACAAAAACCACAAAAAATCGAAATCGAAATGTTGCATGCACAAATGTTGACCGCACAAATACAGAAGTGACCAGATGAGTAAAATTGTTGACAGCCATGTAGTGCCTCTGGGCAAAGCAAAACTTAGCTTGAGATCTAAGCGCACAACAACAAACCACATTCGTATAACGATTTTAGTGAAAACCAAATGTGAAGTCGACAAAGGTGCCCATGATGATTCTCATAAATATTATCATTGCTTTCATGTATGTACTAGGGATGTCAATTTTTCGGGTTTTGGCCGTCCCGGGATTTTCGGGATATGCTTTTACAAATCCCGGGATCCCGGGATTAGTCCCGGGATTAGGGATTCGTTATTTCTAACAGGTTTGCTTCAAAAAGACTGGAGAAAATGTTTGTGAAACTGTCAATTTTTAAATAAATAACAAATAAAATTAATTAAATTTATTTATCCCTTATATTTTTTATTTACTTTTAATGTATTTCATTTGAATAAAAAAAAATAACACACTTCAATAGAAAGTTTTTTTTTGTAGTTGAACTCCTACATTAATATAAATGTATTAAACAGTTTAATAATGGTAAGTATTAATTAAAAAGTAAAAAAAAATTTGGTACATTCAGCGCGCCTCTTCCCAGCCAGCAAGATACCTTACATTTTACGAACATTGCGTTTTACGAGCTATTCTCGAATCAGCAACAACTAAAAACACAAGCTTTTTTTATTTTGTCAAAAAAAAAACAAGACCCAAGTTCCAAAATTTAGATGCCGCAAAGATATTAACGTTCATAAAATGTTTGTTTGACACAGATGTCCATTCGTCAAAAACTACGCAAAATTTTTCACCTTCTTTTACGAGCTTTTCAATTTCATGTAAAAATCCTACTCTAATATTTTCGTAATAGTTGAGTACAATACTTTGTATAGTGTTTCTGGATTTTGGTAAATCGAAGCCATTACCTCGCATTACATCGCGTAGATCTTGTGATTTGGTGAAAGCTGAAAAAGCAAAACCATCAACAGCCGTCATCCTAGCTAAAACAGCTTCCATACTCCTCTCCGTTTTATTACTAAAAAATTTATGCAACTTTTGCTGTTTACAAGGTACAGGATTGGCTTCTGGAGCTTTTGTTTTACGGCACACAACAATATTATGTTTTTTCAAATGCGTGTGCAGCCCTTTTGTTGAGCCACCTTTCGTTAATAATATTTGACTGCATTTTTTGCACTGAGCTGACTCGTCGTTGTCGCGCGCAACTAAAAAATAGAACCACACGGAAGACTCCTCTTCCGCCTTTGTTTTATGTGCAACAAAACCTGTACGAAATAAATTTCAATTTCATTACAGTGATTCTTTATTTAATGAAAATGAAATACTTCGTATAAAAATGGATGAGTGCGAGGTATTCCACTTCACCGAAGTTATAAATATATCTATATTTACCTGAAGTGGACGGCTTTTCAGTCATATTTAATTATTCTTATTATTCATCAATCAATTATGCGCGCAAAAATAACAATGAAACCAGCTGATTTCTACGTCAACAGTGTTGTAAACGCTAACCCAAATTTCAGTGTGGTTTCTTTGCTATACAAGAGGGATTTTTCTCACATCCCGAAAATCCCGGGATTGCTGGAACACAATCCCGGGATTTTCGGGAGCTTAAAAAGGGTCGGGATCCCGGGATTTCGGGATCCCGGGATCCCGGGATGACATCCCTAGTATGTACATACGAGTTGGCAACGTTGTAGTTGTCGTCAACAACAACAGTTTGACACAGATGAGCCGACCAAAGCGTTCAGAGCAACAGCGAAAAGTTTTCAGTTCGAAGTAGCGCATTTGGCTTGATTTCGGTTTTTGGCAATTAAATGCACGTTTGTAGGTTTCCTCAGGTCACACGATCGTCCGTTGCTTTGTTTTTGGTTTGATGGACGTTCGCTGCAACGTCTTCGTTGAACTTTT
Organism: Campiglossa producta; assembly: GCA_964058755.1. Lineage (NCBI taxonomy): Eukaryota > Metazoa > Arthropoda > Insecta > Diptera > Tephritidae > Campiglossa > Campiglossa producta. The sequence continues at coordinate 153,285,958 of CAXKVI010000001.1, forward strand.
TTTGGTGTTGTTTGGGGTAGTACGCTCACCTGGCTGCTTGACTCCAACGCTTGCGCGTAGTCACAACAACATGAGAAACAAAAAAATAAAACAAAACTAGCAATTTTGGTCTTCGTTAGCTCGTGTGTCCCCAAGCAATGTATGTTCGTATGTATGTATGTCGTTGGGCATGCGCGCCGTCTGTGGCTTGAGTATAAAGAGGCTGTACTGGGCAATGGTAAGGCATTCAGTCGTTGGTTCCCTACAAGCAAACAACTAAATTTAATTTTTTAATTTAAGTTTTACTTCTCTCCCCCACACAAAACTCACAACTATGAACTCCTTCTCCGTGGTAAGTAAATACATATACAAGGAAGTGAAAAAATTTGTGAAAGTGTGAAAACGATATTTAAAAAAAAAACTGTGCACCTTACCTTTGCGTTGGAAGTGTATTAATTTTGCATTTTTTCTTTTTCACTTGCAGTTCTTGGTGTTTGCTTTGGCAGCACTGGTCGTTGCGGAACCACCATCAGGATATAATTATCCCAGAGGCGGCGGTGGCGGTGGTGGTGGCTTTGGCGGCGGCGGCAGCTCATTTGGAGGTGGTTCATTTGGTGGTGGCGGCGGTGGCGGCTACCAAGCTGTCAGCGGTGGCTTCCAAACATCCGAAGGACAAAATGTCGATCCACAACTCTTGGAACAAGTACGTCAAATTTTGTTGAATGAGGAGAGCAAATCCGGCGGCGGCGGCGGTGGTGGTGGTGGTGGCGGTGGCGGTGGCTACCCAAGCTCGCCATCCGGCTCATATGGTGCTCCATCCGGCTCATATGGTCCACCTTCATCGTCATATGGTGCGCCCGGTTTCGGTGGTGGTGGCGGCGGCCGTGTGGTCGGCATCGATTTGGAGGGTGTGCGTCAAGCCATACAAGTAGCGCAGTTCGCTCAACAGAGCACGCAAGCTGGAGGTGGTGGTGGTGGTGGTGGCTTCGGCGGCTATCCAAGCGCTCCCTCGGGCTCTTATGGTGCTCCATCGAGACCCAGTGGCAGTTATGGTGCGCCCTTCTAAATTGGTTGGCATGCAAAACTTCTTGTCTCTAGAATCAAGAAGTTGATTTCGAAGAGAAATTAAACAACGATCCTCAACCGATGTATGAAACCGATTTATGAAACAATCAATCAATCGAACAAACAAAAAAAAACGCTGCCAAATAATTAAACGAGATAAATTTGTTGTTGAACATTTTAGCAAAAAAAAAACAAAAGAAAAGTGAAAACGAAGCTGATTAAATTTGTCAAAGAATGATGAATGATGGGCCCAATTTGAAACTATGATTACCACGAAGAAGAAAAAGCGAAAGAAGTGTTTGCTGTAATTTTAAGTGAAAGCGGTTTCATTGTAATACTCAACAACAACAAAAGGAAATGCCAGAAAAAACAACAACAAAAACGCCACTCAATGGATAATTTAACGATCACGGAAAAAGAAGCGACATTAGCAACAACAACAGCACCACATCATCAATAACACTTTGCAGCACTTGCATCAAACTTTGTTGCCAAGGCGTTGTTGGTGTGCTTCTTGTTGTTGTTTAATGTTTATTAAAATGGTTTGAATATAGAGACGTGTAGAAGCTAATAAATTCTACAGAAGATTTTCTAATTTCGATTTCGTGCTGTGGCCCGCATATACCCAGCAGCAGCAATGCAGCACCAGCCAACCACCGCAAGCAGTCGCCAAACAGCCGCAAGCAACAACAAACAAAATGTACGCAACGACTTTGTACAACAATAACAACAACAATTTGTAGGGAACTTTCAGATTCCATTTGCAGCACCACAAAACATTGCACCCAAACATACAACCAGCGCCAAACCGAATGCACCGCTAATGAGGAAGCGCAAAATTTTTGTTTGCTAACAACATTGTCGTTGTTATTGCAGCTAAATTCAACGGCAGCGTTGCAGTGGTTGGTGCCCGTTAGGTGTTTGGTTATGTGGGTCGTCAGTGATATTTCGTTTTTCATACTTCACGCGCTCTCGCTCTTTTATAGTCCATAACCCCAACTATCACCAAAGTATTTTCACCACGCTATCCTATATGACCCCACTGTTTCAACATGCCCGCCAAAAAGACAACACATTCCATTTTCCGAATTTTTGGTGGGTGTGTTTTGTTGATTTTATAATTTTAATTTTTTTTTTAATTTTTGTAAATAGTTTTGAAATTGTTGTTTGTTTGTGTAAACAAGAACAACAACAACAATAGCAAAAACAACAAAAAATGTTATAACGCATCATTAGCTTGTAAGTGTTTTTATTTTGTATATGAAACAAACAAAGGAAACAACAAAAAAATATGAAAACAATAAAAAAATAGTAAATTTTGTCACCGTTAAATTGCCAAAGTGTTTTTATTTGTTGGACTAAAAGAGAAGAAAGAGAAAAAGAAAACATTTTATATATAAATATTTTATGAAGAGGGAAGTAAGGAATACAAGTGTAGCAGGTCGATGTCTGTACATTGCAGCTATCCAAAAAAAAATAATTCGGAAAATTACCTTCGACCAAGCAGTACACCTGAAAATTCGCTGTAAAAATCGTCCTAGCATTTTTCTAAATTACTAGCTTTCTCGGCAGACATTGTATCTCCATTCCGATCCCTATCGCTGTCTACATATGGGGTAAAATTCCTCAAACGGACCGCCTAAAAATTCGATTTTAATGACATTTGCTGAAAGTGATTTGGTATATAAGAAAAAAATATCACCAAAGGTCGCGTAAAAATATTGGATGATTTACGAGATATACGGGTTTGAATTCGCATTTTTTTGTAAGCCTTTTTTCTTTAAATTGGAATACCTCTAATTGACATGCTAAGAAGGAACATGGAAACCGTTTTCTAAAGTATTTTTACCGTTCTTTTTGAATATAAATTAAAAAAAAAAATTATTGAAAAAATTTAGTAAAAATTTTATTAAAAAAGAATTTTATAATTTTTTTTCAATTTTGGACATTTTTAATTTTTTACTTAAAGCTTGATCTTTTTCCTTTAAAATTATTTTTTTTTTGTAATGGACCTCGAAAATTGTTTAACGTTCTTTCAAAAGACAATTTATTTATTTTTTGTTGTTTTCTCTAGGCTTTGATAAATTTGGTTCGCGTCTGAACTAGTAACAAAATTAAACTTTAGCTAAGTCATTTCCATTTTCCAGCCAAACTGGTTATTATAAAAAAAAAATTGGACCACCCCCCGAAAATATTTTCTGGATACGCGTGGGATAACATCTTCCGGGTCTGCTAGTGAATAAAAAAATTGTAGTAAGTGGGGCCAGAAAGCCTGAGAGTCCCCTTCCTAGATAGCCTACGCCAGGTTTCGGGGAAAGATATCAGGATCTTGATGGCCTTCATCAAGTTTTCTTTTTGGAGGAGGAATAACGGTATCGGTGGTATCACAACGGACCTTCTTAAACTGGCCAATGTGGGCCTCTCTTTTTTCAACATCTATTAATCAAATATGTTGCTCATACGCAGTGTCGGTCATATATCATTTCTTGGTACATTTTTACCATGTATTTCTAAACAAAGTTGGACTATCTAAGAAAATATGTATAATGAGGTTTGTTTTATTTTTAAACATCCTGTCTTTCTATATTTATATATAATATCAAATGTTAATATATATCAAATATTAATATGTAATATCAATTTTCTCCCAATCCCTCCAACTCAACCACTTAGTTACGTCTAATTCGATACATTTCCCTATACATTCATACCTCGTCCACAAAATTTTCCTAATTGTATATATTTAAAAAAAAGTTGAACTAGTCTCAATTAATTATTAAACTATATACCTAATTTGATGACTAGTTAGGGGTATCACTGCTAGGTATATATTGAATTCGGTAACAGTAATTAACCCAACAACCCAGTTGGCTTAGAGGCTTTTAAGTATGTAACCAGTTGATGTTATCAGCCACATTGTGCGTTTACAACTAGGCACACAAAGCTATTGTCAGCATATCCATCAATTTTTATGTTTGTTATGCTTGCCATCACTTAATGTTACCCGGTATGCCATATACCAGGTTGATACCCATAACTCACGAATATAAACATACGTAGTAACCCAATAAACCATTTTGTTTGGTATAAACTTGCGACGCACTTGAGATCAAATGACTTACTGAAATCTACAACATTAATTCTCAACAGAATCTGAATTTGAATATCTATAGGTGGAATCAAAGGCAAACATTTTTTAGTTCAATTTTAGTAGAATTCGTTCATTAGTTGTTCGATTTTATAATACGTTATCATTAACAGATCAACTCAGAAATTTGCTGAAACTCAACTTTAGAACTAGGGATTTATCAAGCGGTGGAGAATTTATTTTCCTGTGCTTGTTGGGCAATACTTATTACATACAAGATTGCCAACTGAAGTTGTATGTAGTAGTAGGATAATGTTGTCAGTAGATATAATTTAGTGTTGCACAAATACAGTAATTAAACGGTTATTATGTATTGTATAATAACTTGGCAATATTTATAAACAGCTCTTCTTCTTTGCATGCCTTTCTTTTAACTCCATGGGACAAACTTGCAAATGTCTTACAACAATGTTAGTCTATTAACTTAAATAATTTCCCATACATGTTGAAGGAGACATTTTCTAGTTAAATAAAATTACCCTAATACTTTCTTCTTCTTCTTTTTCCCTTCATAATCGCAGCTTTTCAAGAAATTAATAGATGTTTCAATTTAGTTATCTTTAATCATTTAATTAATTATTGAATTTTAGGTTAATTGAGCCATGAATTAACTCCTGAAAACATAAGTAATTTGGTTGGCAGCTAATAAATTAGATACATTAACTTCCCTACAGGAAATAGTAGGCGAGGTACATCAGAGGTAAATTAAAAGTTAAGAAAAAAAAATTTAAAAAAAAAATTATTATTCAATCGAAATAAAAAGTATATTGAAAATGTGTTTCTTGAGAAAAATTTACCTACGCGCTGCAGGAACCAGACAAGCCGACATATGTTTCGATGATACTGGAGTTACATCTCTTCAAGGACTTTTCTTCCCGGCATTGTGAGAGTCGAACTCACAACACTGAGAAGGGTTAACCTTCAAGCTGGGTAGTAGCCTAAGGTGCTAGACCTTCTAGCATACAAGTCACTACAGTGTTGTGAGTGCGACTCTCACAATGCCGGGAAGAAAAGTCCTTGAAGAGATGTAACTCCAGTATCATCGAAACATATGTCAGCTTGTCTGGTTCCTGCAGCGCGTAGGTAAATTTTTCTCAAAAAACACATTTTCATACAATCCCGAAAATTGCCTGTAAATACCGTCGGTATTTACAGCAATAGACTACAAGTCAAAAAGCAACAAAGAGTAAAAAATCTATTTTTAATAAAAAAAAGTATAATATTTCCTACTCGAATTATGTATAAAAAATAGAAAAAAAAAACTAGCATAACCAAATTATACGCTAAAAGTGACTGTTATTTGTGGTCCCTGGCTTTATGGCATCGTGCTGAATTGTGCGTAATTAGAGCCTATCAACATGAAGATAATCAAATTTGTTTGATAGTATGCAGTATATGATCAAATTTATCTTTGGCATCAAGTCTTTCGTAAACAAGCCCAATTTTTTTTTTTTTAATTAATTTCATGGGCATCAAGTTGCATTCTTGTATTTTTTTTTTTCAATCTATAAATGTATGTTTATATTTGAGTATGCGAACATCAGAAGCAAACACTTTGGATTGCCAAGGATTTTCAAAAATTAAAGTTATATCTGGCTCATGTTACTGCTGATGTAACGGACTGTACAAAAACTAAAGCAAATACCAGGGGTGGATTCTTGAAAATATTTTAGTGGACGTTAAGATATTGAATTATTCAAAGAATGAACTCTAAAAATTTGGCGTAAATTTATACCTACATATGAGTGGCTCAGTGCCATCCTTGCCTAACCCTCGAAATTTTTTATATGGAGTTATTATGCTATACTACTTAGAAATACTCCACACTATTCTCATTCTTGAAATATTGTTTTTTTTTTCGCATAAGATTGAATTTTGTGAAGTGAGCCACTTTTTTTCGAAGTTGTACTATCTTTCTGAAAATTTTTTGAATGGTTCACAAGAACAAGAAAAAAATACGTTTGGGCCAGTTTTTCGAAATTCGAATTATTTTCAAAGTTATAGCTATCAACACTTTTCGAAATTCCTCACTTTTTGATGATTTTATAACGATTGGTCAAACCGATTTTGCTATTTTTTTAAATATATATCAAAGATGGTATCTTCTACCAAATGAAGATTAAAATTTTTGCAAAAAAAAATTTTTTGCAAACATTTTTCGCAATTTTCAACTTCTCCATCGTGGTCAGATAGCGCTTTTGTATGATGTTGTTGGGCATTAGTAACTATTAGCAAAAAAAAAATTTTTTCGCCAAAAATTAGAATCGTCGTTTGGTAGAAGATACCATCTTTGATATATATTAAAAAAATTAGCAAAATCGGTTTGACCAATCGGCGGCCGCCGTGGTGTAGCGGTTAAGGGTTCGGCCTTCTACACGAAGTCGTGGCGGTTCGATGCCCGGCAAAAGTAACATCAAAAATTATTTAGAAAAAGAATTTTTCTAAACGGGGTCGCCCCTCGGCAGTAGTTTGGCAAACTCTCCGGTTGTATTTCTGCCATGAGAAGCTTCTCAGGAAAAAATGCATTTGCTTTGCAAGTGCCGTTCGGAGTCGGCAAAAAACTGTAGGTCCCGCGAACTTGTAGGAAAACTCAAAAAGCAACACACTACAAGTTGGTGTATCGCCGCCATTAGTTTTTTTTTTTTTTATAATTTTAAAAGAGCTAAACTTTTATATTTGTATATCCGGTACTATCTCGGGAACCGCTTGACCGTCTTGGATGAAATTTGGCATATAGATAGACTATCTACTTCGGGGTTGCTGCTTGGGACGGTTTACAGGTTTGCCACTTATCTCAATTTGTTTAATTATGTAGCAAGATATGCCAACATGGCTATCAAATAAAAGGTATTTCGGCGAAATGCCAACTAAAATGTTTTCAAGTAGGGTTGCCACCTTACCGCAGTATATTTGTATATCCTGTACTATCTCGAGAACCACTTTACCGATTGGGATGAAATTTGTAATAGAGATAGTATTATTGATTCTAAGACTATACACTTAGGCTTTGCCACTTGAGGGGCTTACATGGTTGCCACATATCTCAATTTTTTAAATTATGGAGCAAGATATGCCGATATGGGTAACAAATGAAAGGTGTTTTCGCCGACATACCAACTAAAATATTTTCAAGTATGGTTGCCGCCCCTTGTTACCACTTTACCGTAATGTATTTGTGTATTTTGGAGTCATTTTGGGATCATATTTGGATTATTTTAGGATCATTTTAGGATCATTTTGGGATCATTTAGGGATCATTTAGGGGTCACTTAAGGATAATTTTGGGGGTATTTGAGAAGATTTTAAGTTCAATTTTGAATCTTTTTGGGGTTCTTTTGGGATTATGTTAGGGTCATTTTGGGATCAATTTGGGTAAGTAAATTTAGCGGTAAATTGATAGCTCCGAGCAAGCTCGGTCACCCAAGCACTGATTAGTTATACTTATATTCTCTCTAGGTACTAATGTGGATCTAAAATCTTTGCAGCTTCATCGATGACATCTTCAAGCTTGTGCTAAACATTTTGATATCAGCCGTTGCTGTTACTCATTTAATGAAATCAACAGCAAATTTTTTGCTGTAATGCAACACCAACAATGAGCTTCATTATATTCACCAATGTTTATGATGTGTTTCATGTGGCCATATGTTCATACAATTATTGCGGTAAGAATTTGTTGTTGTTAGTGATGATGTTGCAACAGCGTGCTTACATTTTTTTTACCATATTTGTTGTACATTTTGAATCTTCAGTTTTTGTTGATGTTTGCTACTGCTTGTTGATATTGGTGACGATAATGATGTTGATGCTGCAGCTATCTCGCTGTTGCTGTGCTGTTGCCTAGCAGTGGTTACCCAAAAAGTGAAAGGATTTTGATTTTGATTTTATTGCGTTATTTTCATATGTTTTTTTAATGTTTCAGGTTTATCTATATTTGTGTTGTTGTTTTTGTTTATATGCTGTAGAGTTAATGTTTTTTTTTTCTTTTTGGTAAATCATTAACTTTTATTGTAGTGACTTACATAGTTGTTGCATATGAATGTATAAACATACATACATACACACATATGTATTTAGGCCGTTGTACATCTGCGTTACAACATTCGCATATTCTTGTTGTAATCATCCTTGAGTGCGACATAAATGAAGCGAAACTTAAGCCAAAATCCAATGCTACTTTGGCCAATGAATGCTGTTTCAACATCTGCTCGCATTAAATAAAAAAGCGACACAAAAAATGAAAAGCAAACACAAAAGAGAATATTGCGTGAACTCAATTTTTATTCAAGTTGTGTATTATCTACTTTATTGGGTTGATTTTCGAACTAAAAACTACTTTGCAAATGCATCAAAAGATTGAGTACGCGAACTTCTGCACAACGCCTAATTTTTAAACTAATCAAATGACTTAGGACACGAACTTTTGATTGCATCTTAGGTAGAAATGTGAAACACGGCATCTTTTTAGCGATTTGCAATCAGCCTTTGATAGTCCGAAAAGGAGCTACATCTACATATGTTTGTAGATTATTATTTATTTTTAACAAGTAGCTTCAGACAAGGCGGCTCCCTGTCAGGCATATCTTTAATTTGATGCTTGAGAAGAGAGTTCGAGCAATAGAGTTAAACCGAACTGAACGAACACAAGCGAATCATTCAATAGTCAGAAGTATCTAGCGTGAAATTGTTATTGTCAAGAAGTGTTACTAAGGAATGAGTAGACAATGGAGCAGTAAGATCCTCCCTTGCCGAACAAAGATCACGCTCTATAAGTCTCCTATCGTGGCTGCCCTATGTTGGGCCCGGATTTATGGCCACTGCCCAAAGAATATGAGATAGCCCTTGAAATATTCGATAGAAACGTTCTCTGAAAGTTGCTTAGGCCTTACCGTGATGCCAAAAAAATAGGTGAACGATGATTTACCACCCGATTCTCTGTTCTTGATAAATGGTCCATATTGTCAATGATTTTCATATGAGAATGTTTTACGTTAGAATTTAAAACATAAGTTATACCTACTCACTTGTAAATAAGTATTTACTTGACCAAATAAGTAAATTAGGAGGTACAGAACTATTATATTTCTGTATATAAGAAGTAATAACTCCTTTTTAGCTCTTATGACAAAATTTTCTCATCTTATTTTAAGGAAAATAAACCTCGCAAAAAGTTAGCTCTGCAACTTACCCCTTACCTACTTAAAATAGCCTTTAACCGCCTAGGCAATTTTGGCCGTACCTTAGGGGTCGCTTTTTCGCCCTATCCCATTATTTTTTTACAGGAAAAAATGGAATTCTTTTCAAAGTGAGTTTTCTTATCATTTCCGAAACCTTTTTCAAAAACATTGTGAATTGTGTTTGTAAAAAAGTTGTATTAGCACCAAGGAATGAAACCGATTACAATAACGTTCCGGTTTCGGTTTCAGTTTTGTAACACGAATCGGTTTCGGCTCCGGTATCGTTCTTCAAAATTTATTTCGGTTTCAGTTACGGTTTCATTCCGGTTTCGGTTTCCAAATAAAAACACGAACGCCAAAAAAAGTTTACAAAACTTAAATATGAATGTAGCTGCAAAATAGGTCTGAATTTTTATAACATTTTTCCAATATAACGACAAAATCCCAAAATCCAAATCCAAAATCCTTGGACTAAATCAAATTTTTTTAAGAGATTAAGAGATAAGTATTTTTACTTAATGGCGTTCCCCGAATTTCAAAGTTAGCCTCCAAAAATTAGTTACGGGCGTTCGAAGTTCGAAGTTGGACCCTTCCAAGATTTGGTTTTCTAATTGTTTTGTGAAACAAATTGAAAAAGGTTAAATGTGGGCGTGGCCTTCTTTCTCCTCTTACTTAATTGGTGCACTTTCTTTTTATTTGAAAGTGTATTTTTTTAATTTTTTAAACAAAACAATTAGAAAACCAAATTTTCGAAGAGTCCAACTTCGAACTTCGAAAATTGAGACATATTAAAACTACGTAAATAAATATATATTTGAAGAATAAAACTACTTTCATGCGTAGCAGTCAACGTTCGTTGATCAAGTGATTCGCAAACGCACTTTAATTTTCCACAATGTATAGAGAGCGCTTAACTTGTACGTGTGAGCAAATCTATGAGAGAGCAATAAAGTCGGCCGCCCGCGGGCTAGGTAATGATCGTCACTGATTTACATGCAAAACGTTTATATGTATCTGGATTACTGTTATGCTATGGATACAAACACGGAGATTACCTCCAATAAATTTCAGATCGAAATTTTACACTGACACACACAAAATTGAAGATTAACAATCGGCGCACTAGATGGCTTTGGTTGTAGTACTTGCGGTTTAAAACAAGGTGTCGCTATTTTTTGGTGACATCTAGTGTCCAGTAGCGGCAAACTCGTAATTTTGGCAGTGGTCCTTGCTATGTTTGTTTATTTATCGATGACAGTAGCGGTCAAATAGTTATGATATCTGCTCAAATCTTCTTAATTTTTGGGTGTTTATAATGAAGACTATGCTCGAGTTAACTCCCAAAAGTGGAGATAAATCGGATTTTGCGCTAATGTATCACCCCTTTTTTTTTTTTTTTTTTTGTACCCCCATACTTTATTTCATAATTGCTTTCAAGAAAAATTGACAAGTGTAGACACGAATAGAAAACACAAAAGAGAACGCCAGCAGAGTTGAAAGCAATACTTGACAAATGTAAAACCGGACTATCAGCCGTATTAGTTGGAACTCGCCTTTTAGCTTTTAGCTAATTCGCAAACCATTTCAATTAAACATGCGTTCACTCCATACATAGATGGCGCTGAAGAATTACTCAGCGACATCTTACACATTAACTTCAAGGACAGTGGGTGCTTTCATTTTAGCAAGCGCTTTGCATGTTTCTCTAACCCGATCCTATATCTGTTTTAATCCATATCCCTATCTCCTTCGTACAGGAACCACGCCCCCTTTTTTGTTATCGCCATTTTTTTTGGAGGTGGCAGGGATTGATCTTATATAACTCCTCACAAAATTTCAGTGGTCTAACCAGAGATATGGACTATGAAGTACTTCATTCGTATGGGAGGTGCCACGCCCCCTTTTTCGTTATCCCCAATTTTTATGAAGGAGGTAGGGCTCGATCTCATACAGCCTCTCACCAAATTTCAGTGGTCAATAATTCCAGAGATACGGACAATGAAAAATTCCATTTGTATGGGAGGTGCCAGGCCCCCTTTTTCGTTATCCCCAATTTTTTTGTGGGTGTTAGGGATCGATCTCGTACAACCCCTCACCAAATTTCAGTGTCTAACCCGAATGCTTCCAGAGAGTCGGACAATGAAAAATTCAATTTTTATGGGAGGTGCCAGACCCCCTATATATATCAAAATATTTTTTAGCCTGTGACCATCCCTGGAAGATATCCAGTTCGTGTGTAAAATTGTTTTACGATCGGCTTATTCGTTTATGAGCCAAGTGTGTCCATTAGGGTGGTCCTTATTTGTATGGTGACAAACCGAACATGAGATATCGTTAGTCTCACCCCCTAAATCAATAGTAATATAGCCAAGAATATCACATATAAATTTTTAGCACGATTGGAGACAGTTAAGGGGTGCCGCACGGCTGTTAAAGCTTAGATTACCCTATGGAGACTCCAAAAATAAAAAGGATAATTTTTTTAATCTAACACCCAAAATCGATAGCACAATAGTCGAAAATATTATATTTAAATTTTGGTCCCGATTGGACACCGTTAAGGCATGTCGCAGAATGGTCAAAGTTCAGATTAGCCTATCAGGTCTAAAAAAATACAAATAATTTTTTCTATTATTTCATACCGTAAATTGATAGAAATAAAATAGAAGTAACCTCATATAAAATTTGGGTCCGATTGGACACCGCTAAGGCATGTCCCACGGAGGTCAAAGCTCAAAATTAGCTTTTTATAACCCAAATCGATAATACTATAGTCGAAGATATCACTCAGTATTATTTCCCTCCATAGGTTCAGGTGGTCTCGAAGGTGATGTAATTAAAAATATTGTTATTTTTTCTTTTAACTTTGACCCCCTTCCTATACCGCTAAGCCGTTTTCAATCGAAAGTAAATTTTATATGTGATATCTTCGACTATAGTATTATCGATTGGTTATAAAAAGCTTATTTTGAATTTTGACCCTCGTCAATCCAATTTTTATATGTGTCCAATCCAAATTTTATATGTGATTACTTCGATTTTATTGCTATCAATTTAAAGTATGAAATAAAAGAAATTTGAATTCTTTTAGACCTAGTCTGAACTTTGACCCCCGTGCGATACGCCTTAGCGGTGTCTAATCGCACCCAAATTGTATATATGATTACTTTGACTTTAGTGTTATCAATTTACGGTATGAAATAAAAGAAAAAATAATTTGTATTTTTTTTAGACCTGAACTTTGACCCTCCTGCGACATGTCTTAACGGTGTCCAATCCGGACCAAAATTTAAATATAATATTTTCGACTATTGTGCTATCGATTTTGGGCGTTAGATTAAAAAAAAAATCATTTTTATTTTTGGAGTCTCCATAGGGTAATCTAAACTTTGACCTCCGTGCGGCACCCCTTAACCGTATCCAATCGGGATAAAAATTTATATGCGTTATATTTGAGCATAATGGAACCGATCTAGGGGGTGAGACTGAAAAAAGTCGCACATTCGATCATAAGGACCACCCAAGTGTCCATAGGTACTTTAAGATATTATTTTGTAGCCTTCTGATGTCACGATCAATCGTAATAATATTTTTTTATTTTCGAAATATTTCTAAAACTTACAACAATGATTGCTAGAACACATACCAAACATACAAAGTATAAATTGTACACAGTATAGATTATTTAAAGTAAAACAATATCTTTAAGACATAGTTTACAGTACTCAATTTGCATTTTATATATATAGATGCTATGGATACACACACGGAGATTATCTCCAATAAATCTTTTTTAATCAGATCCAAATTTTACCCTGACACACACAAAATTGAAGATTAACAGCATCGAGGATTACTTTTTTTATTGTTATTCCACCATATGTTTACCTAGCTCGGCGACATCTAGCGCTCGATAGTCGCAATTTTAAACACCAGCGCGATATCTATCAGTAGCTATCCTTAATTTTCTTCTGTTTCTTGCTGTTTTTGTTTATTTTCCTATAGTGTTTCCATTGCAAAATTTGTTTACAAAGTTTGTTTACATCTATTCAGGTGAAATCGGGTGAGCTCATTAGCCGCATTCTTCTGGCGACATCTAGCTACCGATAGTCGCATTTTACAAACCAGCGCGAGATTTATCAGTCACCTACCCTTAATTTCCTTGTGTTTCTTGCTGTTGTTGTTTATTATTTATCTACAGTGTGTTGCCAGTGCACATTTTTTAAAACTACTCAAGTCTTCTTTATTTTTGGGAATTTATGTATAATGAAGATTATGCTAAAGTTAATTTCCAAAAAAGGAGTTAATTCGGAATTTGCGCTAATGTATCAGCCCTTTTAAATTCCCAAAAATAATGAAGACTTGAGTAGTTTTAAAAAATGTGCACTGGCAACACACTGTAGATAAATAATAAACAACAACAGCAAGAAACACAAGGAAATTAAGGGTAGGTGACTGATAAATCTCGCGCTGGTTTGTAAAATGCGACTATCGGTAGCTAGATGTCGCCAGAAGAATGCGGCTAATGAGCTCACCCGATTTCACCTGAATAGATGTAAACAAACTTTGCCCGCCCGTTACAGTAGAACGCGCTCGAATTTCTTAAATGATGTCGGATGAAAAAGTCGGTTGCAGTAGCCGCATTCTTCTGGAAGTTATCGCTCCGGCTCACGCTCAATTGTCACGGGAACAGATGTCGGTACGCTTTCACGTATATGCGGGATATACACATTATTAAAATAAAAATACCCAAGAATTTTCGTTTAATACCAAAATTCATTAAATCAATTTTAAGGTTGCAATGGTTTTTTGACCATTAAGAAAGATTTATGCATTCAAGATAGTAATACGAAAAAAAATTAAAAATCGACACAACTTCGTAACATTTTATTGCGTTTATCAGTTCTGGGGCTACACCGACATCTATAGGGCGGGTGTCAAATGCGTTACTTAAAATTTATGCAATTTTTGTATTCACCACACCTTAAAATGAGCGAGAGAGAGACTGTGGTTGATTTCTTGTGACTTTCTCTTATAGAATACTGGAATCATCTCAAGTCCCAAAAATTGTATCTAATGAAATATCTCAAATTTAGTGACTTGATATGAGACAGAATTACAGAATACTGGTATTAGTATGAAATCTAAAAAAACGCCCCAATTTCAACATTGCGTTGAACAATGCAACATTATTGCTCGCCAGCGACATCTGTTACTGAAAAATTTTACTCAGTAAACGCAACTAGGCCAAGAACCAATTCAACACAGCCCAGTGCTGCCAAGTAGCAAAACATAATCAGTACCCGCGCTAGGTGGCGCGGAGGAGAGTCTCGCACCATTATCTTTGATAGAGTGGTGTCATAACTTACATCCATATTGAACATCAAAGGATCGCGATCCATACTGATCGATTGATGGATCACAAATTGAAGCTACACGTTCAATATGGATGTAAGGTATTTTTACGCTACCTTTTATGCTTTTTGGCTTAAAATGTGTAAATAAAAGAAACAAAAAAATTCAACACAGGCATATTACTATCTTTTTTAATACAAAAACATTAAATCAAAGCTACTGGAGGAGAAAATATTATCGGTATAGATGGATCACGGATGGATCACAAATTGGCACTAAACGTTAAATATGGACTGAAACATCCATGGCTGTAACATCTAGATTTCAGTATTTTTTTATCTGTTATTTGTGTTATTTGCATGATTTATACAAAAATATTATTTATTATTATAAAAACTCAATTGCTTTTTCTCAAATTTTAATAAATTTGACATCAATTCGTATGAAGAAACTTTCAAAATTTGAGTAAAGCTTTCGAAACATCAACTACTTTTTTTTATTAAATTATCCTATTATCTCTTTGAAAAAAGAAAATAAAATAAGTAAGGCAGTCCGCAGACGAGGCGCATCGTCATAGACGTGTACTTGTCATTTCACTGAGCACCAATTTCCTTGCGTCTAAAGATCTGCACACGTATCGAAATCAAGGTTGGCTGCAGAATGAAAACGCACAAAGAAATGTCAAAATTTAAATATTAAGGCCGTGTGCGAATTGGTTGAAAAAAGAAACAAAATTCGTCAGAGCGATGGTAAATTCTGTCAGTTATCGTGGTGAATATGAACGTCAGAATTTACCCTAGCCCAGGGGGCTAGCAATTCGATCGATCTACCTGGTATTTCAAGGTTGAAAGCAGTGAAACGAAAAAAAAATCGACCCATGTAAATCATCCTTAATATGCGTCTATGACGATTCACTCCGTGTGCAGACTCGCTAAAGAGAAGGCAATGGAGTATCAAATAATATATCCGCTCTGCCACAAACCGGATATTTGCCTCCTTTAGGAGTCAACTGCTAATAAATTAGCTAAAATTATGGGGGAGGGCTTAAATACCGGTTTTGACCTCAGGATTACGAATCCGGAAGCGCTTTTTAATTTTTTTGCTTCCGTGAAGAGATATTTGTAATCAAAGTTGCAAGTTTTCATGCAGTTGTTGTAATCACATTAGGCCGCACCTAAAAACATGCAAAAAAGTGTACGCAGAAGAGTGTAAAGGATCAAATACATAAAGCTTTGACATTTGCTACCTCAAAACTTTGTGTCCAACTTCAGAGGTATGCAACAAGGAACGCCTTGACGCTTCCTTTTTATACATTTGTTTTCGTTATTTATTTCTTTGGATTCAGAGTTTTTTTTGTTAATTTAACTATTTAATAGAGAAAAAACTATTTAATTATTATTTCCCCCAACTTTTTATTCTTTAATTAAAGCAAAGTCATCAACATCTGATTGTCAAAGCAAGCAAAGCAAGCAAAATTTGAGAGTTTGCCAAATTTTAACCTTGCTTCAACTTTGAGGTCTCCAATTTGTCATGCTTCGTTTAAATACGTATACTGAAATTTTCTGTCAAAGTCAAAATAAAGCTTTATGTAACTGACCCTTAAGGGTAAGGCTGTTGTTGTTGATATTTGTCGTTCCACCGTGTAAATAGCAATTCGATCGATTCACACCTTGTATTTGAAGGTAGAACGACAAAAATCCACCAGAAAATCGACCCGTGTAAATGACCCTTAAAGGATTTTCTGGTCGATTTTTATCGAACCACTTGTGTTCAACCCTTAAATACAAGGTGAAGATTGGGCGAATTGCTGTTTACACGGTCGATTGAAAGAAAGGTTAGAAAAATCGACCCGTGTAAATCATCCTTTATTTTATATAAGCGCGGCCGAAGGCCGCCAACTCAAAAAGGTGTTCTGCACACAAATACCATGGATTCCGTCAGACCTGGGTAATTTTTCGGTTTTTTGAACATAAATTTTCACTGAAACATAATTTAGCTAATTTATAACAGTTGACACCTAAAGTAATTGTTGGTAATTGTCACCAACATTATTGATACTAAGCATTCAGTATGGATGTCACATCCATGGATCGTGTCAATATGGCTGTAAAGTATGACATCATTCATAGCAAATACTGGTTGCGCGAGTGTATCTATACTGGTTTTTGGGCTGCTAGGGTAAATTCTGACGTTCATATTCACCACGATAACTGTCAGAATAAACATGTTGGGAATCGCTTTTTTAACGAAGAATAAGAAGAAAACAAATCATGAATTGAATGGCGTTACTGAAAGTAGAGGGCAAAAACTCATTGTCAAAAAATTATAACTAATTTAAAGAAGTTTACATAAATTTGCAAATAAAAGTGATAAGAAAAATATGAAAATATAGCGGGCAGCCAGCCACAACAGGCAAATGCCAGAAAACGCGAAATAAGTGGAGTTTGCCAGCAAGTTAGCGGCGATATTGTGTGCGTGCGTACGTGTGTGCATTTTTATTTGGGAAAAGCGAGGACTTCTGGTCGTCGTCGACAACGGTCAGTGCAGCACACAAGAAAAAATAGCAACAATTAAAACCGCTGGCTGCATTTAGTCCTTAAAAATTTCAATTCTCGCAATGTTGGAACAGTTTATGGCAAAGGTAAAGAACGCAGCACTACAATAAATGGCCAATAAATTGTAGTTTTTGTTGGCGCACAACTGTGATGCAAAAGTAAAGTGTTTTAACGATTTGAAACAAAACGCGCTTTGCACGCTGTACAACACAAAATTTCAATATCAAAATCATACATAATTAAATGCATACTGCAAACAACAAAGTTAGTTTTTTTATATTTTAAACTAAATGCAGATTGTGCATTGTGAAAATAGTTTGGTAATAAGCATTGCATACGCGCAAGTGAAAAGATAGCAGCAAATTCTTCAGCCGCTATGAGCTCTGTAGTAGGCAAGCAGGCAGTCAGAAAAATGTGAACCGTGTGAAGAGGCTGCGCTGTTAAAGAACAGAAAAAAAGAACAAGAAGCAGCAGCACCAATTGCTGTTGAAGACCGGATAGGCAAAGAGAGGGGGCCAAAAAGGCAACAGGAGGAGTGGTAGAGTGAAAAAGTTGAAGTGTAGAAGAAAGGTACGCCAAGAAGAAATGTAGAAGATACTTTTAGATGAAGAACTGGCTGTAGAATTAGTAGCACCAGCAATTATTTTTTATGAAATTATTATCTATGTAGAACCACGTTGAGTATGTCAAACATCCGTTTTTCTGGAATTTTGTTCCTTGGACCGCACAATACCACTACTATGATGCAAGACACGTAGGGAACCACAATGTTTTTCCAGTGATACTAGGATGCTGTAAGGGGGTTATGTAGTGTAGGGGATATGACCTGTCCTTTGCCGGAATGAATCCGAAGCTATCAGCTTCCATTGAAAGCCTTACTGCAACTAAAACGATTTCTTTCACCGCTTGAGCCCTCCCATCACGGTTTTTAGTAGCCTGTTACAAAAAGCATATCTCCCGCGGTATTTGTTTC
Organism: Campiglossa producta; assembly: GCA_964058755.1. Classification (NCBI taxonomy): domain Eukaryota; kingdom Metazoa; phylum Arthropoda; class Insecta; order Diptera; family Tephritidae; genus Campiglossa; species Campiglossa producta. The sequence goes on from CAXKVI010000001.1 coordinate 153,304,210, forward strand.
CTTTAGGGGTCAACTGCTAAAACATTTGATAAAATTATGGGAGAGGGTTCAAAAGGCGTTTTGGCCCCAAGATCCCAAATCCGGAAGCGGTATTTGCACGCAAGTTTTCAAGTGACTGTTGTTATCACATTAGGTCATGCAAAAAATACTACGCATGGCGTAGCCGGTATGTATTAAAGGTTCCAAACCTTCTGTAATGGTTTGAGTTCCGAAATGCATTTCCACTGATGTGCACGCTTGTGGATTATACCTAGGTTTCGCACTCCTAGTTTGAATTTTGAAAAGTCCGTGTAAATTGTTACGAAAATTACTGGTAGCCTAAGACGGCGCCCATATTGTGTAAAATAAATGCTTAGATATTCTCCCTTTTGCCGATTTTTCCACGGTTCGAAACCTTACATTTCCTTAAACTAAAGCCTGAATTACATAAAACTTTGTGAAACTTCGACAGATGCGGCCATTGCCAAAAATGGTCTTCGCTTTACGTTCTACAAACTTTGTATGAAAGTTGAACCTGCAAAGTTCACAAAGTCACAAAAGTGCTCATGAACAGGTTGAAGACCTTGTTGTTGTTGTTGTAGCCATACTTTGCCCTGCCTAGTCGGAAGATCCACTTATAAAAAATTACGTTACAGACCAGACAGGGGTTGTACGGGTGTTGACAGCCCTTTGCCGGATGAAACCGGTACGTTCCGGTACTCCCTTGCGGTACTGCCCCACTGTCTTGGGAACGATTTCGCCTCTTACGACGGGCATACCTACCTCAGGCATATTCTAAACCCCTAACCCGCAGGGGCTGTTGAAGACCTTCGGAAAGGGTTTATACCAACTGATTGATTTCCGAGGCAAGACACGCACATTGTCTCTTTTATTGACCAGAGCGGCGGCCTAGGCTAGGAAATTAATCCTTATATTTGTTATCCTACCAGCCGGTTGTTGGCCGGGGCTTACTCTGATCTACAATTTAATTGAACCTAGTCGAGTTGGCGGCCGCCACGGTGTAGTAGTAGTGTGATCGGTCTATTACACTAAGTACTCTGGTAAAATCAACATCAGCAATTATTTAGAAACCAGTGTTTTTTTTTATACGGGATGCGACCACCTTGGTAGTGGTTTGGGAAACCACTTCCAGTTAGGGAGCATAATGAAATGCTGTGTAGCCTTCAGCTAGTGCTGCCTCCTAGGACCGTGAGGACACATCTACGTAAACATTTTGATGAGATCCGGCACCTTGCAACATCGCCGTTTGATATCGCCGTTACATATCCAGGCTGAATTTCCGGCTTGTGGCTCCTCTCCTCATAAACCAATCATTTATTCATCTGTTCTTTGGAGCTCACTTTTCTAACACCCATATCCCTTAGGTCCAACCCTGTGGAAACTGCTGGTTTCCTAGGACCCCCCTTAGAAGGCATTGATGACGATTAAGGCTAAGCATAAGTACACGTTTGGATACGCCTGCCTTCGTTAAAACAACAACTAGGCCTTTAACCTCATTATCTAGAAACACATCATAACGTAAAAAGACTTAAGTTCAAAAAATTTTTTTCTTTCTTACAGGTTTGTCATGTACCGGAGTTCTTGCCCAGCTATTAGTTTTACCGATTGCATTCTCAACTTAGCCAGCAACACAAAAAATTCAAAGATCAAGAACTGGAGTCTTGAGCTATCAAAGAATTTGCAGCGCAATGCGCGCTTAAAGAATATATTATATAACTAAACAAAAGCATCGAATATTGCTTCGAATTGTGCCATTGCATCTACAAAAAAAGGGAACACGAGACTTCAGAAAAACTTGCCACATAAATTTATATTGGTACTACAAATATTAATTCAACGTGCTGCAGGAAGAGCAAGCAGCAAGTCGACGCCATCCAAGTTCTCTTAGCAATACTTAACTAAATAAAAAAGCGCGTGTGCTAGTCCACGCGCTCTTAACAATATTTCTTTGCACCGGTGAAACAATAAAGCCGCCACCATTCGGAAGAAAAACACCCAAAATATGACCCACCATCTCGGTATGGCTCCATATCGTATGACGGGTCCAGCGGGTGGTTTATGCCCACCTGATTTTAAACCACCACCACCAACGGATATTATCTCCGCGCCGAGTAATCCGAAAAAGCGACGAAAAACATCAAATGCGAATTCGGTCGCAGCCGCGGCGGCGGCGGCAGCAGCAGCTTCAGCAGCCGCAAATTCAATGCAATCACAAGCACCACCGACACCTGCCGATTTACTACCACCACCACCAATGGGCGGTTTTGGAGATACAATTGTGGCATCGAATCCGTTTGACGATACACCTCCTAGCATGTCGAGTAGCAGCATGTCCAGCATGAATCATATGATGGGACCTGGTCACTATGGTCCTGGCGGTATGGGTGGGCCGCATATGGGTATGGGCGGTCCTCATCATGGTCCACCACCACACATGCATCCGCATATGCATCCACATCATCCCGGTGGACCACCACATCCTCATCAACATCATATGGGCGGTCCACCTATGCGTGGCATGAGTCCGATGGGAATGGGTAGCCCTATGGGCGGACCTGGTCATTCAATGGGACCCGGAGTAGGATTACCACCACATATGAATCATGGCCGAGGTGGGCCAATGGGTAGTCCGATGGGTGCGATGGCAGCAATGGGTGGCATGAGTCCTATGGGTGGCATGGGGGGACCAAGTATATCACCCCATCACATGGGTATGGGTGGAATGTCGCCTATGGGTGGTCCGGGACCGGGACCTGGCCCTGGACATAATGGACCGCGCGCAATGGGCTCACCAATGGGAAATGCGTCAGTTGGTGGACCACCGGGAATGTCTCACGGACCTGGCCAAGGTTCGCCTATGAATTCTATGCCGATGGGCTCACCCATGAGCAGTGCAATGGGCAGTCCCTTGGGACCACATCCACAGCATCATCAGCAGCAAGCGCAACCGTCTCAATCACAACCTCCGCCGCATATGAATAATGGTCAGATGGGCCCACCACAAATGCATAGTCCTTTAGGCAATGGTCCAACGAATCACAGTCACTTACCAGGTGGACCAGGTCCAGGGCCAGGCGGACAAGGCCCAACGCAGCAACAGCTACTAGGTAATATGATGGGACCTATGGGTGGACCAGGAAGTGGTGTTGGTCCAAGTAGTAGTTCGCCAGCTGGTGTTGGAGCGGCAAATAATATGAGCAATAGCAATAACAATAGTAATAATAATAATGCGAATAATAGCAACAACAACAATCAAAACCATCATCTTTCACCTGCACCACGTATGGGAGGAGCGCCCTCCCTCAGCAATGGTCCCATGCCACCATCATCCTCAGCTTCAGCGACTGCGACGTCAACAGCGTCGTCAATATCTGCGCCCAGTTCTTCGCCAGCGCCGGGTGGTGTTAATACGGCCATGTCACCCTTACATACGTTAAGTGGGAGCTCGAGTGGCGGACCTGGACGGAGTCCGGGTATGTTAAATAGCGTAGGATCAAGTGCTGGTCCAGGACCAAGTCCATTACAATCGCCTTCGTTAGGTGGCGGCGGTGGAAATATCGGTGCTAGTCCAATGGGTTGTGGTACAGGCGGCGGCGGAAATACACCGACTTTAACCATGGGCCCCGGTAGCGCGAGCAGTAGTAATAGCAATAGCATTAATAACAATAACGGACCAATGGGCACGGGTGTCGGTGGTCCAATGGGCGGTCCAATGCAGTCACAGCTAAATGCGAATATTCCTATGACACAGCAACAACAACAGCAGCAGCACCAACACCAACAACAACAACAGCAGCAGCAACAACAGCACCAGCACCAACTACAGCAACAGCAGCATCATCAACTACAACAACAACAAATGCAGCAACAACAGCTACACCAACAGCAACAATCTATGTCACATGGCGGCCAACCAGGTATGGGTCTCGGTGGCCAAATGCACATGAACAACAGCGGTGGTCCCAACAACATGAACCTCATGCCTGGCCAAAGTCCTGGTGGTCAAGGTCCAGGCTCAGGCCAAGGTCCGCAAGGAATGTGTGGCAATATGGGTGGTGGACCCAATCAAATGCTGCCGCCACAACAACCGCATCTCGGGCCAACGCAACAACAACTAATGAATCATCCACATCATCATCCCGGCGGTCCAATACCACCACATCTAATGGGAAGTGGACCAAATGCTCATATGCACGGGCCCGGTGGCATGATGCAGCATCATATGGGTGGCCCTGGAGGGCCAAATCATCCACATCCACCACATCACATGATGGGCATGCACGGCGGCGGTTCACATATGGGACATATGGGCGGTGTACCAGGGCCAGGCGGCGGTGGCGGACCTGGCGGCATGAATGGACCTCCACATCATCCACATGGACCACATCCGCATGCACATCCACATGGCCCGCATCATACAATGGGCGGACCAAATCCAAATATGTTTGGACATGGTGGTCCAATGGGTCCCGGCGGCCCGATGGGAGGTCCAGGTGGACCAATGGGACACGGCGGCCCCATGGGTGGGCATATGGGCGGTCCCATGGGTCATATGGGTGGTCCAGGCGGTCCAATGGGGCAAATGGGTAGCGGTGGCGGCATGGGCGGACCCAAACCAATGTCAATAGGCACGGGCAAAATGTATCCACCCGGTCAACCAATGGTATTCAATCCACAAAATCCGAATGCGCCACCAATTTACCCCTGTGGTATGTGCCACAAAGAAGTCAACGACAACGATGAGGCAGTATTTTGTGAATCTGGTTGTAATTTTTTCTTTCATAGGTGAGTTATTTAGCAATTAAAATAAAGCTAAATAGTAAACGCCTTATATAATAATAATAAATCAAATTTTATTGGCAGGACGTGTGTGGGTTTAACGGAAGCGGCCTTCCAAATGCTGAAGGATGAAGTTTATGCAGAGTGGTGCTGTGACAAATGTCTATCTACTAAGCCAATACCAATGGTGAAATTTAAGTGTTGAAACTAGTAAACGAACAAACGCGTTACAGCGTTGGCTAACAACTTAAAGCGATAGATAGCAGAGGTAGTGAAGGTATGGAGCTTACTTTGAACCAGCAAATACACAAACACTCTTGGTGCATTACTCTGGACGTCAGTCAAGTTAAATGGTTGTTAATGGTGCTGGATAATCCATTGAAGAACAGGCGCAACAAATTCACCACACACGGCAAAAATCACAACACCAATAGCAGAAATAAGTTAAGTATATGTATGTATGTCCGAATCAAACGACTGCGAATGTGGAAATTGTTGATAGCACCTGGTTACTCAATGGACGGCCCATAAAAACAAAAATACACACACAAACGCATGCACGTTCACCTACACACAATCACATAAAACACACACACGCGTACACTACTTTGTAAAAAAAAAAAAAGAGTTAAATACAAGCAACTAACTAGTTTTAAGATTTGAAAATACAGTTTAATGTTATAAGAAATTTCAAAATAAAACAAAAAATAGTAACTCATGAAATTGATTTATACAAGTATTGAATGGAAAAGTGAAGCGTAAATGTAAACTATACAGCTTAATAACATAAAAATATCTATCTAACACACTGTAAATTTTTGATCAAAATGTGGAATGAGTGCAAGTTGGATTAAACTATAAATTTAAAAAAATAACCTAAAAAATTAATATACTAGGCAAAAAGTATGCAATTCTGCATCGACATCGCTAGTGCACAAAACGCTTTAATTTTAAATTATATTATGTTCACAAAACTTGTTTTGCCCCCTTTTACCATAAGTTTACAAACGATATTCTATAACAACGACAGGGTCCAACTGCTTAAGAAATTATGCAACCAAATTGTAATAAAAAAAAATAAGGTTAGTTAACTCTGCTATAGAAACTGTAAAATGTATTTCCAAACATAGCTGTTAAGTAATGATTACGATTAGTAATCGGTTAGATTATTTTCTAAAAAGAATTGTAATGATTATTTATTGTGCGTTTGAAATATTGGGATTACGTAGTGATTACGATTATAAAGAACATAAAGAATCAACAACATAAAGAATCAAAAAGTAATCATGATTACTCTAGATTACTGAAAAGAATAAAAAATAATAAAAATAAATAATTGATTCTTTTCAGCGATTCTTTTTGATTATTTTTGATTACTTTCAATGCAAAATACCAAACAACTTTTGATTGAAAGTAATCAAAAATAATCAAAAAGAATCGCTGAAAAGAATCAATTATTTATTTTGATTATTTTTTATTCTTTTCAGTAATCTAGAGTAATCATGATTATTTTTTGATTCTTTATAATCGTAGATAATCATTACGTAATCTAGCTGGGACCATGATAATCGTAATGTAATCAATTATTTCACTATCAAATACAAAGTAATCAGATTACTAATCATTACGATTAGTAATCAAAACTTAACAGGTATGTTTCCAAAAGCCGTTAAATAATTTTCCGAATAAATAACTGTATTTTAGAAATATGAGAATAAGCAATTGTTACTTCAGAACTTATATGATTATATGTACTGTAATTCATTTTGCAGCTTCGAAAGTACAATTGACTAATCTAAAATACATAGTTTAAAGGTCTAAAAGCCCAATTACATAAAACTTTGGAAGATGCGCGCCTCGTTTTTGCCCTTTTGCCAAAATCTTGCTTCGCTTTACGTTCCACAAACTTTGTATGAAAGTGGATACTACAAAGTTTTATGTAATTGGGCCGTAATTGATTATTCTGAGATACATTTTACGATTTCTGAAGTATAACGCTGTAAAGCAGCCGGCTGGGTATTGGACCAAACCAACTTTTAAGATTAAGACATAAATAAGAAAATGACGTTCTCTGGTTTTCGAAGTTAGCATCCAAAAATAGTTACGGGCTTTCGAAATTCCAATTTGAAGATCTGGACTTCTAAAGGCCCAATTACATAGAAATTTGTAGATTCTATTTTCATACAAAGTTTGTGGAACGTAAAGCGAAGCAAATTTTTGGCAAATGAGTAAAAACGATGCGCCCATCTGTCAATGTTTCACAAAAAAAAAAACTAATGGCGGCGATATACCAACAGGTTATCATAACCTCTAACGAGATTTTTAGTCGAGCTTCTCTTTCCAACTTGTGGTGTGTTGCTTTTGAGTTTTCCCACAAGTTGGCGGGACCTACAGTTTTTTGCCGACTCCGAACGGCACTTGCAAAGCAAATGAATTTTTTGCGGAGAAGCTTCTCATGGCAGATATACACCCGGAGAGTTTTCACAAAGTTTTATGTAATTGGGCCTTAATTGTTTTGTTTAAAAAATTAAAAAAACGGCAAAATGTGGGTATTTGATTCGTGTCCTTTTTAAAATGTTTTTATTAGGTCGCTTTGGTCGTTTCTGTTCGCGGATTTTTGTTCGAAATTCGAATTATCTGTTCACCACAGTCCATAGGTGGCGCCGGGCGCTATATTTTCAAAAATCGAAATGAAACATTTTCCTTAAAAATTCCGCTAGGTGGAGCTGAGATCGGCGTAATAAAAACTGAAAATCCCAATTATGGACCAATTTGGCTGACATTAAATCAATTTCCAAATGTTAAAAAAAATTAGATCCGCTAGGTGGCGCATGAGTCGCTTTATTTAAGAAATCGCTTAGGTTTCGGTACAATGTTATTATTGTTCTATCTTAAGTATAGTTCTTATAGCTATCTGCATATCAATGGCAGAGTTTCACTTTTTCGAACACAATAGCATGCGCCTTCAGCGTCATCTTCATATCAATGCCAGTGAAGTTTCGAATATCCTAGTGTTACTCCTTCGAACCTAATAGCATTCGATCTTCAACGCTATCTGCATATCAGTTTCCAGATCCAGAAGCAATTAATTAAAAGTTACTCAGATTTTGAGTTGTGATTCTTTTTGATTTAGTTACCTAATTTCGAAAAGTTATGTGGTTACATGAATACCACTACCAATCTTAGAAAATTTTCACAGACTCACAACTTAAAAGTATAAAATAAAAAATGAACTAAAAACTGCAAAATAAGGAGAAATTATTTTGCAGTTTTCAGTTCATTTTAAAAACATTTTAAGTTAAAAATATTTTTTATTCTTTTTTTCTATTTAAAAGTTTAAAAAAAGTTGATTTTGTCGTCTAGTGTAATTGATTATTCTGAAGTAAATTTTACGGTTTTTGAAGTTTACTTGGAAAAGGTGTAGTTTTACGTTATATGTCATTTTTTAAAATTTGTCGCTGCAAAGTCATTTAAATTGTTTGCAAAAATACTGTGTAACAAAGTTATCGTTTTACTGCATACTAACCCCCTCAATCATAAAAAATGAAATAAAGCTCCTTTACACACTGCAACAGCAGTTTTGAGGGTGAAATAATAACTCAGAATGAAAAGTCTTTGACCATTTAGTAAAACCTCCAAATACTTTTGTATTCTCAAAACAACATTTTCTTTTATGGCCATTTTAATTAAAAGCCATTTTTAAAGTTTTTTTTTATAGAGTTGATTTGATTTTGTGTTTTTCCGACAGGGTGGATACTAGATGTATATTGGAACGATTTTCCGTCATCCCTTGTCAAATTTGGTTTTGTAACAAACCGGTTTCTTTTATAGATAAACTCGAAAATAGGGTTAAGTTGCATATCGGAGCGAAATTTTAAGTTCGAGTGCATATATGTATGTAAGTAGTAAAATTATACAAGGAATAACTTTCAAGAATTTAACCCGTTGGCTCTCTCATAAAATGGTCTTTTAGCCCCTTTTCGAAAATTTCGATTAAAATATTTTTAAAGGTTGTGAGAGGGTTAAAATATTCTACGAAATTCTTTGACCAAGTCTTTATAAAAGTCCACTGGAAACAAAAAAGAAAAAAATTCCCATTGATTAAGCAAACAACTTCGAAATTTTCTTCTTTCTGCAAAGTTGTTCTTCGTGTATTTTCACTATATGCGCGCGAACTTCATTTTTAGATCCGATATGAATCTTAACAATTTTTTCTACTTTTTCTAAAAAAACTCAAAATTTTTTCAAATTAAAATGACCACAAAAAAGTTTTGACCTGAGAACTGAATGCAACAAAAAATTTATTTTTTGCGAATAAAAGGGTAAACTACAAATGAATTTTTGTCTGCTATCAGATAAAAAAAATAGTGAAGTGGACCACTTTTTTCAAACTTCGACTTACATCCTGAAATCAAATTTTCGAAATTCGAATTATCTGTTAAATTATAGCTGTACAACTATTTTTGAAATTCCCTAGTGTTTGTCCATTTTCTAGCCATTTGTCAACCCGATTTTGCTCATTTTCGAAATAGTTCGAGTTTCGAAAAATTATGAAATATGAATTTTGGTTAAATCGTGTCCACCCACTCACTCCACAAGCTTTTAATAGTCAGTTGAATAACAAATTATAATTTTCTAAAATGAAACTTAACTTTTTTCGAAAATCGAGTTTCTTTCTGAAATTTTTTAAATTATAGCTATAAACATATTTTCGAACTTCACTAGTTTTCGTTCGTTTTCGAAATAATTCGAAAGTTGAGAAGGTCACATTTTTTCGAAGTTCGACTTTCTTTCCTTAAATTACGTGTCCTCAAAAACAAAAAAAAAAAGAAACGTTTGAGCTAGTTTTTTGAAATTTGATTTATTAAGTTATAGTTACAGCTCTTTACCTATTTTGGAAGTTCCCTAGTATTTTGCATATTTTCTCGCGATTCGCCATTTATTCGAATTTCGAAAAATTGTAAAATACCTATATTTGTTTAAACGTTTGTGAGTTATAGCACCCAATTTCATTGGAATGCATGATCTTCGATCAAAATTCAATTGTCTCACTTCAATTAATAACAAATTAAAATTTTCAAAAATGAAACCTCACTTTTTTTCTTCTGAAATTAATTAAATAACAAATTAAAATTTTCAAAAATGAAACCTCACTTTTTTCGAAGTTCTACTTTCTTTCTAAACTTATGCGTATAGTTCACAATAAAAACAATCTTAACCCATTTTCTTTAGAAATTCGAATAACTTTGTAAGTTATAGCGATAAATCTATTTTCGAAATAGTTCGCATTTTAAAAAATTGTAAATTACATATTTTTGTTTTATCGTTTGTGTGCTTTATCTAGGCGATTTGGATCATTTTCGAAATAACTCGAATTTCGAAAAAAATTATTCGAGCTCGAAAATGTGCGAATTTCGAAAAATGGTCAAATAAATATTTTTATTTGATCTTTGTGAGCCATACAAACCACACAACGTGATTTTCGTAGAAAGTAAAAATAATTTTTAAAAAACAGTTATACAAACGTAATACTAGCAAAAGCAATGACGACGAAATGTATAGTGGACTAAACAATAAAAGCGTAATAATACACATAAACAACAGTAATTGTCGAGTTTGTAAAATTTGCTAACTAAATAAATTAAAATAGCATAGGTGCATATAAATAAAGTAAATAAATTAAACAAATATGTAAATGATTATTGATCATGATAAAACGAAAAAATGTTTGTATGCAATGAACGAAGAACACAAATGTAGTTAAACAAAAAGGCAAAAAAATTCAAATAAAATAAAATACGCAAACAATGAATAAAACAAAGAATATCTTAAACTAATAAATTATACAATATTACAAAAGCAACACAAAAATATATGGGTAAGCCAATAATATTAATAATATTACACAGTTGTAACATACAAAACAAATGTATAATCAAGTACACAAACAAAAAAAAAAGCGAAAAACTCTAAAAAATAAAATGGACTTCTTTTTAAATGTTAATGCAAATAATACTAATTAAATATATACATATAAAAAAAATTTACAAAACAAAAAAAATAACAGCATAATTGAAGTGAAATTAATATTAAAGCAGGAAATCATAATTTAGAAATATTAAACTATAAGTTATTTATAATTAAATAAAAAAACAAAACAAAAAAAAAAAACAATTCAATAAAAAAATTATAAAACATCGCAGTCTTATTGTTTTTGTTATTCAAATGCGAGCTCTGTAAATGGATTAGGATATCTTTAATAAGTCAATTTTTTTTAATAACCTCACCTAAACAAAAGCAATAACCTCCCGTAGTTCATTTCTAGCCTCAAGGAAAATCGTTAATAACACTATTTCTGGGTATTGAACCAAAACAGCTTTTTTGAAGAGATTGAGACATAAGTGAAAGAAGTCGTTTCGCTGTTTTCCGAAGTAAGCCTTCAAAACTTGAGTTTGCATTTTAGTATTTAGCCCAAAATGCAGCATTTTTTCCATACAATTTTGAGCGCTAAACGCAACTAAATGCTACTTTATTTCTGCATTAGCCTTAGCATCTTCGAAGATACAGTAGGAACAAAAATTTCCTTGTATGAAGAAAAAGTAAAAAAATGTTGCATACTTTTGGGAGAACGGCTGTTTATATTAGGATATCTTCTCACTAAGCAATTCAATGTACTTATGCAACAATTTTTCCTGTTAAAAGTTGCAATTTTCGAGGTGAAGAGTTTCCAAGTTTGACGGTCGGTTTCTTTATCCACGAACTCGCTTTTATACAGGAAATGGAGTTTATCTGAAAAGGCAAGCATACTTCGCCTTGCGATGTAGGAACGCACCTTAAGCTTTCGAAAATTAGCTAAATGCGCATTTTCAAAATGCGGCAGCATGAACGCATCTTCGAAATGTACGACCGAAAATGGAAAATGCTGCTTTTGAAACTCAGCATAAAGACTACATTAGTTATGGGCTTTTGAAGTTCGAAATACTTGTCGCATTTAATAGGGCCTATACACGATGCGTCTGAGTCAAGAGCCAATTAAGGTGTATTAGTGAAAATGTGTGTGTAGTAGTTACACCGACATGACTCAAGAAAATCAAAATGAGTTTGACATTTTGTAGAATGACGGTGAGTCAACACGTACACAGATGACTCGCGAGTCAGATGCATTGTGTATAGACCCTATAAAAAAATTGGAAAACTTAAAATGTGGGCGTGGCCTTGGTCCTTTTTTATAATTGGTGTACTTTTGGCCCTTTTTTATAATTGGTGTACTTTTTTTTATTGTAAATTGTATGGTTGTGTGTCAGTTGATATCTTTTTTGTCAGAGTCAAATTAGGTGAACACCTTTCCTATGGTGTACAAATATTTGCCATTGGGGGCGAAATGGGCACGCCATATTCTCCATTTTTAATTTTTTTTTAATACAACAGTTAGAAAATAAAAACTACGTAGGTTCAAATTTCGTACTTCAAAAGCCCACAACTAAATTTGGAAGCATACTTCGAAAATCGAGAAAATTATTATTTTTTTTTTACTGATGCTTAATCTTTTCAAAAAAGTTGGTTTGGTCCAATATCCATATGCGCTTTTTGGAAGTTCACTTTCTGAATAGCCTAAGCCAGATCGCGGAAATGGACATAAAGGACTTGATGGGCTTCATCGACTCATCGAAATGGTTCGAGGAGATATCACGGTGTCGGTTTGGGAGTCCCGGGATTCCTATTTAAGAGTTAAGGCGAAGAAGCACGAAATCGTCAATAATCGAAACTAGAGAACATGAAATTGTAAATTAGAGACGAGAAAACATTTAACTCGTTAATGCTGGTGGTTAGAAAATATGAAGTGCGTTAACAATGGCGACGAGAAAGCCTAAACTCTTAAATAATGGTAACAAGAAAACAAGCAATCGTTAATGATAGAGATGGGAGAACATGAAATCGTTAAGATTGAAGTAGAAAAAATCATTAAACTATGATAATTTGGACGAGAAAACGTGAAATGATTGATATAGGGTGTTTCGTGATCATCAAGCTTTAGAAAACTTAAAAACCACGAATAACATCAATCAATACGCGTTCAGGGTCTATGGTAATTATCTTAGTAGGCTTTAGAAGGTTCGTTTTCTTTTGACACAAAACCCGACTGGAGTATTAACGTTTGCACGAATCCAAAGTGTACGTCTTTTGACACCTGTCGCAGTCGAATATAGAATTTATCTCATAAAAAGGTCGTATATTTTATAAAGCTTGATACATATATTTAATGCAAATTAATCTAGCGGGTACATAATACATTTATTTTTTTGATTAACAAATAAGACAAAATTATCGCAAATGTGTTAAATATATTTTTACAAAAATTTTTAATTATTTAGTTGGCATATTTTTAGGCGAAAGCTGTTTTAATTATCGGGCACATTACATTATTTAAAATCAAACATAAATATATTTAATAGATACATAAACAATACACATGGACCAATAACAAATATACATACACAGTTGGGTTTTTGTACAAAAATCACGCGTTGACTGCCGCATGGCCTCGTTGGAGAGATTTAAAATGGTCATTGTCGCCCTCGAATAAATTTAAAAAATTGTCACTTGACCAAAATTGCCATTGAAAAATTCCCCTCGAGAAAGAGCACCAGAGCTCAGTTGTCAACCATGATGTCCGTGCCACGCTCTAAACAACGGTACAATTCCGGATATGTGATAATGTCTGCATTGGTTAGATTGCCGCCATTATAGAAATCTTGGTAGATCTGTAATGGAGAGGGAATTATTTAATTTGCTGGCAATTGAAAATTGTATAGTTAAAACGTAGGGATATTTTTTTAGTTCGATTGAACGACTTAGTTCAATGAACGAACTAACTGCTTCTTTCAAAAAAAAAAAAACAGATAAACAACGTCGATATGTAATTCGCCAACTCAGAAAATTCACAAACTCTCCAAAATCTCGGTAACTCACCAACCCACCAAAATGTTGGCAATTCCCCAACCTATGCAAAATTTTGGAAATTTTATGACTCAACACAAACTTTATAGAATATCCCGATTTTATACCGATTGGGTCATGCGGAAAAGAGAGCATTTTACGAGCCCTTACAAAGGGAATATGAGCGGTGCCCCCACGTTACCAAAGGGCCAAGAAGGTAGCATTGATCCTAAACCGCTCCTGTCCGGCAGAAAAGATACATTAGAAAACTGCCATACATTTCAAAGACCATGGTGGGGCTCCAGATTCACTATGTCTATGTCGTTGAGTTCAAAAATTTTAGAAGCCGCAGTTGTGTTGCAGACCCATCAATGCACCGCAACTAATCTAAAGTTAAGGATAGTGCACCCTTGTAGGAGGGCCACATATTGCTTGGCACTCTGTATAACTGCAAACGTTTCGACCGATTATTACCCTCGCTAAAGCAGTATTGCGAAGTCCCATAATTCAAAGGCTCTCCTTCGCTTTTAAAACATCAACAGCCAAACCGCGCCCAGCATGCTCATTGGCCATCTAGTGTCCCTGTATTTTTAAGATACCCCGGCACCCATATTAAATAAACGAATGTCGACTGACAGTCTTGATGTTATCGTTGCTGACCCCAGAGCCCGAAGAGCCAACTGGATTTCAGAGAACGCACATAGTAACGGCCTGTATGCCTCCCGTAGATCATGGATTTCGTTACATTAACAGAGTCTACGAGTCAGATAGAGAGGGAAATATACGAGAGTGCTCAGACTCCACAAGGCGTCGGAAGATAATCTTAAAGTTCGTACGGAATACTATCTTGGGGCAAATCTAGCCTACAGAGTCCCAACTTTCGCAACCTAATTGCATCGTGGGATGCTGTTTTCTTGATAAAGAGATTGGTTGACGGCTTGACTCTCTTTGGTAGTTTAGTGTATTGTAAAAAAAGTTTGTCTCACTTACCAATTGTACAATTTTGTTGTTGCGCAGCATTTCTCCTCTCATCTGCATCCATGTGCGACGTAAGCGTTCTTCCGCCTCCGATATAAAGCCCGGTGTCCAATTTTCTTGAGCGCGAAAACGTGACAACCGATGGTGCTCGGCAATTGCACGCGGCAAAGAGGCGCGTTTACGGCGACGTTCTTCAAGCTTTATGCGGCGCCGTTGACCGGAGACAACATCCATTTGACGTTGTCGCTTTTCTTCGATTTCCAAACGCATCTTCTTTGCGACCTCCTCGCGTTTCTTGCTAGCTGCGGTTTCACTGTAAATTGAGGCCTGATTTTGCAGTGCAAAGAATTGACAGTAATAATTTGAACGTTCGGGGTCATGCGGTGGCATAATACGACGGAAATCACCCAAATGACTCTCCTCCCAAGCAATTTGTTGTGATAGTGAGCTGAGCCCGGCCGCATCCGATTGATCTTCAAGTGGTGGCGGTAAATCGCTAGCTGCAGAGGCATTGTTAAGATCTGGACGTGATGGTGCGGCCCGCTGTGAGTTCGTAGTACCACTGAAGGAGAAATTATTGTAATTAAGCTCAGTTGAAAAATAATATTTTATAATGCGCATAATTACTTGTTCAATTTGAGCAATCTCTGCTTGATCCGCTTACGATCTTCACGCAGTATTTGTCTCTTATCCGCCAATGGTGTACTCACCATCACCAGCGTATCTCGTATGAGCGCCTTCTTCACTTGACGATCGACTAACTCGTGTGTATGATAACTAGGCGAATGATTAACTTCCAGCACATAAGGTTTCATTTTCGAATCGACTAATATATCGAAGCCCAATATCTCGAAGCAAGCCTGTATTTTGTCGTGTGCCGGAAAGCAGGCATGATAGTTGTGTTTCAGCATTGGCCAAGCGCTCAACACCGTCTTAATAATAATATCATCGATTTTACCCCAAAACTCATCGACCTCATAATTGCCTCGTCTCAGCCAATTATTTATAGCGCTAAATTTACGTTTGCTACCACAATCATCGTTGTCGCATAAATCATACTGCGAGCTGCGTTTATTTACCGAATAGTTGGTCAGATGCATGAAGAGATCGCAACTATTCTCAGTTGTTGGTTCGGTATATTTGCTCGTGGCAAAACGTGCCAAACCTTCGTTATAGACAAAGATACGTAGCGGATCCACGGAAGTGATTAAGGTGTAGACGCGCAAATCGAATTTGTAGCCATCGATTAGGAGAGGCTACGAAAGAAAAATATAATAAGTTGGGGGGAAGGATTGAACATGAAGAATTATCCTATAGTAGTGTTCGCTGTCCTTGCAATCCAGACTTCCGAAGATGGATTTCCCTAGAAATTCCATTATGCTCCGCCAGTACGATGGACAATCATCGCACAGCAGGTGCTCGACAATCTATTCCGCCCTGAAGATGGCGACTGTGACACGAGGTATTGTGAGCCATACCCATCCGTACCGCGTGCATCCCAATAGTCCAATGCCCAGATTGTGTTTTGTTGTACTCTTACTTGTGATCAGAATAGAAGACTTGGCTCTGCTCTAGGTATTCAAGAATAATATATACTAAAAAGCTCCAAACTAGATCATGAACTTACACCATATCTGTGAAGGGAGAATCCCTTAGGAGATCATGGTCAACCTTACTTTGACTCTCAAGTTGAAATGAAGCTATGCGGATGATGGTACTGGTATCGTAGCGTAATGAGGCCGAGTGGTGATTGAAGGAGAATCTTGATTTCAGAGTAGAAGTAATAGGCACTTTAAATCGACTGCTGAGTGAAAGATCCCCCTAATTCAAAATATTTTTCAAAAACGCCCTATCACAGAATTTGTTTCAAAAAAGCTCTGCATTAGATTTTTTACAATAACGCCCTATTTCAAAACTTGGTTCAAGAACGCCCAAATTTAGAACGAGTTTCAAAAGTATCTCAATAAATATTGAATACATTTTCAGCCATCGCATCTTCTTTAGAAACTGTGACGACCCCGAACATCAGAACTGGGCATACCTTAGAGAGGTTGTTCTTTACTTATCAGTTGTCTATTCAGTACAAAGAAGTGGCCGCGACAGAGATAAGGCTCAATATATGGCGTTTTTCTTCCCATGAAAATAATTGCCGGCCAATGGTGCAAAGTAGCACTTGTTGTTGTTGTAACGGAGTGTAGCCCTGCCCAACGTGTACTTATCTGGGGGACGAGCCGCATGCCGGACATTCATTCGGCACGTCGGGGTTCAGTCTGGATAAGTAGGAGTTTGATCTACTACAAGATGACGCTTCTCTACAGAAATGCGAGGTGTTGAGGTATGCAAAATGGCATTCACCGGATAGAGCTCGACCTGGTGGTCAACAGACGTGCCACCTGCCCGCTTTTGCACCTCTGGATGAAACTGCGTTGTTACAAGGTGCCGAATCTCATCAAAATGTTTAAGTAGATGTGTTCTTACGGCCCTAGGAGGCGGTGTTAGCTCAAGCAGTTGCCTTAGGATGCTACGGTTTCCAACAATTCAACAGGTACTTCTTGTTTAGCATTTCACTGTGCTCCTTAAATTGGAGCATTTCCGCCTCGTGATGTAAATGAGGTATGGGAGACATAAAGACACACCCCGTAGCGGTTCTGAGTGTGGAGTTTTTGCAGGCCTACAGCACTCTTTACCAAGAGCGATTCTTCGTTGGTAAGCTACATGGCTAACAAGCTGCCTTCTTATCAAGGATATGACTTACTATCAAAACAAAATGTGACGGCAGATGCAAACTAAGATATGGGTTACCAGATGATATCTTCATAATAGAAAAGAAAACCTTCACAATACTCCTAAATCTACAATCTAAAGTTTTCCCTAGACAGAAATGGTGTCGGATATAAAATATGCTTTTAGCAACCTAGGAAGGCGGCGTAAGATCAATAAATTCTTGAAACCCCCTTTTTATAGAATCTCTCAAAATTCAATTATGCTAAGAGCTTCTCATTTATTTAAACTCATCAAATTAAATATTGGCCAAGATGGGGAATACCAAGTCGAAAAAGAATTTGCCTTTGTTCTCAGTTACCACAAGGAAAGTGCGGTTCCCTTTTAAGGTTTTCACAAGGAAATTAATCAATAAGCGCTCTCTATTTGTATATGGTCTATCTGAAGGATCCCTGATAAATTATTACAATCGTTTGTACATACCCTATTTATATACGTTTGGCATATCATGCGTTCCGTTGGATTTATTGCTTTCAAATCATTGGTCAGCCAAATTCCACGACCCATAGCACCCGAATCTGGTTTGATTATAAATGTGCGAGCCTTGTTCTTAAAATTATTATTCGAATAGTTCAAGGCATCGCCATAACTACAAATAAACGCAAAAAAAAAATACATTACAAATCTGATATACCCTCAGACAATATCTATTTCAGTTATACTCACTCAGCTGGGAATATCCATGTTTTTGGAAATATTTTATAATCGCGCGGAAACAGTTTCAACATACGATTCAAATTGCGTGAGAGCAAATCTTTGCGACAGATCTCCATCATACCTGGATAATGGTTTATCTGTTGAAAACGTTTCATGCTCTTATACAATTCGACACCTGGCAGTGAATCTGTCCATAAAATATTCCAAAGTTTAGCTTCTTTAACCAATTTAAACCCCACCGTCTTGGCAACACGTCCAATCATGCTGTAACGTGAATTGGATATACAAATGGTGCCCTTTATGTTGCTGGAAAGGAAACAGTTTTGAATTTATGAATATCTAGCTCTCGAGTTCATGCCTCCTGATTAGAACTGAAAGGTTGCTCTGCCAATCAACAAGAAATGCGATACCGCAAATTCCACCAACTATCGCGGAATCAGTATACTTAATATCGCCAATAAAGTTCTTTCTATCTGATTGTACAGAAAACTGAAGACCATCGTAGAAAAGCGGAGTGGGCCTTATAAGTGTGGCTTCAGACCTGTCATCAATCACCAGATCACGGTACTCTAAACCCTCGAAAACACGCCACACACCATCTCTTTGTAGACTACAAATCTGCTTTCACAGCTCGAAAAGATGCGAAATTACGTTGAAAAATACTTACTCCGTCAGGATTGGGAAAGAGCTATCCGTTCTATTCGAAACCAAAGGAGGAATGCTATACGGTATGACGACTCGCCAGGTTTATGGTCGATCTGTCTGTACGGGTCAACCATTTACGATTTTATCATTGCCGTAGATTTCGGATTGAGACACATAGATATGGAAGAGATTTCAAACATTCACACTGCTATTACTGCTTCTACTCCACAGGCACTTTTGGATCCTTCCGTGAAAACTGAGGTCTCGAACTTCTGAGTGAATTCTTATCCTTTCTAGGAGGAAAGAGAATCATATAGTCTGTAACGAAGACTATCCTGGAACCCGTGCGGGTTAGGGGTTTAGAATATGCCCGAGGAAGGTACCGGTCGAAAGAGGCGACTAATATGCACATAGGTAATGACGTGCTAACTCGATGGTTAGCAACAAAGCAACAACAAGACTATCCTGGGATGGATCTAGTCTCGTACTTAGCCCTAAACATTAAACAATATACATTGTGTCCGTTTAGGACGGTGGTGAAATTAGTCTACAAAGATTTCGAGGTGTGCCTTTTGCAGGCGGTGTTTAGAAGAAAAGGCTTTTAAAATTTTTTTTAAAATTATTTATACCAATCGGACCTCTCCTACGACCGTTAAAATATGGATAGATTTATTTATTTTTATTTTACACACTCTCTCTTTCTATTCCTTCAGAAAAAAAGTTCGAAAGGGAAAGTGTGTTCGGAAACGATCGGTGAATCAACACTAGCGGAATAGAATGCCTTGAATATACTAGCGGTAATGCATGCCTATCATAAGGGGCTCAAATATTGCCGTCGCGGTGCTTCGGCGGGTCAAACAGAGCTATAAGCAGATCCATATTCGACAAATGACTGTAAAAATCGGTACAACTTCAAGGGGTCTTTTGGCGTACGGAAACAAATCTCATAAACCTACCCTACTTTCTTCGTTCTAATTACAATTAATTACAAAATTCAAATAAATAAGGAAAATATAAACATTTTCAAGTTAACTCACGGCATCGCAAAATGTTGCTCATCTCGTTGTCCTTGTGGCGTCTTCAGCAAACTGGCGCATTTCAAACGGAAGCACACATTATTCAGCTGAATTAAACCTTCATTTTTATCCGTTACATCACACGTATTATCAAAGTCTTTCTCTTTCTCCTGGAATTCCTCATCGACACTCGCTTTACGCTGCTTCGGACGAACGCAATCACCATTCCGCTCCTTCAACGCACCTTCCAATTCACGCACAACACGAGTTTTGTCTTTACGCAATTTCTCCTTGGAGAGGCGTCGTAATTCCTGGATACGTTTAAAAAATTTCGAATTTTTTAAATTCATTTTTATGTTAAAAAATATTTAAAAATTAATGTATTAAGTTGTGTCAGTCAAGGATATTTTTTGCTATTATTGGTTGTCCTTTTTTTCTTTCTCTTTATGTGCTGCACTTTTTTGGTTTTGGAGATATTCGTATGCGATTTGTTTTACGGACGGCCGCTGCGGCTAATCGAAGTTCTGTCGTTGTTGTTGGATGCTTTTCCCGGTTTTCGTTTTTTTAATTTTGACAGCACAGCTAGTCAAATATTTGCTGTGCGAATTTTTATTATAAATAGATTGTTTGAAAAACGTTACAAATATAGATTTCCGGCAAATATTAAAGCATTTCTTGGTTAGAAATTTTAAATTTGTTTTTTTGTCGAAAATTTTGACGAACAAAAGAAACTCTTTTTTTATGCTCTGTCACAAACTGACTATATGAAATTTTTTCTAGCTATGATGGGATCTTTTCGATAAAGTTTATCAAGTTCTTTTCAATTTTTTTTAGTACACTGAGAGAAAATTATATACGTACTACATATGGTACTGAATTCCGTAGTCGTGCAGGATGAAAATGATTTTGAATGAGACCTTCTTGGTTTTTAAAATAATTTGTTAACATAAAATTTGCAAAATTATTATTTGAATTGATAAGCGTTCTAAATTTTTGTGCTCTTGAAAACATTTTTGTTATAAACAAAAAAAATTTAAATATTTTTTTTTAATTTGAGTTAAAAGGCAAGATTTTATATTTTAAAATTTGTTTTCTCTTTGTAAAGAAATAAATGATTTTTTTTTTTAATTTGCGATGGAATCTTTTCGATAAAGTTTTTCCAATTTTTTTTCTTTTGATGATACACTAAAAAAAATTATTTGCATGCTATACGATTTTCAAAGAAATATGTTAACAGAAAATTTGCCAAATTATTATTTAATTGGATAAGGTCTACAAAATTTGAATTTGTATGCTCTTGAAAACATTTTTGCTATAAAACTTTTTTTTCATCTCAGTCAAGGCTTCTCCTTTTTCTGATTTCGACTTTATGTGCCGATACGAAAAACACTCTGGGAGCTCATTTGACCACTCGTATAACATGACCAAGCCACAAGAGAATATGGTGGTTTCCATCTGAAGCCCATACTGCTCCTGTTGTTGTTGTTAACAGTGCTTCGTCCTGCCTAGAGTTTATGATCATTCCGAAGATCTTCTAACGGGAGTCCAAGGAAGCGTGCAGTTTCAAAAGGGTTGGACCAGAGAGACAGAGGGGCTAGAAGAGTAGGTTCAATTGAACAGTTAAAGAGATGTAGAGCGTCATGGGGGACATACCACATGCAGGGCATGTGTTTGAAATGGTGTCATTTAGTCAAAGGTATCAACCGACTCAGTGTGGATATCGGTTAGAGCCCGCTTATGATTCCGCAGATCAAACGTCAAGGTAGTATGATGTCGGATCTCGACATAACGCTCACGCAGATGTTTCCTTATGTTTTTGGGGGCGGGTATGTGTACAAAAGATGACGGTTTGGATGTCCTGGCTTGTGGCAGTTCAGAAGGAATTGCCTGCTCAGCATTTCCGCGTGCTCTCTTACATTGAGCAGTTTTGCCTCTTGATGGAGGTTAGACTCTGGAGACATGAGAAGATATCCCGTAGCAGTTCGGATAGCAGCATGTTGGTAGACTTCTAACTTCGTCCAGTTGATGTTATGCACGTTAGGCGCCCATATGGGTGCAGCATAGTCAAAGACTGGTCGGCCAATGGCCTTGTATGTAGTCAGCAACGTTTCTTTATCTTTTCCCCAAGTACTGCCGGCAAGTTACTTGAGGATCTTGTTGCGACCTCGTACCTTTGAGACCATTGCAGACACATTGGCAGCAAATGAGAAAGTATTTTCCAATGTCACCCCCTATACCTTTGGGTGGCTGACAGTTGTTATTGTCAGGTCTCGCTCGGTGAAAAACCTGGTAAGATCGCACAGAGTTCATCAGCATTTGGGCCCTTCCCCGTCGCCATGTTGTTATTGTTGTTGTTAACGACGAAAATACTTCCCGAAGGTTTTGGGGAGTGATGTCGAAATTGACAGTCCTTGGCCGGATATGAACCCGGTACGCTCCGGTACTCCCTTGCAGTACCGCCCGACTATCTCGGGTGCCATTTGATATGACCATTGGAACCTTCTAGGTCATGTCATCCCTCCATCCGTAAAGAATGAGAAGATGGGTAATGAGAGGTTAGAGGCATTATATCAGTAAATCAGCCATTGTAGAGCACAGTACTGTGATTTGGTTGGGGTTGATTTAGGCCGCTATTTATCTGCTACTCGTTATATTTCATTCGATATTCGCCGTTGACACTGTGGTAAAGACAAACTTGTTTCCAGAGAACTGTTCTCTCGAATACTTCAAGTGCCATTTCAACCTCTTCGACACTTTTGTATTTTGAAAAATAAAGCAAAAAATCGTCATTGCTTAAACTTTTTTCTCTATTTTATTAATAGTATAAAACAAACATCGTTATATTTTAAATACTAAATATTGCTGGTCACGTAAATACTTTAATCTTAAAATTGTTAAAAAAAACATAATTATCTATGTGTATACTTAAAAACAAGATCTTAATTGAAACAATTGTTATATAAAACTGCTTAAAAGGGAATGCAATTAGATAGGGCACAGCTCTCCAGTGACACAAAAAAACCAAGTAAGTAGCGCTCCCGTGAGAAATGCAAAACCAAGCAAGTCTTAGTTATTTTCCCAACCAAGTAAGTAGGTTTTGCATTTATCACGGCAGAAGCATTTACTTGGTTTTGTTGTGTCACGGGAGATCTGTAGAATGTATCTCATTCATACAAAAAGCGTTAGCTTATTTTTAATCCGGATATATCTTACAAAACCGTATCGTATCATAAACATATTCCATTTCTGGACGATTATCAGGTTCAAAAGCTACACATTGTGTGCCTAATAAAATTAAATTTTTACACATTTCACGTTCGCCATTCTGTAACGGTTGTCGAGCATCGATTACATTCTCCAGCGCATCCTTGGGTATATTCTTAACATATTCTGCTAACAACTCTGGTTTGCGTTGCTGGTCTACGGCACGTAATCCCGTAAATGTCTCCAAAAGCATAACACCGAAACTGTATGTATCAACTTTTGTACTTAGTTTTTTGCCACGAAGAAATTCTTGAGGTAAATATGGTTTGGTGCCATAAATTTGTGAAACAGTCACAGGTGAGCTCACAGCAGCAGGACCTTCGCGCGCTAGACCGAAATCACCAATACGTGGCGTGAGGCAAACATCGAGCAGCACATTGGCTGGCTTAATATCACCATGTATAAGGGGTTTAATATCGCAAACGTGTAGAAAATTGATGCCACTGGAAAAAAAAAATTTGAATATGAGAAGTGACGAAGTGAGAATGTCATCTTTGGTGAGAATGGTGATATCCTGCCTTAAAAATGTCTCTTCTCTTCCCTTCTCTTCTCTTCTCTTCTCTTCTCTTCTCTTCTCTTCTCTTCTCTTCTCTTCTCTTCTCTTCTCTTCTCTTCTCTTCTCTTCTCTTCTCTTCTCTTCTCTTCTCTTCTCTTCTCTTCTCTTCTCTTCTCTTCTCTTCTCTTCTCTTCTCTTCTCTTCTCTTCTCTTCTCTTCTCTTCTCTTCTCTTCTCTTCTCTTCTCTTCTCTTCTCTTCTCTTCTCTTCTCTTCTCTTCTCTTCTCTTCTCTTCTCTTCTCTTCTCTTCTCTTCTCTTCTCTTCTCTTCTCTTCTCTTCTCTTCTCTTCTCTTCTCTTCTCTTCTCTTCTCTTCTCTTCTCTTCTCTTCTCTTCTCTTCTCTTCTCTTCTCTTCTCTTCTCTTCTCTTCTCTTCTCTTCTCTTCTCTTCTCTTCTCTTCTCTTCTCTTCTCTTCTCTTCTCTTTTCTGTTCTTCTCTTTTTAACATCTGAGTTTTAGTCTTCATATAAATAACATACATAGCATCAAAAAAATGTCGCGCCTCTGGTAACTCGATACATGTATTCCCTGTATTTTGAAGTGCTAATCCTAATCAGCATTTGTGTAACGGATCGCCAAACCCCAGAAAAGTTGTTAAATTATTATAATTTTTTTTTACAACTATCGATCTTTTTACGAACCACCCTCTGGAAAGAAAACCTATGGTGACCCGAAATACTGACTTCAGGTTGGGATTCAGCAAACCCAAAAGCTTCAGAAACCTTTGAGAAACCCGGTGGGATTTTCAAAAACTTCAATTTGGTTGAACAGTGTTATTCTACGATCATCTGCTGGTCATGTGTCGGCAATGGTCTCAAAGGTACGTGGTCTATGCCGCATCTATATGGTCGCCTGCCATAAGCCAGGACATCCAAACCGTCATCTTTTGGACACAGATCCGCCCCCGAGAGACATAAGGAAACATCTCCGTAAGCATTATGACGAGATCCAGCATCATATTACCTTGCGGAATCATAAGCGGGCTCTAACCGACATCCACACCGAGTTGGTAGACACTTTTGTCAGATCTCTACCTGTGAATCACGTTCTAAACAGTCCTCCACCGGATATTGCTGAAGAAGAACGCACCTTACCAAGGGAGACCAGAATCACCATGGCACAGCTTAGGTCTGGATACAGTGTGAGGTTAAACTCCTACTTATCCAGACTGAATGATACAATTTCAAACACATACCCTGCATGTGGTAGGACCCCCCCATGATACTCTACATCTCTTCAATTGTTCAACTGAACCTACTCTTCTAACCCCTCTGTCCCTCTGAACCAACCCTGTTGAAACTGCACGTTTCTTTGGACACCCGTTAGAAGAGCTTGATGAAGATCTTCGGAATGATGTTGTTGTTGTTGTTGTTAACAACAAAACACTCCCCGAAGGTTTTGGGGAGTGATGCCGAAGTTGACAGTCCTTGGCCGGATATGACCCCGGTACGCTGCGGTACTCCCTTGCGGTACTGCCCGACTGTCGTGATAGCGATTTGGTATGACCAGTGGAACCTTCTAGGTCATGGCATCCCTCCATCCATGAGGAAGGAGAAGATGGGTAATGAGAGGTGAGAGGCATCATATCCGTAGATCAACCATCGAGTAGCACGTCAATTACCTATGTGCATATTAGTCGCCTCTTACGACCGGTATGCCTACCTCGGGCATATTCTAAACCCCTAACCCGCAGGGGTTAGGAATGATCATACACTCTAGACAGGGCAATGCATTGTTAACAACAACTACAACGATGACCTGACCTATGAAACCTAAGGAGCCCCCTACTATTTGATGTTTATTCAGACTCACCGCGCTGCACCGAAACAAATATCGACACGCTGTTGCCATGTCAAAGGCTTTCCCTTTTTCGTATACAAATGTTGTTCGAGTGTGCCACCTTTCATAAGCTGATAGACGAGACAAGGCTTCTCGCCATTCAGCGAATAACCAAAGAGTGGTAAAACATTATCGTGACGATAACGACTTAAATGTTTCAATTCGTTTAGACTTTGTTGTAATTGTACTTTGCTGCTATCACGTCCGTTAACAGCATTATATTGTAATTGTTTTATAGCAACTTCGGTGAATTTCCATGTACCCTTGTACACAGTACCAAAACCTCCACGTCCCAATTTTAAACGATCACTCCAATTTTCTGTAGCCACTGTTAGCTCATCATAACTAATCTCGATCATATAGCGTGCGAAATCACGCACATCTTGTTCGATACGTTGTGTTGATGTGAGCGATGTTTCGTCCATCGATGAATAGGATGTATAATTATTTGAATTGCTTACGCCCGAAGACGTAGTGTTTACAGGGGGACCATTGAGTTTTTTAACATCCGAACTAGCAGCCATTAGCATAGTTAAACGCGGTTGACTGCGTGGTATGAGGAGCTGATATTTGCGTTCGACGAAATCTTTCAACATGCGCATGGCGTGATGTTGCTCTTTTCTGCAAAATAATAAAATAATAAAAATATACATAATAATAATAAACTGAGGTTATGCACTGCGACCTTAAGATCTATTGTGCACATCTTCTAAGCCGACCAGAATCATGTTCGGCTTTAGTTGATGTATGTGCATACACTCTAGAGTCGTAGATCCGAAACTAGAGATAGCATCACACTTACATAGTATGTGCTCCGCTGTTTCGTCCTCATTGTCACAGAAGCGGCACAGGCTGCCGGACGCAATTCCCAATCTATGCATGTGGGCCTTGAGCCTGCAATGCTCTGTGAGGACTCCTGTTACAATCCTAATATTGTTCTTAGACAGACCAATTACGCTTTCCAAACGCCTGCCATACATAGATGTAAGGCTATTTTTTTACACTAATTTTTAGTTTTTTGTTGGAGATTTTTTTCCGTCTATGACGGATCTAGAATAGAATATAATCTTCATATTTAAGACTTGTAGAATTTCTACTACTCTTACTCCCCCCAAAAAATGGATGGGGGATCGATTGGGGCTTTTACAGTTTTCTCCCTGACGGCGAACCAAAGCTATCTACCAAAATTTGGCTCTGTGGGAATTATTGTTATTTAACTACTATTTTTATGTCTGGTTTGACCGGACTATATGACTTCCGCTACAAGAGTTTGATAGCAATGCGTGTGTTTGTAAAAAATGCAAATTTCTTAAAAACAGTTGCCGGTTAATTCAAACTTACTTCCACAACAGCATAAAAAGTTCAGTGACAGTGTGTTTGCATTCGACGCCCCATTTTTGTATCAATTGCCAAGACGGTGATTTACCCAATTCCTTTTGTTGGTTTATTAACTGTAAGAGACAAAGTTTTTTAAAAAATGAGGCTTGCTCTACAACTTCGAAAACATTACCTTCATATCTGCTGGTCGCAGTTGCATAACTTCTGCCAATTGCATCCAAACTTGCATTTCATCCAAATGTTCACAGAGCAGACGCAGTTGTTGTAGTGGCATTTCATGTATATACCTGTCTTTGACATAGCCGCTGCTGTTACTGCTTCCACCGCTGTTGGCGTCGACAGTGGCATTTGTTGTAATACCATGGGATGAAAGTGGACTTCTCGAACGTGTTACGGACATTGCGGCAATACTAATACTTTCTCTTTTGGACGGCCAAAATCGCCTAGGCGGTTAAAGGCTATTTTAAGTAGTAAGTAATACTTTCTCTTATGTTTCTTTATCTTGTTTACTCATCCAAGTTGTACATCCGTCGAGCTCACGATGTACTATGCATAATCTAAAATACATTTCTCATAAATTTAAATGAAATCAACAAAGATAATAGAACATGCTGGAATAATCACTTACCTATGTATGTACGTATAGGAGAAATTTTGTTTATCAGTTACAGGAAGAATGCCCACTGCTAAGCTGATGATTAGCTCAACCGCACACGTTAAAGATAGAACACACACGCGATCTCCATAAATAATTGTTTAATATATAATATATGTATAGTAATGTATGCCCCGATTATTACTGAGATTCTGGGAATATATTGCCTCAAATCGAAAATGTAAATAAAAAACCCCAATCCAACAAGTTGACACACACCAAAAATTGCACACACACCCAAACCCAAGTAGGCTTTGAAAAATGCGTAAAAAAATTAACAGCTGTTCGAGCTTTTATCTAAGCTCAGAACCATCTCTTAACATATTCACCACTTCTGACTTTGAGGAGAAAAGCTGACGAGCTCATTATGTAAAATAGAACACACCGAAACTGCCACCAAAATTCGCTGTTTACATTGTTCAATTTTGGAATCAACCTGTCTATAGGTTTGTTCATTGGGCTGCTCTAGCTTACGCCAGATTGAGATATTTCACAAAATTGTGCTTAACGAACACTTTTCTTGCTCTAGGTTGCTCTATCTTTTGTTTCATGAGTACGCTCAAAACAAAAGTAGAGTAATCCAGATCACAAATTTCTGCTCTAGCTTTTTTTATGGAGCAAGTTAGAGCAGAGAAGCAATTGTCAGTCATGAAAAAGTAAATTTTTGAAAACTTCAAAAAAATTAGGTTGCTAGAAAACAAGGCGAATTCATTACAGGTGTGTTCGAGCGAATTCAGATCTACACGCACGCACACACTCCTTGTGCCTAAAAATGTCAGACAAAGCAACAACATAAGAAATTTGACAGCTACGATTGGATTTTCAAGGAAGAAGAAGAAGTCATATGGTGGGAAAAAGTCACCTGTAAATTTATTCGCCTTGCTAGAAAATCAATGTTTTTGTATACGTGAATTTGCATTAATTTTGTCAGCTGCTCTACTCTGCTCTGTAGCCCAATTCCCTAACTTTTAACCACTCGCCAAGCGTTTAGGTTTTCGCCAGGGTTTGGCCTTTGCTCTTAACGAAACTGTGATTCACTAACTTGCCTTTAAGGCATTTCCATATTTCGCACCAAATAAAGCGCCACAAACTCAAAAGACATTTTTATATCAACTTAAATTTATTATTTTCTCTTAAACACTTTTAAACACCATCAAATTAATCCGCGATAACTAGCTACAATAAAAGTGTTAGCGAAAACAGCTGATCGAGCTTATCGACTTTTAGGCCCGCTTGCATAAAAGCTGATAACGACTAACCGGAGTTTAATTGACGTATTTTGTATGGTTAGCTGTCAAGTTAATCACCGATTAGGCTTAATCGGCTTTTATGCAAGTGGCCCTTAGTGTGGTTAACACTTAGAGAATAGGGAAAAGCGATAAAAATGGCGTTAAACAGAATTAACGCTAACACTTGGCGATAAAATAGTTAGGGAATCGAATTTTAGAAAAGCTGTGAAGGTATGTGAATCAGATACTCTAATGTAAGTCGTTTTAATTTTACTCGCAAAGTAATAATTATCTGAGACTCAAAACGAAATCTATTGAAGCGAAATAATTATTTTTTGATTTTTTTCAATATTTGTTATAACAGTTATTACTCCTTAAAAAATTTGCACATACTCCTTAATTTTGCACATACGTAGTTTTGCACCCAAAACAATGGTACCTCAAATGAAAGGTAATTCAATTACCTATCCAATGCAAAAAAAATATTTGAAAATCGGTTCAATCGTTTTTAAGACATTTTTATTTTAAGTAATGCTTCATATGAACTTTGACCCTTAATAACTTTTGGTGTTGTTTGCCCAGCAAAAACAATATACCGTTACTTTATAGCAGCATTGTCCGTATACTGCATTTGTTCCCAGATTGCTTATGAATTAGTGTGCATAAAGGCTCATTTACACGGGTCAATTTTCAGGTCGAATTTTGTCGTTCCGAGGTGTAAACAGCAATTAGATCGTACTACACCTTTTATTTGAAGGTCGATCGAGAAATGTCCGGTAGGGTATTTTTCTTGCAAAAAGCTATGGTGAAAACGACAGAGCTTGTCACTGATAAAACGTTTTCTTCTCAATGACATCTGGTCACCCTGCACTTAACTTGAAAAGCTTTTTCTTGAAAGCTCGGAACGAATCATATGTTTTTGACAACCATAGACGAAAAAATTAATAAATAGAAAACAGATTACAAAATGTATTGGATTCGCAACAGTTTTGTCTAGTGTTCGCCAAAAGTGGCTGAATAAATTTCACGCGAATTTGGAGTTAGTTAACTGTGAGATGCATTGTTTACGTACACAGACAATTAAATCTACACACATATCTTATCAAATACAATAACAAATAACAATCTTCTAGATATAAAAGTAGCTGCTCATAGGAAGAGCACATTATTCAAAATTTAAGTTTTCATGCGACTACCGTGCTTACTAGCATATGCTACAACAAAAACGTTTAGTATTACTTTCAAGAAATTCGCTCGAGCCAGTTACCAGTTAGCAATTTCCCGAAATTTCCGTTCTTGCCTGAGTGATCAAAGTGCATGCAATAACAATACAATTGGGTGCAACAACAACTACAGCAACAAACTATATTGGAGCAATTTATGCCACAAAATCTTAATACGCAACAATAGTCAATTAAAAGGCGGCAGTGACGAAATGTTGAATCATTTACCATATTTTGCTAGCGGAGAAATTGTACGCGGTTTTGGTCGTGGCTCGAGTGAGCTCGGTATACCAACAGGTATGTAGATATGTATGTTTATAAACAATAGTGTGTGATATCAGCATTTCATCAGGGTCACGGGTATTGAGATGAACATTATGTATTTATGTAGCACAGAGACGCATGATATCGCACACCTAGATCTAAACAGCGATAAACTCAAAAAATCAAAATTTTCAAAAAGCTCGAAAAACTGGCTGCTTCTTTCATATAGCCCACTGGCATTTTAAATTTTGAGTAGTGTAGCTATTAGTTAATCGAGTATACAGATCGGTGGGTATTGAATGGGAGAACGCGGTAGTATGCATAGCTCAAAATTAAAGATTTTTGAATTAGCTCCCATTAGATCTAGGTGTGCGATATATACATTACACTGAGAAACACTTTTGCAGTTAACTTGTTAGGCGGCGATATGAAGTTTTGATTGAGGTGAAATTCTAGCTAAGATTGCACAAATTGTAATAGTTAGGCCGAGCAGAATTCATGGGTGTTGCCACTCATGGCGGTTTACAGGGTTGCCACCTATCTCAATTTTTTTTAAATATAGAGCTAGACATGCCAATATGGATATCAAATGAAAGGTATTTTCTACCGCATTCCAAATAACATAATTTCAAGCAGGGTTGCCACTTACGGTTGCAACCTAACCGCAATTTATTTATTTTTTCGTATATCCCGGGAACTGCTTGACCGATTTGGATAAA
Source organism: Campiglossa producta (assembly GCA_964058755.1). Taxonomy (NCBI): domain Eukaryota; kingdom Metazoa; phylum Arthropoda; class Insecta; order Diptera; family Tephritidae; genus Campiglossa; species Campiglossa producta. Next base: position 153,335,088 of record CAXKVI010000001.1, read on the forward strand.
GTTTAGCATATCAGATGAAAGGTATTTTCGACCGTATTCCAAATAAGATAATTTCAAGCAGGGTTGCCACCTAACCGCAATTTATTTTATTTTTCGTATATCTCGGAAACTGCTCCCCGGATTTGGATTAAATTTGGCATATAGACAATTTGATTCCTTCTAAGATTATATACTTGGGTGGTGTCACTTAAGGCGATTTACATTGTTGCCACCTATCCCAATTTTTTTTTAATATAGACCTACATATGCCAATATGGATATCAAATGAAAGGTATTTTCGGTCGTATTCCAAATATGCCCATTTCACGCAGGGTTGCCACTTTGGGTTGCCACCTAAACCCAATTTATTTCTTTTTTCGTATATCTCGAGAACTGCTTGAGCGATTTGGATAAAATTTGGCATGAAGACAACTTTATGAATTTTTAGATTATATACATGGGTGTTGCCACTTGGGTCGGTTTACAGGGTTGCCACCTTTCTCGATTTTTTTTAATATTGAGCAAGATATGCCAATATGGGCATCAAATGAAAGGTATTTTCGGCAGCATTCCAAATATGACAATTTTAAGCAGGGTTGCCACTTGACGGCATTTTATTTATTCTTTGTTATCTCGACCACTATTTTAGTTGGTTCCCACCTATATTGTTTTTTTTTATTTATTCTTTGTTATCTCGACCACTATTTTAGTTGGTTCCCACCTATATTGTTTTTTTTATTTTGAATATCTCTTTTGGAAAGTTTAGGCAGAATTAGTTACCCTTATCGCTCACGCCATAGCAATAACGCTAATCAGCAGTTCCAACCAAATGTATGGAAATCAGTGTAACCGATTATACTTGCCATAACTTAACGCTAACGCGTTTACATTGATTTCCAAAGAGTGGTTGGAACAGCTGGTTAGCGTTATGGGTATGGCGTTAGCGATAAGGGTAATTAATTCTGCCTTTATACTGTTGTTAGGTAAGATTTGGTGACAACTTCGAGGAATACCGAGCATGCTCGGTCACCCAGGTACTATAAAATTGTAGCAGATTATTTTAGTAGTTGAAGGAGTAATTTTAGCTGATCTTTTAAGTTGTGTGCTCATAAAAAGAAGCAAGCAAATGTCTCATTCTCATTTGTTACTGTCATGCTACTTCAATGCAATTGCATCAAAAAATCGTTTTTGCCTTCCAAAACAAACGACCCTAAAAACTTTGATTTTGTCAAATTTTGTCTTCTTTTTGTATTGACGGTCACACGATGGCGGGAATAAGATAAGGTATTGCACAAAAAAAAAAACTCGCAATAAAAACCTGCATGGCTAAGCGCTTAGCATGTAGGTAAGTTCGATAAAGTCGATAGAACTGGTACCAATTATGCCCGTTGTTGTTGTTGCCCGTTCTTCAAATCCTTATACGAGTGGTTTCACAAAAACCGCATATAACTCTGTTGAATTTTAGTGGCCTAGCATGAATACTTCCAACATAAAAAATCCCATTTGTATGTGAGGTGCCCGCACCTTTTCCCCTATCCCTCTTAACACATCGCTGGTTTTCAGTTTTTGTTCTAAAGTTGGTTATGATCGTTCAACCCGTTTAGAACGCAACTTAAGTTATGCATACATATACAAATACAATATTTGAATCTTATATATTATGTAATATGTAGTAGAGGCTCATTGCCCCCCTAATGTCACTATTATACTAATTATCCAAAATACATACATACATATACAAAATAACTTTTATTTTTATATAATCTTTTGACAGCAAATTACCCACTGGAAGTGGTGAAAGCACTACCTGCGGCATTCACATTAGGCATCTACTATGGTTGGGCGAATGTGGATGATGGTGAAGTACATAAAATGGTGATGAGTATAGGCAGGAATCCCTACTACGACAATAAGGAGAAGAGTATGGTGAGTTAGAAAAAAATCATCAAACGCAATAACACAATATTTCATTAGTTTAAATTGTTTTCAATCGTGCGCTGCGCTCAAGTGTGACGTTGAAGCACTATAACTTTGATAAAATAAACCTTTATTTTCAATAATTAATTGTATACTACGATGATTAGAGTGTGTCTTATTCTACAACTTTGTTGTGCTTAAGCAGACTGCCTCCAGAAACATTGATTAGGCCTTATACCTAAAAACAGAATTCGATTTTTTTAAATCGTTTCACAGTAAAATGTGCTCGTTAATAGTCTAAGGGAACGTAAAACTATGTATATTCAACTTATAATTTCGAAAAATGTCCAACCCGAAAGTTCTTTGGTACCGTTTTTCGGTGGGAGCTTCAAAACATAATTGGGATCAGTGAAACCAATATTAACAAAAGTTTGAAGAATTTGTTAGACTTATATTTCGAGATCTCTGTTGAGTTTTTTTTTTGCATAGAAGGCGCACCCTAATACGCCCGTCAATGGTTTGAATCCCGTTACCGGTCATATGAACAAGAAGATGTAAACCCCGAATCCATTCCAACCGTGCTAGACAATGTATGATGTATGTATGTATGTTGCCTTTAAGAACCATTAGCGTTTAGTTTCAAAAAAATATTGCTTTCCTAAAACCACTCATGGCATTATTTGCCAATATTAATCTAAAAATCGTGGTACCCCGCTGTTCCCGGCATTTCGCTTACTTATCTAATACGTATATAGCATATAGAGCTATGTAAATAAGTCTATACTTGAGTTTATCATTCATTCGACGTTACGTATCGATATTGTACATCGGGGTGATTCAAAATTAATTAAATTTTTTTAAGTCTTACACCCTCAAAAGTTGATAACTAATATTATTATAAGGAATAATTACACCGCGACCATTTTTACGATCTATTGTGTCATAAATAATAGGTAGGAAACATAAAAATAAGTTTAAAAAATTTGGCGACGATATACCTACAGTTTATCATTAGAACTTCCTCTTTAAGGCAATAAAGCTCGCGATGGAGCACCTTAATGTACTTAGAAACATTCATATCGTTACCTAAATTCACAAAGGCCCTAACTGACATAAAAAAAAATTGTACAGGAGAAGCAAAAACCCAAACAATTTTTACATTGAACGCATGCAAATATTGCTTTGTAAATTTGGAATAACTCCTTAAAATTTGCTGTGAGTGTGTATTTTACTATATTATACTTAAATATGTAAAAAAGTCACTTTCGAAAAATATGTCAATAAGGGCCTTTGTGAATTAAGGTAACGATATACACATGTGTAAATTTAATAACTTTGTATACATTCGCGAACACGCTATTAACTTAGTTATTTAAACAAAACGCAAAAAATGGGAATTCGAGTAATAAACTCAATTGCTACTACAATCGAATGTGGTTAGGACTCAGTGCTGGGCAAATTTGAATTTTAATCATCATTGTAGGCCATTGCTGATTGCAGCACACTTTCATAACAAACCAACTTTTGGCGTTCTCCGTTTTTCGAAGTTAGCCTACCGGCTTTCGAAGTTCGATGTGGACCCTTCGAAGATTTGGTTTTTTAATTGTTTTGTTTAAAAACTGAAAAAAGGCGAAATGTGCTGTTTGATTGGTGTCTATGTAAGAAATACCATACAGGGCCAAAAGTAGGTCGCCTCCCAGTTGGTGCACCCTGGGTAACGCTAAATGACCTACATAGCCTACACGGCTAGTTTCTTGTATTGCCGGTTCTATATCGACCCGGCCAAGAGCAATACACTCGGGGTCACCCTGTCTGACATTTAGGCAGGGCTACACCTCGCTACAACAACAACAACAACAACAACAGGGCCAAATTTAACAAAAAAATCACAATAGAAGAGACCAGGAGGATCTACCTACCAAATTATATTATTTTATAATGACTAGAGGTTCATCCTAACAAATTATATCATTTTACCCATTTACGTTACCGAATTATGTCAATTTAGGGGATTTTCGAAATTTTCGATATCGAAAGTGGACGTAGTTGGAGGGCGATTTTACCCAAATCAGGTATACTCCCAACGATATAAATATGCTTTGCGCCAAATTTCATCTTTCTATCGTAATCAGTTTAATAGCTACGACCAGTCAAATTTTCAAAAATGCCTTCCTTTAATGTCGACGGTGCCACGCCCACTTTAAAAAATTTCTCGACTTCCTGTTAACGTCAAAGTCACGGTCCTTCGAAGTTCGAAAGTAGTTTTCTAAATGTTTTGATTAAACAACTCTAAAAGGCAAAATGTGGGCGTGGCCGTCCAAATTGCCTATCCTTTTTGATTTGTGTAGTTTTTCAATTTAAAAATGTATGTAAGAAGTGCTATATAGGGCGGCCAAAGTGAGATCTTCGAAAAAATTAAAAGCCGCATATTTTTAATTATATAAAATATTTCTTCGCACATGCACTTTCAAATAAAAAAAAGTACACCAATCAGGTAAGAGGAGGGAGGCCACGCCCACTAACCTTTTTCAGTTTTTTAAACAAAACGATTAGAAAACTAAATCTTTGAAAGATCAAACTTCGAAAACCCATTTTTTAATTATGTCTTGAACTCTTCAAAAAAGTAGGTATAGTCCCATACCCAGAAAAAGTGGATTTTGTTCTATAGTGTAATAAATACAGAAATTGACGGTACAACGAAATAACTCTCAAATGAAATAACTTCGGAAGTTTTTTTCACATTGAGTTACGAGTTTTGCAAGACTTATTTTCACATAAATTAAAACCTTTTTAAAGGGTGAGACCTAAACAAAAAGTTTTTTTTTATTTTAATCACCATATGTAAAAACTCCGTTTCTGTGTAAAATTATGGCAGCAGATGAACTGCTTAAAATTGTTTTAATAGACGCTATATTGTTTGCCTAGCAAATTATTTTGGTACGTTTTATTCGGGTTGGTACGCAAAATTTTATGGAAACGGCAACCGTGAAAATGACATCAATGAAATTGAGGAAAAAAAAATTCGGCGCAATCTTATATAAAGTATAGATAACATAACCTAAAATAAGTATGGGTATTTCCCACAAACGGTATCTTTTTCTTCACGTCACGAGTGAGGGTTCTTTGTTCATATTTTTGAAACATTATTGTTTACTTACTTACTTAAGAGCGACTCTTTATGAACACTATATGTATACATATAAAGAAAATTAGCGATCTCTGTCTCATTAGCTATTGAATTATCTGTAGGGTGGAAGAGAGTCGAGGGGCCTTATAAGTTGCCAGAAATTTATTTTAAGTGTATCTCGCTTACTGCCCGCTAAAGACTTGCGAGCTTAGTTGTTTTGGTTTCTCTGATGATGCCAAACTGACGTAATCACTAAAAAAATTAAGGTTACCAACTAAGTGAACTTTTATTAGGACATAAAAAAAATTATAAAATTATAAAATTAAAATAATATTTCCTTTTAGGAAACACACATTATGCATAAATTCGATGGTGATTTGTATGGTCGGTTACTTAAAATTTGCATCGTTGGCTATATCCGTCCAGAACGTAATTTCGAATCGCTCGAAGAACTTATACATGCTATAAAATCGGATATTGCCGAAGCTGACAAATTGTTGGAGAGCGATGCCGAAAGTCGTCAATTGAAATCTTCGAAATTCTTCACACCGAACTGTAATGAAAGCACAAAATCCACAGCGTCGACGACGACGCATTTGAATGGTGATAATTTGAAGAATGGCTCATAAAATGTTGTTAGGATCGGTTAAACATTTAAAGAAATACAAAAATTATCATTACTGCAAATACTTAAAATGTGTACATTTGTACTTAATTGTTAATTCGATACATATAATGTCTTAACCGTGTGTGCAATACTTGATTTAGGCTGTAGCGTAATTCCATTATGTAAAATTTTAGTTTTGTAAAAAAAAAATTTTAAATTAAAATTATATAAAATGATATTACTATTTATTTTGCTGGTTCGAGGTCTATGTTAATCTTACTAATATTATAAATGTGAATGTAGCGATGTTTGGATATTTGGATGTTTGGATGTCCAGACGTTTACTTCTGTTCCTCAATAACGTGAGAATGGCAAGACGGATTTTGTTGAAATTTGGTAGGCAGACAGCTAATAGTCTGGAAGGAGGTAGAGGCTATTTTTTTTTTTAATTTTGGAGGGTCCGGTGTAAATATTTTTCTTGCTGGTGTATTTTTGTTTCGCTGTAATTCGAGCAGTGTTTACTCGTTGCACAGTGGGTCATTAGAGCTGTTTTTTGGTTATTAATATTTATTTCATTATAATATTTAAAATCTGATTTATCTTGTGCTAGGCGAGTTTATAATTTTGATTTCGTTGTTCCAACATATACTTTGTTACATAGCTCTTTGTCATTTCTGTTACAAGGGATTTTATAAATAATGTTACTTTTTTCTATTTGCGGTACGTTTCATTTTGTTTGATTCAAGGTGTGCCACCGATTAAAATAACGTTCCCGTTTCGGTTTCGGTTCCGGTTTCGTTCTACAACATTTACTTCGGTTTCGGTTAAGGTCTCGTTCCGATTTCGGTTTCTAAATAAAAAAATTTACTACTGAAAAGCTCAAGAATATAGCTTCAAAATAGGTCTGAATTTTCATAACTTTTTAACTCCGGCCATAATGAAGTTTCTCCAAAATAGTAAATATTATTCAAGCTCTGTATGGAAAAAAATTTTTTCGGATTTAGTTTTTTTTTGACGGCTTCATTCAACTATAGTCAAATTTCTTCTTCCACACTTTTAATACTGAGTTCAAAACTTGTCTTTTGTAACCTTGATCCACAATTTTCCATGAAAATTGTTCAACGTAATTTTTGTAAAAGAAAATTTGTCCCCAATAAAATAAGTGAGACTATACAAAAATTCAAACCCGTTTGGAACCGGTTCTGGCTTTGGAAACGGTTTCGGCTTTGATCTTTTTCAGATCAAAATAACGGTTATGGTTTCGGTTTTGAAAACTGAAACGGTGTTAATCGGTTACGGTTTTGGTTCTGGTTCCGGTTTGAGTCCTTGGTTTGATTAAAAATATATATTTCATCGAGTTCATGGGCTTGTGTGCTATTTTCCATCTTCATTGTTATTTATATCAGATTTTGATAGACATTCTGATAGTTTTAGTACATAAACACTTAAATATCTTCGGATTTTCGGTTCTCTGTTGAATAGTTTTCGATCGACATCTTTTCAATGGGTTTTTTTTATATTGTCGGGAAAATCGTTTGTTTTTTAAAAATTTCGTTATTTCAATTTTTATCTCATCATGGTAAGTGTTTTAATTTACTAAACAACGGACCTCAAGTCAGCAAAACAAAAAGTGTATAGCTTATGTGTTGATATTTAAATAAATTTCTTATTTGGAAAATTAAATGTTTAAATTTTTATGCCAAATATGTACAAAATGTTAAAGGCTTACATAAATTTTGTAGTTATGTATGTAAATACTATTACTATTTGCGTAAACATATGTATACACAACTCAGCCTACCCTAAAGAAAATTGTATAGTTGAATGTAATATTAATTTCAAAAAAAATAAATAAAACTCAAAAACTAAATTTAAATAGCGCACTCATTTTTGTTTATCGTAATTTCTAAACTTATAGAAGCTGCGCCTAAAAGCATGCAACACTAAGTTTTATGTCTCTTTTATTAACCCTGCAGAAAATTCGATTAGGTCCAAACTAACACTGAAGAAATTCGTCTAGTCTGGGGTACATCCGAGTTGAGTCGAAAAGGAGCATGGGGCGAATACCAGTTTTGGTCTCTTTATATGAGTTGAACACTTTCATACCTTAAATAACGGGCTAGGGCTTAGAATGAACTAGAGGCATGCAAGGGTACGATAGTAACCGTAATTATATTAAACTAAGTAAGTGTTCTGACGGCTACCAACTTTGAGTAGAGCTTCGAGCGCAGATCGTATAATTTTTGGATGTATAAGTTTAGTGCTGTTTCTTGAAATGTGTGGAATGATATAAAAATAGTTTTTGAGGTTTAGTGGAAACCTTTGACTTAAAAAAAAAAATCCTTTAGAGGTGACCAAGCCTCAGCACCTCACAGGAAGATGTAGACGATAACTGACTTAGGGCCGGTTTTTCAGTGCAAGTTTAAACCTCAGGCAAAGTTGACCAGAGTTTATCTCATACAAATTGACCGTTTAAACTAAGTTTAAACTCGCCCCAAAGTTTAAACTTGCATTGAAAAACCGGGCATAATAGAGTATTATTTTCGTTCGTCGAGAGAGGTCTTTACAATTGGTTATTCAGTACGAAGTAACAGAAGTAATTTACCGCTGCTTTCCTGGCCTGATATTGCTTTGGCTGTAAATGCAGTTTCGCAGGAAAGCGTAATTCTCTCAGAGACCTTCGGCTATTAGTATAACATTCAAAATGCGAGCCGTGTCTTCCGACAACAGCGATCTCTGTACTTGCGTCGGAATAACACCAGCTGCATTCGGTGACGTGTAGAACTCAATGAATTGCCTAGCCCCATAAAAGTTGGGGCGTCACTCTGTATTACGATGCGAAAGCATTAAAATCTCATAAAAAAATGGACTTACGACATTTGCTCACGAAGCCAGCGATAAATTTTTTTTTGAAATGCGAAAGAAATTTCTTTGGAATCGCAATACAGAGTAACCCCCCTGTTTTCAGACCGGTAGTGCAGAAATAGGCCCCTCCGCTAGTTGCCGTGATATCAAATAATCATTCCAGTTTCCTAATCATTTTACTTCTAGTTACATATACAGGTCAAGAATACTTAAGTGCCAAGATACCTTGAGTTAATATTTCCTAGGCTTGAGGAACTATTGCCACATTTCCCGTCCAATCATGGAATGGAACGTCACGAACTAAACAAGGTTATACTAATATTAGCAGTCCTTTACCGGGTGTGAGTTCGGAACCTTTTCCAGTCGGGTCTGTTAAATTAATACGATTTCAGGTTAAATACAAATTTTATTTTCTGTTAACAAAAACTATCCATCCAACAAAATACTGAGCGCTCCGAAGTAAGAGCGAAAAGGAACTCTTCCAATGCTCAAACGACGAGGAGTCCTAATTTAACGGTTTTTTCACACATATTCAAAAGCGAGTTTTCTCCGTCGAATACGCTCCTATGGGCGCCTTTTACAAGTCTCACTAGGCGACGGCAGCCGCCGAAGTGTAGCGATTAAGTGTGCGGCCTACTACACCATATCAATGCCCGGCAAAACCCAACATCAAAATTTATTTAGAATTTTTCTAAGCGGGGCGTCCCTCGGCAGTAGTTTGGCAAACTCTCTGGGTGTATTTCCGCCATGAGAAGCTTCTCAGCAAAACTCTTTTGCTTTGCAAGTGCCGTTCGGAGTCGGTAGAAACCGGAGGTCCCACCGACTTGTAGGAAAAAAATCAAAGCAGCACACTACAAGTTGGAGGAGAAGCTCGGCAAAAGTCTCGTTAAACGTTATGATAACCTGTTGGTATATCGCCGCCATTAGTAGTTAGTAGAAGAATGAGCGCACCTGAATCATGTTGAAAAAAAACTTGTGAAGTTCCAGAACCGGAATTAATGTGGATTTTAGTAGCCTCTTGAGTAAGGCATACCTACGGTCTCTTTAAACGAGCTGATGATATTCTAAAATTGATGGGAACTCAATGTTTTTCCATTTTCTTCTCAATGTGCTTGCCATCAATGACCCACCACCATCTCACATTGGGTTAATGATCACAGCCGGAATAAATCAACTCTGATGAGCGCGTGAGAGCGCTATTACCGAACGTTGTTTGTTTGTGCTATCGCTTGCTTATGGAGATCTCCATTGTGCCGCTTGCTACCATTTCCACGCGATCACTAGCAGTCAGTTTAGAACGATTCGTCACGTCAGAAAGTTATCAGTCGCGTTGGTCGCCACGCGCTCGTTATCGAATTGAAACAAAACGCACATGGAAAGTTTTTTCATACAAAAAAAAATTCAAACCTAACGAAAGAGAAAATATTCAAGAAACGTACGCGTAACGCATGGTCGCCCCAAAACTAGACCAGACGTCCGTCTTTTTATAAACCGGAAACCGTAGGAAGTGATTCAAGGCTAACAAACTCAATCAATAAAACTTAGCCTATAGATCAATCAACTATCTTATCCCACATACACACACACACACACTCGCGCGCACTTAACAAGTGGATACAGAATATGGCAACAGCTGAGTTCGGTGGAGGAACCACAAGTGGCCAGTTATCAAAGTCAAACAATAATTTGACATTGAAGCCCAAAATGAATGGGGGCGAGAGCGATGAGGCTAGCGGCAGCGAGCCAGCAACTGGTTTGACCCATGAATGCGGCGTTTTCGGGGCTATTGCGTGTGGCGATTGGCCAACACAAATTGATGTGGCGCACGTGATTTGTTTGGGCTTAGTGGCCTTGCAACATCGTGGCCAAGAATCGGCTGGCATTGTCACAAACGAAGGTAAAAGCTCGCGCAATTTCAATACACACAAGGGCATGGGTATGATCAGCACACTTTTCAATGATGAGTCCATTAAGAAGTTGAAGGGTAATCTCGGCATAGGGCATACACGTTACTCCACATCGGCCGCCTCGGAGGTGGTCAATTGTCAACCCTTTGTCGTCCACACATTACACGGTGCCATTGCCTTGGCTCACAATGGCGAGCTTGTAAACTCTGAATCGCTACGTAGAGATTTACTGAGACGAGGTGTCGGCCTCTCCACACATAGTGATAGCGAGCTGATTGGACAATCGTTGTGTTTGTCACCGGAAGGTGTGTCGGAACAAAATGGCCCAGATTGGCCGGCGCGTATACGTAACTTTATGCAATTGGCGCCACTCTCATACTCGTTGGTGATGATGTTTAAAGATACGATCTATGCAGCACGCGACCCCTACGGTAATCGGCCGCTTTGCCTGGGTAAAATTATGCCCATGAACATGGATTCGAATGCCAAGGTTGCGGATGCTGGCACCGACGGTTGGGTGGTATCAAGTGAGAGTTGTGGTTTCTTATCAATTGGCGCGCGTTATATACGCGAAGTGGAACCGGGTGAAATTGTTGAGTTAACTCGTAAGGGTATTCGTACCATTGATATTGTCAAATTGCCCGATTATAAGCGTATCGCATTTTGTATTTTTGAGTATGTGTATTTTGCTCGTGGCGATTCGATTTTTGAGGGGCAGATGGTGTATTCGGTGCGCATGGAATGTGGGAGACAGCTGGCACGTGAAGCGCTTATCGATGCTGATATTGTGAGCTCGGTGCCGGAGTCCGGTACAGCAGCGGCGCACGGTTATGCAAGAGAAGTGAGTATTAATGAATGTTTTGTAAACATAATGGCGGTGTGTATGTATGGGCACCAATGTAGGTGCTTCAATCTCGATATAAAAGAAAATTGCATATCTTTTTTCCATCGAAATTATAAAGTGACCTTGGATGATTTTACTTTTTTGTTAAATCTGGGTTTACTAGAATATAAAAAAATTGCTAATTTGGGTTAATTTTCTATCAAATAAAAGGGCTGAGGTCTCTAGTACCTCTTCAATGATAATTGATGAGTAATTCGGTATGCTAATATTCGCGATATAAACAAATATTGGGTCAAAGTGGGTTCAACTCTGCAGAAATGCAAAGATTGGTGAATGTGAATGTCTTTTAAAGATTTTGGAAATTTTGGATGAGTTACTAAAGTTTTCCAAAAACCTACTAATCGAAATATAGGCAATATAGACTGCTGAGAGGAAGGTACTAAGGGTATTATCTCTTAATTTGTTTTATAAAAAACATAATAAATTAACACATTAGTGTCAAAGTTGCAAATATTTTTTTCAACATTTTTTTCACGCAACATCAAAATACGTGTATTTTGGGATTTTCATATTTTAAAACAGTTTTCCTATTTTTGCCCCCCATATGTATATTGATGCAAAGTACATGGAAAAAAGTTTAATACTCAAAAATGCGTATCTCGAAAACAACGAATTTTGGCTAGTTGATATTTAGCCAAATTGAAATATAACCTGTTCACTCAATATAGAAAAAGTTTAAACAAACAAAAAATTACAGTTTCCGAGATATTAATTTTTGAAAAAAGTCATAAATTTTTACTAAATACTAAAAAAAATTTTCTTTTTTTAATTATATGCTATTGTTTATGAATTTCTATTCAAGTAGAAGTATAAACGAATATTTCAAAGAAAAAATCATGAGAATCGGTTAATTTTTGACAAAGATAATATGCATTGCATCAATATATGGGGGGAAAAATGTTTAATATTCAAAAATTCATATCTCGAAAACAACGAATCTTGGCTAATAGGCATTTAGTCAAGTTGAAATATGAACTGTTGACTCAATACAGAAAAAATTTCAAAACAAAAAAAATTAACTTTTTTGAGATATTAATTTTTGAAAAAAGTCATAAATTTTTACTAAATACTGAAAAAAATTAACTTTCAAACTATATAATATTTTTTATAAATTTATATAAAAGAAATAGTAATACCGAACATTTAAAAAAAAATTAGGAGAATCGGTTAATTTTTGACAAAGTTATTGTGAGTTTAAAAAATGGGCGAAAAAAATGTTTATTGCATTTTAACGATTTCAACGGCCGATAAATCCGAAAAAAAAATTTTTCAGGAAAAACAAAGACAAGTGTTTTTTTATTTTGACCAAAGAATAACATATTAAAATTTCATCGAAATCAAAAATCATGTCCCGCGCGGACCGGTTGTCTTGAAATGGAATGAGCCTTTAGAAAAAAAGTGGCATAATTGTGAGACAAACTATTTTTTTGGTATAATTTATAATTTTAACTTTTTAGTTCAACATTTTTTAAAATCGTGTTTTTAGTTTTTTTAAACTACATACATTTATTTTTTAATTTTTAGTTAAATGTGCTATGAAAGAAATGTTCGTCTTTACGTTAGATAACAAGGGTAATTCTCTAACTATTCTCTATTCGAAGGCGACAGTAGAGAACTACACTGGAACTCGATTCGAGATAGGTTAGAGAGCTAGCCAAAAGGTGAACATTTGTAAATTCGCATTAGAATCCCATTAGAGAATGACATTAGAATTCGACTCGAAAACTATTGTTTTCTCGACTTGAGAATTTTGTCCCATTTTGTTGGAGAACGCTGTGATTCTCGAGTGCTTCTCGAGTCGTTCTCTAACGTTAGAGATTGGAGAATGTGGCTAGTTCTCGAATGTACCTACAATCGAAATCTAGCTTCATGGTTTGTTGGGTATATTTCGAAAGTGTCAACAATTCTCTACCTAAAACCGTTGAGAATTTCAAAATCGGTTGAAAAATTGATTTTTAGGTTAGGTTAGGTTCAAGTGGCTGCCGCAGAGGCATACTTAGGCCAGTTTTGAAAGGCCCGTTGTGATACCACCAACACAACGAAAGTCAGCCACGGGACCCGACCATATGGAAAATCCCTGAGTTGTTGGGATTTTCTACATAGTAGAATCCCGGGACTGACACTCCTAAACCGACACCGTTACTCCTCCTCGAACTACTTAGATGACTTTATGAAGGCCAGCAAGTCCTTTATGTCCAGTTCCGCGATCTGGCTTAGGCTATCCAGGAGGGGAACTCCCAAAAAGCGCGTTCTCGCGCCGCTTAAAGCCGGGCAGTTGCAGATGAGGTGCTGCACCGTTTCCTCTTCCTCATAATCTTTGCAGCTCCTGCAGCATCGTCGGTAGGGCACACCTAGCCTTTCTACGTACCTACCAATAAGGCAGTGCCCAGTTAGAACACCTATTAATAAGGAGATTTCTCTTCTTCTTAGGGCGTGAATGCGTCTAGATCTTTTATGATCCCATTTTGACCAGGGTTGTTTGGATGTCCGGCACCCTGGGGATTGTTGCCACCTTTTGTTGGCTTGACGGAGTGTGTACTCCTTCAGCATTAGCTTGCATTAAAAGTGTATTCAATTTTGTTTTTTTTTTTCTTTATTGTAGCACTGTGATATAATTTTAGAAAAAAAAATAGGTGACCAGCTTGGTTTATCAGGGCAATTCTAATCAATTTTTCACTGCGAACCGTTTTACCTTTTCATACCTAAATCTCACAAATTATATGAGAGTGAAAAATCCGCAAAGTGAAAAATTATTTAGAATTGCCCTGTATATGTTTTTGATTTGAAGGCTTTTTAATAATCGTTCATATATTATCAAAATTTATTTAACTTAGACTGGCGACTTGTTGTCTATTGAAAGGGACTTATTCTGTCTCTAAAAATATATATCCCTCAAAAGGTTGGCGAGAAAAAAAATTATAATAAAAAGGTTGTTATGGGACTTTATTGAAAAAATTAGGCAAATTTCTTGCGAACAGAATTTTGATCCTGGAAGTCCTGCGATGACAGAATACTTAATAACTTTCTTCAGAGACACTTTCTAACCTTTTATAACAATTATCACAATCAATACTAGCTACGGTGATTGCAATCTCGTTCTGGCTAAGGAACTTGTCGAACCGAATTGTATTGTTGTTAAAAATTTCTCATTTTCCTTTTATAGTGGACATCGAATCGAGGCTTCTTTATTTTCCGTCTCTCATAATAAACCATTTTCTTAAATAGTTCCATTTCTTTCTGCATTTTTTACAGTCTGGAATACCATTTTCTGAGGTGCTTTGTAAAAACCGTTATGTCGGACGCACATTCATTCAACCATCGACACGGTTGCGCAAACTTGGTGTAGCAAAAAAATTTGGTGCACTTTTCGAAAATGTGGCTGGCAAACGACTGGTACTCATCGATGACTCCATTGTGCGTGGCAACACCATCGGACCAATTATTAAACTCCTGCGTGACGCTGGTGCAGCCCAAGTGCACATTCGAATTGCTAGTCCAGCATTACAGTATCCCTGTTATATGGGAATTAATATACCGACACGTGAGGAGCTGATTGCCAATAAATTAAATCCAGAGCAATTGGCACGTCATGTTGGCGCCGATAGTTTGGAGTATTTAAGCGTAGAGGGGTTAGTGAAGGCGGTAGAAATGAATAAGAAGAACTCGAGTCCGCGTAAAGGCTACTGTACAGCCTGTTTGACTGGCGATTATCCCGGCGGGCTGCCGGAAGATTTAAGCTGGTAATATGAATTGCCATTATGTCGTTTAGAGTAGTTTATCCCATACAAATTGGTCGCTTAAACTAAGTTTACACTCGCACTGAAAAACCGAGCCTTAATATCTATTTTATGTATGACATGAAAAACATAAGGTCACAAAAACATAAGTCACACAGACTGGGCGAAACAATTTGAAAAATAAAAAAAATTTTCTTGCCCAGTCTACTAAAGGTATTTTACATACATATATGTACATATGTATTGTAATTACGTAAAGACCAAGGCGAATTCATTACAGGTGGCATCCTCCGGTCATATGGTTTCCTCTTCTTCCTTGAAAATCGAATCGTAGCTGTCAAATTGCTTATATTATTGCTTTGTCTAACATTTTCAGTTACAAGGTATGAATTCGCCTTGGTATAGATATATATTTGCACAAAGTGTTTTTAGTACATATCAGTAGGTTTTAGATTTAATAAGAAGGCAACCTTTGTAAAGGTGTCAAATTGTCGATAACCTCATCACCAATAGTTTCGATGATTTGCAAATAAACTATCATTACACACGATCGCTTCAAACTGACGGTAATGTAACATCGATAGTTTCGAAAACTAAAAAAAAAAATATCGGTAGTATCAAAACACATAAAGCTATCGATAGTAGATACTATCGAACTAGAGAATTGAATTTCATAAGTAAGAAAATCACTTCGTAAGTTACCTTTTGAATTTTCAGTTTCATTCACCTCGATATATTAAAGAGAATTATAAAAAAAATATTAACGAAAACTTTATCGATAATTTGACATCTCTAATATTACTAAGTAAAAGTCAATAAAAAACACATTTTATTAAATTTTTTTAATCTGCATTTCATATCTAACAATATTAAATAGTCTGTACAAATCTTTTTATTGCATTTATCCATCCATTAAGCCACTCGAAGCATAATGGGGTATTCCCCTTTTAAAATAATAAATATGTAGATATGTATACATTTTTATTTATTGTAAATATTGTTATTTCCAGTTAAAAAATGTGTGACTCTCTACCTAAAAGAATTCAATTACTCTATTATTGTATACTTTAATTTTTTTATTACCATATACAGCAATAAAAATAAATAAACAAAAACAAATCACAAATTGAAGATAAATCTTAATGAAGCGAAGATATACGATAGCGATGTTAGGGATGCATGTTGTCCGAAACCGGAATCACGATCGGATGTTCTAAACTTTCGATCCGATCGGAACCGAAATCGGCATTATTATTTCGGAGCGGGAGGTAACAAATTAAACAGGATTATAGGTTAGGTTAGGTTCAAGTGGCTGCCGCAGAGGCACACCTAGGCCAGTATTAAAAGGCCCGTTGTGATACCACCAACACTAGGAAAGTCAGTTCCGGGACCCTGCCATATGGAAAATCCCGGTATTAACGGAATTCTCCACATAGCAGAATCCGACACCGTTACTCCTCCTCGAACCATTTAGATGACTTGATGAAGGCCATCAGGTCCTTTATGTCCAGCTCCGTGACCTGGCGTAAGCTGACCAGGAAGGGAACTCCCAAAAAGCGCATTCTCGCGCCACTTAAAGCAGGGCAGTTGCAGATGAGGTGCTCCACCGTTTCCTCCTCCTCATCATCCTTACAACTCCTACAGTATCGTCGGTAGGATTATACTCAAATGAGAGCCTTTCTCGAAAAAAAACCTTAATGGAGATGTGATTCTTTGTTTCTCGCTGTTAGTACTGTTATCGATTCAGCTTTTGTGTAGATATGAAAATAAAAACTGTAAGCTTCAAAGCTCGTTCAGGCCCTAAAATGCAAGCATACAAATTTGAGTAAAAACTACTACTTTTAAATACATTTTCAATCTTTTATTTTTTTACTATACTTTACAAATGCAGTTTAATTATATTTTTCGACTGTGTATTTTCTACCTGATTTAAAGATATTTTCGCTTTAGTTTAGAAAATTTTTGGTACATCAAATTACAGCTAAGATCAAGAAAAATATTATATAACTAAGAACAATGCAAATGAATGTAGATTAATATAAATTAAAAACGAACACTTCAAAATACATAAACCAGGTTTAGATTAATTTAAACTAATAATGCCTGCTGCCTAACAAACAAAAAAATCCAGTGTCTTAAATGTGTACTTTTCGATTTTCTTTAACCAGAATTTCTTCAAAGAGTTTTTCTTATTTTGGCAAACGGAATTCGACTAACTAAACACAATGCCAGAAGCTGATAAGCTATTAAGCCGCGTGCTTTAATATTTGCTTGACAAAAATTAACAAAAAAATTCACATTTTCTATTAATCTAGCACAATTAATACATACATAATTGCATTTATATATAAATGTACTACATTTGTTTTTTTTTAGTTTTGTTTACGCTCATTCACTAATACTAAACCTTCAATTGTCTATAAATATGTATGTATGTATGAATTTTTATTTATTAACGTGGCTAACTTATACATATCGTTCTAGTTTATTGCATTTCAAGTCTATGCACGCCGACATTTGTTGCATATATTTTATTTCCATGCCTGTTTTAGTAATTTGCGTGAAGCTAAATGTTTGACAACTAATGAACCGCTAGTTAGTGCTATCAAGACGACAGTAATTAAAATGTAATCGAAGTCTTCTTTAAGCAAATCAAATGTTTTTGAAGGCGCAACACGTGTAACGAACATGTCTGTAATAGAAATTAATTTTGAAAATGTTTGTTAGAATTTTTATATCGACGACTTAATGGAAGATAACGCTATTTCAAAATATTTTTCAAAAACGTCCTATATAAAATTTTCTTGTAACAACGTCCTTTTTCAAAATTTGAGTAAAAAACGCTATCTCTTTCGTTTGGAAATGGAAAATTTTTGAAAAATATTTGTAAATACGGCGATCTTCCATCGATATGTAGAAATATATTTAGAAGTACATGCAGTTTATAAAGCGTTACCTTAATTCACAAAGGTCCTAATTGACACATTGGTCGAAAATGACTCTTTCACATATTTAAGTATGATATAGCAAAATACACACTCACTACAAATTATAAGGAGCTACTAGCAGTAATAACGGAGATATTCCAAATTTACAAAGCTATATGTTTTTTTTTTGCTTCTCATGTAAAAATTTGTTTATGTCAGTTAGGGCCTTTGTTCGTTAAGGTAACGAAATGGTATTTTTTTGTTGGTTACTTCTGAGTAATTTTAAAATTATGTAACTGTGAAAAACAATATTCTCACCTAGGCCTGTCGCTAAAACCAAGCACGTACTCTCCAAACCGCTAGGTGCTGTATAAATATTATTTAAACGCACAATTGTCTGATTGTAGTTGATAATATTTTCTGTTGGTAATGGCAATTCAGGAATGTATGGAATTGCGCCCTCTTCGCGGCCTTGAGTGTTTGATGAGATGGGGCGGCGTGGATCGAGAAGAGCCCAAGGCATCTCAATTATAGCACCACTTGCGGTACCAACTGTATGGAGAGAAAATGTATAGTAGTTAATAGAATAGTCGATACTTACGGAAAAGTTTTTTTTTTTGAGAAATTGATTTTCAAAGCGTATTTTTTATTAACCTGGAGGTAATTTTTTTTTTCATCATATTTTACTTTATTTGATTTTTTTTAGTTTAATAATTTTATTTTTTAGTTCAATTCAATTTTTTATTTTATTTTATCTCTTTTTAACTTTGTTATAACTTTTTATTTGTATTTCTTGCAATTCTTTATCTTTTTTATTTAATTTTTGTTTAATTTTTATTATATTTTCTTTCATTTTTTTAATATTATTTACTTTATTTTATTTGCATTTTGCTAATTTAATTTATTTTATTGTCTTTTGTTTCAAATAATTACATTTTTTTTATTAATTTTTATTTTTTTATTTTTAATGTAGTTTTCATTTTTTTTATGTTACTAACATTTTGTTTGTTTTATTTTATTCTACTTTTACTTTATTTTTATTTTATTTTCATTTTATTTTCATTTTCATTTTATTTTATTTTTTCACTTTATTTTTATTTTATTTTATTTTATTTTATTTTAATTTTATTTTTATTTTATTTTTATTTTATTTTTATTTTATTTTTATTTTATTTTTATTTTATTTTTATTTTATTTTTATTTTATTTTTATTTTATTTTTATTTTATTTTTATTTTATTTTTATTTTATTTTTATTTTATTTTTATTTTATTTTAATTTTATTTTTATTTTATTTTTATTTTATTTTTATTTTTATTTTATTTTTATTTTATTTTTATTTTATTTTTATTTTATTTTTATTTTATTTTTATTTTATTTTTATTTTATTTTTATTTTATTTTATTTTTATTTTTATTTTATTTTTATTTTATTTTTATTTTATTTTATTTTTATTTTATTTTTTCACTTTATTTTTATTTTATTTTTATTTTATTTTTATTTTATTTTTATTTTATTTTTATTTTATTTTTATTTTATTTTTATTTTATTTTTATTTTATTTTTATTTTGTTTTTTTTTCTTTAATTTTTATTTGATTTTTATTTTATTTTATTTTATTTTTTTATTTTATTTTTTTATTTTATTTTTTTATTTTATTTTAGTTTATTTTTATTTTTCTTTTTATTTTATTTTATTTTTATTTTGTTTCTATTTTATTTTTATTTATTTTTTATTTTGTTTTTATTTTATTTTTATTTTATTTTTATTTTTATTTTTATTTTAATTTTATTTTATTTTTATTTTTATTTTTATTTTTATTTTTATTTTTATTTTATTTTATTTTAATTTTATTTTATTTTATTTTATTTTATTTTATTTTATTTTATTTTATTTTAATTTTAATTTTAATTTTAATTTTAATTTTAATTTTAATTTTATTTTATTTAATTTTTATTTTGTTTTTATTTTATTTTCACATTTATTTATTTTTAATTTACATATTTCAATTATTATTTATATCGTTTCATTCTTATTTTTTTTTTATTCCATTACATTTGTGTTAATTATTTTTTATTGTATTTTATTTCATTTTATTTTATTTTCTTTATTTTTTAATACTATTTTTTTATTTTAATTTTATGTCATACACTTTTTTATTTTCTTTCACTTCATTCATTATTTCTTTTAGTTTATTTTATTTTATTTTTTTTTTTTCATTTTTTTCTTTTCTTTTTGTATGTATTTGATTTAATTTCATCACATTTATCTTTATTGAATGTTTTCTTCCTTTTTTATCTTATTTTTAAATTTTTTTTTTTTTTTTTTAATTTTGTTAAATTCTTTATTTTATAATTTTTATTAAATTTTATTTTATTTGAATTCACTTAATATGATTCTATTTGATTTATTTACTAATTATTATTTTTTTTTTCTTGTATTTATTTATTTATATTTTTTTCATCTTTTTCCGTTTGATTTCATTCCCGTTTTCAAATCACTGCGCGCCCACGCAATAACTCAGTAATTCTAATATTTTTCTACATACTCAGCACATGTTTATTCGTTATGCCACGTTCAGTGATAGTTTCCCGCATAGTCTCCACTAAGGTAGGTACAATATATGATTGACGTTCAACCATTGGTAAGGGTGGCGCATTCATTGAACTCCAAACTGAACTATTTGCTTGCGTTTTGCCTTCATACAATTCAATTGTAGCTGTGTAAAGAGTGCATTATTTTTATTATTTGATGTCATAATTAAAAAGTAAAAGTTGTAAGTAAATATTTACTTATTTCAGTGCGCCGCACTTTATCATTATAATATGAATAGGCAAGCCAATTTTCCGAATGAACAATATGTACGGGCACGCGCGCTCTGCGATGAGTCATTGAAAAAACGATTAATCCAGAGACAGCGTCGATAAGATAGATGGTCAACAAGTCTGTTAAATTAATAAATAATAAATGTAATAATAGCGGTTTCGATTTAAATAAAAAAACTCACATTTGTGTACAGGATCAGGGGCTTGTGTAATTACCGCAATCAAATTCGGATTAAGATATTTATAAAGTACAGAACGATCAGCCATTACACGACCTTGTGAATGCACATGCTCCAAGGGATTTTTAGCAGCTAAAGCTATTAATTGATTATCACCATTTAGACCGCCAAGGTGCGCATTCCATACAGGCAAACAACTGAGCACCTTTAAATATACATAAATAATGTTAAATTTGATAAGATGCAATAAAAGCGAATTAATAATTTGCACTTACACCATGCCTAAATTGTACAAAGAATCCTTCAAGTATGGCTGTTGATTTGTCAGCAGTAAATAAGTACATGCCATGTGCCTGAAATATATGTAATTATAATGTTTTTCATAATATGGGTACAAAACTTTTACAAATTAAAACAAGTAATGAAGTCTAAGTTCGGGTAAAGCGAACATTAAATACCCAGCGGTAGTTTTCAATCAAAAAATCATAATAATAGAATGACCAGGGAGATTGCTATATAAAATTATATCATTTTAGCTGTTTCAGCTACCGAGATATGTCAATTTGTGTGATTTTTGAAATTTTCGATATCGAGAAAGGGGGCGTGGTTATCATCCAACTTCGCCCAATTTCAATAGCAACCTACCTTGGCCAGAAAGTAACCTGTATACCATTTCATGCAAATATCTAAATTTTTACTCAAGTTATAGTCTACACGGACGGGCGGACATGCCTTAATCAACTCCTCTTTTCAACCTAAGAACTTTCATATATGGAACTCGTTTCTATCTATCTAAATTATTTTGTACCGTTATATGAACAAAATTATAATACCCTTGTACTAGTACTGTTACGCTGGGTATAAAAATAAAATCGGGTAACTGCGCTGATACTTTTGCAAAGGTGTATGAATTTGACTTCACGTTTTTATGGAGAGTAGCATTTGAATAGAAAAAAAAATCGGACAGAAATTAAAACTTTTGGTGTGTCTTGCTTCCAACAGATGTCGCCATTTGGAAATAAATCATTCTACAGAGTTGCCACCTATATCACACTTTTTATATGTTAATACATATTAAGCCAATATGGGTTGTTTTTGTTGTTGTAGCGAGGCGTAGCCCTGCCCAAATGTCAGACAGGGTCAACCCGAGTGTATTGCTCTTGGCCGGGTCGATATAAGAAAACGACCCGGGTCGTTTCGGCACGATGGGTACAGCACAAGTACTGGTACCGTTCTCGTAGAACCGGAATTTTCAGGCAGCGTTGTCACCTAGGGTTACACCGAACCCCCGTGTCTCTATTCCTTGGAATTTCGACCAATATCTCTGGCACGGCTGATATTTTCTGGTGGGATTTCCACCTAACGGCATTTCCTTCCTTTCTTCGTGTATAGACCATAATCTCGGGAACGGCTGAAGCGATTTGGATGAAATTTGGCATATAGATAGCATGCATCATTGTAAGACTTTCTGCTTTAGTGTTGACACTTGGACGATCTACAGGGTTGCCACCTATGTATCTTAATTTTTTCCAATATTGGACAAGACATGCCAAAATGGGTATCAAATGAAAGGTTTTTAAGTCGTATATCAACGAATATATTTTCAGGCAAAAGTTAAATTTTAACACGGGGGGTATTTTTTTACCAATGTCGTAGTATGCCTGCAAAATTCACTCACCATTTCTTGTACATATTGCGGATACACAACAACATTATTTTGAGCATCAAGTAGCAACAGTCCCTTTATAGAATCTCGTTCCGATTCGGCAAGCAGAGTTAATTGTTTGATTTTGTAATTCAGTTTTAGCAGACCACCCTCGGCAGGTTTTCCATTGATGGGATTGAAACGGAACAGTACGCCATTGCCAGTGGTCTAAATTTTAAGAAAAAAGATATTAAATCATAAAACTAAAATTTATATTTCATTTAACATACTCGATCCTTAGCCACAACAGTACAGAGTGGTTGCAATGGGAAATGCTTGGATGTACGCTGTACGAGCAAACGCATTGGCTCTTGGTTTACAAAGTTTTGCACATCAGGTAAATAGGCTTGCCAATGATGTTTGCCATTTATATTATCGATACCAAAAATTTTACCGCTACGCGTCAATATGACCAACATTTTATGCAAACCAAATGAGTCGCGTACTAGGCCAGCTTTTTGTGTGTCGCTGGGCGGTTGACCTAAGCCGACCACATGCAAGAAAATGCTTTTGATTTGATTAGCTTGGGCAGTGATGCGACGTACGAAGGCGCTGATAATATCACCTGGTGTAATGAGAGGTTGAAAGTATGAATTTATTAGTTTTGGGCGTTGTGTGGGTTAACTAAAGCATAACAGAAAAAACGCGTTTACTACATCGTTACAAAAACATAAAAATTGGATACGTGTAAAAGCTGTGATAGGAGCAAATTAAGCCTTAGGCGTGGCATATTTGCATGCTAAAACATTTTAAAGAAATCAAAAATAACAAAAGAAAAAAATTGTTCAGAACCAGTCGCCTTTTCTAATGCGTTTCAGTATGGAATGTTCTCGTTGAAATACTCTCGATGCAGATTTATCTTTGAACACAGGGAGCTAAACATTCCCACACTAGTGGATTTCAATCCTTCATTGAACCTTGACCTGATAGTACGAGTGGCCACATTATTTTATATTATCAAACTTCCCTCTGGTAGTCGTCATCTTAATTGAACCGTACCGGGTGATTTCTGATATCATTCTCCGGATTAAGGCATCAATCCAACTTGCAGTGGGTCGAGGAACTTCTCTCCGCTCAAGAGATCCACTCTCTTCTTGTCTTTTTCTTATTCCGAAAACAATTCCAAAAAAATCTCAAAATGACTCCGAAAACAATTCCGAAATCCAAATCCAGAAAAAGTCCCAAACATCCGATCCGAAAACGAAATGATACCGAAATTGTCCCGAAGAAGTCTCTAAATGACTCTGAAAACAATCGCAAAATGATCGGAATACAATCCGAAACCAGTTCCTTTGGACGGCTGGTCGTTCCTCTGTTCTCCCAACCCAGATAAGCATTGTCCTTCTGTTGTTGTTGTTGTTGTAGCGAGTTGTAGCGAGGTGTAGCCCTGCCTAAATGTCAGACAGGGTCACCCCGAGTGTATTGCTCTTGGCCGGGTCGAAATAAGAAAACGGCCCGGGTCGTTTCGGCACGATGGGTACAGCACAAGTACTGGTACCGTTCTCGTAGAACCGGCAATACAAGAAACTATCCGTGTAGGCCATGTAGGTCATTTAGCGTTACCCAGGGTGCACCAACTGGGAGGCAACCTACTTTTACATTATATTACTTCTATATTATATTGCTGAATCATTCAGCTTGTTGTTGTTGTTACCAGGGGGGTCACTCTGTATTGCGATGCGAAAGCAATTGCTGCAAGCTGTCAAATCACATACATTTTTTTCGAAATGCGAAAGAAATTTCTTTCGAATCGCAATACATAGTAACCCCCCAGTTCTTCGCCCTGCCGAGAATGCATGATAATTCCGACGATCTCCATCAAGGTCTTCTAACGGAATTCCAAGCGTTCGGCTTAGTCATAATGCTATTGGCCACAAAAAATAAAGAAATAACTTTTTAAGGTAACTAAAGTTAACTTGAACCGACACATGCCTAGTTTATACATACGAGCATTAAACCGAAATATTTCAAAACAAATTTCTTACAGCACAGCAAAACCCTTTTGAAATAAAACGCAAAAAGTTTTACAGTTGGTTTGAAAATTCGTTTTGAAATAGAACGAATTGAACTGAAGCGTTTTATCTATGCCTGGAAAAATTATTGCTATGTACATATTAAGCATATTGATAAAGATGCTTTTACAACTTTAAAAATTAAAAACAATTTCGTGCTAAACAAATTAAATGCAATAAAATAAGAGAACATTCTTTAACAAAAGTGTTTTGGTTTATTCTTACTCACTTTCAGACCCCGTTGCTTCGTCTTTAATATCGAATAGTAGCAGTGAAAAAAATGTATAATTTAATAATTTGTTTGAATACATGATTAAAAATACAACAAATAGATAAGAATACATCGACGAATGAGTGGAGGTTCACCCCATTTAAAAACCCTTATTTCAGGATTTGTTTTTCATAAGCCCCATATCTGAGCTAGAAATGTATTGAAATTTCGTTGAGGTATGAAGCTTATTTTGAAACAGAAAGTTTTTGAACCAAGTTTTGAAATAGGGTGTTTTTATAAGCATTTTAAAGCACTCAACCGTCATTATTGTCTCTAAAATCATACAATAGAAACAGTATATAAATAAGCATTGGCATAATAATACGTAGGGTGCGAGATATGAGGTAAATATTGCTCCACGTTATAGTAGATTAAGTACTATTAGCCTAACATAGTGAAAATATATCTCACCACAGTACACCCGAGCTTAAAGTTACCCAACAAACACCGAGCACCAAAAACTCAAACGTTTGAGAAAACATATATTCCCAACTTTTTCTCAAATGTTGTTTATATAACAGGATTATTTGTTAAACTATATTAGTTAAAAAAATATTAAATAAAATTTAATTGCATAAATGGAAATTAGCTTTTTATTAAAATGAGTATTTATTTTGCATGGTTGGCATCTCTGAATAAATATTTCAATTAGAGCATGTGAACTCCATTTCGATCCACTCCGCTCAGTTTGAGAAACGTTTGAAAATTCTGCTATTCTCAATTTGAAAATCAGGGAAAATCCCATATTAAAAACAAGTAAGGAAAGCTGTCTTCGGCTGTGCCGAAGGCTATATACCTTTCATGAATAAGCGTCACGATTTTCACTGTTCGATCCCCAGTACAGCCTGTGTGAAGTTAACTTTAGGTCATACCGAAATTATCGGAACTATCGATTATATGGGGGCGATGTCTTTTATTGGGCCAATCTCAACGATTTTTAACATCGACATTCCACATTCTAACAGAGCAATAGTTACGAAATTTCACGATCGTACCTATATAATTACAGGAGTTATAGCCCAAAATCCGTTTATCGGAGCAATCAATTGTATGGGGGTTATGTGAAATATTTATCCCATCTCAATGATTTTCAACATCGATATTTCACATATAAAAATAGCAATACTTACAAAATTTCACGTTACTAGCTCTTTAAAAACAAAAGTTATAGCCCGAAATCCATTTATCGGAACAATCGATTGTATGTGAGCTATGAGTAGTTTTGGTCCGATCTTGCTGGTTCCGAAAAATGATTATTCTCATATAAAGTAACGCCTCCATACCAAATTTCACCGAGATATCTCTAAAATTGAGGGACTACACCTTTTCAAGTTCATATTGAGAAAATAGAAGTTGATAATGAGAAATGTAAGTTGATATTGAGAATACAGAAGTTGATAATGAGAAATGTAAGTTGATATTGAGAAAACACAAGTTGATAATGAGAATTGTAAGTTGATATTGAGAATAAGTAAATTGATAATGAGAACATGTAAGTTGATAATGAGAAAATTTCAATATCAATAACAACTTACACTCTCTCATTATCAACTTGTGTTTTCTCAATATCAACTTAGAATTCTCATTACCAACTTGGATATTCTCAATACCAATTTAAATTTCGCATTATTAAATTCTGTATTCTCAATATGAACTTACATTTCTCATGATAAACTTTTGTTTTCTCAATATGAACTTACATTTTCTCATTATAAACTTGAGAAGGTGTAGTTTGCGTACAAACAGACGGACGGACGGACACACGGATATGACTAAATGGAATCAGCTCAGCGTCCTGATCATAGCGGTATACTTATTAGTGGGTCTATCTCTTCTTCTTCTCACACTTGCAAACATCGGACCAAATTTATAATACAATTTCATTTTCATGAAAGGTATAATGAGCCCTTTAGGTTGAGAACGCTATCAATGGTTATTTCACCGCAAATTGAAAACGAACGTTTGAACGAATACATCTCAAAGTGAGATTAGCTAAAAATGTTTGCTGAGTATGATCCAACTAAAAGCAAGCGGTGTTTAACCGCTAGCGGCTGGCCTTTTCATTCATAATTTGCATGTATGTATAATAATAACTATAATTAAAACTCACCCGTATTGCCTTTCATTTCATTTTCTAATGTGCCCTCTGCATCAGCAAGCGGTAAATCAATAAATTCACTAGCTGCTATATTTGCCAAAGACTCCTGACGCGCCCACACTAGTTTACTTTGTCTTACGGCCAATATGGCTTCATCTTCAGTACCCAATATATACATGCAACCTTTGCTATTTGTTGGGCAAGAGAAAGTTTTCAATGTAGGATTGCCATAGTATTCTGGATAGTCCATGTTGATTGTCATCTCTGGCACGGGCTCACAGCTATCTACATAATGTCCGCGAATTTCTAAAACCTGCAATTGATTACACTGTACAACAGCCAAAAAATCCCAGGGGGGTTCTCATCGGTTTCTAAAGCTTTTGGGTGTGCTGAATCCGAATCTGAAGTCGGAATTTTTGGGTCACCCTAGGTTTTCGTCTAGAGGGTAGTTTGTTCACACTTAATTTTTAAAACTTTTTAAATTTGGTTTCTTATTAACTTACCGTACCCCAGTTTTTTGCACTGGGGAACATCTGTATGCCGACAAATATAAAATCAAAAAATGAAATTTGGTTCCATGACCCAAGAAAAATTGTTAAGTTTTTTTTTAAACTACCGATCTCTTTACAAGCCACCCCCTGGAGAGGAAACATAGGGTGACCCCAAAAATCTGACTTCAGATTCGGATTTACCACACCCAAAAGTTTCTGAAGCCGTCGAGAAAGCCAGTGGGATTTTCAAATATGTACTTAAATTTTGTTGTACATTGTTATAGGCAAATTGAATATATGGTTCAAGGTAACTTCTTAGGCGAAAATGCAATGTTTGAATGTATTGTATGGCATTGCTAATTTCCGGGGGTTCCTTATACTTTGTAAACCTAGAATTTTCGTGAATCGTAGAGAAACTAAAGATTCATCACGTGAGCCTATTCATTCAAATCTCGAAAATTGGCACATTCATGCCTCTGGCAAGCGAGCGACGACATATTCCTACCTATATTGATTTATACTTACATTATTTACTACATCGACTTGGGCTAATACACGGCGTTGGTGGAATTTCCCTAGTAAAAAGCTGTTACTTTTGTAGTTACTGCACACAGCAGTGGACTCGTGAATGCTGACTAAGGTTTTGCCAATTAAATAAGCGCCGCTAATACCCTATAACGATAATTATAAAAGCAAATAGGTACATATATAAAAATGGAGCGCTCATTGCTTTTCAATATAAACCTCGACTGCACGCAGTTTATCTTTTTGCACTTCCTCCAAAGTCTTATGTAGCACTTGCGGTTGACTTGCTGTCAAATCGAGACCTATCAATTGTTTGCCATCCAAGCAGGTATAGTAAACGCCACTGAGTGCGCAATTATCAGCATTTATCCATGCCGCAGATATTCTACCAGTTGTTTCTGTTGCATGTCCGGTAGTTGCAAAATAAGGTGTCACCTCAATGTGACTACGCCAAGTGGGCATAACATGATATAGTAAGCCATTTTTATAGAACCAAAAGGCTGCGTTTGCATTTTCTGTTTGCAGTGGCAACAACGACCACTCCCATTCTAAACTTCCGCCAGCTACATTCCAACCACGCACTAAAGCGGGTGCATGACCCTGCACGGTGAGTACGTCAAAGCCATGTTTCGAATTGGCACGCGCTGCTGCTGTACTCTCTGGTTCATTTATGTTTACCGTCGCAGTACCAACTTGCATTAATTTCAATTCTCCGCGTGGTGCATTTTCAAGCACTTGACGCCATACAATATCACCTGTCTTGGGTTCCAATACTGCGAGCACATTTTCATGTGTGCTTACCAACAAACGGGGGCTAAGCGAGTTGAGTTCAAGATGTGCTTGCCGTATTGCCCCAATGTGCTGTACTCGCCTATAGATAAGCGTTTAAAATTTCATAAAATTGGGTTACAAATATGTTAAGACATTTTATCCTCTACTCACCAATCAAACTTTTTTATTTGATCCTCATATAATGCATCGACACAACATGAAAACAATAAAGCTGTTACTACAATTAGGGCTCCATGACAAATTGTGCCTGGGGAAAACATGGTGAAGTGGCCGCTGTAATCTGTGAAAGGATTGCGAATATTTATTTGTAGTTATCAATTTTCAAAGTAGATTTTTTCTAGAACAAATTTTTAGTTAATAAAACTGTATTTTTATTGATAGTTTGTAATATTTATGAATTTATTACCGGCCAAGGCAACGTGAGAAAAGAATAAAAGTAAAATTAGCTAAATTGGTAATCAAGTGACTGTCAAATTTTGTGAAATGCTTCTTCTTTACTACGGCATTGGGAATGGTTTAATTGAAGGGTTGCCTACGCAATTTTTTTTAAGATACAGGAGCGTACTCATATTCGAAATTAAGTACAAAGAGGCTGGAAAATAATGTGACGAATTCGATAATTCCTTGATTATTTTCCCTGAGTTCGATCACTGTACGTTAAATAAAACACTCCGATTCTGCTTAATAAGTAGTACGCTTTATTCAGTACTAAAAACCGTAGTACAATATCGCGGGTTAATTCACTGTTCAGTACTTCACTGTACAACACTTCAAAATAAACTGATTGATTTGCGTTGTCTTTGCGCGGTTTATATACCCTAGCAGACAGCAGCTTCACAACCTAGAAATGTCTACACATTTCTGGTTTATTCGCGCAACCGTGTTCTCGAAACGTTTATCTATCGTCATCTCTTCTTTGTGCCACATTCGCAAACTTGTCTCTCGCTCTCACAGCTATAGTTGTGGTAGTGACGCTAGTGATGGAAATACGCTAGAGTTGGGAGATGAGCGATTCTTGAGAACATTCGCCACACTGCCCTCCACCTAAGTCTGATCGTCCCGATCAGACACATCTCCCGATCCAAACGTTGCTAGCCTCTCCAGGTGAACCACTTTCATTTTGTTCCGTAGCATTCCAACAGCCTGTATGCGGTAAACAACGTCGTTGAACCGTTTCACAACTCTGTATGGTCCTTCCCAGTTGCACTGAACTTTGGGAGACACACTTTTCCCCCGTTGTGGCCTGTTAAGGAATACTAAATCTCCTTCCAGAAACCCTTCTGTTTCCATTGCTTTGTCGTACCTGGTTTTCATGTTTTTGCTTATACTTCCGGGGAATGGACCAGCTTCATCCAAGGTAATCCTCTCAACCGGTGCATCTGAGTTGCACTGCCTCCTTAGACCATGACTCGTGGACCTCAGCACCTTTGCTCTGATGCACTCATCGCATTTGGCAATCCACTCCTTTACCGACTGACCGTAACCAACCCAATAAAATGTCTGCTTAATCCTCTCCAAGGTCTTCTTGACTCCTAGATGACCTCCACTTGGATCGTTATGCATTTCCCTGAGAACATCAGACACCCGCTTCCTTGGAACAACTATAAGCTTCCGAGCGCATTGACCATCCTCACTCTCCCATATTCGATGCAAACAACCGGATACCATTCGTAAACTGTTCCATTGTGCCCAATATGACTTGGCAACTGGACTCGCCGCTGACATTTCTTTTCTTGCTGGTCGTTTGTTTCGCTCGAGCCCTCGGATCACACATGCCAGATCTGAATCTTCCTGTTGACTTCTCCAAATATTCTCAAGTAGGCATTTGTCTATCGAAGCCATTGGTCGAGGAGGTACCTTTGCATTTCGAGTGTCCTTGTGCTTCATCTCTAATGAAACTCCTTTGGTGTAATACCCAATGTTGTGTCCAAAGATCATAGGTACTTCTTGGCCATTGTATCTCATAACTCTATTTCTCAGGTTCATGTGAATGTCTCTCACAGCCAAGAAGTCGACGCCAATGATGACTTCGTCCACAATATCTGCCACTAAGAAGTTGTGGTATGTAGTCGCATTCCCAATCGCAACATTGTGTATCAATAACAAGTGTGAACTCTTCTTTTGACAACACACATTAAAATGTCGGTTTGTTTACATCCTGCACATATTAAAATGTCGCCAGCACCGAATAACAGAAAAGCAATGGCGTGTTGTTTAACATCCTGCACACATCAACATGGCGGTCTCCTATCTTTTACCTAATGGTAGAAAGAGATGAGAAGATGGAAAGAAGTGAGACAAAAAAGGAAATTAAAAACAGGTGACTAAACTCACTTTGAAGTTTTCACGACTATGCCTATGATATCACACTTGTTATTAACCACAATCTCAAACAGGTGTTAAACTCATTTTGGAATTTTGACGTTTATCGTCAAGTGAATTCACTTGGTATTTATGCACAATGAATCGCAACTTTGCACCGCACTTCTCCATGAACCAGCTTACTTTCACCAGTTACTGTCCGCAACTTTGCGGACTCTCTTTTGGACCAAGTCACTTTTAATGATGGAATGAGATGCGCCAGTATCCACAGTGAATAACCGCTCTTTTCCGTCCAAGAAACCTCTAACAGTAACAGTACTTGCTTTCCCTCCGACCTGCGACACAGAAACTATAGGGCATTCATCTTGGTCATCTCGTCCAGCGTTACCCTTACGTCCACAAGCATTGCCGAAGTCTCTGGAGCCGATGTTGCAATGACGCACCATATGGCCAGATTTTCCGCACTTGAAACATTTAATGGAGCCATCGCTTTTCTTCTGTACCCCATTCAATGCTTCCAAAATTTTGTCGATTTTGTTGACCAAGTCTGGCGTCTCCACTTCCACACGATGAGCTTTGTACAATGGTTTGCTCAAAAGAGATGCGGTTTCTTGAGTTAGAGCATGTGATACCGTCTCCGCAAATGATCTCTTTGGATTTGCATAGGTGGCCCGCTTCGTCTCCACGTCACGTATTCCATTTATGAAACTTTGGATTTTCACCCTCTCGATGTATTCCACTGGTGCGTCTGCGTTTGCTAGATGAGCCAACCTCTCGATGTCCGATGCAAACTCCTGTAGTGTTTCGTTAGCCTTCTGGAAGCGATTGCCGTAACGTCTTTCAACGGCTCCCATCAACGCTTCATAGTTGTTTCTTTCAGCGTCCGGAATAGTCTGTAAGATTTCGGCTGCAGGTCCTTTCAATGCCACAAATAAAGCAGCAACTTTATCCTCAGCGCCCCAGTTGTTCACAGCTGCTGTCTTCTCAAATTGTAGCTTAAATACCTGGAAAGGAACAGAACCGTCAAAGGATGGGGTTTTTACCTTGGGCGTGCTTGTGGAAACACTTGGACGATTCAGCTGCAACTCCTGGATACGAGATTTTAACGCATCCACCTCGGCTTCGATCTTATCCTGTCGTCCACTGACAACTTCTAGCTGCGATGAGACTCTTTGCTCTTGTGCCTCTAGTTTTAACGTTATGCGTGTTTCCTGTTCCATCAACTCTTCCTTGATCTGTGACGCCATGTATGCCTTCTGTTCTTCTAACTGAGATGCCAATCGTGTCTCTTGTTGTTCCAACTTTGATGCCATGCGTGTTTCTTGTTGTTCCAACTGAGATGCCATACAAGTTTTCTGTTCTTCAAACTTTGATGTTATATTCGTCGACATCTGAGCCAATACAGCCAACAGCGAGTTTGTGTCCACATTTGCCACTGAATCCGGAGTATCCTTTTGCTCTTCTATTTTCGTCGCTCCCTCTTCCGAAAGCTGAAAAACATAATCGTCAACGTTGATTCCTTCCGCTTCCATAGCCTCGCATAGACGTGATTGTAGCTCTGGCTTATTGCCTGTTGTTACCATTCCACGTTTCTCCAACTCGTTTTTGAGTTGTTGGATCTTCAAGTCATTAAACTTTGCCATATCCTTGTTACCTTTACAATGTCCGTGTTATCCTTTTCAATGTCCTTGTTATCCTTTTCAATGTCCTTGTATTTATTTAACAATACCGCTTCTGACACCAATTGTGACGAATTCGATAATTCCTTGATTATTTTCCCTGAGTTCGATCACTGTACGTTAAATAAAACACTCCGATTCTGCTTAATAAGTAGTACGCTTTATTCAGTACTAAAAACCGTAGTACAATATCGCGGGTTAATTCACTGTTCAGTACTTCACTGTACAACACTTCAAAATAAACTGATTGATTTGCGTTGTCTTTGCGCGGTTTATATACCCTAGCAGACAGCAGCTTCACAACCTAGAAATGTCTACACATTTCTGGTTTATTCGCGCAACCGTGTTCTCGAAACGTTTATCTATCGTCATCTCTTCTTTGTGCCACATTCGCAAACTTGTCTCTCGCTCTCACAGCTATAGTTGTGGTAGTGACGCTAGTGATGGAAATACGCTAGAGTTGGGAGATGAGCGATTCTTGAGAACATTCGCCACAATAATAAGAGGAACCAACAAATTCAAAAGGAATTTCACCGCGTGGTAAAAAAAAACTGATTCAGTGTATTTCTTATGGAGGTGAATTTCTTACCGCGTGCTGAAATTCCTTACCCGCGACCTGCTGAAATGTGTTTCCTCTTATTATTTTCAAGCCCCTTTGTTAAGTACCTTACCGGGCAACTATTTGGTGAGTGACACCTCATTAGAACTCTGGTCTGTCGTAATGAAGCATCATAATTGTGATAAGGTTTCGAAACCGATGATGAAAAATAGTTGGCATTTCAATGTGTGAGTGTGCAGTCACTCCTGACTATTCTTCCGAGTCGAAGGAAACTCATATTTTAGGAAAAATTTACACTTGCAAAGTGTGTCGAAGGTGTTTCACAAATGCCCTGCAAAAATCGTTGGATTATGTGTTTCAATTTTTTGATATTGGAGTACTCCAATAGTAATCATTTGTATATCTCATCGGACCACTTTCAGCATTTTGAAAGCCGATGTTGTTGTTGTTGTTGTTGTTGTTGTTAACAGCAAAACACTCCCGAAGGTTTTGGGGAGTGATGCCGAAGTTCACAGTCCTTGGCCGGATATGACCCCGGTACGCTGCGGTACTCCCTTGCGGTACTGCCCGACTGTCGTGGTAGCGATTTAGTAAGACCAGTGGAACATTCTAGGTCATGTCATCCCTCCATCCGTGAGGAAGAAGAAGATGGGAAATGAGAGGTGAGAGGAATCATATCCGTAGATCAACCATCGAGTAGCACGTCATTACCTATGTGCATATTAGTCGCCTCTTACGACCGGTATGCCTACCTCGGGCATATTCTAAACACCTAACCCGCAGGGTTATCATTGCTCGTGCCTTGTCGACGAAAATCACGACTCTATCGCTCTGACAGTATATACTCGAAGGAGTAATAACATTGGAGTAGTTTGCAAGGTGCCCTGTCATTAGATACTACAAGGAGTAACAACATTGGAGTACGCTATGGAGTAGCAGAAACAAATCGAAGGTTGAAGTAGGTGGTCCAGTCCTAGGACAATGTTAATTGGAGCACAATTTTTATATGAAAAAGGATTACACTTGTAGTACTCTGTTGCTCCAATTGGAGTACTCTTTGGATAAGAAATAGAGTACTCTCGATTATTGCAGAGTTATGGCCTTACCAACTGTCAGCCACCCAAAGTTATTGGGGGATAATACTTTCTCGTTTGCTGGTCATGTGTCTGCAATGGTCTCAAAGGTACGAGGTCGTAACAAGATCCTCAAGTCACTTGGGCAGTACTTGGGAAAAGGTAAAGAAACGTTGCTGACTACATATAATGCCATTGGCCGATCATTCTTTGACTATGCTGCACCCATATGGTCACCTAACGTGCACAGCACAAATTGAACGAAGTTACAAGTCTACCAAAATACTGCTATCAGAACTGCTACGGGATGTCTCCTCATGTCTCCTGAGTCTCACCTCCATCAAGAGGTAAAACTGCTTAATGTAACAGAGCACGCGGAAATGCTGAGAAAGCGGAATTCCTTCTGAACTGCCACAAGCCAGGATATCTAAACCGTCATCTTTTGCACATAGACCCGCCCCCAAGCAACATAAGCAAACATCTCCGGAATCATAAGCGGGCCTGGGGGGGTAAGCTGAGCCCGATTTTTGAATTTCGGTTTGTTTACATAATGTTTTTTGTTGCAAAGCGCGGGAAAACGG
This sequence comes from Campiglossa producta, assembly GCA_964058755.1. Lineage (NCBI taxonomy): Eukaryota > Metazoa > Arthropoda > Insecta > Diptera > Tephritidae > Campiglossa > Campiglossa producta. The sequence goes on from CAXKVI010000001.1 coordinate 153,370,168, forward strand.
AAAATTTTGTAAAAATGATATTATCCTGCTTCAGTTAGCCAACGGTAACAGCTAGCTTCGTAAAATTTGCACTTCATCATACTCAAAATGTATGACCTATAAAACTGCATACTCAATTTATAGAAAAAACAAAATTAACAATTTTTTTTCTTTCTAATAGTCCAAAATTTTCTCTAACATTTTTTTTAACTTTTTCAAAATTTTCAAATGATAATTTTTTTCGTTTTATATTACTCTGACCTTCACTTTGAAATAGGTTTTTTAAAATAAACTTTGCTAACTGAAGCAGGATAATATCGTTTTTTTTTCAAAATTTTCCGTTTCCCGCACTTTGCACCAAAAAAAAAATGTAAACAAACCGAAATTCAAAAATCGGGCTTAGCCATGCTCTTGCAAATCTCAAAATCTTTCATTAAAAAAAAAATTATAAAAATCGGATGAAAAATGAAGGCTGTAGAGGATTATGACTAGTACCCTGAGCTTTATCAGAAAGTTTAATTTTTAGTGGGTTCAACGCGGTTTTTCGCGCATAACTTTTGATAGAATTGAGATACTTAGTTTATGTTTTCACATTCTTAATCTAGACGAAAATACGCGTCTATGGGTACTCCATTTGATAAAATTTATCAGGGTTTTGGTAGGTATCCATATATATATACTAGCTGGTACCCGCGACTTCGTATGCGTATAATTTCTGTTTTTTTTTTTTTAATATTTGTTTTTTTGGCAATTTGGTTTTTGTCTTGTTCGTGCTTGTTGGGTTTTTTGATACGCAACACTGGCGAGGTGCGTAGAATTTTGATTTGAATACATCGTGCAGCTACTGCATACCATGCAGGGATACATGTGTCTGCTCTAGTACAAATTAGTGTGTTTAAATTTTCACTGCGCAGGGTTTACTGCACATTTGTTTTGGGCTTTATGACGAGATCCGGCATCATATTACCTTGCCGTTTCATCTTCGGAATCATATCTTATCATGTAATCCGGTCCGAAAGAAATTTCTTTCGAATTAAAAAAAAATGTATGCGTCGCACAGTGGGATATAATTGAAGAAGACGGTGAAGTTCACCGTAATGTAATATAGCGTCCGTCATGACGGTGGCAATTTTTCGTCACCGTTTTTTCTCACCGTCATTGTCATAGCGGTGTCAGTTCAATAAAATTCTTCAAAGTCGTTTACAAAAACAACAATTAATTGTTTTCAAAACAAATATTTTAAAAATATAGAAGAGAAAAAAAAGAAAAGTGGCCTCAAATTTGCAATTTCAAATGGATTGAAGTCACCGCTATATAGTGATGCTAAAGCTGATGACCCAATGTACGCTTGATTTGCTTGCCTTGTTCACCTAGGCTTGCCTTGCTTACCTAGGCTTGCCTTGCTTTCCTTTTAAAGCTTCGATGGCCCAATAGAAGCTACAAAAGTTGTCAAAAATACAGGATGAGACAAACAAGACAACAACAAGACAAACAGCAAAACGTGTAAAGCGCTGTCAAATAGAGATTTGGGCTATTCGACGCTTTGAAGCGTTTCATGCAAGCAAAGTAAGGCTGCCACTGGGCCAACTTTCATACATTTCAGTAAAGTTCAAAAGGATTTTGACATTTCTCGAGGCAAAGCCAGGAAAGCAAGCGTGTATTGGGCCATCACCTTAATAGAAGCAATGGAGCTTTTCAGGCGGCTTTACAACCGCAGATGGTGGGTACGTCCATCTTTACAGGACAGGAACATCTACGGATTTTTTTATGTGAATTTTGCATTCCCTGAGGAGTTCAGAGTTAATATTAGAATGGAGAAGCCTATATTTGATCTACTACTGAACCTGCTTAGGGAAAAACTAACCAAGCATTCAAACCGCAAATCTATAAATAAAGATAAATAAATCGGCAATTACTTTGGTTAAATTTGCGTTTTCACAATTTTCACAAACGCGTTGTAAAATTGATTTTGACATTTGTGACACAGCACAAAGGATGCCGGATCCGTTGACTGATACTTTGTCAATCTAGCGTTTTACATGCAAAATACACACATCCTACTCGGCTGTCAGTTTCTTCCTTTTCCGGCAAGTACGTGACGGACTGATTCTGCCGAAAGCTTAATGCCGACTTTTTTTTTGTCTGTAATAGCTATATGACACTACGTATTTTGACTAGTATTTTCTTCTATTTCTTGTATTTGTTTTGCGAAAGAAAGGGTCTTATACAATTAACATATTGGCACAAGCGGGCAAGCTATGTTAAGAAAATAACGAAAAATAACGGAAATAGAAACCAGACTATAAAAAAAACAAATCAAAGATTTTGTATTTTTTTTATTTTTTTTTTGGCACTTGGACGATTCTCCTCTATTTTATGTGAAATTTTTTTATTTACATTTTAATGTTGAAAGTTTTGTGCGCGAATTTATATGAAACCCATCTTATTTGTGAAATAAATATATCCAATAGACATTCAATAGTTTTTTGCTTTATTTTCTGTTTTTTTTTTTTGTGAAAAAAACAGTGCAGAAAAATGAAATACTTTTTATGTAAACAAAAGCATATCGAACACAAAGGTTCTTCTTTGTGCGCATGTGCATGTTTACATTTTTATACTGCAAGTTTTGTGCGCGAATTCTTGTAAAAAGCAATTTGCAGTGAAACAAATAAATTCAATGGACATTCAAACAGTTTTTTGCTTCATTGTCGTGTGTTTCTTGTGAAAAAAACAATGCAGAAAAATAAAGCAATTTTCATGTAAACAAAATCATGTCAAACGGACTCCATTGTGCGCATGCGAGTTCTCTTTGTCTCACTCCTTCGTAGACAAAAAATACTGCCCAAAAATATAAAAAAAATTGAAGTAAAAATACTTAGTGTCATATAGCTTAAGACGAGACGCTCTAAAACGTACTGCACTCTCGGAAATTTTGGTAAGTCATATATGACCCTTGATTTTCATTTCTCTGTACCTAAAAAGTATACAGCAACCCTGACGAAAGTTACTATGGTGAATTTTCCATAAAAAAGAAGAAGATAAATAATACAAAATTTTCTGCATTCGACACGGATTTATTTTATGAAAAATAATTACTCGTTTTAAGGACATAAAGTTGTAAAAATGATTGAGAAGAAAAGCGAGAAGGTAAAGCACGAATCAAAATTGCGGGACGATGGCGTGGATTTGGAAAATCAATTTATACTACGCCTGCCGGAGGTATGTTTGCATTCTTGGATACAGCGCTTGTTTCTAGAAAGTTGTGTTGATTATCTCTTCATGCAGGAAACTGCCAAGGCATTACACGAGGCATTACAGACTGGCAATCTTAAAGATCGGATGACAATTAAGCTAGACACTGAGCTCCGTTATGGAGAATTGCGATTTGACCACTGGCTCTTACATGCTAAAGTGCTAGACTTGCCTACAATCATTGAGTGCCTGAAGACGATCGATAATAAAAATTTCTATAAATCGGCGGATATTTGCCAAATTGTGAGTATAATGATATTAATTACGGAGAGATTAATATCAATTTTCTTTTTTCCTCTCAATCGTAAAGATGATCTGCAAAGAGGAACCAGACGCAGTAGATCCCGAAAAAGAGTCACCCAACAAGGGTAAGAAGAAAGATCCCAATAAGGTCGATAAGAAATTTCTCTTCCCTCACGGCATTACGCCACCATGCAAGAATGTGCGCAAACGTCGTTTTCGCAAAACATTGAAAAAGAAAAATGTCGAAGCACCTGAAATTGAAAAAGAGGTAAAGCGCCTGCTGCGTATCGATAATGACGCCGTGAAAGTGGACTTTGAAATCATCAACGAAGATTTGGACAAACGTGCATTGGATCAGCAAGACAACAAAGAATACAATGAAGGCGACGAGGAGTACAATGATGAAACGCTGAATGAAGGTGACAAACACAATGATAATTCCTCGCAAAAAGACATTAATGTTGAGTCGGATGGCGAGGATGAAGATGCGCCATCTAGATCAGCACCTATGGGAGGTGTAGGTGAGCATGATATCTTTGGTGAAGAGGTTTCATCGTCTGATGATGAAGGTGACATGCGACGTGATACATCACGTTTACGTGACCTCGAAGAAATTTCTAGATTGTCTGCAGATGATACGCGTATGTCGGACTTTTCTATTGGTGGTGGTAATGTTGGTGTTGGAGGTGCCGATATCACTGGTGGTCGCTCCAATAGTATGCTTGATGCCTCTGTTAACGATAATGCTAATATTACAAGCAACATGCAAGCGGGCGTAACTGAATTTGACAAATCTATGTTTGATAGTCCGAAACGCGATGGAGATGGTATGATGTCTAAATTTGGCAGTTCTAATTCAAATCTAGCCGCGCCAAGTCGTTACTTTGATATGCAGAAACGTAACGACTATGATGATGATTACTCCAGTGAGACTAATATAACCGTACCAAATATGAATGCAGAACAAATTCAAAGCAGAGTAGCTGAGTTGCGTAGACAATATGAGGAATTGAGAACTCAACATGCTCAAAAAGCACAAGAAATTTCTTCTATACAAAATCCTACGTTGAAGCAGCGTTTACAAGAGACCTTGGATAATTTGCAAAATCAAATGGATGACAAGGAAGCGGAAATTAAGGATTACGAACATATGTTGTAGAAACGAGAACTTGTAGTATTTTTAACCAGCCGAAGTTTGAATGATTTTGTAATCAGCACCCAGCTTCTGTAACTTCTTAACGAAATTCGTTAATGACGATTTTGACAAATTTTGAACAGAAAATTGTGTGAAAATTAACGATTTTTATGTAACGAACTTCGTTAAAAAGTTACAGAAACGACGTGCAGATTTATAAAACTTGTTTGAAAATGAAGCAAACTGATAGCTTAAGAGCAGTTGCAATAAAAAGGAAGTACTGAGGTGCTTATAATATGTTAATGAAGAAAGTTAATAAAGAACTAATTACTAGTATTTCAACTAAAATATGTCCTTCACCGGAAAATTCCGTACTAGGCTGATTGCCGTAAATACGAATTGTTTGTCTCTTGTATAACTTAAGTGACAAAAGTTATAGACGTCTTTAAATCCGTCTATTCATATTCGTGTCACAATTCTCCAAGAAAGAAAAAAGTTAAAAACCTCAAATTTTTTCGTTGCATTAAAAAAAAAATTTAATATAAGTGGACCGCGCTACACGCGTATTAACGCAACGCAGCGCATCGTCACACCACACTGGCCTGCATTCCACAAATCAGCTGTTTGCCAATAAGGTTGGGTATTGGCGTCAATTTTTTTGCGCCGGTATCAGCGTTTTGTGTCAACGCAATTTCGCCAAGCCTCGGCTTAATAGAGGTTTTGCCTACAGTGGCTGAGTTCGAAATCACATTTTTCAAAAATGCTTCATACCATCTAAAAATATTTGTGCAAAGTCAATGAATTGCAAAAATTTTTCCGAAAGAGACTCTTGCAACAAATATTTTTTTTCGTGATTTGCATTTATTTTGTATTTTTAAATGAAAAAATTTATAAAAAATGTAATTTTGATTTCAAGTTGAGTGTTTGAAACAGCTTATTTATAGGTTTGTTTATTGGGCTGCTCTAGCTTACGCCAGATTGAGGTATTTCACAAAATTGTGTTTAACGAACACTTTTCTTACTCTAGGTTGCTCTATCTTTTGTTTCATAAGTACGCTCAAAACAAAACTAGAGTAATCCAGATCACAAATTTCTGCTTTAGCTTTTTTTATGGAGTAAGTTAGAGCAGAGAAGTAATTGTCACTCGGGAAAAAATAAATTTTTGAAAACTTCAAAAAAATTAGCTTGCAAGAAAATCAATGTTTTTGTATACGTGAATTTGCATTAATTTTGAAGATTTAAACAAAAAACGAAATAAAAAGGAACTATCGAGATTCAAGTGTTTCATGGCATTTCTGCTCTGAGTTACTCCAAGTTTCTCTATTTCTATTTTGACAGCTGCCCTGCTCTGCTCTGCTCTGAACTTTTTTTTTGGTCAGTAAACAAACCTTATGTGTGACTTAGTGAGTTTTTAAAATTTTGTTAAAGTGTCAATGCATGGAACTTCCAGGCGAATTTTGCTGCACGTGTGTTTACAAACCGTTCAAGCAGCAGTAAAACTAGCATCGCTGCAGGCCAAATCGCTGCACATGTATTCCACCCATAATAAGAAAAAAGGAATTTAGAAAAAGTTTAGTATATGAAAATACGACAGCAGTGGTGGCTTACAACACCTATGTATATTTCGGGTTCACATCCTTGAAAAACTGCATCAGAAAATCTTTAGAAAAAGTTTTACTGAACACCACCCCGGCCCCTCGATAGTGGTGTTGCAAACTCTTGGACCGTTTTTGTCAGGACCGTTTGCAAATATCTCTTCACAGAAGAAAAAAATTAAAAAATCGCTTCCGGATTCTTGATCCTGGGCCTGGATTCTCTAAGAGTGAGTTTTGAAATTTTCACTTTTTCACCATTTAAAATATATGGGAAAAAAGTGTAAATTTCAAAACTCAGTTAAGCGCCAAATACATTACACAAAATCCTTGCGCAAATACCGATAACATAAATTTGTACAAATAAGACTTTTTTACAAATCGTTCAAGCAGCAGTAAAACTAGCAGCGCTCCCGGTCAAATCGCTAAACATTTATTCCAGGCTTTAGAAGGTATCAGAACTAGTAGCGCCACCATCTGCGCCAAGGCAATAACGCAAGCACAGGTGCGTCACACTGCACTAACATTCATTCCACAAAGTCAGCTGTTCGCTAACCAACAATTTGTCAAATTTTTCCTTTTGGATGTACGATATGGCGGTTGCACTACGTTTTGGTATAAATCTATTAAAATTTAATAAAAATCCTGTGCAAAATGTTTGCCGAATCTCAGGTTATTATGCTACACAAAAGGTAAATACTGAAATACTTCATACATATTGCAATTTCTCTCTGTTATGGACTGCTTCTAACCTCTGTTTTCTTTTCAGCAACAAAGCCAGTGTTATGGCACGGAAGTGACCGTGCAAGCAGCACCATTGGCGGTGAAAAAGTCCAAAGTTAGCAAAGCTATGAAAGCATATTTGGAGCGTGCACGTGAACATGATGAATTTATGAAAACACAAAAATTTGAATATCAAATTGGCAAACGGCATTTGGCTAATATGATGGGTGAGGATCCGGAAACGTTTACACAAGAGGATGTAGATGTAAGTAAACACGGAATAGTATATATTTGTGCGATATTTTTAAAATATATTTATTTTGCTTTAGAACGCTATTGCTTACCTCTTCCCGTCTGGTTTGTACGACAAGAAAGCACGCCCTTTAATGAAAAGCCCGGAAGAAGTGTTTCCAGCGCGCAAAGCAGCAGAATTCGATGAAACAGGACGCCCCTTCCATAGCATGTTCTACACTGGACGTCCAAATTTCTTTCAACTATTGCATGTAAGCATAATTAATCCCGGTCAATAGAATACGGAGCGCTTCCAAAAGAGAACGAAAAGGGACTCCGTCAAACTCCCTTGAAAAAGCGCTCCATATAGATAGCGACTTTCTAGTTGGCTGGGATGGAATTTTGTTTTAAAAAAATGTATGCTCATTTTATTGACATCCTTTATGCAGGACATTGTTGAAGAGATGAATAAATTGTATGACCTCGAAGAGCGCATGTTGCGTCGTGGGATACGCGCTGATCCCAATCAAAAAGTGTAAGCCTAATTATTTAATTTTCTTTAGTGTTGCCATCACTTCATTAAAAAAATATCTCTTGTTTTTATAATAAAGCGATCTCACCGGCTTCCAGTGGCTACCTAAAGATCAACTTGAAAAGGATTTAGTTGAGTTTATCAACGACTTGGAGTATACAAATTTTAAAAATGCAATGGATCGTTTAATATCGCTGCCTTTTTCATATAAAAGCCGCGATTTCTTCACCAAATTTACCAAACCTCTTATGGATCAAACTAAACAATTGGAAATACCTAAACCACAATTTGATGCAGATGGTCGCCAATTTGTAACTACTTATGGTAGGGTTTTGTTGGAAGTAGAAGCTAGCTTTTATAAAATTAACAAATGCAATTATTTTTATTAATTCTATTCAGAATGTTTACGTAAGACCGCACGCGGTGATGTCACAGTGCGTTTGCCTGGTACAGGAAAGATTACAATAAATGGACAAGATATAACATACTTTGATGAGCTGCAGAGTCGTGAGCAGGTGAGTTGCATTAAAAAGATCATTAGGCACGTCTTTCGTGGGATAAAAAATATACATATCTCGAGAAGTTTCCATGGTAGAATATTACAAATTTGTATACAAGTGATAGGAAGCTAGTCTCCAAAACTAATAGTGTAAAAGTAGGTCGCCTCCCAGTTGGTGCACCCTGGGTAACGCCAAATGACCTACATAGCCTACACGGCTAGTTTCTTGTATTGCCGGTTCTACGAGAACGGTACCAGTACTTGTGCTGTACCCATCGTGCCGAAACGACCCGGGCCGTTTTCTTATATCGACCCGGCCAATAGCATTACACTCGGGGTGACCCTGTTTGACATTTAGGCAGGGCTACACCTCGCTACAACAACAACAACAATAGAATAATAGTGGCTAAGAGATAATATCTCATATTATGAGAGGTTCTTCTCTGGCGATCGGGCCTACCAGGTTTCTCAACGGTTTCTGAAACTTTTGGGTGTGCTGAATCCGAGTCTGAAGTCAGATTTTTCGGGTCACCCCACGTTTTCTCTCCAGAGGGTGGTTTGTAAAGAGATTGGTAGTTATATAAATTGTTTTATTTGTTTTTTTTTTAATTAACAATTTTTCTGGGGTCAAGGAACCATAATTTAATTATAATTTTTATATTTGATGGCATACAGATCTTCCATAGTGGGGTATAGTAAGCTATTAAGAAAAAATATTTAAAAAAATTAAATTTTTTTTATTATTCCGATTTCTGGAGAGAAACCCAGATTCGGATTCAGCACCCCCAAAAGCTTCAGAAACCGATGTGAAACCTCTAGTATTTTTTGGCTGTTTAACAGTGTTATCTTCATCCTCTTTTACATCGTCTTTATTCCCTACCTTATCTTCTTGCAAATTCTGAAAATCGGCCGTTAACCTCGCCCACTGCTTATTATATAGCGCAATCTCTCTTCGTTTTCATCAGCCTCTTCCAATAATTCATCCTCTTCCACATCCTTTTTATCCTCTACCTCACCTTCTTGAAAATTCTGTTACTGCCTTTTTTAAATATTTTATTCTTCTTCATCGTCATCCTCATCTACTTCCTGTTCTGCATTCTCATCCTCTTAAAATTATTTTTGCATTTTTCACCCACTTACTCTTCCTTATCCCCTTCCTCACTCTGTTCATGTTCTTTACCCGCAACCTCTTTCACATATTCTTTCTGTTCTTCATCCTCATCCTCTTAAAAATCTTTGACTTTTCATCCTCTTCCTCTCTTTCATACTCATCCCGATCCTCTTCCACATCCTCTTTCCCTTCTTTATCCCCATAATCTCTTAGTTTCCTTCATCCTCTTCCTTTTTTCAGAATATTTTTACTTTTCCATCTTCTTCCTCTCCAACATCCTCTACCAAATCCTCCTCTTTATCCTAATACTAATCCCAAACCTTATTTCACTTTTCCATCCTCTTCCTCTCCTTCATCCTCTTACAAATACACTCCTTCACCCTATTCTTTTTCCAAACACAGTCTCCATCGAAGAGACAAATTTTGATTGCCACATTAGATAACTAGAACTATACTAGATTCGAGAATGATTTGGAAAATTGAGCAAACAATTGAGAACCCCAAGGGAGTTCAAGTCATCCTCCACTTGTTGTTTCCATCTCAGTCGAGGACACCCCGTTCCTCTGCTGCCGAATTCGTTTCGATAGGAAAACCTTCTGTGTTGGAGCTTCTTTGTCCATTCGCATGACATGACCCAGTCAGCGGAGCCTGACTATGGTCAGGTCTGCGTAAAGGTCGTACAGCTCATCGTTAAATTTCGTTCGATATTCGCCGTTGGCATCACGGGAAGGACCATAAATCTTCCGGAGAACTTTTCTCTCAAATACTCCAAGGGCCATCTCATCTTCTTTTGACACTGTCCTTGATTCCGAACCGTACATCAGGACATCGAGAGGACTTTACTTCTCAATTGCTTACTTAGTCCAAAGTAACACTTGTTGGCAAGATTGATTCTCCGTTGGATTTCTAGACTGATATTATTTTCGGTGGTAATGTTGGTTGCCAAATATACGAAGTCCCTCACCGTTTCAAATTTGTTGCTATCAACGGTGACTTGGCTGCCAAGGCGCAGGTGCGCCGATTCTTTCTTTGATAACAGCAAATACTTCGTCTTGCCCTCGTTGACTGCAAGACAAACTTTTTCGCTTCCTTGTCCAGTCTAGCGAAGGCACTCGTAATTTTGGTAGTTGTCCTTGCTATTTTTGTTTATTTAAGGTTAACAGTAGCGGTCAAATCGTTAGCTCGTTTTCTGAAATCTGCTCGAATCTTCTTAATTTTTAGGAGTTTATAATGAAGATTATGCTCAAGTCGCAGTTCTTCTCTAACCTCACAAAACCATCACAAAATAATATTGTTCTTTTTTGCAGGGTTAGGGCCGAACCTCGGGCCCGTTGCTGAATTCTGATACCGAATTCGGGTTCAACACCCAATTTTCCCTAGGGACATGTGTTTAGCTTTATTCCCTCTTATTTTTTTCATGTTTGGCAAATTTTCAAACCAAAATCAAGGAATCCAAAAGACATGCAAATTTTTGAGGCAAGAATACTAGAAAACGGCCAGTCTGAGAAAATTTCAGTCTAGCCAACTTTTGTAGGGAATTAAATTTCCTACAAAAATATATTCAGGTAAATGGTGTTTTACAACAACGGTTTGTCGTTTTTATACCAAATATGAGGTTAAGTCTGTTAAATATAAATGGCGATGATAGACGTCTAGACTTTAATTTAAAAATCTGAAAAAATTACAGTAATTTGTTTTCATCTTTCAATAGAAAATCAATAGGGGGATTCGCTAAGTATTGCAAACGGTGCACGGATTGCATGGATTGTAAAGTCACAACAATTTATACAATGCTTAATCCTATGTATATTTAAATGCAAGAATTGTAGGAAATAAAAAGCAGCCCTTAGTGTATTTCTCTCAATCCTCTCAGTTCGCTCACAAAAAATAAAAGTAATTGTCAGCGCCAACTTTTTTCAGAAAAAAAACTTTCAGCTTTAATAAAAATTATTTGACGTTTGTTAACGATTTGATTTAAATTCTTTAAAAAAGAAAACAATTTTTTGCTTTTCTGAGACTCGCGGCATTTTTTCGAATTTTATTTTATTTTCTATTTACAGTTTGACAGTTAAATCTTCTGTTACATTTAAGCTTGCTACGATTATACAATGGGGCGCTCGCGTAGTATTGTAAATTTCGACGTAGGACTTTTACAATCCATGCAATCCGTGCACCTTGCAAGACTTAGCGAATCCCCCTAATATAATTTTTGAAAAAAAGGAAATTTTATTTTTTTGGCCCAGTCTAATACATATGTATGTATGCATATTCGGAGAATGGTTAACTCAAAACTATCACGTTTGACGCATTTTCTCACATAAATAAGATGCAACAATATTTAATTAGCTACCTTGAGTTTAGCTTATTTTGTTTTGTTTTATATGACATAACTTTTTTATATTGCAGATTTTTTTTCTACTTTGATTGATGTGATATGCTAAAATTTCTTTAAATAATTTATAAACGATGGTCAATGCCCGCAAATATGTCAAATACTTTAGGGTGGTCATTGAATTCAAATGCACGATATTTTCCTATCCTCACTTCTTCAATATTTCTAAACTTATTTTGAGCCAAGTTTTAATTTTTTTGCACCACAGTATACAACGAAAAAAAAAAATATATTTTTCTTAACTTTATGTTGGATTTTTAGTTATACATTGGTGAAAATTGCATTTAATTCTGTAAAACGGGTTTTGAGTGATGAGCGTACTAAAAAGGGTTCGCAAACATTCACTCTCGTTCGTTCGTATCTGCGAACCTGAACAAAGAATATTGCATTCTCCATTCGGGAAAAACGCATTAGAAGATTCTAGGGGCATTCTTCTTGTCGTTATCTGCAAAAACTATTGCATATCTTGAGTGGAATATTCGCAAAATGTTGGATTAGTAAATTTTAAAAATTGCTTTTGCACGTGTTTGGACGTTTTCAGGGCCATTTCAGGATTGTTTTAAGGTTCCTTCTGGAACTTTTTCGGAATAATTTCGGAACTTTTCCGGCAAAATTTAGAAACTTTTTAGGATTTTTTTTTGGGTGAGTTCGTGATGATTGCGGGATTGTGTTATGTTTTCTTTCGAAACTTTTTCGTGGTAATTTCGGGAATTTTTCGAAATCATTTTCTTATTTTTTCAGGACCATTTCAGCATTGTTTTATTGATGCTTTCGAAACTTTTTCGAAATAATCTGGTGCTTTTTCGAGATTGTTTTTTGATCATTTCGGGATCGTTTTCGGAATCATTTCAGGGCTTGCCCGGGATTGTTTTTCGATCATTTAGGGATAATTCCGATAATTTTGCATAATGTATTGTGAAAAATAGTTTGATTATTTACCAATATTAAAATACATAGATGGTATGTACATATTTTATTCCTTTAAGGATCATACATCGTCTAATATTTTCATCTATATAAAATATACTATAATACTCTAGGTATATGCAACTACTAATATACATACATATAATACATAAATAATACTCTTATCATTTTAATAATATGACAACAACGCTTAACCTTAAACATAGCTCACTTATTTTCTTAAATTATTCTTTTGTTGATTCGAAATCACAATCAATAGTTTATCAATCACTTTGCTTGCCTGTTGCTGTTGTGTTATCAACGCCTGCTTCAACTCCTGAATTTCCTGCGTTAGAAATTCAATGCGTTCGGCATTGTCATCGATTTTTGTTGTTAGCGTTGTGAAATGTGATGCCTCTAAATCATCGGTACCATAACTTTGCGTTTGATTATCGTTGTATTTATTTTTATATTGTAAATATGTCGCAGCTGTGCCCTTCGCCGAGATCGTATGACCAAAATGTTTACGCATTTTACCCACCTCATAAGCTTTCATTAAGATCTCGCGTGGCAAACGTTTCTCGCTCGGATTTAACGGTTTAACGCATAAAACGACACGATATGCCTGCGGTGAGACGAGTGCGGTGTAATGTAGTAAATTACGTAACCATGGTGGCAAATAACCATTGAAGAGCGCAGACTCTATGTATGAAATCAATTTAGTTTGACGTACCAATTTCGAGAGGCCAGCAGTCTTTTTCAAACCTTGTATATCGTGCACGGCAATGCCCACTAATAAATTCATTAAAATGATCGTTACAAAGAGTAAAAACAGCACAAAGGTGACTTGGGCGCTCACTTCAAGTAAAAATGGCGGATCTTTGCCATCGGGATCATTGATCAATAGCGATAGATCTTGTTCGCCAATCATCATGACCAGCACCGTAATAAAGCCCATGAATGGGTTAGCAAACGACGACGACGATGGGAATATGACACAAAAACTAATCGTGAAACCGATCAGCATACACGAATAAGCCATGAAAAGTTTAGCAAATTCACCCTGTACGCGCGTATACATAGCGACATAAACATCGAACACCGGCAACTGCCCGATCATCAGCATTAAATTGGTCCAACCCAATAGCACTGCAAAAGCGCCAATATGATTCTGAAACGTATATGTCTGCTTCGTGTAAATGTACGAGATAACAAAAACGCTCGTTATCACGAACCATTCCATAATATTTTCTACTTGCGTGACATAATGCCTGAACGTTGAATAGCCCGTTATGCCATAGCATTTGCGAAATATTTCGACAATTGTGATGGCGACCAAAACCCACCATTGCATTTCCATAACGAAAGGATTGTTACGTAACAAATCGCCAAGTATGGACTGTTTTTGGCATAACTCTTGCGCCTGTATTGTTGAATTACCATCCTTGCTGCCATTATAGCAATTGTGTGCGAGTGCCGTTAGCACATAGAGTGTTAGAAAGAGTACAAATGTGAAACAGAAGATCAAACGTCCTATATAATATTTACGTATTTTTCCCCATTTAATATAGAGAAATGAAGAGCACAACGGATGCTCGAGTATTTCCTTTTGGCCCTCATCCACGAACGTATTCAAATAGCTTATTTCACGCGGATGACAATGTTGCAGGAGCTGACGAAAATCCAACTCCAACTCAACCTCGCGATTAACCGGATCTTGTGAGTGATGCAAAGTGATCGCGGCATCCAGCTTTTGTCTTATCATCGCTACCGAAGCGGGAGTCTTGCGCGTGATCACGTTCAACGCCGAAGTGCCCTTTTTGGATTTGGTCGTAACATCAGCGCCATGAAAGATTAACATTTCCACACATTGCGCCAAACCATCGAGCGCAGCCAAATGTAGCGCAGTAAATCCATAAATATCCTTGTGATTCACATTAGCGCCCCATTGTATTAGCGTCTCAAGTATATCGAAAGCATTCTCCGATTTGCCCACGGCTGCATGCAACGGCGTACGATGATCGAAATCTTCGGCATTGGGATCTGCATTGCCATTACGCAATAACGACTCGACACATTCCAAACTTGAAGTGCGCGCCGCCAAGTGCAAAGCGGTAAAACCGCGATGATTTTTCAATTTTGCATCAGCACCTTTGGCCAACAACAAATCGACGCATTCCACATTACCCTCGTCGGCGGCCAAATGCAACGCCGTTGACTCTTTCTCTCTTATGCAGATGCGCACATTCGCATCAGCACCTGGTGCATTCAGCAGCGCCTCCAAACATTGCGCATTACCCAAATCAGCCGCTAAATGTATGGCATTCGTGCCATTCGGTTTTAATGAGTTCACATCAGCGCCCTCTACAATGAATAATTGCACGCATTCCAAAGCATTGGCGCGCACTGCACAATGCAACAAACTCTCTTCGCAATTCGGTTTGTTGGTGGCGATTGTGATGAGTGCGCCATTATTGATCAGGAATTTTGCTGCTTCAGCAGAATTACCAAATGCTGCACAGTGCAATGGTGTATAACATTTTGGTTGCAAGTTAACATTCATACACTTGCCGACTAGAAAGCTTAGCGTTGACAAGCAACCACTGAAAGCGCCCAAGTGCAATGCTGAGATGCCATTCTGATCACAGAAATTCAGTTCGGCGCCAATGTCCAGAAAACTTTGTAATAAATCCCAACGTTTCAAGAATGCCGCCCACAAGTAACTCAAATTCTTTTCAATTTTCGATGCCGATTCGAAATGTGTTTTCGTATTTTCTGCTATCACATTGCCTTGTTCGATATCTTCTAGAAAGCGTACACGTCCAGCGGCGCTCTTCATTTGATCGATTAAACTAATGCGTAATGTGTCGTTGCATATTTGTACGCTCAGCTCGCTGGTGGGCTCCTCGAAGCTGTCATACATGCTGGGCGCACTTTCAGCTGGCGGTGAGGGTCCGCATTCCATATACTCGAATTCACCCGGTGTCGGATATTGTGCCTCAATCATTGCGTCAGTATTATTGTTGCGCCATCGTACCATTAAATTTGGCGGTATCGATTTAAATCTATAAAAAAAGTGGGAGAAATAAGAATTAAGAAATAGAGCATAACATTTGGGTTTGGGAATAAAGCAATGGAAAGTATTAAATGATAAAAGAAAAGATGTCATAATGTATTTTACTTTTCGGGATTTTATGATCTCACTAGTCGATTGTACTCTAAATTCACAAATGGTATGGTATTCCGAGTTTCAGAGAGCAATTTTGCAACAAAGTAAAAAACGCATTCAACGCAGATAATTTTTGCCGAACAAACTTATAGTACAGCTCGTCTGCTAATTGTCCTCATTTGCGAATCTCTACATATAGGTAATACAATTTAAAATTTCTGTCTGCTGTCTGTCTGTAAGTTTGTGGACGTATCACTCCAAAACTGCTTTTTTCCATACACGGTTAAAAAAATGAGCCTAAATTTTAAACCCGTCTAAAGTTTAAGCGATTTTTAAACTTTATTTTCGAATATTTTAAACATTCCAAAGGATTAAAAAGAGTTTCAATTTCTTTCGGTTTTGATTTGAAGGGCTCAGAACCAAAAGCATCTAAGTGACATTTTTTTTTTTAAATTTAGTTATACCCATATTTGTATATTTAAATATAGTGTATATTTGTTGACAATGCGATCCAAGCCATTTTGGAAATTTTAGTGCCATATATTTGCCAGCCCAAAACTGTACTAAATTTTATTGCATTAATGATTGGAGCCAAAAGAATCTAAGTGTGCTCCTCCAAGTAATAAAATTCAATTGGTCGGCCTAAAGAACATGCAGAATTTTTTCAAGTATGCAGTTTTGTAACCCGTTTAGTTTTAGTCCAAGTGCACTTTTTCTAGGTCCTACACGGCGTATGGGTAATATATAAAAATAGAGCTTGGATCCAGAAAAAAAATTGCCAAAAATCAGCGAGACTTCCTACGAACTTAAGTTTAGCACTTTGATAGACTAAAATTAAAGGGGCTACAAAACTGCATACTCGGAAAAATTCTACATGTTCTTTTGGCCGAGCCATCAACGTTCGAAATTTTATTGCAATAATTTTTGGAAATTTACAGTTATTTTCCATCTGCAGTAAGCATCCTTTTGGATAAGTTGACCTGCATTCATTTAGACAGGAATCATTTCAAACGCATTTACCCAGAATTTACAACAAGTAATTTACTTTAACCTTAATTATCTCAATTCAACGTCGATGTTACTTAGATCCTTTTGGTTCTAAGCCCTTCATTTAAGATCTAAATGAAAAAGCAGTCAACATTTTTTTTGGTTTGTTTGAACGTAATTGAATTTTGCCCACAAAAACTTTATGTGCGGCATAGCTCAGGGGTAGAGCAGTCGGCCAGGACTCCTTAGCGCTTTCGTTCGACTCCTTCCAAGTGCCACATATTTTTTAATTTTATTTTATTTTCAAAACTTTTCGGTTTAAAATTAAAACTTCTTGGTTTGAAAATTAAAACTTTTCGGCTTAAAATTAAAACCATTTCGGTCTACAATTTTTGTTTTGTTTTCATTTATTTTTGAAAGCTTATTCAAGATTGAATTTTCGCCAACAACATTTACATATGTGTGCCATGTAGCTCAGTGGTAGATCAGACGGGCATGATGCGTGTAGTCTTGGTTTGAGTCGCAGCCAACGGACACAATATTTTTTTCTCTAGAAAATTGTTAAAACATTTGTGGTTTAAAATTGAAGCCCGTTTCATTTAACCAATTATCTGAAAACTGGTCTAGTTTAAATTTGAAACCAAAATTGGTTTGGTCATACATATATGTAGTCCAAAAAAGTTTAAAATCAGGTTCAAATTTTTACTTTATTTCGACTATGAATATGCCCAAATGACTTTAGCGTTTATTTGCTCTTCTGACAAGTTATGATTTTGTCACATAAGTATAACGTTATTTCCGACGATGCTTTAATTGTCTCTGCCACCACTGTATCTCAGCGAATGTTAGAACACACTTTAAAGTATCAAATATCGATAATCACTCATTCACAACCAGAACCGACAATTGGCAATGTAAAAGTGCACGCCTTCTAGCTTTGCTTGACATTTGGCTATCATTTGTAATTGCGTCAACTCTTTTAGTTCTCGGTTAATTTTGAGCTACTTGATTTTTCTGCCGGGTGGCAACAATAAACTTACGCTCAAATGTTCTTCTTTGTTTGATAGTGAAACTCACTAATTCAACCAAAGTGTTATTTTCTATTCAGTATCAATTTTGTTTCAGATATTTATATAATCTGTTGTTGCGGCTTAACAAAAGCGAAAATTTAAAGCTTGTTGACGGGATTAGCTGTAATGGCACTTTTCTTCCATTCAAACTTAATTTGTCAATGTCATCTAGTTTGCAGCGTTAAACAAATTTCTATTGCGAAACCATCCCCAAACAAACTTTGTAACTTCATTTTGATTCTTTTTTCAACCTAGCTTCTAGAGGGTATTCCTTCCCCGAGGTGGCTTAATTTTTCACGTCGCACAGGTTGCTCTTGTCCGAGTTTGCTAGAATCCTCTAGTTTCGGTAGCGGCTGTAAGGTGTGTGTGACAAACATTTTCTTACACTTTAGCTGCAACGTTAGGTCGTAGATTGCCCCTAGAGATCCGCTGCGAGGACGGGTGTTGCATTTTTAAGCTTTTTCGTTAGAGAAAGTGAAGAAGTGGGATGCCCGCCGATTATTTATGTACCTTGAAAAGCGCAAAGATAACCGGTGAATATTCTTGAGAGCATTTGGAAAGATTCGTTTTTAGTTTGGCGTAAAAAAAGACATGGGAATACCGCACAGATTTAGCCCCTACGATTCTTTACTGCTTCAAACTCTGCAGAAATAAATAGGTTTGTAAGGGACTCGGGTTAAATGAAGAGGTTATAACTGAAACAAATGCGTATTTCGAGCAGGTTTGCCTGATTTTGATTTGGTTGAGTCACGTGTCCAAAGATAACATTTATTTATGATTTGAAAAAACATATCTTCAAATAAAACGTACTTTTTATTTGTGATTTGATGCTTGAGAAAATGAATCTCAAAGGAAAAATAAAAAAAGTATCTTTGATTTGGAAGGGGAATCAAATCGCGAATCAAATTGATTCTTTATTTGAAGGTGGATTTGAAGTCAAAAAGGATTCGAAATCATGCGACCCTGATTCAAACGCATTTCTTCTTTTTTTAAACGAGTTCAAAATTAGAAAAACCTTTAGAGCAGAAAAATTGTTGAATTACACTGTACAACAAAATTGAAGTTTTTTTAAACCCCACCGGCTTCATCAACGGTTTCTGAAGCTTTTAGGTGTGCTAAATTCGAATCTGAAGTCAGATTTTTCGGGTCATCCTAGGTTTTCTCTCCCGAGGGTGGTTCGTGAAGAGATCGATAGTTTGGTTTTTATATATGGCGGCATACAATTGGTATATAGTGCAAAATTTGAGGTATAGTAAGTTTTAAGAAAAAAATTTACAAAAATTAAACAAATTGTTTTTTTACCCGAAAACTCTGACTTGAGATTCGGATTCTGCACACCCAAAAGCTTAAGAAACCGATGAGAAACCCTCTGGATTTTTTTTGGCTGTTGTACAGTAAAAAAATATTTTTTTTACATCTGCCGACACCCTCTGGAGAGAAAACCTAAGGTGACTCGAAAAATCTGATTCGCATTCAGCACACCCAAACAGCTTCAGAAACCGTTGAGAAACCTGGTGTGACTTTCTAACACTTAAATTGTGTTGTACCGTGTAATTTTTTTATACCCAGCGTACTAGTAATAGTACAAGGGTATTATAATTTTGTTCACATAACGGCACAAAATAATCGAGATAGAAATAGAGCTCCATATATGAAAGTTCTTAGGTTGAAAAAAAAAGTTCATTAAGGCATGCCCGTCCGTCTGTCCGTCCGTCCATTTGTCTGTCCGTCCGTCTGTCCGTGTACACGATAACGTATACAGGTTACTTTCTGGCCAAGGTAGGTTGCTATTGAAAATGGGCGAAATCGGATGATAACCACGCCCCCTTGTTCGATATCGAAAATCACATAAATTGACATATCTCGGTAGCTGAAATGGCTAAAATGATATAATTTTATAGGTGAGTCCCCCTGGTCATTCTCTTACGATTTATCCATACATTTTTTTACCACCCACTTTTAACGGAACAATTTTTGAAAATTCGACTGGTCGTAACTTTATCGATGGGAGTATACCTGATGAAATTGGATAAAATCGCTCTCCAACCAAGCCCACTTTCGATATCGAAAGCTTCGAAAATCACCTAAATTGATATAATTCGGTAACGGAAATGGCACAAATGATGTAGTTTGGTAGGATGAACCCCTTAGTCATACTATTATGATTTTTGATAAATTTTTAGAAGTAGGCGTGGCACCACCCACTTTCCAGGGTGGAATATTTGAAAATTTCATGGGTCATAACTTTTAAACTGATTACGGTAGAACGATGATATTGGTACAAGGTATACTAGCATAATAGGGAGGATACCTGATGTAATTAGACGAAATCGCTGGATATTTAATGTTCGCTTTACCCGAACTTAGACTTCCCTACTTGTTATATAGAAAATTTGAGCTTATAAGGCAGAAACATTTTAAAGTTAACTTGTGAAAACTGGCAAATATGTATTGAGCTAAAGAGAGATTATGTTGTAAAAGAAAAAAAATGCACTTCTGCAAAAAAAAAAAAATTAATAAAAAGTCACCGAATTTTCAATGCGATTTGTGCAAAAAAAAAAATGAGCAACTAAAAATTAAAAATTGTATAAAGAAAACTCTACACTTTACGTAGCCAGATCCAAAGAGTCAGCTGCCACATCGAAAAGCCTTTCTCACATCACAGTAATCGAAATTTACATAGCAAACCACAATGCAGATTTCTATGTATGTGAGTGTGAGTGATCCTGCATCCGTGTGTGTCTATGGCGCTTGAGCCACACTTCCTTGCAAGCGCGTCTGCGAAAACCGGTGACGTCTAAATTGAAAACGGTGCGTGTGCAAAGTGTGGAATTTACACAAATTTTACAAACTTTTTACAAACGAAATTTAGACAAGATAAACGCGTTCCGCCATATTACTACAACAAACACAACGACGCACAAAAGTATACGAGAGATCAGTGCCGAATTTTTTTTTTGTTTTATTTATTACAAAAAGTTATGCTCTAGACACGTTTGTTGTTTTTGCAATTTATTTATTTTTTTCTTTTCTTTGTCACTTTTTTATTTATTTTGCATATTTTTGTATTTTGGACTTTGTGCCGAATTTTTAGTTAAAGCGCGTTACCGGCATCAACGACATTCGCTCAACGACTAAATAAATGCCAAGTCGAGATTGAAATTGTTCGACGGTACAATCAATGATACTTGTACGAGCGGTTGTTGTTGTAAACGAGTATAATACACACTTGAGCCATAGAGAATTTGTTGTTTGAATGGCTTCGCGCGAACTAATGGTGCAACTAGTCAGCAGGCGCGGGTGTAATGGACTTCGAGTGTCTAGTTTTTTTGAATATTCGCGAATTGTGGAGTCTGCGAAAGAAAGGCTTGGCGCTTGACTTTATACATACATACTCCACAGGTGACATATGTATGTGGCTCAATTGAAACACTTTAGCTAGTGTGATGGCAGCAGTCGCGTCAACTCGCAGCTTAATATCATACCGGTCACTAAGCTGAGATTTGGTTTTGAGATTTGTTATGAATATTTTCTCACATACAAACATACATATTTATGTTGTTGCTTCTTGCTAGCCAACACTTAAGGAAATTGCCGCTGGCGCGCTTTTTGACAGCGCAGTTATGCTTTCGGTTCCTGTTATATGGGTTTTGGCGTTAAATTTTGTGTTTGTTGACTCTTCATAATTTTTAAGCTAAACAATTTCTTTGTTTTTTTTTATTTCAAATTTTATTTTAATGATTTTTGCAAATGGAAAATTTTTTATTGGAATTTTTTTCGTTGTTGTAAATAATTATGATAATTGGTGTTGTGTGGCATTTCGTGATTTGCGCTGATATTTTTGATTGTTGATAAAATTAACTACGTGGAGAATTATCATAAAATACATTTACTTTAACTCGCTTATGTTAAAAAAAAAAAAAAAAACAATAGAAAATATTAATAGTTTGTGTATTTATATCTAAGCAGGTCCCAAAGGCATGGAGTTGTTCCAAATGCGAGGTTTTGAAATTTGTGTCACTGGGTTTCGTGAAATTTGTGTCAAAAATTTTTTCTTCTTCATCTTTGTCTTCATCCTGATCTTTACCTTTATCCTTATCTTTATCTATATCTTTATCTTTTTCGTTTTCTTTATCTTTTTCGTTTTCTTTATCTTTGTCTTTATCTATACTTTTAAGTTCATTTTTATCGTTATATTTATATTTATCTTTATCTTTATATGTACATTGTACATATATATTAGTCTGTGTCTACATCTGTCATTATCTTTATATTCATCTTTATCTTTATCGTCATACTATGTTATATCTTAACCTTTATCAAAATCCTTATTATTATCTTTATTTTATATGTATGTTTATCCTTACTTTTATTTTTACCTTTATCTGTGTCGCTGTCGTTTTCTCTATCTTTATATTTTTCCTTATTTTTTTTTACCTTTAGTTTTATCTTTATCCTTACCTAATTTCTTTTCTCTTTCTTTACTTTTATTTTTATTTTCAACTTCATCCTTGTATTTCTCTTTGCCTTTGTCCTGTCCTTGTCATTGTCTTTGTTTTTGTCTATCTTTGTCCAAAATTTATCATAACATTCACGAATGAAAGAATTAAAAAATTTAATATATTGACTGCTGAATGTATTCTACGGGAATGTAAGATCACTATATTTCAACCAATTTTTCAAAAACGTTTATCTCAGAATTTCTCAATAACTATTTCAAAATTTGGCTAAAGAATGCCTTATTTTAGAATGAGTTTCAAAAATGCCCTATCTCAATGAAAATTCAAAACAATTTCAGTTGACATAGGGCGTTTTCGAACCAAATTTTGAAAAAGTGAAAACCATTCTGAGATAAGTGTTTTTAAAAATTATTTTAAAATAAGATGATATTCCACTCAGATATCTTCTTCTTCTTACCTTGCATTATTGCCGGCTAATGGTTGTTGTTCCAGTTCACTTTTTGTTACCACGCTTATGGAGCGTGCCATTCGACGCGGCTTTGTGCTGCCCTCCTTATATCCCAGATTCTCCATGATTTGTTGTTTCTATGTACAAATTAATTGGGTAGTTTTTTTTTTACTTTAAAATTCTCAGATAGCTATAGCTTTTATTGATAGATTTATCTGATTGTGATTCTTTTTTTCTACTTTGAAATTCATTAAGCTCGAGTTTTGTTTGTTCTGCTCAAAGACGTCTGTACATTTTGGGTTTGCTTTGTTTTAGCTGAAATGAAGATTAAGAAAAAATGGTGATTTCAAATTGGTACACATTTTTTTATAATTGTGAAAACTCAAACTTCGGCTCCTACTTTTCTGTGCCCGACCAGGGCCTATGAATAAGCAAGCAAATGTTACTCATACGCCATGTAGTGCTCATTTTCAAAAATATTGTTTCGAAAAAAAAGATGACTTAAATATGTATATTTTTCCTCTATTTTGTGGCGTGCCTTTTCTTTTCAAACAAAGAACGAATTATTTTTTTTCTCTAAAGACTCCCCAGATTATGCGAATTTCGTTAAAACTGGAAAAAAATGTGAATAGGCTTTCTTCTAGAAATTTTCTCGAGATAGGCCTGATTGATTAAAAGTTCTCACATACATGAATATCTATTCGTTTATGCTTATTGCTTCCAATATTTAGACGTGCGATATAGCTCATATTTTCGAAACTTGAACACACGTCCTCACATTATATTATAATACAGAAATATGTATGCATACGTATATGCCACATGCATTAGCGTGTGCCGATGCATAAAAATAAAAAATTTGAGGAAAGTTTGAATTTTCCATTGGTTTCTATACTTGAAAGACTGCGAGTAAAACATGTGTTTTATAACACTCTAATATGCATTAGGGTGGTCCTAAGTTGTATGGAGACAATTTTATCATCATTTTTTCGAAGGCTCAACCCTTAAATCGATAGTAATATAGCCGAAGATTTCACACACACATTTGTATCCCGATTGGAGATGGTTTAGGCGTGTCACAGGGGGCACAAAGCTCAGATTGCTCTATAGAGACTCGAAAAATAAAAGAGATTTTTCTTCTTACCTAAAACTCGAAATCGATAGCACTATGGTCGGAGATATTGCATACAAAATCTGGTTACGCAGGGGGGTTAAAGTTTAGACCACCCCCCGCGACACGCCTTAGTCGTTTCCAATCGGAACCAGACTTTGCATATGATATCTATAGGTAAGAAGAAAAATCACTTTTATTTTTTGAGTCTCCATAGCGCAATTTAAACTTTGACCCCACTGCGACACGCCTAAACCATCTCCAATCGGGATAAACATTTTTGTGCGATATAGTTTACCGTGGTGAAACCGATATAGGGGGTGAGACTGGAGAAAATACTACATTTGATTATAAGGACCACCCCAATGTACATATATATGTATATGCTACAAATAGATATTCATAATAAATAATGAATCTGTAATCAAACATTAGCTTTTGCCATACCATTTTTGTTACACCTGTGGCGAAAAAAGTAAACCCAACACGTTTTGATTATTAATGACAATTTTTATTTTATTAATATTCTTCTCTAATTATTCTTCTCCGTAGTGAAAAGAATTGAAGGAATTTTTCCGAGGATTTTTTTTCGTGTAAATAAAAATTTTTGACAATTTTTCGTTATTTTAAAAATATAAAAAAGTTTGTGAAATAAAAACGAGGCGTTTCTATTATTTTGGAAATAGGTATCTCCTAACTTCATAAAGAAATATGTATGTATGCATCAATAGCACACTATTAGCATCTGCACAAATGCGTGACGATAAAAATACTTCAGAATAGAAATCTACACCGATCAAATTAATTCATCTGAAGGTAAATAAATATTTTACTCAACATACAGCTATGGCCAAACAAATAGCA
The DNA here is from genome assembly GCA_964058755.1 of Campiglossa producta. NCBI lineage: Eukaryota > Metazoa > Arthropoda > Insecta > Diptera > Tephritidae > Campiglossa > Campiglossa producta. The sequence goes on from CAXKVI010000001.1 coordinate 153,394,872, forward strand.
CCAGAATTATATTTTTTATTTTTACATGGAATAACATTTGGGCAATTCACAAGAGTGTCGTATTCGTCTATCGTTGTATGTTTCCATGGTTTCCAATATACAATTTTTGAAAAATATAGCACAACAGACGAATAGCACGAAATAGTAGACCTTGTGAATTGCGTAATTATAGTATTTTGGTATACATTTTTACAGTCGTGGCAGTAAGAGTAAGCGTAATAGCTTTTTTACAAATGTACTAAAATGAGAACAGGCCGATATTAAATTAAATTTTTCCGGCTAGGTTAGCTTACTAACCACATTTTCTAGTTTTCCTAAAACTTTTTTTTGGACCAACTGAAAAAATGTTCTTAAAAAAGTAAGAAAGGCTCCAAAAAGCTTCAGAAAAGCATCAACGAAACGTCATAAAGCGAGTCCCATTTAAAAATAGTCATAAAGAGCTAATTTTGGCCTCGAGAAGATCTCATTTCGGAGAAAGATGCTCCAAGAAATGTTCATTTTATAGCTCCTAATGGATTTTTTTACACCTAGTCTGCTGTCTTTTTCTTAACCTATGTAAAGCACAGACAATGTATTCGGGTCTAGTGTAGCTCAGCATTAATGTACTCTTAGTTTTTCATCTTGTCGCGTTGGCATCACATATTTTCCAACGCTATTTACCAATCTGTCACCCGGCGCCAGTTTTTCCGCGATTCCTTAGTAGCTGTTAGAACTACACTGTGTAAGATGGAATGTACTTTTTGCGAAGTTTCCAAAAACTCCCAGGAAAAAGGCCGGACTCAGCCGAAAAGTTTTGAGTTTTAATTTAAGTTGGGAATTGTTGATACCTACTCTGAAAAAGGACGGTTTTAAAAAAATTGTGGGGTAACACTTTTAAAACAAAATTTTTTTAAACAGTGTAATCTTATCTACACTTAGTCGTCGATGTATTGTAAGTCTAGCCAAATAGACAAAACCATATTCAGAATTTTCATTTTTTTCTGGACATCCTCTTCTTCATAGATATCAGCTTAGGATGATTGAGAAACGACTACTCCTACAATCTCATAAGTCTTCTTCATAGGGTACACTATATTAAAGTCACTTGTCAATGTATTCTTCAGCCTACAAAGAAGGGGCTCTTGACCCCTAAGTCCAAATTTCGAGTTTGTAATCAATTTCACGAGTATGGAGAATTTTTATTTTTGCTTGACTAAGACTACAACGTCAGTTATATTTTGCGAAAGGTATATTTTCACTGCCACACAGTGTTTGTCCAACTAAGGCGATTTAAGTTAAAAATGGTATGCACTGTCTGTGTCTATCTTAGCATAGGTTTGAAAATCTGAATAAGACGACATTACTTTTAGTTTTTAGTTTTTTAGTTTATCCTTCCACAGACACATTTTTGAAGAGTTTAATGATCAGCTATTTTTAAGAATCTTAGCGAAAAAATATGTAATTTGTATAAAGTATGTACATGTTTTTGTATTTTGTCAATCTGTAGATATGATGTCAAATGTTTCACGCGTTTCATTCAGCGTCACTCCATTTTAGTTAAAAAGCAATTTGTCTTAAAATAATACTGAATCAATGTACCACCAACGTTATTCGTGAAACTAATGGGCAAAATGTTTAACTCTAAAATTTTTCGAGTACATAATCTGGTGTTATTCACCTTTGAATGTAACGAGTACAAAAAAAACCGTGTGTCGCCAGTACACGTGAAAGAAGTTAACTTCTCAAGTTCAGAAATAACGAAATATGAATAAGATGTATTCGAGAATGGTTTAGATTCACAATATCTTACTTCCGGGAAGTGGACCAGGGAAACGATCCATTCGAAAATATCTTATATATGGAGCGTTTTCCTTAAAATTTGGTACATGAGTGGAATTAGGCCTAAGTTAACAGGGGCCAATACGATTGGGATATAGAGGAAAAGGGCCGTGGTAGAAGGAAAGTGGGCAATGAAGAGCAAAAGGGAGGGAGATAGGAAAGAGAGTTGTACGAAGAAAGATAGGAAGACTAGGTGCCAAGCCTACTTGAAATTTAAATATTTGGAATACTCATTTGATACCCATATTGGCATATCTTGCTCAATATTTAAAAAAAAATTAGACATTTGGCAACCCTGTGAACCGCCCCAAGTGGCAACACCCACGAATATAATCTTAGAATGAATCATACTATCTATAATGCCAAATTTTATCCACATCGGTCAAGCGGTTCTCGAGATATCAATAAAAATAAATAAAATGCGGTTAGGTGGCAACCCTTCTTGAGATTTAAATATTTAGAATACGGTCGATAATACCTTTCATTTGATACCCATATTGGCATATCTTGCTCAATATTTAAAAAAAAATCGAGATAGGTGGCAACCCTGTGAACCACCCCAAGTGGCAACACCCACGCACGCAATCCTAGAATGAATCATACTATCTATAATGTCAAACTTTATCCAAATCGGTCGAGCGGTTACCGAGATATAGAGAAAAATATATAAAATGCGGATAGGTGGCAACCCTGCTTGAGATTTACATATTTGGAAAACGGTCGAAATTTCCTTTCATTTCATACCAATATTGGTGTATCTTGCTCAATAAAAAAAAAAATTGAGATAAGTGGCAACCCTGTGAACTGCCCCAAGTGGCATCACCCACGCATATAATCTTAGAATGAATCATACTATCTATGATGCCAAATTTTATCCAAATCGGTTGACCGGTTCCCGAGATATAAAAAAAAACGCCTACGCCTGAAAGTCTGCAACACACGCCTGAAAGTCGGCTACAATTTCTATTTCCGTGCCATAACTTCCGTTTCATCGTCATCCATTTTCTCAAATTTTACTCTCTATCAAAACTTCATATCGCCTTCTTACAATGTAAAGGTTAGAAAAGGTTAGAAAAAAGTTCCAAAGAAATATTGGTGTAAAGCAGTGAACGGAAAATGTTTCCCTAAGAAACAAACTATCTTCGGCTTTTACAGGTACTTAGTCAGTTTTCATACGTCTAAATCGTTCCAATAGGCAAGTCAGGAACCGTTATTCATGTACATTTTGTGGGTTGATTCAACAGCGTTGCAATTTCAAATCAACATTAATTCGGTGTGAATTCAAAATAGATATTTTCAAAACAACAACACTATTCATCAACGTCAGAATTACATTTTTAAAGTCGACTTAACATATCTGAGCTTTGGCTGACTATCAAAGCTATTTATTGTCACCTCTGTTTTTTTCCCCCTCAGTGTAGTCGCCATAGGAACTGTTTCTGGGCTCAATCGGTGTAATATGAGCTTGCATCTCGGACTTCTCTTTCTATCTAATACATCTCCTATCCACCCTCCAATTTATTTAAGCCTCCACTCCTCTGTATTGAAGTTCTACCGTGTTATCCGTTTTTTTCTTACTGAATAGAAGCTACGTGTTCATTTAAACGCCGCAATCATTCCAAAAACCAAATGGCAATTAATCAAAATCCGAAAAGTATTTTGTGAATAAAAAAATTACCCATGTAAGTAATTAAAATGAAAAACGTTCAATGGTTGACCGATTGTGTAGATATCTGCTTTGTACTAATAATTAAATAGTCTACTATTTTACATAACAAAGAAACAATTTCACTTTTGTTCTATTGGGATTTTTAGATCATCTAATCTAGATATGAAAGGCTGGGAGTAAAAAATAAAAGTAGTTTTCATTCAGGAAAAAGTAAAATTTAGAAAATGTCCAATAAAAATTGGTAGGGATAGGGATAATGATAGGGATAGGGATAGGGATAGGAATAGGGATACGGATAGGGATAGGCATAGGGACACGGATAGTGATAGAAACACGGATAGGAATAGGGGTACGGATAGGAATAGGAAACTCAATGCCTAAAGTTCTAGTAGAACATTCCTCGACAATTTAGCCCCTGTTCGAAGAATTCCATAAACCGGACAATAACATAAAAAATGTCTAACAATAACGAACAGCTGGGAAAGAATAAACAGAGTATAATGGATTAATAACTTACAAAGTAAATATTTGCACTCAGCTCAGCTATTTATTGCCTCAAATTACAAGCTCAAATCTTATGCGCAAATTCCTGAGCTGCAAAGAAAGCACATGTTCGGATAATGGCAAAGCTTAATTAAATCAGCGCAAATCTTCGAAAGTGTCGAGAGTTCGTAATAAATATGTTAACTAAATTTGTGTGAAAACGAATACATAAAAGCGTGAACCATTTCACTTGATCCATGATCGTGATCTTTCTCGTCACAATTCGCGTAAATACAATTGTCACATCAATCTCAATTTAGAAGAATTTTCTTGTTCTTTCAGATAACTCAAAGTTGACTGTGCGCTGAATTGTTTACTTTTGTTGTGATTTTTTTTTTCTTAATAATATTTTTTTTAAATTTTTTTCTTTCTAACAAAAAGATTGTAAATTTTACAAATTGCAGCAGGTGTTAATTTAAAAATTTTTTTTTTCAGAATTGCATTCACAAAAATGCACATCTGTTTGTTTAGACGTTAAATTGTGGGATTGTGAGTGCTATCGTTTTACTTAAGTAATTTTTATATTTGTTTATGAATTATAAATTATGCAGTTCATTAGGCGGGAATTCACGCAAGGAGAATGCTTTTCGAAACTTCTACCAAAAAACACAAAAACGATTTTTTTTCAAAAACTTTGCAGGCCCTGGATTCTCAAACTGTGAGTTTTGAAATGTACACTTTTTCCCATATATTTTAAATGGTGAAAAAGTGAAAATTTCAAAACTCACTGTTACAGAATCCAGGGTTAGTATTCAAGAAACTACTGAGGTATACAAAAATACTCCAAAAAATTAAAAAATTCAAATTTTAGAAAAGTTTTACATTCAAAATAAAAAAAAAACGACTCGCCCGTAGTTAGTCTATCCTAACTGCAAAAACCGGGATTTTCCGTACTGCAGAGTTCATCATAGAATATTGAATATAGGTTAAGAGTTAAATGAGACTAGTCTCAAAGCTCTCCGTAAAAAGGGAGGAGTATTGAATTTTAGGATAGGGATTGAGATAGTGATCGGGATTGGGATATGGATAGGGATAGGGACAGAGATCAGACCCATGATGTATGACGTCACGACTTCGTTGAATTCGTCCATGGTTGCCCGAACAAAACTGTTTTTTTTTTTTAATCACACCAGCGATAAAAGTAGAGTAGGTGGCAATCATTGGTTTTGCGTACAAACATTCGTGACGTGAATCTGTCAAAACTGGCGAATTCATTTAACGGTATTGCTTAAGATACAATCTTATTTTTGTTCATTCATGAATAGGGATAGGGATAGGGACAGAGTTATAGTTGATAGAGATAGACATAGAGATAGGTATAGGGATAGGGCTAGGCAGAAGGATAAGGATAAAGATGAGGATATGAAAAATAATAGGGTGAAAAGGGAATAGTCAATTTTTCCGTATGCAGGTGAGTGAACTTTTGGGCATGACAACGTCTGCGGGACTCTCTAGTACTTAAAAAAAAAATCAAAAATTTTAAATGTCTATTTTAAAAAAATCTTATTTTCAAAATCGTAAAAACTTAATTGTTGAATTATTTCTCAATTTTTTATAATTTTAAATTTAAATTTCATAAAGTTAGTATTATTTTACCACATGGAAAGCTTTTTTTTTAACTCATTAGGCGTGTGAACTACAAAGTACTATTTGGCCTCTCTTGTCTCTCCACTTCACTGTTACCCATTTGTGTTGATCTAACTACAATACACTTTTTTTTATCATACTGCCGGAAGCGTCGAGCGTTTATGCTGATGCGCTAACTTATATAAATTTATATAAAATGACGCATACGTTTTCGTTTTATAAGTCGTTGTTGTTTTGGCGTGTTTGACATTCAGTTATACTGACATTGACATTCAGCTGATCGCGTGACCCTTGTTATGCCCTTCATTACATCTCGTTGAGAGCACGTGTACAGTTACTTTGTGCCGACAAAGTATTTTTTGGATTTATTTTTTTCGCATTTTTTGTTACTTCTTTTTTTCCGGTTTGTTTATTTATCCATTTGCGTCAGTTGTCATTTTGTTGTTGTATGCACCTTAGCTATTGTTAGTTACATAGTTTGTTTTTCTTTTTTTCCTTACTTGTGTGTGTTTTTTTATTCTTATTTAATTACAATTTAAACCAATTGTTAGTCTTTTTGATAAACGCAATAAGCGACTTTTTTGCTTCTTCTTTCGATTAGCCTTTTAGCACATCTCCACATTAGTGGGTAGAAATTTTCATCGCCACGTTCTCTTTGGGTTGACTTTTAAGATACTTTAGATTGTGTAAAAACAAACGAACATCTGAGAGAAGCACTGGCGCCAGGCAGTCACTCTCCTTCAGGCCAAAAGCATGACATGAGGTTATAGTACCCGCTGCTGAAAAGGACTGGCCCAGCCTTCGGGAATGCGACGCGATGTGTAGAAGAAGACAGAAAAAGTTCGCGATTTCTTGAAGATCATCGGCTTGGGCGATATAAGAGCACAATAGATCTTCAGGGCGCTTGCACAACCTCAATCTTTTCTCCATATATTTACTTCCGGACGTACATACATACATATATGTATACTATGAAAATTTCCATTTGTGTGAGAGGTGCCCCTATGCCCCTTTGCCCCCTTTCCCCACTAATAAATTAGATTTTTACTCCATGAACATCCTTGGAAGATTTCCAGTTTGTGTTCCGAATTTGGCTATGATCTGTCAGTCCGTTTAGAACGCAACTTTTTTCATCGCTTTCATATCGGGCGGCCCCTTTCATCTAACCCTCTTTCTATTCCTATCCCTATCCCTATCTCTATCCATATCCCTATACCAATCGTTTCTCCCTTTTATTCTCCCGTTTCTCCTTTTATCTGGCTGGAGGTGTTACAGAAATATCTCATTTAACTCTTCCCTTTTTTGAATATTTTACGACGAAGTATTTTAGATATAGTTATGCAGTACCAATACCACTTGTTTGGGAGGTGCCACGCTCCTTTTGCATACTGGAAGTCTATCACACAAAAACTAGTATTTTGATTCTTCTTTCGCATTCTGCATTCAACGCAACTGTACCCTATTGCATTTTTTCTATGATCTCATAAATAGATTCGTTATCACACTTCTTCTCTCCCTCTCTCTCCCCCACTCCTATCTTTTTTGATTAAATTAAAGGATCATGCATGTGGCTTTTGTTGGCTTAATTGTTATAGTTGTTGTGTTATTGTATTTTAAATAAGTTTATTAGTTTAAAATCTTTTACAATGGTATATATTTTTTTATTTGCTTAGGGTGTCTTGAAATGGGTCAAAATGATGCATTTATTTGAATTGAATACGTCTAGGCATTGTTGTGATCTTTGATGATCAGTGCAATGTGTGGTTTATGAACCAATTCAATGACGAATTTATTTAAGTTCAGATGCAACCGCGTGGGAGGTGTAATTCTACAAGGTTAGGCTGGTATAGGCTCAGTTGTTTTTGGAGTTCATCTTGCTATGCACTCAGATTAACAAAAAACCTTGACCATGCTAAGGAACCTCAACTTTTTCCAGATTTATCCAAATAAAGTTGCAAGTTGTATGCTTTGCAGCACTCTCCTAAAATCTCCTAGCTTCTTAAGCCCCAATTGTTGTTTGTATTATCTTACATTTCTTTTTTGTTGCTCTAAATCTCATTCAATAATTTGATTGTTTACGCTCTATAGAAAGTCAAACTTGTCCAATGCAAATTTTTTTTCTTGTTTTGCATTTTTATTTTGTTTATGAATTAGGTGGAACTTTTTTTTTGTTTTTTCTTTAATTGATGATAATAACCTTTTTAATGTCTTATTATTGTATATTTTAAAATTTGTTTAGATTATTTGTTTTCTAAGAATAGGGCAATATTTTTGCATGGATATTTTCGAGACCATAAAAATTGATGAAAAGTTAAAATAAAGAAAAGAAAATTTATAGAAATTCAAGCATTTTCATGGGGTTAACTTTTTCTTGCTTTCTGCTGATCCCTTCCGAAATAAATTAATTAATATAAAATTTAACCTGCACCGAAAGAAAAGTGGCTTCTAAAACTAACACCAGATCCAAATTTTTGCATACACCTTACCTTTTGCACATCCTCATCGATTCCATGTGTGCTAAAAAAGTTATTCGGGGTCAAAGGTCAAAATTTTACGTTTTTTGGAATTTTCAGGGACAAAAGTCGAGAGAAATCCAAACTTGAGGGTTTATTTTTATTTTACTCGACTTTTGATCCCGAATAACTCCTTCAGCACAAATGGGATCGATGGGAATTTTTGTAGTATTCTTTCTTGGGGTGAACCTAAGCTCTCCAAAAAAAAAATGTTCCCTGTCGGAATTTTTTTTATACAAGATAAACTAAATTTACCGGACTAGTATTTTTTGATACTATGCATGGATGAAAGCTGGCTCTAGCTCGAGAACTATAGGCTTTACAAAACTAAAAATTTTCACTGTCGATGGGGAACTTTGTGACAAATAAACGGTAAAAGAAAATTTGTCTACACAGTAAAAAATGAAAGACTACTTTTTTAAATTTAATACCAAATAGCATTATTTTAAGACAATGAAAAAGTTTGGAAATTAAATTTGGACTAATGGTTTTAAAATAATACCAAAATAATACTAAATCGCTCTCTCTCTCTCAATTTTGGCAATTAAATTAGTCCAAATGGCTTTAAATAATACCAAAATAATACTCTTTCTCTCAATTAAACGGAAAATGGTATTATATATATAAACACCAAATTGGTATTAAATTTAGACTTTTCTTTTTACTGTGTATGCATATTAAAGTTTTCGAGAAAAGTCCTGAAAAGCCCATACGTAGCATGTATTTTCAAATATGTAATTTCCAGAGCTAATTTTACAATCGCGATATCTCAGAAGTGGTAACTCTTAGAGACCTTTGACCACGAATAACTTTTTTAGCACACATGTGATCCATGAGGACCTTTGAGGTTTTCTATCTGAAGGTAAACGTAAGCTGTATGCAAAAATTTGGCTCTGTGAGGATTCTATATTGACCGGACTAATGAGTATCGCTTCATTAATACATGGTGGTCATGTAAATTTTACGTTTTTCCTATAGGTACATACATTTCACGTAGAAATCGTCGGCTGAATGGAAGATCGCCCTATTTCAAAAAAGTTTTGAAGAACGTCCTATTTCAGAATTTGTTTCAAAAACGCCATATTTCAGATTTTTTTTCAACAACGCCCCATCTCAGAATTTGATTCAAAAACGCCCTATTTCAATTTTTTTTTCAAAAACGCCCTATTTCAGAATTTGTTTGAAGAACGCCCTATTTCAGAATTTGTTTCAAAAACGCCCTATATCAGAATTCGTTCAAAGAACGCCCTATTTCAAATGTGCTTTTAGAAAACCTTTAACTCGAATAAAGTTTTTATAATTTAAAAGGCTATGAAGGATTGTAAATATGCATTTTAGAAATTTCTTTTTACTTGCATAGAAGTATAATGTACTTCGGTTTTTAGATTTATCGACCTAAATCTGCTACAAAGTGAAGATCATGTGAACTTTTTAATTTTTTAACAACGTTCTCGGATGGAGACAATGAGGCTGTTCAGGATATTTTTACAAATGGTATAGCAACGTAGCATTCGTAGCAAATTTAGACAATAAACTTCAAAAATATAAGTACTTTGACACAAATTTTTCCTGAACAGCCTTAATAAGTTGGGTTTTGTGTCTAGAAAACTTTAATTTTAATATCATTTATATCAGATTGTCAGATGTCTTGTGGTATGATATTTGAAAAACTAGAATAAAATGGAAGGTAAAACATATTTTAATAAAAATAAATGGGAAAAATAAAGTAACTATAATTTTCTTATTCCGGAATTTTTTTTAAAAGATTTAGATTATGCACCTACTAAAAAAAAAAAAAAAACTGGAAATCAATAAAAATCATGAATTTGAGGGAAATCGCAGTGCTTCCCGCAGAAAATAAAGCCTTTATTAAATACGAGTATGGTGAAGAAGCAATACCTATATTAATTCCCACAAAAAAATCAGTATTAAAACAATATCCTCTCACTCAACTATATAATAGTCGGCTGGAGTTGGATGCCGATAAAAAGAAGGATTTGCAAGAAATGTGTACAAAACTAGTAATTCCTGAAGCTTATCATGAATTTTATAATACAATGATTTAATAAATTAATAAACTCATCCAAAGACATTTAAAATAGTAAATAATTTTGAGTTATAGCTTTTCTAAATGGGCTTCTGAAATAGGGCGTTTTTGAAAAAAATTCTGAGACAGGGCGTTCTTCAAACGAATTCTGAAATAGGGCGTTTTTGAACCAAATTCTGAAATAGGGCGTTTTTGAAAAAAAATTTGAAATAGGGCGTTCTTCAAACAAATTGTGAAATAGGGCGTTGTTGAAAAAAATTCTGAAATAGGGCGTTTTTCAAAACTTTTTTGAAATAGGGCGATCTTCCATTCAGCCGACGAAATATAGTTTCGATATTGTAAAATTTATATCTTTTCTTTTCAGTTGATTCAAATGCATTGAAACTGTTAACCTTAAGTTAACAGTTAAGCTGTTGTTTTAACGGTAATTTTTGTTGTTTTAGCGGTTGCTGAGTTCGATTCTCCGTGAAGTCAATATAATTTTTTTTTACTGTATAGGTAACTAAAATAAGTATTTTTTTAACACCAAATAAAATATTTTTCAGAGTTCTTATGTTGACTTCACCAAGAATTGCACTCAAGTCTCTTGAACGCTCAACCCAGGAGTCTACTACCATGATGCTATCGCATATTTATTACAAATTTTTTTCTAAATGACACCTTCCCACATTGCTTTATTGCCTCCACCGAGAATCGAGCCCACACCACTTTGACAGCTGAGCGGAGATGTCTACAGTTACAGTTTTGCTTTATGACGCTTGTTTACGCGACATAAGCTATAATTATTCCGTTCATTTCATATTATCTGCATTACATACTATTATTATTCGCAGACAGTATTACAAATTTACAGATCGATGACTGTTGAACCAACGTTATTTCAACAAAAAATTCCTTTGAATTAACCAAAATTTGGTCAATTCAACAGAATTTGGTCAACTTCCGGATAACAGTACGAGATTGTTGATTTTACCAGCGCCATTTTTTCTGTGTAAATATAGACTATTCCTAAGTAAAAATTTTTATCAACGTATTATAAACAACAAAAAAAAAACGAAATTCGAACCGGAGATATTTTGATTTCAATCTAATTATGAACTGATTTGAGGAAAAAATTTTGGAAAACTAGTTTATATTCATTGGGTTGTGCCGTTTATGTGTCGACGTGTTAAATTTTATACGAAAACCACACAAAAATGCATAAAGTAAACGGCAAGAAGAAGGTTCTTAAATGCATTCGCGAATTATTACGTTTATTAAGATGAGATGAACGACAAGAAGTACGTTTTTACATAGATTCGAGAATGTATTTCTGAATAATTCGCGAGTGCATTCATGAACGTGAACGTTGTGGTTTTTTATGCGTTCTTACTCACGAACGCGCATGCACATTTTTTTTAATGTTTGTTATACCACCAACACTGGGAAAGTCAGCCCCAGGGCCCAGCCACATGGAAAATCCCTGAGTTTTTGGGATTCTCCACATAGCAGAATCCCGGGACTGACACTCCTAACCGACAGCGTTACTCCTTCTTGGACCATTTAGATGACTTTGGAAAGGCCATCAAGTCATTTATGTCCAGCTCCGCGATCTGGCTTAGGCTATCCAGGAAGGGAACTCCCAAAAAAGACGTTCTCGCGCCGCTTAAAGCCGGACAGTTGAAGATGAGGTGCTCCACCGCTTCCTCCTCATCATCATCTTTGGAGCTCCTACAGCATCGTCGGTAGGGCACACCTAGCCTTTCTGCGTGCTACCAATAAGGCAGTGCCCAGTTAAAACACCCATTAATACGGAGATTTCTCTCCTTCTTAGGGCGTGAATGTCTCTAGATCTTTTATAATCCCATTTTGGCCAGGTTTGTTTGGTTGTCCGGCACCCTGGGATTGTTGCCCCTTTCATTGGCTTTGCATGTGGCAAAAGGTATGCCTAAGCGCTCCTTATCCCGAAGAACCTGTTTGGTGGTACCCTGCCTGGCAAGTTCGTCTGCCTTACAGTTTCCCTCAATGTCCCTGTGTTCCGAGACCCATGTGAGGTTCACGCAATTCTGTTGGGCCATATCTTGAAGAGATCGACGACAGCTGAGCCGATTGGCTGTCGCTTCAAATAACGATATCCTCGCCGATAGCGCGTTTACTTATCCAGGCCGCGGCATCCAAGATTGCTGAGACTTCAGCCTGGAAGACGCTGCAATGATAAGGAAGTCTGAAGGAGAGCTCAAGCTCCAGATCCCTCGAATAAACCCCTCCTCCAACTCTGCCGTTTAACTTCGAGCCGTCAGTGTAAATAGAAATGCTACCATTAGCGGGACACCGATCCGTCCACTCCCATTCCTCCCTGCTGAAAATGTTTGTTTTGAAGCAGCTATCTCCGACTATTGTGGCCGCACACTGATCTGTGCTCAGAGGGAGAAAACTGTAAGATCCAAGAATACTGGAGTGTGGAGTTGTGCTTGCTCCCTAGCTTGATGTTTCCCTTAGATGCAGAGCCGCTGCCGCTGCTGCCCGGTAGCCTTCGAGATTTAGTGGCAAAATACCTAGAATGGCCTGAATACCTTCGTCATTAAATAACAAAACAAACACATTTTTCTCGTTTTTTTGATAAAAACAAAAAAAAAACAAATACGATGGTAAGCCTTGATTAATACATACATATATGAGACAAAATTTATTCACAAATATTTGTTGGCATTTGCACGTAATAATTCGCCCACATATCGTGATTTTTGAATGAAAAAATAGTTCACCGTTGTTTTGCGTTTTATTTTTGGCTCAATGTTTTCACTTCACATAATGCCATAAATCATTTTGATGCTCTGTCAAAAGTTACTTGCTTTTTCTGTTTGTTTTGGCTTGAATCGCACGAGTGTCACAATAATTTAGATATCATCTGACTAAGAATTGGGATGTGTTTTGTCTTGATGCTGTTAAGTCATTTTACTAAAGAGACTTGCCAACTTTTTATTCAACGAAGCTGAAGCAACAGTTTATCACTTGATAAGAAACTAGTCCTTTAACAAGTCATACTTTCTGTTCGTTGAGTTTAAATATTTTTTTCACCCGTTACGTTCAAGTGGACGTTATCATTTGTTCTACACGCGACGACTTTACATTTAGAACAGTGAGCTAACGTTTTGATAAATTTATCTGCAAGTCCAGCGTAAAGACGGCAATGATCCTCATCGTCGATCAGCTGCTCGTGTTTATTTTATGTCAAAGATAACTACATACTACTTAGTCATACACATACATATGTATGTATGTATGTATGCGCGCTTAGTACAGATGTTTCTTTATTTAGTTTAAAATGTCGGCGATGAGTTATCACCAGCTCACAGCCGCCACAATTGCTATCGTCTTTATCTCTTGTACCATCTCGGATATGTGCGCTTTATTCTTTAATAAGATATATGAATACATACATTTAAACACACATTTCTCGACAATTGTAAACATGCTTTGCTCGGCATTTTTCGAGTTGAAATTCTTTCATTTTCGAGATAATAGCAGATATACAAGAGAGTAAACTTAATAGAGTAGCAGATCCGGCAGACATTATTCAGCCCATAAATTTATTTGCTTGTATGTTGAATATTTTATTCGCTCCCCCACCATTTTAGCTCCATATTCTTCAATCAGCTATGTGGCAATCCTGTTTAAACCCCCCAAGTAAAAATCTACCAACCTTCTTCAAAACTGTACCCAAATCCGTCAGTATACGGTTAAAAATTTGAGCTTAAATTTTAAACTTTTTTGGTCTACATATGACCAAACCAAATTTGGTTTCAAATTTAATCTAGACCAGTTCAATCTTAAACCTGAAGTGTTTTAACAATTTTTTAAAGGAAAAATAAATTTTTTGTCCATTGGCTGGGATTTGAACCAAGCTCATGCCCGTCTGCTCTACCACTGAGCTATGTACATCGCACACATAAATGTTGTGGGCAAAATTCAATCTTGAATAAGCTTTAAAAAATAAATGAAAACAAAACAAAAATTGTAGACCGAAAAGTTTTAATTTTAAACCGAAAAGTTTTAAGAATAAAATAAAATTTAAAAAAATGTGGCACCTGGCAGGACTCGGACGGAAGCGTTCAGGAGACACAGCCGACGGCTCTACCACTGAGCTATGTCACACACAAATTTTTTGTGGACAAAATTCACTGACTGAATGACTTTCAAAAAAGTTTAGAGCGCTTTTGTGTTTAGATCTTAAATCGAAACCAAAAAAAAAAAATTGAAAATCTTTCTAGGTATTTGGAAGGTTTAAAATATTCCAAAAAAAGGCTCAGTTTTTAAACCGTGTAGGCTCCCGAGATGGTGGGTGATATATGAAGGAGTGAATAAAGTGCTGTTAGGAGGAGAAACTAGGTGGCAACCTAGTTGAAAATATCTTACTCGATATGCGGCCGAAAATATCTTTCATTCGATACCCAACCGCTGCAACCGAGTTTATGTAGATAAAGCTTTATACCAAGTTTGACAATACAAATCGTATACATGACAACCAACATACAGAGTTGACATCCGGCAACGTACTCTGGATTCGAAAAAATCCCCTAAAACTTGCAGAGAGTATTAATACAACAACAACTGACATACAAATATTTGTGCAAAAAAAATTTGTTGTTTACACAAATTTGGTTAAAACATAAAAGCTAAGCAACCAAAAAGGTAAAAACCAATCAACAAAAAAATGTATGAACGTAGTAAACCACTCTTATAGTAGCAATTAATCAATGACAATAAGCTAAAAAGAGAAAAAATGCAACCTAATGCCAAATTAAAAATATTTCCTAAAAATGTATAAGGCTGCCTTTATATAAATGTATAAAAACCAGCAGTTTTCTCTCTTTAACAAAAAGATGCTTAGTTTTGATGAAATTTGATTTTGAAATTGATTGATACATCTTTCTAAGAAGAGTTCGTCATAAAAAATTAACTCGATGAAAATAGGTTTTGACTTCCCAGTCTTTATTAAGTCTCTAGCTTAGTTCATTATATAAAGGTATTTTTAACAATAAATACCCAAAACTCTATACGAGTATGTTAATGCATAAATATATATATGACAGCTAAAATGCGTGTCTGGGTCATAAATTCGACAAATTGTTGGTAGCCGAATAGTGAATTTAAAAGGTTGCTAATAGTTGTCATTAAGTTAGTCAATAACCTGAAAACTGTTGAAGTATGTTCAGAATCGAAAATCGCATAAAATGAGATTCGTGATTCATTGATAGATGCGCTTAAAGTAATACAATTTGGTAGCTATATAGTATATTGACTAGGAAAATGGGCGTGGTACCGCCCACATATGAGTGAATATTTTTTTTAATTACTACCATTACCAAGGGGATGGAGCAAAATCGCAACCACGTATAGTGGTTCGGCTCCATACATTCTTTGGAAAAAATAGGAGTGATCCTAGGTCATAGAAAAAGACACGTGTCATATGTGAGCTAGTTCAGAAATATTCTAAAAATTGTTGTAATGGCGTAATTCGCAAAAAAAGCCACTTCCACTAAGTGTTTTTGGAAAAAAATCTAACGAAAATGTTTAATCAGTAAGCATATCCTTGAGAACAAGATCCAATTCCATAGACTTTTTGTTAGAACATTTTCAGCAGTCTATTGACAACATCTACATTGGTAAAAATCCTATAAATTTGTCTAGAACACACAAACCTGTACTTTTTATAATCATTATTTCGCAATTCAGCTTCCTCTTCCAGCATTCCAATAGGTAGTACTGCAGCCTCAATTATTTGTTTATCTGTTTACACATTCGTTAACAAAACAAAAAAATGTTACGTATACGTCATGTCACTTTTATGAATATTTGAAGTGAATTCTTATCATTAATTCGAAGGGGCAAATATGGGCAAACAATTTTTCCTGTACTCAATAGAAAATATACCAAACTTTCATTTTATTATAGTTAGAAGTTGTAGCACATTGTAGCATACAAACTTTTAGTCTATTCAAAGTAGAAAAGGAAGCATTTAGGAGCATAATTTTTGCTAACTTATATTTGTATTAATATTTGGTCGATTTCACTGATTTTATCTTTATTTAGCCAAGGGAATGCTATATTTTCGTACAAAAGCACAACTAAGACCACGGCTTTAAAAGTTATATACAAACTATACATATCGTCCCCTTTTTGCGTTTTTATCGTAAACGCCAAAAAGCGAATTTTACAGGAGAGCATTTTTTATTTAATTTTGTTTTTTTTTTCATTTATGAATTGGTGGATACGATAAAAAAGAAAGTCATTTTTTGACATAACTGTAAGGATTTCAGTTATGAAATTTTACCAGAAGATGCGCTAAGAGATAATGAACAAATTTGTATTAAACAGTAAATTTCGAAAAAATGGTGGTTACGATAAAAACGCAAAAAGGGGACGATATATGTAGCTGAAGTAAGCAAAAATTCTAAGTTAATTTATTTGAATAAAACTTTTTTGAATTCTGATACCATTATTTTGTAAAAAAAAATTCAACTTAATGCAAATTAGTAACGAATTTTTCATCTTTGAATATCTTTAATATATAAAAATCTCGTGTCACGGTGTATCACAGCTTAAATCTTCTAAACAGCTAGGTCAATTCTTATGAAATTTTGTATGTATATTTGGATGGTATCAGAATAGGTTTTAAACTATATTTCATGTCCCTAAGTGAGCAGGGTCTTGAAACCAAATGTGCCCTAGCTGTGACCCTAGAAGGTATTTTTGCGATATGGCCATCAATTGAAAGGTGTTAATAAGAGCTTTGAGGGAATTTGTTTCAAGTCCCATGTATAAACCTGTTTCCGAGATATCGACCAAAATGTAGACCAGGTTCCGAGATATTGACCTATATGACTGAGAGGATGTTTTACTATATAGATGAGTGTTTTAAAAGGGAGGGATTTGCTCTCCCATGTACGCAACCGTTTCCGAAATATCGACCAAAATGTGGACAAGGTGTGATCTTAGAAAGTGTTTGGAAAATATGGCTACCAAATGAAAGATGTTGATGAGGGTGGTGGGAAGTCTGTGGGATCGGCTAGTTTCCTTATAAGACTGCATCACTAAAGTCTGCAAATTGTATTGTATAAAAGAACATATAATACAGCTGGGCTTAATATTCCGTCCCGTCCGTACTTAGAGTTTCTTCTTGACTTGGTGCAAATTACATCAAACTTCAGGTAGATTTAACCTTGTTCTATTCTACACGAAAAAAACTAACAATTTTTGCTGATTATGCCATAATTTAAAGTCTACTTTAACTTTTGACTGTTAAATTCGTAAAGCTTTTTCCGTCTAATTTATTTTTCCGGCTGATTGATTCTTAGGTCAATTTAATGTTTTCCGTAAGCTTTTTATACCCAGCTGTACTTGTACACAGGGTATTATAACTTTGTTAGGATAACGGTTGGTTGTACAGGTATAAAGGAATCGAGATAGATATAGACTTCCATATATCAATATGATCAGGATCGAAACAAAATTTGATTGAGCCATGTCCGTCCGTCCGTCCGTCCGTCCGTCTGTCCGTTAACACGATAACTTGAGCAAATAATGAGATATCTTCACCAAATTTGGCATGCGTACTTATTTGGGTTCAGAATAGATTGCTATTGAAAATGGGTAAAATCGGACCATAACCACGCCCCTTTTTCGATATCGAAAATTTCGAAAAACGTATAAAATGGGTTAATTCAATATTAGAAGCAGCTACAATGATAAAATTTGCAATATGTATTGATTTAGATGTTCTAAGGCCGATTTTATAAAAAATTTTGAAAAGGGGGCGTGGTACCGCCCACGTATATTTGAAGAAATTTTAAAATTTTGACTCTTAATAACTTCAGAACAGTTTATGCTAGTATAACGAAATTTCGTAGAGGACATACTATTGTTGTGGTAAATTCAGCTATAGAAAATAAACGAAATCGCTTCGCGACCACGCCTACTTTTTCATAAAAGTTATATTGAAAGGAGGTGGAAATATTGAAAAGTCCATATCTAATTAACTGATTTCGCTATAATAATATAATTTGGTACATGCATCAACTTTCATATTCTTTACATAATTTTTTCAAAATTTTGGAAAGTGGGCGTGGCACCGCCCACTTATGAGTCAAGCAATTTTTAAATTCGACTGCTAACAACTTCAGAACGGTGTGAGATAGATTTACGAAACTAGGTACCAGGCATGTTATGTTTATGTAGAGTACTACCACAGAAAATAAGAAAAATCGGTGAACGATCACGCCCACTTTATGTGCACAGCTGGGTATGTAATGTTCGGTTTCACCCGAACTTAGACTTCCTTACTTGTTTTAATTGCTCTTAATATTTCAAGCTACTTGTTTTAGTGCCTAATTACTGTTTGTGAGTGAAGTGCGCTCTTGTCGATTTGGTATTATCTGGTTTCATTTAAAAGACAATATGTTCCAATAAAAGTTCGCGAAAGAAAATTTTAGCTTAACAAAAGTAGTGCGTAATAGTTTACTATGAAGGTAGAAGAGTATATTATCCCATGAAAGTATTTCGAATAGAAAACCACTTCCTAGAAACAATGCAACCTTGAGTGCGTGCTTTAAAAATTACGTCTAACTAAACTCAACAGTCATGCTGCTGCTTGCTGGCTAAGAAAAATTACCTGTTTTCATGGTATGCGAAATCAATATAAGAATTTCTCATTAATGCACTCATGCATGGGGCTCTTGACCAACAAAGTCAAACCGTTAACTACCCAATCCAAAACATATTTTATTGCAATGCTTGAATTTACAATTGATTAAGCTCATAAGCATTTGGAATTCTTTAGTGCGCTGAAAGAAAGAATGTTGTCGGACAACTGTTGGTGCTGCTTGTGAACAGCTGGCAACATAAATGATAACTATTAGGGTGATTCCAAAAAAACTATTTTTTTTTTGTTATTTGTATGGATAACTGGTCAAATTTAGGAAATTCTTTCCATAGTCCTGGCGAAAAGGACTTAACACGCAAGTGCGCGGACCATAGGTTTTTTGGTTCATCTAACTCTGCTACTAGAGGGCATTAAAGGGTAAAAAACTCCAAGAAGTGCATTTTGAAGGCGCCGACGCAAGGTTTTTATTGAGAGGGAGGAGTATAGATCAGTCATTGAACTCATTGAGTGTTGCCGATTCGGGCGGTTTAGAAGGTTGACACATATCTAAATTTTTTTTAATATTGAGCAGGGTCCAAAAAAAACCTTTGGTCCGTGCCATTTCCGTATTCAGTCGTTTTTCTGTCATCCAATTAAAAAAAAAAAATTTAAAACAGTATTTCACTGCATTGTTTTGCCGGCAGTTACACGTTACGTATGAGTAACATTTAATTGTTGCCTGTCAATTCAATTCAAACACTTTCCATTGAGTACGAAAGCAATAATTGCTGACAAACATTTGTAAAACCGATAGACTTGCATATAATGGGAGTACATTAATTTTCTCGAAATTGTTTAAACTTAGTATATTGAGTTTTTTTTTTGTTCGTGTGAAATACCTTTAAAGTCATTGAAATGCAAATTTGAGTTTACAATGATCAGGGGCGCATTATCTGGGAGAAACGATCTTTTTATGAGAATTAATTTCAGAGAATGTGACGAAGGGAGAGACGCTCACTACCTGGAAAGAGATGATGCCATGACCTCTCTTAGTGTTTCCGAAAAAGGGAATTATTTGCAATGTTGGGAGTAAAAGGGAAACTCAAAAAAGGTTAAAATATTTCGGTTAAAGGTAGACGAATTGTTTTTTTTTTTTCATAAATTAAACGAAAGTTCTCCCTTCAATTGAAGGAACGATTTGTCTACCTTTTACTGAACAATTTTTTTAATACCTTATAAGTTTCCCTAAAAAACGAATGGCGGCGATATACCAACAGGTTATCATAACCTCTAACGAGACTTTTGCCGAGCTTTTCTTCCAACTTGTAGTGTGCTGCTTTGATTTTTTCCTACAAGTTGGCGGGACTTCCGTTTTTACCGACTCCGAATGGGATTTGCAAAGCAAAGTGGATCTTCCGACTAGGCAGGGCAAAGCATGGCTACAACAACAACAACAGTGACACCGCTTAGAAAAACTCCTTTTTCTAATAAATTTTTTATGTTGTTTTTGCCGGGTATCGATTCCAGACTACTTGGTGTAGAAGAGCGAACACAACTGGGTATGAAATTTTCATTCCTCTCACCGCTCAAATCGCTGCTTCATTACGGGTTAAACTGTCATTGTACAGAGTAGAGATGGGCGTGTTTGAAAATGCGATTTCGTGTCGTGCTGGTGCTGGGTTCGAAATCTAAAAAAAGCACGAACGGCCTATATGAACGAAAATTTAATACATTTTAAGCTGAGATAGGTTGTTTTAGAACCAAATTTTCAGAGAGCGTTGTAGGGGAGTGAAAAATCCTTGTTGGTGCCTACTTTCGAAACTCTGTTTTGTGGTCGTGTCGTGTCGTGCAGCAATCATGCACGCGCCCACCTCTAGAACAGAGTTGAAAAATTTGTACAGGAAATTATATCCATACTCTATTAGACCAAAAAAAATTTTATTTTCACATTGTCATGAAATTGAAATTGTTTTTTGTTGGGCCAATTCACGACTTCCCCATTGTTTTCGCAGTTCTATTCATTTTTCTACACTCTCAGTCAAATATTTAGCTGGTTGAGTGCCGCGAGAGGGCTGCGTTGAAAAGTTTGTCAACGAATATTTTAAAGCAAAGTCGTTGTTTAGATTCATTTCAGAAAAAAAAGAAAACAATGTTTACATAATATTTTTGTTGTTGTTGTTGTTGTTGTTGTTGCTGCATGCCTAGCGATGATTTGACGTCACCATCATTTTTTTTTTGTTTCTGTAAAAAAATTTAATTTTGTCGATTTATTTTCTCACTTGCTTTTGAGGTAGTGAGAAATCTTTTTTTTTGTCAATTTTGAATCGAGTCGAGTGTGACGACGTTAAAATCGAGAATTTTGTCGATTTTTTACAGAAACGGTACTGGTATCGAATTTCTTTCAACCTCTCTTTGAATTGCAGTTTTTATCGTCGACTTTAGTTGTATTTCGATTCCAGATGCAGTGTTGCCCCCGGTTTAGTTTCGGTGCAAAATATTTTATGGTTTCGATTTTTTTATCGGTTCGGTTTTCTGTTCTATTTTGAGTTCCGCATTCCAATACCTTTTTCGTAACCGGTTCCACTTCAGTTTTTAAAACTAATTTTGATTTTTATCACCTTTTCTTTCCAGATTTAGCTGTCAAAATCGGTTACGGATGAGGTTCTGGTTTAGGTTTCGGTACCGCTTTCAAACTCCAGCGCCAAGTCCCTTTTCGATCCTAATTTCTTTTTATTTTCACCTTCCGATACAAATATTTAATGTAACCAGTTCCAGTGAAGATTTGAATCCGATTTTAAGGGTTCAGCAGAATCAGTACGTTGAAACAACTGACAGCAAAGTAGACTGTAGGTGTTTGTATGCGTAACGCCAGATGCGACGGATACGACAAAGTAGAATTGCTCTAAAATTGACGTACGTCACGCAACTGACGTATTGGCGGAGTGATTCTGTTTCCCGCTTTAGTTTTCATCTCGCTTATTTCCGCTTTGTTGTCTTGTTACGAGTTGAGTTCTAACATAGTTCTTGTTGTTTGTATCATTTCCGTTTTCGTTTTGCTGATTCGGTTCCCTATTCAGTTCGTATTTTCGAATTTAAAATCCGGTTAATGTGTCGCTTGGATTCAAACTCTCATTGAATTCCAGTTTAAGTTTCGATTTTAGCTGTCTCGATTCCAGGTGCCTCCGCTTTAGTTTCCTGCTTCAATTTCGGTGTAAAATTCCTTATCGCTTTCGATTTCTTTTTTAGTTCCATTTCAAACTTCTTTTTATTTTCGGTTTCGGAAACAAATTCATTTTTTGTAATCGGTTCCAGGCCAGATTTTTAATCCGGTTCTAGTTTTTATTTCAACACTTTTTTTTGCTGGTTTATTTGTCAAATACGGTTTCGTAATCGGCTCATATTTTCGTATTTTAAAGCCGGTTTTTAATTTGGTTTAGGTTTTGGCTTAAAATTCGGTTTCGCAACCGATTCGGCTTCGTATTTTAAATTGGCGTTTCGTTTTCATCTCGATTATTTTTTTTTCGTTCTCGTTTCGGGAATTTTGTATACGGTTCCAATTAAATTTAAAATCCAGTTCGGCTTTCTGTATCTGCTTCTCTTATTTGATTATAGGCTTAGGTGTCTAATCCGTATATGGTTTTGGTTAAGTTTCGGTTCAAATTTGGTAACAGGTTTCACTTCCCATTATGACTTTTATCTTGTTTTCTTTTTTTCGTTTTTAACGAAATTGTTTTTATGACGACTCCGAAGTTCGGACTCCGAAAGAGTTTTATTTTGCTGTAAAGCTTCATGTAACAATTTCCATATGTTCTCTTTTCAGGTACTCTTTCCACTCATTTTCGCTGAAATGCTGGGCAAGGTCGATATTGAAGCCAATGTAGCCGGTGGGGGCCCGTCTGGACAAGCTGGTGCAATACGTTGGGGCATAGCGATGAGTTTACGCAGTTTTGTGGATCAAGAAATGGTCGAATCGATGCGTTTAGGTAAACTAAACTTTTTTAAAATATTTTCTTAACTAACTAATTATATTTATTTTCTCTGTCCAAATACATAGCCGGTCTGCTACAGCGCGACTACCGTCGACGCGAACGTAAGAAGTTTGGACAAGAAGGTGCACGTCGCAAGTACACATGGAAGAAACGTTAAAGTTTGCAATAAGTAGTATTAAACGCTTTAACTTTTATTATGTTCTAAAATGCATTTCGTGTTGTTATTCTTAACCAAATTTATGTTTGTCTCAAACACTTGTTTTCACTATTTTATAGTGCTTAAAATAAAGATACATACAGGTTATATACCTAAATCAAGTGGCTAGTTTTAAAACTAAATATGTAACTACATTCGATCTAGCGGGCGCAGACCCAAGATACGCATGCCTGCATTTAGGTTACGCTTGGCGGCGCTAAAGAGCAGCAAACGGTTTTCCTGTTTTGTGCGGTTTGGTTCATTTTTGATATTCAAACGTTTGAGGGCACGACTGGTTGTGTTGCTGGAAAGAGAAAAAGGAGAGTTTTGAGACCATCAATCGTTTAGACACAGAAATTCCCCTTTTTATTTTCTCAGATCTACTTACCATAAAGTGAAGAGATGATTCACTAGCACGCATGCCTCTAGTTGTTCTTTGGCCGACCATACAGCTTGCTCGAAACGTGCTATTTCAACGAGTAAATCGTGCGCTTCAGGTTCTGTCAGCAGTGCTACGTCCGCCTTACTATTTTCATAGTTAATATGCTCCATATTCTCCAATAAACTATGTAGCCGACAGTGGGTATATTGTAGTTTAATGCCTGTGTCTCCATTAACTTGCAACGCCTTTTGCCAATCAAAATCATAGTCGCGTTGACGACGTTGCTTCAAATCGTTGATGATAACTGCCGAAACACCCAAAACATCGGCAACAGTTTTGTAATCATTGGATGTGCTTGATAGTTCGATTTTGGTGGCTAGAAAAATGATAATGATAAGTTATTAATAAAGAACAATTGAATAGATGTAGGGTATCATGGGGGATCCTACCACATGCAGGGCATGTGTTTGAAATTGTATCATTCAGTCTGGATAAGTAAGAGTTTAACCTCACACTGTATCCCGACCTAAGCTGTGCCATGGTGACTCTTGTCGGTGCAGTGCAATAGAGCCCGCGGAAATAGCGCCGCCTCGGCGAAGGTTTTGGGGAGTGATATCGAAATTTGCCGAATATGAACCCGGTATGCTCCGGCACTGCCGTGGTAGCGATTTGACCAGTGGAACCTTCTATGTCATGTCATCCCTCCATCCGTAAGGAAGGAGAAGATGGGTAATGAGAGGTGGGAGGCAGCATATTCGTAATTTAGCGCGTCATTACCTTTGTGCATATTAGTCGAATCTTACGGCCGGTCTGCCTACCTTAACCATATTCAAAATCCCTAAACCGCAGGGACGCGTTCATCTCCACAACCGGTGATTCTTGTTGTTGCTGGACGGCATTCGCCGGACGAGAGCTGAAAAATGAGTTCGCCGACTCTGTGTGACGGCGTTGCAATGCGGAGAATTATCGAATCGCTCCGTTGATGGAACCACAGGCAGCTCGTTAAACTTTGCATTTTTGCTCATGTAGTTCCCTTCGACTGCCATTCACCGCACTATTTTCCAACAGCCTTAGATCCGTCGAATGTTGTTAATTTTGTAACGAGGTGTAGCCCTGCCTAAATGACAGACAGGGTCACCCCGAGTGTACTGCTCTTGGCCGGGTCGATATAAAAAACAATCCGGGTCGTTTCGGCACGATGGGTTAAGCAATAGTACTGGTACCGTTCTCGTAGAATCGGCAATACAAGACACTAGCCGTGTAGGTCAAATAATTGCTTTGTATGTACATCCATACTGCGTTTTTTGTGCTGTTGTTGTTGTTGTTGTTGTTGTTGTTGTAGCGAGGTGTAGCCCTGCCTAAATGTCAGACAGGGTCACCTCGAGTGTATTGCTCTTGGCCGGGTCGATATAAGAAAACGGCCCGGGCGTTTCGGCACGATGGGTACAGCACAAGTACTGGTACCGTTCTCGTAGAACCGGCAATACAAGAAACTAGCCGTGTAGGCTATGTAGGTCATTTAGCGTTACCCAGGGTGCACCAACTGGGAGGCGACCTACTTTTACAGAATCCTTAGGACTGTCGGAGTGATACTACTGATCACATCCTGATAGGGACCCCGAGTTCGCACAGTGAAAGTGAAAAGCCTCGACTGAGATAGAAAACACCGGAAGTACCCAACAAGCGTATCAAGTTTATTGATATGTTTACCTTCTCAAACATTTTTTACTTACTCGCACTTTGCAATTGTTTCTCCAACATTATATCACGCGCTTCATCAAGTACATTACGTAGAAATACCACCTCACCGCTCCGTGTGCTCATGCCATGTATACGGCCAAATTTAACATGCACCATTCGTTCCAATGGTATATCTTCGGAGAAAGCAGCTGTGGTTTTGAACAAAGAATTAAAATGATCTGCCTGTCCATTTTCCACCACATAAAACATCCGCTCGAAATTGTAGCGCTTGAAACGATCAAGTATAGCAGCAATATCACGCGTCAAATACAAGCTAGAGCCATCACTTTTTAAAATAGGTACAAGCCGACCATCTACATCAACGGCCTTACGTCCCTCAGTGCCATCCCGCAATAGTTTCCGCTCAGCCAAACAATCCAGCACATCAGCAATGTGCTTTTTTGAATATTGCGATTCCCAATCGTATTGATCGAAGCGCACACCCAAACGTGCGTAGACTTGTTCCAAATCTGCAATAGTGTAACTACGATACTGCTGCCATTGACGTGCCATTTCGGCATCCGCACCTGTTTCGAGTTGCGTAAAACACAAACGCGCCTTTTCCGAGATGGTGTCATCCGTTTTGGCTGCAGTGTTAGCGGCCACATACGCCGCATAAAGTGTTTCAATGGGTTTGGTGCGCATTTGTTCGTCGGTGATTCCCAGCATTTGCACCCCCACATGTAGCATACCGAATTGTGTACCCCAATCGCCCAAGTAGTTGATGCGCGTAACACGATAGCCCAAATGCTGATGCAGATTGGCGAGCACGTTGCCAATGATCGTGGAACGTAGATGACCCACATGGAAGGGTTTGGCTATGTTGGGTGAACTAAAATCGAATACCATATGCGCATCCTTTTCTCTCGCCGGCTCAGCATTAGGCTGTAGCAGTGATTCCACAAATATTTGCGTTTGCAATTGGAATTCAAGGCGTGCAGGCACTTTTCCGGCAGCTGGCAGCAGTTGTACCCTTTCCACAAGTGACTTATCAAATTGTAGTCCCGCTACTAGCTGTAGTAACTCATTGGTGTTTGTTTTTAATGTGGGTGTCCAATGCAATGTTCCAAGGGTCGCATTTGAAGTCCGTTTTGTTGGCACCTCCAACTCGTTATAGACATTGTGTCCGAGTTGTGTTGCCAATGAAATCTGTAAGTATGAAACTTGGGTATTAGTTTCCTTTAGGGGACAACTCCTAATAAATTAGCTAAAAATATGGGAGATACCTCAAAAGACGCGTTTTGGCCTCAGGATCACGAATCCGGAAGCGCTTTTTTAATTTTTTGTTTTAGTGAAAAGTTATGGTCAAAAAACCGAAAAATGACCCGGGTCCGATACCAAAATTGGGGCGGAATCCATGGTATTTATGTGCGAAACACCTTTCTGAGTTGGCGGCCTTCGGCCGCGCTTATAAAAAATAACCCTGGGCTACGCCATCCCAAGTCCGGACGTGTGACATAACCGTGGCTACCGCCACGGCGGGACTTTTTTTGCACGTTTTTAGGGACAGTCTAATAAAATTACAACAACCACATGAAAACTTGAAACTTTGATTGCAAATATCTCTGCAGAGAAGCAAAATATTAAAAAAGCGCTTCCGGATTCGTGATCCTGAGGCCAAAACGAGTCTTTTGAGGTATCTCCCATATTTTTAGCTAATTTATTAGGAGTTGTCCCCTAAAGGAAAGTAATACCGAAACTTGTTTTAGATATCTTCATATTTTGTTTTTGTTGTCATATTCAGTAAAATCTCTAAATTTTAATATATTTTATTAACTTTTTCACAAATTGCCCGTCGAATTCTCGCACTCATTTTTGTTATTTTTTTTCGAACAAACAGCTGATCAACAGGGTTGCAGGTGAAAACAAATTGAGTGTTGGTGTATTGAGAAAAGTGAGTAGCGGCGCAAAAAGTATGTAATAGTACATTTACACCGCTCCAAATTTAGCGAAATATTGCAAATTTGACACTTTTTTCCATACAAATCTCATTTTCCAAATTTGGAATTCCATCACATTGGGTCTCATTCGTCAAGTTAATCACCGATTAGTCGTTATCGGCTTTTATGCAAGTGGGCCTTAGAATTGCCCAGCAAGAACATTAATGTGCTTAATTAACGTGTGATAACTTTTGCATTATGAACAGCTGCAAATACCCAGCCAGCAGAGCAGCGCACGTTTTAACGATCGTATATTTTTCCATCGTTTTTCCTATTCAAAAACGGTCCGGAAGCTATACTGCTGGGCTGAACTTACTGTTTGTTCGTTTTTCACAGTTTTTCGTATCCGAAAAGGCTTCAGAAACTATGCCCCTGGGCTGGTTTTCTGTTGGTTCGGTTTTTCATAATTTTTCGTATCCGAAAACGGTTCGGAAACTATACTGATAGAAACAGCATCAGAAAATTGTCCTAAAAACATCAGAAATCGTATCAGAAAACTTCTAAAAAAAATACAAAAATGATTGATAGAATGCGTCTGTGTTAGGAAAGTTTTTTGTATTTTTACAGACATACGTTTTGTTCGCACACTTTAGTGGGAAAAGGGATCGGGAAAAGTACTTTAAATGGAGCATGAAAACGGAAAAATATATAGTTTTTGCCAAATTTTTTTCCATTTCAGATTCGCTTACGGAAATTTTGCTAGCTGGGTAACAATTTCAACTAGTTTTTTTTTTAAGAAAATGGACCAATTCTACCAAGAAAAGACAGAAGCCTTCTTGACTCTTCCTTTATTATTACTCTACAGGTGTTTAAAATATCACGGTGGTGCATTTTCTTTCGGAGGCTTTGTGTTCTGGTAGAAGATTCTTGCAGGGAAGGTGAAACGCAAATTTGCTAGTGTAAATAGATTCGAAATAACTCATTCAAATTCGGTGCAGTAAAAATTTGGTGCAGTATTAATGTACTATGTTCATTAAGGCCTGTCCGTCTATCCGTCCGACCGTTAGTCCGTGTACACGATAACTTGAGTAAAATATTAGATATCTGTATGAAAATGTATACAGGTTACTTTGTGGCCAAGGAAGGTTGCCATTAAAAATAGGCGAAATCGGGTGATAACCATGCGGTCCGGAAGCTATACTGATAATAACAGTGATATCAAAAACATCAGAAAATTATACCAAAAATCATCAAAATCGTATCAGAAAACGTGTAAAAAAATACAAAAAGCATGATAGAATGCGTCGGTATTAAGGTGATGACTCAATGCACGCTTGCTTTGCTTACCTTGCTTACCTAGGTTTACCTTGCTTTCCTTTGAAAGCTTCTATGGCCTAATAGAAGCTACAAAAGTTGTCAAAAAAAAGGATGGGGCAAAAAAGACAACAAAAAGACAAAGAGTAAAGCGTGTAAAGCGCTGTCAAATAGAGATTTGGGCTATTCGACGCTTTGAAGCGACTCAAGCAAGCAAGCTGCCACTGGGCCAACTTTCACACATTTTAGTAGAGTTCAAAAGAATATTGACATTTCTCGAGGCAA
Organism: Campiglossa producta; assembly: GCA_964058755.1. Lineage (NCBI taxonomy): Eukaryota > Metazoa > Arthropoda > Insecta > Diptera > Tephritidae > Campiglossa > Campiglossa producta. The sequence continues at coordinate 153,423,455 of CAXKVI010000001.1, forward strand.
AGCCGGCAAACCAAGCGTGCATTGGACCATCACCTTAAGGGAGGTTTTTTTTTGTACATTTACAGATATACGTTTCGTTCGCACACTTTAAGGTACGGGTACACCTAGCGACACGACGCGACGCGAGCAAATATAAAGGGTCGAATACATAAAGCTTTGTTAACCTCGCCTGACACTTGCTACCTCAAAACTTTGCGTCGAACTTCAGAGGTATGCCCTCGTACTATGCTTACTATTTAATTTTCGAAGTATGGCCCCACGCATTTACATATCCTCTGGCAACATAACGCTGCATGCAAATGTCAAACAAAACAAAATTCCAATTAGAAATAGCAGCAGCGAGCCAGGCAGCAGCGGCAGAGACGGCCAGAAAGTTTTTTTCTCTCAAACGATTGACACGAAGCAAACGTAAACGCCAAAAAGTTGTGGAGAGGTGAAAAAATAAATTGGAAAAATCGAAATAGAGCAAGCAGAAATTTTTACAGGAATAAAATCTGTTTGCAATTGCATTTGCATAAAAATAAAAGTAAGAAATTCCAAACCAATAAATTACGTGAAGTTTGCGCGACCATTTTTTCGGTAAGAAGAAAAAAATTCCAACTGTGCCGTTGTGAAAAAGCCGAAACCAGTTGGTTGGTTGGTGAAGAAAAGAAAAGAAGTGAGTGCAAAAAAGTGGCTTAACTAGCTCAAAAATAAAATGAAAAAAATGTGTAAAACTGCATAGAAGTATAAATTTTACATGCAAATAATGAATGTAGTAATAAAACAATCAATTTTCAACTAATAAATTGAAGCAAAAGAAGTGTTCCTGTGTGGCATGACTAGCGCAAAATGTTGGCTGCAGCAGCGAGCAGTAACTTACATACATACATACATACGCATATATTTAGTTGAGATGGGCAAGTGCGTTTGGTACGTGGCTAGAGCTGTTGGAATTCCAAGCGAAGAAGAAGTCACACTGAGGCTGGGCGTAATGTGTTGCTTTGCTTTGTGAATTAATTTGAGTTGACTACGTTGGCCATCTTCCTAAGAATATTCATATGCAAATACAAGAAGCAAAACTAGTTCTGTGTCTTGTTGGCAGTTTGAGTTTCATTGAAAATTTGCTTGAAAAAGTTGTTCAAATGCAAGAAAACTTCCAAACTACACTTTAACACTTGTAAATTCTTTAAAGGCACAGGTGTAGTTGACAGGCATTGATTTTTATAGCGCCGCTGTCACGCTGACGTCGACGTCGCGCGTAACGCCTCCAGCAACGTTGGCGTAGCGCTGCGAGCTGCGCCAGTTACTCACGCGCCTTGTTATATTATTGTTAATAGGAAAATATATATATTTGATAAATATGCTCCTGCTTACCTATTTACTAACATTTATATCTACAAGTCGAAAGGTGGGGGGTGGGGTCGATAGCCCACCACCCAATTTTCTTATTCTTTTTGTTCTGATTATGGCATCTCCAGTTTTGCGTTGTCCGTTAAATAACGTCTCTTTGTTTGCCCGAATTTTATCAAAAGGTTTATGTTTTTTGCGTTCCCTTTTTTCAAGGCTAATATACGTTTGTTCATTTCTCAACTCCAGTGGGTGGCAAATTCATGGTTTCGGGCGTCAGTCAAACAGGCGCTCTTGTGGCTGTTAACATAAATCGATTTTGTAATAAATGTGTAAATGTGTGGATATGTGTGTACTACTTGAGTTGTGTAGATATGCATGTGCCTCAAATTTCATGATATCACTCATGGCGCTTCCTAGTAGCTTTGTAAAGTAAGCAATTAGCCCAATTTTCTAAGTATCTCCTACCTATTACTTAAAGATACCACATTTACATAAACCTATGTTGGAAGTAAATGTTGTCAAATATATGCAAATTTTAACAATTACCTAGTATAATATGTAATAAGAATATTATGCCTTTATCCTTTACGATCTATAGAAAAGCAGTTTAGGGTTTAGAATTGTAATACGACCGTGGAGGTCGGTTCAAATGCACAATTAATTATTTTAGAAAATTAAGGATTTGCTCAATATAAGAGGGTGGATGTGCATATAATGTGGTTAGCAATGACAAATCCTTTTTCTCGTTCCTTTTATTTTATTTCTTTTCTTTTCCCCTTCTATCTTTTCCATTTTTTCTTGTAATTTATTTACATTTTCTACAGTTTTTGTTTTTTGTATTTACTTAATCTGATTTTTTTTTATTTTTTATGTACATAGGTACATATGTTATTTTATTTTGCTTCATTTTATTCCATTTCATTTCATTTTACCCATTTTATATTAATTTTTGTTGTTGTTTTTGTTTAGTTATTTTTTACTTTATTTTATTTTACATCATTTCATTTAATTTATTTTTATTTTATTTTATTTTATTTTGTTTTATTTTATCTTATTTTATTCTATTTTATTTTATTTCAATTTTTTAAATTTATTTTATTTTATTTCTTATCATTTTATTTGATTTTTTTTTTCTATTTTATTTTATTTCTTTTTATTTTATTTTATTTTTTATTTTATTTTAGTAAATTTTCTATCATTTTATTTAATTTCTATTTCTATATTGTTATTTTTTTATTTCAGTACGATTTTATTAATTTTTTCTCATTTCAATTTTATTTAATTACTATTTAATTACTATTTTTATTTCTCTTTTATTTTTTTTTGTTTAAATTGTTCTTTCTTTGTTTTATTTTACTTTATTTTATTTTATTTTATTTTTTTATTTATTAAATTTGATTTTACTTCTTTTCTGTTTTGTTTTTTTCTTTTGTTTTTATTTTATTTCCATATTTTCTTTTAATTAATTTCATTTCAAGTAATTTACTTAAATTAAATTTATTTTAATTTCATTTCATATCATTCAATTTGATTTACTTAAATACTTTTAATTAAAATAAATTTTCCATTAAATTGAATTTATCTTAGTTCATTTCAATTTAATTTAATTTTACATTATTTTGAATTCATTTAATTTGATTTAATTTATTTCATTTAAATTAGTTGATTATTTCTTTAAGGTTCATCCTACCAAACTAGTTATATCAATTTAGACATTTCCGTTACCGAATTATTTTAATTTAGGTGATTTTCGAAGTTTTCGATATCGAGAAAGGGGGCGTGGTTATCATCCAACTTCTCCCAATTTCAATAGCAACCTACCTTGGCCAGAAAGTAACCTGTATACAAAATGCAAATATCTAAATTTTTACTCAAGTTATCGTGTACACGGATAGACGGACGGAAGGACAGATATATATGGATCTCTATATCTATCTCTATCTATTATTTTGTGACGTTACGTGGCTAGTAAGGAGCAACTTCGAAAGAATATAACTAAATTTTGGAGGCTAACTTAGAAAAACGGGATACATAGTACACTAAAAATCGGCACGGGCTCACTTGTTATTTAGGCTAAAACGAAGCGATATAGAGGGTATGCATATAAAACTTCGAACCTTCATTTTCTTCCATATATTTTTAGGACAGTCTAATATAAATATAATTATTTTATTTTTTTTAAATTATTTTTTTTTTAATTTTAATTTTGTTTGTCTTATTTTACTTTATTTTATTTTATTTTACTTCTTTTCTATTTTGTTTTGTTTGCTTTTGTTTTTATTTTATTTTCATTTCGTTTCAAGTAATTTGAAAATTTAATTTTATTTATTCAATTTAATTAACTTAAATCAGTTTATTTTTTTTAAAATTTTTTTTTTGCTTAACTTAATTTAGATTAGTTCTGTTTCATGTAATTTAATAAAATTCAATGCCGTTTTATTTATCGTGTCACTTTCCACCTTAAAGCTACGTTTACACTGCACCAAATGCGTCACTTTTGGCCAAGTTTTTTTCGAGACCGTTCATCCGCAGATTGATGAAAGATTGAATTTGATCACCAAATTAGGTCAAATTAAATTAAATTCATCTAATTTGGCAAACAAATTCATTCTGCGAACAAACATTCTCGAAAAAACTTCGCCAAATGCAACGCATTTGGTGCAGTGTAAATGTATCATTATGATGTGGAATTTTCTGTGGAATTGCTCATATGCATTTACCTGCAAAAAAATATTAATCTCCTTATTTTGCCATCTATGCACGTCTTTTTGTTTTCCCACATTTTCTCAATCTCACATTGTTATTACTTCAGAAAGAAGCGAGAAACGTGTTTAATGTGCAAAATTTTTACCACAACAAATTGACGTTCGTTGGCCATTTTGGTGGGGGTCAATGCAACAATTAGCCAAGGTAGCATTTTTCCCAAACAAACATAAAAATACAAATTGCAACGAGCAGGTGTTTTTTTAAATAAATTAGTTCAGAGATGCACAATTATCTCAAAATGAAGGTAATGTTGTTGTTGTTGTTGTTAACAGCAAAACACTCCCCGAAGGTTTTGGGGAGTGATGCCGCAGTTGACAGTCCTTGGCCGGATATGATCCCGGTACGCTGCGGTACTCCCTTGCGGTACTGCCCGACTGTCGTGGTAGCGATTTGGTATGACCAGTGGAACCTTCTAGGTCATGTCATCCCTCCATCCGTGGGGAAGAAGAAGATGGGTACTGAGAGGTGAGAGGAATCATATCCGTAGATCAACCATCGAGTAGCACGTCATTACCTATGTGCATATTAGTCGCCTCTTACGACCGGTATGCCTACCTCGGGCATATTCTAAACCCCCAACCCGCAGGGTAATAAATGAAGGTAATGTTAGAAATAAGTTCATATAAAAAAAAAGTTGAGAAACGCCCCCTAGATGCATTTGTGTGTCGGAACTACTTAAGCCTCGAAAATAGAGCAACGATAGAATATTTTAAAAATTAGCAGCTAATATACGCCCCTCAATATGCTATGTAGTATATGTATACAGTAGCGTTCACATAAATAGCATACTTTCAGTACTTAAATATTTAAAGCGGGATTAGGGAGATATACATACATATTAGCTTATGCAACTGCTTTAAAAAGTTAACGACAAAAGCAATTGTGAGCATCGTACAAAATTTTAGTATAGTGTGCTAATTTATATGAACGCCAGTGTAATCGTATCCAGCTGCAGCCGGCAAGTTGCGTCACAGTTTGCTGATAAAAATGAAATGTTAATTCAAATAAATATGAACTCTTTTAAGCGTGTTAAATAGACAAAAATTTTGCATAAAGTTCAAAACTTCGTTTTATTAAAAAATAAAAATAAAATAAACAAATAATTAAAATAATATATAAACCCATTAAAATGAAAATTTCAGATTATTGTTTTATTAAAATTGGCATGTGTTTGCATGATAAGAATTATATTATGAAAACAATATTGTACATACATTTGTGCACATTAGGGCAAACAAAATTATATTGATGTAATTTTTCCGCATGACTGAAAAAAATGAGATTTCCTGCAAAAAAGTACCTAATGTATGAATATTTTCGTCATGCCAAAAGCATGATTTTTCACTCAATAGAACTATCTTAAATAACGAACAGAAAACACTGGCGGTTTTTATTTTGGTTAAGGCCGAACTAGCACCCGTTATTAAATGTTGATATCGGATACGGATGCAGCAATTAGTTTCCTTTCGGAATATGTATTTATTTTATCGCTGTATAAACTTTTTCGAAATCAGAAAACCAGAATGGGTAAAGCCCGAGTATTCGGAAACAGTTGGCTTACGGAAATTTTCATTTAGACCTTTTTTGTGTGGTATTCAATTTCCTACTAAAATGCATTCTGAAAAATTCTTTTGTATTTTTACAGTGTTTTTATTTCTGAAAATGAAACCAGCTTCATTAGGAAAGAAAAAATAATTAATTTTTTCTGGCTCAGCCTAATATATACACATGGATTTGATAATGAAATTCGTACACAAATGAAAAATAAATTAAATTAATAATATTTAACGTGATATGCAAGTGCAACCAGGGAACATAAAACGCTCATTATCGCAAATACATTTATCGCACAATTTAATTAAGAAAAAATAAAAGAACAGAAAATAAACATTGGTTGAAATCAGAATATTAAACCAGTTGTCGTAGAATACTATTGTAAAAGTAATACATTTAAATTCCAATAGCATAGAAAGAGGTTACTCTGAGAAAGTGGTTGTGGTTATTGTCTGTCTGTTTGAACGCAATGATATCGGAAACTAAGAAATGGATTATTTTGATACTTTTACTACTGGACAGCTTGAACCTTAGAAAGGGATCGTAAATTTGTTCTATCCAAATCGCCCGATAAACAAAAAACATATATTACTTTGTGTGATACGCAGATATAGAACCCTTTTCCTGTAGTTGCAATATAGGATTGTCTATAAATTCCATCATAAGATCAGGTGAATTGATATCAAAATGTGTGTAGTGACTGCTAGTAGCTACCATACCAACGGTTGCTGGTAAATATATCTAGTAAATTTTGGATGTAAGCCAGCGTAATCGGTGCTACGTGTTCTAAAGAGAATTAAAGTGAAGCCAAACATCCATACAAACAATTTAGGAATAACCAAGCAAAACTACGTTCAACACATTCGTGCCTAATTCAAGAAATAACAAAAAAAAAAGTGTTAACCAACAATCAACCAATTTAATGAATGTGAACTAAACCAAATATTTAAGCTTAATTTAATTCATTTATAATCTTTACGTCAACAGCTCATACACAACCATACATATGAATAAACAATAAATAAATTGCTAAAATACCAAAAGAGAGAAATCTTAAAGAAGAGAGAAATACAGCACATCCGATTTGAAAAAGACACAAAGAATTTGTAACAAAACTTGTACTCTCAATTTCGGCTAATACAGCACTAACAAAGCGCTTAGCGTATTAAAAACACCGGCAGCATCATGACTATGGCTGGACAGACCATCAATGATCGCCTTTTGGCGGCGCGGCATAGCTTGGCTGGTCAGGGCCTGGCTAAGTCGGTGTGCAAGGCTACGACAGAAGAGTGTATCGGGCCCAAGAAAAAGCATTTGGATTGTAAGTATAAAAATATTTTTATGATTTATATAAATTAATTTAAATATGTTTTTATATTAGAGTACAGTGAGATGGCTGTTAAAAAGAAATCGGATGTCACATTGTGTGTTTTGCATAAATCAGAAGTGGAATATATTAATAGCAAGATAAATAGTCAAAGGAATAGAAAATAGAGATGATATCCTTAGTTTATGTTAAAGCAAGCCAGACATCCTTTTTTACAATTTCATTGGGGCAGAATTTTTGCATCGATGGAAGCACCTTTTGGCTGTGGCATCTTCTATACACATAATATATAAAAATTCCGTCGATAACTAGTCTCCGTTATTCAACTGAATAGTCTATTTCGGGAGAGATTTCCTCTCAAATACCTCAGTGATCATGGCATCTCCTTTCGACAGCGTCCAAGAGTTCCGAGACTTACATCAAGGCGATTATTCTAAGAACCATTGATATTGATATTTTTGGTCTAGATAGGACTGTTCTTATCTATTGCCAACTCAATTCAAGGTGACACTTTGCATCACAAAAGGCTCCGACTAAGATAGAACAAACAAGTGGGGAATGATGCAATTTCACTCTCATCTTATCTAAGACACTTGGAAAGCTTCCTATAGTTATATTAAAAACCACCCTAGGTAGACTAATTCAAATGTGTGAGTAATTGCCCACTTCATCACATATTCCTACTACTCCAACTCGTTAACTCTAAATTTGTATGCAAGAAATATATCTTTGCGTCTTTATGGTCGTCGGTACTCATTTTGTATGCATTCTTTCCACACTTCTTTGCATAAACGCGTGTGATTTTGTTTGTTGGAATTTTTGTACGGATGATTCATTCACATTCAACTGTTGATTTGCTTTGGTTAGTATAGTAGTATAGTATAGTTTGTTGGTAGATGGTTTTGCTTAAGTTTCGTTTTAGTTTTTTTTTTCTTGTTGCCTTGTTGCCATCTGACAGCACCAGCTTGCTTGTTTTTGCTATAAAAATCGTTGGTAAGCTGCGCGCCTGTTTCCATTGCATCTTGTGTAAACGCAGCAAAACTGGTTACAAAGATAAAAAAAGGGCGAGTGGGTTTCGTGTATTCGGTTAGTGGTTGAGTGTCTTAATTTGATTTGGGTAACCTAAGTGGTCCTTTGAAATGGTTGAGGACAAAGGATGATATAAATTGTACGTTCTTTATTCTTATTTTTATCTCAATTTATTTTTATTTGAGTGAGTTATTACCAATCTATTTTTGCTAATAGATGTATGTACAATATGGTAGGCAGAGGTGCATTTATGGAGTTGGATGGCGTGTGGGCTATTCCATAAATATATATCAAAACTGGTATGATAAGGGACTTCTAGAGCGCGATCTTTGTTCGTCTAGGCATAGGGACAGGGACAGGGACAGGGTTAGGGATAGGGATAGCTCAATAAGTCGAGAATGGAAAACAACAATGTCATAACAATTAAGAAACCTGTTTTAAAGTTCCAACGTAAGCAGAAATTCCAAACAACGAGCTCTTAATTGATGTACCTAACGCTTTCAAAGTTCATGATAATTTGCTGTAGTTCAAGGTCATTATTTTGTTGTTCGCACATAACTACATACTACGGCAACAGCTAAATATAACTTTATCACTGTTACTTGTAACTTATTCATGCTTTATTTTTTGTCAAGTATAAAAGAAAACAACAAAGCGCAGAAATGTACTTTTTCTTTTCCGCGCAACTAAGTAATGTCAACCTAATTTCCTAATGGGCTCTTACAGTTATTTGTCGCACCTTCAAGTGTAAACGTAATAAGTACTTACTTATGTATTAACAATAAACCCAACAACAAATGCGGCATTAAATAAAACAAGAAATAAAATGCTGAAGAAAAGCGCCGTAAAATTTTTATTTGAGTACATTGTACTCTTTCTTGTTGTTTTTGTTTTTGTTGGTCTTATTGCTCACTCATTTTCACTTTTCAAATCATTTTACATTACACGCTTTATCGCGTATGTAACATTGTGTTGGTTGTTGGTAGTATTGTTTATGGCATTGCTGTATCTTTACAATGCGACTGCATTAAAATAAAATAAAAAAAGTCATTGCAAGCTCGCTTGTCATTGCTCTTTGCTGCTGCTAAACTGACTGCAAGATATTGTGGTTGCTGTTGTTGTTGTTGTTGTTGTTGTTGTTGTTAATGCTATTAATATTATTATTATTGTTATTGTAACTGTTGCTGTTATCAACGTGACAGCTGCTGTAATTGTTATGACTCTTGTTGCGATGCATGTTGCACTTTACACTCCACTCCATACATACATAAATACAAAACAAAAACAACAAAAGTAACAAAACGGAAAACGCATTAAACAGAATTAATGGAGCAAAAATTGATAAAAAGGCGTCGTTAAAAATAACAATCTTTGAAGATGAATTGAATGAAAGCAGGAACCAAATATGTAAAAGCGAACGAAGTAAAGAAAATTAAAGATGAGTGAAGTACAATTTTTTTAGAAGATGAAGAAAGTGAAATGAAAGAAAATAAGTTTAAATTGGGTTACAAAGTAAAACAAAATAGAAATTAGCAAAAAAAAAATAACTAAAAAAAAATTAAATAAAATAGAAAATAGCAACAAAACGCAAAAATCTAAAAAAATTATATAAAATAAAAAAATCAAACTAACAAAAAAAAAAAAAATAAAATAAAATAAAGTAAAATAAAATAAAGTAAAAAAAAAAAAAAAATAAAATAAAATACAAGAAAACAAAAAAAAAAACAAAATAAAATAAAATTAAATAAAAAAAAAAATAAAAAAAAAATTAAATAAAATAAAATAAAAAAATAAAATTAAATTAAATAAAAAAACAAAAAAAAAAAAAATTAAATTAAATAAAAAAAAAAATAAAAAAAAATTTAATTAAATTAAATAAAATACAATACAAGAAAATAAAACAAAATAAAATTTACCAAAAATGAAAAAAATAAAAAAGGACGTGTGGCACTCGGGGACTGCCGCGGTAAAGCTATTGCATATCACGTTTTATCAACTTATGCAATTATAATATTTATGAAAACTCAATGAGCATATTTATAGCTTAAAGAAAGTGAAATAAAAGATGATAAAATAAAATACAAGAAAATTAAATAAAATTAATTACAAGAAATCAAATAAATGTCTACCAAGTTAGCATTACCAACTTAAAATTTCCATGTCATTCCTTGTGGATTAATTGTCGTTAATTTGTCGCTCTAAATAACCCCGCTAAAACGGGTAAAATGAAAAGTGTCTAGGTCCACTCCTAGTGGATTAATTATCGTTATTTTGTCGTAAATTTGTCGTGGACAGTCGAGTTAGCATTACCACCCGCTAAAAGGGGTAAAATGAAAAATTTCAAGGTCATTCCTAGTGGAATGAATTGTTACGCCTTGTTGAGGATACATTCAGAAAAGGACTGCGGGCGACAACATATAAGAAACGCGCCGAAGTTCTCGCAGATGTAATGGATATTAAACTGAGAAAAGAAGAAATAAAGGCCATCGACTGCGAGATAAATATTGACAATTTGTTGCTCAAACTTTTCGCCGAGTTTCGTTCAGACATTCGAATGTCCTGCGGGCTGCAGAAGGGAGCGACGAAATGCTGTTCGGGAATACTTTTCAAGATATGGCCATTGAAATGATAATAACAAAAAAAAAGTAAGACCGTGTCCTTGATGCAAGAGAAAGAACATGGAAAATTTGAAAATATCAAAACTCGGTAAAAATAAATACATTTTTCTTTATTACTAGTCACTTATACTTCCCATAATAGAATTTTAATTCGAATCGTTCTTTTCGCTTTCGAGAGATACGAAGGGCGGCTTATCCCACTTAACTACTATTATCTATCAATGACCCTGAAAACGACGACTGTTACAAAATCGCTGATTTTGTCACTTACGCAGGACCAAACATGCAAACGAGACGGTCCAGCGGTTTGGGACATTCCACGGCTGTGTCTTATAGAAATCGTGGAAAAGTCGTCGAGTACAATGATTTGTTAGATAAATTAGATGTTATAAAAAAGAGAATGGTCCGCCCGACAGTCCTTATATACATATGTAATGGCATAGACATGTAATGAAAAGTGAAATTGAAACTGTACAATTTTAAGTTATGCTAAAAAATTCATTTTAATGTAAAAACTTATTTTTATTAAGAAATGTTTTAATTGGCACTATAGTCCAGCGACAAAAGAGCGACTTTTTATTCATCTGGACGTTCATTTTACCCTATTTAGCGTGGTGGTAATGTTAACTTGGCTGTCAAGTTAGCATTACCAGAGGTTATTTAAAAAAAAAAAAAGATCGACAAATTTTCTTTTTCCACGACAAATTTACGAAAAATTAACGACAATTAATCCATGGAATGAATTTAAAATTATAAGTTGGTAATGTTAACTTGATGGACATAAAAAATAATATAAAACTATAATAATAATATAAAAAAAAAACAAAAACAAAAAAAAGGAAACAAAAAAAAAAGAAATATTATTTTCTTTTATTCTGTTGTTTGATTTTATTTTATGTTATTTAAACTAATTTATAATATTATTTTATTTTATTTCAAACTTATCTTTTTTTTTCTACAACTCATCAAGTCTTTTATTCCGACATGTGAAATTGAATTAAAAAAAGTCAGTGACCCATCTAGAGAGTACCACACTTAATAACCAACTATGTAAATATTTGCTTTTGTCACAGCTTTAAATGTAGTCTGCCATATGTCTTCATAGTTTTGCTGTTGCTACTTCGTTGGAATTTTTTAGCCATGATGGATTGTTTGTTATGTACCTGCTTTCATTCATAACCTGATTCAGCTCTACTTTTAAACTGTTAGTATAAGGCGAACTTGTTCTATTCTCATATTGCCGCTAATTCCCTAAACTCGTTTCATATGTTCACGAAAACATTTCTTTGACGTCCCAGCCGTCTAGCTCTTCATTTCATTCATTCATTCTTTCATTCTGTAGTATTTCTAACTTGAGAACGTGTGCGCTTTTTTACCTTGTTGAATTTAGCTTCGTTCTGTCCCATGGGATCTTTCTTTTATATTTATCTGTACATCTGTGCTTATTTGGCACGTTTGGATGGCTCAACGAGACATGTGCGCGTGTAGTATTTAACTGTGAAATTGTAATTTGGTTAGAATTATTTGCCCTTAACTTATTCATGGGATTATTTAGCTCACTCACGATTTAATAATTTAAAAGCTTTACAAAATTTACAAAAGAAACTTTGAAAAGCATCATAGCCAGCTAAACGAAGAGAAAAATACTCCTTTCTAAGCTATACAAAATTTTCAGAGCATTCGGTCTTTTATTGGTGATTCTCTGAAGTTGCCCACGATTATTGTCGTAAAATTACAATATAAACTTTAAACTCTACTGTTTTTTTGTCTTAGTTAAATAGTAAATTTCTGGTATTCCAGGAACATGGTGTTCTAGAAAGTATGACGTTGTTGTTGTATGGCCCAGTAGGTTGAAAGACCTGGCGACCCCTGCTTTAGAGTGTAACTGTTATTTACGGCCCTTGATATCTTCGTATATAACTATATGTCAGTATTTTTGTTATTGTTCTTCTAGCAAATAAATAGATTTTCAATTTGCATTCGTTTAATGAACGTGGTATGATGTTTTTACGACGTCAATACTCACTTATTTGATATTATCAAAACAAAAGCAATACGTTTTTTACGCTATCGACTTCTAGAACCAACTCGCATGTCTGCACATAATTGAAGTTCTTCATGGCACTAAACGTTTAGGGCGTCTTTGCGGCATTGACTGCCATTGAACTTTTGAGTGTCTTATATGATAATTTTGTGGTGCTCATTTTATTGTTATTGTTATGTAAAAATATTGTCAATAGTTATCATACAGTAATCAGCATAAAATATACGGAATGCGAAGGGAATGCTTTTGTTTTTGTTTTTTGCATAAATAATACAGACTTGTTAGAGATAATTTGTAATCCAGTTTTTATGTATGTAAATATCGCGTATTAGTTTGTAAATTAAAAGAATGAAATTCTTGGGTCTGGTCAGTGGGGGATCCAGGATTATTGGAAGGGGGTGGGGTGTTAAATTTTTAGTCGAGGACATTTTTGATTTTAAAAACTCGCCTTTTAGGGTTGTCTTAAACAAAAAAAAATATATACCTACATTTGTTGGTACAGGCAATGTCAAATTCAAGGTATCACGTAACTTTTACCATATTTTTCCCGTAATTTAATTTTATATTTTGTGTCATTTTTTACTATATTTTTTGTGCAATTTTTTACTTTATTTTTTGTATAAATTTTACTAACTTTTTTGTGTAATTTTAAATATTTTTTTGAGTAGCTTTTACTATATTTTTTGTGTTATTTCACTCTAGTTTTATGTAATTTTTACTATATTTATGAGTCATTTTTTCTATATTTTTGTGTAATTTTTACCATATTTTTATCTAATTTTTCCTACGTTCTTTGAGTAAAATTCACTATATTTTTTTCTGTATTACTTTGAAAAGTATGATTTTTTGGATTCCGAAGGGGAGAGTTTGAACCTGAAAACCACCCCCGTGGATCCGCCCCTTGGTGTGGTAGGAATTAGGTTTTGTTAAATTAATATATGAATATATCGGTTAACGATAACGGTATATTTTCAACATTTTATTAAGTGTTTTTTTTTTTTATTTGTATTGCCGTTTAATCGAAGTGTTGACTTTAGCGCAGTCCCGCGCCTACACAAAGTGGTTCAGCTGAGGTAAAAAATGAACATCTAATTTGCTTTAAGTTGAATTTTTTTACAAAATAATAGTATATATCCGATGTTGGCTTAGTTGTTATACGCATATAGCTGTTTCTTGGCGGACCACCTAAAAACTCGATCTGAATGAAATTTGGTGAAAGTGATATGTAATAAAAAAAATATCACCAAAGGTCGCTTATAAATATTGGATGGTTACCGAGATATACGCGTTTGAATTTTTTTGTGCAATGCTATGGATACACACACGGAGATTATTTCCAGGAAATCTTCTTTAATCAGATCCAAATTTTACTCTGACACACACAAAATTGAAGATTAACAGCATTGAGGATTACTTTTTGGGTTGTTATGCCACCATATTTTTACCTACATCGGCGACATCTAGCGGTCGATAGTCGCAATTTTACACACCAGCGCGACATCTATCAGTCGCTACCCTTAATTTGATGGTGTTTCTTGCTGTTTTTGTTTATTTATCTAGAAAGTGTTTCCAGTGCAAATTTTTTAAAACTAAAATTATCAATTTTTTCCAAATTTGGACATTTTTAATGTTTTTTCTTCCATACAAAATTACTTTTTTTTTTCTTACTTTTTACTTTAACTTTTTTTTTTTTGTATGGAAGAAATTGCTCAACACGATCGACGAAAAAAATTCTTATAAATCAGGAGAAATTTTGAGCTACTTCTTGCTTGCACAGTAGCGTGAAATTTACTGGCCTACAAAACTCTTTATTTTTTGTCCATTTCCGAAAAAGTCTATTTAGTTCATAGGACAGAAAAAAAGTTCGTTTTTGTACCGCAGTGTTACACATCATTTCATGATGAAAAAAAAAAAACAAAAAATATTTTCATTTTATGGTGTGCTTTTTTTGTTTGTTTTGTTTCGAGGTCCATTACAAAAAAGGCAAGGCGAATACATTTACATGGTGCCCGCAAGTGAACAGCTGATTGCTTGTTCTTCTTGTTTTCGCATACAGCAATTGTCATTAAAAGGAAATCGGAAACACGTTTATTTACACAAAACATAATAAAACTCACGAAATTGTGCGCGATGACCACGGTTTAAGTAAATGGTATATATTTAATATCATTTATTGCCGAAACACGCAATAAATTTACTTTTCTAACAGCAATTGTTTGTAATTGAAAAGAAAACACGTGATTGTTGATATTTTGTGTATCCTCTTTCACTTTGACATTTTATGTACGGCGAACTGAAGCGAATATTGCCCAATTCGCCGTGCTACCACCATGTAAATGTATTCGCCTTGAAAAAAGGTATCATTTTAAAGGAAACAGCTCAAACTCTAAATTAAAATGAAAAAAAAAAAAAAAAAAAATTAAAAATGTCCAAATTTGAAAAAAATGATCCATTTTTTTTTTTAATGTTTGCTAAAATTCTTCAATATTTTTAGGTATTTTAGTGAGCTCAAGGCCTTTGAAAAATAAAACACAATATTATGGAATGTATTTTACATATATTTGTCAATATTTCGGTTTCACTCTGAAACTACCATCAGGACTAGGAAACACAAAAAAAAATTTTACCTGTTTTTTCTATTTTTGTGTTTCGTAGTCCTGATGATGGTTTCAGAGGGAAACCGAATTATTGACAAATATATGTGTGTAAAATACAATCCATAATATTGTGTTTTATTTTTCAAAGGCCTTGAGCTCACTAAAATACCTAAAAATATTTACGTATAAGGCTATTAAAATCATAAAAATTCTTCATTACAAATGTTTTTTAATTCATATTGGAAAAGAACGGAGAAAATACTTTAGAAAACGCTTTCCATATTCCTTCTTAGCACGTCAATTACCTACAAAACTTCTAATTTAAAGGAAAATGGCTTACACAAAAAAAATTTCGAATTCCGATATCTCGGTAACTATCCAATATCCAATGATCGACCTACCCAAAAAACACCTTTCATTACACGTTCCAGCTTCTTTGACGGTAACGTACGGTATTTCATGGGAATTTTATAAAAATATGATGGTATATAATTGCTTATGATTGGTGTCAATGTCTCCTAAATTTATGCAGATTTTCTTAATGATCTTTGATTTGATTTCTGTACTCAATTTTTGCTATATTCCATGCTCTTTCTTTTCGCATTTCTCCTCAATAACAAGCTTGTTATTTATGTATGTATGTACACACCAAATTTGTTGGTATATTTGATATATCTGATATTTTTAGTAGAGTATTTTGTTTTCCAATTTCATTTAACATCGATTTGCAGTTTGATTTGTCTATTTTTTTTTTTTTTTTTTTATGTGCTAAAAATTTGCATTTCACTTCATTAAATTATTCACAGTAGCGCACGTCAAAGTTTTATGACAAAAGTCGTTCGCATTTTCACATTTCAGCGTCGTTTTTATGTGCATGCCGTCTACCGTAAACGAAATTTAGTACTTTACCCCCTTTAAAGCTCTAAAATATGCGTACACCCCCCGTTGTGGACGACTACTGCGACGTGAGTCATAAATGTTTTAAAGTTTTTATTCTTATTCGATGTATTTGCGCCTGTCTGTTCGCGAGTTTGTCGTTAAGCAGCAATTGCTCTGCCAGCTTGCGGCTATCGTCCCCATATGGGTATATATGATATGGTTGGGGGTTGGGCTTTCGTTTTTTCGCTGCAGGTTTGTTGTCGCCAAGGCGTCATTTACAACAAAAATGTGCGATTTTTCTTATCATTGATTTTTCCGCTTTTGTTTTGTTTCGGTTGTTTGTTGTTTGTGCATTTCTATACGTTTCTGTATATGTTTACTTTATTATTTTGTTTAACATTGTTTTTCTTTTGTTTTTATTGATTTTACAAGCGTCGAGATTTTTGTAGATTTCTTGAAAGTGTGCAAGAGCATTGGATATTTGCTGACTTTGAATAGACTTTGTCACTTCCGCTTGCGTTTGTCTTCCATGGGTGGTGTTCTTTTTTCGCAAGTCTTTGAGAAGATACCTGGAGGGTGGATTCTTCTTGACGTGGACTTTTTGTGAAAACAAGTAAGGGGCTGGAATTTCGTATGTAACCGAATATTAAATACTCAGCTGTAAACTTGAGCAACAAAGTTGGAGTTTATACTATACCATTACCATACTATTACCATACCATTACCATACCATTACCATACCATTACCATACCATTACCATACCATTACCATACCATTACCATACCATTACCATACCATTACCATACCATTACCATACCATTACCATACCATTACCATACCATTACCATACCATTACCATACCATTACCATACCATTACCATACCATTACCATACCATTACCATACCATTACCATACCATTACCATACCATTACCATACCATTACCATACCATTACCATACCATTACCATACCATTACCATACCATTACCATACCATTACCATACCATTACCATACCATTACCATACCATTACCATACCATTACCATACCATTACCATACCATTACCATACCATTACCATACCATTACCATACCATTACCATACCATTACCATACCATTACCATACCATTACCATACCATTACCATACCATTACCATACCATTACCATACCATTACCATACCATTACCATACCATTACCATACCATTACCATACCATTACCATACCATTACCATACCATTACCATACCATTACCATACCATTACCATACCATTACCATACCATTACCATACCATTACCATACCATTACCATACCATTACCATACCATTACCATACCATTACCATACCATTACCATACCATTACCATACCATTACCATACCATTACCATACCATTACCATACCATTACCATACCATTACCATACCATTACCATACCATTACCATACCATTACCATACCATTACCATACCATTACCATACCATTACCATACCATTACCATACCATTACCATACCATTACCATACCATTACCATACCATTACCATACCATTACCATACCATTACCATACCATTACCATACCATTACCATACCATTACCATACCATTACCATACCATTACCATACCATTACCATACCATTACCATACCATTACCATACCATTACCATACCATTACCATACCATTACCATACCATTACCATACCATTACCATACCATTACCATACCATTACCATACCATTACCATACCATTACCATACCATTACCATACCATTACCATACCATTACCATACCATTACCATACCATTACCATACCATTACCATACCATTACCATACCATTACCATACCATTACCATACCATTACCATACCATTACCATACCATTACCATACCATTACCATACCATTACCATACCATTACCATACCATTACCATACCATTACCATACCATTACCATACCATTACCATACCATTACCATACCATTACCATACCATTACCATACCATTACCATACCATTACCATAGGGGTCGTGCATATATGACGTCACGCGATTTTTGGTAGTTTTTGACCCCCCCCTCCCCCCATGTCACACCCAGTCACAAACGCCAGACCCCCCCCTCCCCCTCGAATGTCACATCACACCCTTAATAAATATAAATTCAATATTTATTTGACATAAAATCTGATACATATTTAGAATGTTTATATTAATTATTAAATAATATTTGCCAATCGAAAGAATGAAAACGTGCTAAATTTGAAAACGTTCATGGACGTTGCACGCTAGAAAACATGCAAAAAATAACGTGACATCACGTAAGTGCTATTCCCCCCCTCCCCCCATGTCACATTTCGTCACAAATCGCAGACCCCTCCCCCCCTCAAAGAGCGTGACGTCATATATGCACGACCCCATACCATTACCATACCATTACCATACCATTACCATACCATTACCATACCATTACCATACCATTACCATACCATTACCATACCATATCCATACCATTACCATACCATTACCATACCATTACCATACCATTACCATACCATTACCATACCATTACCATACCATTACCATACCATTACCATACCATTACCATACCATTACCATACCATTACCATACCATTACCATACCATTACCATACCATTACCATACCATTACCATACCATTACCATACCATTACCATACCATTACCATACCATTACCATACCATTACCATACCATTACCATACCATTACCATACCATTACCATACCATTACCATACCATTACCATACCATTACCATACCATTACCATACCATTACCATACCATTACCATACCATTACCATACCATTACCATACCATTACCATACCATTACCATACCATTACCATACCATTACCATACCATTACCATACCATTACCATACCATTACCATACCATTACCATACCATTACCATACCATTACCATACCATTACCATACCATTACCATACCATTACCATACCATTACCATACCATTACCATACCATTACCATACCATTACCATACCATTACCATACCATTACCATACCATTACCATACCATTACCATACCATTACCATACCATTACCATACCATTACCATACCATTACCATACCATTACCATACCATTACCATACCATTACCATACCATTACCATACCATTACCATACCATTACCATACCATTACCATACCATTACCATACCATTACCATACCATTACCATACCATTACCATACCATTACCATACCATTACCATACCATTACCATACCATTACCATACCATTACCATACCATTACCATACCATTACCATACCATTACCATACCATTACCATACCATTACCATACCATTACCATACCATTACCATACCATTACCATACCATTACCATACCATTACCATACCATTACCATACCATTACCATACCATTACCATACCATTACCATACCATTACCATACCATTACCATACCATTACCATACCATTACCATACCATTACCATACCATTACCATACCATTACCATACCATTACCATACCATTACCATACCATTACCATACCATTACCATACCATTACCATACCATTACCATACCATTACCATACCATTACCATACCATTACCATACCATTACCATACCATTACCATACCATTACCATACCATTACCATACCATTACCATACCATTACCATACCATTACCATACCATTACCATACCATTACCATACCATTACCATACCATTACCATACCATTACCATACCATTACCATACCATTACCATACCATTACCATACCATTACCATACCATTACCATACCATTACCATACCATTACCATACCATTACCATACCATTACCATACCATTACCATACCATTACCATACCATTACCATACATTACCATACCATTACCATACCATTACCATACCATTACCATACCATTACCATACCATTACCATACCATTACCATACCATTACCATACCATTACCATACCATTACCATACCATTACCATACCATTACCATACCATTACCATACCATTACCATACCATTACCATACCATTACCATACCATTACCATACCATTACCATACCATTACCATACCATACCATACCATTACCATACCATTACCATACCATTACCATACCATTACCATACCATTACCATACCATACCATACCATTACCATACCATTACCATACCATTACCATACCATTACCATACCATTACCATACCATTACCATACCATTACCATACCATTACCATACCATTACCATACCATTACCATACCATTACCATACCATTACCATACCATTACCATACCATTACCATACCATTACCATACCATTACCATACCATTACCATACCATTACCATACCATTACCATACCATTACCATACCATTACCATACCATTACCATACCATTACCATACCATTACCATACCATTACCATACCATTACCATACCATTACCATACCATTACCATACCATTACCATACCATTACCATACCATTACCATACCATTACCATACCATTACCATACCATTACCATACCATTACCATACCATTACCATACCATTACCATACCATTACCATACCATTACCATACCATTACCATACCATTACCATACCATTACCATACCATTACCATACCATTACCATACCATTACCATACCATTACCATACCATTACCATACCATTACCATACCATTACCATACCATTACCATACCATTACCATACCATTACCATACCATTACCATACCATTACCATACCATTACCATACCATTACCATACCATTACCATACCATTACCATACCATTACCATACCATTACCATACCATTACCATACCATTACCATACCATTACCATACCATTACCATACCATTACCATACCATTACCATACCATTACCATACCATTACCATACCATTACCATACCATTACCATACCATTACCATACCATTACCATACCATTACCATACCATTACCATACCATTACCATACCATTACCATACCATTACCATACCATTACCATACCATTACCATACCATTACCATACCATTACCATACCATTACCATACCATTACCATACCATTACCATACCATTACCATACCATTACCATACCATTACCATACCATTACCATACCATTACCATACCATTACCATACCATTACCATACCATTACCATACCATTACTACTGTACCGTAAAACACCTTTACCTTTTCATCTTCCAAATTAAACCCGTGCGTAGTATCAAAAATTGCGGAGTCGGCACAACTGACTATAAAATGAACATCTCATGCTGTTTTTTTGCCCATACGGATTTTTTTTGTAATGTAAATAATATTTACAATGCTCGCCTCAGTTGTCTTACTGCAATCAACTCCGACTTGTTTTTTTTTTTGTTTAAAGGGGCGTTTGCTAATTAACATAATGACGCTAAATGTTTAAAAAAGCCGGCTGTTTAAATTGTGTTAAGTTACTTTACATACTTACACGATTTTAATTGATTAAATGTACTTACTTGGTTTAATTAAAATTGTGTTGGCAGTGACAATATTGTTTCACTTGATAAGCTGATGATATAAAATTGCACTAAAAGTGATCCAAATATATTTTATAGTTTTTTTTTTAGGAATCTGTAGAAAACAGTATAACATATTTGACTATGTAGAACTTCTTTTCCCGCTGCAGTTTCGTACTCGTCGAAGATACTTAATTGATTTTAAATTTGATTCCGATATGTATTTTGAGGTCGGTTCGATTCTTTGACCGATAGAGGACTCGTTTTTTTCTTGTAACTACCATTTTCGCTTTCGGTATCCCGATTTAAGCGCGCTATCCACCTGCCAAGAAATGCCTCAAGAAAAAAACGAGCATATATTTCTTGTGCCTGGTCAAGAAATTTTGACGTTTACCAAAATTTCCATATTTTTGCAAATTACTCTTATAAATATTTATAAAACATGTGTAGCGCAATATGTACTCACCTTTGCTGTGGATCTGCACGTTTACCTCAAGAAATATATACGAGCATATTTATTTCTTGAGGTAAACCGGCGTTGCCAACCATCGAAAATTGTAGTATTTTTTCTTATGAGCTGAGTATTGGCTCAAGAAAATTTGACGTGTGAAAACAGTTCTTGACCATTTCTTGAGCGTTTTTTTATATGGAGTTTGACATTTCTTGGCAGGTGAGTAGCCCGCTTTAGGGTCTAATCCTCGTTTTGGATTTTTCCTTTTCTATGTAGCTTTCGGTTACGGTTTGGTTCTAAAGGTTGTGACTTTGTCTTCGGCTGGTAAATCGATTCCCATTCAAACCTAATTGCGTATCCTCAATCAGTATCGGGCTTGGTTTCGATTTTTATCATCCGACAAAAAAAAAATGGAAAATCTGCTTAAAAGTGGCAAAACACGTCTTTTTACTATGGAGAGTGTGTTCTGTGCCAGTGTTCCATCAGCACCTAGTGTAAACCCAGTAGTTATGAATTTAAGGCTTGCTATTGATATCTTTTATTTCATTTTCCAGTTGTATAATTACTTTTGTTTGTTGTATACAATTATTAACATACAAAATGCAATTGATAAGAATTTAAAATATAGCAAAAAAAAAAATTCAATACACAGGAGTAATAAAAGTGAGCGAAAAAAGTAAAGTTCAAAAGCATTTTTACATTTGTGTATCATATACATTTTAAGCTGATAAGTTGTCACTAAACTGTCTCAAAGTTTACGCCTCATAAATTTGATTTAAGAATTGAATACTGAACTTTTTTATGAACAAATTTAAATATATATATGTCCCGAGTTTATATACCCTACACGCACTATTTCAACTTCATTTAGTGTAGTCCTTTATGGGTTTTTCAACCGAGGCCGACTTACGACTACACTAAGCTTTTTATCGTAATTTTACTACAGTCGTAGGCAACAGGTTACTGACTAATCTAATCTTGGCTTGCGTCATAATGACGCCTAATCGTTTAGTCGATTTTGGCCGTTTTGTATCAAAGCACGCCAGTCATTCCTTTTTAGCGATAACTGACGTCAATTGGAAACCCCAAGGGAGTTCAAGTCTTCCTCCACCTGTTGTTTCCATCTTAGTCGAGGTCTCCCCCTTCCTCTGCTGCCGAATTCGGGTGTCGATAGGAAAACTTTCTGTGCTGGTGCTTCTTTGTCCATTCGCATAACATGACCCAGCCAGCGGAGCCTTTGGGCTTTAATCCGCTGAACTATGGTCAGGTCTGCGTAAAGCTCGTACAGCTCATCGTTAAATTTCTTTCGATACTCGCCGTTGGCATCACGGGAAGGACCATAAATCATCCGGAGAACTTTTCTCTCAAATACTCCAAGGGCCATCTCATCTTCTCTTGACACTGTCCATGATTCCGAGCCGTACATCAGGACTGGTATTATGAGAGACTTATAGAGCGTGATCTTTGTTTGTCGATAGAGGACTTTACTTCTCAATTGCCTACTTAGTCCAAAGTAACACTTGTTGGCAAGGGTGACTCTCCGTTGGATTTCTAGACTGATATTATTTTCGGTGTTAATGCTGGTTCCCAAATAGACGAAGTCTCTCACCGTTTCAAACTTGTAGCTATCAACGGTGACCTGGCTGCCAAGGCGCAGGTGCGTCGATTCTTTCTTTGATGACAGCAGATACTTCGTCTTGTCCTCGTTCACCGCAAGACCCACTCTTTTCGCTTCCTTATCCAAACCAGAGAAAGCAGCGCTTACGGCGCGGCTGTTATGGCCTATGATATCAATATCATCGGCATGCGCCAGCAATTGCACACTCTTGTAAAAGATTGTACCATTGCGGTTTAGCTCTGCTGCTCGAATTATCTTCTCCAGCATCAGGTTAAAGAAATCGCACGAAAGGGAGTCGCCCTGTCTGAAGCCTTGTTTCGTTTCAAATGGCTCAGAGAGGTCCTTCCCGATTCTGACGGAGCTGTTGGTTTTGCTCAACGTCATTTGGCAAAGCCGTATAAGCTTGGCAGGGAAGTTAAATTCAGACATGGCGGCATACAGCAACTCCTTTTTGCGCTGTCAAAAGCGGATTTAAAATCGACAAAGAGATGGTGAGTGTCGATTCCTTTACCATGGGTCTTCTCCAGCGTATCGTGAAAATCTGGTCGATAGTAGACTTACCAGGTCTAAAGCCACACTGATAAGGTCCAATCAGTTTGTCTACGATGGGCTTCAGTCTTCCACACAATACGCTAGAAAGAACTTTATATGCGATATTAAGAAGACTGATTCCGCGGTAGTTGGTGGGGTTAGCGGGATCGCCTTTCTTGTGGATTGGGCAGAGTACACTGAAATTCCAATCTGCAGGCATGCACTCATCTGACCTTATTCTGCATAAGAGCTGATGCATGCTTTTTACCAGCTCTTCGCCTCCGTTTTTGAACAGCTCGGCGGGTAGTCCGTCTTTCCCAGGCGATTTGTTGTTTTTGAGCCGGGATATAGCTATCCTCACTTCATCATAGTCAGGTGGTGGGACGACTTTTCCATCGTCAGGGATTGGGGTATCGGGTTCGACGTCTCCCTCGCAATTTAGCAGTGAGGAGAAGTGCTCCCTCCATAATTTAAGTACATTCTGTACGTCGGTTACCAGGTCGCCGTTTTTGTCCTTACAGGAACTTGCCCCGGTCTTTAAACCTTCCGTCATCCGCCGGATCTTTTCATAGAATTTTCGGGCATCATTCCTGTCAGCCAGCATCTCAAGCTCCTCACACTCACACCTTTCGGCTTCACGTTTCTTTTTTCTGAAAAGGCGCCCCTCTACGCACGAAATTGCCGATTTAGCCTAAGCTGTTTTAGCCTAAGCTATAATAAGCTGATGTCTTTTTGAAGAAACCGACCCGATATCACCACCTGAGTTAACGATCACACTAGCTTCCCGCTCGAAGACGCCAGAGCTGGGTAGTAATTATTACTTTAGGAATTAAATTACTCCCAATTCCCCATTACATGTAATTGAGAAAAGTAATCAATTCCTTTCCTGAAAAGAAAAGGAATTGATTACATTTCAATTCCTAAAAAAAAAAATACTAAAAGTATTTCATCGTTTTGAGGCTCAAGTACAAAATGTAATTGCCGCGCCATTACTTTTGAAAGGAATTGAAAATGTAATTGAATTTTTTCAATTAGATTACAAGGAATGGAAAATGTACTTTAGAATTTCCCATTCCTCAAAGTAATTGCAAAAGTAATTGAACTTCATTACATTTTCAATTTCTTTTGCAATTCATTTTAGGGTCATATAGGGATCATATTGAGATCATTTTGAGGTCGGTTTGAAGTCATATTGGGATCATTTTGGTGTCAATTCTTGGGTCAGCCTTGGTCCACCTAATGGTCAATATCTTGGAAATGGGTTCACAGATGAACCTGAAAGCCGCTCCATGTGAAAACTCTCACCAACATCTTTAATTTGAACCCATTCTTGGGTCATCCTTGGTCCACCTAATGGTCAATATCTTAGAAATGGGTTCACAGATGAACCTGAAAACTACTCCTTGTGATAACTCTCATCAACACCTTTAATTTAAACCCATTCTTGGGTCAGCCTTGGTCCACCTAATGGTCAATATCTTGGAAACGGGTTCACAGATGAACTTGAAACCGCTCCTTGTGAAAATTCTCATTAACACCTTTAATTTAAACCCATTCTTGGGTCAGCCTTGGTCCACCTAATGGTCAATATCTTGGAAACGGGTTCACAGATGAACTTGAAACCGCTCCTTGTGAAAATTCTCATCAACACCTTTAACTTGAACCCATTCTTGGGTCAGCCTTGGTCCACCTCATGTTCAATATCTTGGAAATGGGTTCATAGATGAACCTGAAAACCGCTTCTTGCGAAAACTCTCATCAACACATTTTATTTGATACCCATATCGTATAACCACATTCTGGGTCACCCGTGGTCCACATTTTGGTCAATATCCTAGGACTCCACAAAATTATTTTACTTTTTCTTTCAGTAGGACCTTCTCCTGGTAAAAGCAAATAGGGAAATGGGCATTCATTTATGTATATATATAGAATAACATTTAGCATTTCAATTACTTTTCCAATTCCTTTAAGGAATGGAATGGGAAATTCTCAAGTACATTTTCCATTCCTTGTAATGTAATTGAAAAAATTTCAATTACATTTTCAATTCCTTTCAAAAGTAATGGCGCGGCAATTACATTTTGTGCTTGAGCCTCAAAACGATGAAGTACTTTTGGTATTTTTTTTAGGAATTGAAATGTAATCAATTCCTTTTCTTTTCATGAAAGGAATTGATTACATTTTTCAATTACTGAGGAATGTAATTGTAATTGTAATGGAATTGATTTTACCCAGCTCTGGAAGACGCCCTATATAAGAATGTTTCTGAAGAAAAATTCTGAGACGGTATATTTGTGAACAGGTAGGTAGCCGATTCCTACAGGCGATCTTCCACTTAGCGGATAATATATTCCCGGTTTTAACCAGAAAACACAAATCGAAAACTGAGTTGATATTTTTCAAAAACGACCTATCTCAGGTTTGTTTGACTAATGTTCTATCTCAGAACTTTTTTCAAAAGCTAATTTTTTTTTTAGAATTTGGTTCAACAACGCCCTTTGTTAAAATGAGTTTCAAAATCTTCGTAATGCACGAAAGTTCAAATTCTGCTGAAATAGTGCGTTTTTGGTGTGCCGTTCTTCAAAAATATTTTGAAATGGTTTGACCTTCAACTTCGTCGTCGAAATTGCAAAGTCATTAACATTTTTTATAAATCTTTATCTACCGTACGTTTTATAGCTATTTTTACGATGTTCTTTCTTTTTTAGATTTAGTACATTGCACAAACGAACCGAATGTCTCAATACCACATTTGGCTAATTTACTTATCGAACGTTCACAGAATGCCAATTGGATTGTGGTCTATAAAGCGTTGATAACTACTCATCATTTAATGGCATATGGTAATGAGGTGAGTACAAATTTGAAAATAAATCTTTTTAGAGCTTCTGTTTTGTTCGTATATTTTAGGAAAGTTTTAAAATTATAGTATCAAGTTTGTGATATTGTTCTTTTTGAACTAGTGACAAAAGGCCCAAATTCTGCCTTAAAGTCCCCAAAAAAGAGCAGTTATATAATTTTTATTCATTGCTAGTCTTACTAAATTCGAGTAGTCTTGGTGAAAAAACTCTTGATAAAAAGACCTAAAACAGCTCTATACACTTTTAGTAGCTCTGGATACTACAGTGCTCCCTAAACTCTTTTTTTGTAGTTGTTACATATTTGCTCTTTTTTGGACTAGTTGCATATCAGCAAACTGTAGTTGTAAACATTAAATAATTGACAATCGCTGTTCATTTTGACTGCTTTATTTGTTTGTTTGTTTGTAGCTTAGGGAATTGTACGAGTATTTAATTGTATATTATTGATGATAGCATTGAATTGATTTAAAAGGCGTCTCATATTAACATTTACTGGGCGTTGTTACTGATGCCTCTATTATTTTACATCTTTAAACAGGCAGAGTGTCTACAACGCCTCTCTTTTTATGATTTAATATGACTAAGTCAGACACACTATCGATTTCGAAATAACTAAAGAAAGTTGTATGTGACCTCCACGTGTCACAGATGTGATTTAAAAAATGTTAATTTTCAATTTCAATTTCTGTCTGCAAATGAATTGTTTTAAAATGTGGTAAAGGCCCACAGGAGCGCTTCCAAGATAGATGTATCCTGATAAAGCTTAAAGACTTCTTTATAAGTTGACAAGGTGCGCCTCCATCCAGGACTGTCTGGAGGTGCCGGAGTTTGTAAAGGGCCTCGAGACTATCTCATCCATCGTCTTCCAGTAGCTTCCAGGGCTACGAAATTGACACAATTTTAATATTTTTCCCATATATGTATGAAGGACAGTATACAACGTTTTTACCTTTCAATTTTTTAAGTTTTAAGAATAAAATAGAATTAAACAAGTAAGGAAGTCTAAGTTTGGGTAAACCGAACACTAAATACCCAGTGGTAGTTTTCTTATGATTTTCGAAATATTACATTCTGGAAGTGGGCGTGGTTGGGAAGCGATTTCGTCCAATTACATCAGGTATACTCCCTATTATGCTAGTATACCTTGTACCAAATTTCATCGTTCTACCGTAATCAGTTAAAAAGTTATGACCCGTGAAATTTTCAAATACGCCTCCCTGAAAAGTGGGCGGTGCCACACCTACTTTTAAAAATTTATCAAAAATTCATAATAGAATGACTAGGGCTTCATCCTACCAAACTATATAATTTTAGCCATTTCCGTTACCGAATTATATCAATTTAGGTGATCTTCGAAGCTTTCGATATCGAAAACGGGCGTGGTTGGAGAGCGATTTCATCCAATTTCATCAGGTATACTCCCAACGATACTAGTATGCTTTGTGCCAAATTTCATCGTTCTACCCTAATCAGTTTAAAAGTTACGACCAGTCGAATTTTCAAAAATACCTCCCTTAAAAGTGGGCGATGCACTTTAGAAAATTTGTCAAAAAATCATATAAAGACCAAGGGGATTCACCTATAAAATTATATCATTTTAGCCATTTCAGCTACCGAGATACATATGTCAATTTATGTGATTTTCAGAATTTTCGATATCGAAAAAGGGGGCGTGGTTATCATCCGATTTTGTTCATTTTCAATAGCAACCTACCTTGGCCAGAAAGTAACCTGTATACAAAATTTCATGCAAATATCTGAATTTTTACTCAAGTTATCGTGTACACGGATAGACGGACGGACATACTTTAATGACCTTTTTTCCAATCTAAGAACTTTCATATATTGAACTCTATACCTATCTCGATTATTTTGTGCCGTTACGTAGTACCGTTATGTGGACAAAATTATAATACTCTTACTAGTACTAGTACGCTGGGTGTAAAAAATGTGGCACTTGGCAGGATTCGAACGAAAGCGCTCAGGAGTCACAGCCGACGGCTCTACCGCTGAGCTATGCCGCACATAAAACAAAAAAAAAAAAAAAATTAGACTGCTTTTTCATTTAGATTTTAAATCGAAACCAAATAAAAATTGAAATTATTTTTACACTTTTGGAAAGGTTAACATAGTCCAAAAAAAAGTTTAAAAAATCGCTTTAAAATTTACGCTCATTTTTTTAACCGTGTATATGCCTAGAAAAGGTTAATTTAGTGATATTTTATATAAGAAACTAACATGAGCTTATTTGGCATTTATTACCTACACCGAATAGGGTTAAACAGTTATTTAACGGTTGTCTATAAATTTCCCAAAAGCTTTCCAGAACCTAACTATGAACTTTTACCATTTTAACAGTTCTCTATTTTAATAACTTTTTTAAATTGTTTCTTTACAGCGCTTCATGCAGTATTTGGCATCCAGTAATTCAACATTTAATCTCAGCAATTTTCTGGACAAAGGTGGCGTTCAAGGTAAATAAATAAAGAACAAATTAAATTAACAATTTTTTTCACGAACACTGACTGACCCCAAATACCATCCGAGTTCAAATAAAATCTATAATTTTTCTATGAATAGAATGTTTACTAATTTAATAAATGTTCAATGTAAATATCAAATATATTACACACATACTTAGATAATATATGTATGTATATTAGGCATTCAAACATTCATTCTTTTATTGAAATTATTTTAAATATTTATAAAATTCATTTCATTTTAAACATTTTTAATTGGCATTTTCCCACACGCATAAAAGAATAATACAATTAGGTTTTTGTAAAAATAAAATGCACATAGTACTTATACACAGAAACTTATCTACAAATATACTAATTAATATTAGGGGGATTAATCAAACCTTGTAAACACCTTATAAAGCGTGTAAACGTATAAATTTCTCAAGCGTTAAATCAACTGTCAAAATTTGTATGGAAAGAAGTTTACACAAATTTGATAAACTTTCGCGTCGATTTTGGTGTGTAAAAGTATTCGTAAACTTATCCAATTCAATGACGCCGTTCGCCATGTAATTTTGTTAATGCATTCAACTCGCACTGGGTCGAAAATTACTTTTTTTGAGAATTTCGAAATAAAAAGTTTTTGTTTGACATCAAGTACACATACATTTTTCTAGGGCGTTCATCTAACCGAGCTGCTGAATGTATAAATTTACGCATTTCGTAAACTTATAAGGTTTGATGAATCCCCCTATTATTTATATTATAAACAAATTTATTTACATAAATCATAATCACATCGAAAACAATTGGAATGGGTTTAAACAAAGCTATACACATTTCTAACGCGATTGCTAAAACTTTTGTGTAACATAAAAATATACATTAAAATTATTCACACAAAAGTATTTTTATGAAAGTTAAGTTTCTGGTTGATCGAACACTTAGTATCTAGATACTTTTGGAAATTTCGATTACTAACGGCTGCCCCCGACTTTGTCTACGAAACATACAAAAAACGAACCATAAATATGATTTTTTTAATTATCCCTTCTCTTGCGCCACCTAGCGGGTTACTTAACAGGGTTTTTGAATATATGTAGGTATGACAAATACATATTCCAAAAACGTACCGAATTGGAGCATGAATGCATACTTTTTGAATATAGCGTCTGCATCGCCATCTGGGACAAAATATAGCTAACTCGAGAGGACTTATTTACCTCAAAAAAACAACTGTCAAGATTTTGCAAAAACTCGTTCTGTGATTTTTATGTCAATTATTTACACAAAAACCCTTTACAATCTTATACATATGTATAAAAAGAAGATTAAGGGACAGTTCGCGATTTTTCTTGAGAATATTTCGAAATAGTCCTCATGAAATCCAAAAAATGGACCCAAAATTATTAAAAAACGATTCGCAAAATTTTCTTAAAGACGTACCCGATAGAATTGAGAAAAAGGTCCATATTGATCCCAAGAAACTTCAATTTTTCTAAAATAATCTCGAAAAGATCCAGAGATTATACGACCCGAGCCCAGAACTTGCTTTACAACCAAATTGTTACTTAATGTCCTTTCAGATTTTTCGGCCCACAGATCGAGATATTTAGATGATTCCCTCGTTTAGTTTTTAAGGGACTAAGTCTAACTAAGTCTAAGTCTATCCACTTCGGTGCTGCCACTTGGGGCGGTTGACAGGGTTGCCACCTATCTCAAATTTTTTAAATTATGCAGCAAGATATGTCAATATGGGTACCAAATGAAAGGTATTTTCGCCGACATGCCAACTGAAATATTTTCAAGTAGGGTTGCCGCCCAGGGTCACCATTTTACCGTTTTGTATTTGTATATTTTAAGGTAATTTTGGGATCATATTTGGATTATTTTAGGATCAATTAGAGGTCACTTTGGGATAATTTTGAGGCTATTTTAAGATCATTTTGGATAATTTTTGGGTCATTTTGTTTTCAATTTTGGATCATTCTGGGAACATTTTAGGGCCCTTTTGGGGTCGTTTTTGCATCATTTTGGGATTATTTTGC
This sequence comes from Campiglossa producta, assembly GCA_964058755.1. Classification (NCBI taxonomy): domain Eukaryota; kingdom Metazoa; phylum Arthropoda; class Insecta; order Diptera; family Tephritidae; genus Campiglossa; species Campiglossa producta. Next base: position 153,455,093 of record CAXKVI010000001.1, read on the forward strand.
GATTATTTTAGGGTCATTTTGGGATCATTTTGGGAAAATTTCGGGGTCATTTTCGGATCATTTTGGGTACATTTAAGGGTCTTTTTGGAATCATTTTGGGATCATTTTAGGTCGTTTTGGCTTCGTTTTGGAATCAATTTAGGAATCATTTTAGGCTTATTTTGGGATCATTTTTGGTAACTAAAGTTATAGCTATATTCATAGCACCGAGCAAGCTCGGTCACCCAGGTACTGGAGACCTTAAGCTTGAAACGTCGTCGAGAACCCAATCACAGTGCAATATAAAAAATACATTTCTCTTTCACATGAACGGATAAAAATATTTGGGAACTAATGCATTCTTACCCTGTAAGAAATATCAACTGCAAATCAGTTAAGACTCTCAGCTGATCATGTCAACAACTCGGGCCACTTATATCCCAAGCAGAAGACACTTAATACCAATCTGGTTAGAACTATTGTCTGTGTAGGGTTTGCATGTGATTTGCTGTACCACTTGGGGACTTTGAAACTACGAATGCGGAATCAGATTTCTGTGGACAATACGCATCTTTTGCTTTCTCCAGCGTAGTTTGTCATACAGAGACTTGAAACCTGAGCCATTACCGAGAACCCGATAGCAATACAAAGAACAGGGAAAAATACCGCTAGGTGGCGAATAGATGTACAAAGATATTTAAAAAAAAGTGTAAAATTGTGGGACCTTTTTTTTGGAACTTCTGGGTGAACTAGGAAGTAGCTAAAAAATATTTATTTTGGTGAAAGCTTTTTTTCACTATCATACCATGTTGATTGTCACTAGAGATTTACTTTCATTGGCAATAACCCAACTTCTGTACTTTAATTCATTTATTCATTGCTACACATTTACACCCGTCATATTCAATACAAACTCATAACAATTTAATATTTGAAACTAATAAAAACCAAAATTAAAATCAATATTAACCTATGTTCTCTTCTTCTCTTTTCTCTTCATTTCGCTTTCTCTGCCAACAACATCTAAACTGCTAACATTTCAATTGTCGGCTTAATGTTTTCTTTACAAAAAAATGCAACTAATTTGGCACAAAAAATTAAAAAAAAAAACTGTATTTAACAAAACATTTCATATAAAAATAATAACGAAAAAAAAAACAATAACTTCACATGCACACACAATTGGTTATTTGTTATTTGTAAAAAAAAAAACTAAATTAATTATTAATTTGTTAAGATGGCTTATCGCAACCGGGTGGCAGAATGGGTGAGTACTATTTGATTTATTTATTGTTTATAATATATACAAAAATATTAATAAACTAAACATTTATATTTATATTTAGTACTTGAGGTTTAGGTGATATTTATTAGTTTTAGAAAAAGTTTTTTTTTTACTAATTGCTTTTAAAACTTTTGTAAATATTTTTGTATATAAATTTTAAAGGTGTTTGGAAAATAGTGATTAACTTTAAACTATCTTTACACTTCGCACTTTTAATGCTTAAGGTTAGGTTAGATTCAAGTGGATGCCGCAGAGGCACACTAAGGCCAGTTTAAAAAGGCCCGTTGTGATACCACCAAGTCAGTCCCGGGACCCGGCCATATGAAAAATCCCTGTGTTTCGGGACTGACACTGCTAAACCGACAACGTTACTTTTCTTCGAACCATTTAGATGACTTGATGAAGGCCATCAACTTCAGCCTGAAAGACACTGCAGTGATCAGAGGGAGAAAACTGTAAGATCCCAAAATACTGGAGTGTCCAGTAGTGTTTGCGGCCCAGTCGGATGTTTCCCTAAGAGTCGAAGTCGATGCTTATAATGCCTGGAACCCTTCCAAATCAAGAGATCATACTGCCTCTGTGTACTTTACCCAGCAGATTCAAGTTTGTTGCCTTGCTCAGCATAATTCGTCGGCTAATTGCAGTGTAGATCCATTTTTGCCAAAGGCTCTTTTGCAATGTCAAATGTCAATACACGCTTTTTTCTGGCGCTGAATAACACAATCCTTCCAATTTAGTTTTTTGCTCAGAACTGTGCCAAGGTACTTGGCTTTATCAGCCAAGTTCCGGGGCATGCTATTTAGTTTTAAACACTACCGTGCTCCTCCAGAGCAGCTCTAGGGTTTCCTCTTCCGTGCTGGTCTAGGGTCCGTGGCTGTTCCAGGTTTCGAGAGCACTCGTCTAAGTCTCACTGTGTCATCGTCAGGCTGGTGCTGTTAAACTGGCAACGGCAACGTCAATATTGAAAGGCTAACAATTGTTTATAACAAATTTGCTGAATCTTGATTCTCTCAGTTTAGAATTACTAGACTCTTAAAGGTGTATTCTGGTCTAGAAGCCATTAAAGGCATTTTTGCAAGCTAATGAAAGAAAAGCAACCGATTTTTAGCTTAGGGCTTTTCATTCGATATTACTACTCAACATATTTTGATCAACTTAAGTTACCAAGAATAAAATATACCTTTTCTAAAGTAAAATTTTATTCTGATTCCAAATATCACTTCCATTTTTCTGTGACAGAGAGTTTTCGAGATATCGGTGAAAATATGAAAGCTCCCTTTTTTATCAAAACACTGCTTCATAAGGACGTCAAAAGTTTGTATTTTTAATTTTTTCGATTCAAACTGCTGAATTACCAATTACACTAGTTCCCATAAACATTTGTTGCCTTCATCTCTTTAAGTATCTTGGACACAATGTCAAAAAAGTTGAAAAATTTTTGAAAAAAAAAACGAATATTTTTACACAATTTCAGATTTAAATTCTTTAAAATCATAAAAAGTCTATGGGCGAAAAAAAGTTACCCCTCCTATTTTGTAGGAAATTTAATTACGAAAATTATAGGCATACCAAAACAACTATGTATGTGATGTGTCCTTGCCTTATTAGGCCTTGTTATATTGAAAGTCCTTAATCAAAATTTTCTGTTTTTACCCGAAATTTTCCGAAATTTCCATATCCTCGACATTTGATACATAATTTCTATGAAGAATTTTCTGCTGATTCCGAATATGCAATCATTTGGTTTAAAAGTAGAATAGTTTTCGAGATATTTTGAAATTTCAGTTTAAAATTTCGAGAGAACAGGGGGTGGCGAATGTACTCCATTCTACCCTACGTGGGAGGACGCTTTCAAGCTTGTGGATACACCAGACCCCAATGCTGTCAACATCCTACAACCGAGAGTTATGTTTTCGCAGTATTACAACTTGTTGTCGTGATCTTAGTGGACGAAAAAAAAAAAACAAGTTTCGCGATATGTTAAGAAGACCGAGATACTTGTTTACTGGAACAGAGTTTATCGATGGCCTGTTATTCGACATTGTGAAACAAAAACTGTCACAAACCTCTTCTACCGAGTGTCCTAAGAAAGTAGAAGTGGTGGGAATAGAATTCCAACTTACGCCACCATTCTGCTAATACCTGCCAACTATTTAGGACCGACGAACGCTTCTGAAAGCGCAGGACCATTCTTTTTAAGATTTAGTTTAAATGCTATGTTAAATTACTCATGGCTTTCAATTTAAAGTTCGTTAAGGTCCGTTTCTGACTTAACCAAGTATCTACAAAATACCAATATTTCAGAAAACGAAGTCAACCAACTAGAATTCTTAAGTTTTGCATACTGAAAATGTAGATACGAGGTAACAATAAAGGATTATATATTTTACCAAGTTGACTTTCAATTCGGGTTTCCACATAAAAAAGAGTTTTTTTTTTTTAAGTGTAGTTACTTGGTTACGGCAGAAACGGTACGATATGTACTTAGTGGCTTTACCATTCTACTATTTTTCCTAATTCCATTATTACAAAAAAGCTATTCCTGCTCAAAGCATGCTCTGAAACTATTTCTCTAAATCTAGTCATATTACACCACAACTTGAACGTCCTTATTAGGGATGTCAATCCCGGGTATTTCGGTATTGGAAATATGCCTATAAAATCAAAGATATTGTGATTTATTTATGAAAATAAATGATTTTCTTTGTTGATTGTTTTAATTAAAGTAATATTAGCCTTTCTATGAACTAACCAGAAACTCTAGGTCCACCGCATCCTTTATCGAATATTTTCCATTTATTAATTGAATATTCGATGTTGTCCAATTTGAGTTCAAAAGGCGAAGAAAAACAAAAGGAAAATTATTTTGAAAATAACCTAAATAACCATTAATACCATGGAAACTTCCTCCAAAAACTTTAAAAAAGATTTGGGAACCAACTAATTCTTTTATAATTAAAAATGACTTTCGTTTTAAATAAAAAAAACTTGCCACTAACAAAATTTTTTGTTATATACCTAAAGAAGAACTAATTTCCAAATCGCGAAACTTTTTCTGGGATCCCGAAACTAAATCCCAGTGTCGCTATAATCCAAAATATTGGCATCCCTAGTCCATATCCAATAAGCATAGTCAGTTTTCCAAATAACACAAAACTCACTGCTAATGTGTGGCATTTTCACAAGACGGTAAGGTTAAGTTTCAAAGTCTGCTAAAAGTACTTACACCCCACATAGCGTGAAAACTAACGACTTTGTACATACTCTGTTCTGCACTTTCGATTGGTTTTCTACTTGGCATCACTACCAAATTCCTCGACAACAATAACAAGAGTATATCAAATAATGAAGGATAATTTGTAGGGCTCCAAAAATATTCGAATAGGTCGAATTTTCGAAGTTTCGAGTGTCGATTTACTGAATATCGAATATTAATATTCGAATATTAAATAATTGCGGAGTTCCGTCACAAATTATTTACATGAAACATTTAGATTAATTATATTCAGCGAATCTCAAGGAACTAGGAATCCTTTAGTTTTTGCGCCATTTAAAGCATCTCAAACTAAAACTTTTTCACATTTGTATTTCCTGATTTTCGTTAGATATTTGTTTTAAATTCAGTGTTGTCTAAATTAATTAAACCAAACATACATGCTTTATGTAATAATTAAATTTTTCTGTTTCTTTTCGTCTTTCCTCGCAAACAGGCTATGATATGTCGCCGTTCATACGACGCTATGCCAAATACTTGAATGAAAAATCGCTCTCATATCGTGCAATGGCTTTTGATTTTTGTAAAGTAAAGCGCGGGTAAGTTTTGATATGAATTATCAATGAAATTATAAAATAAGTATAGCATGCACTCGCCATCATACATATAGATCACATATCGAGTATGTACTTAGTTTTATGCTTGAGTGCACAGCGATTGTGTAGTCATGCAACTTTGACGAGTAATGGGGGTATTCACTATGGAAAAGAATATAAAAAAACGTATGGCGATGGTAATTTAATTGAATTTTTTTTTGGTAGCGGGTTCAGGCCGTAGCGCCTAAGCCGATAAAACAAAATATTCAAAAGTTTCTCAAGAAAAATCATATATTATTTATTTTGGGTCAATTAGTTTTGGGGATAAAAGCGGATATGAGTGGAAGATCACCCTATTCCAAAATATCTTTCAAAAACGACGTTAGGTTAGGTTCAAGTGGCTGCCGCAAAGGCACACCTAGGCCGGTATTAAAAGGCCCGTTGTGATACCACCCACACTGTTCCGGGACCACGCCATATGGAAAATCCCTGTTTATCGGGATTCTCCACATTGCAGAATCCCGGGACTGACGCTCCTAAACCGATACCGTTACTCCCCCTCGATGACTTGATGAAGGCCATCAAGTCCTTTATATCCAGCTCTGTGACCTGGCGTAGGCTAACCAGGAAACAAATTCTAAAATCTTGCGGTTTTGAAATTTATTTTGAAGTAGCGAGGGAAATTCATTTCGATTGATTTCCAGATTGATTCCCAAAAAAATCAAATAGATGACAACCATGTGAAAGGCCTTATCCCTTGTGATAGCGATATTTATAGTGGTAGGGATATAAATAGACATATTGACAGTGATAGTAATAGTGATAGGGATAGGCATAGTGAAAGTGATAGTAATAGTGATAGTTACAGTAAAAGTGATAATGATAGTGATAGTGATAGGGATAGGAATAGAGTTAGGGATAGGGATAGCGATAAGGATAGTGATAGCGATATTGATAGCGATAGTGATAGGGATAGTGATAGTGATAGGGATAGTGATAGTGATAGTGATAGGGATAGTGAAAGTGAAAGTGATAGGGGATAGGGATATGGATAGGGATAGTGATAGTGATAGGGATAGTGACAGTGATAGGGATAGTGATAGTGATAGTGATAGTGATAGTGATAGTGATAGTGATAGTGATAGTGATAGTGATAGTGATAGTGATAGTGATAGTGATAGTGATAGTGATAGGGATAGTGATAGGGATAGTGAAAGTGATAGGGATAGGGATAGGGTTATGGATAGGGATAGGGATAGGGATAGGGATAGGGATAGGGATAGGGATAGGGATAGGGATAGGGATAGGGATAGGGATAGGGATAGGGATAGGGATAGGGATAGGGATAGGGATAGGGATAGGGATAGGGATAGGGATAGGGATAGGGATAGGGATAGGGATAGGGATAGGGATAGGGATAGGGATAGGGATAGGGATAGGGATAGGGATAGGGATAGGGGTTAGGATAGGGATAAGGATAGGGATAGGGATAGGTATAAGGGATAGATCCAAAACCGTAGTTTCGAGCAGTTTGGAAAGCAGTGTGCTACCTAACTAAAGTTTAAATTTAAAGCATATTAATTAAAAAATTGGCACATCTTTTTTTCTCATCCCACAGCAAAGAGGAGGGTTCTCTACGTACCATGAACGCCGATAAACTACTCAAGACATTACCTGTATTGCAAGGACAATTAGACGGATTATTGGAATTCGATTGTCAAGCTAATGACTTGTCAAATGGTTTGTTGTAAACTTACTACTGTTTTTTATTATTGGATGATACTTACCTACTAATAATTTAAATATTGTCTTCTTTCCTTTTCCTCACAATTGCCATCAACTGCTTTTCACATCATCGACACAGCTGTCATCAACATGAGTTTCATGTTGCTTTTCCGCGATCTCATACGTTTGTTTGCGTGCTATAATGATGGCATTATTAATTTGCTTGAAAAATATTTCGATATGAATAAGAAACATGCACGCGATGCATTGGATTTGTATAAAAAGTTTTTGGTGCGTATGGATCGTGTTGGGGAGTTTTTAAAAGTTGCTGAGGTGAGAATGAAAAAAAAAAATGTAAATACAAAAGTATGAAAATTAAAAATAAAATTCTTAATTCACTATCAGAATGTTGGCATTGATAAAGGTGATATACCTGATTTAACAAAAGCTCCCAGCTCTCTTTTGGATGCATTGGAACAACACTTGGCCACTTTGGAGGGACGCAAAGTATCTGCTGCTAATACACCAACTCAATCGGCAAGGTATTGCTTTTGTCTTGTTTAATTAAATTTTTTTTTTGTCAAATAACTACACTGTACAATAGGGTGATTCAAAAAAAAAAAATGTCGCCTTGGTCTTACCCCCTAAAATGTTAGGTATTGATGAGAAAATAAGCCTTGCAAAAAATTAGCGCTCTAACTTAACCCTTAGGGGTGGCAATTTTTTTTCGTCCTTTCTCATACATTTTGTATGGTGAAAAATTCAATTTTTTTTTTAAATGAATTTTCTTTTAATTTTTGAAACTTTTTTCAAAATATTTTTACATACTCTTAAAAATGACTGAGTTTTGTACTATTGCACACACATCCACGTATAAAATCTAGTTAATTTTGAATGGCTGTAGTTATTTTAATAGTTAAGACAATCGCACATGGCTTACCATTTTGGAAGCTTCAAAGTTTCAACTTTAAGAGTATGTAAAAATATTTTGAAAAAGGTTTCAAAAATTAAAAGAAAATTTACTTTGAAAAAAAGTGCCATTTTTCCCCATACAAATTGTATGGGAAAGGGCGAAAAAAATAGCCCCCCCTAAGGGTTAAGTTAGAGCGTTAATTTTTTGCAAGGCTTATTTTCTCATCAATACCTAAAGTTTCAGTGGGTAAGACCGAAAAAAAACTATTTTTTTTTAATTTGAATCACCCTATTGTACAACCAAACTGAAGTTTTTGAAAATCCCACCGGGTTTCTTGGCGGTTGCTATAGCTTTTGGGTGTGCTGAATCAGATTTTTCGGGTCACCCTAGGTTTTTCCTCCAGAGGGTGGTTTGTTAAGAGATCGTTAGTTGTACATACATTTTTTTTTTAAATTTAAAAATTTTTCTTGGGTCAAGGACCCATAATTTATTTTTGATTTTCATACTTCGCGGCATACAGATGTTCCATAATAAAAAAACTTCGGTACAGTAAGTTATTAGGAAAAAAAAATAAAACAAAAAAAAAAAATAAAAAATTTTACTACATACTACCGAAATCTGAACAAATTACCCTTTGGAGGAAAAACCTAGGGTGACGCGAAAATTCTGAGCATAGATTCGGATTCAGCACACCCAAAAGCTTTAGAAACCGATGAGATTTTTTGGCTGTTGTACCTAAAGTGCTATTAATAGTAAGTTAGCAGCATTCAAATACTTAGCGCATAATGTCTACCAGCTGTGTTGCATACATTTAGGCGTGATATAGAAGTATGAGTATGTCGGCTTGTCGAATGTAAGCTCCATAGAATTTTAAAGAGGAAGTAACATTTGCATAAAATGAATGGGGATTTAAAATTAACGGCAACCGACCTCGTATAACCGACCAATAATACCGTAGGTCCAAAGTTCAAATCTCGAGACAAGTAACTTCCATAATACTTAAGAAGAAGTTTCTTAAAACGGTGACTCCCTCGACAGTGGTCACACAGCATTTCTGCCGCGTAAAGTTTCTCAAAATAAAAATTCTATATCGCGCCAATTTTTTATTGCTATTATTTTGAAACTTATTACATAATGAAGTTATGGGTATTTACAAAAAATTTCTTTTGTTTGTTTGTTTTTTGTTGTATTGCTTAGTTTCGTTTATTTTTCGGATGCTTAATTATTTGCTTATTATATTAGTTGCTAGTAGGTCTTTTAGTATAGATACAGTTGCGGTAAAAATCTGAATTTTTGGGAAAACGCATTCAAAATTTGAATTTTTCACGGAACTTCATTCTAAAAATTTAATGGAAAGGCATTCCTTCCTTACTTAAAATAGTCTTTTACCGCCTAGGCGATTTTGGCCGATTCCTCGATGCCTTTTTTATCATTTTGCAATTTGGAGCTTAAATTTATAATAAAATTTCGAAAAAAAAAAAAATTGATTTACATTTCTTTACAATAAAACGTTCGATATATCGAGCTATATCCGTCAGAAGGGATTAGGCGCCAAAAAGAAATACAGTAGGTAAATTTTTAAAATATGTACAAAATTTAAAAAAATGTGTGCCATTTTATCTTTTATTACAATTTCCGTTTAAAATAAGTATCCTCTATTTAAGCATTTGAACTAAAAAATTGGCCGAGTGCCCATGTTGTTATCGTACAAAATTTGAAGTTTGAATTTTATTATATAGTATATAGATATAGATTGCTTAGTTTATTTTAATTTTATTAATTTTATATTTTTTTATTTTTGCTTATTTCTTTTTAATTTCATATTCTAAACACTTCCGTTGACGTCATCATTTTGCTTTTGTCGTTGCTGTTATCACGTATTGCTTGTTTAAAAAAACACGATATTTGATTGGTAAAAATTTTGTACACGTTTTTGCTGATAATACTTTTCATTTATTGGTGTATCGTAAATTGAAATACATTAAATGAAAAAAAAAAAAAAAATACAATTTATTTATTTCAACCTTTGTAATTATAATAATAAAAAAACTAAATTTAAAAAAAATTTAAAAAAAAATTAAAAAAAAAATAAAATTGAAAAAAAAAAAATAAAATAAAATTGAAAAAAAAAATAAAAATAAAATTGAAAAAAAAAAATAAAATAAAATTGAGAAAAAAAAATAAAATTGAAAAAAAAAAAAAAATTAAATTAAAAAAAAAAAAATTAAACAAAAAAATTAAATTAAAAAAAAAAAAATTAAATAAAAAAAAAATTTAATTGAAAAAAAATTGAAAAAAAATAAAATTTAATAAAAAAAATTAAAAAAAAAAAAAATTAAATTAAAAAAAATTTAATTAAAAAAAAAAAATTTAATTAAAAAAAAAATTAAATTGAAAAAAATTGAAAATAAATAAAATTGAAAAATAAAAAAAATTAAATTGAAAAAAAAATTAAATAAAATAATTAAATTAAAAAAAAAATATTAAATTAAAAAAAAAAAAAATTAAATTGAAAAAAAATTTGAAAAAAATTGAAAAAAAAATAAAATTGAAAAAAAAAAAATAAAATTGAAAAAAAAAAATAAAATTGAAAAAAAAAAAAAAATAAAATTGAAAAAAAAAATTAAATGAAAAATAAAAAAATATATTTTCTTAAAAAAATAATGTTTTAACAAAAATTCAAATATTTTAAACCGAAACTATTAAACAAATAAATATATAAAAAACTATAAAATATTAAAAAACAAAATACAATTATTACATCAATTGCAATAACAAAATGACATACAAACATAAATTTACAAATTTGGTTTACATAAAAAAAAAAACAACATAAAATCAAAAACTTGAACCCTTCGTTTTCAACACAAATCTATACCAATTAAAGGAGTGTTAAAACCGCTGTCACGGCCTTGTCTTCCACCAGCTCATCATTTGGCACAGCTGCCGCATCAAGTAAATTTGATACAACCAATGGCATCGACGAGCAACTGAAGGCACAGGTATTAGCAGAAGAGGAAGCGGCCATGAATCAGTACAAAGTAAGTAAAGAAACAATTATATTTTACTTTTCTTTGATAATTCGTAATTTTTTACTTTCCAGCAATCGAAGGTCTCCTCACCGACAGCCGGTGGCGCTGCAGCAGCCGCTGGTGGCGCTGGTGCTGGTGCTGCATTAACAAATCCATTCTTATCGTCACCACCAGCCAGCGGTGCTGGTGCACCGATAGTCGATTTGTTTGGTGCAGCTCCGGCAACTGCTGGCGGTCAAACTGCTGCCACTAGCGGTGGTGGTGCTGCAGGCGGCACCAAAGCATCCGATGATTTATTACAATTAGGCAATCCATTTGCTGATATGTTTGATGCGCCCGTCGGTGGTGTTGGTGGTGCTGGCGGTGGTGTAACAGCGCCAACAGGTGGTGCACATAATACCAATAATATTTGGATGCATAATAATGGTAGCATGCATTTTTTTTATTTTTGACTTTTAATTTAATTATAATTTAATTTTAGTTATCGTATATTAAATTTTCATTGCAGTTTTTTTTAAAGTAGAATGCGTAATATTTTGTACTAGCAGATGCTCTTTGCGAAACTTATTTATTTATTTATCCTTATGCCCTAGCTCTTTTGCTAATAACTTGTTTCACGATTAATCGGATTTAGTTTAGTCACCACGGTTAATATCCCGATTAATCAAATTTGCATTAATTAAATCGATTAATGAGATTTTGATTAATCTAATCGATTAATAAGATTTTTATTTATAAGATCGAGTAATTTAATGATTATTTACATTTTGATCAATCGAAACAGTTTCCTGATTAATCAAATCAGGCAAAACGATTAATTCTCCTTTTAATCACAATTCGATCAATCAAAACGATTAATTTCATGATCAATCACACGCATATTTTCGATTAATAACCTTTTAGGTAGTTATAATCTGATTGCTTACATTTTCATAATCAGTGACCACAATCTGATAAATCCTTAGCTCTTTTGCTTCTAATTATTTTTTGTCTCAAATGAACTGTATAAATCTTAGGCATGTGCAATTATGTTTGTTGTAGTTAATGAATCAGAGAATAATCGATATATGTAGATTAATCGGGGGATTATTTTTCTGATAAATCACATTTTGAGTAATGGAAACAACCATATTCCCGATTGATAGAATTAATGTTAATCAAAACATTTAATTTCCAGATTAATCACGTTTTGATTAACCAAGTCGGTTAATCGCATTTCAAATAAACGAAACTAATCTCCAGACTAATCATATTTTGATCAAATGAAACGATTATTTCGTGATTACTCACATTTTAAGTAAAATAAGAATTGATTTCTTGACGAATCACATACTAGCTCATTATAATCTAATTAACTTGATTATACACAATTTGATTAATTTATTAGCGAAGCTCTTTTGTAATCTTTTTGTTGTGTTGTTGTTTTTGATGTAATTAATTATTCAGAGAATAATCGCTATGGGCTAATCAGAGAAATAATTTTCCTATCAATCACATTTTGATAAATTGAATGCTCAAGAGATAAACTTAATACGACATTTTTATTTTCGCACCTTTTTTTGTAATCGAGTAATCACACATACATACCTTACAAATCATTATTATTGTACTTAAGCAGTTGTTCTCGTACATCGTTAGTTTAATACGCAAATGCCTTAACCAACAATTTTTACATTCACATAAACATGACCTGTAAATTTTTTAGTGAGGTTGTATTTTAGTAATTCAGTTATATCCTTTATGAATTAAGGTGACACGATATGTATAGTCTCGTTTGTAGTATTTTTTTGTAGTATCATTAAGTCTTTAATTATCAAACTTACTAACCACTATCCTTTCAAATATACAGGTTTCAATGGTGCTGGTGCGCCTTCAGCGGCTGCAAATGCTTTTGTTTCGGATAGCAATTTCTCATCCGTTTTTGGTAATACTGAACCAACCGGTAAGTGAAATATGTTTCCCGTCTAAAAAAGACAAAACGCCTATGCATTTTGTGTGCGCGCTGCTTAGCTATCCAGCCGTGCCAAAATTTTAAAACCAAGTTTACTCAATCCCTAGTACCTGCCTTTAATCCTGTGTTAACTTTTAAATGTTTCCCACCTTTCCTAGAACTGCTTATTCTACCTCATTATTTTGCTGTTATTATATCTAATCAAATTTAATTTATTTTTTTAAATCATAATTTTTATTATGAAAATATTTAAAAAATCTATACTTTTTATAAACAACTTGTATATATATTTAATTTTAATTTTTCAAAAGCTTATAACCAGGCTGTCGTAACTTTTTTGTTTTGTTTAAAAAAGGGCCAACTTAATGTTTAATATATATGTAGCTAACGCCGTGTTCTCTTACTAATACGTTTTTCATGTTTTATACTAAAATTTCGTTATTATTAACATACATACAATCATTTACATACACATATGTATATAAATATTAATACTTTTGATGTTAACTTTTTTTTTGGTGATTTGGTATGACTAACTGATATATAGTGCGGCGCGGTTTTGCATGCAATTTAGTACGTAAGATAAGATAAGCACACTGGTTGAGAAAATAGGATATCTGATTACCACACTATAGGACAAAATCAAATTTTTTTTCAAATTTTTTTGGACCAAACAAACTTTTTTGAAGAGACTAAGACATTAGTAAAGAAATGGCATTCCCTGTTTTTCGAAGTTAGCTTTCAAAACTTACTTACGGATTTTCGAAGTTCGAAATTGGACCATTGGAAGATTTGGTTTTCTACTTGTTTTGTTTAAAAAATTTATAAAATTTAAATGTGGGCGTGACCTCTTGCTCCTCTTACTGGATTGGTGTACTTTTTCTATTTGAAAGCGTATGTACGAAGAAATATTATACATATTATTAAAAATATCCGGCTCTTAATTTTTTCGAAGATATCACTTTGGCCCTGTATACCTAGAACTTCTTACATACACTTTTTAATTAGAAAAAGGATACCAATTAAATAAGTGAGGCAAGCAGGCCACGCCCACATTTTGCCTTTTTCAGTTTTTGAAACAAAACAATTAGAGAACCAAATATTTGTACCATTCGAACATCGAAAGTCCGTAACTTGGTTTTGGAGGCTAACTTCGAAAAACTTAAAACGCCATATTTTTGCTTCAAAAAGTTGATTTAAGTGGGAGTTAACACTTGGAACGGCCCCAATTTTTTAATGTGAAACATTTTACCTAAAGCATCTTATTCCATAGTTCGAATTCATAGTAGATAAATTTGTTCGAAATCGAACTAAACAGGTAAAACAAATTTGACTTGGCTTGAGTTGAAAACTTCTTTATTATTGATATTATTATTGATTTTCGGGTCAAACTACGTTAGAGAGAACTCGGTTAATCTGAAATTTATAATATATTAAAATTTAATATTTGCAAATTTTATATTTTACAAATCTTCAGGTCAACATTTTTGTTTTATATTTGTATATTTTCTGTAAATTTATAATTGATTTCGTTTTTAAGTAAGTTTTAAGATTTTTGTTTACTGCGATTCTTAATTGAACTTTTATATTAGTTTTTAAGAAAAATTTGTGCTTCAAAGGAACTAATTGGTAGTCAAATGCTAACTTGAAAAATTCTGATACTTTCTAAACCGAAGAGTTTTGCTGAACATTTTTTTAACAGAAAGTAGCCGACACCTAGCATAAGATGCAGGGCGACACCTGGTTGGCTCTGCTCTATCGGCAGCTTGTTAGTTTAAGAGTATATTGACGGCTGAGTGGAAGATGATCATTCAAAAAACTTTTCAAAGATTTTTTCTCAATTTTTTTTTAAAATGCCCGTTTTAAAAATTTGATTCTAAAACGCCATATCTCAGCAAAAATGTATTGAGTTTTTATTGCGATAGAGGATTTTTGAAAGTCGTTCTTAGATATGAATTTTTGAAGCAAATTTTGAAATAAGGCATTGTTAAAAAACGTGTGAAATAAAGTGCTCTTTAAAAATTCGGAGATAGAGCGTTTTTGAAAAATATTTTAAAATAGGGTGATCTTCCACTTAGCAGTCGATATACAAATTATTAGTATTATGTGGCAACCCTAGTCGTGAACTGTACTTAAGCTTTCCAAAATAGATTTCCACATCATATCGTCGGCTAAGAGTGTAAACCTGCGATGAGGTTCGAAGCAGTAGCCGATTCTGCAGTTGGCAAACTAATGAAATTTACAAATATCAAAAAATGCTTGAGCTTCTGTTGCTCGGTTACTGTTCTATTCTAGAGTATTACATTCCTGGTCTAAGTCAAGGTAATAGTCAGCGAATATGATTTAATTTTAGATATTTCAGGGCAATCATGGCCCTCAAACCAAAACCTGAAAGTTCAAGTTAAATTTGGGTTTTGGCTCTACTGAAAAATATTTTTTTGGTCGTTGGCAGGTACACTCTTATGTAGTGTTCATGCTGAGTTTTAAAAGCAGCATTTGCCATTTACGGTCGTACATTTCGAAGATGCGTTCATGATGACGCATTTTGAAAATGCGCATTTAGCTAATTTTCGAATGCTTGAGGTGCGTTCCTACATCGCAAGTGGAAGTATGCCTGCCTTTTAAGATAAACTCCATTTCTTTTATAAAAGTGAGTTCGTGGGTAAAGAATCCGACTTTCTAAACAAACTTTGGAACTCTTCACCTCAAAAATTGCAACTTTTAACAGGAAAAATTATTGCATAAGTACGTTGACCTGCTTAGTGAGAAGATATCCTAATATAAACAGCGGTTCACCCAAAAGTATGCAAATTTTTTTTCACTTTATCTTCACGCAAGGAAATTTTTGTTCGTACTGTATCTTCGAAGATGCTAAAGCTAATGCAGAAAAAAAGTAGCATTTAGTTGCGTTTAGCTTTCAAAATTGTATGGAAAAAATGCTGCATTTTGGTCTAAATGCTAAAATGCAAAATGCAGGCTCAGCATGAACAACACATTAGCCGACGATATTGAACACTTATCGTCAAAAGAAGACACTTTGGAGGCATTTTAAAACCAATTAGAGGGCATTTTGGCAGCGGTTAAGGATCGTTCTGGGGTAATTTTGAGATAATTTTTTGGAGGTTATTTTGCAATATTTTACGGTCACTTTGGGACCCTTTAGGGAGGGTATAAGAGTCAGTTGAGGACAATTTCGAATATTCCGGTGCATTTTGGTGCCGAAAATTAATTTAAAATGATTTATTTGAAAAACGCTTTCAATGTTGAATGCATGTTGGAAAAATATCCAAAGGTGGCATCCTTGTAAACTGCCCAAAGTGGCAATAACCATGCAGATATTCTTAGAATGAACCAAAATATGTATACATATGACAAATTTGACCCAAATCGCTTTAGCCGCTCCCCATATAGTGGTCGATATACGAAGAAATAAATAAAATCCAGTTAGGTGGCAGCACTGTCTGCAAATATCTTTGTTGGTATGCGGCCGAAAACACCTTTCATTTGATAAAAAAAATCGAGACAGGTGGCAACCTCGGAAAACGCCCGAAGTGACAACATCCAAGTAGAAAGTCTTAGAATCTGCAGATTTAGTTTATTTTTAAGTAAAGTTTAATATATTTTAAACAAATAGTTATTTTTAGTTCTTTTTTGTTAGCCATTAAGTTATTAAAAAAAATATTTATTTTACTTTTTCTTCATAAACGGAAAAAATATAAATGAAATCCAATAACCATAAAATGTTTGCGAAACCGAAAAAATGCAATTGAAAAATGAAATTGTGAAACGTTTAACAGCGCCAATTGCTGGTGGTGCCACTACAACTTTACCAAATCCATTCTTCGATACAGTGGAAGCACCACTCTTCGGTGCGCCACAACAACAAATGCAGCCAAATCAACAAACTGCTGGCGCTTATATGCCCCAAGGGAGTGGTGCTGCTGGCGCGCAAACTCTCTTTATGAATCAAGCAGCAACTGGGATGACAGCAGCGACACAACAAATCCCACCAGGTGAAGTGCTAAAATTACATGCATACTTAATACATACACTACAAACAAACATACATAAAGAAAGTGAATCAAATTTTGTATATTGGATGAAAAGTAACTCGATTGAGTAAACTGTTGCACTTTTTGCCCACTCTTTTGTCTCTTGTCCTCTTCACTTGTGTTAGCGAAATCTTTGTATGTATTTGTATTGTAATGTTTATGTATGTTTAGCTATTTTAAGTGCGTGCGGGCGTCTTGTTTTAAAATTAGTGGTCGCCAAAAAAGGGAGAGCTTACTATGTGAATGTCTGAAGGTAGACCGGCATGACCAGCCGCTTGAAACGGTTATGAGGGTAGTTTGGTGAAAATCCTGCTTGTCAATATCTTCGTTGGACTATGATCGAAAATACCTTTAATTTGGTACCCATATTGGCATATCTTGCTTAGTATTAATATAAAAATTCAGATAGGTGGCAACCCTCGAAACCACCCCAAGGGGCACTCCACAAGAAAACAAGTCTTAGAATGAAGTATACTATTCAATTGACTATATCTTGCTGAATATTAAACAAAAAATGACATATGGGCATTTTTCCCAAAAAGTCAGCTTTTGTAGCGTTTTTGTAAATATCTTGAAAATTAACACTTGCCCAAAATCATCCTTACACAAATTATTGTGTTAAGCAAGATCTATAAGATTCACTATTTGTCAAAATAAAAAAGTGTTTTGGGATTTGCTTTTTTTACAAAAAACGAAGGAGTTCGCACGTAACAAAAGTTGACTTTTTGGGAGAAATGCCCATATGTTTGTGGCAACACTGTTAACAGCCAGAAGTGGCAACACCCAGGCAGAAACACCTACAATAAAACATAATATCTATATGCCAAATTGGATTCAAATTGCTTTACCCGTACCCGAGATATTGATCGTTACCTATACGACGGAATAAATAAAATGCTGTTAGGTGGCAACCCTGTCTCAAAATATTTTCGTTGCTATGCGGCCGAGAATACCTTTCATCTGATACCCATGTGAGCTCTTCTACTCTTGCCGTTGACGATCGATACAAGAGACAATTTTGCCGACATCTGGTTTCAAGACGTTTTTTCCACACTACCGCTACTTGTGGCGCTGACTCAATGAATTATGGCTTAAGTTGCAATAAGTTGTTGCACAGTTTTTTAACAAATAAATAGCAACAACAACAAGCAAGCGTGTAGTTAACAAAAACAAATCAAAAAAACAATGCAAGCTTTTCCCTGTGTTTCTCACTACACGCTCTTGCTTTAAAATTTCTAAATACTCAGCGCGTGCCCTGACATGCCACACACACACACACATGCATACAAACCGCCTTGCGCTATGCTCATTTTCAAAACACTACATCATTTTTCTCACTCTCTGCTCCACACTCCACAATTCACAATAATAATTTCACTGCAATGCTTCTATGAATTCAATTGCTTCCTTATTGTCGCTTCTCTTTACCCCCACCAATCCCCTGCTTTTATGTGTGTGTGTCACTTCCTGCGCCGTTTCATGCTCGCCTGTCAATCAATGTCAATGCCAGCTGCCCCAGCCGACCAGCAATGCACTCACTGTCTATCGTCCTCCAGCCACAAATCTACCCATGTGGTTCCAGCAGCCACAGCTTAGTTGGTTTTAACGTCCGTTTCTGACATTGGAGTTGCTTTTTTTGTGTTGTTATTTTGATATCCTTTTATCTTCGTTTGTTTTCTGGCCTTCTCATTGTTTTGTCCTTTAAACATTTTGTTTATTTTTAGTTAATTGCTTCGATTTTCGTATAATTTTAATTTGCTTAAATATTTGTACCTAAGTTAGCATATTTTATGTACTTTGTAGTTGTAAGTTATAGATTTGTTTCATAGATTACAAAAGTAGATTAGTTGTCCAAATTAATTACTGTTGAGATCTGCCAAAGCGCTCCAATAATCTCACATACTCAATTTGATTACCCAGGACCTGGGAGACCGAGCCATCTACGTCTTATACACACATTTGGTTCTTAAAAAAGTCAAATAAGATGGTAGCCCTGTAAAACCGTCCTAAGTAGCAACACTTTAGCAGAAGACCTTAACAAGTTCTAGCAGATAGGTCGTTTAGTTTTCGAGATAAGCCCAGATAAGTGCCAAAAAATATATAATCGGTGTAGGTGGAAACCCTTGCTGGATATTTAAACAAAATTAAGATAGGCGGCAGCCTTCAAACCGTACCTAGTGACAACATCATTTATAATGCTAATGCAAAAATAAATAAAGTAGCATTTAGTGGCAGTTAGTTTTCAAAATTTGAATGGTAAATGCAGAAGTAAATGCCGTATTTTGGGCTAAATGCTAAAATGTGAGGATAATGCAAAATGTAGGCCTAGCATGAACCCCACATAAGAATAAAGTAACTAACTATTTATGTATGTCAAATTTGATCCAAATTGCCAGAAAATATCTTCGTTAGTATCCGATTGAAACCCGCTTTCATTTGTTACCCATATTGGCATAGCTTGGTTAGGGTGGTTCAGAATCGTATGGGAAAAACTCAAGTTGAATGTTAAGGCCAATTATTTTCTGTTTGATGAAAGAAGTGAGAAGTCAACATTTCAAGGTCCTAGGTCACTAGTTGGTCAACAATTAAAAAAAAAGAAATTGCGATAGGTGGCAAGCCTGTAAACCGCACAAAGTGCCGATACCTAATTAGAAAATTTTAGAAGCAAATTCGTTCAAAATCTCTTCAGCAGTTTCCGCAATAATGGTCGATATACATACAAAGGAATAAAAAAAGGGGGTTAATGAAGTTCTCGTGTGAAGAATCAGAAGTTACATATGTAAATACTTTGTAGGAGGCGGGAATTTAATTTTTTTTTAACATACCTAATTAGAAAAATTTTGTATCTAATATATAATATTATATCTTCCTGTACACAAACACATATTTGTACAAATTACCCAACTAACAAAATATATAACTGCGAAGTATTACAAATCTATTTAAGTTTAAAATCGCTGCTTATTAATAGTATTCCTTTTGTTCGATAAGTCGTTCCTTTATTTATCATTTTATTTTTTATCTGAATTATTTTGGTTTTTTACTTACTTGATACTTTTAACTGAAACCTCCTTTTCTTTTGACTTAAGCCTTTTGAGTCTTTAATTTTTTTTACACTTTTGACTTAACACTTTTTATTGATTTAATTTCTTTGACTTGAGTCCTTTGACTTAAGTCTTTGATTTAAGTCGTTTAATTGCTGACTCCTTTGGCTTAAGTTAATTAGTTATTTAGTTCCACTGACTTAAGTCGTTTAGTTATTTAATTCCTTTGACCTTAGTCATTTAGTTACTTAATTCTTTTGAATTTAGTCCTTTTGGTCTTTTTTCCTTTTGACCCAAATCTTTAAGTTGCTTAATTATTTTGACTTAAGTCGTTTAGTTACATAGTTTTTTTTGCTTAATTCTTTTCACTTAAGTTTTTTTGTTGTCAATTTATTCTTCTCATTGCGCCTTTTTAGTTGCCTTTTTCCTTTGAATTAAGTGTTCTTAGTTACTTCATTAATTTGACTTAAGTTGTTTTTAAGTTATTTTATTCATTTGACTCATTCCTATACCTTCATAGTCTTTGGTGTTAAAGACTTGTAAAAGCTTTTAATCTTAATACATAATCTATAAAATTTGTGTGTGTGCGAAATTTTTGCATGTTTGACCTCATTTGGTGAATTAAGGCATATGCGACTAAATAGTTTATCTTCAGCAAGAAATCATCCCCAATCGAATCATATTTCATATAAACATACTCGCTCCAATTAAAACACTTTCCTGAAAAAAATACATATATACATTCATTGGAATAGTTTACGCGCTCTCTCTCTCTCTCTATTTTGCACATTATTCTATATATTTCGACATTCATAGTACCTAAATGTATATAATGGCAATCTATGTTTTTGTTGTTTGTTTTCCTTAATTTGTTTAGTTTAAATGTTCTATTTTGTTTGTAACTATCGCACATCTTCTAAACTTCTACTTCTCTCGCTCACCAACTTGTTGATAGCTCAGTCATACTCCTTCTGTATTTAGTGAATAAATTGAGCCAGAGATGGTTCCACAGCCCTATCAAATGACTAGCAAAAATGATCTTTGATTTGGTCGATGAATCAAATAAAAAAATTACTTTTAATTTGGTTGATGACTCAAATTACAAATAAAAAGTATCTTTGATTCGTTGAAGATTCAAATCACAAATAAAAGGTATATTTAATTTGAACGATGAATCAAATCACTAATAAAAAGTATGCTTGATTTGGAAGGCGAGTCAAATATCGAATCAGATTGATTCTCCATTTGAAAGTGTATTTGAATTCAAAAAGGACTCGAAAAAAAGAACTTTTGTTTGTTTGATGTTTCAAATTGCAAATGAAAAGTATCTTTGATTTGGTCAATGAATCAAATCACAAAAAAAGGATCCTTGATCTGGTTGATGATTCAATTTACAAAGAAAAAGTATCTTTGATTTGGAAGGCGAATCAAATGTCAAATCAGATTGATTATTTATTTGAAAGTGGATTTAAAATCAAAGAGGTTTCAAAAAAAAGAGTAACTTTGATTTGGTTGATGATTCACGTCAAAACTCAAAAATATATTTAATTTGGTTGATGACTCAAATCAAAAATAAAACGTATCATTGATTCGTTGAAGATTCAAATCACAACTAAAAATATCTCTGATTTGGTAGATGGGTCAAATCACTAATAAAACGTATCCTTTATTTTGAAAGCGAATCAAATATCAAATCATATTGATTTTCTATTTGAAAGTGGATTTGAAATCAAAGAGAATTCGGGAAAAACGAGTACCTTTGATTTGGTTGATGATTCAAATCACAACTAAAAAATATCTTTGATTTGGTTGATGACTCAAATCACAAATAAAACGTATTAGTTGATTCGTTAAAGATTCAAATAACAACTAAAAAGTATCGCTGATTTGGTAGATGGATCAAATCACTAATAAAAAGAGTCCTTTATCAAATATCAAATCATATTCATTCCCTATTTGAAAATGGATTTAAAATCATGCAACCCTGACTGAGCTATCAAATAAAAATTTGTTTTTTTAAAAATTATATAATAGATAGTAATACACAAATATCGTCATATTTATTTATTTTGTAAATGTATTTTTTTTCTCTTTCTCTTTTTTATGTTTGTCTTTGTTATGTAAACTCACAAAACATATTTTGTATCATAATTACGGCAAATGAAAAACAAAAAAAAAAAAATCAAATTCATAATAAATGGAAATATGGTGGCACAAAATATCAATAAAAACTATATACACAAATACATAAAAACAAATACAAAAAAAAATTTGCCTAAATTTTTTCCACCTCAAAAAAAAAAAAAAAAAAAAATCGTTTGGTGTGGTGAAAATATTTTAACTAACTGCATAAAACATGCTTTTCACATGTACAAAATATAATCTGTGTATCGGGGTAACTCATTGTAAAAACTGTGGTCTACATAAAATACGCATACTTGGGCTCACTACATTAAAATGTGCAATTGTTCATAAACAAAACAAAAAAATTACAAAAAAAAAAAAAAAAAAAATTCAACATAAAATGGTATTTGGTGGGTATCTGCACCTATGTACACTTAACCAAAAAATGGGCAAAACATTTTGTGATTAACAAAAAAAAATCAACAAAACATCAATAACAAATACGGATTTGAAATCAAACACCTAACGAAAAATCAGGCTTCGATGCTTTGGGTGATGTTCTTAAACCGGGCATCACATCCACACATCCAGCTCAAACAAATATTGTTACAGCAGGTGCACTTGGTATGGCTGGTGTAACCCAACAACAGCAATTACTTACTCAACAACATCAACAGCTGCAGCAACAACAACAGCAGCAACAAACGCAACCTGCCAATACTGGAAAAATACTCACCGGCGATTTGGATAGTTCACTTATGTCACTTGTTGATAATTTGAATATAAATAAATCGAGCAGTGCCAAGTGAGTAAATTATTGTCAGATGAAAAAAAAAAAACGATAAAT
The DNA here is from genome assembly GCA_964058755.1 of Campiglossa producta. Taxonomy (NCBI): domain Eukaryota; kingdom Metazoa; phylum Arthropoda; class Insecta; order Diptera; family Tephritidae; genus Campiglossa; species Campiglossa producta. Next base: position 153,477,855 of record CAXKVI010000001.1, read on the forward strand.
AAAATCATTAAAAAGTAAATAGCTTGGACACAAAAACTAACAAAACAAACGTTAAGTAAAAAAGAAAGGTGTCCGGCAAACATTCGGTGGCGCAAAAGAGTCAGAAAGGAGTCCTACATTGGGGAGTTTAGGCGTTTTAGAGCTCGTTTTGGAGTATAATGATTTTTGCTTCTAGCCCTATTGAAGTCATATGTGAATATGACTCATACATGAGTATGAGTCATTTATGAATATGAATCATTTATGAATATGAGTCATTTATGAATATGAATCATTTATGAATATGAGTCATTTATAAATATGAGTCATTTATGAATATGAGTCACACATGAGTATAAGCCATACATGTGTATAAGTCATACATGAGTATGAGTCATTTATGAATATGAGTCATGAATAGATATGAGTTATTTATGAATATGAGTCATATGAATAGATATGAGTCATAAGAATAGATATGAGTCATATGAATAGATATGATCATTTATGAATATGAGTCATATGAATAGATATGAGTCATTTATGAATATGATTCATTTACGAATATCAGTAATTAATGAATATGAATCATTTGTGAAAATACGTAAAAGATTAATAAGAGTCATATATTAATATGAATCATTTGTGTATGGATATGAATCATATGTATATAATTATGTAGATATGAGTCATGTATAAACATGAATCATGTATTTTTATACGACAATTATGAATGATACACATGTGTTATATATGAATATAATATGAGTCATACATAAATAAGACGCATAAATATGAGTCACATATAAATAATAGTCATGAATATGAGTCATATATGAATTGGACTCATAAACAGCTCAACCCGAATCCCTTTGGATTTCAAATCTAGTTTCATAAAGAATTAATTTGAGTTGCGATTTGATTCGCCTTCTAAATGAAAGATACTTTTTGTTTGTGATTTAAATCTTCAACGAATCAGAGATACATTTTATGGATTTTAAAGATTGAAATAACCAATAAAATGTATCTTTTATTTGGTTGAGACTCAAATCATAAATAAAAAGCATATTTTATTATTTGAAGAAATTTTATCTTTGGATTCATGATTTGAATACATCAAAATCACGCCGTTTCCCGCACTCTTAAAAAATTCTCATTTCGGACTCTTAAATTGTGAGCGCTCCAAGAATGTTTGTTGGACTTACCCACAAAGCTACGAATATCCATTTTTTAAGGTAAATTAATTACATAATTTATTAAGAATGCGCAGTAACTTTTTTTGGGCTTGAACATTAAAAATGGTAGATTTAAAAATCGTAAGAATGGAAGCTTAAATAAACTTGAAAATACTTTCTTAAACTGTAATAAAATACTTAATTTCGAATTGGTTCCAAATAAGTTCTTAGTTCTTATGTAGCTTACAAAAAAAAAACACCATTTACAAAAAGTCACTAGTTCCAAAAATTTTCTTCCCTAAAAAGTGACAAAAGATTACTAGAAAAATTCAACGATTTCAAAAAGAAAAAAAACACTATTTCCGAAAAAAGTCATTTGTAGTCAGTGAGTAGTTTCAAATGAATATTATAAAGTTACCGATTTCAAAATCACTGCACCTAAAAAAATCACTCTTTCAAAAATTCTTATTGATCCAATATCCAGAAATATTTTTTCCAAAAAAAAAAAAAAAAAAATCAATAGTGACTAAAGAGTACCAAGAAGTGAAAAATTTCAAAAAGGCTACTCGTCCTAAAAAACTCAAAACTTCCAAAAAACCCACTAGCTCTAAAAATAGTTTACCCCAGGAAAGTCAATAGTGACAAAAGAATATCAAAAAGTCACTGATTTCATAAAGTACCTAGTCCCAAAAAATACTTTTTCCAAAAAATTACTAGCTCTAAAAAGTCACTATATACAGAAAGTCATTAGTTCCATAAATGTTATTTCCCCAACACAAATCAGTAGTGACAAAAGAGTATTAAAATAATCACAGATTTCAAAAAGTCACTAGTTCCAAAAATAATTTTTCCGAAAAAGTGAATAGATTCAAAAAAGTAGAAGATATCGAAAGCAAAATGATAATCAGCTCGAGCCTATCGGAAAACATCGGTAGTGGCAAGAACTATCCGAACATTGTTTATTGATCATCTCGGTCTTAGTTTAAAATATTATCAAAAGCTTATCGATAATCAGTCCAAGACTATCGGAAATAATCGATAGCGCTGACTATATATTTGTATTGTCAATCGTCTTGGCCTTTCTTTAAAAGCTATCGAAAAGTATCGATAGCATATAATCAGTTTCAAACGAACAAAAAAAATCGATAGCGCTGACAATCAAGATGTATTCGAATGTGGGTGATTTTTTTAATAAGTGCTTACAATCAATAGTTCTCCAGCACTACTCAGAAATTTGAAAAAAAGTAAAAAGACATTTAGGTACACATACAAAATTTTCTGAATTCATATCTCATCAAATAAGTATTTAAGAAGGTATGGTGGCATTTCTACCATTTCAAAAAAAAAAAAAAACATTTCATATCGAAAAAATTCGAACATATTTAATAACATACACACAAACATACACCCACTCATACATACATATGTACATACATACGCAAAAACATACATACTTTCATAAATTATTTCATAGTATCAAAAATACCATATTTACTTACCACCCCCGTATAGACCTGTGCAATGGAATTCACCGAAAAATACAGCGAAACCTGGTGCTAATTGGACACCACAACCAATGGCGGCTACAACTGGTGCTGGCTATCGTCCAATGGTGAGTTTGAAACGCTTCTATTAATAAAAAATTAAAAAAAAAAAAACAAAAAACAAAAAGAGAAAAACAAACCAAAATCTTTTATTTCACGTTTAGCTCCAATAAAACAGTAACTACTACTAATTACAACTACTCCAACCACTACAACTACTCCAACAACAACAACAACTACTACTCTCCAATTTGTACAATCCGTACTTTAAATATGTAGAAATGTATATGTTTACCGTAATGTGTACATGTCCTACATATTTTGAAAAATTCTCCTTTACTATTTCAGTATACAAAAAAAAAATTGAAAAAAAAATTTCAAAAATACGCCTTAATAAAAAAAGTATTACATTACAAAAAACCTACAAAATTGTGCCTTAATATGAGTATATTTGTTGTAATGCCAAACAACAACAAAAATGAAATCAGGGACAATTAGCCGTTATGAATTAGATAGTTTTATCTCAGTTTACTCTTTTTTCAATATTTTTTTTGCACTCTTTTCATTGTTTGTTACACTATTTTTACTTTCCATTTTCTTTCGTTCTCACGAAAATATAATTTTTTAAAATTGCAAATTCGTATATTCCCAAAAAGTCCAGAAATGATTCAAAAAAAGTCCCGAAATGGTTCTAAAGAAGTCCGGAAGTGATCTAAAAAAATTATCCCAAAGGTACTCCCGAAAAGATCTCAAAAGAGTCCCGAAATAAAAGCGAAAATGATTGCCAGAAAGACATGAAATGACACCGAAAAAAGTATCCAAATGATCATGAAAAAGTTCAGAACATATGCCGAAAAAGTACTGAAATTATCCTGAGACAGTCCCGAAGTGATCTCAAAACAGTAATCGCGGTAATCGCGAAAATATTACACCAGTACGGGATTGTTTCTGGGACCATTACAGAATCAGTTAAGAATTGGTTGTTGGCACTTTAAGCTATCTCTTTAGCTTTTATCTATTGATTAATTCGAGACTTGCTCAGGACCTGGTTGGGGCTGTGTCAATAGTTTCGATATAATTTTCAAACCAATGAATTCGCCACAGAGAAAAGTTTCGTTATCGAAACAGGTTACAGTTTCTTTCTACCGGAACCATTTTGGTACCACTTAGGGATTGTTTTCCCTTATACCTTGGGAATTCTTGGGGATCTGTTGGACCATTTTGTATATTTTGTTTGTATCAATACAGGATTAACTGTCACAAGTGACAGGCTTCTAATAAGGTCACTAGTGACAAAAGATCACTTGTTATAGAAAGTCGCCGGTTTCAAAAAAAGGTTACAAAAAGGCAACGATTCCAAAAAATATAATTTTTTTTCTTTCAAAAAACGTCGATAGTGACAAAGGAATATTAAAAAGGCATCAGTCCCAAAAAATCACAATTTCCAAGAAATCCCTGGTTTCAGAATTTTTTTAAAAAGTCATTGAAAAAAGTCACGGGTGGTAGACCAAGAAACCACTTCTTTGAAAAAGTCACCGATTTCTAAAATGTCAAAATAAAAAACACCGCTAAAAAAGTCACTTTCTCCAAAAAAATATCAAAAAGTCACTGGTTTCAAAAACGTCACAAAAAATCACCTTTTACAAAAAAATAGTTTCAAAAATATTTTTTCCCAAAAAGTCGCTGGTGACAAAAGAATATTAAAAAGTCACCGATTTCAAGAATTCACTTCTGTCAAAAATGAACTAGTTCCAAAATTGTTTTAAAACAGCCATTAGTGCCAAAAAAGTCACTGATTCCCAAAAGGCAATAACTGCAAAAAATAAACTTCCTTGAAAAAATGCCACCTGATCGAGAAAATAATCACTACTGACAATAAGTCACTGAGTTTAAAATTTGAATTTCTACAATTGCATTTCGGTATTTAAAAAAGCTGCTGCAAGACATGGAATTGCTACAAAAAAAATCCTTATTCCTTTACAAATTTTATATATTTGAATTTTCTGAAGTTATTTGAAAAATTATGGACTTAAGTCTTATAATGTTCTTTGCTTTAAATTACAACATTTTAGAATATATTCAAATGCAATTATTATTCTAATAATTTTTGTTCAATTTGGCATTTTTGTCAATTTTATTTGAGCAACGAACCAATTCTACACGCTAAAAGCTGCCGTAAAAAAATAAAAAAAATAAAAAAATTACATAAAATCTGCACAACATTTTTCTGCTTCTTCTTACCACATCACAAAATTACATACAGACAAACACATGCACAACAACGCCACTGAAGACACAAAAAAGGACACAATGTCAGAACTATCTAGAACTACAAATTTTTGCTAGTTGATTTTTACACTTATTTTTCTTGATACATACATATTTATTATGAGATTGCTCTCAGGAATTTTCATATGTATACAAATGGGTCAAAATCTCTGTTAAAAACATACATTAGGAATGGTACTCTGCCCTATTTTGACAGCAGAGAAAGTGGAGGCCTCAACTGAGGTGGAAGAAAAGTTAGCCTGACTACTAAGATTTTGACCGCAACTGTATATCATTTTTTAGTTTAAAAATTTATCAAACCATTTTTTTATTTAAATTTATTTATTAATTTATTTTTATTCTTCTCTTTTTATCTTTTCTTTACATATTACCCCTATTTACTTCACTCATACGATGCGTGCTTACGTTTTCCACAACATACACACGAATACATTGCAATAAATTAAACAATAATGAAATTCATTAAACATTTTTAATAACTTTTGATTACGCAAAATGATCGTGCAAAAACAAAAACAAAAAAAAAAAAAATTGATATATTTTTTAAAACACATTTACATGCCTTATCCACTCACTATACATACATATTGCTAAATAATAAATGTAAATTAAATTAATTAAAATTTAAAAAATCAACAAATTCCATTTTGTATCATTCATTGCTGATTTTTCGCGTGCGATTTTTGCGATAAATCTCCTCCAAAACGTATGAATCTCTGTGTGTGTATGTACTGCCTTATTTAATTGTACCATCACTACTACTACTACTACTACTACTATGTATGTATGTACTACCACACCCACCAAAACTACCATCACCACTACTACTCAACCATTACTACTACTACTACTACAACTGTGTAATCTTAGGCACATGGCATGACAGTAAGTCCTGCGCCAATCACAATCCAAAACCATCCGTATATACACGCTAGTTATCCTGTTATACCAAATTATATGCAGGTAAGCTGTCTTTTTATGTTTTTAATTTTTTATAATTTAAATTTAAAATTGTTTAAATTTTTTAAATTTTTTTTTTTAAATTTCGTTAACTTTTGTTTTTACTTTTTTCCTTTTTCTTTGAATTGGACTTGTTCTTTAATTTGGTTACTTTTACAATGAAGCCTTAATTAGCTCTTCATTCTGTATTGCTCTCATCTCTCAGACCCTTTTCCAGCCTCTTGTATTTAACCTTTAGTTTTGGTAGACAAGTTGTATTGACCCTAATGTTACCCCTTTCCTTTATTATGTACCCAGTTTTAAAAGCATGTTCTTCCCTAAATATGTAGTCGTACTTCTCCCACTATCTGTACCTTCCAAACTAACAAAGATAATATTAAATTATTAATCAATATAAAATAATATGAATAATTTTTCTTTACACTCAAAAAAGAGTTTCTTTATTTCAAGGAAAAATTTCCCTTATTTGGCTCCAAAGAGATGGCTTCCTTAATTAAAAGACTTTTTTCCTCAATTTAAGGAAAAAAGTCTTTAAATTGCGGAAAAAAGTCTTTAAATTAAGGAATATTTTACTTAGTTCAAAGAAGCCATGTCTTTGGAGCTAAAATAAGGAAACTTTTTTTCTGAGTGTAGTTGCGTTGATTCTATAGCTATGCGATTTTGAGTGCTGACAAATTTCTTGTGATACCCATTTCAATATCCAGTTATTCTTCTTTAGAGGTCGAAGAACACGCTGTTAAAAAATTGTCCAAAGAGAAAAACTCGTTGTCCCACGTGAATATGAAATCATATATGAAATATATCCAGTATTTTTGATTGAACAACTGCAATTCTGTATTAAAATCTTTAACCCACAGGGATCAATAGGAAGCTAAAAAGTGCGGGAAAAATAACCCGTGGAATGTTTCAATAGATGTCTTGTCAGAAAAAAAATTTCTACAAAGACAACAGTTGTCCGAGTTCCTATATTCTTCGCTATTGTAACATTTTTTGTTTCAATATTAGGTTTTCAGCTTTCTATGGTAAGAGTTTTTAGCATATTTAAAAATGCGCTATTTTTTCACCTTTTTAGTGTTACATAAATTACACTGTACAACAAAATTAAAGTTTTTGAAAACCCCACCGGGTTTCTCGACGGTTTCTGAAGCTTTTAGGTGTGCTGAATCCGAATCTGAAGTCACATTTTTCGGATCACCCTAGGTTTTCTTTCCAGAGGTAAAGAGATCGTTAGTTGTTAAATTCTTTTTTTTTTTAAATAATTTAACAAGTTTTCTTGGGTCAAAGAATTATAGTTTCATTTTGGGTTTTATCTTTGGCGGCATAAGGATGTTTCATAGTGTAAAAAATTGGCTTAGAAAATTAAACTGGTTTTTTTTACTACTACCGAAATCTGAACAAACTACACTCTGAAGGGAAAACTTAGGGTGAGCCTAAAATTTTGACTTCATATTCGGATTCAGCACATCCAAAAGCTTTAGGAACCGATGAGAAACCATCTGTGATTTTTGGCTGTTGTACAGTGTAGATAATTTGAGTTAGGCAGGAATCAGTAATTTTAGCGTTATATAAATTATTGTTTCTACCCACCCCAAGTTAAGCTAAAATAAGACTTGAATTTCTGATTAAAAAAATAAAAATTACTGACTTGTACCTACTTAAAGCTGTAGGTCAAAAATAAAGCAGTTTATCGTGCCAAATTAAAGTGCGCTGGTTAAAATCGAAAACCTTGGTTGTTAGACATCTATTTTTTCCACGTTTCTTTTAATTATCGATAACAGTTATTTATTCCTCTATCGATAACATTAATTTATTTATCGATAACAATTATTTATTTGTCGATAACATTTTTTTATTTATTCATAACATTAATTATTTATCGAAAACTGATTTTTCATTTAATTAGCGAAAACATTTATTTATTTATCGATAACATTTATTTATTTATCGATAATATTTATTTATTTATCGATAACATTTATTTGTTTATCAATCACAATTTTTTATTTGTCGATAACATCAATTTTTTATCGATAAACATTTTTTATCGATTGTCACCATTTTATTATAATTTTGAAGATTTTTGAAATCTGTGTTTTAATATTTTCTTGAACTTTTTTCTTTTATAAAATTTCTTTCTAATTTTTTTGTACTTATCTAATATTTTAAACTCTTTGGATTTTTTTTTAATATTTTGTTTTTATATATTCCTTACCTATTTCAACAGTTAAGTTCTCGATTAGCGAAAATTAGTAACGTACGAACTCTCCTGCTATTACAACTAGAAAATTCTACTAACCGCCCTCGTAAACATCTTTCAGTTGATTAGTGCTGTTTTTTTGTTACAGCACTTGCCATTTCACGTAACGTTTATTTTTTTTTGAACTATATACTAATATTGCGTTAGCGCTTTTTACTACCTTTCAGTTGAATGCCTTTTTTACACATCTTCCTCTACGCCCTATCTTTTATTTGATTTTGCAAATTTCAAATTGTTTGTTCTTGTTTAGTACCCATAATATTTGAACAGTAGTTCTGACAGTGTTGCCCTTTTTTGTGTAACTACCTAACGTTAAAACGAAACGTAATTCTCTCTTTCAGTGCATGTTTTCCTATCGAGTTTACCCTATTTAGTGAAAATTAATGATAAATATCTTTTTTTTCTTGCGAAATATTTTTAAATTATACTAATCTATTGTTCGCTTTTTTGTTTACTTTTTATTTACTCCATTTACAACAACTTTACACATTGGTTGTAACAATTTTGGAACAAACAACGATCATCAATGGTGATATTTTGCTGCTTATCGTGGATCATCGATCATCAATTTTGATACTGCGATTGGCAATTTGAACTGGTTTAAAAATAAATGTTATTTATGGCTTTCTTGGTATTCGTTGAAAAAACACCGACTCGTAAAATTCAACTGATCTTCAACTCACCGCACTCGCTCAATCGATCGTACTCGCTGTGGTGAATTTCTTGCATCTACTGACAATCAACATTCTCCATCTGACAACAACAACTCGAATATATAAATTCACTACACATGTCTGATCACTGACGCCATAACCTACTAATTGTGGTGATTTCTTTAACATTCAATTCGTTAAAATATATTTTTCTGGAATGTGTCGTGTCCTGCTGACGATCAACAATCGCGTTCCTCAAACTCACCTAAACAATTCACTCACCACCACATTCCTTGCTACTCATGATGGCTTCTAAAAACAGCAGGGAATGCCGGTGATGGGCCAACCTATGATGGGTCAAGCCCCTTTGACTGGCGTACAACCGACGATGGCGCCAATGATGACAGCGACGCCACAAACGCTGCACAGTAGTGCGATAACAATGCAACCGCAATCAATCCAGCAACAACAAACCAACGGCGGCAATAAGGGCGTAATCGATCCATTTGGTGTATTATAAAATGGTCAATTAAATACATAGATGGTACAAACAAACCCAACCACAATAACAACAACTCAACTATAAAGCAGCAGAAATACAGCACAGCTGTTGAAAAAATTACGGACGGAATATGACGCCATCCAATAAAGAAAACAACAAAAAAGCATCAAATTTTCATTAACAAGGAGGGGGGGGGGGGGGGGGGGGGGTTAAAAAGAAAACACTACAACATAGTTGGCTAATTGTATGGATAACGAACGTTTCAGCGGCGTATGGGCGGAGACTACAAGCAGGGCTTAGCTGTGGTTAGAAATGTTTTAAAATTTGTTGTTTAGGGGGGGATGTAGACGCGGAGCGTTTAGTTGTGACTTTCATTCATAAAAATAAATAGTATATTCATACAAAAAAATGAGAAAAACGTTTCAGATTATTAATGAATTAAATACTATTATGAATCACTTGATTATAAATATACAGAACAAAGAGAAAAGCAAAAAATAAAAACAAAAAAATTACAAAAAAAAATGTAATTAAAAAAAAAAAAAAGAAATTAAGTAAATGAAGAAGCGTTGAGTGTAGCAAATAATTTAATAAAAAAAAAAAAAACAGAAATTATTACCTTGTACTATTACTTATAAATAATTATAATTATTGTATTGTATTATTATGTAATTTGCGTTTAACCATTATCAATCACAAAGAATGTTTATTGAAGTATGATTATAGAAAAAGAGTGCAAGAAGTTATAAGAAATGCTGAAATGAACTATAAAGAAACACGCTACATACTTACTATAAATATATAAAATATATATGTAAAAAATAATATACATAGTTACAAGCACATACATAATGTACATATTATAAGAGTTGCATATGCATATGAGTATATAATGCTGAAAAAAAAAACAAAAAAGTATGCTGTTAGAAATGTTAGAAAAGAAGCACTCAAATGCATGCAAATTATAGAAACAAAAGATTGAATAGAATTGGGGAGAAAACTACGCATGATTCAGAATCCAAAAAACTGTGGGGTGTCACTTAAATAGGCGCACGTGTTTTTCTGTAGTAGGTCTTAAAATATAAGCCAGGGCACCCCAGGTTTTTCAAACTACTAAGTCATAAAACATCACTTTCAGTTCTACTAAGCGTTTCAAGATGTCTATCCACGAATAGATTTCGATACTGTGTTAAATATTGCCAATTTGTACTATCTTCGTTCGTTTTGCTGCAAATTATTCATGGAACCCGTTTTTTGAAAACAAATCAAGGCGAATTCAGCAGCGAAAGAGCTCATTTTCACATTTAATTGACAAAGAGAGATAGAGTTGCAAGTTATTGCTGGAAAATTTGGAAAATTTGAGGTTTTGCGAGATTTTTACAAAACTCTCTATTGCTGACAGTGCTTTGCAAATTTTTCAAGAAACAGATCCACTGACTTAAATATGAAAATTATTAATGGCTTGCTTGGAATTCGTTGATAAAACACCGACTTGTAATACCATAACCACAGTGGTGAATTTCTTCCACTTCGTAGTAACTGATATTCACTCACCACACACGCCGATAGCTATGGTGAATTTCTCGAAAATGATATAAGGTCTTATTTGAAAGTCTTGTAGTAAAAAGGAAAGGTATTTTCGTATATCGATTTCTTAGTGGAAGATCATCTTAGTTCAAAATATTTTTCAAAATTACTTTCAATAACGGTGTTTTTGAAACAAATTTTTAAATACATAGGCCGTTAATGAAAAGATTTCTGAGTTAGGTTGATATGGGAGGAGTGCCGCGGTTACTTTTCCGATAACTTTCCTGTCAAAATGGTATTGGGTATCTTATATCTTCATACTAATTTCCAGGCCCCTGCCAAGAACCATTTTAGATATAATCAGTCTGAAAAAATTGATTTTGCATGGAGTATCCATATCGTACCAATTTTCAGGTCGTCTCCCCGTTGGTGCATCCTGGGTAACGCTAAATGGCCTACATGGCCTTCGCGGCTAGTTTCTTGTATTGCCGGTTCTACGAGAACGGTGCCAGTACTTGTGCTGTAGCCATCGTGCCGAAACGACCCGGGCCGTTTTCTTATATCGACCCGGCCAAGAGCAATACACTCGGGGTGACCCTGTCTGACATTTGGCAGAGCTACACCTCGTTACAACAACAACAACCCCTTATTGAGATATTCAGCTTCAAAATATTAGTTTGTATAAGAAGTGACACGCCCCCTTTTCCTATAACGCCCTCATTTTTCTGTGAGAATGGTTTTTATAACGTATATCGCCATACCAATTTCCAGAACCAGGCCAATTAGTGGACATTCAACCTTAAAAATATATATATATGTAGATGGATGGCCGAATAATCCTCCAAAGAGATTTGAATACTTTTTTTCTGAAGTAGCTTACTGCGAAATTTGGTTAGGTACTAAAATATAGCTACTAGTATGCTGTTTGACAGTTCCTTTCAATTCCATAAAATGGTGCTTAATGCTAAGAATAAGATACACCAAAACAAAACTTTAGCCTTTTTGTAAGAAAACAGAAACAACTTCTGAAAAAGTCGAATGCGATGCGCTTTAAAAATAACCCTGCATTTTGAAAACAAAAGTTACTCGATACAAAAGTATCAGGATAACATTGACAAAAGAGGCGAAATAAGTAGTGGAATTTATTAGCAGTTCTAAAGACGTTTGCAATCACAATTTAAAAAAAGTTCAAAAACTAGCATTGCAAAGATGCGCATAATACCGATGAAATGGTAAGGCAGTAAGCCTTAAGTTATGTAACTTTGCAGTCAAAGAAATTTCGGTATGAGGGTGATTAAAAAAGTTGCATACCTTAAGGCGCCAAGTTTTGTTCCTTTTTCTCTCTGGCTTTTTTCGTGTTTTTTGTTCGAAGAAAACATGAAAATTTCCGGCGAATATCTTTCCAATTTTTCCTATGGAACCACTGCTTTCGCTTTCAACACAAAAAAATTGCAGGAAAGCGTTATTTCATAAAAAATTAATAGAACAAGAAATGCTAGAAAACAAATTTGTGGTAGTTTGTATAAATTAGGGAAATGTTAGAGCATCATACATGTAAGTCTATTAATGAAAACACATAGGTATACATATGTAAACAGTTCACAAAATTATATGTAAAAATCAAAAGTGAAAATGTTAAAAAGAAAAAAAAAATGCAGCAGAAATAAAAAAGGGAAACCTAGAAAAACTATACTGAAATACACAGAAATATACTATATAACACTGTTGAAAACCTATAGATTCATATATCAAATTATATACGTAAATATATTGACGGCTGAGTGAAAGAACAACCTATTTATAAATATTTTTTCAAAAACGCTCTGTCCCAGAATTTCTTTAAAGAACGCTCTCTCTTAGAATAAGTTTAAAAAACGAAAATTCAATACATTTTCAGCTAAAATATTGCGTTCATGAAACCAATTCTCAAATAAGAAGCTGTTGAAAAAAAGTATGTGGTAACGAGTTTTTGAATCAAATTTTAAAATAGAACTTTATTGAAGAAAATTGGTCTTCGAGTCAGCCGTCGATATATTGGGCCTCATGCATAAAAGGCGAGATTTTGCTCAGACTCGATTTATTGAGTAAAAGCTAGGTACCTGAGCAAATGCTCGATTTTAATGCCTGAGGCCCATACCTATATGTAGACACAAATTTATAATAAAAAACAGAAAAGCGCATTAATTGAGTTTGGGGAGCTTGAAAATTTGAACATTATTATTGTTGCTTAGTGAAATGCTATTTCATACGTATAAATTATAAGCATTATAGTTTATGGTATGGAAAGTAGGCACATAACTACATACTATCATATACGACACTAGAGGTCTTGTCTGGGGGGGCGGCATTCACACCTCCTTACAAAATCATCCTGAATTTCCTGCTTCTGTTAAAAATAAATGTTGAAGTTGTGTAAAAACTAATAAAAAAGTTAATAATAGTGCTAAAACAATCGCTTTATTATACACATTTGAAAACATTTGTAAGTTCACTATAATGCAAATACGAAAAAAAAAAATTAAAATAAATGTAGTTGTAGATGCTCTCAAATACCTGTACTAAAATAGTATAATGTGCTAACGTACATAAGTATGATTTTTGTAATAAAAAAAATAACGTTCTAAATACTTTTTCTGTTAAAACTTTGTGCTACTAGGACGTCTATTTTGTAACTCGTTGCTTAATCAATTCGTATATATAAGTACATTTACTTTGGAATGAGGCAATATATGTAGAAACATCACTCAGCTCAGTTCGAAAGTGCTTCACAATATTTACAAAATAAAATTCGTCGAATCGAGTTACAGAATAGCTTCTCAACACATTACTCAACCCAATAAGTTTGCGTTTGGTGCATGCGTTAGTGTATGTGTATTTAAAAAAAAAAAAATTTAATTAAAAAATCTTTAGAAAACTGTTGCAATAATAGAGTATATACCTTTTAAATAATTTTATTATGTTCTCAAAATATCAAGCATTCCAAAATTAATATTATTATTTAACTAAAGCATTTTAGAAAGGAATGTATGTTTGGAAATTTTTTATCTTTTTGTTTTATAATGATTTGGAAAATTTTTTGGAGATGGTATAATTTTAACGCTTGATGAAAACTTAAGAATCATAAAACAAATCATGCAAATCTTTTTTTCCTGTGCTTTTAAGAATAAGTCTAATAAAGGGTTAAGATTCACATCTGAGAAACAAATAATTATACAAGGTACATGCAGTAAAATGAACCATAGACGATTTTGTGAACCATTTTAACCCATTATCTGCCTCACAAAAGCCCCTTTTTAGATAGTGCATGGAAACTGCATTTCGAAAGTCATTAGAGAGTCAAAATGTGCTACAAAAATAAGCGCTAGAAAATTTTGCCAAGTATGCACCACTTTTTAATTATACTCCTATGGAAAGTAATTTAACTGTAGAGATGAGAACTTTTTACTCTTTTTTTTTTTTTTTGGTTTTAGATTTGTGATGGTCGGGGCAGTCCACCCACACAACCAGGGTAGTAAAAAACAGGTGTGTTCGTGTGTTGTCGGCCAATTGAAATGATGTTGATTGTATCCCAGATAGCTTTGATTGATGTTGATTTCTCAATGTTGCAGTGTGATACAGCTTTAAACGAGTCGTTTGATTGTGAAACGATCGCAGTATAGCGATGTTTGTATTTGTAGTTGTTGGAACGATTACAACATTTATAGGGCTAAGTATAAGCCCACTTCCGGTTAGTGCAATGAGCGAAAAAACGAAAAAGATTTAAACAAATAAAAGAACAAAAAACAAAAAATAAAAAACAAAAAGGTGCAAAATTGCGTTGACCTCTTCTGCTGTATAACTAAAACGAAATTGTTAAACAAAGATAAGATTATTCAATATGAAAATTTGTAACCACTGTTAAAGTAATACATATAGATATGTATATATGAGATCGTTTTTTATTTTTTGAATACAAAGAATTGTATATATCACATATAAGTTTATGTGTCAGTCTTTGGTATAAAATATATATTAGTTATATTTTAGATTAAAGTTATTTTGCTAATTAATTATACATTTTTCCTTTTTTTTTTTTAAATTTTTTTTTTTTTAAAGTCTAATTTTGCTTCATTAATGAAGTTGCAAAGTTCTTTGAGTGTGGTAAAGTCTCTTTTTTTTAGGATTTCAGTGCAATCTTTGTAGGTTTTAACTGCATTGTATTTATTTCTTATTGTGTCATATTTTTTGCAAGCGAAGATCATGTGGGTATAGTTGTCAAGCGAATGACAAACATCACAGAGGTTTGTATGGACCCTTTTAACTCTATTTAGGTATACTTTATCATAGGTGTGACCTGTTAGTAATGTGTTAATTGTTTTAATTTCTTTTGCTTCGAGTGTTGAGTTGTGACACCAGGGTTTTTTTGGTATTTCTGGAAAATAGCTTGCTAGGGTTTTTCCTTTTTCTTGAGATATTCTTTGATATTTAGAGTTCCATTCATTCCTAATTATTGCATTAAAATTTGATATATTTTTATTTTTGTTTGTGTCCTCATGTGAAAAAACTTCACTGAGGCACGCAATTTCAAATTCTTTCGAGTTTAAAAAAAAATCAAGGTTGTTTTTGTTTTTAGACAAAGACTGAACATTATACTGTAAGACTCTCATCATGGTTTGATTTCTCCTCATCCTCCATCATAACTTCCGACTCTGTCTCTTCTAAGATTGCAAATTTTTGTTTAAGTCTGTCAGCAAAATGCACAAAGGCATTTACACCTGCAGGGAAGTCTACCTGACGGAAGGCATCCCTGGCAAATTTCGTCATTTCGCTGGTAATTTTTTCAATTTCGGATACTAAATGTAGGTTAGGCTGATTAAACGCCACACCATTATTTTGTGCTCTTTTTGGTCGAGCTCCCCCACTGTATGTCGGTTTTTCCGAATTGACTGCCTTTGGACTTTGACGTCTTACAAATCTAGAGTAAGACACTGGTGTTAAAATTTTGTTATTCTCAATTTGATTATCTTTTGAGTAATTCTTATGAGTATTTAGTTCAGGGAAATGATCCTCACTGAGATGTTCAAATCTATTTTCGGATTCTAGCTTGATTTCCTTGACTACCTCTCTCCTGGTTTGTTTTTTTAATGTCATTAATTTAATGATGTAATTTTCTCTTTCTCAGGATGAACAAATTTTTCTGTCGAATGCCATATGAGACGTGTCCCCACACAGAATGCATTTAGATTCACAGCTGTTTATGCACACCTCTTTTTTCCCACACTTAAGACATCTTTTATCCGATCTACATGCCTTCTGTGTGTGACCTAACCTTCCACATTTATAGCATTGTCTTGCCATAGGATAGAAATAGTGAACTTCAAGAATTGAGTAGTGTAGAATTACTTCTGGTGGGATTTTATCTCCAGAAAAACCAATTTTAACTGACCAGGTCGAAACCCTGGTATCATTTCCCTTATTCTCCTTTTTAGTGAATCTTTGAACTGAAGTTATGGGAATTTCAGAAATCAAACCTTCTTTGATTTCATCATCCGTATATTCTGGTGGGATGCCTTTAATAACACCGTATGACTCAATATAATTTTTTGGAATAAAAGCTCGGATATTATTATCCTTCAGAATTTTATTTATTATGCATCTATTTGCATAAGTTGCATTCTCAAAAGTAACTCTGTATAGAGTTAAGCCAATTGATTTTATAGTAGAGATTCCCTCAATGTTAAATTTTTAAATTTTCCTCCATAGGTAGAGGCCATTTTGAACATTTTTATTTTGCACGTGTTCGCATTTCGATGTATCAAACAGAACACTAGCCTTACCCTTGTGGTTTGCTGGGTAAATACCGTTTCCCTTGTTTCATCATTTGCATTAACAAAAACTCCTGGCCTAACTGGATTTTCGCTAACTGTATTCCCTGTAGTTGTTGTTGTACTAGTAGAAGGAATATTGGCGGTGTTTTCATTACTTTGGGTGATGAAATTTTAACATTTTGGGTTTGTCCCGTATAATTTTCTGATTCCGAATCCTTTTATCTTTTTCTAGTAGATTTTGGTGGCGGCTCTTTAGGCATTCCACCAGTTTCTTCATTATTTGACGCCATTGCGTCACACACACAACTATACCCACGCTTCACTACACTTGTGTTTGCTGTACTTGGTTAGCACAAAATAAGTAAAAAATATGTATTTTTAACAATGCAGCTTACCTGGGAAATAAATCCAGCTTACCACACTCTATAATTGGTTACACACTTTCTGTTAAGTGAAAAGAAATTTTTTCATAATTTTTTTTTTGTTGAAATGAAATTGTAGAGAAAAAGCCGTCCGCATAATTTGCTCGCTCAAACGGAAGTAAAAAATAGATTTTGCTTTTTACTCTTTAATGAGTGATATATAACTTGCAGCCAAGAAATTCTCAATACGAGCGCGACTAGAAAATGTTGCATACTTTAAGGCGCCAACGTTCGAAGGGTTACTTTTTATTCTATGTAGTCTTTCACGTTCTCTGTCTGAGGACACCCCTAGTAAAATTTTACGGGATAATTTTCTAAAACATTTTAACTTTTTTTAACTTCACTAGCGTGCCCCAAAATACAATTTAATTATACTATACAAAAGAGCTTTCCAAATTATCTGCCTCACGAAAGCGTCTCTTTGACCCTTTTTTTTTGGCGAGTGCGAGTAAAGAGTATTTTAAAGGTCGCTAGAGAGTTAAAATGTACTACAAAAATATTCACAAGAAAATTTCACTAGAGGTACTTCCGAAAAAATCTTTTAACAAAGAACGTTGAACGCCACAAAATCGGAATAAAGGAAACTCTGCGCCTTAAAGTATGCAATTTCTTATATTTATTCTAGTTTGTATAGCAAGCTATCAAGTCTAACACTGTACAGCAGCCGTCTGGGTATGGGATCTAACCAACTTTTTTTTTAAAGAGATTGAGACATACATAAAAAACTACGTTACCCGTTTTTCGAAGTTAGCCTTCAAAATCTAGTTATGGGCTTTCGAAGTTCGAAATTAGGCCCTTTTAATTTTGCTTTTCCAATTGCTGTATTAAAAAAATTAAAAAAGGATGTGGGCGTAGTCTGCTTGATTTCCTTTTTCGATTGGTAAACTTTGGGGTACGTAGTTTATACATAAAATGTCTCAATATCTTCAAAAAAGTTAATTAGATCCCATACCCAGAAAAAAGTTGATTTTGCTTTATAGTGATAAACACAACTTTTCGGCCAAAGAAATTTAAGTATGAGAATGATTGAAAAAAGTTGCTTACCCTAAGGCACCATATTTTCTTTAACCCTCTAGCGACTTTGAAAATAACTTATACGCACTGTCCAAAAAGGGGTTTACCTTTGGGAGAGCTTTATCGGGTTAACATTTCTTTGAAAAATTATCCACTAATTTAATAACTTAAACAAAATTTCAAATTCAAAGAATGCCAATCGCCAAACTAAATGAAATTTTCCCTTGACAAGGTAATTGTGGGAATTTTTCCCAAATAATAAAAAAAAATTGAGGGAGACTATTTAGAATTTCCCTGTTTATCCTTTTCACCCTTAAAACATATATATCTTCGATAAGAATTTTTACCCTCTTTTCACTTATTCTAAACACTCAGAAAAAAAAACATTTCACATTCAAGCTATAACAAACAACTTTTGATGGTTTCCTGTAGTGTTCCGACTCTTCCATACAGGTTTAAAATTAATCCGCATTTCAAAAATGCTGTTACACTGTATTTTGTATAAAATATATCCTATGTAACTTTTCTTTCTTTAAACATCCTTCGCGAAACTTGCTTGCTTGAAAGGAAGATCGATCGCCCTACTCCAAAATGCTCTATTCAAAATATTTTATACTCAGAACTTGTGTAAAAAAGCCCTATATCAAAATTTGACTATCGGAACTTGTTTTAAAAACGCCTTATCTCAAAATGTTTTTGAAAAAGCTTAATTTCAGTTGAAAATGTATTGCATGTTAGTTGATAAGGGGCATTTTTGATACAAGTTCTAAGAATGAGCATACCTCAAATATATTCTGAGAGGGAACCTTATCTAAAAAGCAGTCGAGAGGGGTGATCCAAATTAGTCATCGATTTTCTTTTTAGTATATTCGAAATTTAAAAAATTTAGCTTATGTATTTACTTTTTAATAGTTACAAAATTATGCTGTGTATTTTATACCTAATGTGCAAATTGCTTAACAAAACAAAACATTTTAGTCCATATATTCATACGTGCTTATACGATTATACTTATTATATAGTTTACATAGCTACATATGTATGTATGGACAAAGTTCAATGATGCATACATATATGTATACATACATACATATATCTATAAATAAATATATTTATGATTATATTAATTATTGTGTAATGTAATGTCTAAAATTACAATTTTTTTGTAAATAAAGCCGGAAATGAAAATTGAAAATCTGCATAAAAAATATAAAAAAAAAAATAAAAAAAAATTTAAAAAATTAAAAAAAGATAAAATTGCGAAATATTACCATAAAATACCTATACCAATAAATATGTACTGTTTTGTTTAAGTTAATTGATAATTATAATGAATGATATAAATAGCTTATGACTATAATGATGATGAATGATAATAAAAAATAAAGAATTATTAAATGGACTACCAATGCCTTTTTTTTAAACAGTCACACAGTCGTTATGAAGAGTTTCCGAAGTGACATCGAAATAATGACGAAATTATACGGCAAAGATCACGAAGTCCTTTCGAAAAGATCTTTAACTACTCCTATTCCTAACTAAGCCTAACCTGGGAGTCACTTCGTGTTCTATGAAGTGTTCCAATGACAACAAAAAACAAGTAAGGAAGTCTAAGTTCGGGTAAACCGAACATTAAATACCCAGCGTAAGGAAAGAATCAATTGAGGAAATTTTCAATTATATTTTAATAAGCGATAAATTTCGCGAAAACTGACATTACATTATTCATGTGTCTCCATAATAGCGCGGCTTGGAAATTGCTATTACGGAAGTGTGCTATTACGGAAGTGTTTTACTTGAGATGTATTCAGTTCAATGCAATACAATTAATTTTGAGTTGCTTATTTACAAATCTCATTAAACGTAGTTTCCATGTGACAATATTTTGTCAACTGTAGTACCTAAAATGTTTATATTTTTTATATATGTATATTATAGCTTGGGAAAAACGAACTCAATAAATTTATTAGTTAGTTTATAAAATTTATATTTATTTATGCTACTGTATATGTACATTGTTCGACTGCCCTCAAAATCTTATTTCTAGTGAATTCATTTCTTACTTCTAATATACTTAGGCCTAATTTGTTGACAAAGTTTTGTTGAAATTTTGGGGATAGATTAGTAGGAGCCTGGAGAGTGTTTCTGTAAATTTTTTTTTATGGGAAGTGGACCCGGGACCGCCCTATTCGAAAATATCGTATAAATGGCTGGATTTACTTGATATTTGGTATGTAGATAGCGTTATGCTTAGATTAAAGTATAGGATGATTTTTCTTCCGGGAAGTGGACCCAGGACTGACTTATTCTAAAGTATCGTATAGATGGTTGGATTAACTTTAAATTTGATATGTAGGTAGCGTTAAGCTTAGGTTAAAGTGTGGGAAAAGTTTTCTTCCAGGAAGTTTATCAGGGCCCGATATATTCTAAACAATCATATTTATGACTCGATGAGCATGATATTTAGCGTGTAGCTGGCGTTTCACCTTGATAAAATATGAGATGATGTATCTTCCGAGAAATGGTAAAAATGGTAAAATCTTATTCAGGTGATTTTCTTTGGCGTAGCAACGCACGCCGGGTATTACTAGTAGAATGATAAGAGAGATTCACCTATGAGATTATATCATTTTATTTATTTCAGCTACCGAGATATGTCTCTTCGTGTGATTTTCGAAATTGTCGATATCGACAAAAGAGGCGTGGTTATCATCCGATTTCGCCCATTTTCTCTAAATTTTTACTCAAGTTATCGTATACACAGACGGACAGACGGATGGACATATATGGAACTCTATATCTATCTCGATTATTTTGTGCCGTTACGTACTACCGTTATGTGAACAAAATTAATATACGCTCGTACTAGCACTGGTGCGCTGGGAATAAAAATCGTAATGGAGAGACTAGGGGGTTCATCCTACCAAAATATATCATTTTAGCCATTTCCGTCACCGAATTATGTCAATTTATGTGATTTTCGAAATCGAAAGTGGGCGTGGTTGGAGAGCGATTTTTCCAATTTCATCAGGTATACCCCTAACGATACTAGTATGCTTTGTGCCAAATTTCATCCTTCTACCCTAATCAGTTTAAAAGTTACGACTAGTTGAATTTTCAAAAATGCCTCCCTTAAAGGTGGGCGGGACCACGCCCACTTTAGAAAATTTATCAAAAAATCATTATGTAATGGTCAGAAGGGTTCACCTATAAAATTATATCATTTTACCGATTTCGGTTATCGAATTATGTCAATTTAGGTGATTTTAGAAATTTTCGATATCGAAAGTGGGCGTGGTTGGAGGGCGATTTTATCCAATTTCATCTGGTATACTCACATCGATGCTAGTATGCTTTGTGCCAAATTCCATCGTTCTATCGTAATCAGTTTAAAAGTTACGACCAGTCAAATTTTCAAAAATGCCTCCCTTAAAAGTGGGCGGTGCCACGCCCACTATTAAAAATTTATGAAAAAATCATAAGAGAATGACCAGGGGGATTCACCTATAAAATTATATCATTTTAGCCATTTCAGCTGCCGAGATATGTCAATTTGTGTGATTTTCGAAATTTTCGATATCGAAAGTGGGCGTGGTTGAAAGGCGATTTTATCCAGTTTCATCAGGTATACTCCCGACGACACTAGTATGCTTTGTGCCGAATTCAATCATTCTATCGTAATCAGTTTAGGAGTTACGACCATTCAAATTTTCAAAAATGCCTCCTTTAAAAGTGGGCGGTGCCACGCCCACTATAAAAAATGTATGGAAAAATCATAAGAGAATGACCAGGGGGGTTCACCTATAAAATTATATCATTTTAGCCATTTCAGCTGCCGAGATAAATCAAATTTTGTGATTTTCGAAATTTTCGATATCGAAAAAGGGGGCGTGGTTATCATCCGATTTCGCCCATTTTCAATAGCAACCTACCTTGACCAGAAAGTAACCTGTGTACAAAATTTCATGCAAATATCTCAATTTTTACTCAAGTTATCGTGTACACGGACGGACAGACGGACAGACGGACGGACATGCCTTAATCAACTCCTCTTTTAATCCTAAGAACTTTCATATATGGAACTCTATATCTATCTCGATTATTTTGTGCCGTTACATACAACCGTTAGGTGAACAAAGTTAATATACCCTTGTACTAGTACTAGTACTAGTGCGCTGGGTATAAAAAAGAAAATATTCGTATAAAGGGTATGAAAAGAAACATCAAATTCATACAAATTTTGTTTCACTTTATCACTTAATAGAACGAGGAACTTCCCCCAGGGAATTCTTGTTCTATGAAATGATAACGTGAAAAAAATTTGTATGAATTTGAAGTTACTTTTCATAAATTTTTCAAGGCGAATTCATTACAGGTGGCATCTTCCCGCCATATGGTTTCTTCTTCTTCCTTGAAAATCGAATCGAAGCTGTAAAATTTCTTATGTTGTTGCTTTGTCTGACATTTTTAGCCACAAGGAGTGTGTGCGTGCGTGTAGATCTGAATTCGCTCGAACACACCTGTATGAATTCGCCTTGAAATTTTTTATCAAACCGGAACGGTGCCGATTTCTGGTCGATTTTTCATTCAACCTTCAAATACAAGATGTGAATCGATCGAATTGCCATTTACACGGGGAAAGACAAAAAATCAACGAGAAAATCGCCCCTATGAATCAGCATTTAGGAAATGTAATCAATCTTTTCTAACGAAAATTTCAATCTAGTTGGAAGACGACATTTGTTGGTGAATCAGTTGAGAGGATCGTTGGTGTCACATGTCGGACATGCATTATGCTTATGTCGGACATGCATGCTTATGACTATAATGATGATGAATGATAATAAAAAATAAAGAATTATTAAATGGACTACCAGTGCTCTTTATTTAAAACAGTCACATAGTCGTTATGAAGAGTTTCCGAAGTGACATCGAAATAATGACGAAATTATACGGCAAAGATCACGAAGTCCTTTTGAAAAGATCTTTAACTACTCCTATTCCTAACTAAGCCTAACCTGGGAGTCACTTCGTGTTCTATGAAGTGATCCAATGACAACAAAAAAAAAAAGAAAAAATTCGTATAAAGGGTATGAAAAGAAACATCAAATTCATACAAATTTTGTTTCACTTTATCACTTAATAGAACGAGGAACTTCCCCCAGGGAATTCATGTTCTATGAAATGATAACGTGAAAAAAAATTTGTATGAATTTGAAGTTACTTTTCATAAATTTTTCAAGGCGAATTCATTACAGGTGGCATCTTCCCGCCATATGGTTTCTTCTTCTTCCTTGAAAATCGAATCGAAGCTGTAAAATTTCTTATGTTGTTGCTTTGTCTGACATTTTTAGCCACAAGAAGTGTGTGCGTGCGTGTAGATCTGAATTCGCTCGAACACACCTGTATGAATTCGCCTTGAAATTTTTTATCAAACCGGAACGGTGCCGATTTCTGGTCGATTTTTCATTCAACCTTCAAATGCAAGGTGTGAATCGATCGAATTGCCATTTACACGGGGAAAGACAAAAAATCAACGAGAAAATCGCCCCGATGAATCAGCATTTAGGAAATGTAATCAATCTTTTCTAACGAAAATTTCAATCTAGTTGGAAGACGACATTTGTTGGTGAATTAGTTGAGAGGATCGTTGGTGTCACATGTCGGACATGCATTCGGTATGTCGGGGTTTAGTGGGAACAAGAAGAGCTCCACCTAATACAAAATTTCGAGGTTGACGTGAGATTTCCGAATGTACGCCCCCGGTTCCAGTGAGTTTGGTGAGATTTTATTGGACCCCTATTCCCCCTTTTTAAGTTCACATAATGAATGGATGCCCCCTCATGCCTTCGATTATCTCGGAAACAGCCACAGCATGCTTGCCACATTAGGTTTATCGTCGAAAAACCGGACAAGGTAAGTTTTCCCCTAGAAAAACCTTGTCTATTCCAAACCATATTTCAAAAGCACCATTCTGATCCAAACAACAGATCAATTTGAGCAGTAGAGCTAAACACCATGGGCCATAGTCATTGTCCAAATTAAACATGATTTTAAGTTAGTTTGACACAATGCTTTAACACAATGCTTTAACTAACTTGGAATCATGTTTATCTTTGACTAACTACGGGCCCATAGCAACAAAACCATGAATAAAGAATATAATGTCACTCTTGCTAAGAAGTGCTACTTTGTACTGGGCGGAAGATTGGAAGGTGAACAACAACGTTAGAATAAATTACCCTCTCTTCCAGCGCCAATTAATGAGTTTTTATCTCAAGCCGTTTTTAATAATGGGCAAACTACTCCCCGATGCCGCTAGCCTTACAAGCTTAGTTCTATTGTCCGCACCTGTAAGCGGAAGCACAATTGTACGCTGTATCATCTGTTGCCTACATTTAGGCGTAACGAAAACCATGATTGACCAAAACTACAGCTCTTTAGGCAGCAAGCATGGCTACCCGGTAGGAAAAAGAAGGTAACTACAAATTAACTACTAACTAACCTGTCTTCTATTTTTTTAAAGCAAACTACTTTTCGAGGGAAATGGACGAAAATTAGCGAAGTATACTCAGCTTTAGCTTTACCACACCGTTTTCGAAAATTAAAATCATGCAACTACTTTAGCGCATTGCGCATTTCTAAATTTACTGAGTCACTTTTTTGAAATTATAAGCGGAAATGGGCGTGGTTATTAACCGATTTTGATCTTTTTTACTGAAAATATTTCTTGTTATGCATTTAATATTTGTAACAAATCAACGACAACTCTTCTTTGGATTACGTGTATCGAAACGTTTGAATTGGAGTG
Organism: Campiglossa producta; assembly: GCA_964058755.1. Taxonomy (NCBI): domain Eukaryota; kingdom Metazoa; phylum Arthropoda; class Insecta; order Diptera; family Tephritidae; genus Campiglossa; species Campiglossa producta. Next base: position 153,502,795 of record CAXKVI010000001.1, read on the forward strand.
ATGGCAGATGAGTGCCAGGGAATCTGCATACCAATTTCAGTTGGATATCTCAAAATTTGTTCAAGTTATCGTGTTTACTTTCCGACGGACGGACATTTTTGTTTTCATCCAGAACGGTTTAATATACATAAGCCTATATCTATCTATCTTGATTCGTTTATGCTGTTACATTGCTACGTTCAGCTGAGTATACACTCAGAGAAAAAATCACAGTTATATCAACAGTCCTCTACTGTTAATACCAAAAACTGTTGAATTGACGGAAATCTGGTCAAGTAATGTAGATTTACAGTGAATCCAACAGATTTAACAATCATTTAACAGCGAAGACACTCTCACAACAGACTTCTGCAGTTAATCCAACAGATTTAAGTTAATCCAACAGATTTAACACTCTCACAACAGACTTCTGCAGTTAATCCAACAGATTTAACAGTAATTCAACAGCGAAGATACTCCCGTTACTGTCATAGAACAAAGCTGCAATTCGACGCTATCAAACATAAGTACGCGATGGCCTGATGGTTAGCATCTCCGTTCAGCAGTCAAAGCAGGGTGAGCTCGATTCTCGGTGGATGTTACAAAGAAACGTGGGAAAGTGTCATTTAGAACAAAGCTGTAATTAGACGCTGGGAAGCATAAGTAAGCGATGGCATAATGGTTATACAGTAGACCCTGCGTTGAGTGTTCAAGAGCCCAGAGTTCCGATTCTCGGTGAATTCACAATATAAGAACTCTGAAAAAATAATTTTTGTTTTTCTTGAAAAAAAAAAATGATATTGACTTCACTGAGAATCGAACTCGGATTAGCTAAAACAACAAAATTTTCTGTTAAAACAACAGCTAAAACTGTTCACGAACGAACAGCATCTGTTGTTTCAACAGGTATATCGTTTGGATGGTTTTTGAATGTGAAATCTGTTGTTTTAACCTGTAATCCAGTTCGTTCCACTTTATTTTTTCTCTGGGTGTGAGGGTTGAGTAAAAGATTACCATATTTCCAAATATTTTTCAGAAACGTCCCATCTCAGATTATGTTTCAAAAACGCCTTATTTGAAGATTTGATAAAAATTACCATATCAGCTCAAAAGGTAATAAATTTTTCCTTAGAAAGTGTGTTTTTGAAACTCATTTTGCGGTATGGCGTTTTTAAAAACAATTTCGAAAGAGTTATTTGAAGAAAAATTACAGCTAGGTCGTTCTTCAAAAAATTCTGAGTTAAGGCGTTTTCGAAAAGTATTTTGAAATAATGTGGTTCGCCCCGCACCGAAATGCTTGATGCTCTTGAAATTTTAGAACTAAAAATGTTATCGATTTTCCCCACCTTTTCCAAAGCTATTGAAATTTTATTACGATCTTCAACCTCAAAGGCTAATTGTCAAGAAGTGAAAATTGTTTGATTTAATTTTTATTCCGTGAATTTTTTTAATCTTCATTTTTTTTTAACGAACAAGGGATAAAGATCTTAAAAAAATACTTTTGCAACTACGCGATTTGTGGAGCATTTTAAAGCTAGAAAAATTTGCAAAAATTAACTCAAAAGACAAAACAATTAAAAAATGGGTAAACGAACATCAATCGGAGCACCAGGTAAGACGACAGTTCGTCAACCGGCGAGCTTAATTATGGCACCAAAACCCGTACATCCACGTGCTGTGCGCACTCATGGCTTCTTCGGTGTATCATTCGTGCGTCAACATATGGTTATCGACGATCGTTGGACGCCCACCTCATTAACGGAACAATTCAAGGGCATGGCCGATTTGTTATGTAAGTTGCGCTTTTAAGGGGTTTGGTTTTTGTCTAAGCTTTCTTTACCTTTTTGCGATTAGCAAAACGCTTGGTATTCAAAAAACTCGAAGCTGCTGCTAATCACAAGCGTTATATACGAGAGAATCGCAATTTGAAGCGTCAATGTCGCGATGGGCGCACCAAACTATCGAATGTGCTCTATGGTGAAAATACAAAGAAAATAAGAAATTTTCTAATCAATCACAAGGATATGCAACGTTTGTATCAGAAGATGCCCGTTGAACTGGTGGTGGATAATATCAATCAACGTACGTTTGTGATGCGTAAGGAGCGTGATCGGTTGAAATTTCGTTTGGAGCAGTTGAAGAATGTTTACAAGGATAAGTTGGTGGGTAGAGGGTGGGAAGTACACTTGATACTTATTTTTCTTGCAAGTTAACTTTTTAGTGGTCGGTGAATGTTTTTATGGAGAATAAAATTTGAATAGGAAATAAAAAAACAGGACGGAAATGAAAACTTTTGGTGTGTCTAGCGTCCAGCAGATGTCGCACCAAACAGTTGTAATATTTTCTTGTATCTCCACTACTCTGTCGGAAACGTCTGAGGCAATCTGGATGAAGTTTACCTATAGATAGTTTACTTCATTCTAATAGTACATTTACACCGCACCAAATTTGGCGCTTTTTTCCATACAAATTTAATTTTCCAAATTTGGAATTCCACCAAATTTGACCTCATTTGTCGAATAATACAATCCACAGTTCATTTTTAACTACTTGTTTTAAGAAAATGGGCGAATCCTACCAGGAAAAGACAGAAGCCTTCTTGATTCTTCTTTTATTATTACTCTACTGGTGTTTAAATCTTCACGGTAATGCATTTTCTTTCGGTGGCTTTTTGTCCTGATAGAAGATTCTTGCAGGGAAGATGAAGCCAAATTATCTTTATTATTATCATAATTTGATATCTACTTTCTAGCATCTCTTATCTATTATCTACTTTATATCTCCTTCCCAGTTGGAGCGCGCCGTTTTGCAGAACCGCATTAAATACGAGAATGAGTTTGTTTTGGAGGAAGAGCTGAAGTCTCGTGTTTTCCGCAAGAAAATCGAAAACTCCAATGTCCGCTTAAAGGCAATCAAAACTATAAACGGCACTTATAGAAAGATGATACAGGTCCTACGTCATGATGCCATTTTTTATGAACCGATCTTGCGTTCCCTTAGCTTAGATATTGAAGATCAGTCGAACTTTATTAAACATATTCTCTATTTGGGTATGCCAGCGATTGCGAAATTCAAGGAACTCAGTGAAGAGTACAGGGTAAGTTCCCAAAAATCATTTTGGTCTGATGTAAGGCGATCACAAAAGTCCTAGGAAGCCTTGTCATATTTAGCAAATATTTTTTTTGAGAAGATGTTTTTGAATTTTGTTTTTAAGATTTAACCACAAAACGGCTTTTAATACCGTTATTTACCCACCTCAACATCTCTTCCGAAGTAATTCAATAAAAAACTTATTTTTTTCCCCTTCTACTCACCATAACTCAGCAAATGGAAGAGAAGTCTCGCAAAAGTATGCAAGCTAAATTACAAATGATGGCTCAATATCGCAAGGATGCTAAACGCAACAGTAATCCAAAGCCGCCAACACCAAAACCCGTCGATCCCATATCGAAAGCTAAGCGTTATGTGCGTGAAACAACGAGTATGATGTTCCTCAAGAATGAGCTGGAAGTAATTGAGAACACAATTAAGCAAGTGAAATTCGCAACGCTTTGCTCGCAGGCTAAAGAGATCTATCCGAGGTACGGTATAAATTTGTTTTCAAGCTTCGACCGGGCTATAGAGTTATATATAATTCTATCTAATTTACAGAATAAAATCACAAGTCGAAAATAATTTCAAACTGAATAAAATGATCGAAAACGATATGCTTGGACATCAGACACTCGAGACAAAGATGAAGCGCGCTGAGGTTTTAGAGGGAATTTTGGTGAATAATTTGTCCGAGCAAGAGATTGAGTGAGTTTGATTAGCTAAAACACAGACATTCTGTTATTTTCATACATAATTTTCTTCATAAAAAAAAAACAGACGTCTGGATCGTATTAAAGAGCTTAAAGAGGCAATCAAGGAGGAGGACAAAGAGGAGGAGAAATTGATTGCCTATATTAAAAATCGTGCAGATGCCTATGTGATGTTACGGTATGTATTCTATAAAAAAATAGAAGTGGACTAATAAGGCGCCCGCTACTGTTTGCTCAAAATTACCGCCACACTCTTTGCTCATAAAATCATAATTTTAATTTCCTCTCTTTTTCAAAGCTTCTCTTTGTGGAACTTGAATGAGATTCTACGTCACGTTGATCGTCCCGAAAAGCCGACACGCATCAAATATCCTAATTCCTATTTGCGTTTGCCTTTGTTGAAGTTTGAAATGCTGACAATGCGCGCCTGCCCACCCGATCCCTACGAGGAGAATAGTGAGTAACATCGCATCAGTTGCTGCGAAAGTTTAATTGAAAACCTCTTCTCCTACTTTCAGTTGACACCATCATGCACACGGTGATACGCAAGGTCTACAAATTGATGCGCGCCTACAAGGATGAGGTTTCCGCCTCGCAAATGGCACGTTACGTCAATGATTATCAGAACGCATTCCTGGATAGCATTGAAATTGAGGATATTGGTGATAATAATGAGGTGCAAGAACAAGATGAAGAGGAAGACTTGCTGCAAGAATCGAAGCCACTGCAAAATGTGCCAAATCGCAAAACGATTAAAACGCAAAGCGCTAAATTGGTTGAGGAACTATCGAAGAAGGAGGATTAATGACACTTATCAAAAATTTATATTTTATTAACCGCTTAGGATAGAGACAAATTTCAAGTTATATATACATTTTTATTAATTCAATAAAAAAAATTATACATACACTAGCTGACCCGGTAGACGTTGTCCTTCAACAAATTTATTTCCTATATTTTCCTTTATTTCCATCTCAATCCTTCTCCCTACTCCATTTCCATACCTATCCCTACCATCAGGTTCTGAAAGGCAATAAGAAAAAACTGATGATAAAATAAAATACCTAATTTTCTATTTTGTCCAATAGTCTTAACTACCTACATTTTTTCCGATATTTTTACTTCCAACATAAACTTTTCAAAATAGATTTCCGAAAAAATGATAAATAGGTGGCAACTTTAAAAACCGCCTCAACTAGAAAATCTTAGAATGAAGTGGCAACGCCTGGGTAAACAGTCTAAGAATCAAGCATACTATCTATCTCTATGCCAAATCTCATCAAAATTCGTTCCAAAATTACCACAAAATGATCGCAAAATTACCTTAAAATGATTCCAAAAAGAGTGTAAAATGATGTCAAAAGGATCCCAAAATTACACCAAAATTTAACAAAAATGGTCCGAAAATGACGCCAAAATAATCCTAAAATGAACCAAAAATGGTCCCAAATTGACCCCAAAATGATACCAAAATTACCCTTAAATGATCCGAAAATAATTTCGAAATTACCAAAAAATGATCCTTATAGTACATTTATACTTCACCAAATTTGGCGAATTTGAATTTGTCATTTCGAACCTGTTTACACTGGCAAATTTGCATTTGGCTTCACCTTTCCTGCAATAATCTTCTACCAGAACACAAAGCCACCGAAAGAAAATGCACCACCTTGATGTTTTAAACACCTGTAGACTAATAATAAATGAAGAATCAAGAAGGCTTCTCTCTTGGTAGAACTGGTCCAATATCTTAAAAAAAAATAGTTGAAATTTTTATTTGGAACTGTGCATAATGCAAAAGTTTTCACACGTTAATTACCCATTAAGTTTCTTGCTGGGCAATTCTAAATGTGTAACACCGGCAGGGTTGCTATTTTGAGGAATTGTGGATTGTATTGTTCGGCGAATGAGGCCAAATTTGATGAAATTCCAAATTTGGAAAATGAGATTTGTATGGAAAAAAGCGCCAAATTTGCAATTTTTCGCCAAATTTACCAAATTTGGTGCTGTGTGAATGTACTATTAAATTACTCCAAAAATACCCTTAAATGAAAAAAAAATTAAAATTATCCCGAAACTACCCCAAAATGATCTTAACATAATCCAAATAGGATCCCAAAATTACCCAAAAATATACAAATTTAATACGGTAAAATGGTATCCCTAGGCGGCAACCCTGCTTTAAATATTTTATTTGGTATGTCGCCGAAAATACCTTTCATTTGATACCTATGTATATTGGCATATCTTACTCAATATTAAGAAAGGTGGCAGCCCTGTAAACCACCCCAAGTGGCAACCCCCAAGTGGATAGTTATTCAAAATTTCATTCAAATCGGTCAAGCTGTTCCCGAGATAAACCGGATATACAAATATACATATGGATCATTCCATGCCAAATCGACAAATTTTTTACCTGACCTACGATTTCACTAAACATTTGCTAAAAATTTGCTATATAAAAGGGTCGGACTCTTTTTTTGAAAAAAAAAAAAAAATTTATATGTATGTATATCTGGGCTTTTAAAATTTTTTTATTTTTTTTCCGAAAACTACATTTAAAAACAAAAATTTAAAAAAAAAAAGATCAAAAAACGGTCGATTTTTTAAAGAGTTAGAGCATTTAAAAAAAAACGTTTTTTTTTTTTAAAAGGTTCATAACTTTTTTTGATTTGGGGAAAAAAAATTTAAAAAAAATTCTGAAAAATTTCGAAACTGAAGAGGGTCAGGTAAAAATTTTGTCGATTTGGCATGGAATGGCCCATATATACAAGTTTAGATTAAAAAAAAGTTAAAAGGAAATAAAATAAAATGGATTAATTTAAAATGCTCGATTTCCTGTAGGGTATGTTACTAAGGTTCAAGTAGGTGGCTGTACTCTTCAGTGACTGCAATATTAGTTGTAATAAAAGGCAATAGTGTTAGAAGCATCGGAAACAACAACAGTTGAATCAATTTTTTTTTTTGTAATTTTTTTCTGATCATAATTGGGATACTAACAGCTTTTTTAAAATAATGATTGCTACTGTTATTGCTGTTATTTCTGTTGATTTTCTTTATTCAACACGGATAATATATTGCGAATTTGCTATAATTTTCATTTCAACAGCCACATTTAAATTGTTGTTCATTTGTTGAGGTTCTTGTGCTGCCACCGTGACCAATTAATCATCGCTACCAAGGGTTTTCTGACTTCATCTGCAAATCAGGCAACATCAAAAAAAGGGCTTCAGAAATGATTTTTCTCAGAGGAATTGACCTCAGTCAGCTAACATAAAACTTGCTAGTTCTAGAAAGTTTTACTAGGGCCTGCCAAGGCTCCGTTATGTGAAATGTATGTTTTCCAATTTACGGTTAATATAAATTTAACAGTCTAGTGTCGAACCTGAGCGGAAGTAATCGCTAAATCTGAAAAATGCCACTGTAGATATGTAGATATTATATGAGTTAACTGAACAATACTGTTTATGAGATAAATATACTAGTAAATATACTAATATATCTATTTGTTACGCAACCATGAGTTCTTTTGTGTCCATTTTTGTTGTCTAGAACAACTTATTTAAATCCACTTCAATTACACTGTATAACAAAATTGAAATTTTTGAAAATCCCACCAGCTTTCTCGACGGTTTCTAAAACTTTTGTGTGTGCTGAATCCGAATCTGAAATCTGACTTTTCGGGTCAGCCTAGGTTTTCTATCCAGAGGGTTGTACGTAAAGAGATCAGTAATCAAACAATTTTTCTGGGGTCAAGCCACCCTAACTTAATTTGGTTTTTATACTTGGCGGCATACAATTGTTTCATAGTACATACAATGGGGTTATAGTAAGTTATTACGATTTTTTTTTTTTAAGTTGAACACATTTTTTTTTTACCACCCCCGATTTCTGAACAAACTGTCCTCTGTAAAGAAAACCTAAGGTGACCTGAAAAATCTGGCTTCTGATTCGGATTCAGCACACCCAAAAGCTTTAGAAAACGATGAGATACCCTCTGGAATTTTTTGGCTGTTGTACAGTGTTATTTTCCTCCGTTACTTAAGCTTTATCTATATTTTCAATGTAGCTTCTATATTTTTGCTATTTTTTTACACTAGGGATGTTACAAATGTGAATGCGGATGTATTTGTATTTCTAGAGCGGAATGCCTCAATTGTGGACTATTTATAATTGATATTTAACTCATATGTAAATTTTTCACCCTAAGATAATTCTGCCCGCGAAAGACATTCCTTTCGAGGATTTTTTTTTTGGAATTTGCTGTCAACTTTTCAGTACTAAAAACAATTTTTGAAAATTTTCCGAATAAATCCACGATTAACACGAAATTTAAAAGGACAATAATTTAAAAGGAGTTGTAGTAAAAAAATGATAATAATAATAAAAGACAATATAAAAAGAAAAACAAATTTAAGAGATATTATAAAAAAATAAAAAATAAGATAAACAAAAATTAAGAGAAAAATTAGAAAATTTAAAAAATTAAAAATAATATAAACTAATATAATACAAATAAGACAAAAAAGAAAACAAAACAGGTGGGGTCTTAGGGGGTGCGACACTGGCATGGATGGGTCGGCCTTACAAAGTTAGTGGGGGTCGGTCATACATTTTAACACGATTGGGGCACTCTAAATGGGTCAACTTAGGATTTTTCAAACTTTGGCGCTCAAAGTCAAAAGTACAAAGTCGGGACATCATAATTGGTTTTAGAGGAATGCTTCCTTCAGCAAAGTTTTTTTTATTTCTAAAACACGATTTTCCTTGTCACTTGGGTGATTTTCAAATCGACCCGCCTTCTTACACATAGTACCCCTGTAGGACGCTAGAGACCAAAAAATTTGATTTTGGATTATGCTGCATATCTTGAAAACTTGAAATCCTTTCCAAAAAAAATAAAATTAGTATAATTAAGTAGTGAATGCTTCTCGATGACACATGCCCAATAAGGTTCATTCATGGGCAATTAGTGGCAAAAAAATTGCGTCCAAACCGAAAAAACCGAAAAAAATTTAAAAAAATTCAACTTCCCGCGTGAAAAACATGTCATAACCTCTTCAAATGAACAAAAAACTATTCATATTTCGAAAGTGTCAGCAATTCCTTACTTATAACCGTTGAGAATTTCAAAATCGGTTGAAAGCTTAATTTTTAATGAATTTTTTTCATCGAAAACTCTGAAAAAAAACGGGTTTTTGGCCTTAAAACCAGATTTTGGAGATGTGACAAATCTTTTGAAGGGTGTTTCGTGTATAACTCGACCAGATGAACAATCTTTACTAGGTCGCTTCAAAAGTGTATTCCATTTTTTGTTGTCTACTGTGTTATTATAATCAACTATTGTCACTCGCTTGCCAGAGACATGAATGTGCAAACTTTCCAGATTTGAGATTAACCTCTTGTTTCTCTACGATTCACGAAAATCCTAAGTTTCCTAAGTACAAGGCACCGCCGGAAATTTGCATTGACATTTTCATTAATGTGTAGTTCAATACCTGAAAATTGTAATAGAAAAACAAATGTGCTACACATTCATGTTTCTGGCACCCCAAAAATATCTAAAAATTGAGTTTCCAAATTTTTTAAAATTTTCTTTGTGTCAGAAGCAAGAATGTGTTGCACTCGACAACAAGACACCATGGCGTATACGTAACAATTTTGCTACACATTCCTGTTTCTGGCATAACGAAAATTTTAAAAAATTTAGAAATTCAATTTACAAAAATTTTCCTTGCGCTAGAAACATGAATGTGCTACAGCTTTATGCTTCTGGCGCAAGGAAAATTTTTAAAAATTTACTTGGAAATTTTCAAAAGATGAATGTGCCTTAATTCGATGAATTTATGGAATATATACGTAAAAACTATATCAGGGAAAGAGTGTATTGAGAGTATAACTGGAAAAAACATATTAATGTCAAAAACTAAAATTTCAAATTTCACGAGAGCAATAAACGTTCAAATAATATTAATTAAAATCACAACAACAGTATTTGTTATGGGGTTTTTCTACAAACGATAAATTTTTGAAAAGTCAATTCCAACCTTTTTTTTATACATTTACGCGATTGTGCGACTTATTAGCTATATGAGTTCCATGCAAGAGAGATAATTATCTCTCTATTATCGAATACTAACATTCGTTGCGTCTTTACCGCGACAATAGATAATAAGCATTGAGTACTTAGGCTACTGTGCAATGTTGCATTTAGGATTCTCACGCCGTTGATTGACACGATTCAAAAAAATTGTCAGCTCATTAATTTTGACAAATTAACAGTATTACGAGTATTGTAAAGTTTTTTGGCGATTCTTTTACGTCTTTTTTAACACGCCATAATTTTCGAGTATAATTTTCATATTTTATTTATTATCAACCATTAATAGGTGTGTCATCATTACATTAGAGTCATTCAGAAAAAATTATTATTATTTTTTTAAACTGTGTAAGTAAATGAGATAACTATAATAAATTATATTGCCTTCATAAAACCGTTGTGATATTTTTTAACTTCAATAATGCTTAAAAAAATTTATTAGTTTTTAATAGCTGTAAAAGAACATTAGCTGAAAATAAACTTTTTATATTTATTTTATAAGCGATTTAGAACTTGTTGAAAGGGAAACCTTTGTGTGATTTTTGAAGGCATGGGAAAAAGGTACCCTAAAAAAATCAACGGACCTTTTACTTTTGCTTCGGCATACATACATATGTACATAATATTGGTCATGTGAACGAGTGATGATTCGTGTATGTTTGAAACATGAGACAAATTGAAAGAATTGAAATTTTACTATAGCGTTGTCCAATGAGGAAACAATATCCGATCGCATGCAACAAGCCCTGCGCTTCATCGAGAGATGGTGCGCTAGCAAAGGGCTGTCTATTAACCCAAACAAAACAATCTTGGTGGCTTTCACGCGGCGAAGAAAGCTGTCCTTGTTAGAGCCGTCCCTACGAGGCAGCCGCATTAGTTTTTCAACGGAGGCAAGACCCTCACATGGAATGCTCCTTTGGAGCAACGAGGGCCTTTTTCGCCTGCACTAGACTTTATGCCAAAACTTGGGTGTTATCTCCCAAAATGACGTGAATCCGATTCGGAGATTTTGTATACGCATGTATCGAAGCTGGAAGCTGGTAAAACGGGAGCTGGTATCTATCGACCGAACTACCAAAAATCGGTACCAATGGGTAGCCACCCCACTATCTTCCAAGCGGAAATCCATGCAATAGAAATCTGTGGCGGAGAATGCCTCCGAAGAGGGCTATACTCTAAGCGAATCTACACTATGTCGGACAATGAGGCCGCCCGACGTGCCTCGCAGTCTTACACAATAACTTCGAAGCTCGTTGATGAGGGCGTCACAGTCCTTAATGATCTGGGGGCCAAAAACAAAGTCTTGTTAGGTTGGGTCCCAGGGATTGAAGGACATGACGGCAACGAAAAAGCAGACCACCTTGCAAAACACGGTTCTCTAACAGAATTTTATGGTCCGGAACCCTTCTGTAGGCTCACCAAGCCCCACGTAAGGGAGACCATAAGCAACGGGGAAAATAAACAGTTTAGGCAGCATTGGCTTAGCAGCCTAGGGTAGAGGCAGGCCAAACTCATGCCGGGGCTTGGCCTAATTCGAGTCTACTATTCCATTGCACTCTGGTTTCTATCCAGATTTATTGTTGCTCAGACGAGGTTTTTTTTTCTTGCTGCCATCAGTTATTGCTGCTGTTGTTAACTTTATAATTTAATGATACCTTCCGTAACTTTTTACTTACCGCTTGTTAGTGCAGAATTATGATGTAGGCAAGCAACCAGCTACTTGTTTCTACGTGAAGCAGCAGTAGAATTTTTGATGTGTAAACATCTTAGCGCTGGGGGGTCATCCAAGAAAGTTACGCGGGTATATTGTATTGTATAGGTATGGTAGGCAGTGTAGGCAGGGTATATTGCAGTTGTAGGCAGGTATATTGTAGTTGTAGGCAGTGTAGGCAGGGTATGTTGTAGTTGTAAGCAGTGTAGGCAGGGTATATTGTAGTTGTAGGCAGTGTAGGCAAGATATATTGTAGTTGTAGGCAGTGTAGGCAAGGTATATTGTAGTTGTAGGCAGGGTATATTGTAGTTGTAGTCATAAATGATTCGTGGAAAAGTCGTAATTGACTCTTGGAAGAGTCATAAATGACTCGTGAATAGGTCATAAAATGACTCATTCATGAGTCAAAAATGACTCATAGGCAAGTCATTTATGAAATGAAGTTTCATGCAGAATACACATGTTTACACATCAAACCTCGCGAGTACTTGGTACTCACGCATATTTTTTGACAAATTTGAATTGTATTGTATGTGTATAAAGAATTGCTTATGTGAGTATCAGAAGCAATAATCTCGAAAAATTTGCATCGGTAAACATTTTTCTATGCAGTAATAAGAAGCTGCAAACTATAAGAAAAAAAAAAATTGTTTCTTGCTCTTCTCCTCATTAGATTTACATAAGTTATTTTATACAGTTAGCGGACTAATTAAAAAGCTAATGATGAGTACTTGTGGTAAGATAAGGAACACGCTAAGACAGCATACCACGGCATGTGCTTTCGATTTTATTTTTCCGCAGAAAATGAGGTAATAATATTAAAAATTAATAAAAAAGCAATAAAAAAACAAAAACAAAAAATAAAAAAAAAATAAAAAAATACAAAAAAAAAAATTTTAAGAAAAAAACTTAATTAAACTAAAACAAATGAAGCTGATTTTTTTTAACTAAAATAAATAAGTTAAAGTCAATTTTGGCCGACATACCAACTAAAATATTTTCAAGTAGGGTGCGGTTACCATTTTATCGAATTGTATTGCATTGTATATTTTTGGTATCATATTTGGATCATTTAGGGGTCACTTTGGGATACTTTTGGGGCTATTTTGAGATCAGTGTGGGTTAAATTTTGGATCAATTTGGGGCAATTTTGGGGTCATTTTCGGATAATTTTGGAATCATTTTTGGATAATTTTTGGATAGTTTTGGGATAATTTTTGGGTCTTTTTGGGAACATTTGAAGGTCTTTTTGGAGTCGTTTTGGGACTATTTTTGGATTATTTTGGGATCATTTTGGGGTCACTTTCGGATGATTTTGGGTACGTAAAGGGTGTTTTTGGGGTCATGTGGATCGATGGGGAACCTAAGCTGTATGAAAAAATGTAGCTCTGTGGGAATTTTTGTTGGTTCAAATGTTTTTATTGACCAGACTAAAACTCAAAAGAATAATTTGATAAAAATTATTCGTCGGGTCAAAAGTTCACAAAAATTTGTTTAAAATAAAAAGTATGAGTGTATTAGTTGTACAACCAAAATATCTTTAAATTTTTTCATGTTTGAAAAAAAAAATTTGCAAAACTTGTAAGTTCATTGCTATAAATGTAGTCACATAAAATATTTATATATTTGCGTAAAATTCTTTAATTTTTTTACCTTTGATTGCTTGCCTTCAAAAGCCATGTACTTCAATCTTTTTCAATACCAATTTTGTGATTTTTCACGCTCTCATTTTGTATCATAATTCTCATAAGTGCGCATAATGACGGTGACAATGCTACCAATTAATTATTTTTCTTTTCTTTGTTTTGTTCTCTCATTTTTCGTGACAACTCGTCGCAAGGTCGATCGCGGTAGTGAGATATAAATTGAAAATTCTTCCTCTGTTGATCTTTTGTCTACTTTGACACCCACAATTCTTGTTTAAGATTTATCTTTTAGATTTTGTTTAAGCATGGTAATGTCTTACATTAAATGGTGACAACGTTTGGTGCCTTTGAATGTCATTAAATTAATTACTTGGTGAATTGCATGTAATTGTTATTTGCTATTTTTATTTTTTATTTGTTTGTTTGCTTTATTTTTTTGCTTATGAGGTGTTGCAAGTTTGTTGCTTAAGTTTTTGATGTTCTTGACAATCGCAAATGAATAAATTAGCAACGACCTAGTCATAGTTCTGAGTTCACATAAGCAGATGTGAGATAAGAAAAAGCGGAAATGTAGGCTTTAACAAACGGGTTCGTCGCTTAAGTCTTTTGTTCATGAATGGCGTTTATGCCAATTTGCAAGATAAACAATTTATAGTAAACTTATAAATATAGCTGATTTAAACGTTGGTAAATTATGTCATCAGCATTAAGTATAGTTCATCATAAGTTTGGAATTCTTTAAAAATTGTCGAATATACAAAAAAAAAAAATAAAAAGAAAAGGTAAAAAGAAAAGGTAAAAACTAACTAGCGGCAATTAAGAGAAAAGGAATTGTGATTGATAAGCAGGAATATGGAATGCTTTGGAAAGGGACAAGTTGGTGATGACATGTATGCTTAAAGTTTATACCAAGGACAAATGTCTTATAGGACGAAATGCCAAAAAATTGCTTCAAATTTTTAACATTTCATCGAAGTGTATCGTAAGTCAGATTCGGTCCATCAGTAGCTTTTTAGTTCATTTTTTAATCCACCAAAGTTGCCTAATTCAGCATTTCCTATCGAACAAAAATTTTATGATGCAAATATAATGCGTCAAATTAAAATCGTAAAAATAGTGGCAAAATCGAATTAACCTATTGTCGTCACCCACACACCAAATTCGAATACGAAATTGTTTAAGAGCACTTCAAAATTTATACATACAACACTTACCAGCGCATATCACAAACCACAAAATTGGATTGATATAAAAAATTGGCAAGGCAATAGATTTGAACCGGAACTTGCACAAATGATTACGCACTTTGTGGCTGTTTACATATGAATATGGGTACTCATCAATGGTCATCTGAAAGCGAACAGTATTGCCGAAATTGGAGATAAGTAATTGTGTGGTTTTTAATTTAACGATTCAATTTTTTCTATTGAACATATCGACTGCTTTACAGGGCATCCTCAACTCAAACATGCATACAAAAATTCCACGAATCAATTCCGAAAAAGGTCCTAAATGATCCGAAATTGACCAGGGAGTGATCCTGAAAAAGTCTCGAAAGAGTCCCAAGATAAACCCGAAAAAATCCCGAAATCACCTGGTAAAACACTCGAAATGATAGAGAAAAAATCACGAAATGATCCCAAAAAAGTCTTAAAAACCACTCAAAATTATCTCGAAAACATTTCCAAAATGACTTCGAAAAAGCTCCAACACAATTTTTAAGTCATCTGGAAAAGTTAAGAAAACAAACCCGAAATAAACCAAAAAGTGCAGAAATTGTGGTCTTGAAAACTAACTATTCACAAATGGTCCCGAAGTGATTAAAAAAAAATTCGAAATTATCTCAAAAAACCCGAAAAAACGTTCCGAAATTGCCTCGAAAAAGTGCTGACATGGTACCACAAAACAACCCCGAAAAGGTCCCGAAAAAGTTCCAAAATTATCCGGGAGAAGTCCCGAAATCTGTTCTCAAATGGTCCCGAAGTGATGCTGAAAAAGATCCCAAAAGCCAAAATTGTACTCAGCTGAACGTAGCTATAAAAATGTTCAAGTGTAAAGCACTTTTTTATTCGTAAAATTGCAAATCAAAATAGTTCAGAGATGATGCTGATTAGGTTGCGAAAACAGTCGCATAATGGTTCCGAAATTATTCCGAAAAATCCGAAAAAAGTTCAAAGTTTGAACTTCAAACAACAATTGCGAAGTGATCGTGAGTGCAGAAATAGTCTCGGAAACAATCCGGAAAAAGTGCCGAAACTATTCGGAGAAACTTTTGTAATGATACCGAAAAAATTCCGAAATTATACCAAAGGAGTCCCGAAAAAAGGTAAATGTATCCGAAAAAGTATCGACTTGGTACCGAAAGGAATCCCGAAATGATCGCAAAAAACCGAAACTCTTTCGAAGTAATCTGATTCCGAAAAAGTGTCAGAATTTTCCCAAAAGAGTCAAGGAAAAATTCGGAAGTGTAACCAAAAAAGTCTCGGGATTTTACCGGAAAGAGTTACCTCAAAATTCCTCAAGATATCATAAATTCAATACTACCCACAATTTTCCTATCCTGGAAAAGCTCTGAAATTATCCCGAAAATAGTCCGGAAAACTCCCAATATGTTCACGAAAACTATTCCGGATTGGTGATGAAAGGATCTCGAAAAAGTCCCGAAGTGATCACAAAAAAATTGCAAAACAATTCCGAAGTGTATTCGGAAAAGTACCAAAAAAACTACCTGAAATAATCCAAATAAAGCTCCAAAAACAATACTAAATTATTCTAAAAATGTTCCGAAATAGTCCCGAAATGATCTAAAAAGTCCCGTAAATGTTCCGAAACAATCCTGAAACAATTCGATATTACATGGATAATTTATGTACAATACTCTGGAAGTCTTTTCTATTTCCGTTACATCTTCATACCTACAAGTTATCATTATTAGAACCTCTAGAGATTTTTGAGCCGGGCTTCTTTAGTCTTATGGTCCCTCGAGCCATCGATTCGAATTTATAGGCTCTTGAGCTTGTGAGGGTTCTATAAAGAGGTTGCTCTGCTTCTGTCCTAGGTTGCTAAGCCAATGCTGCCTAAACTGTTTGTTTTCCCAGTTGCTTATGGTCTCCCTTACGTAGGCCGTTAGAACACCTTGTTTTACCAAGTGATCTGCTTTTTCGTTGCCGTCATACCCTTCATCCCTGGGACCCAACCTAACAAAACTTTGTTTTTGGTTCCCAGATCATTAAGGACTACGACGCACTCACGAGCACGCTTCGAAGTTGTAGTGTAAGACTACCAGGCACGTGGGCCGGCCTATCGACATAATATAGATTCGCTTATAGGTTAGTCTTCTTCGGAGACATTCTCTGCCACATATTTCTATTGCATGGATTTCCGCTTGAAATATAGTGGGCTAGCTACCCATTGGCACCTATTTTTTTATAATTCGGTCCATAGATACCAGCTCCCGTTTTACCATCTTCCAGCTTCATCCGTATTCAAAATCTCCGAATCGGATTCAGCACATGGGTTCCCTGATACTGGCATATCTCTTCTACTTCTTCCTCGAGACGATTTTTCGGAATTCAGATTTCCAGATTTCTCGAAATCTTACCCCAGCTAAGCATGCATTGCATAGTCAATTAGAGCTTGCGTCATTGCATATGGTCGCTTCAGCCTGAGCAGGGCTGACTTCGTTATTGCACCTTTTACTTAATGAAGGTATTATTTTGAACACAAATTTTTTACATTCGCCTTTTCGTTGATATCTTCTCTTGTAGCTATGCGATCAACAACAAATTGAAACGAGAAAATAAGAAATTGCGCAAAAATACAATCCAAAATAACTAATAAACACATCAAACTCAATTGGATGATTTAACAAATGTTGAGGGTGTTCGTATGAATTGAAATTGATCGGCCTGCTGTGCGTGCTGTTGCGATGAGCTTAAAATTCCTTCATTCAATTATTATTGATTTAGGTGGATGGTGCAACAACGAAGACAAAAGTGAGATTACTGGAAATTGGTTATTGATAACTGGCAAATGCAATTGGAATGCAATCAGATAACTGGCCGTCGAAGCCACTGAGCAGCAGCTGCGATGATAAACGAAAGGTTTTCTTATTGCAAATACAAAAAAAAAATTTCGGGCTCTTATTGTAAAAATGCATTAACAATTATGACCAACAAAAATTCTTTAAAATGCACAGCAAGATTTTTCTTTTAAAATTTTTCTATTACTCATTTATTTGAATTGTGCTCGCATTTAGCTGCATGTGCCACAGAAAGGTGGCAGCTAATAAGCTTCAAATAACAAAACAGCAGCTGCTATCATAGCTGACGCTACCACCTGCGGGTCTGTAGTTCACGAAAAGTGAAATTGAAACAATGAAATTCAGTAAATCAACACAAAGTTATTATATCACGCAGATTAAGCAGCGAGTGCGCCAACACGCATGCGCGTGAGATACATATGTACATACATACATATTAATTTACGAAATATTTACATACACACATGTGGAGTATGAGATGAGGCGAGATGAATTGCACAATAAGCATAAAAAAGTAAATGTGTAGAAAATTATGCGGGTTTCTTTATCAATGGTGGACATGCACATGAATTAGAGATATATATAAAAAAATAAAAAGATAAAAGCAAATCAAATTAAGAAAAAAAAAATTAAATAAACGAAAATAAAATCAAATCAAGTCAAATAAAAAAAACAAAAAAAATAAAATAAAGTCAAATGAAAGAAAACAACAAATAAAATGAAAAAAAAAACTAATAAAAAAATAATAATTGATAAAGAAATAAAAAACATAACGAAAAACAAAGTAAAATAAAATAAAAATTAAAAATTTATTAAAACAGAGTAAAAAAAACAAAAAAAAAATAAAATATAATAAAATAAATTAAGTTCAATAGTGTATTTAAATAAAACAAAACAAAGTCAAATTATCTCTACATATAATAAAATTGTAACAGGTCGATGTCTGTACATGGCAGATATCAACAAAAAATTGATTGGGGGAAGCATTATTAAGCGAGTAGAATCCAAATCAACCATTTAAAAAATTTTTGTGTGTCTGTCTGTCTGTCTGTCCGTATGTTTGTGGTCATAACACTCTAAAAGTACTGAATGGAATTGAATTGTTGGATTGCAAGACGCTCAACTTAAAGTTTAAGATATTATTTTTGCGATATCTCAACGGGTTTTGGGGTTATCCCCAATATGTGGACCCGGGGTGACCAAAAATGACTTACAACAATATGGGTGTCAAACGAAAGGTGTCAATGAGCGCTATAATATGCGATGTGATTCATTGAAATATCTGAAATGGTTTGGGAGATATCTTGAAATTTCGATAGCTCGACCGGTTTCGGAGGTATCGACGAATATTTCCACAAAATGTTTTAGTACATTATGGGTATCAAACAAAAGGTTTTTATGAATGCTATCATCAACCATTTAATTCATTTCAATACCTAAGCTACGCATACGAAGTCGCGGGCACCAGCTAGTATTAAATAAAAAAAAAAAACAAATAAAGTTAAAAAAAAAAAAACAAAAAAAAAAACACAGAAATTAATAAAATAATATAGAAATAATAAAAATAAAATAAAATAAAAAAGAAAATAAAATAAAAGATAATAAATAGGTTTTGATACCTTCAAGAATACAGGCCTGATGCATAAGCATACAATTGGACCTCTCTGGTGTTTATCCTAATTATCATCATCATCATTATTAACATCCTCATCATCATCATCATCATTATTATCATCCTCATCATCATCATCATCGTCATCATCATCATCATCATCATCATCATCATCATCATCATAATCATCATCATCATCATCATCATCATCATCATCATCATTACCATCATCATCATCATCATCATCATCATCATCATCATCATCATCATCATCATCATCATCATCATCATCATCATCATCATCATCATCATCATCATCATTGTCATCATCAAAACCTTTTGTGCTGGAGCTCCTTTGTCCATTCGCATAACATAACCCAGCCACCAGTGGAGCCTTTGGGTTATGCTCTGCTGCTCGAATTATGTATCTTCTCCAGCATAAGGTTAAAGAAATCGTACGAAAGGGAATCGCCCTGTCTGAAGGCTCGTTTGGTTTCAAATGTCCCAGAGAGGTCCTTTCCGATTCTGACGGAGCTGTTGGTATTGCTCAACGTCATTTTGCAAAGCCTTATAAGGCAGCTCCTTTTCGCACTGTCAAAAGCGGCTTTGAAATCGACAAAAAGATGATGCGTGTCAATTCTCTTATCGTGGGTCTTACCCAGGATTTGGCGTTTCGTGAAAATTTGGTCGATGGTAGACTTCCATGTCTGAAGCCACACTGATAAGCTCCAATCAGCTTGTCTACGATGGGCTTCAACTACACTGGAAAGAACCTTATATGCGATATTTAGAGGAAGCGGTAGCTGGTGCCGTTAGCGGGATCGCCTTTCCTGTGGATTGGGCAGAGCACAATTAAGTTCCAATCTGGAGGCATGTACTCGTCCGACCATATTCTGCTGAAGAGGTGATGCATGCTTTTTATCAGCTCTTCCCCTCCGTGTTTGAATAGCTCGGAGGGAGTTTTGAGCCGGAATATAGCTGTCCTCACTTCATCATAGTCGGGGATTGAGGAATCGGGTTCAACGTCTGCCTCGCAATTTAGCAGTAAAGAGAAGTGCTCCCTCCATAACTTAAGTACACTTTGTACGTCGGTTATCACTCCGCCATTATTGTCCTTGCAGAAATTTGCCACGGTCTTAAAACCTTTCGTCATTCGCCGAAATTTTTTGTAGATTCTCATACTCACGCCTTTTGGCGTCTCTCTTCCGTCTTTGCCTTACGATAGCGTTGCCATATACTGTGGGTTGCGCCCGTTCGCAACGTCTCCCCGTAGCCAGCGTCTTTTTTGTCCGAGCCAGTGCTACATTCCTCATCGTACCAATTCTTTTTTCGTGCTCGCTGGAACCCTATAGTGTCTTCAGCGGCGGTACGCAATGAGTGAGAGATATGCTCCCATTGCTCGGTTACATCATTAGGTCGAAGAGCGCTCTCCGATAGCAGGTGTGAGAGTCGACTGGGGAAATTATCAGCTGTCTGTGTCGAACGCAGCTTCTCGACGTCAAACTTTCCTTCCGTTGCTGTACGAACTTTCTAAACTGCACAGAGGCGTGTGCGTATCTTGACTGCAACAAGATAACAGTCCGAGTCGACATTGGGACCAAGTAAGGCACGCACGACCATAGCGGTGGAGCTATGTCTGCCGTCGATCACGACATGAACAATCTGGTTTCTTGTTCTATGACCGAGGGACGGCCAAATAGCCTGGTGTATTCGTTTATGCTAGAACTTGATACTACTAATGACCGAGCAGCTGCGAAGTCAATCAACCTAGCGCCGTTAGTTTTATTACAAAGTTTCCCCTTTTGAGGGAAGCTGTCACTCTTTCTGTGTAAATATATTTTCAAAACAGCATCTTGTCTCTGTCACGATGACACAGCATCAAACGTGCGATATGTAAACGCTTATGAAACATAATCTAAGGTGTAACTAATTGGTTTTATAATATCACACGATTAAATATATATTTCGTTGACAATAAATTCAACGTCATAAGTGAATAAGCAAAACAAAAGTTATATAACAAGCTCACCTACATACAAACATATATAAACAAACTCAAAGTACTTTGACTGCATAGTAGTAAAATTGCAAATTAAAACACGATCATAAAGTGTAGACGCGTACTTGCTCATAAATAAGATTACATACAAATAAACAAGCTTATATATTCATATCTGCGAACACATATAGACATACTCACGAATAGAAAGAAGCATAATAATATGGCAGAGTAGTGAGTGACAGTACGAGAGACGTGAAATGCAGCACCTCAATTTGATGCTTCATCACCTCGAAAGCACATCACATCAACACATCACATACAAGTCACATATCGAATACACCTACCTGTGTAGCGTTGCAAAGTGTAGTTGCACTATGTATGTATGCTTGTGGCCTATTTTATCACCTGCGGCACCTCAATTGAAAGCGCGACACACATTGACGTCATGACAATCATCAAACATCACAATCTTCGTGTTTGCGTTCGTGCCGCTGCTTTATCGGTAACAAATCACTTGCGACAGCTATCGCACAACTCAATGGCAGGCAATGAGGTGTTGCTTTAACCCAGAAGAAAAGTCTTGGTTGAGTTTGCTGTTACACGTTTTGATTGTGAGTGGGTTGCCTCGAAATTGGAGTGGCCTGGAGAAAGTCGTGCGGTGGTTGGTGGTTTGTGCTCGATGTATCGACCAAAAATTATTCGCCATCGTTAGTCGACTACCTCGAGATCCTAAATACGATATATTTTGGAATGGGTTTGGAACAGTTTTTTGGGGCCATTTTTGGGAAATTGTGGGGGAAATTTCGTGAAACGCTGTCATCGACGTTTATTTGGCGGGGGTGTAAAAGTAGGTCGCCTCCCAGTTGGTGCACCCTGGGTAACGCTAAATGACCTACATGGCCTACATGGCTAGTTTCTTGTATTGCCGGTTCTACGAGAACGGTACCAGTACTTGTGCTGTACCCATCGTGCCGAAACGACCCGGGCCGTTTTATTATATCGACCCGGCCAAGAGCAATACACTCGGGGTGACCCTGTCTGACATTTAGGCAGGGCTACACCTCGCTACAACAACAACAACGTTTATTTGGCGTCTCCAAGTGGTTCGGCGGCGGTCACGGATGCGGGCTGATACCTGGGATAGATCAAAATTGTCGCGTGCGATGACGCAAAAACCGTTGCACTGTACAAGGCAGCAGATGCAAGACTGGGTGAAGTCTACGATGGTGCCAAAATCGAGGTCGTCGACTGTAGGGACATTCCGGCTCGGCCAAGGGCAAGTACATGGATACCTGCCATCCCTGCAGAGCCTGAGAGAATTCTCACGATGCTGAGGATAATGAATCCGTCCACTCCCGACGCAGGACTGAAGTGTTACTCTGGTCGGGGATGCGGTAGGGCGCGCTGCCTTCGCGGCTGATCCGGGAGACTCGGAAATCGATGTACCGCAAGAGGAAACCGAGGAGTCTGACGCGGAAAGCATGTTATCCACCAATACAACAGTCGGAGACAGCTGCTTCAAAACGAACATTCCCAGCAGGGAGGAATGGGAGAGAATGGATCGATGCCCTGCTACTAATGGCGGCATTTCTTTTTATACTGACGGCTCGAAGCTAGACGGCAGAGTTAGACGAGGGGTTTATTCAAGGGATCTGGAACTTGAGCTGTCCTTCAGACTACCTGATCATTGCGTCTTCCAGGCTGAAGTCTCAGCAATCTTGGATGCCGCGATTTGGATAAGTAAACGCGCTATCGGCGAGGACATCGTTATTTTCAGCGGCAGCCAGGCGGCCATCAAAGCTCTTGGCTCATATTCGTTCAACCCTGAACTGACGCTCAGCTTTCGTCGATCTCTTCAAGAGGTGTCCTAAGAGAACCGCGTGAACCTCACATGGGCCCCGGGACACAGGGACATTGAGGGAAACTGTAAGGCAGATGAACTTTCCAGGCAGGGTACTACCAAGCAGATTCTTCGGGATAAAGAACGCTTAGGTATGCCTTTTGCTACATGCAAGCTAATGCTGAAGGAGTACACACACCGTCAAGCCAAAGAAAGGTGGCAACAATCTCCACGGTGCCCGACATCCAAACAAACCTGGCCAAAAAGGGATCATAAAAGATCTAGAGACATTCACGCCCTAAGAAGGAGAGAAATCTTCATACTAATAGGTGTTTTAACTGGGCACTGCCTTATTGGTAGGCACGCAGAAAGGCTAGGTGTGCCCTACCGACCATGCTGTAGGAGCTGCAAAGATGACGAGGAAGAGGTGAAGCACCTCATCTGCAACTGCCCGTCTTTAAGCGGCGCGAGAATGCGCTTTTTGGGAGTTCCCTTCCTGGGTAGCCTAAGCCAGATCGCGGAACTGGACATAAAGGACTTGATGGCCTTCATAAAGTCATCTAAGTGGTTCGAGGAGGAGTAACGGTGTCGGTTTGATCTAATTTGATCTAAAAGGCTTCATCCGTTCCCAAGGTAGTGGTCGATATACGAAGCAATAAATAAAATGCCAACAGGTGGCATCCCTAATAGAAAACATCTTAGTTGGTATGCTCCCGAAAATACCTTTCATTAGATACCCATATTGGCATATCTTGCCTAATATTTAAACAAAACTCAAATAGGTGGTAACCCTATAAAGCGCGCGAAGTGGCAACATCCAAGTAGTAAATTATGGAAAGAAGCATACTATCTATAATATAGATATATTAATATTATGACAAATTCTATTCAAATCGTGGCTAGCTGGAGTAGGAGTTGAAATTGCGCTCACCTGAAGAAAAGCTGATTTTTTACAAAAATGTAATTAAGATTTTTCCTGCTGGGTACAAAGAAATTAAATCACCATACGGTATTGGCAATTGCTGTAAAGATATTTTCAGCAAAAGATTTACATTTCGCCAGCTGTGCAATGCAGTTTTGTAAAGACACACATACATATAGGTGATGCTAACCCAGTAGGGAGTTAGAAGGCGCTACCCAATTCCCCTAATACCCCTAGTAAAGTTGTTATTTTTTTCGTTATATTGGTCCATAACGATCTTTTTTAAAAGACTTTGTTCGAGAGAGCCCCTAGTTGAAAAAGGTAAAAGAAACATGTGTGGAAATAAAGGATAGGGTGGGATAGTGACATAAGTTCCAACGTAAAAAATATCCAGACATTCTCGACCATCATTTACCAAAATTTCAAGAATAAACTTCTGACGGCCTATTGACTTTCGAATGGATACCTTACAGATTCTAGAACATATTCAGTAGTTGTTTCTTTTCCTGCAGGGTAGGTGAATATATTAAGATCACATACAGACGATTCTGTAAGTATTTTGCGTGAAATCATGTTAACCACATGATTGTCTGATAAATGTGGCGT